>OZ007563.1:37215080-39615080 GCA_963931875.1 Pollenia griseotomentosa | reverse complement strand
TAGACAAGTAAAAGCATACTTTACACGTTAAAACCGATGTTAATTTTAAAACCAGCTGAAGTTGTTTTTAACTCATTTAACAACAGCATCAGCTGTTTTTCGCCAGCAAAAAAGTACTTACAAAAAGTTAAAAATGATTATGTTACAAGATATTGGCCAATATTTTGCAATTATTAATGATTTGGAGGAAAACTTTTATGGATTGTTTTTAAAACACTTATCACAAGATTTTCACTATTTGTACAAAAAAATTTAACGTTTTAATGAATGCGTTGTTATAAGATTTCTCATAACAACTGTCTTATAAGATTTATTATGATATTAATATTAACACTATTTGAGAGTCTACACGTAAGATAATACTCTCTGCGATTGAATTTGACGTTTGCTGATATAAAAATCTTATATCTTATCTCAGGTGGAGACCCTATGTTATGACACTACATTTTTTATTCATTAATTGATATAGAATTGATAGAAAGAAACAGTAAATGTTGGAAAGAGCAAACTTTAAAAAATGTAAACAAAGTTTTTTAGTTTTTTTTTCTCTTGTTATGGTATTGTTTCAGTGATGGCGTTGAGAATTTTTAAAATTGTACCAACAACCTGTAAAAATTTAACTTTTTTACCCTAATTGTACTAAAAGATTTTTTTAGTTGAAATTAATTTTATTTATGTTCATAAAAAACACCACAAAAAGATATTATAAATCTTAGTTTAAAAAGTATCAACAAAAAAGTACAATTGAAACAACTTAGCCATCCCTGCTTTGTTTATTTTATTGAATGTTGCCAACTTTTTGTTTATGAAAAACCTAAAAACAAAAAGCGGTAAATCGCTAAATTTGTCCATAAACCGCTGATTCAGCAACACTTTTAATATTTCAAGCTAGAAATGTCAATTTTAAATTAAACAATTTCACAATTTTTTTGACATAACTTCATTTTTTATCGATAACTTTAGTAAAATGTTGGACAGTTTGCCATTTATCTTAATACAGCTTAACTCTTTGCACTTGGTAAATTTTTGTATTACATTATATTTGTACTGTTCACCAAAACTTGAACAATGCATTCAAAATGTAGTGTCATAAGGGCTTAACCAGAACGAAAAACATTGTACCAAGAAAGTTATTACTTTCTGCTAAGACATTTTGATATAAAAGTGTTTTGAACAGACAGACGGTCATAGTTCAAGCCATTTAGAATTATCCAAGGACTAGAATGTATGAGACATTCCATGCCAAATCGGATGGGTTCAAAAACATTTTCCTATTTCCCCAATTTTGTGAAAAAAAAATACTCCAAGTTTTTTGGTTAAGATTATTGGATAAGTGTCGATTATTTGACACCTATATCCACTCAACAACTTTTAAGCCCGGTAAAGTAGTAGGCTTTCCATATTTGCTATTTTTTTCGATATTCGAAAAAAAAGTAACAATTTTGAAAATTATTAAAAAAGTTATGAACAAAATACTAAAAAAAGCCCTTTAAAATGAAAATGTCAAAATTTAACCGGAAGGCCCTTTTGAAGTGTACAAAAAAAAATATCACAAAATGGGGGTGATTAAAAAAGATTTTTTAAACCATCCGATTTGGCGTCACATTCCACATATATACATAAACTTTATGGGATCTTAAATGAATATTTCTTGGTGTTACACAGGAAATGACAAAACTTAATATACCCTCGTTCAACATTGGTGTTGGTGGAGGGTATGAGAACAGATTTAAACACAAATGGGGAGTGTTTCAATACACAAATACATCGAGACCTCTTAAATTAGGATCAGAAAATACTTTATTTAACTTCAACTTTTTAAAGTCTTCAACACACCTCTTCTGTATTGACATAACAGTGGACCTAAGGTAACAGTATGTTAAATTGTTTGCGATTTTAAATCCTCGAGAATGCTTTAGGTTCTTGTGTAAGAACCATTGGACTGGACTTTACTTCTTTTTACCAACAATACTGGAAAAAAATCATGTACCCATGTTCTAGAACTTTGGTGAGAACTTCTCGCAAATGTGAAACAAAATATTCTACTGTGTAAAAAGTGAGTGAGAGTGTGAGAAAAAAGTTTGTCTGTTACTCTTGTCGAAAACTATCAAAAGAGATTACGTCGTTACTTTTTAAATGTCATCATATTCCACTCGAAGCCGATGTGAAATTGCAGACGATGCGAACGCTAGTCACACATATCTTTGATGACGAATAAACTTTACCTAAATTGAAAAGTTTACAAATTGAAATACCAAATAATGTAAAGTGCGACGTTAATTTTGGTTGTTTACAAAATCGCTTTGAAAGAATTCGTATATTTTTCAAAAATGTTAAAAGCAAAATAATTAAAAAATCTGAAAGAACAAAATACCACCCTTTTCCGTGTTATTATTTATTGCATTTTAAATTTATTTTTTAGTATTAAAATTTTTTCTCACCCTGTTTTAATTCGTGAGTTTATTTGACAGTTCAAAGCGAGAACTTTCTCACAAAAATTTTACAGACACACTTTTTCTGTAATTACGCGAGTAATTTCCTTACGTGACAGCTACTACTCGCCAAAAATTTTACAGATGCAGTTATGTGAGAAAACAGTTGTTTGTTTAAAATTATGGCATTTTTGTTTCATTTCTCACATTTCAGTCTAAAAGTATAAAAAAGTGACCGTTCAAATTGTTTTAGGTGTTTTATACATTTATAGGCTGGCTTAACTAAAACACAAAACAAAAAGTTATTAAATCCATTGATGCAATTTTACTACCGCAACGTACGTACTCTATTACAAGTGTGCCCAACAGACAAAAAATTTAATCTTAGAGATTTAATCGATATGAAATATTATTTTCAAATCTATTTGAAGTCTCAACCAAAATCAATTTTTTTTAATCTTGCAAACCCTTTACCACACCACAGGCGGAAAGTGTATACATAGTTTTATTAGTTCGTTTTTTATATTAGTTTGCTATTTTGCGACCTTAGGAAAACTATGTTAAACTTCCACCTAAACTACATGTATGATAGAATCTTGTTGTCCTATGGTCGCGATTTTCTTTGGAATATCTACAATATGGGTCTTGAATCCTATAAAGTTTATATAATCTAGATCGGTATAAGTTCCGGAGAGATTGTGTATAATCTTCATTCCGTCCGTAAATTTTTTTGTCCGTGTGTCTGTTGAAATGGGTTTTACGAAGACCCCCAATATAATGAGGACTAGGTTGTTATATATTTATACCACATATAACCAAGAATAATTTGCTATTAAAATTCAGCTAGATCGGTGGACCAGTAGCTGAAATATGAGCAAAAAACCAGGATTGCCTCTTAGTTTTACCAATAAAACTTTACTCTTTAAAGTCTTCAATTATTCAATAAACTTTATTTTTGCATTTTAATCTGAAATAAACTTAGCAGAATACTAGTAGTTAAAATATAGTGGAGGGTATATAAGATTCGGCATATCCGAATATTTAACTGTTACCGGTTTTTCATTAATATTTATCAATTTTTGCGTATCACAAAAAAATGTCAGAAATTTTCCCTTCATTTTAATAACGAGGGCAAATTTCGAAATACACTAATGCCCCGGCTTGCGTCGCTAATTTAGGAACGGAGAAACGCGGTGCAAACCGAAGCACGATTCTCCATACATTTGTATTGATTTTCATTTAATGGCTTCCGAAATTCATAATTTTAGCTGAAAAAATTAATTTTGACTTTATAGGGTTGATAACGGATAATTTTCTTTTAGATCTTCAAATAAAGTTAAATCTTTCTTTTGAATAACCATTTAACTTAAAGGCTTATTTTGGTGTTTAATCCCAATTCTAAATATTGGCTTTTCAACAAATTACTTAATTCTAGCAGTGTCTCTGGAACAAAAAATGGATTTTGTTTTAGAAGGGCACAGTCCAATGTTTGTTGTTAACAATTGGCCCCACATAAGCCCTGACTTCTAAATTGTTCAAAGACGAACAAATCTCATATAGATATTGATATTTAAATAATATTTGACACAAAGAACTATAATATAAATCTTAACCTCATAAAATATTTCTGTTCTGGCGGATCCATGCTTACCCATGGGACCCAAATAGAGTTCACTCTCGAAAAAATGTCTGTACACTGCAGTAGAGAGATGTGACATTGTTTATGATTGAGAGTGGTCATTCTTAAAAATTTTACATCGTTGAAAATGGGAGTGGTTGAGGGATGTTTAAGGTAAAGCAGGCCATACACGATTCAATTCAATTGTCAACTGAGTCGGTTGTTCTCCAAATCAAAGCGTGTATGGCTTTGTCAAGAAAAATCAAAAGATTTTGATTTTTTCAAGTTGACTACTAAGTCTTTCAATTCGATTGTACTGTATGTGCTCGAGTCTCTTGATTAGCTGTCAAAATTAATTTTTATAGTTAAGTATTTTAAAAATTGTCTTTTATTTCATTAAATTTTAAAATTAATTTAAAATCTTTCAATTCAGTTGATGAAGTTGTCAACTGAGTTGAAAGACTCAGTAGTATGTTTTTAGTTTTCTTTCTTCTCTCTTTATGTGGTCTTTTTTATTATGCGTTAGCCAAAAAATCAACGTTGTTTTTGTTGTTATGGGCAATTAAATCTCATATATATGCTCTTAATTGACAGTGGCAAAAAACACAGTTTTTTTTATTCAAAAACTACACTGCCCCGGTAGGCTAGCTAGTAGTGAGCTAGTCTATCAGCGCCGAGGCTGCGGGATCGATTCCCGCCAGAGACTCTGGTTCAAGTTCATGCTGACAAGCGTAAAGCTTCGCCGGATTAGTTAAGGAATTATTAAAAAAAAGAAGAAAAAAATAAAAAAAAATAAAAATTAAAAAAAAAAATAAAAAAATTTACTTTTTTGAAAGTAGTCATTTAATGAATAATATTCATAGATCTAATGTAATGTTTCATTTAATACAGTTTAGTGAAACAGGTTTCATTGATCCAACGAAGCGCTGCATAGGTTCCTTTTTAATGCAATTTTTCATGAGATTAATGTCAAAACTCATTGGTATTGTGAAGAAAATTCTTTCAGTGTATTACTGGAAGTTTTCATTATAGATTGTCGTCCAGACCAGTGAACCAAGCCGAAGGCATTTGATCGGCGGCGGCGGCGTGGGTATAATTGATCGGCGGCGGCGGCGTTTGCGTCAATGAATCGGCGGCGGCTTAAATGTCGGCTTGAAATGTATAAAATTGTTATTTGCATGCAGTCTACAACTGACATGAAATGCTTTACTTTAACACTAATATGATGTTTTTGTTAAGTATAGACTCATCATGTTAGAAGTTTTCTCATGTTATAACACGGTTGTTAATGCAAATGTTTTAGCAACGCTTTTATAACATCAAATTATAACAGCAAATCATGTCAGTTGTAGACGGGCAGTTAAGGAAAACTATTAATCATTTCTATATCTATTGATTTTTATGTTAAAGTACAAAACATTAAATAATTATAAAAGGATAGTGCAATTTCGGTTTTTTCTCCATTTTTATCCATTTACAAAAAGTAAAGCTTTCTGCAATAATTAAATATAAAATTTCCTTAACCTGAACTTATCAGCAAAACTATTTTTTTAATTTAATTATTGTGGTCAAAATTATACCACTAATTAGTTAAAAGCAAGAAAAAAATATGTTGTTCACATATTTTTTTTTTTAAATTTAACAAGTTTTTAAATAGATTACTTCAATAAAGCATTCACTGATATTTTGCTATTACCAAGTTTTTTGTCTGAACTTCTAAATCGATATGTTTGGAAATACATATGTGTATAATACTAAAATAATTGAGAAAAACAAATTCTGTATGTTCAAACGGTGTTGTGTCCTAAATAAGAGTCCATCAGAATATTAATATGAACATGGAAAGTTTATTTGAAAATATTGCAAGTTAAATTTGTTATTATCATGGAAATATTTGTGTAAAAATTATTTTTAATAAAGATTCACATATGTATGTATGCATTCATGAAAACGAAAGAAGCATTTAACCAATTATATTTTCAAAAAACTAAGAAAAAGTTGTTAAGTACAATAACGCTTTGAAAAATTTTAAGAAAATATAACGGCACTTGAATGTTGCACATTGCTGCTAAAACATACCATTTTTGACAAAGAAATTAATACATTAAAACGCAAATCTGTAAAATAAAATTATGGCGATTTCTTTTCTGAGAAAAATGTTGCATTAATGTTACATGTTCTACATTTTGTGTTCGTTTGTACAAAAAATACAACTGTGGGAAAAATTTTCAAGTTCTTTTGTGAAAATGTTGATCAAAAACATGCAAAACATGTTACATGTTTTACCCTTACTTTTACTTAAGGTTTCATACTGCCCTGTTTTACAACTTTGGTACTTACTACTTTGTTTGTACAACCAATATTTTATTTTGTTTGTCATAATATTTTAAAAGTTTTGTCAAAAGAATTCTACATCTAAATATTCTTTGACGGCATACTCCATTTTGAATTAAATCGTTTTTTTTTTATTTTGGTAAAACATTCTATGTATTTATTATCGTTTTAAATTTGTTCAAGCAATAAATGATGTCAATGTCTGTTTCCAAACCGTGAAGTAAGTGTGCAGCAAATAGTCGAATAGTTTTAAAAATCGCTAATGAACTACATTAATAATAAAAGTGTAATAGTTGTAAATAAAGGCAGCTAATTCTGTTCGATTGAAGTTGTACAACATGTAACACTTCGAGTGATTATAGGTAACATGAAAAAGTGTTACATGCATATACTGTAGCATTTTTTTCTCAGAATAGAAATCGCAATTAGTCACACGAATTAAGAAATTTCACGGCTCAGCTGCTGTCATCGGCGGCTTTAATTGAGCCGTCTAAGCTGTGTAAGTCGGCGGCGGCGCGGCTTGGTGAAATCAAGCGGCTGCGGCGAGCTGATCGGCTTGCGCTGATCGGCTTGGTTCTCTGGTCCAGACATTGCATGTTTAATTTTATGTTTCTATGTCTAATATTAACTAAAATTAATCAAAACACCAGATGTAGAACGAAAAAGTACCATAAAGCTCCCTCTTATACATTCTTATTCACTTAGAACCATGCATGCTTATTTTTATCTTTGCAGGTCGAATATTAACAAAAATTTAAAAAGTACCAGATGAAAAAAAAATACCAACTTCATATTGTAAGTCTTCATTGTTTATATGTTACATTATTGTACTTATTTTATTGTGTTATAATTTTAAATAGACAATCCCTTGAAAAAGTCGACAAACAATCGACGAAATGTCGGGAACAAAATATTGTTATTAAAAATTGAATTTTATTTACATTGAAGAAATTTAGGCCCTATTAGCTTGACAAAAATAATATTAAAAAAATACCAACATTTTTCATCTTATAGGTTTCTATTCACTCAGTAACCTGTACATATAATATTATGTTTCTAAGTTCAATATTATAGAACATTTAAACGTTATCACATGCAGCACGGAAAAGTAAAAGAAAGAAATTTAATTTCCCTTATTTCCCCTTTTTGATACTTTTTTCTCCCCATAAAGGTTCGTTCGACAAACAAAGAAAGAAAGCATTCATAACTTATTTGCCAGTGCCGATTAAAACATAAGATTAATATAGTCGAAATATTCGAAAACCACTTTTTTTATTATTTGATAATTGAAAAAAACAAGTTTTTATTGGTTCTGCATATATGTTGGTAGCAAATTTGAACGCTTATAACTCTGAAAATATTGAACAGATTTTAATAAAATATATATTGTGCACTTCTGTGAGTGTATATTTTGCTCCAATCGGTTGACATACAGAGAAGGAAAGTGCTCTTAACTGTTTTGCCTTTGCCGATTAAATAAAGACATATCAAATTTTAAACAAGTTTAATGAAGTTTAGTATAAAAAAAGGCATTTCAAAAGCTGTTCACAATCGGAGACTCAGACAGAAATGTATATGACAGGTTGTAGTCGCAGTGGGCGGACTTCCCTAATTGTCTTACCCCACTTTTCTCATACACATAAGAACTACTTGATCAAAAGCCTTCCATCTTTTTTATTTACAAAGTTATGATTTTTGTCGTCCTTATTTTTTAAATCGAACACTGTACAACGGGCTAAAGTTTGAATAAAGTATGAATACAATTTGTAATTGTAGTACATTCGTAAATGCAGTTGTTGTGCATCAGTTGCGCATTAGTAAAGTTGAATGTTCATTAATGCGTCACTTGTAGAAACTTGGCATTACTTTCATGTGTCAAAAGTTTTTTCATGGAGTGATGCCGCAGTTCTGCAGCAAATATTGGCAATTATTGCATCAGTTAATTTTCTGATGCAATAACTTTTAACATTAAAGATCGTTTTATTTTTCTTTTTTGATGCTTTTTCTTGTAATTTTGAAAAAACTATTAACATATTTTTTTATAATTTTATGTTCGCTCATTAAACTTTTAAAATTTAGCTTGTATTCAAAAATTCAAACTTTGCACAGCTGTTGTGCAGTAAAAAAGCACCAGCATCACAAGTGCAACTGGTGATCACGCATCAGCAACAAAATTTTGCATCACTGCAGTGATGCACAGTTTAGATGCATTTACGAACGTACCCTGTATTTACAATTCTTACTTAATAAATAGAATAAAAAAAAATAAAAAAAAAAATAAAATAAACAAAATTAAAATAAAAAAAATTTAAATCAAATTAAATTAAATAAAAAAATAAGAAAGTAAAAGATGGGTCAATTTAGTGGCCACGTTTTTTTTGGATTTTTTTTTTCTTTTGGTAAAACGTTTGATAAGTGTGAACACATTTGAATGCTGTTATTTTCATAATGTGATAAAAACTTTCTCTATACTATTGTTAGTGTTTCAAATGTTTTACGAGACATGTCTATTTGCTTCTTTATAGTTTTAATGCAAGTGCTTGCTGGGTAATTTTGTTATTTTTTTTAATGGAAATACAACTTTGCCGGTTGTTGATTCTAAAACAAATTGTAGATTATAAAATTTAAATTGCATGAATAAAATATAAAAGACATTAAACTAAAAATTTAATAAGAAACATAAGAACTAAATTTTAATTATTCAAATTCAAAACATAAATATACTAATATTTTTAGTTGAGCTAAACAACTTACAACAGGAATAATCCATATAATTTACATAATTCATCTTTTTATGAACTTCATGTCGCTAATCCATTAACTACAAATTCAATCTTGTAAATTAATAAAACACGCTATCAAGCAAATTTGAGTAAATATTTGTGTTTAAACTTTTCCGCTCTTTAAAATTCTAGTTGAAAAACAAAACATTTTCATTTAAAACTTTTAATTTACATAATTTGAAAAACAAAAACAAAAGGTTTTTTATTTATGTTATACTAATAACAGCATTAAACAGCAGCAAAAACTACAACAACAACAATTGTATTATTGAAATAAATTATAATTTTTTTATTTGTTTAATATTGTCGGATTTCCTTTCGCCCTCATTATTGTTTTTTTTTTTTAAATTCAAAGCAAAAACAAAATTGAAAATTAAAAAAGGTTTTTTTTTTTTTGGTTGACTAACATTTTATTTTTCTTATTTTTTATTTCGTTTTTGGTTTAATATTGTACCACTTTTAAAGCCAATGGCACTTTTATGTAGTCGCGTGAATCAACAACTTAAAACAACTTGTTGATCTCTTTTTCAACAATCTCGTGCACATGAACACAACTTTAATCACCTGGGTTTAAATGTCTCTAAAAGTTTAAGATTTTGTTTTATTTATTAAAGAGACAATGGCTTAAAAGTTTTGGTTTTTTGTGATCAGATACAAGTTTATCAAACATGTTAGTCACTGAGTTTTTAATATGCATGTTTTATGCCATTAAATTCAGAAATTTATTCACTCACATTAAAATCTTTAGTTAACAGTTTACCCAGATATTTATTAACATGTGTGACTAACTCAATTAGAACCCACAAAAAAAAAAAACAAAAGAAATTTTGTGAATATTTTAATGTTCGTAAAAAATCAAAAGATTTCATTAATGAGATCAGCAAGAATTCTGCAAAAACTTAACACAAAAAAAAACACTTAAAAATAATTGTTTATTATGCAGACAATAAATAAGAACAAGTAAGGAAGTACAGTCGGTTAAGCGCGACCATATAATGCCCTGCACTACAGTTTTTAAAAACAAAGAGGGTATCATATTTGGGACATGGGTCATATTTGGTCATGGATCCGACAAAACAAAATTATATTATGTGAGGCTAAGATACATATTTTCTTTCATATTAACTAAATATCAATATATATAAATAAGTGTTGTTCGTCTTGAACGATTTTGAAGAGAGGGTGTATATGGGACCTATAGTCCATTCTGGACCTACCAGTATGAAATTCACCCATCACATAGCTATCGTGAAGGGGCGGGGATTGCGAAGCAAGGAATACACCTACCTTGGCGGCGTTCCTAGATATAGACGGCGCCTTTAACAATTTGAAGATAGAGGCTATTAGGCAGGCACTGGTTGATCTAGGGGTTCAATTGTTTTTGATCGAATGGATAACTATGATGCTTAGCAGAGTTATTCACTCGGACTGAGGAAACGAACGTTTAAGGAAACTGGTGACTAGGGGGACCCCTTAGGGGGAATCCTCTCTCCTTTATTATGGCTCTTAGCCGGCAATGTCCTTCTGAGACTTTTTGACAAAATGGGTTAGAAAGTCGTGGCCTACGCGGATGATGTAGTGATATTGGTAAGGGCAAGTTTCTGCGGACAATTAATGAAGTTATGCAAGGGGTGCTGGGTACTCTGTCGGCATGGGCGAGTGATAAGGGACTGGGAGTTAATCCGGAGAAGATGGAGTTGGTTCTTTTTACTAGGAGGTACAGGGTGGAGAATTTTAAGCTACCGGTACTAGGAGGAGTAGAGCTTAGACTACCTGATAGTGCTAAGTATCTTGAAGTTTTTCTGGACACCAAGCTGTCATGGTGAAGGAATACTCAGGAGAGACTTAAGAGAGGTCTTAATGCCTACTATGCTTGCAGATCATCGGTAGGAGCTGGGGACTCCGGTCGTCAGTAGTCGGATGGTTGTACATTTCGGTGGTTAGACCCGTTCTTTCGTATGGATGCTGTGTTTGATGGGAGTCATTAAGATTGGTTAGTCGAAGGAACCTTCTGTCTAAGGCTCAGAGGTGTGCTTCAAGCGGCATGACAGGTGCCATGAAAAGTCCTTCTCAAGCGGCCCTGGATGTCATTCTACAACTTCTGGCTATTGAGCAGTATGGGATGGGAATGGCAGCCAGGAGCATTCTTAGACTGAGGAAGTTAGGTTTGATGCGGAATGGCAGGGTCACTCACGGATCCTATGTGAGATTGAGGCTGATGGCTATTGCCTGGGATCGCCCGGCTCCACTAATTATGTAGGCACTTGGGTAGGTTTTGGGCGGTTGCCGGAGGTAATAGTGCCTTCTAGAGAGAGCTGGTCAGGAAGGAGCAGATTATTTAGTGGATTTGCTAATTTCACTGATGGCCCGAAGATGAAGGGCACAGTTGCGGCGATCTACACTCAGGATCTGGACATCAGAATGTCATAAAGGCTTCCTGACGGAGGTTCTGGGTGTCTTTAGGGCCGTGAAACTGATGAGGGACAACATTGATAGGGGCTCGGAGATTACTATATATGTAAACAGCCAGGCGGCTCTTATGGCCGTAAGGGACTGTTATTGTAAACTCCAAGCTAGTTGTGTTAAGGTTGTACTGGGTGCCGAGTCACTGCGACATAGGCGGCAATGAGGTAACTAATGAGAAAGCGAGACAGGGCTCAGAGATGGAGGATCCAACTGTATTGCGGCGGTTAGGTCTATTTTGGAAGGATCAGGAAATGGATTCAAGGCGCGACCAAATGGGCATGTGAGGACCTGGAGGAGTTGAAGACAGTTCAGCACATTCTGTGCCACTGTCCCAGACTACATGGTAGCAGGCTGAGGTGACTGGGCAGTAGATTCCTAGGCGAATTATGGGATGTCTCGGGCTGTGGACTCGAGAGTCTGATAACATTCGTTATGGGGATGGCCTGGACTGGCTACAGGAGACTGGGTGCTGGCCGCACGTACTAAGGGCGAATTTGGTTGAGTAGGATTTCTCTCGGGTTTGGTCCGAAATTTAAACATATCTATCTCTAAATAAGGCGTCACAATGGACCATATTGGTCTTTAAATAGTCTTAAATTCAATTTATTCTGGCCACACCTGCAAAAATTTTTTTATAAACTGTTTTGTAGGGTATCATATGGTCGGGCTTAACCGACTATACTTTCTTACTTATTTTTCTTTTAAAACCTACCAGTTGCTTTGACAATTGACAATGTTACACATTATGCAAACTGTTAGTTAGGTCTTTTCGCGTTTATCAAATAATCTATTGTAGATAGGGCCTTTTGCGTTTAAGGTAACGCTATACAGATTCTGCAGTCCATATTAAACTTATTGTAAATCAAATTAAACCCTTTACGTAGCAACATGAAATTGATAATCTCCAAGGTTTTAATTAAGCTTAGTGTACTTCAATATTTATCATGAACATTTGAGTACATTTTATTTAATTGTGGCTTTGGAAAAGCTAATTTTATTTCCATAAAGCTCATTTTCTTTGGTAAAAGCTTTAATTTGATTAACAAAAAGTTCAATTTGAACAGCAAAACCTGATAAAGGTGTTTTTTATTGTTAAGATTTATACATCACATTAACATTTGAAAATTATTTCAGGCATTTGACCACCGTGGCTGGTGCGTGTAAGCCGCACCAAACGGTGACATTTTCTCGATGTAATGGAATCCATACGGTCTGATGTGGTGTGGTGTGGCAACTTTGTGTATAACAAACCCATTAAGCCAAAAATGAAGCTCTTCATGGACACAATTTTGTGAGTAAACATTTATAACTGTTTTTCAAAGTGAATTTGGATAATTTGATAGCCTTTTCTAAGCCTGAATCTATTTATGATGGTAAGCAAGAGCATACCGATCATAAATGTCTGAAAGTAAGCGCAGTATGCCAGTTCGGTTGACCGCTAGCCCTTTTTTAAGTGATCACAAATTAATTTGATAAGTGATTACAATATAACTTTATTTTGTTTTTCTTTTTTGTTGAGACTTTTATTTACGAATTTACGTTTAAGTATAAAATAGTTGCTTTGGTATTGATATTTAAATACTTGTTCAATTATATTTTAAGTCAGTACAATTTTTTTTTATTATAGTTTGTTCATTTTATCCAACATTATTAGCAGGTCTTTCTTAGAATTTGATTGCTTGCATTTTCTTTATTCCGAAGGTTAATCCAGATAAATTTGAGTCATAAAATTCTTATACATCCAAGTACAAGCAAGTACAATATTAATAAGTATTTCTTAGATATTGAGACCAAAAGGAAACAATTTTTCCTGAAAAACTCTTATCCAGCAAAAATGCATAAACTATTATGAACACATTTTTGCTTATTATTTTCATATCTGAGATTCAATGTACAAAGGGATTTGGTATAAGTTCTAAATCCGCAACAATAAAAAGTCTATAAATCAATTTATAATAACTGATTGCCAAGCATTGACATGGTGTCATTGGTATTATATATTGAATTCACTCGATACGGATTTAAGGACACACGCACACAGACAATGTACAAATATTCCATGTATTTGTGAACTAATAGCATTATATGAAATTGTTCACTTAGAACTTCGACTAACTGACTGACTAGCCTTACAAATTATTCCAAGTATTATAAATATTTAATATGGCGGTGTTGGTTTCGAATACCAGGCTGCAACAACGATAACAGTTTCTGCTTCAATAGCAGGGATTTATTTACATACGATGGCTACAAAAGATTGAAATCATAAAAAGTTTTCAATTTTGCAGCAGAACTACGAGAACATAAATTCAATTGCATGAATAATAATCATGGTTGGGTTGTGGGTTGCACTACTATTTACTTTCTTTAGACACATACTTGCAATAAAATGCTGCTGCACACAATTACATGCACCAAGTAAGGAAAATAAAATGAACTTGATTTTGAAGGATGGTTTTTAAATGAAGATTTATTGTGTTTATGCACTGCATCATCATTATTATCATCGTCTATAACATGTATTGATATTTTCGTTTTAACTTTCTCGTATTTGCACTGAACTTAAATCGAATTCAAAGAGTTACAGATTTTCAAAAAAAAAAAACGAAAATATAACAAAAAAAAATGGCTCAAGTGGGAGTGAAGACTTATTGAATTGAGGCAAGTGTATGCAAATTTAATTATGTATGTATTTCATTGAGAGGTTATGCACAGTGTTGCCAATTTCGCTTTCTACCTACTTATGGCTAATAAATTAGTGAAAGTTTAAACACTGGTTTAGTTGAACTAAACTTAAAGTTATATGTAGTTCAAACTCAAGAGCTGTAAACCAGTGTCCCATGTATTATATGTACCTTAAAAAATAACATGTGGCAGAACTACGATAAATGTTGTCAAATTAATATGGTCTGTATTGGTAGTTTAAACGCCAAATTTTATGCGTTTTTACTAATTTATAGATTTGTTGGTTAAAACACATTTTAAACCAAAAAGAGAATTTAACTTGCTCTGATTTATTAACCCTTAGATTAAGGCTGTTTGCTATATTAATTTAAGTTTTAAAAAAAAATTCGACAAAAAAGTTGAATACACAACTATAATAAAGATGTCAAGCAGATTAAGGAAGACAATTAGTCTCTTCCGTTGTGTTAGTAAAATTTTCATAAGCCATTTTTACTTTTAAATCTAGCAACTTTCGGTCAATCAAACTGGCAACACTGGATGAATGTGGGGTGGATAAATATGAAAATATCATAATCAAAAGAGCCTCTCAGTACAGATTTTAAGCTTTTAATAAGATAATAAATACTTATGTATAAATTGTAAGTATCTGACCATCATAAATGCACAATCATTTACGAGTAGGGTTCCTATTTCTCTGGACTTTTTACCTTGCCCGGAGAAAAGATAATTTTTATTTAATTTCCGGGAAATTTTTCTTTTTTTTTTGGATACGAAGAGTATTAATTTGTATTGACAACACAGGGCAAAAGACCAACAATTTTAAGACTTCTGTCTATTGTTTTTGGTTAAATTGAGCGTACTGATTATGACGGCGCACACTGGGGACAAAAGCCCTTTTTTCGGGGATCAATTCATATTTCCTCAGCTAGAATAGTAAGGTTCATTAAATTTAATGTGTGAAAAACTTGGAACAAACTGCATTTTGAAGGTATAGGAGAGGGGCGACGGGTACCCACCATACAAAAAGTTTCTTAACTTGCTTACATTTGAATGGCTACAAAAGTGAGGCACACAAAATTTGATGTGCGTAACACTTAAAACAAACTTCAAGTTCTAAAAAAATCTTGGAGGTATAGAATGGGGGAGACTGGTACCCCCATACAAAGTACTTATTAATTTTCTTATATCTCCAGAATGGCAGTAGTGAGGTACACTAAATCTGATGTGCGTAACTCTTAAAACAAACTGCAAGTTCAAACAAAATTTTGGAGGTATTGGACGGGGGAGACGGAAACCCCCTTACAAAGTATTTATTATTTTTTTTATATCTGCAGAACAACAATAGTGAAGCACACTTAATTTGATGTGCATAACTCCTAGAATGTTCCAAAATTGCTTAGAGGTGTAGGAAGGGGCAGATGGGCACCCCCCATCAAACAAATTTTTAAAGCTGCTTATGTGTATCTGAATAACTACAATAGTGAGGCACACTAAATTTGATGTTTTTAGCTCTTTGTTCCAAAAAAATCATAAAAGTATAGGAGGGGGAGAGGTACCCGTCTCATACAAAAATGTATTGATTAACAAATAAAATTGATTTTTAAATCACGCATGCTTCCGCTGAATTGTCTTCCATTGAATGGTTTTGGAAGCGAATAACTCAAAAATTTATTTTTATAATAAGGTTATGTTATCTCGTGAGTGCGTGGGAATTCAATTTTTTATTCACGCACTCTAGTTTTTAAATTATTATAAAATATAAATTTAACCACGGTCACGCGTGAATCACTTGTGCGTAACAAATCACGACATTTGCAAATCTCTAATAAAAACTTTTAAAACATTGACAAAAGTATTCTCTTTAAAATTACATTAAAATCATCGTCGTATGTAAAGTAGTTTTCGATATATTGAAGAAATAATCTCAACACGTTCGGCGAAATTATGACATTTTGTGTCGTATTCACTTTTGAAAAAATAAAAAATTTTAATTTTTTTCGTTCTCACCAAATTTCATTAAAATCGAAAGGAGTCAGGTCTAGGGTATTCATTCGGTTAACCGTTAATCGGTTCACCGACTAATTACTACCCGATTAACTGATCGGTTAATTTAAAATTGGCAATTTTCGATTAACGATTAAACCGGTTAATTTCAGTCGATTAACCGATTAACCGATGTTACAAATTTTTTTAGTTTTTTGTAGTATTATAACATATTTTTTAGTGTTTTTAATTATTTGTTTCGTCACATATAAAAAAGGTATATGTATTCCAGCAATATATTCTTAAAATACAATACAAAAACAGAAACTAGGGGCTTGGAAATACATTTGTTGCTTTGCCAGGATGAGTCAGATGATGACCTGACAATAGAAGAAACTCTGGATTGTAACGCAAGCAATCTTTAACAAAATTAGCCGAAATAATGGCATAATGGAAAATGTTTCATGTTGAGAGAAATCCTGGAAAGGGACTGAGAAATCAGATAATCTGTATCATGATACAAAGAAACCAAGATAACGCATTTAGCTTTTAAAAATTAAATGTTTCTGCTCATCTGCGTCACATCAGCGCATTAGTACAGCTAAAATATAGAAACACAAGAAACCAAAAATATGTATAATATGCTTAAGTGACGTCATATCAAACAGTTGAATTTTGTAAACATGTGCAATGCGTAATCTTGTTTTTATCATTCTCGAATCTGTATTATGGGTTGCTTTCAATTTCTCCAACATCTTCGATAATTGAAAGAATTTTTTCCGAGTCAAGTTTTATCAACACTAAAGAGAAGAATCCTAAATCCTACACATTTAAACCAAATTATTTTTCCAAAAGATCATTTTATAAGATCTTAAACTATTGCAAGAATTAATGAAAAAATCTCAGCTAATTTTTTAATAAATGCATAAAAATATTATGTATTAATTATAAAATATGTTTTTTATATTTATGAATTACTTTTTTGTTTGCTCCTTTTAGTTCAAGAATTGTTTTGTTCGGTATATTATTGTGTTTTTTACGAAAAGACTCCAATAATAAATATTTTTTGCATTTTTATTAATTGAAATTACTTAATTTATAACAAAACTTTATTAATCGGTTAACCGATGAATAACAAAATTAACCGGTTAATAACCGATTAAACCAAAACCTCGGTTAATTAATCGAGCGATTAACCGATTAAAGCGAGAGCCCGATTAAATGAATACCCTAGTCAGGTCCCACTCTTGGTCGATTTAACATGGAATTACCCTATTGTTAAATTTTACATAAAGACTTAATTATTTTTAATTTTTTTTTAAATAAATGCGCAAAATATCTAAAACAAGAGGTGGTAGAAAAAAGCTAAAGATATATTCGTAACTAGGGAATAAAAATATATTCGGATCAGTGCTTTCTATTTCAGAAAATTAACATTAAAAAAAGATTTAAGGACTAAACCAAAAACACAAGATTTTTAACATCCTGGTACATTTAATAATGGGACTCTACTCAACATAAATCCACTTTTGTGTAGATTATTAATCAAGGAAGTATTTTAAAGTTAAGAGAACCGTTTGCGAAATGTTGACCGAATAATACAAATGCAAATAATATATGTGACTATATCCTTAAAACTTGAGCTGGTAGGGAAAAACTCGTGACCCATCGTCAACAGCATTTGATGAATAGGATCAGCTTTTTTTTATTTCGGAAATGTTAAAAAAGCTTCATTTTGTTTTACTGTGTAATCATTAATAATTGTATACTAACACAGTTAAGTCGTACATCGTAAGAACGTAGGACGCAACGTCATATCTAGGGTCTTCGGAAAACCCATTTAAACATACACGCGGACAGAGGGACATCGGTCGCTACTGATAAGGACTCATCATATATGTATTTACTTTTAGGCTCTTACATGAATATTGTAGAAATTACAAACGGGTTGACAGACTTATTTATACCCTTTTACCTTCGGTGAAGGGTTTATTAATATGGAATTTGTACAATGAATTTTACCTTTTTTTAAATTGAAGATGCTGGTGTGACATTTAGGAGTAAAAAAGCTTTCCATATGGTAAGGGCTTTGATTTCTTATCTAAAAAGCTCTAAGATTAAGAAAGGCTTAATCTGTATGCCAAATTTTATTCACATTTTAGGATGTTAATTTGAAATACCTTCATTTTGCGTTGAAAAATTTCTTATATAACATTTTTGGAATTATCAAATTTTGCATACAAATTTTTTTAAAAATAAACACAGTCATTTTTTTATAAATCGAATAATTAAGGGTAATCGCGATGGCTAGTGCAAAGTGTAAAAATGATGCAAATGTTTGTATTTTTGTACAGCACAACAACAAAATGTACGTATTTGCCATTTGCTTCATTTTACTTAGCTTGCACTAAAAATAAACCTTGAGCAAAACTAGTAGCGCATATTTGCTCATTTGAAAATAAGCGCAAACAACAACCTTTGTCATACGAACCACCATATTTGTTGTTTGCAAAAATGAAAATTGATTGTGATCTCTTTAGCGCAAAAATAAAATAAAAGTTAAAATGCTGCAAATTTGCAAAATGACCATCGTGGTTATAATATATTTAAGCACTTAAGCTAGATTCACCCATGCGTTCCGAACAATATTTTTGTCCAGACAACATTGGTTTTGTTGAGAGAGAGAAATTATTTTGTTCGGCAAGTTTTTCTTAAATTGGTTTAGTCTTAATTTTTGTTCAGAACAAAATAAACTGAGTTGCCACTTTTTTTAATTTTTTAAAAGTTGAAATGATTGTTTTTTGCTGAATAATTAAACAAAAAAAAATAATGTAATTAAAAATAATAAAATCACTTTCCTTTTTTTTTGTCCATTTTCTTTAACACACTTTTAGAAAACAATTTAAAATAAGTAGTTTGCTAGTTGTGTTGCCATTTTGTATAATTTTTAATATTCCATATCTTGTGAAGTATATCAAGGTAAGGCTCAAAATATTCATTGCCGTTCCTTTGTAAAAAAAAATCCTGCAATGGTTCAGATGACAGTTTGCTTCCCAAATCAGTTTTACAAACACTTAGTGTGCTGAATATTCCTCAAATTAAAAAAAACAGTCACTTCGGTATTACTACACTACTGTACCCATTTTTGGATCAACAACATCTAAAAATTATATAAATTACATCCATAAAATCAAATTTTGATTTTATTTTAATAACTACCCTAAAGGAAATGAATGAGCTAATCATCATATTTTTCACGTTGCCGTTAAGTAAATGATGGAAAGAATGGTAGAATATCAAGTTTTATAT
Organism: Pollenia griseotomentosa; assembly: GCA_963931875.1. Classification (NCBI taxonomy): domain Eukaryota; kingdom Metazoa; phylum Arthropoda; class Insecta; order Diptera; family Polleniidae; genus Pollenia; species Pollenia griseotomentosa. The sequence continues at coordinate 39,595,470 of OZ007563.1, read as the reverse complement.
CATTTCTCCCATAATTTTCTCAACGCTAAATTGAAAAATATGATGATTCGCTCATTAATTTCTTGAAGGATACTTTAATTGAAAATTCTCTACAGCTTTTAGGTGAGGGCAATCTTATATGCCAAAATACCGATATATAAAGAAACAATTTTCTATTACTCCTGATCTACAGCTAAAAGAAATTACCCACGCCACTAAATATTACACCCATTTTGGATTGTTATCCGCGAAGTGACAACACTGTTGTTTATTACCTTTTTCGATTTTGCACGTTAAACATCAGAAATTATTTCTCAATTCCCTTTTGAAAGAACACAATATGAAGGCAATAAAACCATATTTTTTTTTATTTTGGTTTTTCATTAAATATGGGAGTTTTATTTTCAAAAAATATTAAAACAATATTGAATAAATCATATTTGATTTATTGGTTAAGGTCCGTGTTGTCGAAATGAAAACTGAATGTTATCAATATGCCAACGGTTAGTTGTCAAAAATGCTATCGCAATGGCAACATTATGGTGATAATATATAAAAAGTTTGTTGCCAGAATAAGATCAAATGCTGAAAAATTACAACTAGGTGGTTAAAAAAATTTTGACACCATCCGTTATAAAACTGAACTCAAACGTACACTCATAGAAAAATGCATCTTCATATTGATGATGCCCTAACACCAGAGTTGTGGCATCAATGTTCTTACAAATTTTTTTTTTTTTTTTTTTTTTTTTTAATTTCCTAAGCTAATCCCGCGAAGCTCTATGTTTGTCTGCAGGAAAGAAACCAGAGTCTCTGGCGGGAATCGAACCCGCAACCTCGGCGCTGATAGACTAGCTCGCTACCAGCTAGCCTACCGAGGCACTCAAATGGCATCAATGAGGCAGAAAGTGACATCAATCTAATGACGAACGTCATTATAAAATGTTGACTTATTTTTTGAGTCATCTATGCTATGACTACAGTGACACCAATTCGATAGCACATTTTGTGTACTATTAACATTATTTTTATGTTTAAAAAATAAAATAAGAAGCAAAAATTCCCATATTCTATTTGTTTAAATTATTGAGTTAAATAAATCAAATTTTCAAAGTAGAATGATTACGAAAACCATATCATGCTGCTGGTGTCTTATACTTGAGAGTTCTTCTGTAAACAAAGAGCGGAAACAAACATGTGTAACGGGTAAGTAAATAATTACGTTTCTCCACTTTAACTTAAGTCAATTCCAATGACTAATAAGTCCTTTCTCCGATGCTGCTGAGTCATCGCACTGATGACATTTTTTATTAAACTGGATCCCATTCGTCATTTCTGTGATGCCGATGTGTCATCCCATTGATGATTTTTAAACCTGCTGACAATTTGGCCAAGTAATGTTAAGGCTGTCATCACAATGATGAATTGAAAAGGATCAAAAACAAAGACACTTGTCATAGTACTGATGTCAGAATACATCAACATAATGACGCCTTTTCTATCAGTGTAGTGCTCTCAACTTTGACAACGGATGTTCTTAATTTTGGTATTTTCACACCGAATTTTTTTCTCTCTGTGTAAGGGAAAAGAAACAATTTTGCACTTATATTATATAGAAATGTCTTAATTTAATTCATTAATTTTTGGCTTTCTTGCTATAATATTTTTACAAAGTGTTAAAAAAAGAAATAATTTTAAATATGTTAATATTTGTATTAAAGTCTATGATAGTTTTAGCCCGAGCAAAACCGGGTTGATACAGCTAAAGTATGTACTATATTTATTGCAATTAACACAATAATTTTTTCTTAAAATTATTAATTTATTCTTATCTTTGGCAGCATGGTTTTTTTCGTATGTCATTTACATACATAAATATTTACATGTTTTGCTTAGTTAACGCTTATTTTAAAAGTTTTAATTATATTCAAAGTGTATACAAATTTGTCTAAATACATAGTTTAAGCTTATATTAACTATATTCACCGGACGGTTACCTATCTCTGCCTTTTTTCTGTTGCATTATCCTCCAAATTTTCACTGGCATGCGATGAAGTATCTACAGGATCTGTATATGAGTTCTCTTGTATACCGTTTGGTAGATAATCTTTCCAATTGCGAAATAAATACCGTGTTAATTTTTTCAGCTGTCTAAATTTGCAGTATGTAGCGCCCTCTGCCGATTCCAATTGTTGTGTCTGGATCAGAAATCCTTGTTCTTTCAACTTTTTTTCCAGTTTTTCTCTTTGGCTTGATTTTTTTAACTGATGTGGGATGGCATTTTTCTTACGTTGTGCTATACAACGATTGGTTGTTAAAGTTGTTGTTGGACTAGAAGATGAATAGGATGAATTTTCCTTAATGGAATATGAACATGTTTTATTTTTACTCACTTCGTAAGTTGACGTTGTTGGAATTGAATCCGTCACGATATTTATAGATCTAACCGGAGGAAGCAGCAGCGATGATGAGGGAGACTCTGGCATTTGCAGTAAATCATTACTTAAGCCAGCTGAGGGTGGTGGTATATCCATAGTTAATTTCTGGCCGATACAATTAACACCAGGCAACAGACCAGACGTATGCTGAAGGCTTTCTCTAGGAAAATATTCATATCCTCGACTAGCCTTATCTCCAGTTCCACTGAAGTAGCGGTAATTACCACCCGCATCTACAGAAATCATTTTCTTCTCTTGTAGTGAAGGCTTCGAACCACCAGTGAACTTAAATTTACATATACTAACTTCAGTGGCAGGATTATTTATGTTTTCCACATTCATAGGTGGTATAAAAATAGCCGAACGTTTACGTTTCTGAGGTACTATTTGTTGCTGATTTGGTGCCGAGCTTAAAGCGGATACTAAAGAATTTTCTGATCTTAAAGAAGAAGGTGTACCCAATGGTTCAGGATAATCTAAATTTAAGCCAACAGGACTAGATATGGATTTTTTTAGTTTTTGTGGTGGAAAAAGACCGCTTGGTATAGGAATTTTTAATGCTAATTGGTTGTCTTTTTTTATAGTCTGATAATGGCCGCTTGTATTATGCAGAAGCACGCCACTTTCTAACAATTTTTGATAACACATTGTAATTGGAGGCATTACTTTTTCGTCACTGCTTGACAAGGAAGAAATCTTAGATCTGTTTAAAGCCTTTTCATCTTCGTTTTGTTCATTTATGTTGCTTAATGATTTCTGTAAATTATTAGCCAACATTGAATCGCGAACATAATCAAGCGGGGTGCTAACAGGAGTAGGGCAGCTAGAATTTGTTTCGGAGACTTCATCTCCGCTTGATATTGAGTAGAAATCATTCGTTTGGTCACGTAAACATAAATTCAATGGTTGTTCACATGTTTCATCTTTAAAACCATTATTACCTTCCGCGCTTAATATACCCGAAGTCGGATTGGATTGATTTTGTGATCTAGTTTTTTTAGGCAGTATAGTTCCATAATTCTTATAAATTAAGTGGCAGATATCAGCTTTCTTCGGTTTACGGCCTCTACGTGGTTTGCAATTATCAAGTGTTATTTCTCCCATATAAGGAAGATCAGAATAGATTGATCGTTTAAAATTCGAACGATTATTGGTTCCGACCAAAAATTGATCGCCATGTATGGAAGAAGAATGTGTTACGTCAAGCAAATTTTGCGTTTCAACTGCTTTTTGTGATTGGCAGTTGTTGTTGATGGCATCGGCCAGTTCTCGATTCGTAGTTGTTTGCGATTGACAGGAGTTGCTTGCACTTTGTTGGTAGCCTTGTTTCTCTTTTGGTTTTTGTATCTGACTAGTAGCACTTTCTTTTGATGCATTTGCTGTCCTTTGAATTTCGGCGATTTTTTGAAGCCAGCTGCGTACATTTTCATGCGAGTTTCTAGGCTGCGACTGTTTTTGAGAATTATTTGTAGGTTTACATACACTTCGCTGATTTGATGTATTGGGCTTTTGTTGATTTTTAGATATTTGTTGCTGACCTTCAGTGGCCTGGTAATGGCTAAGGTATTCAGGAGGTAATGCCTGGTGATGAAATCTTAATTTTACTGCCGTTCCTTTTTTAGTTTTCGTCTTTTGAGTACTTTGATGTTTGTGGGGAGAAGCGGAGGTTATTGTGGCTGTGTTTAGCGATGAGGTAGTATTTTGATTTTGCTGTTGTTGTTGGTTTCGAGCACTCATAAGATTAGCTTTTACTTTGAGTTGTTGTTTTGTTAAATTACTGCAGCCACTTTTGACAGGACGTTGTGGAGGGACTGTTTGTTGACTAGACAATTTAGTTATTTCCTCTGGATTACTTGGCTTATTTTCACTATGTTGATGATGGTTGTTGACTTGAGTAATAAGACTTTTTGCAAAATCAGCTGGATGTTCGTCATCGTGAAATAACACGCTATTGGCCCCATGACTTATTAACGGATCATCGGATCCTTGTAACAACAAATTTGTACAGTTGTGATCATACGTGTTTCGAGAATTTAAAAACGATCGGTGGTCACCTAAATCATTATTTGTATTGGTCGGGTGTTGTTGCCAATTGGAAGAGTTAGAGGGAAATAAATCAATTGTGCTGATATCCTCCAGTTTAACAGGTACAAAGGACGGTACATCCTCAATATTTTGCTGTTTTGGCAAGTTTATGGCATTGGAATTTAATGGGGATGTATTTTGAATTCTGAAAATAAGTGTTGGACACATATCCTTTTCTGTAGAATGGCTAACAGCATCACCACCATTTAATAATGAAAAATCGTCACGTGAAATGTCTTGCATGCTATGACCAACTAAAAGAATAGAAACAAAACAGAATATTGATAAGATTTATGTTATTATAAAATTGGTATTTTAAAAAGAAAATATACGTTAAATTATAACAATATGATTTACATAATATGTAAACATGCCAACAAATACATACTATTATAGGAAAACCTCATACAGTAAATTCGAATTTGCTACAGTCTTTTCATCATTAGTAAAAAACTAGATATATTACCTGATAACCTCATTCACCACTAGTGGTAGAGGGTATAATAAAAATTCCGTTAACTTCAGCTATTCGATTATAATTTAATGGAACACAAAAACTATTTCTTTCTAGTTAAGTTGTTTGTTAATGTTACAGTCAGGGGCCGCACAGTTATTTTTTCATTAAGGTCAGAGAAAATAGGTATTTTTTGATTTTTATTTTTTCGATCAACAATAACAGTTATGTTTTGATTTTAATTTATTCGAGCAAAAATAACAGTTGGTTTTTGATTTTTATTTTTTCGAGAAAAATTATAGTAATTTTTTGATTTTTATTTTTTCGATCAAAAATAAAAGTTATTTTTTGATTTTTTCGAGCAAAAATAACAGTTCTTTTTTTATTTTTTCGATCAAAAATTATAGTAATTTTTGATTTTTATTTTTTCGATTAAGAATAACAGTTATTTTTTTGATTTTTTTTTCGAGGAAAATAACAGTAATTTTTTGATTTTTATTTTTCCGATCAAAAATATGAGTTATTTTTTGATTTTTATTTTTTCGATCAAAAATAACAGTTATTTCTTTTATTTTAATTTTTTCGAGCAAAAATAGCAGTTAATTTTTTATTACAAATAAAAGCTATTTTTTGATTTTTAATTTTTGATCAAAACTAACAGTTATTTTTTGATTTTTATTTTTTCGAGAAAAATAACAGTAAATCTTTGATTTTTATTTTTTCGATCAAAAATATCAGTTATTTTTTATTTTAATTTTTTCGAGCAAAAATAGCAGTTATTTTTTTATCAAAAATAAAAGCTATTTTTTGATTTTTATTGTGATCGAAAAAATAAAAATCAATATATTTTATCATAGACAAGTTCATAAGGATCAATATGATATACTTAAATACGTTTTTCGACGTTTACTTCTATATGGTTTTTTGTTTTAAAATTCCAATTTAACTGTTATTTTCGGTCCCTGATTACTACTTCCTATTGTTCAATAAAACAGAGAAATTAAAGTATATGATGCATATTCGTGAAGCGGACAACTCACAAAAAATTATTTTGCAGAAATTTGTTTATTTGACGAGTTATAGGATGCCGTTGAGCATTTCCGCTCAACTCAACAGTTGCCATTTTCTCATCAGAAATATTTTTAGCTACCTAAAGTCAACATGCTTTGCTCAACCTCAGCAGCTGATGGATGAGAGTAATTTATTAGTTTAGCTAAACTAATTAATTTTCATTACTTATTTTGCCACGCTTTTATTAACTTTCAATTGTTTACATTTATTAGCTGTTAATTTCTCATTATATTCATCATGTCGTTTCTAAGACGTCAATGTTGGGCTCAACAGATTTGCAGCAGTTGAGCTTATGATTCTGATTAGAAACAAATTAACTTTACTAGCCGAAGCTTACAACGAGAGAGTAAATTAAAAATTTATAAAATTTTTTTTCCAATTACTCAAAAAAATTAGAAAAATAAATGAACGGTTTACCAGCAAAAACTAGCAAGTTAGACACACTGAAAGTATCCAGCTGTAAAACACAGATTTCAGTCTACCTTAATTATTTTTAAATTTTTGCATATGGTTATTCCTCCTTAATTCAAGAAAAATTTTTATTATACGTTATTGCAAAATCTTAAATTTAAAAATTATAAAAACATTTTTAAAAGTTTATTTTGTTAAGAAAAACATGTAACAGCTGTTGCAGATATCATTTTCAGTAAAAATTTTACCAGTGAAAATTAGCAAGAATTTTTTTGTCCCTCAATTTTTGACTCTTCTGACGCTCTTTACCTGCAATTTTTTTGGGTTAAGAAACACTTTCGAGTAACAATTGTTACAAATTTATCACAAGTTTTAGTAAATGAACACACCTATTGAAATGGTGGAAAATAACTCTTCGTAAAAATTATTTTGCTTCAATAAACAAAGAAAAAACAAATTAGTGATTCAAAAACGAATTATTTGTTTCAAATATAGAGCACAACTGAAAAAATCTCTAACTTAAACAAATTTCTCTAGCATGATTATGCAACATGCTTTTTTACTAGCGTAGTCAATCAATTTGTTTTTTTTTTTTTTTGTTGTGCAGTTTTGGCAACCCGTTACAGTTTTGAGTTACACTACTGTATTGTAAAAATATAAGAACCTGTATCAATAAAACTGTTTATGGTTTTTAGTCCAAATTTTGATGTTTTAATCGGGCTAATGTTCATTGAATTTAATTTTTATTAAATTACACAAGGGAACAAATTCAAACTTTTTTTGTGCGGTCTGGAATTTGATTGCAAATTTTTACTAATTTGAGGTCGCTGATTTCAAATCGAATCTCCATTTTTCTCTATCAGGGCTAATTTTGAGATATACCGTAATGTCCAAAATTAAGGCACTTTCATTAAAGTCCTTTAGAGTAAGAGCAGCCTCAGATGTTGTGACTCTAGACCAGAAATATATTTATGCAACATAAAGGCTTGGCTATGTGCCAAAAGTAACCAAAATCCAGCACATGGATCATCAAAATAATTTTTGCAGTATCATCGGGCTCCTTTGTTGAGAGAATAAATATTCTTTCAATGGAACGAACAATTTTAGAATTCGATCTAAAGCTGGAATTAATGTTAACCAGCGTGTTTTGCTGTATTAATTTTAAAATTTTGGGTTATAGTTTTTGAGCTTAAAGAAGAAGTCACAATTTAACAAACAAAAGGACAATTCACTAAAAAAGGGACAATCTACTGTCTTTTTTTTTTTTGAAAAAAAATCTTAAAGGCCATCGTATCAAAAAAACAAGGACTGTCCTTTAAAAAAAAGGACGAACGGTGACCGTAATTATATTCATAAGCAATAAATGGCCATCACTTTCAGGATATCCTGTAGTATTCCTAATGGTGTTTTCTTTTCTAAAAAATAATAATGCATTATAATTGTGTAATATATTTATCAGGTTACACGCAACCTTACAAAGAGATACATTTTTCTAAATTACAATGGAACATAATAATAGTTACTTTTTTACTATTTTTTTTTGTATTTAGCGTGTAAAAAATTGAATTCTAAGTTTGTACAAAGAAGCGATATTCACCACGGTTGTAGCGATTTTCAACCTTAAATTTTCTTTGAATTCCAATAAGCGTTAACAACACTGATTTTCTTTTATGTTGTTAAAACTGTTGCGCCAAAAAAAATTAATTTTAAATAAAAGTAAAACAATTGAAAACCAAAAACCACCACATAACACAAATTGTACGCAAACACAAGAAAAAAGGTAATAAGATTAGTACTTGCTTGCATAAAAAGTACTTAACGCAGATGCAAAAAAAGGGTTTTATCTCACACTCAGTCATTACTGGGGGTAAGAAATGGAACAAATTTGCCATTTATTTTGGCAACATATTTAGAAAGAAAAACGACAACTTCTCACACTTTTGCATATATTTTAAGAATAGAACAAAAACCCGCTCGCATGGTTGCATACAGGGAAAATTATTGTCTAAAAAGAAAACACCATGACATTGATCTTTTTTAAATAAATTTTTTGTGTTTTATTCTTTTCAAAAGTCTTTTTTAAATAAAACGTTTATTTGTTATTTTTTTTTATTTATTTCAGCGGTCAGGATCTTAAGAATAAAACTCTTTTATACTGTAGAAGATTGCATAATGAACACCAATAATATCAAGTAATTTTTTATTTATCTAGTAATTTTGCTTCAGCTCAAGTGTAATTTAGCAGTTTGCTAGTGGTAACAGTGGTAGAAACTTATTCTGCCCTAACTCGACAAATAACATAGCGTTTACATTTGACAGTACTGGCAAGACAGTAAGAAAATACATATTAGTTGCCAAAAACACTGCTAACTGTCTTCGTGACGTAGGCGTCCAGACAGTAGTTAAGACAGTTCACTTTAAAATATATGTCAAACGTGAATGTTGCAATTAAAGTTCAGCTAAACGTGTTTTATATGAACCAAACAAACTTAAAAACAGCCTAAAATAACTATATTTTGTAAAAAAAACATAACACTTAACTAAAACATAAAAAATCAAAGCAAAATATATTTCTTTTTTTACGATTTTTTTCCTTTTGCTAATAAAACTTCAGATTACTGTCCAATTTTACTGTCTGCAAAATTTGCTAGACAGTAGACAAGACAGTTGGAAAAGTGTGCATATATTAGTAAAAAAGCTTGCATGTATTGCTACTGTCTTGCCAGTACTGGCAAATGTAAACGCTATGTAAACATCATCCATAAAACATGTGATGCACAGAGTCAAATCTATTAAATAGAAGTAAAGTTATGCCAAAAACCTACAAAATTTGTTTTTGGGCTGTCCGCTTCCCAAATAAAGCCTCGTATTGGACATTTTAAAGCTTTAACTTGAATATTTAGTTTAGAATTCCTCCGTAAGCTAAAAAGTTCTTGTTGTGTTAATAATCCAGGTTATATTTTAAAATTAAATCTGGGTTAAATAACTTTGTTAATATTTGCATAACTTCACAGAATTAAGTTTTTATAATTACCGGCAAACAAATGTTCGGGAAACATTTTTAAATTATCTAATTTATAAAGAACTAATTTATTAACATTAAATAAAGTATATTAAAAACAAAGATAGTTCTCGGACCAACACTAGATACTATAATTTAATTAAAACACAAAACCATGGTACAATAATAGAAGGTAGCCGCCAGATGACAACAAATGTACAATAAAACAAAAAATAGGGCTTTTTATTGTTCGTATGTATGTGATGAGATATGTCAAGCAGCAGCCAAGTGTAATAAAAGAAAAATTAAAAACAAAAATTTAATAGCGTGTGTATGTTGATAAAACGTAAACAACTTTTGACAGATCATATCACGTAACAAGCACATAAAAACACAATCAGCTGGCTCTTCGAGGCTACCTTCTGTTATTGTACCATGCACAGAACCATGCAGACAAATATCGTACAATCACAACAAAATTTTAATATACCGGTGCTCTCAAATTTAGTTAAATGAGATGCATTAATTTAATATAAAAAAATCATGTTGCGTATTTAAGTACATTTTCTCTTTTTATTTTGAACGCTGACAGAAACGGATCTCTTAATCAAAAGCAGAGGAAATCAACACATGTACTTATACATATATATTTTTTATTTTTTTATTTTTGTTTCGTTAGAGCTCTTGAAATTTGATGCCATCAATTTATTATACATACATGTGTAAAATTCTGCCAAATATGGTTCATAAATTCACACACATTTGTAGATCTAAAATTTTAATAGGAAATTTATTTCATCTTGTACATATTACATGTATGTATGTAGATTATTAAGTTATCTATGTATGTAAAATATGTACTTATTTAAGGAACTTGTTCATATTTTCTTATTATTACTTTCTATTTTCACAATTTCGTAGCACGAATTTTTTTAGCAAATGGGAAAATCTATTTTAAATTTAATGTTCATATGTGTATTATATATTTTATTGCTTTCTTTTATATTCCACTTTTACTTAAAATACAATTTTGTTTTTTATTAAAAATTTTGGTAACAACACGCGTTGACATCCAAAACGCAACTAAAAATGAAAAGTTGGGAAATATCTTTATTGTCGAATAATCTAAATATCCACCTTAGATGGACGGACGTTGTTGGTTTATTCGCTTTTCACTCTCATTCATTGCCCCGCTTTTCACAATGATCATGATCCAACAATATGAGCGAAACAACGGACCATAAGAAGGCAACGCCATCATACTCATCTAATGCCGACATATTCACGTTGCTTAGAACATTTGTAAATAAATTGTTGTGCCTTTTAAATATCTATTTCTGTTTATTTATTATCGCCTCGAATTGAACGATTGAAAATTCGTCGTGTATGCTGTTTATTTCGACATTTCAAAGCAAGATTTCATTTAACACTAAAAACGATATAAATACCCAATTCCATTTTTGCCTTTTCTTTTATTTAACTTTTATAAATAATTTCAAAAAAGAATAATTTACTCGAAACAGCTAAAAACATTTAATAATGATTTTCCCACAAAAACATGCACAAAAAAAAAATTATGTAGCTGTACAGAAAACATTTATACAGGGCGGCTCATATTGATCGTTATGATTTAAACTGAATAAATTTTTTGCTTACGTTTTTTTTTTTTTTTTGTTTTTCTTTCTGAATTAACTTTGAAAAACTTTGAAAAAATTTATGATGGACAGACTTAGCTTAAAATAAAGAACCATAGTTGTCCAGTTTTATTCTTAAAGTCAGCATTCAATTATTCCGACACAAAGTCCATATCGAATAATGAGTCATGAAGCCTATTTTCACCTCCATTGTTACCTTAAAATAAATATATAAAATTAAATATGGACCATCTAAAAACCAAGAATAAGCATTGAACATCAAATGCATCTACTTTAATGCACAGTATGGTGTGAAATAACTTCAAGAAATATTATTGAACCATATTATTTCGACAGCGACGAACAAGTTGCGTATAATCGGTCAATGAATGAAAATTTTAAGGACCGAGGTAGAGAATAATCCAGAATTGTGGTTCCAACGAGATGGAGCCATAGCTCACACAGCTTGTCCTACTATGGTTTTTTTTATTTTGATAAAATACCGTTACTTATGCGCCAACCTATATGAGATATCCTAGAGTCGAATACGAAAATTAATTTTTTCCATAATTACGCTATGAAACATTTGAAAAGCAAAATCCTTTTCGAGGAGAATTTCTCGAAATAGTTATCGTAACTGACAAAACCATTTTTGGGTTTTGCTTGTTACTGCCGTTTAATTTTATTACCTCGTTAACATTTTGGCGAAAACTTCAATTTTTCAAAGAACATGCAATTTTTCTCGAAAACCAATTGAAATTTTGTTTTCTGGTCTTCGGTACAATTTCAGCTATAGATTAGAAGAAAGAAGGTGTGTCACAAGCAAACGCGGAAAACTGCATCTAGTTCCTCAAAATTGCTTATATGTGGAAAAACTTCCATTTTTTATATCTTTTTGTCGCCATTTTGGGCCCAACTCTATCAAACTTTGGACAATTTATTAAAGTTATACTCAGCAAAGAACTTAAAATATGAATTTGAAATTACACCATCTACAGCAAACTCCCAAATACATCTCTTGGGATCTCAAAGAAACCCAGTAAAAACTTCGCCTACAAAATAATGTGTTGAGAAATCAGAAAAACATAAAAGCACTACTTACAATTCTACTGAAAGAACAAATAAATTTTACAAGGGATATCTCCAAATGAACGCATTCATAAGTAAGTCATTATTTTTTTTTTACTTAAATACATCCAGAAAGTTTTTTTTAGAAGTAGTTATAGAAGAAAGCTATTCATTTCAAAAAGGAGGCGAAGGTTTAACTGGGAACATCTCACGTGTTAACTCGAATAGTCCGGATAGGGACGAAAATGAAAAAGCATTTCGCGATATGAAATCCGAAAAGGAATTGACAGCGTAACTGCCGAGATGCTCAAGTCTGACCCACATTACTGGGCACAAATCTTACGGAAGTTGTTTGTTGTGATATAGGAAATCGAAACGATACCACAGGACTGGACACAAGGTATACTTGTCAAAGTTCCAAAGAAGTGTGCACTAACTGATTGTAATAACTGGAGGGGCATAATGCTTTTAAGTGTGGTTTTGAAATTTCTGTGTGAAATTATGCTTGGTCGAATTGACAGTAAAATTTACGATACTTTAAGAAAACAACAAGCTGGCTTCATACCCAAAAAAACAACTGTCGACCACCCTGCAATTATTGAAAGGCATTTGACCGAATTAGACATGAAAGCATATGGCAGGCATTGTTGCGCAAAAGATTTGTGGCTTAATTAAAATCCAATGTAGCGTACTGCATAAGGGTTTCCCATCCCAACGATTCACATGCCGGGGTACGGCAGGGATGCACTCTCCACTATTGTTTCTAGTAGCAATAGAGGAAGTGTTAAGTTCTGCAATAGACCTAAGCCTAAAAAAGGGAATAAAATGGAATACACTTACAATGGAATATCAGAACAATCTGGATTATGCAGATGATATTGTGCTCATGTCAGGAAGATAATGGCATATGCATTATAAGCTTAATGATCTATTTCAACAGGCAGATAAAGTAGGACTTAAAATTAATGTCTATAGAACCAAGGCAATACAAACTTTTCGACGAGAGATGTTAACTTTACTCTAGAATGTTCCTAAATATACTTACCTGGGTAGTAAAATTGCTGAAGATGGAGGCTGCAGTTCATTTAATTTTTACTGTCAAAAATTCAACAGCGAATTCCGTAAAAACAAATAAATTTTCAGTTATTTTATATAATTTAACACCCAAAAGAATTTAAGTTATCTATAAAAAACTGATTGCTTGTTTTGTGTAAAGAATTCCCATTTTCTATTTGTTAAAATAATTTAGTTAAATACATACATCAAATTTTTAAGGTAAGATAATGGCGAAAACCATAACGGTCATGCTGCTGGTGTCTTATAAATGAGAGTTCTTCTGCAAACAAAGGAGTCAGTACAAAAACAGTAAAACAAACATGTGTAACGGGGTAAGTAAATAATAAAATTCGCTCTCTCTCTTATTAAAAAAAAACAAGCGCACATGTGTCTGGTATTTTTTAGAAATACGGCTCTTTTGTGGAGTGAAGGAGTAAAACCTGTCTTGTATAAAATTACTGAATTACATAAAATAGCTGAATATTCCTTTGTTTTTACGGATTATGTGGTTAATTTTTGATAGTTAAATTTTATTTATAAATAACTACCTAAATGTGGTTGAATTTTTAACAGTAAAAATTAAATGAACTTTTCGTTAAAAATAAATAAAAAATAACTGAATTTTCATTTATTTTACATTTTACATTTCCGTTTATTTAACGTACAGAATATTGCGAGCATACGTCTAAGATTGTAAAGAATAACGGTATTGCAGTAAAATTTAGTCTTTCTGAAATTCATGAAGATGGTTTCATAATTTACCATATGTCTCATATAATGCTTTCCGAAAAACAATTTAAAAAGAGTTAAATTAAAAAAAAAAAACAAAAATATTACTGTGTTGAATTCTACCGAATTACTATAGTTATGATATTTAATTAAATGAGGAAATATTTGCTTTTATATGACGGTTTGGAATACACCTAAAATCGCGCCGAATTATAAGAATGTGGGTAATTTTTTTTTAATAAATGATTTATAGTTTATAGATTCCATACTCTCTAATTTTTTAACTCTCGTTGGAGTGTATCAAAAATTCGGCGTTGCCGAGTATAGCACTTTTACTTGTTAGTCCTTGCTTCCATTTTAATACACACAGTTGCTCAACACGCGTTTTGTGCTAAATATTTAGTTATTAATGGCTATTTTTAAAACATGGGTTGTTGTTATTTTTATGCCTACACACAAAATTCGATTATTTTTAACTTAAAAACATTGAAACGATTCTTAAATTTTTTCCGAAGTATATAAAATTCGTGCATTTTCTTTTTAACGTAATACATATTTGGCATACCAAAAAATGTTTAAAGTGTGTAGGTTGTGCGATAAGTAAAATTTTCTCATATACATACATACATATGTATGTTTGTATGTAATTATATTTAAATTCAAAGTTTCCAAATTGAAAATAAAAACTGATGCTTTCTTAAAAACGAGAGAACATCAAGAAATTTTCGTATTTTGGTTTAAAAGCGAAAAGTTCATGTTTGCGGAAGTTCCTAAAATAGTACACACTCTTAAATTCGAATACTATTTTCAAACCTAAAAAATTTCTATTGCAACAAAATCTGCTTTTAAGTGTGGTTTTGAAATTTCTGTGTGAAATTATGCTTGGTCGAATTGACAGTAAAATTTACGATACTTTAAGAAAACAACAAGCTGGCTTCATACCCAAAAAAACAACTGTCGACCACCCTGCAATTATTGAAAGGCATTTGACCGAATTAGACATGAAAGCATATGGCAGGCATTGTTGCGCAAAAGATTTGTGGCTTAATTAAAATCCAATGTAGCGTACTGCATAAGGGTTTCCCATCCCAACGATTCACATGCCGGGGTACGGCAGGGATGCACTCTCCACTATTGTTTCTAGTAGCAATAGAGGAAGTGTTAAGTTCTGCAATAGACCTAAGCCTAAAAAAGGGAATAAAATGGAATACACTTACAATGGAATATCAGAACAATCTGGATTATGCAGATGATATTGTGCTCATGTCAGGAAGATAATGGCATATGCATTATAAGCTTAATGATCTATTTCAACAGGCAGATAAAGTAGGACTTAAAATTAATGTCTATAGAACCAAGGCAATACAAACTTTTCGACGAGAGATGTTAACTTTACTCTAGAATGTTCCTAAATATACTTACCTGGGTAGTAAAATTGCTGAAGATGGAGGCTGCAGGTTAGAAATGGAAATCATTTACTTATCCTTATAATGAAATTCAATACTCCTCAGGGCATAACAATGCTTTTGTTACATTTCCCAACTGTATTGACATTGAAAATTCGAAAAATGTAGGACTATTGAATAATTCATGCTTTTTTGCCTCTTGCTACATATTTCAAATGTTCTCGAATTTGTGCTGTAAAATACCACTGGAAAATGTGTAAAAAGGCATTTTCCAGAACTATATTGTTCTGAAAAACTAGTAATTATATTATATGGAATATATTTTCGCACGGTTGGACAGCTTTGGGCCAAAAATGGCGTAAAAGATGTTCATGAGGCAATAGAATCTGAACGGCAGCTAAACTAGCAAAGCCAAAATAGGGTCTTGTTCGCTTCGATAAGTACTTCGAGAAATTCCACATAAGAAAGAGCTTGCACTCGGTGGCTTTAAAAATGTTAGAGTAAATTCAAGAATGCCAGTAAAATGACTCTAAGCCAAATCACCCAAAGTAATGCATGAAACATTGCCTAAACGAAAAATAGCCCAACATAAAAGACAAATGGTCCAAAATAATAAAAAAGTAATTTACAGCCAAAAATTGTGAAAAATAATGAATGGTTTGGGGTCATATTTCCAAAACTTCAAGTCCAGAAATCGAAAATCTCGAATTTGAAACTCCATAATCGCTTACTAAAACTACGCAGGGAAGTTTTAGTATAAAAGGAACATATTATTTGAAATTAAGTGATTTTCAGAAAAGGCCTGGTAATATCTCTAGTGGAAAATGAGCGTATACAGAGTTTGTCATCCCGCGTGAAGTTTTTTTTAATATTCAACTAAGACCCCATAAAGTATATATTTTCTGGGTCGTTGAATAATTCGAAGACGAATTAGGCATGGCCGTATGTACGTCGACACCCTATGTTCAAAATTAACTTGTATATAATTAAGCGATATGTACAATATCAATTCATTTATATAAATAAAAGGAAATATATATGTTTATGTCTGTCCGTCTGTCTGTTGAAATAACGCTCACTTTCAAAAGACTCAAAAGAAAATAACAAAATAAGTGTCAAATTGTTCCTAGTTATCCTAAGCAGTTTGAGATTGAAATCCACCAAAGGAGAAAAAAAGTTATGAATCCAAATATGGAGGAACAACCACTCTTTAGTACACTCACAATATTATTACAGTAACGGACTGTAGTTTATTTAAGAAGTATTCCGTTCAGTTATTTTTCAATAAATAAACATTTAAAATTTCAAGCAACTTGGTTTTTGACTGATGCCAGTAATTTCTACAAAAAGAAGTCTAGCTGTGTATAGAAATGTATGGTGTAAAAGCTGCCATATTTTAAGAATAAAAAAACTTAAGGTAAAAACATGTATGCTAAATAAACGTTGATATAGGTTAAAATAACTGTTAGGTATGAACACGACCAGCTTTCTTTTTGTAGAAATTACGGGCATGATTCTAACATTCATTCAAAAAACTAAGTGCACATTAATACGGATTTTCAGTTGCATTTAATATTGTCCGTTGTTTAAGTTAAATGAAAATATAATTTTAAATAAAAAAAGTTCATTTAATTTTTACTGTCAAAAATTCAACAGCGAATTCCGTAAAAACAAATAAATTTTCAGTTATTTTATATAATTTAACACCCAAAAGAATTTAAGTTATCTATAAAAAACTGATTGCTTGTTTTGTGTAAAGAATTCCCATTTTCTATTTGTTAAAATAATTTAGTTAAATACATACATCAAATTTTTAAGGTAAGATAATGGCGAAAACCATAACGGTCATGCTGCTGGTGTCTTATAAATGAGAGTTCTTCTGCAAACAAAGGAGTCAGTACAAAAACAGTAAAACAAACATGTGTAACGGGGTAAGTAAATAATAAAATTCGCTCTCTCTCTTATTAAAAAAAAACAAGCGCACATGTGTCTGGTATTTTTTAGAAATACGGCTCTTTTGTGGAGTGAAGGAGTAAAACCTGTCTTGTATAAAATTACTGAATTACATAAAATAGCTGAATATTCCTTTGTTTTTACGGATTATGTGGTTAATTTTTGATAGTTAAATTTTATTTATAAATAACTACCTAAATGTGGTTGAATTTTTAACAGTAAAAATTAAATGAACTTTTCGTTAAAAATAAATAAAAAATAACTGAATTTTCATTTATTTTACATTTTACATTTCCGTTTATTTAACGTACAGAATATTGCGAGCATACGTCTAAGATTGTAAAGAATAACGGTATTGCAGTAAAATTTAGTCTTTCTGAAATTCATGAAGATGGTTTCATAATTTACCATATGTCTCATATAATGCTTTCCGAAAAACAATTTAAAAAGAGTTAAATTAAAAAAAAAAAACAAAAATATTACTGTGTTGAATTCTACCGAATTACTATAGTTATGATATTTAATTAAATGAGGAAATATTTGCTTTTATATGACGGTTTGGAATACACCTAAAATCGCGCCGAATTATAAGAATGTGGGTAATTTTTTTTTAATAAATGATTTATAGTTTATAGATTCCATACTCTCTAATTTTTTAACTCTCGTTGGAGTGTATCAAAAATTCGGCGTTGCCGAGTATAGCACTTTTACTTGTTAGTCCTTGCTTCCATTTTAATACACACAGTTGCTCAACACGCGTTTTGTGCTAAATATTTAGTTATTAATGGCTATTTTTAAAACATGGGTTGTTGTTATTTTTATGCCTACACACAAAATTCGATTATTTTTAACTTAAAAACATTGAAACGATTCTTAAATTTTTTCCGAAGTATATAAAATTCGTGCATTTTCTTTTTAACGTAATACATATTTGGCATACCAAAAAATGTTTAAAGTGTGTAGGTTGTGCGATAAGTAAAATTTTCTCATATACATACATACATATGTATGTTTGTATGTAATTATATTTAAATTCAAAGTTTCCAAATTGAAAATAAAAACTGATGCTTTCTTAAAAACGAGAGAACATCAAGAAATTTTCGTATTTTGGTTTAAAAGCGAAAAGTTCATGTTTGCGGAAGTTCCTAAAATAGTACACACTCTTAAATTCGAATACTATTTTCAAACCTAAAAAATTTCTATTGCAACAAAATCTGTTCACAGAGATAGATCTATTTTAAGCAACATACATACAATATGTTTGTATGTATGTATATTGCTTAAAATTTCAATAGCAGAAAATAAAAACAACATCAAACAACAACTTTGACTAAAATAAAATATTCTAATAAAACACAATTTTACATTTAGCCACTTGTTTGAATTTTGTACAAAAATCTTAGAGTATACCCCAGCCACATACAGAAATCTAAAGAGATAATTCTTATTTTAAGAGCTAATTTGTTTGCTCTTAAATGTTTTCAGATATCTTTTATAGAAAAAGAAATAAATTTTACTTTAAAAGAATAAACCAAACACAAATTACAATAAAAATGCAATAATTTTAATAAAATTTCTCTATATAGGGCAAAAAAAGAATTTAAAGTAAAATCAATTTTTTCTAGCTTTTGAAATATTAAAAAAAATATACAAAAAATATTATGCATAATAATAATTAAAACAAAAAATGTGTGTTTCAGTTTGCCAATATTTATAAATTTTCTTCCATTTTAATACGAAAAATACAAGAAAAATATTTATAAATAAAGAGCCAACTTAAGATTTTTTTAAATCCACACTACAAAAGTGGAGAGGGTATTTTGCATTTGTGCAAATGTGTGTAACACTAAAAAATATTGGTCATACACCAACATTTTAGTACACTGAAAAAGCGTCATAACTCGGATGTATTTTGACGTCAGCACTATGACAAGTGTCTTCGTTTTTGATCCCATGACACTTTAAAGTTTGTGATTTTATATTAGCATAAGCATCACTAGACCAAATTATCGTCACGGTCAAAATTTGAAATTGGAGTCAGTTTATACATCAGTGCGATGACTCAGTTGTTACTATCTTAAGACTAAATTTAATGACAAACTGTTACTTTACTTTTTAAACAAGAAAATAATATTTAAAATACACAAAATGTGGCATCGGATTGGTGTCACTGTAGTCAAAGTTTTAACATTTATTTTAAAGGTAATTAATGGAACTTTCAGACTACATATCACATTTTATAAGTAAAGATCAATGCGCATATTTATAACGTCTGGAATATGGCGAACAGCAGGGGTGTTTTAAAATCTAAGCGAGGAAGTCAGGAAAACCTTATATGATGTAGAAATTCTGAGTACAGCGCAACTCAAACCTGTGTAATAATTGGTACAAAGAACTTTTACAAGAATCTTAGCCTCACATCATAATTTTGTATGGAGGGTCTACGATTGCCCATGAGTAATAAAAAGGGTACACTTAGACAATGTAGTGTAGGGTATCAAATAGTCGGGCTGGACCGACTATACTCTATGCGTCTTTTGCATCATGCTGACTCATATGTTTTAGAATATTTTCTCACCTTGTAAATTTGTTTTCTTTTGAAAATACCAATATAAACCCTGTAGTAAATAAAATATTTGGTTGATTAAAAACTCTAAATATAAATTAACTGTTTTGCAAACGACTACAAATTGGCTTAAATCGCATGCAGATATCAATTAAACATATTACATCGAAGAAAACGTAAGAAACAAATAAAAGCAATATAAGTAAATGAAAAAAAATAAGAAAACAAAAGAAGCATGTCATGAAGTGAAATGTCACATGTCAATCAAAGCAACATATAGTTAATAGAAATAAATAAATACCAAAAACTTTTTAATAATATTAATAATTAAAATATCAATAATTAAATGTGAAAACGCAAAAATTAAAGCGGTACAAATACATTTACTTACTAACAGTGGTCGAAAATAAACATAACATTATTTAGCGTTCGGCTCACATACCCAGGAACGATAACTATATTTTTAGTGTTTTTGTAGACGAACACAACCCTTAATACCGTTCGTAACTATTTTTAGGAAAGAGCCGTACATTTTTTATTGTACTGTTCTTCGTAACAAAACCGAACGATTGTAGTGATACTGTAGACAAACATTATATTTAAATGTTCTTTAATGTTTCTTTTTTTACATGGATAAAGAAATGAATGATGTATTTTGTTTTTGTGTAAAAAATTTTGGGTTCTTTTACCAGCTAGAATGGCGTTAAGCACAACGAAAACGAAAGAACACTAATGTGCTGAGCCGAACACAATAAAGTTTGTGGTTTTTGAAAAAAAAACCGAACGGAATTAAATTTTCTCATCTTTTCGTTGATTTGGATAAAAACAGTATTATTTTTGTGTTCAAAAGATGACAAACTATGAAACGTTATTTTTTGAATGGTTTGCTAGACAAACACTATTACCGTTTGTGTTTGTCGCAAATCTACCGAACCGAACACTAAGGAGCGATATTTAGTGTTTATTTTCGAACAATGTTTGCTAGCCATTATGAAGCACATTTATTTGAGCACTATTGGTAAGTATCTTGTACAGTCATAAAACTATGCCTAATTACTTATATCGTATTTTAACAGATAACGGAAAAGAAAATGATGATAAAACGCCTCCCCAATGTTCACTTGAAGTCTTAAAGCAACATGATGCGAAATTTTTGTTGTAAAAATTATAATTTCTTAAATATACATACATATGTATATTAGGGTGGCAATTTTAATGCTGATAAAGTAGATCAAGCTCCTTTGAACGACAAAAAATTCTTGTTAAACTTGGAAAATTAAAAAAAATAGCCAAAATATAGCAAAAAAAGCAATAACAAAAATTCTTAACCATCTTTACTATTTGAATGAAGAATGTGTAGGTTTTTCGGTATTCGATGATAGAATAGATTTTGAAACTAAAGCCAAGTTTGTTACGAAGATGAAATTTAATGTTTCAGAAGATAATTTGGATGAAGATAAGGAAATTCCAAAAAAACTTACGCTTTAACATCGAAATCTCGAATGCTTTATGAGCAGCGATAATTAAAAAAAAAAAATTTTTACAGATTTTTTAAAAATAGAGCCAAGTTTATGGAATGATTTACCTGAATATCGAAGGGAAAAAATATAATTGGGAACTAAAAAAACGACTGCCCCGAAAGAGGAATTAAGCTTATCAGAGATTTTTTCTATTTCAGGTCGTACAAAATTATCGAATTCAATTTCCAAAAGAAGCTAATTTACGAATTTTAAGAAGCGATTATTACTAAAGAATCCTTAAAATGATATGATTTATAAATTAAGCGAATTACATGCTTATAATATAAAAATAATGCTTAGAATATTTGCATTAGCAAACAATGCTTAATGAAAACATTTTTTAATTCATATATAGTTCAATATGCAATATGTGTTGATGCTTTATTTACCAAAAAGTTCATTAGCATATTTCAGATTATTTTAAACACATATAAAACAGAGGTCTCTTTGATCCACAGGACGTGGTAGGGTTAATTTTTTCAAAAGTTTTTCTGAATATTCCTTTGACACGAAGGAATAAATTTCACGACGAACCAGGAAGAAACAGCCAAAATTCTCTCTAAATACTTATGTGATGTTTATAGAAATTTTGAAATTTCTTTTTGTTTTTGTTTTAAATGTAAGTTGAACGGACGAGTAAGGCGTTCGTGTTCTATAAACTACTCATTAATAAAAATATGGAATTTACTGATATTTGACCTTTGACCTCTTTGGGGCAGCACTTAAAGTTATCAGATTTCGCTCAAACTTTTTATATTTATTATCTAGACCAAATAATGTATATATAACTAAACTTCGACATGACGGGTGCTGATAAGAATGAGACTAAGCTGCATTTCTTTTAAAAGCGGCATTTCCAGGTGTACTTGCCTGTGTACACTGAACCCACATCAAAATTTTAGCTCCAAAAAAAAAAACAAGACCAGCATCTCTAGTTTAATCAAAAGGGTTATTAAATTCATTAGGAAAAGAGACCCTGCAAAATCCTCTAGCTAGTGATGGATTTTTTACAAGCTCTTCCACTAGCTTCTCGAACTGGCACACAGTTGTTATTTTAATTTTTTCAATTATTTCCACAAAAATATATCAAAACACAACACAAATGTGGAAAAATATCAAAACCGCCGTAGAAATCAAAATTGCAGCCAACCATAACGTAAATTTTTTAAAATTTTTGAAACACAACACAAAGCATTACAAGACAACACTAAAAACGCCGACGACAAAATCAAAGGCAATTAAAGGCAACAGCAACGCCAATTTTTCTTAGAAAATACCAAACATATGTTAACAAAAAATTTTTTGTTTTAATTTCCATACACATTATAAATGGTACATTTTTTGTTTATATGTTTTAAATATATTATTTTATATATTTTTATATTTTAAATATATTAAATAGGTAACTATATAACAAAAATATACAGTTTTTTTTGGGTTTAATCAAATAAATTTTAAGTTTAAAGTGCAAGTTAATTTACATAATGGAAAACATTTACCTGCAAAGGTATTTTTTTTCTTGTTATATTCATGAAATTATTAGAAAACACTTAAAATTTTGTTATTAAATGGTTTTTTTGTATACTTAGGAGAAAAATTTAAATTCAAAACTTCATCGCGTTTGGTGCGGAAACTTTTTTAACGATCGCGAAAAACTAATACATCATTTCTTAATATTTTAATGGTCTATACGGCTGTACGATGAAGAATTTGATATTCGCAAAAATGCAAAAAGTTATTACCATTATGAACGTATTGGGTTTATATAAAATATTACCACAAAAATAGATGCCATATTCTCATTTCAAAGCTGGTCACTTGATTTAAGTAATTTATAAAAGTCTATTTAAAAAGTCTTTTAATATTCTCCTAACACTAATCTAAAATATTCTATAACAAAACGACCAATACATTTTAAGGCTAATTCGAACGTCTGCATTTATGTTTGGAATATGAATAGTAAATATTAGGGCATTATTCACAAACATATTTTATGTTTGTTGGTAATTAAACAATTGAAAACCCTCTATGTTTTAGTTTTTAATTCTTTAAAAAATGCTTCTTTCGAATACTGTTTATTAACATCAATTATTTTTTAGCAATGTTATGATTTTTGAATAATTATTACAACTGGAATTTCTATTATTCCATTTTTGTTATCGTAAATGTTGTATAGCCATAAATACAATGTGCGTATGGGCATTTCCATGTCATCGTACGTGACATTCAGATAGGTAGAGAATTTAAAAAAATAGGGATAACTGGAAAATTATTTGTTCATTATGTTTTATACTTTGTACTTTACACTCAGGTCTCGTTTTATGCGGATTCAAATTTATGCGACTTTTAAATTAACGATTTTTTTTTAATTTTTGTAGCTTTTTTTACCGATTTTAAATTAAACCAAGTTTGCATCACTGATGTAATCGTTAAAGTTTGTTTTATTTTGTGTTTTATATATGCATAGCCAGTATGTATGTATGCGTGTTTTAAAACTAATAAAGAGCACATAATGGGGGGTGTGCTGGAAATCGCAAACGCAAAACTCCAGAATTTGGAGGCTGTTTTTAATACACTTTCAATCTCATTTTTATAATTTTTGTTATAAAAGTCTGTTTAATAGAGAAATGTTTGTATAATATTTGTCATAAAATACTTTTATTACAGAAATCTTACTAAAAACGACTTTTAAAATTCTTGCGTTTTGCGTTTGCGATTTCCAGCACAGCCCTGAATATTAGATTTACAACAAAGGCTAATTTCGGTTAAAATAGAATCAAAAATTAGGTGGAAGTAAAAAAAAAATATATTAATGTAATACAAATTTGTTTCTTTTCACTGTAAGTTCGTTACATTTATATTTATTGTATTATTAAATGTTGATGATTTTATTTTATATTAATAGACGAATCCCCTGAAGAAGTGAACATAAAATTCACGAAACGTCGGGAAAAATGAAATAAAAAATTTTGCATTTTTATTTTCACAAATGGAGTTAGGCCTCACCAGCTAAATAAATATAATAGAAATATATATTAATACAAAGAAAAATTTAAATTTAAACTCGTTCTTTCCTGTCTGTCTTTTACGGTACAATAATGTAATAACCACATGTACGAGTGTAAATAAATTTGCATACCTTTAAAAATAATAATAAAGCTTTTACAATATGATAAGGACACTAAAGACCAATTTAGATTAAAAAAAAAATTAGAACTAAGTTAGAAAAATTTTGATTTAAATTGGTCATTTCCAGGTTTTGCAGATGAAAAAGTTTTATTTTTTTTATTTAAAGATCAATCGAATTTCTATAAGAATCACCTAAAATTTGTTTTCGTTTGATTAGTTTTTAGCTTGAAATAATAATTTAAAAAAAGAAATAACTCGACAAATAAACAACATAGAAAAAGAATATTTCGCGCACTTATTCATTTCTACTAGAACTGTAGTTATGCCAAATATAAAGGAATTCCAACAAAATATTTTTATATGGTTGTTGCTTCACACATAAATACATATTTGTTAATTTTTTTTATGCGATTTTTTAATTCAAATTCGAATTTATGCGGTTTTTCAGAATTTTGAAACGAATCATTAGTTTTTATATGAAGCTAGGGTACCGTTTTATGCTAATTCAATTTATGCGATTTTTTTTGGAACGCATCTATCGCATAAAACGAAACCTGAGTGTATTTGCAAAAATATTTAACAATCGGAACCTTGTTGTCGAAAATATCGATCAAAGTAGATGCATATCGTACGTGACATAAAACGAAAGTGATTTTACGGTGAACGTAAATTTATGCGAAAATCTGCGAATTTTGGAAGGTGTTGTTTTTTTTAATTTTTTACACTAAACGAAATAAACATTAATTAAAAAAATACTTATAAGAAATTAAATATATGTAAACAAAAACTTCTAACAAACAAGTTAAAGAGTGTAATCGACCAAGACCGACCATATGATACCCTATGAACCCATAGGCAGTCATGGTCCCACCTGAAAATAATTATATTATGAGGTTTAGAGTCATGTAAATGCTCTTTGTGCCGCATATTATTTAGAAATCTTCATCTTTATGGAATTTGTTTGCCCTTAAGTTATTTCAGCAAGGGGGTTTATATGGGACCAATGGCTAATGTTGGACCTATCAGCATGACATAGAAGCTATCCTAAAAGTTATTATAATTTATTTGTATGTCAATACCAACATTTATAAGAAAATAACGGCAAGATATTTTCTGTAGTAGCCAAAAATGGACCGATTTCAATCAAATTTGATAAGATAATTTAAAATGCAAACAAATTAGTTTGGAGATTATTTAATCTAATTACCGACATAATAAGATTATAGATTTGGTTGTATTTCTAGTACTTACAAAATCGTACGTGACAATCTTTAAGAGCTTAAAATACATTTATTTTCAAACGCTTACCACTGATCAAATCCAAATGGCGTAGACAAATGACGTTTTTGCACCACGTACGTGACATTAGAATATCATGTAAGCCCAACCATAAAAATATACCGCTAATTAAACTATGTTGCTTGCAATTTCTTAAAATGAATAGTAATTTTAAGCTTTTATATTTTGCTCTTTAAAAATTGTAATAAGCTAAAAGTACCTCTGCATAGTAAAGTTTGAGTGCTTTTGCCTTTCTTCCATATTTTAAAAAAATTTCAAGGGTCTTAATTTTTTTAATCGTGGTTGACATTTTCATGGAAATGTCCATATGTTTGCACGTAATTCTTTAATTTAAACCACGTCTGCTATAAAAAAAAAGTTCGCCCACGAGTCTAGCACACAATAAATTGTTTGTATTAATAACAATTTATACAATTACTTTAATTTACACTAAAGATACAGATGCAAAGTTGTTGCTCTCTGTTAAAAATCAGATATCAGAGATTAAAAATAGTTAATTCTTTTTGTTAATACATATAATAATTGAATCGCTAAGTGCAGAAACGCAACTTCTTCAAAACATTCATTTGGAGATAATCAATTAAAACAGTGAATTTGATACAAAATATAAAAGCAAGTTTTATGTTTTTAGCTCGTAGAAGGAAGAACTGACTTTAATTTAAATTTGTCTAAAATGACACTTTTTACACTGTTTTCTTAGCAATACTAAAATAAAGTACATGAAGTAAATGTCAATAGTTTCCTTTCTGCACTTAGTGATTCATTTATATACTTTACCTTTTAAATTGAAAAACTTTTATTTACGCGGTGGGAGATTTTTGAAGCAAATAGAAATAATTCTGCATTTTTTTGATGGACTCAGAAGGTGATTTTAAGTCGATCGGTGTACTTAAAGGTTTTTATGCGTGACGACTAAATTGATTTACTTTAAAATTTCGTTTAAAATTTTTTTGATCTACTTAACACTATTACTGATAAAAAGATAAAGAAATAATGTAATTAACAAAATGTTAATTGAAAAAGTGGTTACGTGTGGGGCGTCGAATGTTTGTTCAATGTAATCATAGCTTTACACATATCGGCACAAACGCATATACAGATAAAATTCTAGCCTATTTATTTTTTTTAATATAAAATCAATTTTAATTAAAAATTTAATCAAGTGAATTAAACGTTTACTTATATCAACAAAACTACAGCAGAAAATGTTGTTAATATCAAAAAGTATTTAATTGTATTGTATTGTATGTGCGTGAGAGGCCATAAGCACTACGACCCAGAGGATCTTTTGTGCAGCCCATGTGTCCCACCATGTCAGATCCAGGCTGCGTATAAAGCCCATTACCCTGCCCGGTGAGAGATCATAAACATCAGTCGGGCCCACTATGTGCCCCCCGAAAAATTTTCTCCGAGAGGTCCTCAAGGCGGGACAGCAGCAGAGTAGATGCTCCGACGTTTCGTCATACTACTCACAAAATCTGCATATTTTGGTAGATGTATTACCCATATTAAACTGGTGGTATCTAAAACCACAGTGCCCCGTGAACAGGCCAACAAGCAGTATAAGTTCCGCCTTCTCAAGCAGCAGAAACTTGCCTGTTTTACCCCGGAACAGTTTCACAAATCTTTTGGACTGTTCTAATCCAGAAGTGGACGTCCATGCGTGAAGGAATTCACGCTCGGACAATTTTTGTAACGTCCCCCTATGTGACCCACAGGGACGTCGAAGATAGGCTCAGGGCCTATAAATGGACGACGAATTCCCCTGTTCGCCAAGCCATCAGCCCTTTCGTTGCCCGCATGGCCATCATGGCCGGGAACCCATACAAATTCAAGTCATTGTGTTTCCCTTTTTCATTCAGAGATGTAAAACAGTCCATGACCAGCGTGGACTTCATCTGCAAAGAAGAAATTGCCCTAAGAGCGGCCTGGCTAACCGACATTATAAACAATCTCAAGCCCCTTTCCCTCCTCCTCAGACACTCCCTAGCGCATATGAAGATGGCGTAGATTTCCGCCTGAAAGATCCATTAGCAAGTCCCTTTGGAAGCCCGGGCCCATGATGCCCGCACCAGTATCACCATTTTCCTATTTCGAACCGTCCGTGAACCAGACCTGGTCTGCGCATGCGCGCCACCAGGATTGGTCCGCCCATTGGTTCCTATCAGGTATAAGGACATTGAAATTCCTATTCAATACCAGTTCATGAATATTTAATTGATATGTACTATTAATTTGTTTATTGGTGGAAATTTTATTAATCTTTTTTTAATATAACAAATTTTTTTATTGAAATCGATTTGTTTTTTTCTGTGTAATATCCTCTCCACTATTGTGATGTAGGTATACAAATTGGTACAAATTTGATTCTGTTATTTGCACAAAACTCGACCAAGGTAGGTCGAAAATAGCAAATTAAAATTTTTAAAGTCGTATATTTTGTAAACTTTAAGAGATAAACAATATATGTCGCAAACTTTTTTTTATATCTCGACTAGTTTATTCCATTGACAAAAATTAGGGCTAACATTATGAATTCTGGATTGTTTTAAATTGTTGTAATACCCGAGGTGGCGTACTTGGGAAACCTATGAAAATCCACCTGATATGTTTATACACCATAATTCCAAAACTTAAATACAAATACGAGTTCTTAGTTGGCACCTGAAATTAATTCCAATCGAACTAACCACTTACAAAATCCACAATTATTCCCATTTTTTCCAAATCTTCCACTATGCGACATAAAAGTTATAGATATTAGATTGTAACTTATTAAATATTTTAGAAAATCGCTGTCTTTTGTAATGTAAACGTTAAGATTAAAAAAACATGTTATAATCAGTGTTCGAAAATAAACCACACATATCGCTCCTTATTGTTCAGTTCTGTAGATTTGTGGAAAACACAAACGCTAATGGTGTTTGTGTAGAAAGTCCCTTTTTGTCATCTTACGAACACAAAAATAATGCTGTTCTTATCCAACTCAATAAAAAGATAAGAATATTTAATTGCGTTATGTTTTGTTTTTCTAAAACCACAAACTTCATTGTGTTCGGTTCAGCTCATCGCTTCAAACCTGCTGATGGGATGCCTAATTTTTCTATAGGGTGTTCCCGGTTTGTAGGACTATTTTCTGCTGACAATAAGCGCACTCGTAAGGTGCTTTTTTAAGGGCTAACTATATTAACATATTCATTAATGTTTTGCTTTTACTTGTTTAAATGCCTCGTAAGCCATAATATATTTTTATTTATTCGCTTTAAAACCTTCTTCGTTGCCAACACTAAAATAGCAGCTTTTTTGTATATTTCTGTGGCCGTATGGAAAAACTAGTTAACTCTACTTTTTGCGAAAAATGAGATAACGCCAAAAATAGAAGGCGTGTTTCATTTACTATCACTCTGTCAGATCAAAATTTTAATATAGTTTCTCATTTAAATGTTATTTGAAAAACAAAAATCAGAAAAATACCAATTTTTATGTAAAAACTAGATAACTCCATGCATTTTTTGAAAAAACAAGGTGACTCCATAGTGCCTTAAAAAAACATAAAAATTAGAAGTTAAAGACGATGTTGTTTCGATAACTAAGAGAAAAGCGACTGCCGAACACCCGAAATCTTTCCGAATAAAACTTTTTAGCCCACAAAGAACCACCGTACTCTATGTGGTACAGTTACTTTGAAAAAATTTTCGACTTACCAATTAATATTTTTTTACTGTTGCAATGCTAAGGCAGTGTTTTTGTTCAGCTAAACTAAAAAACTTAAAAACAATTTTATAACCCATAAACTGGCCTATGAATTTCATAAAATCAAAGCCAAAAAGTGTAAAGCTTTTAATCCAGTTTATGCATAAAAACAGACAAAAACTCGCCTTATCAATAAATATGAAATTGTAATGTTACTGACGGATTCATCCCCACAGAGCCTAAACGCCTGAAGCTAAAAACTTGAAATTTGGACAGGAGGTTGGTCTCTCCCCAACTAAGACAGGATTTTTTTAAAGTTCGTAAAATATCTACAGAATCTACAGTTTAGGGAGTAAACGGGTGAAACATGTATTTTGGAACTTTTTTGTCACCCCATCTATCTTTTAAACCAATAAACATAAAAATAAAGTTTATATCACATTTGAATCTCATCTAAAAAGTCCACATACGAATTCGGTACTTTTTAAAAATTCGCACGATAATTTTTGAGCTCCCACTACAATATTGTAAATTCTGATACTTTAATGGGGAGAAAAAAAGAACCAAAAAGAGAGAAATACGGGAAACTAAATTTCTTTCTTTAGCTTTTTGTTTTACAACTGGAACTTTCTTTAATTATATGTAGTTAATATTTTACATATAAAGATAAAATTCAACATGCAACGTCCTGAGTGGATAAGAACCTGTGAGTGAATTGTTTGCTACTTTTTGTTTTTTAACTGGTATTTTGGAATTTCCGTTAGTATTGTACCTAAAACTATAAAATTAAACATGCAAGGTCCTCATTGATTGAGGATCTGTAGGAGGTATCTTTTTGGTACTTTTTTGTTCTTTAATGGGTACTTTCTTAAATTTTCATTAATATTGCACCTCTAATCATAAAATTAAACATGCAATGTCATGAGTGGATGAGAATAACTGTTTGGTATTTTTTTGTTTTACAAATGGTCGTTTTTTAATCTAGAAACATAAACCTTGGCATATATGTATAAACATATGTCCACGAAAAAAGGGAGACGCTCACGAAGTAGCGGAATTAATACTAGTTTTTGATATATAAGCATACATATATAGAAAAAAATATTTTTTGGAAAAACTGGGTAACTACATTTTTTCGTAAAAAAAAACGGGTAAATTAGCGTGCTGAGTCAAATAGTTAAAGTTTTTCCACAAATCATTTCATAAGTTGTCTTAATTCCGTAAAATTTTAAAATAATTTGAAAAAAAAAGTTTTTTCGGAAAAACTAGATAACTCCATTTTTCGAAAAAACAAGATAACTGACATTGATTCTCGGTTTTAGTGCTAAAAAATTAGTTTAATGGAACCAGAAATCTTTAACACTATTTAAAATTATGTTTTGTTTGATGCGCACGCAAAGAAACATAAAATTATATTAAATAATA
The DNA here is from genome assembly GCA_963931875.1 of Pollenia griseotomentosa. Lineage (NCBI taxonomy): Eukaryota > Metazoa > Arthropoda > Insecta > Diptera > Polleniidae > Pollenia > Pollenia griseotomentosa. The sequence goes on along the minus strand of OZ007563.1, from coordinate 39,564,553 downwards.
AGCGTAATATGTTTAAAACTTTAAGTGTGTTTTTCTCGTGTTTTCAAAGAATGGAGTTATCTAGTTTTTCCATACGGCCACAGATTTTATTCTTTACTATTTACTGCTGTATAAGAGCTCTCTTATTTTTTTTTCTAATTTCCTTAGCTTATCCCGCGAAGCTCTATGCTTGTCTGCAGGAAAGAAACCAGAGTCTCTGGCGGGAATCGAACCCGCAACCTCGGCGCTGATAGACCAGCTCGCTACCAGCTAGCCTACCGAGGCACATTGAAGCGCTCGATTATGTGCTTTTTTTCTTAAGTGCTTCAAAAAACCCAAATTTCTTTTACTGGAATAGAACAATATATAATGTTCAACTCTTTCTTGAAAATAGTTACGAACGGTAGTAAGGGTTGTGTTCGTCTACACAATCACTAAAAAAAATAAAAATTGTTCTTGGTTGTGTGAACCGAACGCTAAATAATGTTCTGTTTATTTTCGAACACTGGTTATAATATAATTTCCTAAATAATAAATGAATGTAGGTGGTCCATACTCAGTAACAAAGTATTTTTTACTGCATTGAAGTGCGATTGAGTACAAATTCGCTACTAATTACAAACAAATTAGTTTATATTTACAATTAATTTATTTGCATTTGCCACTACCTTGGATGGGGGTGTTATAGGATTACTTTATTTGTAAGTTAATAAATCACATCATGCAATGATGTAAGACAAGTTGTTAGAATTATGCTTTAAGCCGCAAGTAATCTTGAAACTATCATAAATTGCTTGAGTTTATAGCCCTGTATTAGCCATATAAAACTTTTTTCCCACTAAGTGTATTTATTTTTTACAAAACACTAACCAAGTAGAATGCAAATAAACGTCTGTTATTATTTTGCCATTGTACTAGTTTCTTTTTAAAAAGCGTACAAATTACCAAACAGGTTATTGCCATATTTGGTAAAAATATTATATTAAAATTTCAACTATTAAAACTGTCCACCCTCTATGTAATGCGTATTTGGCGAAACACCATTAATATCTTAAATAGTTACAACGAATATTTCAGGCAATGTAATATTTTTATTTGAATTAATAAAATAATTTTGCAAAAAGAGTGGGTGACGTTTTAAGCGTCAAAACCTTGTTATCTGTCTACAAATAATTAGAAATATTTTTAAAATGTTAAATATAAGAAGGTTGCAAATTTATTCTACTGTTAAACAGAAAGTAGTTTTTAAAATATTCGAGAAAAATTTTTTGTTATCTTCTCAAGTTATACTTTGCTTCAAATATGTATAAACTTACTTACTTAAGCTGGCTCTACAACCTATTGCTGGTCTTGGCCTGCTTAATAAATTACTTCCAAACACTTTGGGCTTATATGTTCTTCCTCCAGCTCATTATACAAAATATTTACATGTCTTCTTATACTTGGTTCTTCCGCCGCAGTCTCGATCTTTCCCGTTTCCCCTTGTACGAAGGATTTTTCTCTAAAAAATACATAACACCGCTTTATCTGCCTTCGCAAGTACACTCACAATATTATTACAGTAACGGACTGTAGTTTATTTAAGAAGTATTCCGTTCAGTCATTTTTAAATAAATAAACAATTAAAATTACAAGAAAATTTATTTTTAACTGATTCTAACAGTTATTCAAAAAACAAAGTGCATATTAATACGGATTTTCAGTTGCAGCTAATATTGTCCGTTGATTAAGTAGAATTTAACTAGAATTAGAATTTAACATGTAAAATAAAATGAAAACAAATGAATATTCAGTTATTTTATATAAATTAACTAACAAAAATAAATTTTACGATTTGCTTGTTTTGTGTAAAAAAATTCCCAGTTTCTATTTGTTTAAATAATTTAGTTAAATACATCAAATTTTTAAAGTAAAATAATTGCGAAGCCATATCGGTCGTGTTGCTGGTGTCTTATAATCGAGAGTTCTTCTGTAAACAACGTGGTCAGTAAAACAAAAGGAAAACAAACGTGTGTAACTGGGTAAGTAAATAATAATATTCTCTCTCTCTCATTATAAAAACATGCGGACAGTCTGTCTGGTATTTTTTAGAAATTCGTTCGTCTCTTTTGTGAAGTAAATGAAAATTACTGAATTTAATAAAATAACTGAATATTCATTTGTTTTTACGGAATTCGCGGTTGAATTTTTGGCAGTAGAAATTAAATGAAATTTTCGTTAAAAATAAATGAAAAATAAGTAGACCGGTTTTTAACTGAATTTTCATTTATTTTATATTACAATTTCAGTTAATTTTACGTACAGAATATTGTGAGTGTAGTTTAAAAGATACGTAAATAAATATCTATAGTTGTTGCACTGCAGAACCGGAAGTGAACAATTTGAACTAATATGCATGTGGCAGTGTAAATAAAACTGAACTGGCAAAATAAAATAAAGTAATTTGTTTTTATTTTGTTTTTTCTCTTCCCACTTACAACTACATTTAGAGTTGACAAAAAATCAACCAATTGTAGCCGGGACTGTAAGAAAAGATAAACTCACTGTTTATTGTTGTTGTTTTTGTTTAAGCTTTGATATTGTTACAAGTAAAACTGTGGCTTATAATTCTTATTCGCTTAGCAGTTTTATATGTGTAATATCTTTAGTTTTTCTAAAATCTTCGGATGAAGTTTCCTGACGATCTGGCCTAAGCAACCAGTGAAATGCGCATAGGAATATCCCTTCAACAATAAATTTCAGTTTATCAATGGTATGAAATGGGAATGTAGCACATTTAAACGAAACCTTGTTAAAATTTTTCTAACCTAGATAACTTTTTTTCTTTTATTTTTTATAATAATTACGATTATTGTTAATATTCTATTCTAAATGTTCTGAAATAAAATCTCCATAAGTTTTAAAGTTATGCGCATTTTTATGTAAAAATTCAAGAACTTGCATAACCTCTAAATTTTGTATGAAGGCCCCCCTAAAGTAAATAAGGGGCAAGAATGCTTTGAGAAAATGTTTAGGACGAAAAACTAAAAGCTTTTACACTTCAACCCATAGAGTATTTTTGTGTATGAAAAAATTTAACATGGTTTGATGTTCCGTTGTATTATGTCCACGGATTATAATCAGACTTTTTATCTTTTTCGTTTCTAATCATATATTAAACTCTATTTATTTTAATATATGATACAAGTTTAATTGCGAGAAAAGCCAAAAAAAATCACAAAACGAAAGATGCTTTCTACTGATCTAAATACTTCCAATACTTTTAAACATTATCAACGCTATACTTTTCGGAAACCCCATAAAAAAGTAACGATTTGCATTTAAGTAAGATCTAAGGTTTAATATTAAGTAATCGATTTTATTATTTTCAAAGACAACTGTATATGGTCACCTAAAACGCCAAAGGCCCTATCAAACATTTTGAAAATTTTACAGGAGAAGCAAAAACCATTAAAAATGATAAATTAATAAATCGCTTTAAACTGTTTATAATTTTTTTTTCTTCTATTTTTCTTGTAAAATCTACCAGTTGTTTTTATAACTGACAATGTTGCATATTATGCAAACTGTTAGTTAGGTATTTTAGCGGTTACCATATTTTCTTACCTCGCTTATTATGGTCGAAAGAATCCAAAATTTTCTGGGCATTTGTGTTGATGCAATACATCAGATTTAATGAAAAAGTCGATTTTAAATTTTGTTGTTAGTTAGTGCCTTTTGTGTTTTAGGTGACGATATAATGTATATAATGTATATGATATAATTGTACCTCAAACACCATTTGAAGTAATTTTTTAATTTGTTCATCAAATATATTATAAATTAAAAAAATACTTTGTTTCTGTATACGTGCATTAATTATGCCCACACCGCAATAGTGGAAAGGGTATTATGCGCTTGTACTGATGTTTGTAACACGTTAAAATATTGGTGCTAGACCATTCTCAGCAGGAAAAAGAAGGAGTACGGGTGCCTTCTAGAAGGCCTCTGTACTCCTTCTTTTAGATAAACAACGCCTGCTCGCTCCATTTCATACTCATATCTTTTTTACACACGTTGTTATTTCTGAGTAGGCCTTCCGCTTTCGCTTCTTTAGCAGTTACATAAAAATGACAAATGGATAAAAAAAAATTGTGTTGCTTTTGCTTGTGCAAAAAACAATACAAACAATTTTACTCCTTCTCTACTCCCTTCTCATAGAAGCGAACGTGAATGTTTTTTTTAAACTAAAATGTATCTTAAACCTAGGCTTGCCAGACGTACTGTTTTCAGCAGTACACGTACTTTTTTTACTATCTGTACTCCGTCTAATTTTTTTTTTTTTATTGCACAAAAATAAATCACGATTTTGAATGGTTTGAAATGCTGCGGCGTCATGTACCAACTCGATGACGCCTGAAGTTTAAAGATTTTTAAAAAACTATCCAGCCGTAAAAGCTTTCTTGCCGTTCCAAAGCTGTTGTTCACCTGTTTTGAGCCAATTTATTTTAAACTAACTTAATGAAGCAATCCTTGGCTTCTTACACAACATAGGAAGTACTATATTATGCATTTAAAAAAAATTGGGGATAATAGCAACGTACAATTAATTGATATGTTCTAGAAAGTAAAACAACTCTGCGAAAAATTAAAACAACAAAAGAGTCAAAAATGAATGTTTTCATAGCCGAACTTGCAAATTAGCCACAGCTTTGATATTAAACCGGAGAATTGCCTTTTTAAAAAGCGTTTAGATAAGTTTCTATCGAAAACGAAACTTAATTTCCGAAAACGTTTCAGCCTAAGCCGTAATTAATTTGAAAAATTTTCCAATTTTAGCCTTAATTCAAACATTTCAATAAATTTCTATAAATAATTTGTTCGTATCATTGAAAGATTTTGCTGAAACAAAATTTGAAAAGAAAAACCCGTAGAAATTAAATGAAAAGAATTTCTACAAAGTTGATTAATTCCCAGTTTCGAAAATAATCGTATTTTCAGTTTCTCATTCAAACAACTAAAAGAATTTTTAGATCAATATTTTAAAGAAAAGACCGAAGTTAAATTTTGATTGAAAATTAAGAGAGTGAACCAATAAAAAAAACAAATTTTAAATACACTTTGTGTTTTTAAATTTTATAAAAACCGAAAACGGTAAAAATGGCCTTGTTAGCGAAGTACAAAAAAAGTGATAGATATTTGTAATATTTTGAATTAACAATAATTAATTTGTTAAATAAAAATAATGAAATTGTTAAATTAGAATAATAAAATTGGTAAACTAACACGTGATATTGAACTGAAGTTTACATTATTATTTTACAAAATAAAAATTAACAAAGCTTTATTGTTTTAAACATTTAATTTTAAACAGCTGATTAATTAAAAGATTTCAGTGCTTAAGTATATGAAATACTTAATATTAAAATTATCTTATTTTATGTTCTTGATGAATTGCTACTCAATGCATTTAAGTAAATAAAATAAAAAAATTTAATATAATTACTTCTTTTTATATTAATGTACTGCCGTGTTTTCCTCGATGTTCTGTTTTTATAGATTTTATATCTGGCAAGCCTACTTAAACCTGAATTAAGATTTTTTTTATGAATACGGCAGTTATATTTATGTGAACTAAAACAAATTTTATTTCAATAATAATAATATTAGTGGCCGCTTTTGCTAATTTATTTAAATATTAATTTATGCTTAGAATTCGTTTTTCATGTCAAATAAATAAAATTATATGAGAAACTATATTTAATTATGAATTTATATTTAAATAGAAGTGGTAAAATTGTTCATAACAATTAAATATTTTTTTTTTTTTTTTTATTTTTGTTTTGTAGTTTTGAGTATACACAGCTGAAAAAAGTGTTGCATGCTAATGCAAATGCAGTACATATAAGCACTTTTGCATATCAAAATTAACCAATTTCTTTGTTTTTTACATTTTTTCACATTAACAAAATTTGCTGTAGTACTGTTGTTAATATAAGTAAACGTTTAATTCATTTAATAACATTTTTTAATTTAAAATTCTGTATTTATTTTTTATTAATAGTTTAATTGAAAAAAAAATTTTGAAAAATAAATCTAAATAATATTCCGCACAAAAAGAAATTGTACATTAGTCTTAACATGAAAACATAATTTTGTTGTGGTGTTTCCATGCTGGGTACCATCTCAAAAATTTGTTTATAAAATTTTGTAGTGTTGGGTATCATAAGGTCGAACTTGACCGACTCTACTTTCTTGCTTGTTTTCTTTGTGTTTGTTATTGTTTATTTTATTTCATTGGCTTTACCAAAATATTTAACTTAATACAACTGTTGCATTTCTATTCATACATTTGTGGGCTTTTTTGTGCTTTGTGGATTGCTTATAAAGTCTGATATGGTCATAAGTTCTTTAAATGGTAAAAATTGGGATCGTAATTGTTTTCGTTGGGGGATTACCTTTTAAAAAATTGTTAAATGCCATATAGAACTAATACAAATTTAGTGTTTTATCATACATGTTCATTATGTCACATAATTCATGACAAATCAAGAAATTCAGTCAAAAACGTACTTTGATATTAAAATTTGTGTTGGGGTAAAGTCATACCATAAAAAATTTTGTCAAACAATAAAATGTTTGTTCATTTGAATCAAATTAATACATGTACAAATGTTACAAATAAATTTTGTAATCAAATTGGGGATTAGTCTTAGTTTTACTATATTAAGGCTTATGCAGAAATTCCAATTTCAGTACCAAATGTTGAGGCCAAAATTTATTTTAAAATCAATAACTAATTGTTATATACATATGAGGGTAATATAAAGACCAACATTAAAGACTAAAATTCATGTTTTCTTTGAATACAAACTATGTATAATAAAGCTTAAAAGAAAGCTTATGATTTTGCCAAAATTATTCAAAGATAAAAGTTCAAAATAAATGTCTTTATAGAGTGCAAAAATTTATTTGGGTGATTTTTATTTTAAGTGTTGATTTTGTGCTTATTTTAAATTTAAAAATTTAATTATTATAAATTTGAGAAATTAGGATTCATAGTATAGTTTTCGTCAATTTTATGGAACCTAAAATTAGATTACCGCCTGTGTTCTATATTCGTAAAATATGTTGAAATCGAAAGCAAACAGGCGAAAATAATAATATGTAAATTAATAAATACAATTTTATACACGCCTACAGATAAAACATATTTCAATATGGTCACCTCCAACTAAACTATTTCTTTGCGAAAAATTGTAAACATATCATTATTAATTTCACCATATTATTGTCTGCCACTGGACATATTTTGCTTACAGGAACAAAAAGGGAAAAATTCACAACAAACATTTTTTAATGTGCGTTTTGAACATTAAAAAAATAGGTGAAAGAAATAACCATAATAATTATTAATCTAATAAAAAAATATTTACAGTCTTAATAAAACTTCTTACATAAAGTTAATGCAACATTTTCATCGTTTTAATTTACCATTCCCATTAGCTGGGGGCTAATGAAACATTTTTCATTAATCCAATGAAGCGTTACATAGGTTGAATTTTAATGTAATTTTTCATTAGATTAATGTCAAAATTGATCGAATCTGTAAAGAAAATTCTTCCAGTGTTGTAGAGGATAAGCTTCCCATAGTGCTTATGGGCGGAGATATGAAGTACAAATTAGGACACGTCATGCATGTTGACGTCTCCAACGGATCTAATTTTATTATTTCTATTCCAAATAAAACAAATATTTTAATTAAAAAAAACATGAAAGTAATCACCTTCAATTAAAAAAAATTTTTATCGCTTCTGTCTTTCTACGGATGTGAACTTTTTTGCCATCCTAAAATCTACAGATAAATAATGTAAAACAATGTTGTAAATGTAACGCTCAATACGTTTTTGTTGGAAATATAACAATTAAGGCGGATAATCTTTGATACGTTTTTAAGCCAAATGCTGAATTATACACTTAAAATGTTCAAATAATTTAAAAATCTTTGACAACACTCAATAATTTTTTTAGGCTACGCACCATGATAGAGCAATGAAACCTTTTGCAATATAATAATATTTCACAAATTATATAAAGCTTTTAATATTTAAAATGACAAACGACGATGCTATTTTTAAGGATGTTGCTAATTGAATTTCAACAATTATTCTAAGTAATATAGCATACCAAAAACGAATAACACTCAATACAAAAAACAAATTATATTAAATATTTTTGCAAATATTTTAAAATCGTTATAAATTAACTCTCGTACCTTGTGAAATTCATAGTTTCTTAATGTGGAACAGCGACAGCAAGCAAAACAGACACATCATATTGTATGAAGAAAGTAACAGTGATATTTAAGTTCTTTGTTTTTAACACATAATGGACAATTTTACACTAAAAGAGCTTATTATGTACATATATTATAACATATCAAATCACTCTTAAGGAGATCCCATTTTAAAAATTGTGTGTTTGTATAATGAAATATTTTTTTCCAAAATTTCAACGGACACCAAAAAAGCATTTGAAATGAGAATTACCTATTTAGCAAATAAACCTACACAATTGCAATTCAAACTTTTTTTCCTGCTACACGAATTTTTTAATTTCTTAAGACTTACCATTTTTGCATTTTCAATAAACATAGGCAAATTTGTGTACTTAAACTCGCCGATCCATAAGTGAATTGAAATAGTTATTTAGCATTCCTCAAAAGTCATCAGAAGCTTTTGTTTTCAAAACATAACGCTTAAAAATAACACATAAATGCTTTATAAATAGCTGTAATTAATTGTTAAATTCACATGCAAGCAATGACAGACTAACTGTCTAGTTAACGCTAACACAGACGTTTTAATCACACACTTCAAGATATAATATTTATGTAATCCATTTCATTTGCGATTAAAAGGTATAACCAAGCGATTTGAACGAACATTTTTTTATTCAAGGTTTTGTTCGCATGAATAACTTCAAGTATTAAAATTAATTAATTAATCACAGTTAATTCTTATTTATAATTGGCACATTTTTCAAAAACCACTTTAAGGCTTAGTCAATAATTTTAATATTGTTTAATCTGACTTTTGTTTTTAAAATAGCTTTATTAGTTTCTAAATTTCGTGTTGCTCTGCATTCGATTAAAGAAAATCCGGAATATTTTGTAGCAAAAAAAATTATGTTTTTTCAATTGCTTAGATTTTGTTGTTGTTGTTAATAGATTTTATCCATGCAGTTGCATTTTAAATAAAAAGTACCCGCTGTTTATAACAAATCTGCTAATGCTCGTTTAAAAAGACAATCAGCAAGTAAAATAAATTTAAAACGTTTTGCATTTTGTTTGCTTACACTTTGCATTTAATTATTTAAGAGAAACTATAAAATACGATAATCTCTTTTGTATCTCATTTTAGTAGAAAACAGCAAAATGAAATAAACAGGTGGCATTACTACGCCAGATGAAGATTTTCTGCTCTAGTGTTGTGTGTCTAGTCTTCTGTCAAAGATGTGTTAATGTTTATAAAAAAAGTCCACATTTTGTGATGTGATTAGTGTGCTTTATTACAGATTTGTATTATTTTAATATAAACTAAAGAAGATTGTGGCCGTAATATAATAAAACTTGGCTAAAAATTTGTTTATTTTATCGGGTTCAGCGGTACAATTTGATTTTTGTTTAAAATAATTTTTTATCATTTTAAAGTTGTTTTTGTTGCACTAACTCTTCAGTGTCAACTCACACTTAAGCGTACTGCACACTATCACACAAGCCTTGAGTTTCCATAATACTTTGTACGATAGAAATTTAATGAGTTTTGTTGCGACTGCCAAAAAAATTAATTTAACATTGCAGTTTGTATTCACACTAGTCCAACCCTGATCAAATAAAACGTATTATTGTTTAGAAAAATTTCGAAAAACGATTTAGTCGTATGGAAAGTAAAATTATTTTGCATAATAATTATGACTTGCATAACACTTTGCATTTACACTATCACACTTTTACACATTACTAAAGTTTTTGACATGTATTAATACAAAGCGTAATAGCGTAAAGTAGCCTTTAGTGACAGTGCAAAATTATTGCAATCATTTTGTTGATGTTAAGTGATGCATGGAAAATAAGCAACCTCATTAAAAATGAGTGATAGTGATTTTAAAAAATGTTGTACTTAATAAAATTGTTTGATTTAAAAACAAGCAAAATCATCATTTAATTGCAACTTGAAATTTTGCACTGAATTTTAAAACAAAAAAACTTGTTTTTTTATGATTAAAGCTAAGAATTATTCCGATATAGACAAGTACCCATGTTCTGTAACTTTAGTGAGAACTTCTCGCATCGAAATGAAACAAAATATTCTATCGTTTCTCGAAAAGTGAGAAAAAAGTGTGCCTGTAACTCATGTCGAAAACTATCAAAAGAGATTACGTCGTAACGTTACAAATGCCATAACATTGCACTCAAAGCCGATGTGACATTGCAGACGTTGAGATCGCCAGTACCACATATCGTTGACGGCGACCAAAATTTACTAAAATTTAACATTTTTCAACGACGGAGGCGAAAGTACTACCGTCGGCTATACCAAATAATGTAAAGCGCGAATTTAACGCTTGTTTTTTGCAAACGAGCTTTGAAAACATTCGTATATTTTATAAAAATGTTAAAAGCAAAATAATTAAACAATAAAAAAATGTGCCAAGAACAAAATATTATTATGTTTATTTTTTGTATTTTGCATTTTTAATTGCTTTTAGTGTTAAAACTTTTTCTCGCCCCATTTTTATTTGACAGTTCAAAGCGCGAACTTTTCTCACAAATATGATACAGATACACCTTTTCTGAAAAGTGGCAAGTAATTTCCTCACGTGACAGCTAGTACTCGCCACAGACACAGTTTAGTTAGAAAAACAGCTGTTTGTTTTAATATGTGGCATTTTTTTAAATGTGTTTAATTCCCAATTCATACTATTGATAAACTGAAATTTATTGTTGATGGGATAACCTATTCTAATGCGCATTGCACTGGTTGCTTTGAACACATCATCAGGAAACTTCAACCAAAGATTTTAGAAAAAATAAAGATATTATACAAAGAAAACTGTTAAGCGAATAAGAATTATAAACACCAGTTTTACTTGTAACGATATCAAAGCTTAAACAAAAAACAACAACAATAAAAAGTGAGCTTATATTTTCTTTAATTTTGTTTTAATTCCTTTGCTGAGCCAATTGCAAAGGCCAACCCAATGAACCTGGGTCTTACGTATACTATCTAAGGGCTTGAGTTGCGTTAAATTCAAATTTGTGCATTAGAAAAGCCTGTTTTTGCTCCATACTCGGGGCATTATAACTGCGAGAAGTACAGGCTCGGGTTCAACGGAACTCAAACCCTTAGAGAAGTATAACTTTTTTTCACTTAATTGTTCAGTTTTTAAGGAGGTTGTTCCACATTTGGGTCTATAACACCTTTCCTATTGAACCGATTGCATTTGATTTTAATCTCAAACTGCTTAGTATAACCAAAAATAATTTGACGCCAAAATGTTTCTTTCTGTTACGCGTTTTTTTTTTTTTTAAGACACACGGACATGTCTTTATCTGCTCAAAATTACTCAAGCACCTTAAATGCAAACGGACGCAACTACACAAAATTTGAAACTGAGTTTTTGGTTAATTTTTGTTCTTTTTATTAATCTACATGTTCACGCAAATGGCGATTTTATTAAAGAAATTCATACACCAAAAACACATTGTTGTTATGGATTTTGTAAAGTTTTTTGCTTCTCCTGTAAAAAAATAAAAATTTAGTAACGTCCGTTTGCATTTAAGGTGACGATATACCTTATTAAGCCTTCTAAATATATTAAAACAGTTTCACACGGAACTTAGTATACCCTCATTCACCACTAGTGTTAAAGGGTGTAAAAAGCATTTAAACTGAAGAATTTAGTATATCAACTTACTTTACATAATTTTGCTAAAAAAAATATTGAAAATTTTTCCAAAAAATAAAATAAAATAGATTTAAATTTAACTTTTAATTACAGAAAACGAAAACTATTACAACTTAATTATTATTTAATTTTTTTTTTAAATAAACATAAAAAGTTCAACAGGATTGGGAGTGTGTACTTTTCTAAAAAACACATGTATTTGCGAACAGGACTAGAGCTGGCACTAGAAAATATATTTTCTAAGAATTTCTAGGATTTATTTCTTACTAGCTTACAAAACACATACATATACAGGGTGGCGCATAAGTAACGTTATGATTTACTTTGCCAAAAAAGTTTTTGTTTACATACTTGTTTTCCCTTTACTCAAACTTGGAGAAATTTATAACGAAGAGAGCCAGCAGAGAACAAAGAAGAACTTTATTTTCAAAATTTTTAACAAATCTTTGTAATTTTCGTTAACGAGAGTGCATAAAAATTCCTAATGATTGTCGAGGTCCATTTTTAGCTTATTGATTTCGTAAATGAACAAAATTTCAGAATATGGGGTACTTTTAATTCAAAATTAACTGTTGAACCAGTGTTCAAAAATAAACAGAACAACATTTAGCGTTCGGCTCACACACCCAGGAACGATATCTATTTTCTTAGTGTTTGTGTAGACGAACACAACCCTTAATACCGTTCGTAACTATTTTCAAGAAAGAGCCGAACATTATATAGTGTTCTGTTCTTCGTTCAAAAACAGAACAATTGTAGTGATACTGTAGACAAACATTATATTTTAATGTTCTAAAATGTTTCTTTTTTACATTGATAAAGGAATAAACAAACAAAAAATTTTAGCAACGACCGCAGCACGAACAGCTTGTGTGTGTGTATTGTGTATATGTTTTGTTTGTGTAAAATTATTTTGCTGGCGTTTTGATTTTTTTTCGTATGTAGTATTACTTTTGTGTTCGAAAGATGACAACCAGGGAAACGTTATTTTTCAATAAACACTATTAGCGTTTGTGTTTTCTACAAATCTACCGAACCGAACGCTAAGGAGCGATATTTAGTGTTTATTTGCAAACACTGTGTTAAACATTTAATGTACCAACAGTATGATGTTTAATATACTTAGAAAATAAATAAATAAATAAAAAACACAGCTCGTCCCACTTGACTCCCCAGCGCAACATTTTTAGCGTTTGAATAAGATCGCATTTTTTTCAATGGTCAAATTTAACGGCTACGAGTTTTTTGTTTGGGGCTGCCTAGAGAGTAAAGGTTATATAAATAAACCAAGCTTTAGACAATTTATACAAAATTAGAAAGTAATTAGTATTGTGGTTATTTTGTTGAACTATTTATGGTTTTTAATCCAAATTTTTAATAATTTTAATTAGGCTTAAGTTCATTAAAATACAATTTGGTTTAAGGATTGATGTTTGACTATTGACGTCAGCAGTCGTCGATGGCTGCGAGTGTAAAACGGCAAATCCATCTAAGGAGATCGAGTGAATGCGATCGAAACATGTCATGGTAACCTTCCGGCCCGGGTTCGAGCCCCGTTCACGGTCAAGAATGAAAGATTATCAATAACAATTTTAATTAATTTTCATGTTGTAAAATTCCTTTCTTCATAAAAATAATTTAATGAAAATTAAATTTAATGAACTTAAGCCTAATTAAAATTTTTAAAATTAGAAAGTGTAAAAAAGTAACGGGAAATCTTCTGGAAAGAGCACGTCCTGTTAAAGCAAACAATGGACATCATTTGGAAGATATCTTAAAAACAGAATGTGAACAGATTTCCTAAATACTTAAATTCTAAATTTTAATAAATCCCAATCTTAATTCAAATCAGACAGAAAAAATTTATTCAAGAAACGGTTGCTGTTAGAAAATGTTACCATACCGCCACCCTGTATTGTATTTAAATCTTTATCTTTAAAATGTGTTATTTTGTTATTTATTGTAATTGACTTTCAAGTAAAATAAACAATAACAACAATTTTGTTGTAATTAAAAAATTTTAAGTAACTTGTATTGCCACAGAGATGCAACTATTTTTGGGGCAAGTCATTTATTGAACAAATGGTAAATTGAAAAAAAAAATCACCTGATACCCTTTTAGAAAATCTTTTTTTAAGCAAAAATTTTTTCTTAACTCTAAGAGCATTTTTAAACTAGAACCTTAGTTTATTTTATTATAAAAAAGTTTTTGTTTTCTTTAACACTGTGCCCGCATTTGCATGCTAAAGCCTGCTTAAACGATTTAAAACTTTGTCTGCTAAAAACTAAACAAATTTTGTTACAAAACTAAAGTGCAACTGAGACCAGCTAAACTACTTAAATTATTAGAGAAACCACAAATATTTTAAATAGTTTAACTGACAATTTATAAACTATTAGCAACAAGTTGGTATTTGTGTAAATTCATTATAAAAACTGTTGTTGAATTACACCATTAGACTTAAATCTGAGTTAATTTAATTTAACAACATGTTGATAAGAATGAAATTAGATTTTTATTTCTAAATTTAATGCAACCTATGAAAAACGTGCGCCACAACTTATACCAAGAGCCCTATCTTATCCAGCAAAAGAACTCTTCTTGCAAATCCGGATGAACAGAACACTTCAATTCTTAAAATCCCAATCGGATTAACACCAATGGAAGTGCATACGGTAACAAACAGCAACATTGCATTCGATCCCAGCGACCAGCAACCCACCAACAATAAAGAATTATACAATTAGTAGCAATAAGTAGCACAATGGTTTAAATTAAAATATGGCTAAACTTTCAACTATTAAAAAGGGTAACATAACCTATAGGAAAAATATAAACACTTCACACAAACATTGGCGATATAATTGTACAATACGATAAATTGAACAATTATAATTCAAGTGCATGGGCCGCTTGAACAATTATAATTCAAGTGCATGGGCCGCTTTAAGCACAATCCCCTTTGCAGAGATAACTCAATGCAATGTGGAAGAATCGGCGACATTGTAATAGCCATTCCTCCGTAGAATTAAGCAAAGCTCTGCCAGCCTCTTCGTAATAAGTGTATACTGGTAAATATACCAAAAAGGGTGATCCTAAAGACTGCAAAAACTACCATGGATTAACACTACTTTCAATACCAAGCAAACTACTAATTCCTATAATATTTTCCCGAATATTCGACGATGTTATTGTGATCCTTTAAAAGAATCAGTTTGGTTTCAGGAAGAATCGCTTCTGTATTGATCTCATCAACACATTGAGAATAAATAGTTTTGGAGCAATATTTTGAAGGCCGCGCCTCTATTTACTTGTCATTTATCGACTTTATGAAGGTATTCGGTAGTGTCAACAGGCGGTGTCTGTAAAGGATATTGGAGAGGCTTTGAATGCAACCTAAAACTCTTAATAAAATTCGGGTCATGTACGCAGATTTCAAATGCCGAATCCTACACAACGGTTAATTGTCTTATGCATTTTAGGTTTCCACTGGTGTAAGGGAAAGATGTATCTTGGCTGATGCTTTTCATCCTCGTCATAGACGACAAAATGAGCTCAGCTTTGAATGGAAGGACCCCTTTCAAACACCTCAAGGCCTTAGAATATGACGATGAAATTAATATTTCCAAGACTAATGCCTGGTGGCTTTGGCGAAAATTCTTCAGCATGAATAAGTGTGGTTAGCGAAGAAGTTAAACGTTTTGGTACCTTGAACGGTTGAATGGTGACTACAAAGGGTGGTGCAGATGCAGACATTACAGAGCGTATAAATAAGGCAAAAGCTGCATTCGGTATGATCCGACCTATTTGGAGATCTCGCAAGAACTAAGCGAAGCATAAACACTTCAAACGTCAAGTCTATCCTGTCTTATGTTTGCGAAATCTGGAAAAGAACACACTCAACTGACGCACGCTTTTGAAGATTTACGAATAAATGCTTGCGGCATATTGTAAACATATCGTGGTCGAATCGCATATGGAACGTTGATCTGCTGCACGCGGCGAACCAAAAACTTGATTTTGTGGATATAAGCCACCAAGTTACAGCATAGCACGACAAGCGCTTCAGTGGAACACGCAGGAAAGAGACCGTCGTGTTGGTGCACCTGCTAGAACGTGGAAAAAGTCAATAAAAGCGGAGCTGCAACCAGCAAACTACACATGGCATGACAGCAGCCAAACATCACGCAAACATCTGTAATCAGGCCTTTATTTAAAAGTGATAAAAAGGATAATGTAAACAACTATAGGCCTAAAGCCATTATATCAGTTATAGAAAAAGTGTTGGAGGAAGTAATAGTAAAGGGAACTTATACATTTTTAACTAAATTTAAAATAATACATAGAAATCAGTTCGGCTTCCAAAAAGAAAAAAACATAAACCAAATACTTGGCAAATTTACAGACAAAATAAATAACGCTAATAGTAATAACGAACAATGTTTAGTCCTAGTTATCGACTTTAGTAAGGCGTTTGATACTTTATCACATTCAAAACTTCTATCAATACTGTAACGAAATGGCATACGAGGAAACGTATTATCCTGGTTTGCCAATTATCTTAATCTTCGTAGCTACTGCGTAAAAATCGAAAATAAATATAGCAAAGAGGTAAAGTCAAGTCAAGGAGTACCACAAGGATCGAAACTAGGACCACTTCTGGTTTATGCAAACGACATGCTTAACATCATAATGTGACAATTATGCGTATGCCGATGATACAGCAATAGTATGCGTCAAAATTCAATTTTGCAAAAACAACTCGATAACGAATGTAAATGGTTACATGACAACGGCCTAATAATCCATGCATCTAAAACAAAGCTAATGCACATCAGACAACCACATGTAAAACAAATCAACATCATGTTAAAATATCACGACATAAAATGTATACACAACAGAACAAATCGTATAAACGATTGCTGCAACACCAATATTGAATTGGTTAACACATACAAATACCTTGGAATTCATGTAGATAGCACATTGAAGTAGAAGACACACATAAAAGAACTACGAAATAAACTGCGTAAAGTCGCGTACTCATTGTACCACCTTAGCTATGCCGCGACGACAACGGTACTCCGTCAGGCATACTTCTCATTGGCAGAATCCTACATACGACCGCGTGGGGTACCTCTGCGTATTGTAAAAGTCTTCAACATACACAAAATCGCATTCTCAAAATACAACTCAGAAATCAAAATAATTCCAACTCTTCATATATACATAATGCAAACATCGAAAATCGCCACTGAAGTCTTCAGCCACCGGATAACAACCAAAATACCTTACCAAATAACAATTACACTGCTAAGTCAACAAATGCACTCAACACCCAACCAAATGGACACAGTTCTACCTACAACATAGCGAACTACACATCGCACAAACACTCGCAATATAAGAATATACCACGTCAAGTTAATGTTTTAAATATTAAAAATATACATCGACTGACACTTTTGCAATACTTAAACGACTGCCAGATCTTACAACCTATCAATCACCATTACAACACCCGACTTCGCTCAAAAGGTGGACTTAAAGTTGAGACCACAAGAAACAGCTACGGTGACCGAGCCCTCAAAGTCATAAAATGCCAACTACATAC
This sequence comes from Pollenia griseotomentosa, assembly GCA_963931875.1. NCBI lineage: Eukaryota > Metazoa > Arthropoda > Insecta > Diptera > Polleniidae > Pollenia > Pollenia griseotomentosa. The sequence continues at coordinate 39,547,007 of OZ007563.1, read as the reverse complement.
TTAAATGAATATTACAGATAAGTTCAAAACAAAAAATTTCTCAGTCATTGTAATAAATTAATTTTTAATTTCAACTTTTCCGAATTGTATTTACCTGCAGACAAGCCCAAGGCTTCGTGGGTACATTAGCACTAAGGATGATAAAAAAATTTAAATACAGTAAATAACAGATTCTTACTCCTTTGAGGGTAAGATCGTTGTCGTAAACTGCCAGTAGTAAAAAGACATTATGACGACCAATAACACTACGTGAAAATTTTTTGACCAAATGCATTTGAAACGTAATCCTTATGTAAAATTTTCCGCTGAATCCGAATATGAAGTCAGAATTGTCAAGTGGAACAGTGGAACAGTTTTTAAGATATTCCAAAATAACCGTTATTTGTGTTTTTAAAAAAGATGATGTGACTGATATGCAAATATCCAAAAAACAAAATTTTATCAAATTTCAGTACGAACATTTTGTGCCCAATAGGATCCAGATCGGTGCAAAAATGACAAAGTTACAGAAGATTAATTGAATAAACCCACAACAAATAAATATATAAAGCTAAATTTTTTGTAACAATAAATATTAAAAGTTGCTTGAAAGTTTTGAATTTCTATGTAGGTTAATTTACTAAATCTTCTGTAGCTTTGTCATTTTTGTACCAATCTATGTCTTGTTGGGCGCAAAATGTTCATATTAAAATAATCTAACGGCGCATGCAATAAAACATTAGAATTTTTGAATGATTGGTTTAAAAAAAATAACTTGAAAAGAGCAAAATTTAACAAAATCATAAAATTTTCAATGAAGCTTGAACTTTTGTCCCCTGTAACTCTGTCATTTCTTGACCAATGTTCACAAGCAATCCATGGTTATTTTAGAAATTTTATAACCTTTTACTAAAAGGAAAGAAAATACATAATTCGTTTAAAATTTTTTAAGATATTTTCATTTCAGTCACATCATCTTTTTTAAAAACACAAATAACGGTTATTTTGGAATTTCTGAAAAACTGTTCTACTTTTGACAATTCTGAGTTCATATTAGCTGTCAGATTCATTTGGTCACGACTTTGTTGAAATTTTGTCACGTAGTGTAATTTGGGACATTAATTAAAACGTATTTTTCTGCGGGACGGAGTCTTGTCTTACACATACCTTCAAACAGTTCTAAAAGCACTTATCTCGTGACCACTGAACAATATATAAGCGGAGTTCAGAATCAGAAATCTAACGGATACTCTGTGTATTTTGTTGTTGGATTTAACAAAAGAGCTTCGAAATTTTGCCTTTGCACCTTTGCAAGACGAAAACTGAACTCCGCTATTATGAATAAAATGAACGAATTGCGATATGTGAAAACATGAGATGTAGGGTTTCTAATTTCCCGGACTTTTTCTATTCCCGGAAAACGAAACAAAACAAAATCTTATTCCCGGGAAACGCGGGATTTTTTGAATAAAACAATGATTTCAATTAATGAGTTCAAGACAAAAGTTTTTACTTTTTTATTTTATTAAAGCATTTAAAAGTTCATCAGAGTTTCTATTTCTAATCCTTGTTATTATGTTTATTGCCTGCTACCGAAAACGTGCTCTCGCTCTCTGCAGACGTTGGTTTTATAGTAAGAAGCGCATTATACAAAGATTATAAATTTGTTGGCCTGTGACTTCATAGACGTCGAATTCTTTTTTGAAGATTTTTTCAGGCTTTTGTATTTTCTTTACAATTATTTTTTTAGGATTTGTAGATGGTTTCATTTTCTAATTCAAGAAGCTTTTTAGACATTTCATCAGCAATTAAAAAGACCGTTGAATATATTTTTATTGATCGTTTTTGATTTTAACGATGCTAACAAATTTAAATTTTAAATAATTTAATTTAAAATTCCCGGAAAAAATTTCCGGGATTAATTTAAGAAAAATGTACCGGGATTCCCGGGAATTCTATCCCGCGTAGAAATTGATAGAAAGCTAGTCATGTGACTGGACTTTTTGCGGGCAGTGGCTGACTATATCTGGTTCTATTGTTTTATATGAAGGGTATCAATCATATTTACACGGTTCACTCGGGACAATGTCTGCGACAGGGGTCAATTATCCCCCAAAGTCACAAAGGGGTCAATTATCCCCTTCCTATTTTATCACCATGTAAAAGTTGTAAGTTTCCATCATATAAAATGTGGGAATTAGAACCGATTTTTTTCACTTAAGCACTATCAGGGGACAATTTTGATGTTATTTCCCTTTCCCCTGGGGATATGTCTCAATAGGCCACAAAGATCATTTAAACTTTTAATATATCCCATTTTTTCGTTAAACCAGACTCTGATGTTTTTCTTACTCAAATTATTTTATATGCATCTCTATCAGTAAATTATACATTTTTATTTGTTTTGCAAACACCATAAAGCCATAAAAATATGTTACTGGTCGGTCTACTGGAACAAATAAAATATAAATTTAAATTTGATTTGAAAAATGTCTTCTTAAATTGTTGGGTACATTTCTTTTACAAGAAATAAAAATAAAACAGAAATGTAAATATATAAAACTTTTACACACCCACATTAATTTATATTTACATTTCAATAAATTTCAACTTATGGTTGTTGGTTCCAAAAAAAAAAAAAATTACATGCAATTGTAGTCAATTTGCATGGATTGTATGGAACATAAGGGTATTTGTGTGTGTTAATATGTGATTGCAGAATGGTACTGATTCCATAGAAAAATAAAGAATGGTACTGAATGAAAGGGTGTACTAAAGGAAGATATTATTTAAAAAAAATGTTGAACTTTTAAGCCATAGACAAAGGCCTTGAAGTTGTAAGAAATCTGGTGTGTAGCTTTCAATTGAAATTATACACACATTTTTTAAAGATCCTTTTTGTTATTTTGCATATGTTTTTTTTTACATGTTTTGTTTTGTACGTTTGTTAAGAACGTAACTAAGTAGTCATACTTACATATCCTTTGGAACATCCTTTGCATATGTTGCAACCAACAACTGAACAAACATTATTGCTAAACTCAGGCACTTTTACACACTCTTAGAAGATGTTTTGCAAGAAGAACCCCTTTATAGTTTTCTATCTAATATTCAATCATTGCAGTTTTATGGTTTAATCCCTCAAAGTGCCCCTAAAGTGCATACACTTAATACATATACATACACACACATAGGAGTGTGTGAGCTATAGAGAATAAATGTGATAGCCCGACGTTTCTGATGACCGTCCATGAACTAGTGATATTTATACCCTTCCCGGAGGTAATTCTGTAAGTTCATCGTTCCGTTTGTAATTTCTACAATATTGATCTGAGACCCTACACAGAAAGAAAAACACTTATGCCCAAGTTTCAGGATAGTAATTAAATCTAAATTAAGTTAATTTGCATAAAAACTTAAATCGTATTTAAATACAGATTGATTTTTTGAGTTTTATTTTAAAAGTCTTATTTAAATAGGATAAAAGTATGGCAGCACTACTAAATACAAAAAACTATCATAAAAAAGTATAATTATTTACAAGGGAGTCTCAAAAAACAGGTGATTGTTATTGCTTTGCCTCTTGTTGTTGTATTGTCGTGATATTGAGGCCACCTTGCTAAAATATTACAATAGAAACTTAAGTTTAAATTAATTGTACCACATCGGTGAATTAAGTTTGATTTAAGTGTTTAGTGAAGAAGAGAATTTTGTATTTAAAACGATTTTAAACATAAATGTGTTTTAATATCAATCCTGAAATTTGGCCATTACTCTAATTACTTTAAGTAAGAGTCGTACTCAAAAATTCTAGTACAAATAGCCCATCACACATTAGACTAATTTTTAAGCGAACAATTTTTGTTTCATCAATCACACACTGTAGTTAAAATATCTGGCATAAAATGTGTACGTGTACAAAATTTTGTATGTATTACTGCCTGTTTAACGATATCGAACGTCATCGTTCGCATAGAAAATTACATTTAAAACAAAAACAAAGTTCGTACAATGTTCGAACTTTGTTTTTGTTTTAAATGTAATTTTCTATGCGAACGATGACGTTCGATATCGTTAAACAGGCAGTTAGTGTTTTTTGCATTCATTTGTTTTTGAAAATGTGCATGTATGGGTTTTGTGCTGCTTGTGCGGGGTTGAAGCCGGTTGAAACTTTACGCCGACGAAAGACCATTCCCTTCACCTCGCTTGCCTACAAACTGCCAGTTTACGCCAGCATAATTAGTCTAGTGTGTGATGGGCCAATAACATTGAAACGTACTTAAGACTATCCTAAACGGGACTACTTTCAAAAATCAACCCCGGAATTTCTTAAAATAAGTATAAAATTCTTAAATCAAGTAAAAAGAGATTGAACTTTTCGTTGGAAGTGCCACTCTGAGAGTAAAATTACAAAGTGAGGATTTTAATCTCCTATAACTAATTGCACTAAATTTACATGAGGACTTTTACGACATCGTTTTTTCTTGATTGCCTTTTGAAGCCACTTCCAAAATCCCTTTGCGTTTATACGATGATTTTTTTGATTTAAATTACCTCTATTATCCGGCATTACCTCTGTTATCACAAATTATAAACAAATTACCTTTTTTCGTTTACTTTGAACAATCAAAAAAAAAAATATTATGTAAACAAAGAAAAAGAAAAGCCCAATATAATAATACATTTTATAATATAAATTTTCATATTAATCGAATGAGTATTCTAAGTCAAATTACAATTTTTAAAGCTTTTATACTTTAAAAGTCTTATTCCTTCAATATTTTCCAGGAATATTTTCTATTAAAGTATGAAAGCTTTATAAATTGTAATTTGACTTGGAATACACTTTCGATTAATATGAAAATTTAAATAATAAATGTTTCTCACCATGAGAAAAAAATTCCCAGATTATATTTAAATACATTTTTTTTAATATTTTTAATTAGGCTTAAGTTCATCAAATTTAATTTTCATTAAATTATTTTTATGAAGAAAGGAATTTTACAACATGAAAATTAATTAAAATTGTTATTGATAATCTTTCATTCTTGACCGTGGCTTGAACCCTGGCCGGCAGGTTACCATGACATGTTTCGATCGCAACCACTCGATCTCCTCAGATGGATTTGCCGTCTTACACTCGCAGCCATCGACGACTGGTGACGTCAATAGTCAAACATCAATCCTTAAACCAAATTGTATTTTAGCCTTTGGTAGATCGAAGTTTGCTTTTTTAAATGATTATCCATTTTAATTGATTTTTCATGTTTTTCCTTACTTCTGTTTTCCCGTACTTTTGTCAAGAATTCTTCTTGAAGTCCAAAGTACATTTTTTTGTTTTCTCATTTTTGTCTTTCTTTTTCTTGTTAACCTTTTTCAAACTTCGAAGAGAAATATAAAAACGACATAAAAACACAAACCGAGTCTTTTTGTTTACCCCTCTTTCTTCTCTAAATCGTTTGCACACAAACAAAAAGAGGCGTCGAAATAGCGACGTCGTAAAAGCCCTCATGTAAATTGAATATTAGGCTCATCTCTCAACATTGCAATTTTTGTGCGTTCATACGCTTGTTAAAAAAAATACACAAGTTGAAAAAATCTATTTGCTTGTTGTGTGTAGAAACAACAAAAATAATAGAGCAAGAAGAAAAACATACATTATATTTGAACTCTTGTTTATATTTTTAGTTAAAAATGTGCATGAGATTTTTAAAGTAAAAAAAACGATATTAGGCATGATGCTGGAAATTGGACTGATTGGACTATGGATGTATTGATTTTTCTCTTGAGTGTATGAAATATATATATTCTGTTTCCTTATGTGGACCGAAGTTGATTAAACGAAGTCCGTCTGTTCGTTTAAATATATTTTTCGAAGACCCTAGATATGATGGGGAACAGCTAGTTGTATATTTATATCACATATAGTCCTGAATGGTTTGCTAGCAAATCAGTTGTCTCACCATTTAAAACCACATGTGTCTAGAAAACAACGCAACAAAATTAAAAAAAAAAAAATAAAAGACACCTACTTAGATGCCCAGTATGGTGTAAAAAACCTTCGGAAAGGATGGTTGGAACATTTGTTTTTGAAAATGACGAATGAACATTTTTAACTTCCAGAGTTAGAGAACAGCCCAGAATTAATATTCGAATAAGATACAGCCACAGCTCGTCCAATTTTGGCACTCCCGCGTAAAATTTTAAGCGATCGAATTATATCGCGTTTTTCTAATTCTAACATGCCACCACTTGCCAATGCCAATAAGCCAAGAGCTGTTCAACAGCTTAAGGTTAATATTGAAGTAGAAGAAGTGAGGGCGCTGGCACCTTGAATTCTTAGAAAAGTTAATTTAAACACTTTTCCATATTTCCATATATACATAATCAAAATTTTATTTAATACCAACCTTAAAACAGAACAAAAAGTCAACAGTTATTCACTAAATAAATCATAAAGGTACTTATGCAATACCCTGTATTATTATCAGATTAGGCACAAAATGCAGTCATATAACTGACAACTGATAAGACTACATCACTTAACATGTGATTGGCAAAATTTGAAAGATCACGGACGGACCAGATGATTCTTCGAATTGCACGATTATTAAAAAAAAAACTAATTCTAGACGATATCGCTATACAGAGCGTTTGCAAAACTTATTATTTACCAAGTATAGGCGTATGGCGCCGCATAGAGCGTCGTTAACCTTGAAAGGCTAGTGAATATACCGTGAATTACTTCTGTAAGCTAGTAATATACGCTAGACAATAGAATGATTGATTGCTTGGAATGACTCAAGTAGCTAAATAATTTTACTTTATAAATATGTGAATAGAATAAATAGTGAATATAACGTGAATTAATTATTTAAGCTTAGATAAAAATAGACTTAATTATTTATGAATATATCTGTGGCAATACATAATAATGACTTAAGTCGAAATCTCGTGTTTTCAGATATTAAGGGTTTTGTCTAAAATAATTTGTGTGTTTTGTTGTATAAGTTTAAATACAAATGCGTATAGATTTATTAATAATGACATTTTATACTTAAAATTCAGCTGAGTGATAGATCTTGATGAAGAGAATAAGAACATGTAACAAAATGAAAAAGCACTTATGTCAACTTAAGCCAGATATATATAAAAACACCTTAAAATCATCAGAACTACAGGGATCTATAAGCGACTTCATATACCTAGATGTATTTGTGTCTGTATTTTCTATTTCATATGTATTGACTTTACTTTAAGTCGGTTGCCGTAATCATTTAACTTTTGTAGCTTCCAATTCGTCTTAAAGGTTTACAGAGTATTTGAATTCTGTTTGGAATCTTTTCAAAAAAATCCATATTAAACATTTTGTTGCAAAAGGTTAGCCTATTATTGCAATTGGGCATGCTTATCATGTTAGTTGACCAGATAAAATGATTTGAATGCCTGAAATGTTTAAAAATAATTTTAAACAATATCTATATAAAATTGTCATGTACTTCGAGCGCAATAAAGAATCTGTATAAATATTGTGGAAAATATTGTACACACTTAATACTAAGAAATATCAAATTGAAATATAAGGTTTCTATTCGGGAAAAAATTCTAAGCAAATTCCAGAAAAATATTTTTAAAATTCTATAGAATCTCTTTTAAGTTGTAGTTATTCGATTTTTTTAATTATAATAAAAAAAATTTATTTAATCCATTTCGTGAGACCTCGAGCTTGACAAAATTCTGGGAATTTTAGATGGAAAATTTTGAGAATTTTTTGCTAAAAATTTTCGACTTACAGCCAATTCACACGGGGGCTTTTACGACGTCGCTTTTTGACGTCTCTTTGTGTTTAGTGGCGATCGGCGTAGAGAAGAAAGAGTGGAAAACAAAAAGACTCGGCTGATTTCAAAATTTTAAACCACTTTTATATGGTTAAGCTTGTTAGGCCTGGAGCTTCAATGTAAATAAAGCAGCAATTTTATTAGAGTCTTTCCTGTTACGTTTTATTATTCTTCGTACTTTGAAGTGCCAGGTTGAAAATACAGTGAGATCTCGATTATCCATAACAGACGGGACTGGCAGCATTCTGCATTATCAGTTTTATTTTTGTCTTATTTTAAGTAAATTTTTTTTTATCTGTTTAAGGACGAACTTGTGTAATGTTTTGCTTATATTTTAGCCAGAGATGGATCGGTATGGCTGAATGTCAATAGCAATAAATTCCACACTTTATAATTAAACTTAATTTCATTTTAAATTTTTTCAAAATCGTCATTAAATATTAAAAAGATGGTTAAATTGCACTAAAACTACAGATCACACAGCTCGTCTAAATATGGTTTTTTTTGGCGATCGATTAATAACTCGTGTTTCGGATGATGGCAAAAACAATAGCCTGATTTAATGTTTCTTAGTTTCTTTGGAGTTACGTAAAGGGTTGGGTATATACCAGTAAGAACCATTTAACAGCTTAAGGCGAATATCCAAGAAGTGATGGCGCTGGGACGTGAAATTCTAAAAAAAAAAAATTATAAAAAATGCTCTAGAAAGAGCACGTTTGGCTGAAGCAACCAATGAAAACCATTTGAAAGATATTATTTTCCAAACATGTTTCCAAACTGTAATCTAAATTTTAATGAATGCCAACGTTTATAAAATTAAAAAGAAAAATGTGATTTATAAAATAGTTCACAAAGATACTCATTTTGGATATTTTCATAAGAATTTAAAAAACGTTTAGTTTATATACTTCAACTATTTTGTTCATTTACTAGATATGAATATTTTTGATGGGCATCTAAATCAAAACTCCTTTCCCCAAAGTCAGTTTAACTCGGCCCCACCCGCATGGGATTAAAGTTTAGTTTTGGGGTGATGAGGGTTAACAAGAAATGTGAAGAAGAAACTTGAATATTTTACCAAATCTTACTTAAAATCTCTTCAAAAAAGCTTAGAAAATATAAAAGACTTTCCCCTGCAAAGTAAAAATATTAATAAATCAATAATTCTACCATTTATTCTCTCAAATTGTAAAGAAAAGTGTAAAGTAGCTTAAGCTACGGTCACACTTGGCAAATATTTGATGAAGAGTACGTGACCAACAGGTAAACTAAAAAAATAATTCATATATTTATTTTGATTACGATACCACATCTTACAAACAAATTATTAAAATAGTTTTTTGCTATTCCTAGCAGTATAATAAGTTTTATTTTGTATTATTTAGGCCACGTTTAATCACAATAACTGCTAGTGGTTACGCTTATTTGGTCAAATATTTAATAAGTAAGTTGAGTTAGAACTCAACCAATAATTCTTATGCTTTTTATCTAAAGAGATACATACAAAGGAAATCAGCATTTCCGGTTCTCTGGAATTTTTTTCAACAAAATTTTAAAGAATCATTTTACTTCAGGCAATTAACTCTAACATAAATTTTATGACAGACAAGTGGAAAATAGTTTAGAGTTCAATTTGATTGTAATTTTATTATTTTCTTATCTCTTTTTTCCAAGATTTAAATATTTTTTGTTTACCATTGGCACAAATCTGAAGAAAACATACAGAAAAAATAAATACCAAATAGATTTGTATTCCCAAACCACAAAATGACAGCAGCAAACAACAAAAAAATACATAAAAAGTCAAAAGTTTTAGGAGATGATCAACATGTTGCTAAACCAATTGACAACACAGTTTACACACTCCCCCATAAACAAAAATAACAACATCAATGCAGTAGAACTAGAACTAAAGCACAATATACAAACTCTTCTAATACAGCAACACCCACCAACATTTACTACTACTTGAATGAGTGGAGTACGTACTCCCCAGTTAGCTTAGCATTGAGTAAAATAAGGATGTGTGTGAGTGTAAACCAGATTTCATAGTATTGCCTTTGGTAATTTATATGTTTTTTCCCCCAAAACCTTTCTTAACATTTTGGCCTTGATAATGGGCTGATCGTTAGACAACCGTAGCTGATGTGAATACTCTTGAACTATTAAATGTTTCTAACCATGGCTGACTGCATTTATTGCATTCAGTTTAATTTGTTTCTATTTTTTATTTTCTCTTCTGCCTTTAAGATACCCACAACATTTATTTTTTGTTTTTATCTTTAGTAGCATTTTTTATGCTGTCGAATTTAAGTGTTTGTTAAACAAATACAATTTTTTATCTCACTAGCTTATTGCTTTAATTATTGAAGCATGCCTTGGGGAAAAAGCCATCAAGTGATGACTTAACTATTAAACTTAAAAACATGTAACATTCAAACAAAATTTCAAATTTTATTAGCACCCTGCAGTTCGAAAGGTATTGAGTACTTTTCACCGGTTTTTTTTAATGCATACATAGTACACTGATGTTAACCATTTGACAACTTTTCTCTACTGAGAAAATTGAATTGCACCATTAACAAAATATCAAACTCTGTTTTGGAATCGCTACAGAAAGCCTACAATCATACCACAAGGACAAACTCGGTCCATTGGCTGGCACAATTTCTTGATGACGCATGCAGGCTGCAGTTGTGTGAACAATAACAAAGCGTTGGTAGAATAATTTATGGCACGACAATCCATCTAAAAACCTGCAATCACAATCAAGATGGCGTTTATTTGTAGGGCAATACTACAGTGATGCTAGACATCGTTGTTCAAACAAATGTTTGAACAAGAACAAAACATCGGCAACAGCAGTTTTCATTAGCCAAATTTATGTTTGTAAAAGATATTGTTTGTTGTTTAATCATCGCGATGGCTCGTGAAGGCAATGTGTTAGCATTTGCAAACAAAAAATGACTTAATACCGCATTAACAAAATTTTACCTTACAATAAAATATACATACATATTTTTTTTTTAATTTGGCCGTTAATTTACCCTAATTAATATGGCTAACTTGGGGGTTACACGATCAAATTTTGTTTTAAGTTTCAATACACTTATACTTTTGCAAATAAAGCATGCATGCATTAATTTTTTGAATACAAATACGACTTTTAGCCTCATTCGTTATATTACATATTTAAATTTTAAAGAAAATAAAAATTTGTGTGCCACTCGCGCCCGACGTATTAAATATAAACAAGTAAGAGTGCTATATTCGGCTGTGCCAAATCTTATATACCCTTCACGATTGTGCGAGCAGAATACAGAGCAACTAAATAATTTTTACATACACATACATATTTACAATACTTAAAACCTATTCACCACCTGTGGTGAAGGGTATAATAAAAAGAGTAATTTTTGGGATTTCAGTATTTTGGTCATAACTCTACTATTTCTTAACCAATTTGACAGATTTATATACCGACGTGTTAAAGAAGAAATTTTCCAGTTATTTTGCTTATAAAACTTGGACTCGGGAAGATCTATGGTTCCCGAAAATGGGTATTTTTTCAAAAAAAAAATTAATATTTTGGTCATAACTTTTTCGTATCTGAACCGATTTTCCCGAGTTTTTCAGAAGATATTTTCTATTAAAAATTTCCGATCTTTTGATATATAAGGCGTAACCATAGGTCATATTACAGTCAAAAAATTCAGGTTTTTATACAATTTTTGATATTTTTTGTATGGGAGGTACCACGCCCACTTCTCCAATCCCGCCCACATTTTGTGGGATGGTGTGTATTTATAACTTAAATGTTTGTACCTAATTTTAAAATTTTGGCTCTTGCCGTTCTCCAGATATGCAGAAAAAAGTAATAAAAATACAACAACCACAAGGGATTTATTTTGGAAAAATTAGAGGCAGTCGTGGTTTTTTGGTCATATCTCAGCCATTTGTGGACCGATCTTGCTGAATTTCAATAGCAAACAATTCCGGACCATATGTGACAAAAATGTATAATAACCTGGCCCCCATCATATATGGGGTCTTCGGAAAATCCATTTCAACGGACAGACGGACATCGTTAAATCAACTTCGCTCCTCATAAGGACCCAGAATTTATATACTTTATAGGGTCTAACATCAATATTATAGAAATTACAAACGGAATGACAACTTATATATACCCTATTCACCACCTGTGGTGAAGGGTATAAAAACGACATACATAATTTGGGATCACACGATTGCCGCAATGCACCAATTTTCACACTTTTTAATACCCCAATCGTGTGACTGCTCAACAAAATGGCTCATGTACCAATCGAGGACAATATTGTGCTTACGTTTACCAATCAAATGCAACCCTGGTGCGACAATCGTGTGACTGTTTGCTATGCCACCGCGCGTCAATAAAAATAACAAAAATGCACCAATATTTATTGTGTTCTTCAGCGGCAATCAAACAACACAATACGCGCCAATATTTGGCTTTTTTTTAATAAACTTACTTTTTTGTGTTTCTTTTAGTAGGTAATGAAAATAAATATGTATTTATTTATTATGCATTTCAATTTTTTTTTTTAATTTTTGCCATTAACAAAATATGTATGTATGTTCACAAGCATATGTAGCTGCTCGGTGCGAATTTTTTTTATTAAAGATATTTCTATGCGAACCTTAACGTACGAAATTGTGGAACAGACTGTAAATTTTTCAAATTTCTTAAAAAAATTTAAATAAAACTATTCAACAAAAATTTGTTTAAGTATATGATACAGATTTAATTCTTTTTTTAATGAACAAACCAACAAGAACTTTCAAACAAATAAAAAAGCTATCACAACAGCTGTCTTCGCCGTTAACACAAGTAAAAACAATCGTGTGACTGTGCTGCGGCAATTGTTGTAACCATTTCGCTTTGTACCAACTAGCGGCAATTAAATTTGTTTAAAACAGGGCAATCGTGTGATTTCAAAATATTTGATTGGTGCATTTCATTATTGTGCGTCAATAAAGCATAAATATAATAAATATTTGGAACTTCTTAGTGAACTGTTGTCAAAGCGTAACAGACCCACTCGATTAAAAGCTGACAAGCTACCACAGACAGATGATATTGTGTTTTTTCTGTCTTTTTCTTCGAAAGCTGCCCTTTTTGCATTTTTGTTTAGACCACGCAATTTGTGTTTTGACTGTACCGGCCTGTTTATACACATTGCCACCTTATTCGAAAGATGCCCTCGCAAATGATTTGGGCATTTTTCTTACGTCACTTTCGTCATCTCCTTATGCTCTCTGCTAGCCCCTAAACGAAATTTTTTGTTTCTTCCAGGCTGGAGATGGATTGCGCTTTTCTTTTTTGTTTATATGTATGTATATGTATTAACTAGGGTTGTACCGCGCGTGATGTTAACTTTTATTTTCGCAATTTATCAATTTTTAAACTTCTAAAAAGTTAAAATTATAAAGCCTACATAAAAGAAAATTAAAAGTTATTATTAAAAATGCTCCAACAAATCATTTTGTTATGTGTATTTTTTTGAAAAAATTTGTTATAACTGGCCAATAAGTCGAGTTTTATTTCACGAAATACTTAAAGCAATGTTAACATTTGTTCAATTAAAGGTTTCACTTTAAAAAAATATGCTAAGGTAACTACATAAAAGGGGTTTTTTGCTCTCCTGAAAAACCAGGAAAAAACACATAGCTGATTTTGTTGGAGCAATGACGATATGTAAGTATATGTTTGCATCCAAAAACCCAAATTTCTTCAAACTATCGCAATTTTTGGGGCTCAAAATTGCCGTTAACAAAAGTAATTACCGTACGGTTAACATCACTGGTAACGCGGTACTTCCCAGGGTTGTCGGACTTTTTTTCGCCTTCATCGCAAAATATTTTTTTAAATTTTTGGTTTTTATATAAAAAAAAAGTAGAATTTTCAATATTTAGCCTTATTCCAGTAGTGTGTATATCAGCCATGTCACAAAGTACAATTCCGTTCGGAACCGAAAAAAAAATATTCGTTTATTGATAGAAAGTGTATTTTGATAGTTTTTTGGCCTTTCAGATACAGAAAACTCCCATTCGGTTTACGAAAACAAAAATGGTTTCATTCCGAAAAATTTGTTTGTAATTTTTCGAAGCACAAAAATACGGAATGAATTATACTCTGTGACATGGCTGTGTATTATAGTATTTTCAACGTGTTCTCTAAATCGCAATTGCAGGAAGTTTGGCGATTTAAAACTGCAAAAGTATGCTGAAGTGAACTTGAATATTTGTAAGACACTGTGGAAGATCGCAAGCAAAACGCATTAGTTTAGTTGTCATAACAAGCCTGAAGATCTTAAAACTTGGAACATGTGAGATCAAGTAATTCAATATTAGTAGAGTTTGATGCAAAAAAATCAGGGGTCTAATCACCGCAACCGATATCGAGCAAAATTGATCGAAATTATTTATTTTGGTATCATGAAACTCGATATCGAATGCAATGTATTGAATTTGAAATAATAGCATTCGATATCGAGTAACTCGACATTACATTTATCGAGTTTTCATTCGATACGTCAGCGTCTATCGTATGCAAAAAAAATCGATAGTTTATTCGATACGATAGTATCGAATGCGGTGTTTAGACCCCAGTTTTATGAGCGTGATTTTCTTTGTGAAAATAATTTAGAATATGCAGGGGTGTGCTGGAAATCGCAAACGCAAAACGCAAGAATTTTAAAAGTCGTTTTTTAGTAAAATTTCTGTAATAAAAGAATTTTATGACAAATATTATACAAACATTTCTCTATTAAACAAAATTTTATAACAAAAATTATAAAAATTAGATTAAAAGTGTATTAAAAACAGCCTCCAAATTCTTGCGTTTTGCGTTTGCGATTTCCAGCACACCCCCCATGGTAAAATTTTGTATTAGATTTTCATCGAAACATAATCTTACTTCAACAAGAAATAAAACAAATGATAAATGTCTTAAAAGTCATATTCAAATTGGATATTTGGAATTGGATTGGAATACTTAGAGTCAGTCTCAGTCTTCTAAAGAATTTTATTACATGAATTATTTTCAAAAATTGTCATCTAACCGAGATTCGTTTTCTATCTATCTTCTATCTACATATATATATAAAAATGAAAAATGTTTGTGTGTTTGTTTGTTGGCTTATAGACTCCTAAACTATTGAACCAATTTTCCTGAAAATTTTCGATAGGGGCACGGAATTGTTACCCCCCATAGGATGCCAATATTAAATATCGCATATCTTAAGAGCGGCTGCACTCATTTTGTTGAACTTTTGGTAGTAGGATATTCTGAACCCCAAAATTGAAATAAAATAGCAGAGGGGGAAGTGGTACCTTCCATAGGGCGCCAATGTTTAATATCGCATATTTTAAGAATGAGAATGTTCAAACTGTGTAGAAGTCACTATTATGGTACACTACACTTTTGAAATAAAAATAAAGCGGGTAGGCGCAAGGGGGGAAATACCTCCCATAGGATGCATATATTAAATATCGCTTAACAGAAGAGTCTTCAAACGTGGTTAAAGCTACTACTATGGTAAACTATAAGTTTCGTTATAAAAATGGGCGGGGTAGACAGAGGAGGAGCAGAACCAATCATAGATAGAAATATTAATAAGAGAGAAGGCGGTCAAAATTCCATAACTTTTGACTGGATCGGTATTTTTTTATGCGATTTTTTTTGCTCGATAGGTGCGATGTTAGGCTTTAATTTGCGCTATAAAACGTAAAATTCGACTGATAGGAGCAAAAGTTATGGGGAGTTCAAAATGCATTTTCATTTTTTTGTTGAGTTTCGGTGTAAAAGTTGAATATTTCAGATATGATTTTTTTATAATTTATCATTATTTCTCTTGAATTTTACAACTGATACTTATTTTTTATTGTGGAACTTAGATCCTGTCAGAAAATGCCAATATTTGGCCCCTGAAAATTTTTTAGTCCCAATATTCACAGGGGCCAAAGGTTGGCGTTTTTGGGAAAGACGAATTGAAAAATGCCCAAATAGCATTCTTGGCTATCGATAACATTTAAGGTAATTCAACTTTTATTTTTGGTTTGAGATGTATGTGTATTTTATTTTATTTTATTGGTTCGCTTTCGCTGTTCTGTATACTGATTTTTTGTCCGTTTTAAATCCAAAAATAGTGCAAATGCTTCTTCTGGAGTAAATTTCATTTCTTCAGTTGGTGTAGGCATACTTTTTAAAATCCTCTTTGTGCGTTTTGGGCTCGCTTCCACTATTTTTTTAATTATTGCAATTTTTGTTTTCTTATTTTGCGTTGGTTGAATTTGATGCAGAAATGAATCCTTTATCATACTATGAGAAATTTCTTTATTGATATTTGCTAGCTTGCGTCTTCGTGGTCTTTCACTGCAATTGTCAATTTGTTTTGCGGGCCGACCCACTTTTCCAGTTTCCTTAGCAGTTATTGACAGCTTCTTAAAAATCAGATCATTTGTTAGCCATTTTTCGTTGCGTAAGTAAAACGTTTTCTTGTTTCTAGAACATTTAAGGTACCGTTTTCTTAATGTTAATGAAAAATTTTTAATTTTTATCTTATGAATCTTATGAAAGAATGGATTATTCCAGGGCTGTGGAGTCGTTAAGAAATAGTTATAACTCCGACTCCGACTCCTTTTGCTGAATTTTTTTAAGTACGACTCCGACTCCGACTCCAACTCCAACTCCGACTCCTGCTCTAACCTATCATTATTTAAGAAACTAGTTTTTATTTGACTTTAAACTCTTTTTTAATTTAGTACCTGTTAAATGGTTAAATATAGCAAGAAAATGATTCTGTAAAAATTTCAAATCGATATTTAAATTCTAACGTGCCGCGCATTGAGCTTTAACCTACTAGTTACTAACATATGAGTAGGAAAGGTGCAAAATATTTTATTTGGATTTTGGAAAAAATGTAAAAAACATATACCGCCCGATTCAATAGACCAAATGGGTTGAACTTTTTTAATTCTAAAGTGTTATGAAATTCTTGATCATTGAACTTTAGTATATTTTAAAGGTTATATTAATTTATTAAAATTATGCAAACAGTGCTAAAAAAAATAAAAATAGTTCTGTAGGGGACAGATAAACTACACCAATTCACATCTTTTTCAAAAAACGTTTTTTATACTGTTGGAATTTATAGATGTGTGAATTTCCATAACTCCTATCTAATGTAGCTTTCGAGATAGAAAAGTTGAAAACAACACCAAGTCCAATTGGCTTAGACGTTAAAGGCATCAAGAACTCGCCATTGCATTTTTCCGTTCCTAATTCAAAATTATTATTGTCCAAGACCGAAATTTGAAATTGCAAGTCTTTATTATCTCTCCAATTTTCCCTAAAGTGAGTAGATAAAAGTATTCTCAAATCATTTTTCGGGTTAACCCCCAAATTGATGGGAATTATATCTGGAACAATGTCATGTATTTTTCCGAGTTCCTTTTCCTTTTATTCTATTATAATTCACCTTGAAGGTTGGAACTTAAAATGTAGTTCACTTAATGCTTTCACCACAGGAGCTGCAGCTGATTTCAAGTCATATTCATGAACATGGCTACAAAAATATTTGTTAATATACGATAAATAAAAAACAACATCTTTACAAATTTAATTTTTAAATTCTTTAATTCGGCTCTATTTCATTAACGATATCTTGGCGAAATTCAAATAGTGAACCCGCTGGTTTTTGTTACAGAAATTTGAGGTCACATTAAAACATAGGAAAGGACATGCTTCGATACAATCTATATAACTATTCTTATAAATTGTCAAAATAAGATGTTATCTCAACTTTTTAATTTTTGATATGAAAAGTATACTGGTTCTATTTTCTGACTTTACAATTTCAAAAAGCAGACCCTCTTATGGCCAATTCCACTAATTTATTTAAATATTAATTTATGAATAAAATAACTTTTTTTCCTTTTGAGCTCGAGGTCCTGGTTTTATTGTTAATTATTCTAATTTTACAATTTTTAATTTGCCAATATTTCGTTTTTCATTGAAAAAAGTTCTTTTATTTATAAATTTTAAAGGTCGAATTAAACACAATATAATATTTATCAATTTATGTTTAAAATTTGTTTTTTTATGTCAAATTAAAAAAAAAATTATAAGAAAAATTATATTTAAATATGAATTGATATTTAAAAAGAATTGGAGAAATTGGTCATTAAAACCAGTGAAATGCGCATAGGAATAGCTTATCCCATCAACAATAATTTCAAGTGTTTTTATCAAGAATAAAAACTGGGAATTAAGCACGAACAACAAAATCTTTTGAATTAAAATTTTGTATTCCCAAAAATTACTTTTGATAATTTTGAAAAATTTTAATGCAAAAAAGTCGGAGTCGGAGTCGCTAGTTTTTGTGGGTACTTCGACTCCGACTCCGGTACAAAAACCTCAACTCCGACTCCACAGCCCTGGATTATTCATTATGTGTAACACAAAATCTTTTTCATCTTTCTGTTGAAAATATATATCTGCGAGAACTTTATAACTGAACTTAGCCATTGTTTAAACAATAATGAAGGTAAAATTATGAATGCATGCACTTTTATACTCTTGATAGAAGTTTTTTTAAATGATCTTTTGTTACTGCTTCTTTAAAACATAAAAACCCTTTTTTAAATACAAATTTAATCTTTTATTAGCATTTCTTTGAAACATAAAAAACCCCTGTTTTCACACTTTTTAAAAGGATAACATACCGGCAATAAATTAACAGGTAACATGTAGGTAATTTTCACGTAAAATATAACTGCGTGCTAGTTTTTTTACCATTTACCTGTTCTTCCATTTTTTTAAATTAATTTGCAATTTTCAGGTAATTAAACTATGTAGTTTATGTTGCGGCTATTTACTTATGTTTAACCTTTTAACTTACTCAGAAATCTAACGTGTTAGTCTATTTATGTCGCCTATTCGTTTTGCAGCATCCGTTCACCCACAATAAGTTCATAACAATGGCAATACCTTTACCTTCTCCAAATTAATTGATAACCTGACGTGCTAGATAATTTATGTGGCCTGAACTGCTTTATTTGTCGAAAATTCTTTAAGATTCACCTTCTTTAATTTCAGTAATTTTTCCTTGCAGGACTTATTTTTTGAACCGAATATCTTACCTTGGGTCACAGATATTGCTGTAGTTCGCAAGGCCGTATCCAGATGTGCGTACAATGGGGTATAGAAATGTAGGTTAGATTCTGGACTACAAGAGAGTATAAGTTTTTTTTTGAAGCATTTTGACGCTCAGGAAATCCGGGAAATTTTGACATTAAAAAAAAAAATAAATAGTTCTAGAGGTCGCAGAGTTTAATGCTTTAAACCACGTATAGCTAATAAAATAAACTAATACACAAAACTTATTCTGTCAAAAAGTCTTAAAAAACAAAAAAGTTATGAGCATTTCAACTTCAAAAATTGACTCAGAAATTCAAAACTATAACCAAATATTGAGAAAGTCCATTTCGGACCACCCTGTTCTCAATGAAGTAGTTGAAATAGGGCTTTAATTTTTTGGCTCCCGAGGTTCACTATTATTTACTTTCACATGAATAAAAAAATTTTAAAATCGGAGAACAAAAAAAAAAAAATGTTGGCCGCCTTCTCAAAATATGAACCAGTGTGCGCCGCACGCATTTTGTTGAAGTTTTGGTAGTAGGATCTTCTGAGCCCCAAAATTGAAATAAAATAGCAGCGGGGGAAGTGGTACCCCCCATAGGACGCAAATGTTTGATATCGCATATCTTAAGAACTGTTATAGTGAGAATGTTCAAACTTTGTAGAAGTCACTCTTATGGTATACTACACTTTTGAATATAAATATAAAGCGGGTAGGCGCAGTGTAGCGAAGCGCACCGGATTAAGCTAGTTCTATATAAAATTAGGCTTTCCAAAAATTATAAGTAAATATTTTTTTTTTTTTTCAATATTCTAACTAATGTGTAAAACAAACTTTTGATGCGTCTCTGCATACCACATTGAAAAATACGCTTTATACTGTTAAATAGAGCCTGTTATCAATGCAAAGATTTTTAGAAAGGGATTTACTTTAGCTATTAATAAAATTTTTTTTTTTTTACATAAAAATAAAAAACATTATTATTGTTTAAATTTTAAAAATTCCATTTTATATGCAATCGAAAACGATTCAGTTTTTAAAATTTATTTTCCAAAATAAATTGAAAATTTAATAGTTTTTTAGTAAAGATCCCATGAGTGATAAATTCCGATGAAGAAAATGTCTGAAAACCTAAGAAAACTTAAGCTTTATTCCAAATTTCTATAGCAACAATTTTTTAATATTTACAATGTAATTATCTAGCAATATTATCATTTTATCATCTAAACCAATCGCAATTGTAATGCAATTTTAAAATTTGTTAAAAATTCAAAGAAAAAATTTACCCGCTCTCATATATTTTTTCATAATAATAAGAAAAGAAGAAGGTAAAATGCGTTTTAGAAAACGCCAATGTCGCCGAACACAAAATTTAAAATCGCCACATCTGACACAAAAGAGGACTTTTTGGTAAGAAATTTAAAAAACTTTCCTGAGTTGCTAAGTTGTACAAATAGAGGGTCAATAGTTCAGATACCAGTAAAAAAAATAATTTGTTATAAAGTACTTTTGGGTATACATATGCATATATATAAAATAAATAATAAATTCAAATGCTCTTTATTAAATTTCTACAAGTATGTAAGAAAAATTTCTTTAAAAATATAAATAAATTAAATAGTTAAAAGTATTTAAAAGTATTCAAATTTAAGTTGCGTTAGTAACAACTGTGTTTCGAAACAATCTACCTACTCACATTTGACGGCAGCTGATAAACCTTGTTATTACCCATTAAACTCTTAAGTAAAATTGCAATTACAGTAATTTTGATAATATTAAAGCAGTATAAGAAGCAATTTTTTTCCATATCAATAATTTCGGTCTACTAGCACATGGTTTTAATATCCGAAATTCCTTTCAATCAATTTTCCCCTAATAAAATTGCTACGAGCAATAGCAAGAGCTATAACTTTGTTCTACGTGCTACTCTAGCAACGAATTACAAAAAAGAAAACAAGCAAACAACTTGAACTTTATAAATAAAAAAAACTAAAACTCACAATCAAGCTCACAGCATATTCAACCATTCTTTATATCTGGATTCAAGAAGTTTTTATGTGGCTAAATTGCCAACACTTGATTGTTACATAAAAACTTGACAAATCAATCAATCAACCCTCCAATATACTCTTTTTACTTAACTGAACTTACTCTGAGGAAGTTCTTTTTGATAGTATTTTTTATTTTCGGCTATTTATCTAATGTTCATCAATTTATTACCAGGATTGGATTAATAATAAGGAAACAAAAAAAAAATATTGGTAATTTAGAAATATCCTTTTAAAATTTTTTGTTTTCTTTTCTGTTTCTTTTTTTAGTTTTTGAGTTTTGTAGGCCATCTAACATTAAATTTAATATCATGCTTTAGAATGAACTAAGTTTTTATGTATTTATTGTCTGTCTATTTTTAAATTGTACTCTGTATGTAGTCTTCTTCTTCTATCTACATATGTAAAAATGAAGATGCGTTTGTTTGTTCCCAATAGACTCCTTTAATTTTGAACTGATTTCCCGGAAACTTTCAAGTGGGCGTGGCACCTCCGATACAAGGACAATATATTATATAATTACAATATGAATTCTGGAGAACGGTTACATTAAAGGTTCAAAAATTTTAAACAAATTACTGGGTAATCAATATACAAGATATGCCAAAAATTGGGCTGAATTTTAGAAGAGGGCTTGGCGCCTCCCCTACAAAGCTTTCTCTATATCCGGAGAACGGTAGCATTAAATATTCTTAAATTTTAAACAAATAACTTGGTTAACAATACACAAGATCTGCCAAAAAGTGGGATGGATTTAAAAGTGGGGGTGGCACCTCCCCTACAACGTTTGCTGTATATCTGGATGACGGTTACAACAAGAGTTTTCAAAATTTGGTACAAATATCATGATTATAAATACACAACATCTGTCAAAAAGTAGGCTCAGTTAGAAAAATTGGCGTGGCGGCTCCCATACAAAATCAATATATTTCTATATATCTGTTAAACGGTTATTGTAATAGTATGCAACTATGCAACTAATAGCCTAGGTATCAGTACCGAACAGACTCAATTGGAAACTAGGCGTGACACATCCTACATTAAGGAAATATAAATTTCCTAATATGTTGAGACCGGTAACAGTAACAGTTTTTAAATTTAGGAAAAATAGCTTCGTTATCAATATGTAATCAACATCTGTCAAAACGTAGGCTTAATTGGAAAAGTTCCGATACAAATTAAATTAAAAATGTTTAAATTTGGAAGAAATGTTTTGGCTATCAGAACAAAACATCTATTAAAAAGCAAGCTAAGCTGAAAAAGTGAGCGTAGAACCTACCATTAGGACAATATAAATTTCTTGGATAACAGTAAAAGTATCTAAATGTGGTACTCTTTACTTCGATATCAACAGGAATGGAAATACGTTTGTTTGTCTGTTTGTTGGTATCCTATAGACTTTTTAGCACTACTAAACCAATTTTGTTAAAATTTATTTTGAGTATTTTTCTGACTATGAAGTGCTGGCCATATATATTTCTTAACTTCAAAGTGGGCGTGGCACCTTCCTACAAAAACCATATTCATAAATTGATGGGGCACAAATATCTGGAGAATCGTAACAGTACCAGTTTTAAATCTGAAACAAACAAAGTTTTAAATCTGAAACATCCGTCAAAATGTTTGGTGTTATAGAAGTAGGCGTGGCAGCTACAATACAAAAACAATATAGATATAAGTACATTTTAAGAGTTTGCAAGTTTGGAACAAAAATATCTTTGCCTAGAATACACTAGATCTGTATTAAAATAATTTACATATTTTATTTCAATAGTCGTAGCAAAGCACACTAGGTCCAGTTAATTTTCTATGAAACAAGTAAGAGTGCTATTGATACTCTCTACCGACAGTTAGAATATATCAGGTATGGGATCTATAAGTTATTAATATTTCAGGAGTGGGATCTATAAAAAATTTTAATTATTCATATAAAACTTAATTTGTACTAGTTTGAGTAAAATATCCTAATTCGTAACAGTTTTAGACGAAATAAAAAATTTTCAGGCGGGAAATTTTCATTGGTAATTCATTAAACATCACAAAATTCTGTAGACTGATTTATAATATTAAAAACCTAAACTAGACCAAATTTTAATAGAGTAGTAACATTTTTTACTTATTAATGTGCTTTTCAAAAGTCTGCTTTATATGGGATCTATGGTAAATTATAGACCGAACTTCACGAAATTTTACAGTTTTCTACAGGACCAATGGTAAATTGTAGTCATATAACACAAATTTCTGCAGAATCTTACATCAATCTGTTCTTTCTCCCACCATTTAAGTTAGTTTTGGTATCAAAATTATAACCTTTTTTAGGTGGTGGTTTCACATTTGGTTTCATAACTCTTATCCTAATTAACCGGTTTTGCTGGATTTAAATCTCAAACTGTTTAGGATAACTAGAAGCCATTTGACACCAATATTGCTCTATTCTTTTGAGTTGTTCGAAAGTGAACGTACAGACAAGCGATCATGTCTAAATCGACTCAGAATTACTCAAGGACTCAGAATATATATACCTTATGGGGTCTGAGATGAATACTAAAATAGTTTCACATGGAATGACGAACTTAGCATTCATCATTAGTGATGGAGAGTATAAAAAAAGGATAATAAAACATACAAAAAAATTTTTATATACATACATATTTCAATATACTGTTCATTACAAACCAATTTATTTTATAATAACATCATTGTTTAGTTAATGGAAGGGAAGAAGAGACAAATTGAATGACCAACAAAAATTTTAAAATTGATTTTTTAAGGAGTTTATTTTAAAACTTTTGCTTATAATAATAAAAATTAAAATTAGATTAAATCATAATATAAATTTTAAACGTTCGTCATTTCTTCGGTAGCAACATATTGTTACGCAGTTATTTTGTAGCTATTAGTTATCTTATTAGTTTAAATAAGTGTTCGAAAATAAACAGTACATTAACGTTTTTACCATTTCCCATTAGCTTCATCCTTATTAAAATTAAAACGTGAGTACTTTGCGCACAAGATTCACATACACAGACAACCAGTCGGTACAGTCGGACAGACAACATTAGATCGACTAAGAAAGAAAAGAAAGGCCATAAACCTTGTCCAATAAGCAAATACACTGGAATTCAAGCAAAATGGATATTGGAATTCCAGTCGAACATAACATTGTAACTACAGTGAAATTCCAGCGTTGGATTACAGTGAAATTACAGTCTCACACGTTATAATTAAACTAGAATTCAAGTATTGAAGGCAAGTCTGAATCAAACCTTTAATACCATTTTAAGTCAAGCATATTAAAATTTTATTAAAATATATTCTTTCGGGCTGCTTTCCTTGCAAATAGAAAATGTTTAGTGAGTGGAAAACAAATATAAAAAAAATTTTATATGTACATATCGTCCCTTAACGCAAAATTAGCTTAAGCGACATCATTTCCGATTTTCGTTTATTTTAATAAATGAATTTATTTGCAACACCTCCATCATCTCCTAAAATGTCATGGCACATAAGGTACCGTTGCCATTTTATAGCAAAAACAATTTTTATGAAATATAATAAAAAAAACCTTCTCCGGTAAAATTGTGTTTAAGTCGTTTAAGCTTTCTTTTGCGGTAAGGGCTCGATATATTAATGGTTAATATACAGCCATGTTACAAAGTACAATTCCGTTCGGAAACGGAATCCATTCCGTTTTTTGGTGCTTCAGAAAATGACGAAACATTTTTTCGGAAGAAAAACAGTATTTGAAAGGCTAAACAACTATCAAAATGCACTTTCTTTCAATAAACAAATATGTTTTCTTCGGTTCCGACCAGAATCATTCGGAACGGAATTGTACTCTGTGACATGGCTGATAATAATATAATTTTAACTGCAAGCATTGATAAAAATGTCGCAAACTTCATTTTTTGATAGCCTTGGCAATACAAAATTTAAAAAAAAAGTTTCAAACATTTTTGTTTGAAACTTGAATTTTTAAAATTTCGATGCTTATTGGGTATGTATTTATTACCTTAAAATCTATCTTATTCAAGGCGAATTCATACAGGTGACCGTGAATAAGAAGAATATAAAAAAAACAAAAAATGTATATATGTACCTAAGCCCGTTTCCTCTTTTGCCAAAGTTGATGTTTGAAATTCGTTTTATAATCTTAAAATCGTTTTTTAGAACATAAAAAAATTAAATAAAAAAAAATTAAAAAAAAATTATTTTTGGGATTCGAACTGGCAATATTATCAGTCTCGGGAGAGAACTTAACAACTCGGCTACGAATGCTTTCACTGAAGAAGCGTTAAATTAAAATATATTGAGTCTATGAGTTTGTTTCTTTATTTGAGTGGCATATCATGAACATGCATTAATGTGTATGTGTAAGCGTAAAATTAAACACACTACAAATAAAATCCACCACTTGTAGTGAAGGGTATAAAAACAAAAAAAAAAAACACATTACCAACACTATACATATTACCATAGCCACTGTATGACCGTAGAAACCAAAATTGAATTGGTCTGTATGGTATGTTTATGTTGTTTTGGTAATACAGTGTTGGTATGGTAATGTTACGTCTAATTGGACCTTTAAAGGAAAAAATTTGAGGCAGTCGTGGTTTTTTACTCATATCTCAGCCATTTGTGGACCGATCTCGCTGAATTTCAATAGCAAACAATTCTGGACCATATGTGACACAAATGTTTAATAACCTGGCCCCCATCATATATGGGGTCTTCGAAAAATCCATTTCAACGGACAGACGGACAGACGGACATCGTTAAATCAACTTCGCTCCTCATAAGGACCCAGAATTTATACACTTTATAGGGTCTTACATCAATATTATAGAAATTACAAACGGAATGACAAACTTATATATACCCTATTCACCAACTGTGGTGAAGGGTATAAAAAGAAGGTAAATCATTTTCCTGTATTGCAAATTTATTGTGACTCCGCTTATTCCTTACGCATTTTTCATTCCTTGTGTTTATATTTTATATTCACTTTTTTTGTTTAATTACATTGAATTAAGTTTTTTTAAGTTCTTTGGATTTTATTGAGTTTTAAATCTTAACTAATTTTTTCACAAAATGTAAACAAAGCTTGACATTCAGTATGCACACAAAAAAATAAGCAATAAAGAGATGGCTCGAAAATGTCACCTGTATGAATTCACCTTGATCTAATTGTTTTTATTGACAATCTAATCCGTTAAAATAAAGTAAAATATTCAAATAATGTCATCTTATTATTATTAAAAATAATTTTTTTTTTAATTTTAAAAGACTTCAAAAGCTTGGAAAAAAATTATTTAAATATTTTCTTTATAAGAAATCCTTGAAATAATATTCTTTATTCCGTGAAAAAATTTATTAGAAAAGATGTCCTTTTTTATTGTGATAGCTTTAAGTCTAAAGTCATAAAACCAAATATGGACACTAAAAGAGAGCGAGAGAGACATATGGACAGACAAAAAAACCATTAAATATTATTACGATTCTATATATGTACATACCTCCGTTTCAGCTTTAAACTTTCACAAACTTTAACAGCTCCATCACTATGGTAAATAGAAAAAGTTCGAAAACTGTTCATCATAAACGCCTTTATTGGCTACGAGGGCGTCAGCATCATCATAGCTATTGTCAACTCCATCAAACAGACTAATATAAAGTTGACCGTTCATGACATTTAACCGCCAAATACTGTCTGTCACTTTTGACTCCCCAGCAAAAAACTTGAAAATATTCCAACAAATCCACGATAAAATCATACAAAAAGGCGCATAAAGAGAGAGAGTCAACAAAATGACAACAGCAAAAAATTTACATAAATTCTATGAAATGACCGAGTTAACTAAAAGAAAATAAAAGACTGAATATGAACATGACTGTATGAATAACTAGACGTTTAAATTAGTCAAGTTTAAAAAAAAAAAATTATATGTTTTAAAGATTTTTTTTTTTTTTTTTGTTATTCACTAGTAATAAAAAGTCTTTCTTTTTAAGAAGAGTTGTATGCAGTTTTTTTATATTGAACAAAGAAAATTGTGCAAGAGTCATCATCAACACTTTTTTAACTATTAAAAAAAAATCAGTCATAAAACGCCATCACAACAATAGAGGAAACCCTGTTAAAAATACTATCTCATACAAATAGAACAAAAAGAGTAAATACTGTGTGTATGCAAGCGACAGATGAATTTCTCAAAAAAAGCTGTAAAATAAAACTGAAAATACGTTTTCTTCTGTTTTGATTTAGATAACACTTAGAGAAATTACATTTGAAAACTATAATATAGTTTTCGAATGTTATTTGGTAATATGATAAATTAACAGGAACGTTACTTTCGAACAAAGTTTCCTCCAAGTAAAAAGAATGATAATGAGTAAAGGAGCCTAACAGAAGGCCTTATTTAACAGACACAAGGACTCCTTGCCGCCATCCATACTTATTTATTTGTTACATCGGTTCTTTTTTTTTTTTTTTTTTTTTTTGCTAAAACCAGCACTCAGGGGATGATCCCTGCAAATCCCTACTGTGCTTTACAGTAACTAGGAAAATATGTTATGGGAAGGAGGTTAGAGAGGGTAGTGCTTGTGGACATTTGACTTGAAGTTATTCATTATGAGAGTCGGAAGGAAGACTTCAGCAGGAAGGTTATTCCACATACGAACTGTTCGGCCAAAAAAAAAAAAAAACAATGCTCTGGCCACAAAAAGATACACGCTTGAGGAAAAAGTTGTATTTTGAACCAACGTACGAGTCACGGGAACCAGATCCGCAATTTCTTCAGAACATATTCCAGTGTGGTAACGATAAAATAGGCAAATACTACTCACATAGCGACGGTGCTCAAGAGAGTCAATAAAATTGGACAGCTTACTGTTACCAATGAGAGTCTTCGTCTTCTCCTCCACAAGGTCGAAAAGCTCCTAACATAAACATTGAAGCACCGGCCCACACATGGGAGTTTTATTCCATTCGCGGACGGATATAGGTGGTATAAATAGTAAGGAGATCAGATGTAGTGAAGTATCAGTTACACGGTTTTAAAAATCCGAGCCAATTGTATGCTTCATTCGACACTTTAAATATATATTTTGTCAATCGGACATCACATTGTATTTTCATGCCCAGAACATCAAAAACATTCCGACTCCTCAATAACTATACCACCTAATACACTGATGAGGCCCCTTGGTCCGTCTCGCGCTTATGCGTCAGCTTGCAACATTGGGTCTCTCGGACATTTATGAACAAACATAAAACTCTTTCACAGCTGTTACGTAAAAACTGAGAAAAATTTTTAATATTATCAAGTTCATCCGCAACGTCACGTTTACGTAATATTTTTACATAAGCTTGGTAAGGAAAACGGAATAGCTGATCCGCTTACGTAAGAGTAACAAGACCAACAACTTCTTTCACTTTCCCAAGCAAGGCAGTAACGAATGTCATTACGAACAAAAAAAAAATAAAACTGAAAAATCCCCTTTCTCCCTTTTTAAAAACGGCAGTTGTGAATTTGTAATAAGTATTTTGAAAGGTCTTTTAAAAAAAACAAAAATGTATGCCTTGTAGATGGCATATTTCTGAAGGCAGGATATCGTTGAAAGCAAATCTTTTAGAATGGAGAATGGAGGCCTTAAAAAGCCCTGAAACTCGCGGTCCTTTCAATACCGCTGGATTGTAATATTTTTTAATACATTTTCTGTCCGTATAAAAATAAAAGTAATAAAATGATAGTTATACAAGGTGGCGCAAAAATTGTAACCTGCTGTTTTTTGACTAAATTTTTTTTGATAAATTGAAAACTTCAGTTTTGCTTTTGGACAGCTTGGTATTGGCCAAGCTACCGCCGCCAGAATTGATGACCATACGGGCCTTATTAATAAGAGTTGTCATCACTCTTGCCAGAACTTCCGGCGACAGTTTCTCGTATTCCTAACAGAGCCTGAGGCTTTTTGATATATACTCGTAACTTCACAAAACCCAAGAAGAACAAGTCTAGAACGGTTAAATCGCGCGAACTGGCCGGCCAGTGAAACCCACCAAAAGCCCTTGATGAGCAATCGTAGTTCGTCTAGTGGTGCATCCTGGGTAACGCTAAATGAACTACTGCCAAAGTTTATGTCTTTCAACTTTATCAGATGAAACCTCCTGGCTAATTAATACAGAGAAGAAAAAGAAAACTAAGAAACCTAAACCACATATATCTGCTCAGCTCCGATTCCTTGGAGGAACACATAAACCAAATAATTACAAAAATATGCAACCGAAAACGGCAGTTGAGGTGAGAGAAAGTCGTTGGGCATGGCTCTGTAGCCCTCGCCGTTCACAGTAGCCTTTAGAAAAAATACAGCACGATGTCGCGCCCAGCGTAAACAACACACCATACAGTATTCAATAGCGGGTGTAATAGCCATTTGTGTATTATACGCGGTTTTTTGGTGCCTCATAAACAACAATTCTGCTTAATCATGCCATAGAGATGGAAATGTGCCTCGCCGTTCATGATAATTTTTGATGAAAACAATTATTCCGCGTTCTTTAGAAGTACAGCGCTCTATTTCTTATTTTGTATCTGTTTGCTTCACTAATGTCAAAAATTATATAACACAAAAATCTAACCATCTTCCGATAGTGCGATGACTTTTTCGCTACCTTGTTTTAACTATGATTTTGATTGCAATATTAACTCTCAATTTTTCATTTTATGTTGCACATACATCTTACGTACTTATTCTTACAAAAAATAATAAGAATTTTTTTTTTTTTTTTTTGTTCAAATATTAAATATAATATTCTCACCCCAACAATATCGCTTAAAGCGCTTTGGGCAATGTTGTCTTTGACACGATTTACAACAGATTTTTAATGCAATCTATTTCATTTTATTTCGAAAAACTTTATTTCTGCAAGGAATTGTTGCAGATAACTAACCCATCAAATGTTTTCGTCGAATAAGGGTTTATATGAAAGTATAACGCTAATTATTCCCGAAAGTATAACTATAATAATAAGATTTCTGTGTGACGTGCTAAATTCCCAATTTTTCATATTTGATAAATACACTGAAATTTATTGTTGAGGGAAAGCAAGCTTCTATGCGCATTTCACTGGTTGCTTTGTCCAGCTCATCAGGAAACCTTTTCCTAAAATTTTAGAAAAACTAAAATTACTATACAAATAAAACCTTAAAGCGAATAGGAATTATAAACACTCAAAGTCTTACTCGTAAGTAACTATATCAAAGCTTAAACAAAACACCAACAATAAACAGTGAGTTTATCTTTTCTTACATACAGAAATCTTATTAATAATAAATTTTGTATTCCCAAAAAATAGCTTTGATATAAGTATAAAAGTATAAAGCTACGGTCAGACTTATCAAATATTTGACGAAAAAACGGGACCAACAACCAAACTAAAAAATCATTTCGATTAATATCAATATTTGTTTTGATTAAAATACCACATCTTACAAAAAACTGTTTTTTGCTATGTCTAGTATCGGGTGTTTTTTTTTACAGGTTTGTTTTTCGAATAGAGATAAAACTGGCATTTTGTGGTCAAATCTGGCAACTCTAATGTCATTTATGTTCAGTTTGGTTTGCCATTTCATCGTGAACAGGTTGACAAAAGAACAACGCTTGCAAATCGTGCAAATTTATTTCGAAAATAACGGTTCAGTTCGCGAAGTTTACCGCAAGCTCCGTCCATTTTATGGTCGACATAATCGTCCATCAGAGCAATTAATTCGGTTAACCATGGATCGTTTTCGCACTACGTTTACTCTATGTGATAATACGCATCCGCAGAGACGTCGAACAGTGCGCACCGAAGAAACAATTGCCGCTGTAGAGCAAAGTGTTGAAGAGGACCCGAATGAATCGATTCGCCACCGTGCACAGCAATTGGAGCTTTGTCCATCAACTTTATGGAAGATTTTGCGCAAAGATCTTGGCTTGCGACCTTACAAGATCCAGCTTGTGCAAGAATTAAAGCCGCGAGACCATGCAATGCGTCGTGATTTTGGTGTATGGGCCGAAAATGAGATTGATCTCGATGCTGATTTTCATCGCAAAATTTTGTTCAGTGATGAGGCTCATTTTTGGTTGAATAGCTACGTCAACAAGCAAAATTGCCTTATTTGGAGTAAAGAGAATCCACATGAGACCCTTGAGACGCCATTACATCCACAAAAACTGACTGTTTGGTGTCTATCTATGGGCTGGTGGAGTCATTGGGCCATACTTCTTCCGAAATAATGCTGGAGAGGCAGTTACCGTTAATGGAGACCGGTATAGAGCCATGATAACCGACTATTTTGTTCCCGAATTGGATGGCATGAATGTGGATGAGTTGTGGTTCCAACAAGACGGCGCTACATGCCACACAGCGCACGCCACAATCGATTTATTGAAGGAAACATTCGATGAGCGCATAATTTCGCGGAATGGACCTGTCAATTGGCCACCAAGATGGTGTGATTTGACACTATTGGAATATTTTCTTTGGGGATATGTGAAGTCGCTCGTCTACGCCAACATACCAGAAACGTTAGGGGAATTGGAAGCCAACATTCGTGGCGTTATTGCCGACATACGGCCCCATATGCTCGAAAAAGGGGTTGAAAATTGGACCTGTAGAATTGGCTTTATTCGAGCCAGCCGCGGCGGCCACATGCCTGAAATCATATTTAAACATTAATGGCATAAAATTATCCTTCCAATAAAGCCAAATTGATGGTCATTAAAACGATTTTCTTGTGTTTTATTTCAATTCGAAGTTCTATACCACTGAAAAAAACACCCGATAGTATAATTAGTTTATTTTGTAATATTAAGACCATTTTAAATCTCACTAACTATTAAAAAAAGTAGAGGTTACGCTTATTTGATCAAATATTTAATAAGTGTGACCGTAGCTTAATTTTTTTATATGCTCAATATGATGTGAAATAACTCAGAGCCTAATTCTGGCAGTCGTGATCGAGTACTTTCTCGATTCGAAAGGAATTTTATTTCTAATTCTTTCAGTCGATACTGAACGAGTCAAAATTATTTTTTCAGTATTGTGAAACTCAAATTAATGCTTTACAACACTGAAAAAATAATTCCGATTCGTTCAGTATTGACTGAAATAATTAAATATTAAATTGCTTTGGAATCGAGAAAGTACTCGATTAGACTGCCAGAATCAGGCCCTTAGAATTGTTTAATGCGGTTAATGAAAACGGCAAAATGTTTCAATGACATTGACAATGAAAAATAAAATGTTTTAAAGTAGAGAACAATTTCAAATATTGGTTCCAACAACTTAACTCAAGAAGTTGCTCAACAATGGCTCTCCTGAGCGAAGTTTTTTGCTGTGGAATAAAAATGCGTTTTTCTGAAGTTAACAAGCTTCATTACCGTCTTCGTACTAACCACTAGTGGTGAATGAGGGTATACTAACTGTTATAAAACTGGTATAAAAAGATAAATTGCCTAAAACTGCTTATAATGTATTTCGTTTTTTTTTTTTAACCTACCAGTTGTTTGACAATTTTATATATTATGCAACCTATTAGCAAAGTCTTTTAGCGTTTATCATATAATCTTTTGTAGATAGGGTCGTTTGTTTTTCGTTAAAAAATCCCTTATTTTGGACGGAAGATTCCAAAATTGTTTGTAGACATATGTGTCGCTGTAATACATCAGATTCAATGAGTAAGTCGAATTGTAATTTTTGGATATTTAGGGTGGTTTGCGTTTTAGGTAAAGATCTTAAGAACCTTAAGTAATTCTAAGTCGACTAAGCCATGTCCGTCTGTCTGTCCGACTGTTGAAAACGCCCTCACTGTCGAAAACCTCAACAGAAAAGTATAAAATTTATCTCAAAATCTTTCTAATTCTCCTTAGCAGCTTGGGATCAAAATCCAGCACAATCGGTTCAGTAGGAAACGAGTTATAGACCCAAATGTGGAACAGCCTTCCCTTTGTTACAAAAACTAGCATAAATTGATGACAAACTGCACCGATTCTCATTTAATTTTGCACAAATTTAATTTATATGACTGGAAATCCTACTAATTAATTTTGTGAAGATCGGTTCAGTCTATTTATGGACGCATTAAAAAAGTACTACAATAAGAAAGATGATAAAATACCGTGACGAAGTTTGTTGTAGACACAACAACAAAAGTAGGAAAAAAACGAGTTACTGTTTGCGTATAAACAACAACAACACTATAAGTAAAAAGATAACTTTTTGGATTATTTCTGAGTTAATAAAAAAGAAAGGAAAATTCCCGTTTTCTATTTTCAACAATGAGTTTGAAACAAACATGATGTATTGGAAGACGATAAGTTAAAGGAAGCATAGTTCCAGAAACTTTTCCAAAATAATGATGTTTCCCAAAGCCAGTCGTTTTCTCCTCTTCCTCTTCCTTCACTGCTTGCTCGGTGCGCGTCTTTGCTCGTGCAAAAATCGTAAACTTTTTTTTTACTTCATTTAGCAAAATGAATTATTTGAAATTTATATGAATTTAAGGAAACTTTTTGTTTGTTTTAGATAATTTATTTAACGGAAAATTTTTTCAAATATCACAAAAATTTGTTAGAGGTGAACATATTGAAATATATTTTTTCTCTGGGCATATGTGAAATTACGGACCGATTGTCGTGATTTTAAATAAGGTTAATCCTTGTGATAATTATAACAAATATATCAACTTTCGTCAAATTGTCTCTTAAATTGCGGCCTTGGCTTTTCGCAAAAAATTTACATTCAAAAGGATGGACATCGCTGGATCGACTCAAAAATTGATTTGAGTCGATCGGTATACTTAAAGGTGGGGGTACCTCCAATACTTTAAGGAGTTACAACCATTGGTACAAACGCTTAACAGCCTCATCACCGGCGGCATGAAATAACCCCCCAAAATATAAGCCCCCAAAAAAATAATTAAATAACCCCCCAAAGTGTGGGGCCTTATTTCATATGCAATAAGCCCCCAATTTTAAAAATGAAATAAACTCCCAATGAAATAAAATAACACCCCAAACAGAAATGAAATAATACCCTAATTTTTGGGGGCTTAGTTCTTATGAAATAAGACCCCAAATTCTGGAATGAAATAAGACCCCAATATGTATAATACATTAATTGTACAGTTTTGATTTAAAGAATCATGCGATAGATAGCATGGTTGAGACTTCGCCCAAGCGCAAGGATTTTCTCCTCTATGATATGCCAATCATCGGCTTCGATAACTATAGCCCTTCTGTATAGCCGGCCTTCGGCCGTGCGCAAGGGTTTTCTCCTCTACGGTATAACAATCACTGGCTTCGCTAACTAAATCTTCTCTGCATAGCCGGCCTTCGGCCGGGCGCAAGGATTTCCTCCTCTATGGTATAACAAACACCGGCTTCGCTAATTAATGCTTTTCTGCATAGGCGGCCTTAGGCCTAGCGCAAGCCCAAATTTAGGAGATTTACTTAGCGAAGACGGTGTTTGGTATACAATAGAGCAGAAAACTCTAGCTTCCGGCCAAAGGCCGGCTATACAGAGAAGCTTTTGCTAACGAAAGCTGTGTTTGTTATATTATTGAGGAGAAAGTCCTTGCGCCAAAAAACGTTTCCGTAATAAATTTAAAAATGAAATAATTACCAAAAAAATATATTGGGGCTTTATTTCATAATGATTTTTTGGGGAATTATTTCATATGAAATAGGCCCCCAATTAAGAAAATTAAATAACACCCCAAACAAAAAGAAATAAACCCCCAAAAATCTTTGTTGTTGTGCTCTGTACAAACTTTTGATGGGTTATTTCATTATTTTTTTGGGGGGTTATATTTTTGGGGTTATTTCATGCCGTCCTCATCACCATTGTGGTGTGGATATAAAAATTGCGAATATCTGCAAACCATATTCTTAATACATGCAAGTAATAAAACAATTACTGTGTAATCAAAAAAGTAAATCTCCATCAAATTTGTTTTTTTTTTTTTTTTGTCTTAATTTTAAGTAAAGTTAGAAATTAAACAACATCTTAGATAATTCATGTTTAGTCCCACAGGAGTAGAAAAGCTTCTTAAATTTTTAATACCACTGTATGTTAAGAAACCTTCTACCACATTCGCCAACAGTTTGCTGGGATTTCGTTTTTTTAGAACGTTGTACAAATAGCCGTGTTTATAGTACGTATTAAATTTGTATGGTTGAAAACTTTTTTTGTAGATTTGAACAAACTTGTGTTGCCTTGGCAAAAAGTCATTTTAACAACGTTTGTTGTGACGGAAATTAGTTTTTGACCTTTGGGGATGTACAGGAAATTATACAACAACTTGATAATTTTTGCTCATATTTTTTATTACTTTTATATTTTTATACATTGTAATCCAAACGCTCCAAAAATGTTTTAATATATGTATATGAAAATGACAACAAAAAAAGAATTTTAATATTTCAAATTAAAATTCATCACAGCACTCATTTCAATTTATCATATCAATTTTGTAAAACAAGAGTCCATTAAATCTTTTTATTTTTTTTTTGTTTTTTCTACTTTTGTAAAAATATTTAAATATAATTTAGGTATTTATATAAAAAAATGTAATGCATTAATGCTGAGTTTTAATAAATTTTTACTTGCTGAGCAAACATTTCAAAATATTCTCTTTTTATCTTGTAGTGCTGCTGTCTGCTTTGTTAGAAAATTTTATTTTATTTTCTCCACTCTGCACATGTTTTCGTTTAAATTGAGCTTGTCTTTTCTAAATCACTTTAATTAACCTTTTCCGTTTTCTTTGTTATTTGCATTTCTCTTGGTTTTTATCTGCTTTCCCAGATTCTTTTTCTAAACAGGCCAAACTAACCTGCCACACTAATAAAATTAGTAAAGACCCCAAAGTATAAATTTGTTGAGTGTTTGCTTGTATGTATGCATGTGTGTGTGTGTATGTATCTGTGAAAAAACAAAGGACTCAAAATAATAAATACCTTGTAAAATGATATAGAATTTGTTAGCATGACCTTAATTTAAAATCATTTACTTTGTGTCTCTGTGGGGCTGCTGTGCTTGTTTTGGAAAGTGTGATAAACTTCAGAATAAATCTTACAGTGGCCACAGCTGTTCAACCTCAAGAGAGGGAACAGTGTAAAAAGGTTTTATTTTCAAAGTTTATGTTAAAACTGGATTAGATTGTTTTAGCTCAATACCTTTTACCTTTTGTCTAAACTAAAAGTGTTGCCTTTTATTTTTTAAATGGAGTTCATGTCTATTTTTCGGCATCATTAATTAGTTGTTTGTTTCGAAAAGTTTTAAGTATATGCAGACACGGTACAGATTGTTAGAACATAATTTGTTAGCACAAACGTTGTTTTGTTAATATAAAGGTATTAAGGTAGCACTGCTTGCACAATTTAAAATTTGTATGGATGCAGCTAAAGATTAGCTTTGAACTACTCTCCAATATTATTCTGGAAATGCCAATTAGCCAGGACGATGACGAGCTTAAACAGACAGATAATTTCCAGACAAGAATAGAATCATTTTAACGCGTTGTTAAGCACTGTATGCATTCGCAATAAATATTCAAGGATTCAGTCATAACCTGCAAAAAGAAAAAAAGAAATTATACTAAAAATTAAAAAAACGTTGACGTGTTTAACATTGGTTGGTCTAATTAGGGTCCCCCGGTACTAAAACTAAAAGGGCAAAGCTAAAAACTATTTTGATAGGCTGCAGAGAGAAAATTTAATAAAATTGTTGCACAACAAATTTTGCTTATTATTTACAGACTCTCTTTAACAGCATTGTGAAGTGAAAACAACAACTTTAATATAAAAATGATATA
The DNA here is from genome assembly GCA_963931875.1 of Pollenia griseotomentosa. Lineage (NCBI taxonomy): Eukaryota > Metazoa > Arthropoda > Insecta > Diptera > Polleniidae > Pollenia > Pollenia griseotomentosa. Next base: position 39,510,105 of record OZ007563.1, on the reverse strand, counting down.
TATCTTCTTAAATAACGATATAAATTAACCTTTTTTAAGAGTTAGTTTAAAAGTATAATAGAACAATAGTATTAAAGTATTATAGTATAATAGTTTAACAGTATAATAGTATAATTGTATAATAGTATAATTGTATAATAGCGTAATATTATAGTATAATAGTATAATAGTATAATAGTATAATAGTATAATAGTATAATAGTATAATAGTATAATAGTATAATAGTATAATAGTATAATAGTATAATAGTATAATAGTATAATAGTATACTAGTATAATAGTATAATAGTATAATAGTATAATAGTATAATAGTATAATAGTATAATAGTATAATAGTATAATAGTATAATAGTATAATAGTATAATAGTATAATAGTATAATAGTATAATAGTATAATAGTATAATAGTATAATAGTATAATAGTATAATAGTATAATAGTATAATAGTATAATAGTATAATAGTATAATAGTATAATAGTATAATAGTATAATAGTATAATAGTATAATAGTATAATAGTATAATAGTATAATAGTATAATAGTATAATAGTATAATAGTATAATAGTATAATAGTATAATAGTATAATAGTATAATAGTATAATAGTATAATAGTATAATAGTATAATAGTATAATAGTATAATAGTATAATAGTATAATAGTATAATAGTATAATATTATAATAGTATAATAGTATAATAGTATAATATTATAATAGTATAATAGTATAATAGTATAAAAGTATAATAGTATAATAGTATAATAGTATACTAGTATAATAGTATAATAGCTATAACGTAGAAAAAAAACGAAAGAAAAATTAAAAATTTTGAAAAAAACGTAAAAAATAGGCAAATTTTGAGGTGCTATAACTCAGTTACTTCTTATCAGATAGAAATTTGCAGCATATCGACTGAAAAGGCATTCAATTACCTTTCCAACGATATGCTACTTATATCCATCGGTTGGGCTCAACAAGGGTTTAAGTGGGACCATACACTGAAAAACACAAAAGTACCGTTATCTAAAAAACGGTACTTAGAAAAAATATTACAGCGTTTTTCGTGTTCTGGAGGTCCCAATTAACTTATCTAGGCATGTGGCGTTCTTGGTATTTTTCCAAATTAAAAATTTGTAAAGCAGTGTAATTTGTGGGTTTTATTAAACAAGAAATCTATTACGTGATTCAACGGTGACGCTCTTGCTTAGTATGGCATATCAGCGTAAAAGCTAAGCGAAAAAAACGTTCCGCCTTCCACTCTTGTAAAGGTACGGCTATTAAACATTTCAAGATTAAAAAACGAACGTGTCAGAAAATGTAATGTTTTGTTCAGAATTTGGAGACTGAAAAAATTTGCCATTTTTCAGAAAAAAAGCAAAAAGTATTATGACTGAATGTGGTCTTTGTTTTTAACCTCAGTAAACTAACAATAGATTTGTACTAGATCAAATCTCTTGTGACTTTGAAACCTTCTTATGACAAACTTTCAATGCCAGACGACAATGTGCTCATTTAGAATTTATGGCAAATGTTTAAATTTTTTTCTACGCTGTTTTTTATCATGTGTAAAAAGTTTTATTTAAAAAACCCAAAAAAAGGGGCCAAATGCCTAAAGCCACATAAATACGCGCTTAAACTTTCGCAGGCACAAAAACTCAAACATGTTAAAAAAACCGTTATTTTTATTTGTTTTATAAATTAAGGATAGATAATCTTGAAAATCTCTCAATTGTTTGCCAATGATTGTAGGAATTTTAAAATTTTAATTAAATTTAATTCAGGTCACATATTCTATCTCTTGTTTTTTAGCAATTCACATGATTAAGAAGATTTTCAATTTTGCTAGTAGGATTAAAGGATATACTAAAGGACTCTTAGAGGAAATAAAATTTATTTTTGGAATACAACATAGATAAATCAAATTCTAGAAATAAAATATTTTTTATAGAAAGCAGCAATTTTAAAAAAATTACGCTTTTTAATAGGGTCCTTTTTCAAAACGACCACTTTTACAATATATTTAAATAAAGTACCATTTTTCATATCTTCTTTTTTATAAGTGTCTTTTTAAAACTCTGCCAGTAAGAAGAAAGCCGTTTCGTAATTTTTGAGAAATATTTTCTATTCAAAACGTAGTTTTACATAAAGAACGGCAGTTCCTGTTTTTAAGACAAATATATTTTTTAACAAAGAGCCTCTTGTTTAGAAAACAAGGTTTATCTCTTAAAATTAATGATTTTTTAAAAAAACGACATACCTTTCTTAATATACCTTTTTAGAACAATTAAGTAAAAATGTATAAGTTCAATTAAAAGTGTTACTTTAAAAAAAGATACAGTTTTAAAGAAGTTACAGTTTAAACAAAACGTTTTTTCACAAGAATAGTATAAGTATCAGAGAGCAGATTGAATACATTCACTTTCTCTAAAAAAAAAAATATTTCCCTAATTGTCGTAAGAAAATTAAAAATTTTCGTATTTTTATTCTAAACAAACACGAAAACTATGTTGTTAAATTTTTTGTTTACTGAAACTTATATCGTGCACAGGCATTAATTCAAGCAGCATTAAATCCATTCATATCATTGGTTTATACCCACTTAACAAACACGGTGGTTTGATTTCAAATTGATAATGATTTGAAATCAAACGTTTTCTCAAACGACAAACGTTTGATAATGATTTGAAAATAATGGCTTATTCAACAAAAAGGGGAAATTATTTCAAAATTGAAAAATGCCATATTTTCAATTTGCTTTCAAACTTAATTCTCAAAAGTTTTTCAAAAGTGCATTTTAATGGATTTTTTTTAATTTAAAGTTATTATTTATTTAAATAAACTGTGAGATAAAAATTCGGCACCATAGCCAAAAGATAAAATATTGTTCTATATGTCCTCTAATTCTTGCAAAGACGAAATTGGCTCCCTTTTATTTTGAGGATTGAACCTCCGCGATCATACAACAAACTTATAATTTCCGAATTTTTCCGTTTTATTCTTTTTTATTCGTATTCTTAATCATTGTAATTACTCACAAATAATTTTTATTTTTCACAAGAAATAATTCGTTCACTTGTAAAACACATTTAACCATGAAGTAAAAATTTAACTTTAATCGCCATTTTTAATGTTTACATTTATTTTTTGCTTTAATATTTAGTTTTGATTTGAATTTAACATTTGATACCAATTTGACATCAAATAGATAAAACATTTGATGTTAAAAGTTTATTTTTAAATCATTACCAGTTAGAATTTTTCATGTGATATCAATTTGACATCAAATTGATAAAAAATTTTATGTCAAATGTTTATTTTCAAATATTTATAAATTTGAATTTAAATATTAAAATCCAACATTTAAAAACGTTTGATGTCAAATGATAAACCCATTTTATATCAAAGGTTTGACTTCCTGTTTGTTGGGTATAATTCTATGTTTACACTTGGGTTTTTAAACGCGTTTAAGCAAAACGTTGATTTATCTATGTTCAAATTTGGGTTCTTAAACCCGTTTAAGCAGCTCAACGTGATTAAGCTCTAATCACTTCAAAATCGAGATGATTACCCATACATTGAAGTGATTTGTTAATCACTTCAAATTGACATGATTACAACTAAATCACAAATAATCCACTGAACATACTTCAAATGTAGAATCGGCGAACATGAACGTGTACAACCGACCACGATTTGTGCTTAATGTTTTTATTTATTCTTGAAATAATTCATATATTTTCACAATTTCATCATTAATATGTTTAAAATAATCTTCTGATAACTTTATAAAAGTATTTGCATCCATTTTTAATATTTTAAAGAAATATAAATTTGTTAATTGTGTTTTTTTTTTTTTTTCTTAATCATCCCAATAAAAAATTGAGCTTCCAAACGAAGGAAGAAACATAAGAGTTTCGCTTACCATTGCGCTTACGGAAGACATGAATTTTATATGGCGAGTTCCCACTTTGAAGCAATACATTTTTGACAAATAAAGCGCATTATTCAGCAAATATAAAAATTGTTAGATATAACGATCAGCTTTACACACTGAATTTTTTGATACCGTTATTTTTAAGTATTCTCCCTTACCAACCTGCTTCGTAGTAATGGAATGCCGTAGCACTTCAATGTTATTTTTTTATACCCTCCACCATTCCGTGTGAAACTTTTTTATTATTCATCTCAGACCCCATAAAGTATATATATTCTGGCTGCTTGAGTAATTCTAAGTCGATTTAGCCATGTCCGTCTGTCTGTCCGTCTGTCCGTCTGTTGAAAACACGCTCACTTTCGAAAAACTCAAAAGAAATAAACAAACTAGGTGTCAAATTGCTTGCAGTTATCCTAAGCAGTTTGGGATTGAATTTCAGGAAAATCGGTTCAGTAGGACCAGAGCTATGAATCGAAATGTGGAACCACCACCTTCAAAAACTTGATAATTTTGTTACAAAAACTAACATAAATGATGCAAAAATGCACGGAATGACATAAGATTTTGCACAAGTCCGTTTTATTTGACTAGAAATGACACTGTAAAATTTCGCGAAGGTCGGTCCATAATTTACCCTAAGCCCCATATAAACACTACTCCCGGAAAACAGTTTAGTACGCCTAAAACCGTAAAAAATAATGCAATTATAACAAATTTTGGCTCGTCACAATTTTATAGGACTATAAATGATACTGTGAAATTTCGTGAAGATCGGTACATAATTTACCCTAGGCCCCATATATGCCCTACTCCCGGAAAACAGTTTAGTCTCCTAAAACCATAATTAATAACAAATCGTCACAGTTTAAGATAATAATAATAAAAAGACATCATACAGATATTACTCCTTAAACATTCGAACTGTCGGTGGAGGGTATCAAAGATTCGGCACAGCCGAATATAGCACTCTAACTTGTTTTTTATAAAATTTGTTGAGAGTTTTTTCACTTACTTTACTGCATTTCTGTATGTCTTATTGCATAGCGCATATTTGTGCGCTTATTTTTTTAAATGTACCTTTACTGCTTCGCAAAATGATAAAATTTTTTACTGGGATCTGTCATCTTAATCATCTCAAATGTAATGTGAACAGCTTTGATTAGCTAAATCAACATTTTGCTTAAACGCGTTTAAAAACCGAAGTGTGAACTTAGCATTAGCTAATCAAAGCAGTTCACATTACATTTGAGATGATTAAGATGACAGTTGATTAAGAAAAAAAACAACAAACAAATTAATATTTCTCTAAAGTATTAAAAATAAAATAAAGTTATGAGAAGATTATTTTTAACATTTTAATGATGAAATTGTTAAAATTAATCGATTATTTAAAGTCGAAATAAAAACATTAACAATAAATCGTGGTTGGTTGTACAGGTGGGAGGTACTTTCAATATGGCCGATTCTACACTATACTCAGTTTGAGGTATGTCCAGAGAATTCTATGTGATTAATGAAGTGATTTACTTGTAATCATGTCAATTTGAAGTAATTTACAAAACACTTCAGTGTAAAGTTAATCATCTCGATTTTGATGCCATTAGAGCTTAATGACGTTCGAGGTGCTCAAACGGGTTTAAAAGCCCAAGTGTGATCTGAGCTTAAAGTAGATTAACACTTTTTTTTCTCAAAACCTTCCTCTCCTTTCTAATAAAACGTTTTCTAAAACAATAAAAGTGCCATAAGGAGTACCCCAGGGCAGCCACCTTGGACCGCTTTTTTATACTTTTTATAAATGATTTGCCAGGAAGTTTAAAGTTTTTTAATGTTCATTAATAATCGCTTTTCTTAATTGTTAGTAAATTTTAAGTTTTATAGTCAAGTTTTTTACAATTGTAAATTTAAATTTAGTGAATAAAAAACTTTAGTCAAATAAGAAAAATTGCTATATCTTCGACTTTTTAATTATTCATGGGCCAAACACAAACTGTCGCTTTTACTATTTATTCTTAAAATAAAAACAATCGCAGTCGAAACAAAAGTAATACACAACAAAGTACTTTGGCAGCCGACATATTTCAAAGTGTTTGGTTTGACTGACTGAAAATTTTAAAAAAGTTCCGAGGTATTTTTCCCCCTTTTGATTTCGCAGTTTGAATTGTAAACGGCTCGTCCGATTGGAAAAAAATGTCCGGAAATTTCAACTACAACGGGCTTAAGGATTTTCCGAAGTAGAATAGTTTTTTTTTTAAATTTCCAATTTATTTCAAATTTTATCCAATCGCTAATACAGAATCAAGGCTCCTTTTATATGACCCAACATGCTTAAAATAATTGTGTAACGGAAATCCTGAGACCCGGCCTTGATATGAAAAATATTTCCAAAAAAAACTAAAAAAAATTATTTTTTGGGATTTTCGGAAGTTTTTTGGGAATATTGGCATTTCTTTTAAAGTACTAAAAGAAATTTTAGTTAGTTTGTATTAAACAGTAACAAAACTATTAGCTTGTAAAATTTCATTTAAAAATATAAATTAGTTAAGTTTTTATTGCATAAATAAAAAATTAAAATATGAAAAAAAATTAAACGAAAAATATTCAGAAAACCAGTTTTTTGTACTTTTTTGCAAAATATCTTAAACTTTTCAACTTTTAAAATTATTGAAAGTATTTTATTACCCTTTATGAAAAAGTACCTTTTTTACAAAACCTTGCTAAATATTTAAACTGTTTTTTTTTTTCTTTCTTTCTAAAATGATTTATGTATATCAGTAACCAATATATTTTCCCCACAAATTCAAGTCACACAAGATAAACATTTTATTTTAGACCATTTACTCAACTCCATTATTTATTTTTGGAATTTTTAGTGCTTTAACAACTTCTTATGAGTACTTGCCCATAACGAGAATTAATAGAAGGAAAACGGAAATTTGTTGTCAAATATGGCACACTTCCAAATAAACTATCAGGCTGCTAAATAAACATTGCAAACAAATAAACTGTAGCAAAAAAAAAGAAGCGATGAAGAAGAACTTCAATTGAAAGACATGAAAAAAAAAGAAAATATTGTTGACAAGAATTCATGTTGCACTAGTTAAAGACCAAAAAATTCTGCAGCAGATGCTTGACATTCGACATTGTAAATGCCCTTTTTTCGCCAGTGGAATACAAAAAATGCCAAATAAAGTTTTCTAGTAAAGTCATAAATCCATTGAAAGTTTATTGTAATTGAAAAAGTACCAGAAGAGAAATCCTATCAAGCAGTATGGCGTAAATGGTGTAGTAACGGCAAGCGTAGATAGTTGGAGGATCTGGGGGGTCATTGCCCCCATGGGCTAGTAGAGCACTAGTATTTCAAAGTCATAAATTGGGTTTGAAGACAGTCCCGAATGAATTTCTTCTTTGTGACCCCCTCTAAACTGAAGGTTAGATACGCACCTGAGTAACGGTAACTTAGCAGTTGAAGTATTTCAAACAATATTTATTTAATAAAAAAAAGTGAAATCCAGCAGTTTTATAAATATCTAAACGGGATGTTAAAATTAAAGTGTTGCATATTCAGCCAATTCACAAATTATTCTATTGTTTCATATTAGTTGTGTTTGCTATATTTTTATTAAGGAAAAATTCATATACAACGAATATAACACAATAGAATACTTTGTGAATTGCCTTTTTGTGTTTGATTTAATGGAAATTGATAAAGTAATTAATAGTTGTAAGCAAAACAAAATTGATTTAAGTTCTTAATTAATTTTGAATATACAAGCCCATTATTTCATTTATTATGGATTTACGCTTGTTTTTAAACCTACCTACGGAAAAGGCAAACATATTTTAATATTTTTGCACCTTGTGACATGAATAATATTTTTATATCCGGCAAATTCATTTTTTATGCTTGTTTTACTTTTGTCCTCTTGTTGTCGCAAGCTTTCGTTATACGTATTTTAATACCCTACACTACAAAAGATATTATGCGTTTGTGCTGATATGTGTCATACATAGAAACCGATTAACTTTGAATTACATTCTGAACTGATCTTACTATCTCTGTTCGGCTAGATGGCTGTTTGTCTTCCCATGTAAACTTGTTGATCAAACAGTTCGTAGTTTAGAAGATAATTTAAGTTCATTCGTTTCTATTGTCTTAAAAAAGATCTCCCCGAGCGTTGTAGAGATCACATTAAGAATATTTAAACTTTTGGTGTAATATCCTTCGGACAAATCAGGTGAAGCCAATATCCGGGATTCGACCAAAATCCAAAATTGATAGATCTCTTGTGATCGTGAATCAGAGACCAGAGATTCTATCTGTTTCCATCGTAGTTAGTAGCCCCTGGTAATAGGGCATCGGTCTGACTTTAGTATGATCCTTGAGATATTCCTAGAAAGCTCACTAAACGTCCATTTTTTCACAACTTGTGGGAGAGTTCGGCCCGATGAAGGACTATGCCTAAAGGCTGTTGCTTTTCGACGGAAGCTGTTGGCATTTTCCGAAAAGCAGTGGTTTATAGATAACTAAAGCTCCTAAAGAAGAGGCGAGCGTATAATTTTGCCGGATTATGCACTCAAAATTTCTACCAGTGTATGATGGTGCCTCTTAGGCAGAGGCCACGAAAAGAGCGGCAGAGCGGTAAGCGCCAAAAAATTAATACATATGAAATACTACCTAAGCGGCCACTTAATGAGCGGCTAAGAGGCGCCGTTCAGGAATAAATCTTGTTCTAATTTTTGGTTGTTTTCTGAGCGGCAAAGAATAAACATGGCAACAGTGAATCTTGAGCTTATTTACCAAACTTTCTGTTAACTTTTAGCCAAATCTGCTGTTCATTTTTTGCAACAAAAAATCAAAAGATATCACAGACATACCGCAGTACTGCCAAAATCTGTCTGGAAATTTGCTTGATTTATAGGATGAACACCAAATCCCCTTTTTTTATAAACGCATTTAATTCCTTTAAATATGAATACGATTTTCGCGTAATAACATTAAGCAAACATCTCTTGACAATGACATTTTCAAAACTAACCGCTCAGAAATGGCGCTCAGTAATAAGCCACTTGGCGCTTAAATTCGCCGCTCTGACGCTCATCGCCTTTCCGCTCATTGCGTGGCCTTTGCCTCGCAGCGGTTGGTAACCGCATAGTTTGTCACCCAGAGGTAAGGATACACCATAAGGTTAGGCCGACATGCCAGGTAGTAACACAGAAAAAAATAATCAAAATTGTTCACGATTTAAAGCATTAATCAAAAAAAAATCAGTTTTAATTAAAAATTTAATCAAGTGAATTAAACGTTTAATCAAGTGAGCTAAACTTTTAATTAATTTTTTAATTAATATAAAAATTTATTTAATTGAAATAAATTTTTATATTTTTCTGTGAATGCAAAAATTTTTCACATCTGTTTGAAGATTGGTCTATTATGTCCCCTAGCCCCATACAAATATTGTCCCGCAATAGAGTATTTCAGTTCATAAATGACTTAATTATGTGAGTTAGTGTTAGTGCAAGCGTAATCGCATGAAGAAATTTTATGAAAATCGTATTATATTTGATCAAAGCTCCCAAATAAGTTCGACTTCCGAAAATTACTTCAACTGCTATAAATGCCTTTTAAGCTTTAGCCTTGAATGTAAAATTGGCAAAATCCAGAACAAAAATAGTCACAAGTATATCATGGAAGAATTTTGTGGTAGAATAATTAGAAATAAACATAATTTCCGTAAAAGATTTCACCCGAAAATAATATATTTTGTACAAAAATATTGGTGAGTATTAAGTTTAAACAAATAAATCTAATATGTGTAAATCTCACGTTCACAGAAAAACAAATTGATTTTAATTAAAAAATTTGTGATATCAATTAAAAAATTAATGGAATTTGCACCAGTAAACAAATTAATAGTATCAATTAAATGTTTTTTGATATCAACAACATTTTCTAAAGTAATGTTGTTGATATAAATAAACGTTTAGTTCACTTGATAAAATTTTTAATTAAAACTGATATTATTTTTGGAAAAAATTGGCGAGAACTTTTTCTGTGTTAATTACAAAAAATTATATTCTAATAGGCCCATAATTGACCACTTGTCCCGAACAGGGACTGTTCAGTTATGAAAGCTCGCATATGGTTGCGCTCACCCAACTATTGATGAAGGGTATTATATGGTTGGGCTTACCCGATCATACTTTCTTACTTGCTTATATTATTGTTCCAGTTTGAATATATTGAATATATAAAAAATGCGAGTCATAAATTAAATTCATCCTGATGCAAACAAAAGCTGTGTTAAAAAAAAACTCGAAATACATTTTTCACGCATAAACACAGAACAACCGATAATTGATAGCAAAAAAAATACATATTTTGTGCACTCAGCTCAGTGGCAGTATAAACAGGGTTTATCACTGGAAATGTATATTTAAATAATATTTAATTGTCATACATAAATACACGAACAGACGGAGATAAATTTATTAAATAAGAGGCAGTATAGAAAGTAAGTACACTTACTCCCTTGAAAAGTTTTCAACTAGATTCCTTACCTGGCGTTTACATTTGCCAGTTCTGGCATGACAGTAGCCATACATGCAAACTTTTTTACTAATACATGCACACTTTTCCAACTGTCTTGTCTACTGTCTAGCAAATTTTGCAGACAGTAAAATTGGACAATGATTTGACATTCTGAAGTTTTATTAGCAAAGGGAAAAAAACGTACAATATAAAAATAGTTTGCTTTGATTTTTTATGTTTTAGTTAAGTGTTATGTTTTTTTACAATATATACTAGTTATTTTAGGCTGTTTTTAAGTTTGTTTAGTTCATATAAAACACGTTTAGCTGAACTTTCACTGCAACATTTACGTTTGACATATATTTCAAAGTGAACTGTCTTAACTACTGTCGGGACGCCTACGTCACGAAGAGAGTTAGCAGTGTTTTTGGCAACTTACATGTATTTTCTTACTGTCTTGCCAGTACTGTCAAATGTAAACGCTTTGTTAGTCATCGTCCAGACCTGCAATTTTTAAAAATTTTGCTTTTAAATTGCATTAGTGTTCAGATTATAAAATTATATGTTTGCGATTTTTGTATTTTTAGATTGTCTTTCCTCTTCTCCTTTTAAGAGTTTGCATATAAAAAAATAAATACCCATACAGCCAACTTCAAGGTAAAAAGTGTGAGAATAACATAGCAAAACAGAATTTCAGAGTACATAAAACTGAGTACCCCTCTCACCAATAAACTCAAGAATTGCTGCAACAAAAATTGCAAGTCTGGACTTTGACTTAGAGACTTAAGGACACAATTTAAGTCAATAAGAAAAATCTTAATTTTCATAATTCTTATCCAAAGTCTGTAATCAATGAAGTTCAAGGTAGCATTAGAAGTTATGTAATTCTACTTGAATAAACTTGAAATATTTCAATCGCAAATTTCCATTTCAGACAAAAAATGTACGATAAATTTTTGTTTAAAATAAAATTTACGTAAAATTTTAGCTTCGTATAAAATTTACAAAGAATTTAAATTTTAGTGAATTAGTGAGGGTGTTCAATTAATCGGGTTTTATTTCGATTAAACGATTAATCGATTTTAAAATTAATCGATTAATCGAATAATTCTTAATCCAGAAATTTTATAAATTACGAGAACTGATAGTTCGAAATATATAGATCAAAAAAATACAATAACGTCTTTTTATTTATAAGGATTAAGAAGAGGCAACACAAAAGCATAACGTAAATTTATAATTAATCCAGCAATACAAATTTTAATACATAAGTTATTAAATAAGTTTAATTGTCAGTACAAAACAAAACTATAAATATCCTGTATTTTAAAGCTACTTTTCCGCTTGACCTAGAATTTTTTCCTTTTTTTTTTTGCCTGAATTTATTTTTATACAAGATGAGAGAGAAAAAACTGCAACAGCACAAAAGAACACACTTGTCCACAAAATGCATGTACAAACACATGTGACACATTAAAGTCTTCAATTACCGCAATTTTATTGTTAATTTAATTAAAATCATTTTTGTTGAATTTGTAAATACGTATAAAGGGTCTTTCAATTGGGTCTTGCAGTTTTTGACAGTGGATAGCGGCCGTATTGTTTAAGCTGCATCTGTCGAATTGGTTGTCATTAATTCAGTCTTTCTTGACAAAACACCATAGACAAGCACAGACAATGACGTGTGCGCACTGATTGGGATCTGAAGCAGTTGGAAACTAACACTTATTTTCATTGAAAAATCATTATTTTTTATTTATTTAATAGATTCATTTACTAATATAATAACAAAATTTGTTTAAATTTTAATAATGATCTATAACTGGCTTAACATATAGTTGTGAGCCAGATTGGCAAAATTAAAGCTGTTAAAAAATAAAAATTCAAAAAGATAAATTTGTAAACATATTTACAGCATAAAATTTTTTAACAAAAGAACTAAGTACAAATGTTTATATAAATGTATATAAAATGTTTAAAAAGTAGTCCCTACTGCTAAAGTGTTGAAGAAAATCATCAGCACTTAAATCACCACGTATGGAATATGGACGAGACTTCAAATCATTAGACAATTTCCACCATCTTTGCTGCAACGTATATTATTCAATTTATTAAGGTTAGAATTGTAGTGTTGCAGTTTACGACTCACATTCAAGTATTTGCTTTTTGATGACATATATTTTAGTTTATTTGCAGATGAATGTTTTTTCTGTATTTTTTAAGATTTTTAAGCATTTTTCTACGAGAAAAATCATTTTCAGCTGCGAGGCCCATTTCTAAATGAATGGGTACGCCAACAAATAAAATAATCGATTTTGGGATACATGAGATTCGACATTGGTCCATATTTCTTTAAAAACGAAGATGACCAGGTCATCACTTATTGTTGATTGAGTTGGATAATACTTATACGTGTCACACACCCCTCGCCATTTTGGACATCTTGCACTCAGATCGCGCTATTTGACCCTGTAAGTCTTTTTCTTGTGGGCTTTTCTTAAGTTTCAGATGTATGCGGATAAGCCACAAACCATAGAGGCCCAACAAAATGCATGCCATCGTTTGAATTCAGCCAGATTTTACGCCAACACCGACCCAGACATTTGCACGAATTTACATTCCAAGCATAACGACATATAGGCGACATATGAGATACCATCGAAATTTTGTATACGATGGTATCTCATATGTAAAGTACATACATAAGTACTATACATATACATGTGTGTATAGTACGTATCGCATTTGTTCATTAAAAGTGTATTAAAACAAAATTTTCTTTTATCTCACTTTTTGGATAAAATCGACACGCATTATTCGTATCTACTCGCTGTAAAAATATCGTAATATTTTGTTGATATTTTTGTAATGAAAAGGTTGGTTTAAATTAAATTAAAAATTGTTTTCTTTCTAATGAAAATTTTTCAATTTTGAGTGAATTCCCTCTTTATCTAATCAAGTGCGATATTTACTTTGTTTAATTTAAAATTAAAGATAGGAAGCGCTGAATGAAAGACCCGGTATGTATATGGGTGTGTGTGTGCTTGGGAGTCTGTGTGCACACATTCATTTGCAAGCATATTTGTTTGATTTAATGCAGTTTGTCATTACTTGAATTATTAAATTGTCATTTGCAAATGTCAACAAAATTAAAACAACAAAAATCAGATGATACACTCTTCCCAATAAGAAATGAAGATATTTTTAGGAAAAAAAAATTATCAGAAACTGCAAAATATCTGTAAAACTTTACAACAAATCGTAGAAACTTTTTTTGTTTTATTATTTATTTATTAAATCTTCATATATTAAATATGAACTTACAATAATTAATCAAATCTTATCCTAATACTTTATTTTATTTCCTGCCAGTGCCAGACAAAAATGTTCTTCATCACGGGGTCTGTTCACATATATAGGAGTTTATGGCTCATCTTAATGGGTAAGTGCTGCAGTGTAGGATATTTCGAGCTAGTGGATTTGGGTGCAACTCTAGCCTTTTTAAATATTTTACCGCATACTTCGTAATAATAGTCCTTACCAGTGGCACATTGAGATCCTTGTGGATATTTGAGTTTTTAACAAACCAAGGGGCAGCTGTGATTAATCGGAGAAGTTTATTTTGGCACCTTTGAATTTTTTCGATGTTTGAGGCCGAGGCAGTGCCCCATAGAGTAAGAGTAAGAGTTCTAAAGTAGTAGTTTGCAGTCAAGACTAAGAACAGTATTTCTTCCAATAAGGCAGTTAATTTGAATTGCTTTTAGTTTCATTTGAGTTAATTTTGCTTCTATATGACATTTTCATGTTAAACGCCGATCTAGATGAACACCGAGATATTTGACAAGCGATTGTTGAGGCACTAGTTGATTATTGATTTTAATAGGGGGGCATGTTTCCCGACGTAGAAACTGAAGGTCAAAAGTGGCAGTGGGATGATCAACACAAAACTGATACATTTAAATTATCTCAAAGGATTTATTATTTACCCCTTAATTTTGTCAAATTTCACCTCACTTAAAAAATGTTTCCATACAAAGTTTTCAAAAGATAAAGTGATTTACAATATTACTGCTTTATTAGTGTTAATGGGTATCCAAATCATTGTTTTAAAAGCAGTTTTTGTAAGTTTGTTAATGAAAGGAAGAAGCAACTGAGTAGGCATAGAAAATACTTAAATACTGCAAAACAAAACTTTCATTGTATAAGCCTAAAACAAATAAGCATTTGCTTTTTTTTGGTTTACAAGATAGAAAGATTTTGATTGAACACAAATTATGATCATAAAAAAAAACAAAGAAAATTTGCTATATTTGTTAGGTTTTTTTTTTTTTTGATTATTTTGGCAATATCGGCTTTTTTAGTTATTTTTGCGATATCGGCTTTTTTTAACTTATTTTGCCATTTTAAGATAATTTTTCGTTTGCAATTTTGCAAAAAGCGTTATTATTATTTTTTTATGTGCTATTTTTTTTATAAATACTAAAAAATCAACCATTTCTGTAACAACTCTGTTTAAAAAAACGGTTCAACGTTATGGCAATATTTTGTGCTTCCCTTGAACAAATCATCCCAAAAAACCTATATAATCTTTGTGTTATTATAGCTACACTAAACCTTAAAATATTGGTCCTAAAGTATACCGATCAACTCAGAATCACTTTCTGAGTCGATCTAACGACGTCCGTCCGGCTGGCTGGCTGTCCATGTAACTTCGAGCGCAAAGTACAGGTCGCAAGGGCGAATCGGTCCATAATTTAATATAGGACCCATACAAGCTGCTATCCGGAAGAGGGTCTTTGTGCCCACTATCAAACCAATTTTAATACAATTTAAGTCATGATGGATCGATTAAACAATTAATTAAATTGCTTTTTTTAAATTTTAACAGCTTATTTTCATGTTTTTAAACGCTTTTTTAAGAGCTTAAAACTGTTTTTTTAGTGCTTTTTTTGGTTGCCCTAATGATGAGTAGCAGACATTATATATTATGCTAGCTGTTTGGTCTCGGCGCTGCTCGGGATTTTCTAAATAAAAATAAAAAATGAAGTACTGGCGAATTTTGTTAATAACTTGACCCCAGCGCTATCTACCATCAATAAAAAAAAAATTAATATCACGACATTAGCGCCATCTATTAGAGTTTTTTATAAACCATCAGTGAAATAAGACTTTTACAACTCATGTACTCGTTTGAAAATCGGTTGAGTGGTTCTCGAGTTATAAAATGACGAACATAGGACAACTTATTTTTATATATATATAGATATATTACTAGCTTTACCCAGTGCGCTTTGCTTCCCCTATTGAAATTAAATTAGCCAAATAGTACCAAACTTAGATACTTTGACTGTTACCGTTCTACTGATATACAGAAACCTATATTGTGCTTATATTGAAGGTGTCATGACCTTTTCTCTAATCCAGCCAACTTTTTGACAGATATTTTGTAAAGAATACCAAACTACTTTTTGCAAATTTCAAAACTTTTACATACTGTGACCATTCCCCAGATATTAAGAAATCTAAGCTGTCTTCGTATGGGAGGTACCACGCTCACTTCTCCAATCTAGCTCATTTTTTGATAAATGCTGTGTATTGCTAACCAAGCTAAATATTTGTACAAAATCTTAATTTTTTTCCTGTAACCGTTCTCCGTATCAATGTTATTTACACTATATTTGTAATGGAGGAGCCAGTCCCACCTCTCTACACACAAAAAAATAGTTCATAGTATTTATGAATATTTTATGAAAAATTTGCCAATGAACGATTTTAGGAACTTTTTCATGGTATATATGTAAAAATTCATAAAAATTAAAAAATACAGGGAAAATTTAGATATGGCACTTTTAGGAAACAATTCATAGTATTTATGAGGAAATACTTTGTATTTATGTAAATTTTCCTAAAAAATTTGCCAATGTACTAAATCTTAGCATTAATGAATTTGTTCTTAAGTATTATGAATACTGGTTTTTTTATGAATTAGTTCATAAACTTAAGAACTGGTTCCTAGTATAAATGAAAATGCGTTATAAATTATTTATGAACTTTTTGCATAACATTTTGTATTTTATTATGAAATTTTTCATAATATTTATGAATTTATTCTTCAAATTAATAAATCAAATACATACAATTTTTATATTTATTTATAATTTTATATTTATAATTATAATATTATAATTATAATATTTATTATTTTATATATATATAATACATTTTTATAAAATTTTTTTTAATTTTAGAATTAACAAATAAAAATACTTCAAGGATAAAATAAAATAAACATAACTTCAATTTTTTATTTAAAAATTGGTGCAAAAGAAATTGTTTGACTTACTTATAGAATCTTTTTTTAATTAAGCATTTAATTCATTACACAAAGTAGAAACTTTAATGTTAGTTGCTATTTTTTAATTTGTAAAAAAAATATTCAATAAACACCCAGAAGAGATTAGCTTCTTCTGGTTATTTAAGATTAAAAACGAAAAAGATTTTAAAACATATATCTAGAGCGCGTAATACATACATTGTTTTAAAACGAACGCCGTCAACATAAACGAAAATATCTATTATTAAAATACGGGGCTCCAGATATTGTTTCTTTACACTGATATGACGAAGTTTGTCTTCGACTTCTTCACTAGATTTTCCAAAAACTGCAAATGCTCCCAACGAATCTTCAACGCTATATTTTCTTGTTTGTTTTCCACCACATTTATTTGATGATAAAAGGAATTGGTGAAGGTTCATAAGTAATATTATATTCCGAGTATCTATGAATATAAGAATTTGTTTAATAATGAGAATTTTTACTTTTAAAATTTTAGTTTTACTTACTCTCTCTAGTTTCATCATTTATTGCATTTAAGTTAAATCCGATAGTACTTTTTCCTAAAATTTTTCCTTTCAAAAACATTTCGATTTTGTCCGATTTTAATGCCCAGTTTTCATGATTATTTCCACAGCATGGATATTTAATAGAAAAATCAATATCAAACCGAATCAAATAAATAGATAAAATACCATTTAAAATATTTCTTTTTTTAATTTTTTACCATTCGAACGCCGTTGGAATTTGTGTACTCAGGCCAAATTTTAAAAATATCCGCAGCAGTATTACATTTTTCTATTTGCGAAAAACGGTACTGGCTGCATTTTTTCCAATAATCCATATATTCGTCCTCATTAAGCTTCTCATCTCTTAAAGAATTTCTTAATGTTTTATAGTCTTCTTCAGGAACTATTTTTGATAATGTAAGATAAAATTATGTATATAAGAAAATAATAAATTCTTTTAATTATTGTTATTTCTTACTTAATTGATTATCTTCACTACTTGATGATGATGGAGGTATTGTGGACTCTGATGAAGCAACCTTTGTTAGGGCTTTAATGTTGCACACTTTAGGATAAATACGACCTCTTTTGCAAGTTCTATAAAATTCCTATAAAAAAGTATATTTTTATACATGTGTAACATATTCAAAATTTACAGCTCTTAAAATACGAACTGCTTACAAGTTTTTCGGTGGGAAATAGCTTTATTATTTCTACTTCCAAATTGTAACTTTCGCCCAACGAAAGTATAATAGCATATAAGTTTTTTTTAGAAAACTGCAATGCACTTCTATAATGAAAGGATGGTTGACCTGAATAAATGTTTGAAATCGTGACATTTCCAACTAAATTAAGGTTAGAAAGTTTTTTTTACGATTTTGTGTTCACTGTCCATTTCGTCAAAAACTACTCCTATATCATCCAATACAGTGGAAATTGATTGACATTGTACATTTCCGCTTGTTATTACACTTTTTATTGTATCAACTATTGGTAAAACAACAAAATCTTTAATCATTTTTTGAATTTCCAAGACATCTTTTCGACAAATATTATCTTTATTATGTAAGTGCAAAATAAAATTTAAATTGGATTATAACCCACTTTTTGGCCGATGTTGTATATTGATAAAAAAATTATTTGTTTTAAATTTGAAAACTTGTCTGTAACCGTTTCCCAGATATTTTTTCGCAATTGCAGCAAAAGTGTAAACATTTTCAAATCTTTGTCTGGAAATATTTCTGAAACGAAAAATGGCATATAGGAAGCTGGCTAAAGCTACTGTCAAAAATCAACAAAAAGCCACTCAAAAGCATTTAAAAAAATAAAAATAAATTCAAAAAATATTTTATTCTGTACGGAAAGTGCGATCTGTTTCGCACCTTGCTTAAGCAAATGTAAGTTTCATAAAATTAACCAAAAAGTTTTCTTAAGTTCAGTATGGTTTGGCACATATGAATCACATGTATTCGCACAATTGCTTAAGCCAACTTAAGCACATTATAGTTGGGCCTTGAATCAGGATGAACTAAAACCCCAAAATTAAAATTTAAACCCATGTAATGGAGGGCTCAGAAGCGAACCAAGTCAATAAAGAAAATTCGAAAATATTTTGAGGTTGAGTATGAGAACTGCCATTAATTTCTGGAGCCATTGACTTGGGCTTATTTCCGTTAACTTACGAACAAAACACTTTTTGATTTAGTACGATATAGAACTAAATAGAGTTGAACTTTGCGGAGAATTCCGTAGAAGTTTTGAAATATTTATATATGTATATTAGACCGTCTCACTTTTCATTCCTTCATGAACATCGATTCTCCTAATCTACTCTAAAAACCAAGAATTTTGGTGTATAACAATTAAATATTGATGAACGGGAAGTGGTCTCTCAAACCGTTTTTTCGTTTTTTTAGGCAAAATGCCTTTTTTCAAAAAATGAAAAAATCTTGCTTTAGTAATTTGCCTCTTACTAAAGCAGTTCTTAACGGTTTTGAACCTAATTACATGCATTAGAAAGCTTATTTAAATTCCTAAATGTTTCTTAAAGCAACATTGCCCTTTTGTTCGATGGTTTTTTATTCATAGCATTACAAATTCAGATTTTCCAATACGAACTTATATTTTTTTTTCATTTTTTCTTACCTTTTCTTATATACAAATTTAACGAGGCAAAATTTTTATATTCTGTAAATGCAGTATGGTAGAAAACTTTAAAATAAA
Organism: Pollenia griseotomentosa; assembly: GCA_963931875.1. NCBI lineage: Eukaryota > Metazoa > Arthropoda > Insecta > Diptera > Polleniidae > Pollenia > Pollenia griseotomentosa. The sequence goes on along the minus strand of OZ007563.1, from coordinate 39,490,571 downwards.
GATTTTGGTGTACATAACAGTAGCATTCTGTTAAGAAAAACTGCAGTTTTAGTTGAAATTATGAAATGACTAAAGTTGTTTATTTGTAAATTTGCTTCAATTTTATAAATACATTAGTATAAAGTTAGAAGGTTTTTTAAGTTTTCAAATTTGCTAAAATTGTACTTTTGTTGGAGTTTGGATGCGTTTTGTGAAAATGCTCGATGACTTGAATCAAATCATTTTGCTCACTGTTTTCCATCACTAGTGTGTTGTTGACGGTTTTAAGAAGGCCAATTGCGCGCTCTGCAGGGTCGTTAACTACTGTTAAATTTTTGCAAACTGTTCAATTTTTTGGAAATTTTCATTTTCGCGCCAACAAGAAGATGGACTTTGAATAAAGTCATAATTGATTCCAATAATATAAAAAAACACATTTTTGTGTTCTCTGACACCAGGTCAACGATTTTGAGGTTGGCTTCTTTGAAAAAACACTTAAAACGAAACAAATTTTGCTGGTCCCTTGGACTATTTAAAGCGGATGCCATTTCGTCCAACGTATTAAGTGAATGTCTTGGATCAAAAAAAGATAAGCCAATCGCCATTTCACTTAAATACCATAAGTGGCGTGCCATTATTTCCAAAGCAGCCTCCGCCACAAAAAAATTTAAACAGTTGAAAGCTTTATGATAATTCGCAAATATTTTTCTGTGCAACTAATTTTTGACACATTTTTATTATGGCTCCTACATAATAATATTATTACACAATCTAATTTTGATGAAGAGCAGACATATTTAACAAGTAAATATAGACCGCAAAATAATTACTTTTCATCATTTCAACTAAAACTGCAGTTTTTCTTAACAGAATGCCACTGCTATGTACACCAAAATCTTTATTTTAAAATTTTCTACAATACTGCATTTACAGAATATAAAAATTTTGCCTCGTTAAATTTTTATATAAGAAAAGGTAAGCAAAAATGAAAAAAAATATAAGTTCGTATTGGAAAATCTGAATTTGTAATGCTATGAATAAATTACCATCGAACAAAATGGCAATGTTGCTAAGAATGTTGTTAAGAACTGCTTTAGTTAGAGGCAAATTACTAAAGCAAGATTTTTTCATTTTTTGAAAAAAGGCATTTTGCCTAAAAAAACGAAAAAACGGTTTGAGAGACCACTTCCCCTTCATCAATATTTAATTGTTATACACCAAAATTCTTGGTTTTTAGAGTAGATTAGGAAAATCGATGTTCATGAATTGATTTCGAAAAAAGTATAAAAACTGAGACGGTCTAATAATGTATATACATATTATATTTTATGACTTTGGTTCAGCTCTGAGCCATCCAAATCTACCCCATGCAATAATTTACCAATCAAAACTGTAAGTAATAAACAAACATGTCAAACATCTATCAAATAAATCAAATGTCACTCAATAATAATTTAATATGTTTTGTATTTTATTTAAAGATAAAATAAAATGAAAACTCCAACATTTGATTTTACTCGCAACTAGGGTTCCTACTCGGAAAAAAATTGCCAAAAAACAAAAATCCCTGGAAAATTATTTTTAAAATTCCTGCGAGTATTTCGAGAACCACTATGTAAAGTTTTTGACTATCATTAAAGTAGTCTTTACAATTAATTTTATTAACTTAAGACTTATCAGTGTCGAATAAAATGAAAGAGATAATTATTCCATTGAAACAAATTTTAAAGCATTTTAAGGCACTTTGAGGAGCTGAGCTTTGTATTTGATTTGATGGATTTAGTTTTTAGCATTTCTCCTTAATTTTCATAGCTTACGCATTTTATAAAAAACATTAGCTACACTTGGTGTGCTTCGCTACCCTTATCTTAACAAAATACAATAAACATATACAAAAAATTGTATAGGTAGTAACTCATCCCCCATCCCGCCAATTTAGTATCTTTGACCTTCCTTAAGTAGAAGCAATATACTGGGAAAGTTTGATCGCAATCAAATATAGTAATTAATTGTAAGGTTGTACACCCAGAGAAAAAACATGTTTAAATATGGTCACCTCCACCTTAAGGAAAATTTTAAACATATTATGTTTAATTTAACCATATTATTGTCACTGACAACCATATTATGGTTAAAATAGTCCTCCATCAAGAAGCCACAACCATATTGTGGTTGGCTCCGAACATATTGTGGTTAATAATAACTAAAATATGTTTAACACTTATAATAGCATGGTTGCCTTTCAACCATAGGATGTTGCTCTTTGAAAAGAGCAAAATACTATTTTTAATTAAAAAATAAATTATTGAATTATATAACATGTTTAGAGGCAACCATAATATGTTTGTGGCTTCTCGATAGATAACTTGGTTAACAATAATATGGTTGTCGGTGACAATAATATGGTTAAATCAACGATAACATGTTTAAAATTTTCTTTAAAAATAGTTTTGTTGGAGGTGACCATATTTAAACATGTTTTTTCTCTGCGTGTAGTTAAATGCCACCCATGTAAATCTTATTCGGCTAGTGTTATGTATAGCTGTTCTTGCTTGCCTTTTTCATATACGTTGCTCTAAATTTCGTATTTCGCGTAGGTGTTTTTTCGAAAACCTAATATCACAGAAAAAAATATCTCAAGAAAATTTTTAACAACACAGTTTGTTAAAAATAAAATTTTAGATCAACAAACTTTTTGTTTGATTCATAGAAAAAATTTATCAAATTGACACTTTGCAAAATAGCACTCAATAAAACATATTTAATAATGAAATAATTAAATATGTCTTCATATTCAATAAACAAATATTTGAATCGAAGTAAAGACAGTATTTTAACAACTCTTGTCCATTTTAAAATAGCTCATAATTCTCATTTGTTTTACAGTTTTATTTGAATAATATATTTAGTGTTGCCAAAGTCTTTGGAAAAGGTTTCCTGATGATCTGGCCTAAGCAACCAGTGAAATGCGCATAGGAACTTACTTATCCCCGCATAATAAATTTTAATGTTTTTATAAAAATATAAAAATTGAAAATTTATGACATCATCATTAATAAATAAAAAAATAAAGATTCGATTAACATTTTGTTGAAAAAAATTATTTTGGGCAACAACTTTTTTTATTGACTCAAAAAACTTGGTTGTTGGCTAAAAATTTAACAATTATACATACAAACTTTTTTATCAATACCGCAAAAATCGTCATCGCAGAAAATTCAAAAATTTTTGTAATCAAATATGCGATTTTCGTATTCAAATCTGAAAATTATTTTTTTCTGTGTAGTTGATATCTTATTCTAATTTGCTCCTTAACTGCTGCGCGTTCCTCCTGAGTTAGTTGCGAACGTAATGTTATTACTAAACGAATACGCTTAACTACTTCATTGAGGTAATTAAGCGAATTCGTTTACATACCTCAGTGAGGTAATTTAACGTAATTATTTACAAGATACCTTAACTTTGATGTATGAAAAAAAGTTAAGACATAGAAATTTTTACATGTATCAGCAAATCTAAAGAGATAGCAATAAAAAACAATGGGATTTGCTGTCAAATTTTTTCTATAATTATTTTTGAGATGTCCTGTCATATCCTACTAACAAAAGCGTACTCATAAATACAAACCTATTATCAGGGAAACCGTAAATATGTAATCGCATGTTTTTCTTGTGCGACCAATGAAGGCAAAAACAAAAATTTATCCGTTCTAGAGCAAATATGTATATAAACTTGTGCTGATACATAGAATTGTACACTACATATGACATATTTAATTTAGAACGAGTTCTATTTTCAAGTGACGAAGCTGTTTTTTATTAACAAAATTATTTTTGGCGGCAAAAATTAGTTGAAATTTTTGTATTTTATTTTATTTTTGACAGGTTATGTCAGATGTACGTTACATACCAACATGTGAAAATGTAAATTATAAACTTTGTTTAAAACTCAAAATTTGACATACACATGAAATCACATGTGTGTAGAAAAGTGACGTTCCATATGACAAATACACATAATGTGAACAAAGTTGCAATTTTTAGATAACTTGATAAAACTTTGTAAATACGTTTTAATTGTTATAAGAACGAAACCTATATAAATTGTGAGAACCGGTCTATAATAGCACATGCAAACTTCTTTTTTTATGTTCATAAACCATTTAAACATGCTCGGATTAAGATTAAATGTGGCCCAAAATATCTTACTGCAAAGTAAATATGGTTGAATTCGATCAGATTTAAACATACAGCATCCAAATATCAATCCCTAGAATATACAAGCTATTTTATCCTTTAAATGTTAAAATAATTTAAAATTTAGTGACCTTTCCTTTAATCCCTTAAAGACAAAATATCTCATATATTCGGTGTATCTAGATAATATTGAGCACAAATAACTCTTATATTAATCTTAACCTCGTAGCATGACTTTATTCTGGTCAGCCCAGAATAAATTTATTTTAATGCAATTATTAAATTGTGGAATATTTTGCTTTTAAATAAGCCATATTTTGTAAATAAGCGTGAAAGGCATTTAAGCGTGGGGTAATTAACCGGGTTATACTGTATTTCAGATGTACTTTTTTGCAAATTTGTTCATCTACATATTTCCGAACGAAGACTTGATTCGCTTAACTCACATTTAAAATCAAAACAAAAAATAGCACATTTAAACGAAACCTTGTTAATTAATTTTTTGACACCCAAGAAAAACTTTGATAACTAATATGCAAGTGGCAGTGTAAATAAAACTGAACAGGCAAAATAAAATAAAGTAATTTATTTATTTCAGCTATAAGGACATTAAGAATTAAATTCTTTTATAGTCCAGAGGTATCTATTTTTTTTTTTTTTTGTTTACCTACTTACAACTACATTTAGAATTAACAAAAAATCAATTGAAGACGGGACTGTAAGAAAAGATAAGCTCACTGTTTATTGTTGTTGTTTTTGTTTAAGCTTTGAAATTGTTACAAATGAAAATGGTGCTTATAATTCTTATTCGTTTAACAGTTTTATTTGTATAATATCTTTAGTTTTTCTAAAATCTTTGGATGAAGTTTCCTGCTGATCTCGCCTAAGCCACCAGTGAAATGCGCCTAGGAATAGCTTATGCCATTAACAATAAATTTCAGTTTGTCAATAGTATGAAATGGGAATTAAGCGCATTTAAACAAAACCTTGTTAAGTTTTAGACTCAAAAGAAAAATTTTGATAATTTTTTTTTTATGTTCACACCTATTAAATATTTGACGTCCTACACGTAACCACTAGTTTTCTTAAAGAATGGTTTGCTTTTGCAAAACGTTTGGTTAGAGCAAACATTATTAAACAGTTTCTAAATTACATTATACAATTATCATCTTTGGAATAAAGTTTAGGAAATTAATAGAAATTATTAAAAATAATGGCGATTTCTATTCTGAGAAAAAAATGCTACAGTATATGCATGTAACACTTTTTCATGTTACCTATAATCACTCGAAGTGTAACATGTTGTACAACTTCAATCGAACAGAATTAGATGCCTTTATTTACAACTATTACACTTTTATTATTAATGTCGTTCATTAGCGATTTTTAAAACTATTCGGCTATTTGCTGCACATTTACTTTACGGTTTGGAAACAGACATTGACATCACTTATTGCTTGAACAAATTTAAAACGATAATAAATACATAGAATTTTCCACCAAAATAAAAAAACGATTTAACTCAAAATGGGGTATGCCGTCAAAGAATATTTAGATGTAGAATTCTTTTGACAAAACTTTTAAAATATGACAAACAAAATAAAATATTGGTTGTACAAACAAAGTAGTAAGTACCAAAGCTGTAAAACAGGGCAGTATGAACCCTTAAGTAAAAGTAAGGGTAAAACATGTAACATGTTTTGCATGTTTTTCATCAACATTTTCACAAAAGAACTTGAAAATTTTTCCAACAGTTGTATTTTTTGTACAAACGAACACAAAATGTAGAACATGTAACATTAATGCAACATTTTTCTCAGAAAAGAAATCGCCATAAGTAAGGATAAATTATAAATTTACCCTCCAAATTGCCACATAATTATAAACCAAATTTTTTTGGGGTTTTCCAAATGTCAAAGATAAAGTTTATACGCTTCGGGGAATAGAAAAACTTTGGGGAAATAAGAAACCCTACATAAATATTTACAACTTATTAATGAATTTAATTACAATTAATCATCGCTGGCTAAAATAATCGTATTTTTTGGTTAAGATAAGCCGTTATAATTAATAAACTTTTTTGAATCGTATTGTTGTTATTTAATTTCGTTGCTGTTTTTTTGCTGTTGGCTGTGAATAAGATGGTTGGTGATTATCTCAATTGTTAGTGGTTTGTATTTTAATTATTCATGTGACGGCTGCCAGATTTGACGATTTTTGTTTTTTTGGTATAAAAGTGGATTATTGACGACTAGACGATTTATACACTAAATAGGACGATTTTTCAAATGACAAAATATTTGCAAATGTTTTTAATAAAATTTTACATTTTATTTTACCTTCTTAGATACTTTAATTTATTTAATTGGCAGTCATTTTCATGTTTGGAGTTAAATTTACTCAATTGGTACCGTTTTATAAAATTCATTTTACAACCATTCTTTTTAACCACTTTAACAGGATTTTCGGCGTGTAAACTAGGTGTTGAATATCTTACGACTTTAGTTCGTTTTGTTACTTTTTTATGAATTCCAAGACTTTTGAAAAAGTTTTGGTTGTGTTAATTCTGGTGCCTAGTATGTCTTCAGTTCTCAGTTATCTAGCATTTGTGTCCCTCTTGTATATTCACAGCAAGAATTAACTAACAATACCAATATTTTGAATAGTTTTTGGATTCACGGCTAAAGTTTGTTTTTTGTAAAATATTTATTTAGTCAAATATTTCGACCAATTTTAATAACCCTTCTCAGGAAAATTAAATAAATTTTTATTTAAACATACAAATGCTCCCCTCATTTGTTATGTATAATTTTAATATCACATTTTGGATGAAAAGTAAGGAAAAAATTTGTTGTAAACCTTGTACTATTTTTGTTGTTGGACTTGGTGCTGTTTTTCTCAAGGGATTGAACAGTACCAATACCATCATGGGAGGTAAAAAAACACCAAGTCCTGTTTAATAAGTAAAGGTATGTTACCTTATAAGACGTAATTTTATTAAGGATATCATCGACATAAAAAAAATATATTAGAGTCATATAAAATATTCGGACAAACGCAAATTACAGAAATAGAAGCATTTGTGATTTTCAACATGTTTTTACGGTCTGCTGTAAAGTTTTCAAAATGGGGATTGGTGTAATTTTTCTCCTACCTGCAGAGTTAAAAAAAAAGAATTTTTAAACTAACTATTTGAAATCATTTTCTTCAGTGTACTCGCCACTGTTTTTTTTTTTTTTTTTCCATAATCAATATTATAATTGTTGAAGACCGAAATATAAAATTGCAAGTCTTCAATTTCTCTCCAATTTTCCCCAAAGTGAGTAGATAAAAGTATTCTTACCCCCACATTTATGGGCATAACATCTCGAACAATGTAATTTTTTCCGAGCTCCTGTTCTTTTTTTTTCTATTATCATTCACTTTGAAGATTGGGATTTAAATTGTAGTTTTCTTAGTGCTTTCACCACAGGAGCTGCAGCAGATTTCCAGTCAGATATATGAACATCGCTACAAAAATATTTTCCAATATACGATTTTTCGAACTTGTTCGCAAATTTGCATTTTAAATTCCCACACTAGTGATTTGTGCGAGCTCAACGTTTTGTTAATAGGGCTGTGCGCGCACAAATCACAAGTAATTGAAAATTTTTAATTTCTTCTGAATTATTCGATGGGTAAGTGGGCTTGTGCGCGAACATTTTTAATTTATTTTTTTGTTGTGTAAACAAATAAATCATCCAATTGTTATCCGCTTCACAATTCATGTCGTGTGTTGAGAAATGGAAATGGGCTGTGCGCGCACAAATCACAAGTTATTGAAAATTTTTAATTTCTTCTGAATTATTCGATGGGTAAGTGGGCTTGTGCGCGAACATTTTAAATTTATTTTTTTGTTGTGTAAACAAATAAATCATCAAAAGCGCAATTGTTATCCGCTTCACAATTCATGTCGTGTGTTGAGAAATGGAACGCTAACAAATCAGACGCACAAATCACTAGTGTGTGGTCAGCTTAATTCGACTCTATTTTATCAACGATATCTTGGCGCACTTCACACAGAAAAAAGTTTTGAAAATGCCTGGTAAACGAAACAAATCAGTTTTGTTAGCAACTGCAATTTTAGTTGTGTTAGTTAGTTTGAAGATTTTGACGATTTTTTTTTAAAAATTTGACGACTTTCGACCAATTTTATCTGGCAGCTATGATTCATGTCTGTATAAATACTCGCTCAAACATATGTACACTTATCCAAATGAATTTATACCAGGGATGGCAACTGGCTTTTATAATTTTGTACCAACTATAAAAACAAAATGTACTTTTCAAGCCATGACGGTACCATTTTTTTAATATTTATCAAAACAAAAAGCTTAACAAGAATGGGTATACAAATTTAGAAGTGCGCAAAAAAATATAACAAAAAAAATAAAAATTACATATCTAAAGATTATTTATAAAATATTTATCAAAAAATGGTAACACATACGGCTTCAATTGCTTACTTGACCTGCATTACAGATAATTTGTTTGGTTAATTAAAGAAGCTACTTTTTTTAAGAAGTAATTAGTTTTAGGCCCGTTTTCAGAACTTACCGATAACAAAAATTTGGAATTTATTGGCCATATAAAAAGTGTTCAATTATTACAACTTGACTTTAACCTAAAGTGAGCGATAAGTTAAAGGAATATTTATCTCAGCTGGTAGGTTGAAGTAAAATTATAATAATTGAACCCTTTTTAGAGGGCAAATAAAATTCTACTTTTCGCTAGCAAACGCGAAACAATAAACGAATATGACAGTGCATGTTGTTAACAAAAATACCTATTAAAACAACGTTAGAACAAAAGCTGACCATTAAAAAGAAGAAAAAATGGGAAAAAAGAGAACAAAAAAAATTAAAGTTGACATCTAGCAAAACGTTGAGATTTTCAAATTGTACCAAGTAAGCCGCGTTAGTAAGCTCAAAATGAACCAAAAAAAAATACAATTGCACCATGATTTCCATCCGTGATGTATACAAATTTACATATTTGTTTTTAAGAGAGTTTATTGTGTTCGCTCTTCACAAATATTTGTGCAATACAAATTATTTCCTGCAAATTAGGTCATTTAAAAACAAAATGAAATTAAATACAAAATTTTTTTATTAATTTATTGAGATTCTTAATATCCGTATGAACGTTTGTTGGTTTCAGCATTAAAAAAAATTTTAAAACTTAAAATCTTTAAAACCCGTATTAAATAATTAATGAAGTCTGTGGTGAACAAGAACTTTGTTAAATGTTCTCTCAACGGATTCTTAATGTTGGGTGTTGAGTGATAAATAAGAATAAATTACAAAAAAAAAAACAAGAAAAAAATATCTTTGTAACGAAATTAATACCACAGGTATTAAATTTAATTGGATTTAAGCTAAAATTAAAACCTCTAAAAAAAGAAGCGATAAAAGAAAATAATGCGATTTAAGTTTTTTTCAGTGATAATCCAATAAATTGAAATTCTTTAATTAAAGTAAATTAAGGTTTAAGAATTTGCAAAACCACACAATTTTTTATGACTCGCTAAAGATATGGAGTCAATTGATTGAAGTGAGTTTATTTTATTTAATGACTACTCCCGCTTCTACTGTTTTCTATTATAAGGGCAGGGTTTTGTAGCCACAAGAACTTTAACTGCCTGTTTTTAAAACAAATTTTGAAATTTAGTTTTAGTTTTAAATGTTAATTAAATGAGTCACTTTTGCGCTCGCGTTCTAAAAACATCAGCTCAATAACTTCCCTATCGATCCCATAAAACAAACATACATATGGGTAACTTTGTCAAGTGACCCAACTTTTGAAATCGATGTCTTCCGATTTGGATAAAATTTGCACCAAGGTCCTATTGGATAGTAGTTTAGACACAAATTTTCAACAAGATCGGTCAAAACGTTTCTGAGTTAAAGCGGGTCAAAGTTTGACATTTTGGCCAAACAGTGTTCTTTCTCATCCATGTAACTTATTACCTACTGGTGTTAGAAAAATTCGTTCCAAGTAGCTTAGATAGCTATTTTATCAATCTTTCGAAATTTTATTATTTTTTTTATAATTTTAAAATTTTTTTTTTTTTTTAAGCGGGTCTTTTCCTTTAAGGAAAATCATCTGTTCATTTTTTACATTTTAAACATTATTTAAAAAAAAATTACATGCTAATTATCCAAATCGGAAGACATCGATTTTAAAAGTTGGGTCACTTGACATGAAAGCCCCCATATGTATCTCTACTTTGCGCTAACGGGTTCACTTTTCTCCAAATATTTCCGCTGCTGATTACCGTAGTCTCAATATGTATTCTCCATGTAGTGTCCCATTTGTTCCCCAGCGGATTTCATTCTATACCAGCTTTGATGATGTCGTTTGTTTTGTTTCTAAGGTTTTGGCCAATCCACTGCCACTTGACCCTTTTTGTTTCAATCGATAAGGGCTGTTAACCTGTTTCTTGCCATCGGGTGTGATAAATCAGTTCTTGGCAATAAAAATGGCAAGGATTCTACAAAGAAAGCGGTTCAAGAACACTTTCGTATATTGCATGTCGCGAATGACAGCGTTCCACCGTAAAAAAGGGTGGATTTTATATTTGCATTGAATATCGAAATTTTCGTCCGTAAAGGTAATGAGAATGACTTCCAAATTGTACTTTGATGACAGTTTGCCCGGACCTTTGTTGGCAGTCATAATACTCCATACAAAGCAGAACTGCCGCACATCCCTAACTTCTGGGACTTCGCCAAAATAGGGAGATTTTTTTTTGCTTTTGCGACATTTATTCTCAGCCCTTAGCTGAAAATGACTCACAAATAAAATCTCTAATAAAAAAACGCATTTTTTCAAACTATTTTGGTACAACCAGTTTTCTGTTTCTGCTTTTATGTTCAATATTTTTTTTTTTAATGTTAACAAAATATTCTTCTTTTGCCCAATGCGGCACTTAACCCAGATAATAAATTTCCATAAAATTGTTAGTACCTTTAATACCGTACTATAAAAGTTAATACCCATATTTATTGTAAAAATTTAATAAAAAAAGAAAATTATTAACACACATTTTAACAGCAATTTATCGACTCATACTCCAATTTATTTCATTACATGAACTTTCCATGCCATACAAAATATATGTTTACATACATATGTATGTGTATATGTAAGTACTTTCATGAGTACTTACATGTATGTATGTCAACATTAAAATATGCTTTTTAAAAAAGCTTAACAGAATGTGACATAAAAGAATATGAAATTTTTTACATCATCTATTGAAATATCTCTTTCCTTAAAGTGTTATCACGCCTTTAACAACTCCTACTCTTCACTTGAGAAAAAGTTAACAAAAAAGAAGATTTAAATTGCAAAAAAAAATATTTATAAAAAAAAAAACAAGAACACTTGTTTATTTTGCAAAAACTGTTGCAAATTTAAGAATCATTCTCAATACTCTTAACACTTCAGACTCTTACGTTTAAAACTACTCAACCATTAACAAATACACCAACACTCACTCAATTACACACACACAAATTCATTAATGCTTACCTACATTTTGTGTAAATGTGGAAAAAAATATTAATATTTAATAACTAAATTCCGTTTTATATAGAAGTACATGTCTGACTGTTTGTCTGTTCACATTTTGTTTATTTATTCAAGACAGACTTTTAAATAATTAATTCATAAGAGATTTTTCTATGTTTTATTATGCCCTTCATCACAGGAAGATATCAAAAGTTGAAAAACTGTTGCTCCTTTTAATGTATTTTACTTGTAGAGTTGTAAGTTCTAGTTTTGAGCGACAGGGCAGGGCCCTGGTTAAGAAATTTGTTTAACAACCACCTCACTGAGTTTAAATACTTCTCCCGTAAATAACCCAAAAATATTTTCATTTTTGGCTGTTTCTGTTTTAGTATCTACAATATTGATCTTAAGCCCCATTCGTTTTATGTGTATATGGGGCATTCCAAGCAAAATTAAAAAATATTTTTGATTCCCCAAATTTTGTAATATTTGTTAAAACAAAATAAACAGTCTTTTGAAGGAATTATTTAAAAATGTCAAGATTCACCAGGAAGGCTCTGTTAAAGTGCACTTAAAAATATCACATGATTGTAAATTAAAAAGAAATCTAAATTTAAATCCGAATTGGCATAGAATGCCGCATATACAACATATTATATATATATATACTGTGTTCCTAATGAGAAGGGATGAGATTTTCATGCACTAAAAAAAAGAAAATATGCACTAAAAAATTAAAAAATATGCACTAAAAACTTGAGAAATTTTCATAAAATATCGTTTTTTAATTTTACTAAACACAAGAATATAAAAAATGCATTCTATTGTTATTCTAATATCTTTAAAAAACTGAAATAACTATTTTTTTGTTTGAAGGTTTTTTGTCGAAATCTTAAAAATCTTGTGTTTTAAGCAAAGCTCCAAAAAATGTATGTATTGATTTTAAACTGTTTCTTAGAGGATTTTTTTGTGTATTTAAAAATTTGTTAAAGAACTTTTTTACAATATAAAAATATAAAAAAAATCACTCAATAATGTCAAAATATACATTTAAAACCAAAATATGCAAAAATATGTACTTCACCAAAATATGCAACGATATGCAAAAACAAATCGATGCTATTTTAACGCAAATTTAATGATTCGGAAAGATAATCGTTCGTAGACTATCGGCAAAAAGCATGCATTTGCATGGAAATCGCATCCCTACTAATGAGTCGAAGAGTTAGATTAACGATGCCCGTCTATTCGTATTGCTGTTGAAATGAGTTTTCTGATGATCCCAGAAAAGCTGGGAGCTAGGATGTATATGACAAGTTAGAGCGCTATATTTTTTTTTTTTTTTTTTTTTTGAAAACGGATAGAACAGTCTAAAATACTTTTACGTTGTGTTAAAAAAATACAACACTATAGTAAACAATTAAAACAAACATTTCATTTTGTTTTTAATTTTAAATGGTACGTTTTGAAATGAATTAATTTAAAAATATTTTAAATTTCATTGCTCTAAGTTAAAATTATAGAGTTTATGAAAGATTCACCAGAACCACTAGAATGGTCATGGTTAGTTATCAGCTGTTGCTTTTGTAGCAAGCTAAAGTCACCTTGTGTAAATTCGCCTTGATAGAATTGGTGAAACTGGCCATAAGCAACGAAAACTTGATTTAAATAACTATAGAATTAAAATGAATTTTTTTTAGCTAAACTTTTTGCTTAACTCAATGAGAAATCTTTGGCTTGGACGAGAATGGTGAAAAATTTTCTTGGTTTAAGCCACATTTTCTGGTGATTTAGTAAATAACTATTTCCGTCTAGTTTGCATTCATACCACTTTACGCCATTTTAACGAAATAATTTTAAAAGAAATTTTAAGAACTCATTCCTTTAAGCCGCTGAAAAAAATATTGTGTATTTTTTTTAACCCATACTCTATGAATTATTTATAAAAATTAAGCCTATAAAAGAATTTTTTTCTATTTCTTTTTGTTTGTTTTTTTTTTTTAATTTTTGTGTTCTCTTTTATCCTAATTCAATCAAATGTACGCATAAATATTAAATTTCATATCTTTTCAGGAAAATAAGAGCAAAAAAAAAAAAAACATTAAATAAAAAAAATAACATCAAGTTACAATAAAGATGTTCTATGTAAATGAATTCATTTGGAAGATTCTTTTGTTTTCATTTATTTTACTTTCGATTCTGTTTATAAATGTTCATTCACATGATTTTAGCACTTAATATTTTTCGGTTATTGACTTTATTTTTACGCTTCTTGATTGCGGCAAAGTTTTTATGTTCGCTTTGTTTTATTCTTTATTTTTTTTTTTATTTTTCGTTATTGTTTTTATTATTTTAATATTGTAACAATGTTCTAAGGGGTGATTCATAATAATAAATAGAAAGTGTTATGCACAACGTTTTAAGAGTTTACAAATGAATGAAAACTAATAAAAACAAAATGATGGCAAAATATTAAATTAGTTGTAATTCGTTTTAGGTAAATATGATTATAATATTTCTAAATTTTCGAGCTTTAGGTCTTTTTGTTTTTTAAAAAACTTTTAACGTTTTATTTTAAAACCAATATTTCGGCACTTCCTTGAGTGCCTTCTTCAGGGTTTTTTTTCTTAATTTATAAAATTTTTAACAAATTATGAAAAATTTAACAATAACTGACAAATTAAAAAATTTTAATTCAAAAACAAAAAAATATTTTTCAAATCAAACTTGATCTATTACAATATAAATAAATTTTTTAACTTCCGTTTCTATTTTTATAAATTAAGTGTCTATAATTTTGTGCTACATTTTCAGTGTCTGACTTAAAATTAATTCTTGAAATTGTAGGAACCTTTATAATTTGTAACATTTCTAACATAAATCTACGTTTATAATTATTTTCTGTGTTTAAAACAGTTGTATTTTCAAAATCTGGATAATGATTTAGATTAGCACAATGAGTTGATAAAGCTGTTTTTTGTGATATATTTCTATATTTTTGATCTGATTTATGTCCTGCTATCCTAGTTTTCAGTTTATTTTTTGTTGTACCTATATATACCTTATTACACTGTCCACTAACATTACCCTTACATGGTATTTTATAAACAATATTTGACATATCCATCTTCTTTATTTTGTCTTTCATTTTAGTAAATAGTTTACCTACTGTGTTAAAAGATTTATGAGCTATTTTGTATATTTTGCTATCATATATATTTGATTTTTCTAATCTTTCTGAAAATTTAGGTATATATGTTACCGACTTATAAATCTTTTGTTCTGTAATACTATTTTGGTTATTTATTCTACAATTATTATGTTGTATTAATAAATCTGTTATTAATTGTTTTGGAAAACTGTTATCAGTTAAAATACCTGAAATCTTGCTTTTATTATCTCTATGAAATTCTGAATCACTTATTTTTAGAACTCTTTCTATAAAATTTTTAGCTGTATTAATAATTATTCTCTTTGGATGTTTCGAGAAATAATTAATAATTCTACCAGAAGATGTTGGTTTTTGATACCAATCTATTAATACCCTATTTCCTCTTCTAATTATCAAAGTGTCCAAATATGATATTCTTGAATTAGATTCCCTTTCAATTGTAAATTTAATATCTGAATGAAAAGAGTTAAAAATATCTAACATTTGCTCTATTCCTGATTCAGAAATTATACAAAATAAATCGTCAACATATTTTGTCAAGATCTTTGGTTTTACAATTAATTTTTCAACACATATATCTAATAACCTTTCCATAACTATATCTGCTACAATCGGAGAAGCTGGCGAACCCATTGGAAGTCCTTTCATTTGGTTATATATATGATTATTTATTTGAAAATATCTACTATCTATTATACAAAATTTAAGAATACGTAAGAATAAGTCCTTCTCCATATTCGTATGTTCCCTTATTATATTCCATTTTTCATCTACTATATTTATAGCTAAGTCTATTGGAATGCTAGGAAACAATGAAACTACATCAAGAGAAATTAACCTCTCATTATTATCTAATGTAATATTCCTAATTCTGTCTTTGAATTGAAGAGAATCCTTAACATTATATTTTGAATTTTCAGTAATTTTATTAAGAATTCTTGTTATATATTTACATAGTTCATATGATGGAGAATTTATCATTGAAAATATTGGCCTCAATGGAAAATCCATTTTATGAATTTTTGGAAGACCGTATAGCCTAGGTGCCATTGCCGTATTAGTTTTAAGTTTATTCCTTTCCGTTATTGTAATTATTTCATTGTTAAAAAGTTCTTGAACTAAATTATTATTTATCTTTTCAAGTTTATTGGTAGGGTCCTTATCCAATCTCCTATAATTTGAATCATCCCTTATAATATCATTAATTCTTAACTCATAATCAATCCTATTCATTGCCACCGTTGTATTCCCTTTGTCTGCATTCAAGATAATAATGTCCCTATTAGATCTTAAAAATCTATATGTTTCCTTTACTTTGTCCAATATAAACTTATCCCTATTTGTTAATCTCATTTTATTAATATGGTTTTTTTATATTTTGGTAGATTAAAATGCAATCAACCATCAATAAACTGACAGAATATATTTTGTAAACTATGTTTTTAAAATACAAAATACTCCCATTTTTTTATGTATTTAAAATACAAAATACAAACTACTTATATTTATTGTATGTATTTAAAATACAAAATACAAAATACTTGCTGGATATGTATTTAAAATACAAAATACAAAATACTTCCACGTCATGTATTTAAAATACAAATACAAAATACATATTTGTATTTTAAATACGTATTTCAAATACATGTATTTCAAATACTGCCCAGCCCTGATTAATATAAACTTTATATAGATATAGATACGGTTAATTGTCATCAGGGTTGTCAGTTTTTTCACCTTCGACGTCAAAGTATTCATCTTAAGTCTAGAAATTTAAGAGGTTATTTCGTAACCCTTGTGTTAAAAATTTATTCATATAAAATATTTAGAATTTTTATACAAATTTTTTAAGGAAGTAGAACAAAATGTTTTAAAAAATAACCCCATTAATTTTGTTAAGACTTTTCGTTAAGAAAAAAATGATAAACCGGTAAAAATAGCCACATTTAGCGAAGAATCCTGGCTGCTATTATTTTTTTTTAAACTTAAAATTATTTTAGCTCAATAAACAAGGTAACACTCTTTGAATTAATTTAGTTTTTTTAAGGTAGGTACGCCTTACATTATTTTAATATGTATATAAGTACACAATTTTGTGGCAATAAGGAACAAGTGCTTAAGTCTATGTTTTAAGTTTAAAAGGTGATTTTTGAAAATTTACTCCTATTCTAACATAATCATCACTTAACTGCGGTTATATGTATATATTTTAAAGTTTTTTTCCTTAACATTCCTTATGTCACAGATCGGAAGCAAACTTAAGTTTTTATTCCAAATATTTTTACACATTGGAAAAAGATATGTACGCAAGGAGTAATTTTCCTATAACTTCCTGAAAAGTCGTACAAAATAATTGAAACTTTACCCGTATGTAATTTTGATTGTAAAGGTCTTAAGGGTGCCATTGTTTCTAGTTGTTGTTGCATGTGTGCATTTGCATATGAAGATCTAAAAAAAAAAACATAAATTTAGCTTAAGTCAACTTAAGTACTTCTTCCTTTTCCTTTTTCCCAAAGAACACTGCTTTAAACTTGCATCGAATGAGTTGTTAAAAATGTTTCGTTGACTACATCTTATCAACTTAAGGCTAGATTACACTATCTCACAAGTCTTACGTAATCCATAATACTTTGTGAGATAGAAATCTAATAAGTTTTGTTGCGACTGTCAAAAAATCTAATTTAACATGACAGTTTGTGTTCACACCATCACACAAAGTATAAACACTCACACATGAAATAAAATGCAACCCTGAACCAATGAAAAGTATTATTGTTTAGAAAATTTTCAAAAAACGATGAAGTCGTATGGGATGTCAAACTGTTTTCATAATACTTGTCATTTTCGTGACACATTGCATTCACACTATCACACTTTGTCATATTACTTGAGTTTTTGACATGTATTAATACAAAGTATAATAGTGTAATCTAGCCTTTAGCAGTTACTTTTAAAATTTTCCGATAGTGATAAAAACTATCGATAGTCCGCCAAAAATTAAACTATCGATAGTACTATCGATTGTTTTGCAGCTCTACTGACCGGCCTCATTTTGGAAGAAATACTCTTGGATTATTATTCCCTCAAATGCGGCAATTTTGCTTATTGACGAATCCACTGAGGTGAAAATGTACCTCATCGCTGAAGATGATTTTCTTCCAAAATTTATCGTCCACTTTCATAATAAGCCTGAATAACTTTAACGCATTAATCGATTGAGTATCTTTCCATGGTTTAAATTGAATTAGTCTGAAATTGAGAAATGTCAAATGAAATGCAGAAATAACTTGACGTTTAGGTGTGGTTCACATTCAACATCGGCCCTTAAAATTTAGTGGTTAAATTTAATTAAATAAAAAATTAATTATGACAGAATTCCCTTGTTTTTTCATATAAACGCTTATACACTGACATAACAACGATTTAAAATATATTTCAGTAGATAAGCGTTCAAGTGGAAAAACAAGCGAAATCTGTGATCACTTATATTTTTCACCAAAAATCGATTTTTCAAGTAATATTTAAAAAAAATCTTTAAGCGTTTATATTTCATTAAATAATCGTTGAAATGGAAAAATAACCGAAATCTTTGATCACTCATATTTTCTTCAAAAATCGAGTTTTCATAAAGAAATTACAAACAAGCCTCAAATGTTAATATTGCAGTAAATAAGCGTTTAAACGGAAAACTAAGCTAAATCTGCAATCACTCATACGTTCACCAAAAATCGAGTTTTCATGTAGAAACACCAAAAAATCTTAAATCAAAAATAATTCAGTAAATAACTGTTAATATGGAAAAATATGGAATTAATCAAATTTTTCACCAAAAATCAATTTTTCACATAGAAATTCCAAGAAAGCTTATACCGTTTATATCTCAGTAAATAAAGCTTTTAAATGGAAAACCAAGCGAAGTCTGTGATCACTGATATGTTTTACCAAAAATCGATTTTTCATGAAGAAGTTACAAGAAATCTCATCAAATCTCTTTATCGAAAACTGTAATCCCTCATGTGTGTTTCACTAGAAATCGATTTTTCATTTAAAAATTTAAAAAATTTTATATAGTTAATATTTTAGTTTATAAGCGTTAAAATGGAAATTGGAAATTAAATATATTACAAATTTTTGTCGCATTCTCTAATCTGTTTAATGTGCATTAGCTGGCTTAAAGGGTACTTTACACAATTACACAAGTCTTATTTTTTCAAAGGAAAATGCAACCCTGTCATAATAAGTTGTAAGTATTTGAAGTTTTCAAACAATAAGTTGTAAGTATTTGACGTTTTCAAACAATAATAAGATCGGGGAAGCACACATTTCGTATGGAATCAAATGCTTAATTGCATCTAAATATTAAAGTATCTTTGCAATTATTTAATATTTTTTTTGTAAACGTAAACACAAATAAAACAAATAATTTAAAATAATTCCATTTTTCATTTTCACTTTATTTTTTTCTAATTAAAAATTTAAAAAAAAACTTATACATTTCATTGTAGCTTGACATCTTGATCCTTTGTATATTGCAAATATACATCAAAAGCTGGATTACGTGGACTTTTTTCAGCTATAAGTAAACAAAAGACAAAACATTTTGTATTAAAAAAACTTTTCCTAAGAAATAGTTATCCTACTTTTATAGACTTTATAACCATTTACATCTGCACGATAATAAGTAGTTTGATAGAGTTGCCTTGCACCCTGCGACGGCACCGTGTAATAGCCCTGTTGTACTGGTTTCAAAACACCATTCACCAATACAAGCTCGATACGTTGATAATTGACCATGCCATTACTCAACACCAATCTACAAACGGAAATTAATTCGTTAAATTGACGTATTGCGAACATTTACTTCGTGCTTACTTGTATTCCTCACTGCCATTGTTGTATTTATGATGATAATTTTCCAATACAATTATTGGGTCTAGATGTGTGGGCTCTGGCTGACCTATAATTGTTGGCCACAAATCAGTGCTTGGATCATAGACAACATCATAGTCATCATCGTCAGCAGCAAAATTATTACCGATTTCATCATCTTGTGCATAGTCCAGGTCAGGCATAGCAACGACTGGCTGTTCTGTGAGTGTGTGCAGGGGCAATTCAATGTTGGGTGGCATTACAGCTTCAATCATATCATCGACATCTGATGGCCATACGGCCAATTGAAATTCGTAGACAGGTCGTGTGCTATCAATAGCAATGGGTGCCTGTAAATAGAAAACTTTATTTAAACGAGGGTGGGTGTTTAATAAGGGTTAAAGGTGTTGTCCTATCAACTGGCTATTTATTTAATTTGGCTCTTAGAAACACAAACGCCTTAAAAAATGAAAAGATTGTTAGAAAGCACAAGAAGATATTTTAATATTTTGTTAATAATTTTTTATTTGAAATTTGTGAACGTTTCTGTAATTATATGGTGTTCAGGAGTGCTGACTGATTGGACGTCCGTATGTCCTTAGTTTACTTTTTATTCAAATATTGTGTATTTTTCCGTTTATTGTTAAATAAATTAAGCACATTTATGAGATTTAATAATATAAATTTAGTTTTATTATTTTGTGTTCTTTTTAAGACAACTAGTACGAGAGTACCTTTTTCCATATGAAGGGTCACGATAAGTAATAGAAATAATTTTCAATGAAGATCATCAAATCAAACCTTTTAAAATTGAGAAATTCCGGAAAATTGAAGAAAAAGTTTATACATTTTGAAAATGAAAAATGTTCGGGAGTTAAGGAACCTTAGAGAATGGATAAGCTGAACAAAATTATAGCGTATTTGGCAGTAACTTACAACTAATCAAAAAAAATCTACCCATTTAAAAAGTCCTAAATCCCAAAAGATACTAAGATGTCCTTCTTTTTCTTCTTTCCGCTTCAATCCTTGCATAGGGCCTTTTTCCCAGGATGTGTTGTCACTTGCCATTAACTTAACTCTTTTCGGTGGATTATGTATCTGAGTTTTTTGGTCACCCTTTTTTATACCTTGAGGATTCAGCCAGTATCCGGCGATAAGGTAAGACTTTTTTGAACTCATCCTGGGTTATACTCGTTAAATAATGTTACGAAAAGACATTGGGTCAGCTCGGTCTTAAATTGCCTCCTATCCGCTGCAGTTAAATAACTCGTTTCACATAAATAACGTTTACAGGAGGTTCTAAGTTATACTCGTTCTCCTGGGTACTCCAATCGAGAGTCAGTCGGCCATAGAGCTCGATTAGCTGAGTGTGTGGGTAAGACTCCCTTCAGCCTAATAAATGTCTTTGGCCTATGGATATCGACTTCCAACCTTGTGTTAATACGGTGATTCCCGTCGGTCGGCTAGTTGTCACACCTGCGACAACCACCGCTTACCGTTTTCTTCTCCGAGGCTGCAAGAGTGTCTGTTTTCCATCGTTTCGTCTTAAAGGCTAGCTTAACATAAAATAAGTGACGGTATAAAAATAAATGTTTATATCGTTTACCATTCGTATTTGTAAATTTTGGAAATAGATGGAACCTTGGGAGCCGGGAGCTAACCCCATCATCAGGTGAAAAATCACTTCATTACAATGTTTCTGCTTATGAAACCTGGCCACCAAATCTGTTAAATGCGCCGCAGACAACGGTTTGTAAATCGCTGGAGTTTTAAGTTTAGTCCTACTTTATCCAGCCATATTTTGCAACAGTAGAGCGAGACCGTCAGACATTCGATTTAACATTGCTTATTTATTCTCTTCCTCATATATAATGAATTGGATTTGTTTGTAGTTTCCTTATATAACCAATAAAAACAGCTAAAAAGTATTGTAGGGAATCTCTAAGGGCTTTTGAAATCGTCACTGTTCTAATATTAATAATATTTTGACCTAAATAAATAAGGTCCAGAAATACGGATTCATTAAAAAATTATTAGCTTTTGAGGGCCCTCTTACTTTGCAACTAAAAGCAACGGTTCAAATCGAAACAATTCCAAAAATGTACTTTTTTATAAACAAATCTGCGGGAGTTCTTTTCTATACTAAACTCAATTTTAAAACAAAAAACTTGTTTTTTCATGATTAAAGCCAGGAATTATTCCGTTATTGACAAAATTTCGTTAACAAGTACCCGTGTTCTGTAACTTTGGTGAGAACTTCTCGCATCGAAAAGATGAGAAACAAAATATTCCATCGTTTCTCGAAAAGTGAGAAAAAAGAGCGTCTGTAACTCATGTTGAAAAAGATTACATTGTTACGTTATAAATGCCATAATATTTCACTCGAAGCCGATATGAAATTGCCGACGTTGAAAACGACAGTTACACATATCGTTGACGGCGTCTAAAATTTCCTAAAATTTAAAAATGTTCAACGACAGTGGCGAAAATAAAACCGTCGGCTATACCAAATAATGTAAATTGCGACTTTAATGTTTGTTTTTCAAAAAATAGCTTGTTTGTTTCAATTAATGGAATTTTTGTTTTATTTCTCATATTTCAATCGAAAAGTTTCTCGACGAGGGAGTTATAGAACATGGGCACAGGATTAATTTTTGTGTTGTTTCCCGTTGTTGTCACCTGGAAACAGCACGTAAATCTTTTTTATTATGGATTTCCATTTTTATAAAATTATAATTTTTTATTTTATTTTTAAAAAATTTTATACTATTTTTCTAAAATCTTTTTTTTCATTTTACTTTGATTTTAAACGAATTTAACAGTCCTTTTTCTTGATATTTCTTCAAGTGAAATGAAAACTTTAACGATATTTAAATACACACTCGTGGGCAGTGTTGCCAATTTAGCCATTTAGTGGCTAGATTTAGCCATTTTTCACCTTGTTTAGCCATTAAAAAATGGATTTAGCCATTAGCCATTTTTCAACTTGTTTGGCTATAAAATTTTTTTGCGGTTTTTATAGTAAAATAATAATTTTTATGTTTTTATAAAAATTTATAAATTGCTAAAAGTAAAATAAATGTTTTTAACAATTAAATCGCGTTTTATTCAAACCAAAACTTTTATTAATGTTGAAAATCACAAAATAAAGAAACAGTAGTACAATACTCAATTTATAAAATGGACCAACAAAAACAACAGTTTCTTTTTGGTCGGAAGAATTTCAATATAGAGATACAGGTGGCAACAAAAGACTTTTAGAAATTACAGAATTTACTGTAAAGTTGCTCTTACTTCCATGGTCTTATACTGAAGTTAAGAGGCTATTTACCCAAAGCATCTTTAAAAGTAATTTCAAAAAGAGGCAACCGCAAATTCGATTTTATCAATTAGGTTAAGAATTTTACCATAACAATAAAATATTTTTTAATGTTTTGTATTTTCTATTGTAGATTTGGACTCAAAAGGTTGGGTAAAGATTTTCATGATAAGGATTACCTTCAAAATAATAGGCACGAGTGATTCCTATGAGATGAACAATAACGACTTCGAATTTATCGATGATTTAATTTTTTAAATGCCAGAATATTTAATTTACTTGTATTCTTATGTAGCAAATCGATCTCAATTTAAAATTTTTAATGAATTATTTTTGTTTTGTTATTGAATTTCAATGTGTTTTTTTAAAAAGTTTTTAGCCATTTTTTAGCCAATTTTAAGCCATTTTTTAGGCATTTTTTCTGTAAATTTAGCCATTTTCGGTCACCAAGTTTTGGCAACACTGCTCGTGGGTTTAACCACAATCAAATTTCTTAGGAAATTTTCCTCAGCAGCTACTCTATCTTGAACATCAACATGGCCCATATTTAATTTTATCCTGAATTGTTTTTATTCATATATACACAGCCATGTCCTGGAAATCGAACTCGAGAGAAATTGAAATCAAACAAATCAAATCAAAACGATCCTTCAAAGTTTTTCTTGGGATTCAAAAATTTAATTAACAAGGTTTCGTTTAAATGTGCTAAATTCCAATTTCATACTATTGATAAACTGAAATTTATTGTTGAAGGGATAAGCTATTCCTATGCGCATTTCACTGGCTGCTTAGGCCAGATCGTCAGGAAACGTCATCCAAAGATTTTAGAAAAACTAAAGATATTACACATATAAAACTGTTAAGCGAATAAGAATTATAAGCCACAGTTTTACCTGTAACAATATCAAAGCTTAAACAAAAACAACAACAATAAACAGTGAGTTTATCTTCTTTTACAGTCCCGGCTACAATTGGTTGATTTCTTGTCAACTACAAATGTAGCTGTAAGTGGGAAAAGAAAAAACAAAAATAAAAACAAATTACTTAATATTATTTTGCCAGTTCAGTTTTATTTACACTGCCACATGCATATTTGTTATCAAAGTTTTGCTTGGGATTCAAAAATTTAATTAACAAGGTTTCGTTTAAATGTGCTACACTCCCATTTCATACTATTGATAAACTGAAATTTATTGTTGAAGGGATAAGCTGTTTTAAAATCAAATCAAAACGATCCTTTTTTTAAAGATCATTAAAATATTCCGTTACATTTACGTCATACTTTAAACACCACTTATAAATATTAGAATTACTCTTAAAATTATGAAAAACTACGGTAATTTTTAAAAAAAATTTATCTGAAAATTTACTTCGATTTCGTTTTCTAGAATATTGCCGATAATCTGTTGAATAATTTGCATTTTAATGTATTTTTTATTTTTAATGAAATTATTTTTATCACTTTACTTTACTTCTAAGCGAAATACACTTTTTCCCCCATTTAATAAAATCTATTTTAATCAAGTCAAAAGTGGTTTTCACTCAGCATCAACAATATTGTTATTAAATACACACTTGTCTCTTAGCCAAAAGCTGTTCAGAATTTAAACGTTCACTCATTCACTCATGCAGTCACTTACGGGGTTCTTTATTCAGATTCAATCATACCTTTGTTGCTACTTTTGATGTCGGTTTAGCTAAAACTGTTGTAACATCTTGTAAAACCATTATCAGCATTAGAGATTTGATAACTAAACTCTTCATGTTTTTGCTGCCGCTGCTGCTGCTACTGGCTGTCAGTTATTGCTGGTTATAAGGCTGAATTTATAATTTGTTGCCGCGTGTTTGTGTGTGCTTGATATGCAAAAGCGGGAAGAGATGGTATATAAAGGATGTATTAACCCGTATGTTGTGTTATACTTGTGTTATTTTCGGTTCTTGATTTTGTCTTTTACTCCAGTTGTGTGCTGATTTGTTCGTTGTTTGAAGTGATGTATGCGAATATTGAAAACTTTTTTCAGAAAGTCCACACTTTATGGTTGTGCAGGTATTTATATTCCCTTTCGAAAACCTCAAATATTGGCTAAATGCTGTCGTTGTTGCTGCTTCCAGCTTTCGTTGGCTTTTTATTTTATGACTTTGTATAGTGATTTTCATACCTTTTGTCCATTCTACCTTTTACTGTTTTACTGTTTTATTTTGTTAGTTTATGATGTTCTGGTTTGCCAAAGCAAATATTTTTTGTATTTCCTCTGCCACCAACAACACAAGTGGTGAATTACGAACGATACATTAGGTTTGTCATTTCATGTGTAACACTGACCCACTCAGTACTGTTGTTCTGTCTGCCTGTTAAAAATACGATTAATTCCTAAAGGCTTGACAGAAACTGTTTTTAGTTCCAGTAAAATCGGAAGGGACATGAGAGATGTAACTGCTGTCTATGAGAAAATTAAGAAGGATTCAGCTAAAATTGGTCTGGTAATAAACAAGGAAGAAACGAAGGTATTGGTTGCAATAAGGAGAACATCATAAGCCTTGAAATAGAACGAAGGGTAGCGCTTGCGAACAAGGCACAAAAGATCTAAGCGAATGGAGATTATTTGTCAAGCAGTGCCAATGTTCTATACACAAAAAATTCGCGCCAATTTTTTTCAATTTTATTACATTACTGCAGAAAATTTTCGTAATATCAATAAATATTTAATTGATACTATTAATTTATTTGCAAATTTAATTAATTTTGTAATTAATATCACAAACTTTTCGATTTAAATGTTTGAAAGGAAACAAAAATGGCATAAATTGAAACAAACACCTGTTTTTCTCATTAAACAGTGTCTGTAACTTTTTTTGGCGACTAATAGCTGTCACTTTAGGTTATTACTCCCCAATTTGTAGAAAAAATGTATCTTTAAAATGTTTGTGAGAAAAGTTTTCGCTTTGAACTGTCAAATATAGAAAGATAAGCGAATATTTTCAAAGATATTTTGTAAACAACATACATTAAAGTCGCACTTTAAATTTTTTTGTGATAGCCAACGTTTGTATTTTCGCCGCCGTCTTTGAAAATTTCTCAATTTTAGTACATTGTGTTCGCCGTTGACGATATTTGTGGTTAGCTTTCTCAACGTCTGCATTTTTACATCGTCTTCAAGTTAAATATTATGACATTTCTTAAATAACGACGTAAACTCTTTTGATAGTTTTCGACATGAGTTACAGACACATTTTTTCTCACTTTTCGAGAAATGATGGAATATTTTGTTTCAGATCTTTACGATGCTAGAAGTTCTCACCAAAGCTACAGAATATGAGCACAGGCCAAGACAAACAACAGTGAGTACCATCTAAGTACAAAAGATGGATTCTGTAAATTTATTAACATTAATGCCCTAGAAAAATATGCCCTTATCACATATTATTGTTATATTTTCAATATTAGCGACAACTTGTTTCAGTTGGGTAGGATAAGAGTTATGAATACAAATGTGAAAGAACCACCCTAAAAAATTGATAATTTTGTTCCAAAGAAATTCGTTCCATATGGCTCAATATCGTGAAGATCGGCCCATAATTTAACATAGGCCCCATATAAAGCACGATATCGGAAAACGCTTTAGTACGCGAAAAACCAAACGAATAATGCTTTTGTAATAAAATTTTGTCGGTCAAAGTTTTTTATGACTAGAAATCACACTGTTGACTTTGGATCAGTCTATAATTTACCATAGGTCCCATACACTGAAAGAATTTTCTTCGCAATACCAATGAATTTTGACATTAATCTAATGAAAAATTGCATTAAAAAGGAACGTATGCAGCGCTTCGTTGGATCAATGAAACCTGTTTCATTAAAATGTATTTAATGAAACATTACATTAGATCTATGAATATTATTCATTGGATGAATACTTTCAATTAAGTAAACAATTTTTTTTCTTATTTTATTTTTTTTTTTTTTATTTATTTTTGTTTTTTTATTTTATTTTATTTTTTTTTTTTCTGTCTGTCGTGAATCGATCGCCCAACCTCGGTGTTAATAGACTAGCTCACTACCAGCTAGCCTACCGGAGCAGTGTAGTTTTTGGATAAAAAAAACTACGTTTTTTACTCAATTAAGAGCGTAAATATGAGATTAAATTATCCATAACAACAATAACAAAGTTTATTGAAAGTGGATTAAAAGTTTTTGTTTCATTACTATAATGACATTTTTATTGTCATAATGAAAGTTTAAATTTATGAAGGCAATTATTGAAATAAGTTGCTTTTATAAAAAAAAATTTGTGATCATAAATTTAATGGCATATTACATTAGATGTATGAAATAATTAAATCTTACATTTTTTAATTAACAATTAAACATTTTTTTAAGGAAACTATAATTTTGTATTAATTTATGAATATATTTATGTTTGTATATTGTTTTTTTATGTTCCCAATTAAAATTTTTTGTTTAACTTGGACAAACTTATGTTTTCATATATCCAATGAAAACTTTTAACGTAATTACGAAATCCGATGAAGCGATTTTAACGAAAAGACTTCTTTTAACTATGAAATTCCATTTAGACAATGAAAATTTTCATTTAACCAATGAAAATTTTTTTATGAAAATGATTCATTAAATATATGAAGCATTTTTCTTTCAGTGCATAAAGCTCACTCCAGAATTATATAAACTAAGTGGAAGGTATTAAAGATTTGGCACAGTCGAACACAGAATTGTTGGATGTTATACCCACAACACAATAGTGCAGAGGGTATTGTGCGTTTATCTTTATGTGAAACATATACAAATATTGATGTCGTCCGTCCGGTTGTCTAACTGGTTGTCTATCCATGTAAGTAGCAATTTTGAAAAAAGTTAGATTTGTCGTGTGCGTTTAAAAAAATGGTAATAATGAATCCATAATTTCGCATAACCCCCATACAAATTTTATCCAGAAAAAAGTCTTTGTGCCTTTAAACCATCTTTTAATATTGTTATTTTTGATATTGAAGTAGAATAAAGTCCGCCATAGTTTCATAAGATTAGAAATCGCAGTGACAAATTTCATGAATATCGGTCCATAATTTACCACAGGCCCCATATAAAACCCACTCTCGAAAAACACATATGGTAGGTTGTTAAATATGGTACGCCTAAAACCGTAACGAATACTGTTATTCTTATTATATTTGATCTGTCCTTTTTGTATAGGATTTCAAATCATACGTTAAAATTTCGTGAAGATCGGTCTATAAATTACCAAGTCCACTCTCTAAAAAAACTTTAGTTTAGATTAAAAACCACAGTGTCGAACTTTTGGAAGATAAGGCACCCCTTCGGAAAACACATTCTCATATAGCCACTCCTCCTATTATATCTATCGGTGGAAGGTACCAAAGATTCGGCACAGCCGAATTTTTTTTTTCTTAATAATTCTTAAAAGCTTATTTTTTTTTCTTTGCTTTTGCCGTTCATTTTGTAGGCAGATTTCGTTAAATTATTTAAAAACAACTCTTGTGTTGGTTTTTGTCTGATTTTTTTCAGTTTGATGACCCACTTTAAGTTTAAAAACTTATCCTTATCCTTTTTTTGTTACTAATCCGACTGCAGTTGTTTTTTTTCAGTTATATTTTTTATAATTTTATTTTTATTCTGCTTTATTTTTACATTCTTTTTTTCTGCTTTATCTTACAATATTGTTATTATTGCCATCTGATGGTGATTTTTTCAAAGAATTTTTTTATTGCAAACTTAATAAAAAATTTTGCTTATTTTAGCAAAACCCAATAAGAAATTTATTACCATAATGCAACTGTAAAAATGTTTTATTGAATAAATGTAGATATTTAAGCCAAAAGGACAATAAAAATCGCTTATTATACCAGCCTAAAGAGCCATTTAACTTTAAATAGTAAGTTTAGAAAAAAATTTGCTCTTTGGCTAACTAAGAATATACAAACATATGGAGGGTTAAGAGCTGAAGCGAACACCAACTCAAAATGAAAATATTTTGAGTTTGAGTATGTGAACTGCCAATTATTTCTGTTGCCATTGACTTGGGTTAGTTACCGTTAGCTTAGGAACGAAAAACTTTTTAATTTAGTCCGTTACAAAACTGAATAAAGTTTAAATTTGCGGAGAATATCGCACTAGTTTTGAAATATATTTGACTTGGTTTGGTTTAGCTCTGAACCCTTTATATATCGTTACCTTCTGTTGTAAAGGAGTAACGTCCACATTTTTTTGTAATTTAGTTATTTATGCAGTCAGTAGAGAACACAAAAATACAGAGTTTCAAAAAAAAATTATTTTTTGTATGTTTTATTTGCCGTTTTTCAATGATACGTAAAAGTGCTATGTCCAATAATGTTCAAAAAAGTGCCCTTTTGATATGAAATGTTATAACAAAATATTAGACTTGGTAACTTTAAAACAAATAAAAAAGATTCTTATCCTCCAACAATAAATTTCAGTGCATTTATTAAGAATAAAAATTGGGAATTAAGCACGACAAACAAAATCTTATTAATTAAAAATGTTGTATTCCCAAAAATTACTTTGATAATATATTTACAAGTGCACTGCATAAAAAACTGAACTGGCAAACTGCTTTATTTTGATTTTCTTGCGTAAACAATAAAGCAATTTGTTTTTTCTTAACCCACTAACAACTACAATTAATGTTGGGAGAATTCCAACCAGTTGTTGTGGGGAATGTAAGAAAAGATAAACTCACGGTTTGTTTTGTGTTTTATTAACATTTTTTTATTTAATAAACTGCCAACGAATTCACATATAGTTTAACTATATTCAAAGAAAACCTTTCAGGAAATAACACTCCTCTAAAAACCAAATTTTATGGACATATGTGTTGAGCAATGCTTTGCTACGTAAATTGAAGGGCCACGAATCACAACCAGATTAATGTTACCGCTTTATCCAACATTTAAGAGACCAGTCTCGCCAACTTATCGGCCATTTCTACATACTCCTCCAAGATTTCCCTTAGAGTTATTCTACAATCATTGAAATTCACATTGAAATTCACAAAACTTAAAGCGACCGGGCTTTTTACATATATAGTGGCCTTCGAGCCCCAAGCAATATTATCACTTATCAAATCTACGGCCTTCCAAATAATATCTAAATCATCTTGACACATCCTGCACACGTCCCGCTTATCCACGACCCATCAGTAAAAATAGCAATTCCCTAATATAATTTTCACTAACTTGACCAGCTCTCCCTAGACAGAAATTCCACCTTTCGTTGCACCATTTTGTTAATTCATGGTGTGAAAAAATCCCTCCCCCTTTGGACGGAGAACAACTTGAAGAAAAGAAAAGCTTCTGCAAGAAAAATCTCCCAAAACGACAGGAAGCATTTCTGGCAAGTAGCATACTTACGGAGGCCTCAACCAATAACACTGTGCTAGTTGATAAAATAGACAAGCCGGGCACATGTCGTTTTAACATAATTTAGGTACGCTGAATCCAATGGTGCAAACCGTTTTTTAGGTTAGCTCTTGTTTTCGAGATATACCGTTAATTCGAAAATGGAGGAGGTTGCACAACATATGTTCGCGTAACTCAAAAACGGTTTAGCTTATTGAAAAAGCTAGAAAAATTCCGCAATAAAATTTCCTTTAAGAAAGGTAAAATTTCTTTTTGCGTTTTTGAGTTGTGCGAATATATGTTGTGCAACCTCCTCCATTTTCGAAATAATGGTGTATCTCGAAAACCAGAGCTAAACAAAAAAAGCGGCTAGCACCACTGGATTCAGCGTACCCGAATTAGTCCAAATGTTAATAATTAAATTATTATTTTTATGAAGAAAGGAAGAAAGGAAGAAAGGAATTAGGTTAAAACGACAAGTGCCCAGCTTGTCTATAAAAAAGTGTCAATTTCTATCACAGTGTAATCAGTTAAGTGTATGCTCACTGGGGTCTTTTGACTCCTGTGATACCAGATAGGAAAGATCTCTGGGCAGCCTTGGGATTTAAAAAATTACGAAGAGTTCAGGCGGCCTATTTATTTGGAACCTTTGTCGTATTTCAGGTATAACACCAAAAGGCAAAATAACCTTTAGATGATTCCTACACCCCGTGGGAAGCCTGTAGACCACGCCAAAATCTCAGTAGGCACAGCTTCCCGTGGCACCAGATACGATCTCTGGTCAGCCGTAATCTATAAGAGATCTGGCTATTTTGCCTCTGTCGTGTATACGGTACTAACTGTGTATTTCTTTCCACAGTATGTTAAATAAAAATTTATAGTTTAAAAAGTCAGTGATTTCAAAGAATTACAAAATCAACAAAATGGTCAAAAATATTTTAATAATATACAAGATTGCTCACCAACTCATCGACACTGTGAACTAGCAACAGCATTTTCAAAAAGAATAAATCGCAATTTTAAGCTGTTATAAATTATAACTTGTAATAGTGGTATTCACACCGAACTTGTTAATTTGTTACTCGGTAGTTTGTTAATTTGTTAAAGTTACCAACTGTAAACGACCCCCTTTTCAAAACTTTGTTAGTCTGGTAACTGTCGTAGTAAAACAGCTGATTTATTGTTCTTGCACAATTTATTATTCACGAAAATTGCCAAAAAACAAATATTTTTTTAGAAGTGTATCACAAATGACTTTTTTATTATATTTATTTAGAAACTGCAACAGCTGATTGTGAGTTACCAAATAACAACTATTTTATCAGGGGCGCCGTGTCGTTAATTTGTTAAATGTTAGTACGGTAGCGCGTTAAATATACAAAAACCAAATGCATGTAAAAAACTAACGATTAACGACTAACAAACTAACAAGCTCGGTGTGATTGCCACTAATATAAATAGTTTTTCTACGAATTGTCGTAATAAATAAATAATATTTTTTTTTTATTAAATTGCTTTATCAACTTTAGGTGTTTTTTTACGTTAATGAATGAGTCACTAGCTGCAAACTATTTTACTGTTTTTTGGTAATCTAAATCTATTTGTTCACTGAGATAATGATTGTAGCTTAAATAAGAGTTTCCAAAGCGATGAAAATAGAAATCATGATTAATCGAACGAAGGTATATTTATGCGATAACTATCAAAAATTATCTAATGTCTTGTATTCACATATATATTTTTATACCCTCCACCACAACTTGTTGTGAAAAGGGTATACAGACCCCATAAAGAATATATATTCTGGCTCCTTGAATAATTCCACTATGCTAGTTGAAAAAACTGACAAGCCGGGCACATGGCGTTTTAACATAATTTGGGGACGCTGAGTCCAGTGGTGCCCGCGGTTTTTTCAGATTGGCTCTGGTTTTCGAGATATACCGTTATTTCGAAAATGGAGGAGGTTGCACAATATATATTCGCGTAACTCAAAAACGGTTTAGTTTATTGAAATTACTAAAAAAACCGAAATTCCGCAATAAAATTTCATTTCAGAAAAGTAAAACTCTTTTTCTAATATGAGTAGTCGTTATTGAAACATAATTTTTTTTTTGAAAAAAAATTAATTTTTTTATCAAAATTTCGAAATTTTTGTTTTTTAAAAATTCATAAAAAATTTAAAAACGCAGCTAGGGTTCTAATTTATAAAAAACGAAGCTACAAACAAAACAAGCCATAAATGATTAAAATCTGTTTGCAACTTTTGATTTTATTCACAAAAGTCGACAAATTTTAATTAATTTAAGAATTTCATAAAACGCAATATTTGTATGGGAGCCCTCTAAGGGAAATTCTTAAATTAATTAGCTGCGTTTTTAAATTTTTTATGAATTTTTAAAAAACAAAAATTTCGAAATTTTGATAAAAAAATTTATTTTTTTTTCAAAAAAAAAATTATGTTTCAATAACGACTACTCATATTAGAAAAAGAGTTTTACTTTTCTGAAATGAAATTTTATTGCGGAATTTCGGATTTTTTAGTAATTTCAATAAACTAAACCGTTTTTGAGTTACGCGAATATATGTTGTGCAACCTCCTCCATTTTCGAAATAACGGTATATCTCGAAAACCAGAGCCAATCTGAAAAAACCGCGGGCACCACTGGATTCAGCGTCCCCGAATTATGTTAAAACGCCATGTGCCCGGCTTGTCACGAAAAAAAAGTGTCAATTTCATGCACAGTGTTCTTAGTCGATTTAGCCATGTCCGTCTGTCTGTCCGTCTGTTGAAAACACGCTCACTTTGAGAAAAACTCAAAAGAAAGGAATAAACTTGGTGTCAAATTGCTTGTTTTTATCCTAAGCAGTTTGGAATTGAAATCCAGCAAAATCGGTTCAGTAGGATCAGAGCTATGAATCAAAATGTGGGACCACCACCCTAAAAAATTTATAATTTTTTTACAAAAAATAACATAAATGGTGAAACAATGCACGGAATGTTATAAGATTCTGCAAAAATTCGTTTTATTCGACTGGAAATCACACTGTAAAATTTCGAGAAGATCGGTCCATAATTTACCCTAGGCCCCATATAAGCCCTACTTCCGGAAAACAGTTTAATACGCCAAAAATCGTAATAACCAATGCTATCATAATAAAATTTAATACTTCACAGTTTAATAGGACTTGAAATTACACTATTAAATTTCACGATGATCGGTCCATAATTTACTATTGGCCCCATAAAAAGCCCACTCAGGTAAATTAATTAAATACGCCTAAAACCGTAGCAGTTATTGATATTGCGGTAAAATTTCTTCCAACTTAGCTGCATATGGCCAGAAAAAATGTCATGCAATTTCGTTATATACGGTCCATAATTTACCTTAGATCCCATATTTAGTAGCCTTCTGAAATTCACTGTAAACGCTAAAACTAATTTCACCGCTGTATTGAAATTTATGTTTTGTAATACCAGAAATCACTCGGCAGAATTTTGGAATGATTGGTTCATGGCTTTAATATAAATTCCCGTCATGAAAATCATTTATGTTCGGCTTTAACTTTAAAAAAGCATAAAACTTTCTGATTGTCGGTCTATAATTTAGTATAGGTGTAAAGATAAATTAATTTTAAATAGATATCACTCCTGAAATATTCGAACTGTCTGTGGAGGGTGCACAGCACTCTAACTTGTTTTTTTAAACTAAACTAAAATTTTTTGGCAACTTATTAGTAGTTATGTTGCTGAGGTGTCACACAAATTGTTAGCCTTATCTAAAAGTCATATAGGAAGGCTACAACTTCTAGAATCTGCTTCAGAGTATTTAAGCCTCTGCCAGTAATCAATTTAAGTGGTAAATGGTTTTCCATCAGTTAAGCATCTGAGTTTTGTATGTTTCTCCACCAAGTCACAAGGACTGACATATTTATGGTTCTCCACCAGACAAACACGTAACAAATGTGAGGTTTAAAGCGATTGCATATGGTTAATGCTGCAAACTGCAACCCGGTGCACACAACGCCAAGCATTATCCAATGCAAAACACTCGAAAAGCAGACAAACAAAGTCAAAGGCCTGTTTGCCTTTTGAAAATAACGACAAAGACGGGCGAGCTGCTTTTCTACCCAGACGCATTGCAGAATGTAAAAATAAGTAAAAACAAAGAAATCAATGTAAAAACGTAATTAACATGTTTGTAAATTGTCATAAGTATTAACAATTTGTTTCAGTTTAAAAATAATACATACATACCAACAAGGCGAATTCATACAGGTGACATTTTCGAGTCATCTGTTTATTTTTTTGTGTGTATACTTAATGTCAAGCTTTGTTTACATTTTGTAAAAAATTTGTTAAAATTCAATAAAAATCTAAATATATCTTAATAAATGTAAAAAATTAAATAAATTTTTTAATACAAAAAATGTGAACATCCATATATATAAAAATGAAAAATGTTTGTATGTGTGTTCGTTTGTTTGTTTGTTTGTTTGTTGGCTTATAGACTCCTAAACTACTGAACCGATTTTCCTGAAATTTTTACAGATACATCACGTGAGCCCTAAAAATAAAATAGGCTTCTTATTTTTTCGATAGGGGCAGGGGAATTGGTATCCCCCATAGGATGCCAATATTAATTATCGCATATATTAAGATCCGCTGCACGCATTATGCAGAACTTTTGGTAGTAAGATCTTCTGAGCCCCAAAATTAAAATAAAATAGCAGCGGGGGAAGTGGAATCCCCCATAGGACGCCAATGTTTAACATCGCATATCTAAAGAACTGTAATAGTGAGAATGTTCAAACTTTCTAGAAGTCACTCTTATTGTATACAACACTTTTGAAAATAACAATAAAGCGGGTAGGCGCAGGGGGGGAAATACCTCCCATAGGATGCATATATTAAATATCGCTCAACTGAAGAATTATTAAAGGGAGAGTCTTCAAAAGTGGTTAAAGCTATTATTATAGTAAACTATAAATTTCAATATACAAATGGGCGGGGTAGACGGGGGAGGAGCAGTACCCCTCATATATAGAAATATTAATAAGAGCCACTGCACGCATTTTGTTGAACTTTTGGTAGTAGGATCTTCTGAGCCCCAAAATTAAAACAAAATAGCGGCGGGGGTAGTGGTACCCAACATAGCACGCCAATGTTTAATATCGCATATCTTAAGAACTATTATAGTGAGAATGTTCAAACTTTGTGGAAGTCACTCTTATGGTATACTTCACTTTTGAAAATAAAAATAAAGCGAGTAGGTGCATAGGGGAAACACCTCCCATAGGATGCATATATTAAATATCGCTCAACTTAAGAACTATTAAAGGGAGAGTCTTCAAACGTGGTTAAAGCTACTATTATGGCAAACTTTAAATTTCAATATAGAAATGGACAGAGGAGGAGCAGTACCCCTCATAGATAGAAATATAATTTAGAGCCGCTGCACTCTTTTTATTAAACTTTTTGTAGCATGATCTTCTGAACCCCAAAATTGAAATAAAATAGCAGCGGGGAAATGTTACCCCCCATAGGACGCCAATGTTTAATATCACATATCTTAAGAACGGTTATAGTAAGAATGTTCAAACTTAGTAGAAGTCACTCCTATGGTATACTACACTTTTGAAAATAAAAATAAAGCGGTAAGGCGCAGGGGGGAAAACCTTCCATAGGATGCATATATTAAATATCTCTCAACTGAAGAAGTGGTTTAAGCAGTGTAGTATAAATACAAGAATTTAAAAAGGCATAAGGTATAAGAGGAGCCACAAAAAATTTGCACAATGAGGAAAACGATTTATGATTTAGAAGGTACATAAAGCAATTGTGTATATTTTATAAACAAAAAATTTCCCTTTTTTAAATTTTCCTCAAATAATTTGGACATTAATTTTTACTTCTTACACAAACAAAATACATAGCATTTTTAAAAAAAGGTATAGCTTGCATAACATTATATCATGATGCGGTCACCTGTATGAATTCGACTTGATACATACAAACATACATACATTTAAACTTTTTTCATGTCAAAAAATTTTAAATACAAAATGAAAAAAAATTGTAATGGGTGATTTTTTTAAGAGCTATAGTAAAGCTTAAAAAAACACATAAAATTCAGAAAAATTCATGAAATCTTTATTTGAATCGATAGTACGGTCCATATAATTTAATGTTTGAAGATTATTTCATGCAAATGTTGACCGTGACTGCGCCTCAAATGGTCTATCCGCTTAGTCCAATTTTGGCATACTCTTTCCAACATTTCGGCCGATATCTCATGAATAAATGCTTCAATGTTGTCTTCAAATGCGTCAATCGAAGCGGGCATGTGTGTATAGACATGAGCTTGAAAATTGCCCCACAAAAAATAGTCTAAAGGCGTTAAATCGCACGATCTAGGCGGCCAATTGACCGGTCCCGAACGTGAAATAAAATGTTCACCGAACTCGCCTCTCAATAATTTCATTGTTAAGCGTGCTGTGTGGCATGTGGCACCGTCTTGTTGAAACCATAT
Organism: Pollenia griseotomentosa; assembly: GCA_963931875.1. NCBI lineage: Eukaryota > Metazoa > Arthropoda > Insecta > Diptera > Polleniidae > Pollenia > Pollenia griseotomentosa. The sequence continues at coordinate 39,453,560 of OZ007563.1, read as the reverse complement.
GTCATTCAAGTCAAGCTCTTGCGTTTTGGGCAAAAAAAGTTGGATATCATCTCACGGTAGCGCTCACCATTCACAGTTACGTTACGATTTGCATCATCTTTGAAGAAGTACGGTCCAATGATGCCACCAGCCCATAAACCTTACCAAACTGTGACTTTTTCGTGATGCATTGGTAGCTCTTGCAATGCTTCTGGCTGATCTTCACTCCAAAATCCACAATTCTGCTTATTAACGTACACATTGAGCCAAAAATGAGCTTTGTCGCTGAACACAATTTTTCGATAAAAAAGTGGATCGCATTTTGATAATAAAATTCAATAATTTGCAAGCGTTGTTCGCTTGTAAGACGATTCATGGTTAAATTATAGACCAAACTGAAGAATTATAGACCAAACACGAAAGGTGCGTCAGCTGTTTAAGCCAGTGTTGCCAAAAATATAATAGCTAAAAAATCACCCGATATATATTTAAATTACTAAAATCACTAAAAGGCCAAACTTTAGACAGATTATTAAGAAACTGAATCAATATTTATGGTAAGTTAAGTTGTTGTTTAAATAGTAAAGAAAGTTTAACGGGTCTTTCTTTTATTATAGGTTTTAAATTGATGTATGTAGTTCTTAATATGTTTTAATAAATATAAATTAAACAAATACATACAATTTTAAATTTGAGTATAATTGTTAACAAATATTTTATTCAATATTACAACTTCGTTATTAAAAATATTTGTTGAATATCAAAAATTTTAATTAATTTAAATTTTACACATATGTAAGCGCAATCAATTTCTTAACAAAAAAAATATTTTTTCCATGTCATGCCATAGAATCTATCGTAAAAGTTATTATCGCCAATTTGTATGTTGGTATTAACCAACATTTATAGGAAGGTTTTGGCGTTAAAAGCTATTTGTGGCAGTAGTATTTTTTTAATTCTGTTTTCGTTTAAGCTTAACTGTACTGTAAATCATATATATATTATTATTTAAAGCTTTCAATACCTAAACTTCACTGTTTTTTAAATGATATGGAAATTTCTAAATAATTTTTCAAATTCACTAAAACATTTAAAGCTAATGTGAATTTGTTAATATTATGTGAAAAATTAGTACTACCGAAGTTGGCAATAGAGAAATTCTATTGTACATATTTCCTTAAAAAATTGAGCTAGAATTTTTTAGTAGCTCCAAAACCATATAGACCGACCAACCAAAAGTTTTCTCCAGCTATATTTGGGATTTGTCCCACTGTGCAATTCAATCTTAAACAAAATTCGAAAGTATTTGCATTTTTAAATCGAAAATTTTGTTTTATTTACATTGAAAGTCATTGTTTTTATGGTCCGGAGAATAATAAAGGGAAATCTGAATTTTTGAGCGAAGCTTTCGTTTGTGGTTCTAAACAACATCCCAAACATTCCCGTCGATGCACGAGCCGTTAAGAAAAAGTGACGCGGAGTCAAAGGTCAATACCGTTTCGTTAAAGACACCTCTTCACCCTAATCCAACTCGTCAACATCGGTCTTAATCCATTTCGTTTCCTTTATAAAAGCGTTGACACTGCGCAGATCGGCTTCTGATAGACAAGTGTTGTCTATTGGTGTTTTCTTTTCTACAAAAAAATGTGACATTTTATTTAAAAAAAAATCCAATTTGGTGTCTGTTTCTTAAAAATTTAGCTTGTTTTGTTCTAATAAACTCATCCTTTTCGGGAGCAAAATTGTTAAGAAACAGACACCAAATTGAATTTTTTTAAATAAAATGTCACACTTTATTGTAGAAAAGAAAACACCATATGAGTTTTTGGGGGACTAAAATTGTCCCGTATTAAGTCATTAAATGAAGATGTTCTGTAGTTTCCTCTCGTTCTTCATCTTTACAGCTCATACAAAAATCGTTGTGGGAAAGTTTGACAGCTTTTTAGTGACCAGTGAACCGCGCAAGTAGCAAGTGCAATTCTTTGGTTTCTTAATATATCGCCATGTCCTGGTACCCATTTGAAGATAACTGCCGAATGCCTCGATATATTTTTATAAGATTAGCAGCTCCCGAAGTAGTGCAACTGAAAACGTTCTTCAGTGACTAAATTGATATTCCCGCCAAATATCCTTTGATACTGAATTTGTTCTGCGTCTATTATTATGACCATAGTTTCGGTCTTGAATATGCTACAGTAATCTCGTTGCCTGGTAGAAAACTTTATATTTAACTTGTAGTCTGTGCGACATCTCACACCTTAATACCATTCAATAAAGAAAATCTTTGATCCAAAGCCCTTCAACCCAACGTATTTTCCACCATATTACTCATTTAAATTCTACTTCACCCATTCACTTCTTAACTTTCTAACAAAACAAACTCGACACATTAAGATCCAGTCTAAGGCGATAATTTACAATTGTTTTCATTTGGATATCGCTGAAAATATTAACAACACACTTAAAATTAACATTTGAGTCTGCGGTATTCTTTTAGTTTATCAGTGAGTATGTGATGCATTTGATTTCCGGAAGAAATCCAAAATAAACTGGATCATTTTATTACTTGTTGCTGGTAATCAGATCAATGCATTGCATTCGAATACTTAAATGTAATTAAATATGGATTTCAAATCATAAAACTGACATTTAAACAAAGAAAATGAATGCAAAGAATCGAATTGAAAGGAACGAAACAGAACTGGACACAAGAAGAGAACGAAAAAATGTTGTTAAAATTACATCGTAAAAATCGTGTACATTTGATTTTTATCATCGCCGTCTTTATTTTTATTTAAGTTAAGAAAAATCTCGGCAGGAGTGCATATAAAATGGCAACGTTAAGCAAAATACAAATTTAGTCACGCCTTAAACTCGTTGGAAAAATGTTAGTTAATATAAAAGCTTTATTTACTGTTGGAATATTTGTTCTAGTAGTAGCGGAGAGTTCCACGGTAAAAAAGCCGGAAAATAAAAATGAAAAACAGAATGAAGACCGCTCGAAGAGAGAATCAATATTTTCTTCACCCTTATATTTCGACGCCATGCCTCACCAAGCAGTGCTCCCTGCACCTGTACCTTTACCTGCACCCGGAGCTGGACAACCTGGTCAGCAACAACCGGGTCTGCCTATATTGGGAGCTTTAGTTAACAATGTGCCTGGTTTGAATGGTATTACCTCGACCTTAACCACTTTAGTGCCTTTGGGTAATCTGGGTGGTTTGGGAAATTTAGGAGGCTTAGGAAACTTGGGGGGCTTAGGAAACTTGGGAGGCTTAGGAAACTTGGGTGGGTTGGGAAATTTGGGAGGTTTAGGCAATTTGGGTGGTTTGGGTGGTTTGACGAATTTCGGAGGCTTAGGCAACTTGGGTTTGGGCAATTTGCCTGGCTTGGGAAATTTACCAGGTTTGGGTAATTTACCTGGCTTAGGCAATCTGGGTGGACTTTTGCCGGGTTTAATACCCAATTGTCCTATAACTCAAACATTAAACTGTCGCTGTGAAAATTTGTTGCCACTGCCTGTGGCACCAGCTCCTCCTAGAGCGTCGGATGGCTTAGAGATTTTGCAACAAAATATAAAATTTAATTTAAATGGAGACAAAGAACTGAGGTAAGAAGACAAAAAAGTTTAATTAATTCAATTAAGAATTTAATTTATATTTTGTAGATCTTATTTGTATGAAAGCAAAGTGAAATATTGGGCACTTCGTAAGACGTAACTGATTATGTCTAAACACTGAACACTCAACGTTACGTCTTATGAATGTGCCCATTGATGGGACTGAATTCTGCATAGAAAATTCTAGTGCATCTTAAAGTTCATACACAGTTCATGAACTATACTAAAAAAATCTCAAACGGTATCAAAAAAGTTTTATACGGTGGTTAAAGGGTACATAAAATTCGGTACAGCGGAATATAGCATCCTTTTATGAGTTAATTTAAGTCCATTTTTCGAGAATTGGTAAGTCCCGATTACCGGGATTTTGTAAAATCATTTCCGATTTCCGGGAAGCACACATTAAGTTTGATCTTATAGGAAGTGCTGCTCCAGAGAAGGAGTTTCTAGCAATACATTTGCAAAAGCTAGGGCTGTGAAGTCGGATTCGGAGTTGAAGAGTCGAAGTTAAGGTTTTTTTTACCGGAATCGGGGTCGAAGTAACCACTCGCGGCTCTGGCCCAAAAATTTTCGACATAAAAAATATAAAAATAAAATTCTAATATTTTCCAAAATAAAAATTGTTCAAATTGGCGATGCAATATTTAAAATATCGATTTGAAATTTGAACAGAATAATTTTCTTGCTATATTTAACCATTTTAAAGGAACTGCATTAAAAAAAAGTTTAAAGTCATGTAGCATCGGAGGTAGAAATATTTTTTGACGACTCCACAGCCCTGGTAAAAACTAACATTGGGTAATGTAGATGAATGCATTAACGTTAGATTTACCTAGACGAATCTTATACGTTAAGGTAAACTGTTTACAAAGGCTTTCCGTCTAGTCCTGTCTTGTGCCATATATGTCTGATATGTCTTTTTGAAGCGTTTGTCCTCGCTCCACGGTTGACATCATGAGCAATGGGAGTTTGGTTGCTGCCTGACAACAAGTCGGCGTTTGAGATGAGTGAATAATTCTGTTCACAATAACCACATCTGCACCGCCGACATTGCTTATTATACTGCCTTAATATGTGAATTTATCTACCCCTTCCATTTGTGAACCATTAAAATTTAACAGGTCTGTTTTTGGGGGTGCCGAAATAAACTCAACAACTTTATATCTCACTTTAAGTACTAGATAAAGAAACTTTCATATAAAAAACTTTAATTCAACAAAAAAAACTACAACTTAAGCTTTATCAATTATAAACAATTTCTAATGACCATTTCCAACTTCATCTTCTTCTTTATTTCAGTGCCCGCCTTAGTAATGGCATTTTACTTTACCAACGTTCTGGCATTGAAAAACTTGCCAACAATCAAAAATCTAAAGTTATTGAGGGTTTTTATACTCTCAAGATTAAGGAAAACAAGTACTTAACCATTTATTATACCCTCAATGACTTGGATTACACAGTCAAAGGTAAGTAGCGAAATAAAATATACATTATTTAATTACTTCTAAGTACACGGTGAGTACGTACTGAATACATCTTTTAGTTTTGCTTAAACAACTCAAGTCATTCGACTAATTAACTAAAGATTACTCTTCATTTTCTTTATCTTATTGTTATTTATCATCTTGTTCTCTGAGTCTTTAATATTCCTTTCATTTTTTTTTTTTTTTTTTATTAGCTGATATTACAGCACAGCCACCCCAAAACGATTTAGATGAATCGACAGCAACATTCAAGTTAAAAACAAATTACTGGAGTCAAGTGAAAAACGGAAAGATATAAAGTTCTTGCTCTGCTGCGTTTATTGTGCCAACAGAAAGTTATTAACAAAATGAAAAGATACTTGTACAATTATAAAACTAAAGTATGACTAAGATTTAATGTTGAAAAAAAGTTAATCTCCTTCAACTAAGTTTTAATCTAAATTAGTTAATTTCTGTTTATAAATATACTTAATTTGTTGTAATTCTTTGTTTTCTTTTTAAGATTTACTGAGAGTAAAAGGCTGTATTAACTTAGTTAATGAATTTGAGACATTCGTACGTATGTTCATAGTAATACAAACCCATATTTAAATTAAAATTTAATGAACGACACTTTGTTAATTAAGGAAACAAATATTATTCCATTTGCCCACAATCAGCTTGCACGACATTATAGCAAAAGAAAGTCCTAAATATAATGGCTCCTTTAATCATATTTATTGTCAACAAGATTTTTCGGAAAACAGAAAAGAAATTTTAAATATTCTGGTATCCCAATTCCCGTTTAAAAACTAAAAAAATAATTTTACAAATGTTTAAAGATTTTAAAGGTTTTTAAGCAATTTAGAAATTTTTTGTGAAACAGACCTAATTCTTTGGCGGAATTGAGCCCGTGACCAGTGTGACCACAACTAAAAAAAATTTGATGCTTAAAACAATGCTCAAAAAAAATTTTGAAAATGCTAAAAAAATGCTTAATTTTCTTAAATAATTGTATCATTATAAAAAATGAAAATATTTTATTTCTTTTAAATATAACTAACGAAGTTGATATAAAAAATGTATACACATAGATTTTTTTAATAAAAACAAGTAAGAAAGTATAGTCGGTCAAGCCCGACCATGGCCCCTATTATGAGTTACATTCGATAAACGATTTTCGCTGGCTATCGAACATCGACTATCGAATGTTAATTTGGTATTATGAGTTGGCAGCACTGTCGAAAATTTCGTTGTGCATCGAATTTTTCAACAAAAACAAATTTGCTTTCGACGGTGCAAATAAATGTAAAAAACTTGTTGAAAATGTAACTATTTGTAAATTTTTTTGTGTTCGTATTCCAAATACCATATTCTTTATCAGTTTTGTTCATTTTATGCAAGTCCAACGTCGTAAACAACAATTGGAAACTCTCATATTCCTAATGGAACAAAATTCTTTTTTGACCAAATGATTTGCAGCAAAGTTCAGCATCTAAAAAAGTGGGATGGAACCCCCCTGAAGCTAAATTATTTGAAAACAACCATAATTCCGCCGTGGCCCCGTTTAACTTTAATTTTATTTTTTAAATTTGTAAAAAAAAATTTTTTTATTTTAAGTGACAGCTGATCGAAAATGTACTACTGTGAATTAACAAAATCACAATAGTAAATTTTTATCGCATGCGCGCCATAATACCAAATGAAAATTCGTTCGATCAGCTAATTCGACTGCTGTCGAAAATCGAATTTAGTTCATAATAGGCACCCATATGATACCCAGCACCACAGTACTTAAAACACATCATGCTTATGTGTCCATATAAATATGGATTTCTCTATGTTTAAAAACTTCATTAAAATCGGTTTGAATGTTTGTGAGAGGCAGAAATTTCCCCCTACATCCCCTTGTGGTCCTATTTTTGAAAAACTGTATAGCTTCTGTGTCCATATAATATGGATCTATCCATGTTTTAAATTTCATTAAAATCGGTTTGATAGTTTCTGAGAGGAAACTATCTTCCCTCGTGGTCCTACGATTCGGCCCATTTTCAATAGGCTTGGTCCTTGTGCCAATTAAAACCTATGTCCCAAGTTTTATCAAATTATCACTTAAATTGCGACCTGTACTTTGCGCACAAGGTTACATGGACAGCCAGCCAGCCAGCCAGCCGGACGGACATCGTTAGTTCGACTCAGAAAGTGATTCTGAGTCGATCGGTATACTTTAAGGTGGGTCTATGACCAATATTTTAAGGCGTTACACACATCAGCACAAATGCATAATACCCTCTCCACTATTGTGGTGTGGGTATAACAATTCAGGAACATAAACAAAGAAAATTATATATATATTTACATACATGTAAATTCATATACATATTTGCATAAAATATGCAAATATTTCTTTCAGTCTTATACAAATGCATAGGGTCATAAGATAACTTTGATAGTGCATACAAAACATTCCTGAAAAATATTGAACGAATAAGACTAAAAAAGTATAGAAGCTTTATAAATTGTAATTTGACTTAGAAAACACATCCGAATTAATATGAAAATGTATGGTACATGAAATATGTAAAAAAAATACCAAAAATTAAAAATCGAGTTTTTCATTGATTCTTATGTATTGCATCAACTCAAATGTTCACAAAAAATGTTGGAATAGTTTGACAAAAGTTAGCGATTTTTTAGCAAAAAAAAAAAAATAACCAAATTCCCTATCTACAAAATATTACATGATAGACGCTTAAAGCCCTAACCTACAGTTTGGAAATATGCAACATTGTCAACTGTCAAAACAACTGGTAGGTTTTACAAGAAAAGTAGAAGAAAAATAAATTATAAACCGTTTAAGGCGATTAAAAAAATTTATCATTTAAAATAGTTTTTTGCTTCTTTAGTAAAATTTTCAAAATGTTAGATAGGGCTTTTTGCGTTTTAGGTAGCGATAAATAAATACAAAATATAAGTAAAAACAAAAATTTTCATTGAAAACATAAAAGGCTATTCAACAGCATTTTCAATAAATTTAATTACACATTATTATATGAATAATATTCCTTAACTGCCAAAGTCTTGGTCAAAATACCATTAGAATATGATCTGCTTTCATCACACATTTTTATAAGATCAACAGTAATGATAAAATCACTGCAACACTTAATTGGCCTTTTTAGTCCGCATCTAACGTAAATCAATGAGTTCAATACCATCCTATTTCTAATCTTGGTTTTTATAAGGTTCACACCGCTAAAAATTCTTTCAACTTCCGCTTTACTAAATGGCAAAACCAAAAACTTCATAACAAGAGAAGCTAACTCGTTGAAAGCATTTTCTTTTAAAGCGTTTCTGTACTCATAAGCACCTATCCAGGATTCATTAGTTGAACTGTGGTTCATCCATTCGTATGTATTCAGCTTTTGCCATTGCTGTTCCAAAACCGTTATTTCTTCTGTAGTACAATCTTCCATTTCTTCTTTAAATTTTGTTTGGTGTTTACAGGGTTGCTATTTTAATACATTTGTATGAACGTATGAATGACAAAATAAAATGAGAGAGATTGACAGAATTGTTAAGTTATATTGTGAAATAGCAATAAATAAAATTTATATGATTAAAAAATGCTAAATAATGCTAAAAAAATATTACAAAAATGCTGAAAATAATACTAAATGCTATTTGAAAAATTCGCTGCTAAATCAAAATAAATAATGCTAAATTTAGCAGTGAAAATGCTAAAAGGGTCACACTGCCCGTGACCCTTCCACTGATAGACTAACTCACTACAAACACTCATGCAAGGGCACTCTAATTACCATAAAAATCAAGTATGTAAATGTATTCGGCCAAGCTCGACCATTTCAAACCCTATATTATAGATATAACTGATAAATTTTTGATAGTGCACACCATTTGGGACCCATGGGGAATCGTACTCTCGGCAAAACAAAATTATAAAATGGGCTTAAGTTTTTTTTTATTTTATTTAGCGTATGGAATAATATAAAAAAAAGAACATATAAATCAAAGGTATTAAAAAGATTCTAAATTGTTTACAAATTTAATGAGTTTTACCATGAAACCGCGTCTGTCGTCGAAGTGTGGATATCGCTCAATGGTCCTTTGTAGGATAAGATAGGGCATTCTTTAATGATGTGATGGTTGTTGGACGGGGGGCTCCACATGGACATTTGGGATCATCTACTTGGCCCCTATTGTAGAGAGTTTCTAGGGTCCTACCGGTACCAGTTTGCAATCTGTTCAGGTTACACCATGCTTTCCTCGGTAATTGAAGGTTTGGTTCGCTGCTCCGTTCCTCAAATATAGGTCTGAATCTATGAGTGTTAGACCATAGACTAATCCAAGCTGCGTTGAATTCAAAGTTTTCGATGAGTAGGTTCATGGCGAGGTCTAGTGGAGCTTGTCTGGACTGCTGCCTTCGGCTGGGAGTGTTACGTAAGCCGATATTAAGAGGAATTTGATTATTGCTTTGTATCTTGTTATTCTCTCGTAACAATGCCTGCACCCAGAAGAAAAATCAGTCCATCCGTACACAAATCAATCCGAAGCGGTATTAATAGTACGGTGAGTACGGATTTTTTTGAATCAAGTACAGAAAGATTGATTCAAGTACGGATTTTCAATCGCAAAATACTTAAATTATCCATATTCAGTCCCGATTTCGTACTTGAAATAATACGAAAATGAGATTGATTCAAGTAAAACTAAGATTGAATCAATATCAATATGCGCTTGATTCAAGTATTATAAAGTTGATTTTATCTCGAATTAGAAAGAAAACATTATAATGATTGATTTACTTACCCGTATTACACCTTACAGAATGATAAAACACCAACATCATGGCCGATATGGATTTACTTTAGAAATCTTATGTGCATATATTAAACCAAAAATATAAACTAAATGAGAAGCTAGAGTTAAAATTTACTCTTTAACCCTTCGTGGTACACATTAGTCTTGCCAGACCTTTTTCAATGTGTATAGAAAATCAAAACATGCGTAAGCCGGAGGGCTAAGCACAAAGAAAAGTTTAATCTTTGTTTTACTTCATTTAAGAATTTTGTACTTATTTCAAGAAATTCCAAGATTGATTTCCGAAAGTAAACCCATTTAGGATTGTTTTGAGTACGTTTTAGTGTTAATTATAAAAAACTTTGTTTATCCGGAGTGTTTTTCTTTCTGTGTGCTTTCTCCTCAAGTCTGGTACCTATATTACATATTTATGGCAGACATTCTGTTGACCGCAAATATGGACCGATTCCAACAACACTTGGTAAGATGATTGAGGTTGCAATTTTTGAACCGAGTTTAGTTTATATACCAACATAATAGGATGATTTATGAGCACTAAGACTCTATTCTAGAAAAACATTTTTTGACAACGAAAAAATATCGAAAACACTTCAAACATTCATACATCATGTTTGAATATTTTATAAAATTTCTGTAAAATGCTTGAATGTTTCTAATAATATTTTTGTTTAAGGTAAAAAACGAGTTAAATTTTGCTTTAGAAATAACAAAAACGCTACAAAAATAGGTAGACAACATTTTTCTTCTTTATGTAGAAACAATAACAATACACCATGAAAAAAAAAACATAAATTTTTGGTTGGTTTTAAAGTTGACAAATTGGGGTTTTATAAGTGTTACCACCAGCAAAGTTCAAAATTACACTTGCGATGAAAAAATTCACCCGATTTCAATAAAATTACACCTGATATCATATTAAAGTTTTATTTTATTAAAACGCTACCAAATTATCTAAACTTACTTTGAAAATCCGTCATCGATCCGGGCAAACTTATAGGCGGCTACATAATTTTTATGGGGCACATATTCGTCCATTTGAACGGGTTTGTTTATAACCAAGATTGCCTCATATGTAGTGAGACTGATTCACAATAGAATTTTATTCCTGAAGAAATATGCACCGTTTTGTGCAACAACCAACAATATTTTAGGCCTTGAATAACAACTTTATTCGTGTTATTCGTGACGTATTGCCAGAAATGCCTGAAAAAGTGCGCCAAAATTGGACTTCCAGAATGCGTTTCGTCAAAGACAGTCGCGGTACTGTGCTTTTAAGCCATGTATTGATCTTTTAATTAAAAACTGCGGTTGCAATTTTCTTTAAGAAATGTGACGAAGAAATAGCAAGTTTTGAAATTCAGAAGCAAAATATAGGCAACTACTCAAAAAAACAGGATAATTATACTTTTTAACAATTTATTAGTACTGTCGAAACAGAAAATATAACCTTTATAGAGATAAATAAAAATTGGGAACTAAGCACGACAGACCATATCTTATTAATTAAAAATTTTTGTATTCCCAAAAATTACTTTGATGATAAATAAAAATATTTGTAAACTAAGTTTTAAGTGTTGGATTGTTTAAAAAAATGTACCATAATTACATTTTTTTCTGTGTACTTTTACTAATATCTCTTTAATTTATTTGAACATATGACTCAAGTTGTCTTTGCTGACAACAGCCTTCCTTTACAGTTTGTTTTCCTGCTTTAAAATCTTTTTATTTGTCCTTGTCGCTGTTTTGTCTAATAAATAATATTTTTTTCTAACTTTTGACAAACTTTTAATGCACTTTTGTAGGGTTTTGGCAAAAAGGGTTTTTTTAAGGGTAAAACTTTTAGGCAATTATTCTTATAAATAAGCAAGTCTTAACAAAGTTTTGAGGTTTTTCTATTTGCTATAAATATATCTTTAGCAACATTTTTGCCTTCAGTTAAGTTTTTAACACTGTTAAGAAATAAAAGAAATAAAGTTGCTAACATTTTTATGGGACTATATTTAATTAAGAACCTATTTCTACAAAGTAATATATGTATGTATGTATATAGTAAAGATTTTAATAAAAGTAATTTCTCTGCAAAAATTACAATTTGTGCTGATATACACGCTTCATGCTTTTGCCTCCAAGTTTTGCGTTTTTGGAGAGAAAGGAAAAGATATGGAAATCTCTTTTTCCTCTCTCCTAAAAACTCAAGAGTTGAAGGCTAAAATATGAAGCATTTAATTCAGCTCTTGTGTTATAACAGTAACTACCAGCTTAGCTGCTTTCTAAGCGCATCAGATTTCATCGCTTCTTGCAGCATTACACTGAAAGAATTTTCTTCAGAATACCAATGAATTTTGACATTAATCCCATAAAAAATGGCATTAAAAAGGAACCTATGCAGCGCTTCGTTGGATCAATGAAGCCTGTTTCATTAAAATGTATTTAATGAAACATTACATTAGATCTATGAATGTTATTCATTGGATGAATACTTTCAAAAAGTAAAAAAAAATTTTTTTTTTTTTTTTTTTGAATTTTTGTTTTTAATCAAAGTTGTTTGTTCTCATTCAACTTTTTTTTTTAACCCGAGTCGCTGGCGGGAATCGATCCCGCAATCTCGCAATCTGGTAGACTGTTTTTATTTTATTTTTTTTTTAATTTTTTTGAATTTTTTTTTATTTTTTATAATCAAAGTTTGTTCTTATTCAACTTTTTTTTTTAACCGCTGGCGGGAATCGATCCCGCAACCTCGGCGCTGATAGACTAGCTCACTACCAGCAATCCTACTGGGGCAGTGTAGTTTTTGAATGAAAAAAAATATGTTATTTGCCATTACTCAATTAAGAACGTAAATATGAGGTTAAATTGTCATAACATAACAACAATAACAACGTTGATTTTTTTTGCAACGCATAATAAAAAAAGACCACATAAAGAGAGAACAAGCTTTTTCGTATACATCATTTGGTTGACAACAGTTTAAAATAAGGGTGTGTTTTTTTAAAAGGAGAACATTTATTTGTTCAGTACTTAGTACATACTATATGTATTTTAGTATGCTCATATTAGAGAAAACTAAAAACATACGTATTTATTAATTGAAAGACTTTGTTTCATTACTATAATGACATTTTTCATTGTCATAATGAAAATTTAAATTTATGAAGGCATGCTTTTTCGAAATATTTTTATACTTTTAGTTATTGAGACTATAGAGTTATTTGAATGTTAAAAATAATTTTTTTTTTTTTAATTATTGAAATATCTTGCTTTTATAAAAAAAATTTGGATTTCATAATTTTAATGGCATATTACATTAGATGTATGAAATAATTAAATCTTACATTTTTTAATTAACAATTAAATATATTTTTAAGGAAACTATAGTTTTGTATTAATTTATGAATAAAGTTATGTTTGTATATTGTTTTTTATGTTCCCAATTAAAATATTTTGTTTAACTTAGACAAACTTTAGTTTTCATATATCCAATGAAAATTTTTAAGTAATTACGAAATCCAATGAATCGATTTTAACGAAAATACTTAATTATAACTACGAAATTCCATTTGGACAATGAAAATTTTCATTTAACCAGTGAAATTTTTTTTATGAAAACTATTCATTAAATATATGAAGCATTTTTCTTTCAGTGTACATTACACCAAATAATAAAGAGCTTTATCGTCCGATGACTAACTTTAAACAAGTAAGAAAATATAGTCGGTCAAGCATGACCACATGATACCCTATACCACAGTATATAGGAACAAATTTTTGCAAGTGTACCCTATTTGGGGCCCATGTGCAATCATACCGTCAGAACAAAATTATGTTAGGAGATTAAGATTCATGTGAAAGTTATTTTTGCCGACAATTATTTAGATATCTTTATTTTTATGAAATTGTTTGCCTTTATAGATTTTAGGAAGCGGGTTTATTTGGGACCTATGGTCAATTTTGGACCCAGCAGCCCAACATTTTGTCATGTCATAGTAATTTTCGTTAAAGTCATTGTCGCCAATTTTTATGTTTATAGTAATATTTATAAGGAAGTTATATCATTAAACGCTATTTCCAGAAGTAGGTTTTGTATGGGGGCTATGTGAAATTATGGACCAGGTTTGGTCTTTGTGCCAATTAGAACCTTTGTGTCAAATTTCACAAATTATCCCCAAAAATGCGACCTGTACAAAAAACTGCTACCAATGTACAAGACAATTAGTGAAAGAGATCCAGACAGATTGCATTCAATAAAAAAACATATTTAATAATGAAATGATTAAATATTTTTCCAAATTTTGTCTATTTTTTAATAGCTCATAATTCTCATTCGCTTTACAGTTTTATTTGAATTATCTATATCTTTAGTTTTTCCAAAGTCTTTGGAAAAAGGTTTCCTGATGATCTGACCTAAGCAACCAGCGAAACGCGCTTATTGACTTAATAAACTTGGTTGTTGACTAAAAATTCAATAACTATAACTTTTTTATCAATACCGCAAAAATCGTCATCGCAGAAAATTCAAAACTTATTTTAATGAAATATGCGATTTTCGTATTCAAAAAAAGTCATTTGATAATCGAACTTTTATTATCCCAATAACATATCTCATTGTTCATGTATCAACTTTTCGTTTATTGACACTGAAACAATTCTATTAAATTAAAAATCGCTGCGGCGCTCTCTTAATCCTGGCGCGGATGGTTTACCTAGCTGCATTTTAAAAAATTGTGCAGACTACTTATATGTTCCTCATACCACTATCTTCAATAAATATATTGAACTCGGTTACTTATCACCTGAATGGAAAAAATCGCATATTATTCCGTTGTTTAAGAGCGGAAGTAAAATGTGTATAGCGAATTATAGTGGAATTGCTAAGCTGAGTGAGATTCCCAAACGCTTAGGAAAAATATTTACTGTTGGTTGATATTATAAAATCTTTGCACTTCTATCACGTTTCACTGTTACTAACTTTTTACAACTATTGTAAATGAAGGCTTTATAAATAACACTGTACAACACACAAAAAAATAACAATGTCCCGCCAACTTATTCTTGTAGAGGGGACTAAAAAAAGATATACCTACGTGTATGCCGATACAGTTTACATCTGAAACTCATCTTACGGCCTATTTAACGTTGCCCTCTTGTGTAGTAAAAATCGTAGAAAATCATGTGATACTTAGGTTTTTGGTATAAAGTGTCGTCAGAGGTCTTAATCCGAAAACAGACTTGGTCTGATTAAGTTACCGATGTTCAAAATCCGTATGGCAATGCTGAGTATCTCGTTTTGAATGGGTCTTATACGCAGTGATGCTACTATTATTAAATTAACTTCAATATGACAGTAAGGGCTAAAAAATCAGAGCAAGTTAAACTCTCTTTTTGGTTTAAAATGTGTTTAAACCAACAAATCTATAAATCATTAAACATATAAACCATCTTTAAACGCATGAAATTGGGCGTTTAAACTACCAGTACAAATCATATGAATTTGCCAACATTTGTCGTAGTGCTGCCACATGTTATTTTTTTAACAACATGTAATACATGGGACACTGATTTATGGTTGATGAGTTTAAACTATATATAAATTCAAATTTAGTTCAACTAAACCAGCGTTTAAACCATCAGTGATTTATTAGGCATAAGACCCTCATAAAATTTTCAGCCGTTAAACTTCAGGTATTATCGTTCTGTTTACGCTAACAACGACTCCTTTTGGCAAATTTGCTTAAGTTTAAACAAACTTGTCTGGTAGTAATAGTGTTTTAAAAAGAAACCTTATTGTTTATTTAAATAAGTTAATATCATTATTCTTTATTTATTGTATTTTTGCAATTATGTATGTATGTAAGAATTTATAATTTATAGAAAAAATACAGATTAAGAGCCACATCCTTCAATCGGCTTTAAAAGTAATTCCGAGCCGATTGGTTTACTTAAAAGTCAAGTTAAAAGCTATGTGTTTGGGACTAGAAACATGTATTAGTCAAATATCGGACACCTATAGGGGGTTTACCATCCATAATTCCCAACATTGCTTTAAAAATCACCCGTAAAAATAACCTGATTTCAAAAACCTAAATTATTGTTTTCTTAGTTTTTAATGCTTTTTTACACGTCTGCACTAATATTTGGATTGGTGTGCACGTCTGTACATGTGCAAATGTTTTTTGTTCACCCCTCCAAATTTTAATGTGTTTTCCATTTAGTTTTTCATATTTTCATCTAGTTAAGAACCTTTGACTATGTAGTTTGTGTACAAGTATTTTATGTAGTTTTAATAGTTGTAGCAGTTGTTTATAAACAAAAACCAAAGTTTTAGTTCAGACAAATAATTTCACGTGCATAAAAAAATGTCGATAGAGTTTTCTACTTTTAATTTACAAATACTTTAGTGTTTGGCGGCATTTTTGATTGTTTAGAGCGTTTGAGAATTATTATAAAAATTTTTATCCTAAAATTGAAAATCCTAATTCTCAATTAATTTAAAAACCTTATTAAAATTTTAACGTTAAAAAATTTAGATCAGCTTGTTTTTATGTTAACATCAGTATTGCTCTGTTTTAAATTTAATTATTATTTTTGAAAAAACTAACATGTAGCTCACATCACTAGCATTATCCTTGTCAGAATATGCAAATTCTATAACTTACACAGTTTCATGCCAGAAAAAAAGTTTTAAAACCTATAAACGAGTAAACTCTCTGTTCAAGTTTTATAAATAAACAACAACCAAAAAATATGATGATGCACATATCCAACCTAACAGGCCACATAGAGCAACCAAGCCGCAGCAGCACATAAAACTTTTTTTTTTGTTTCCAATTCAAAAAACAACAAAAACTCAAAAGGCTCAGTGAACTCTTCTACGTATTCGCAATAAGTAAGTTTGTAAGAACAACAACTTGGTTCGTGACGTAAACTTTACTATTCATATGATGCCTCTAAAGCTTCTCTAGCAACCTTCCATGGAGTTAAGCCACAAAATTATGTGCCCCCTTCGAATCGTACGAGTGTGTGAAAGTAAGTTTTTGAATCTTTACGCAGACAAAATTTATAAATTTTACACTGTATTTAAAAATAGGGGGAATACACTGTTTCTTCAGAAACTGCATGGAAAAGCTACTCGCATTCTGACTTCGAATCGAGAAATTACTCGATCACGACTGCCAGAATTAGGCCCCAGGATTAAAATAAGTCGCGGCTAATGAGTGCCAGATTTGATACCAAGATTATCAGAAGCCGCCAAAACTTAATACGTCTGGAACTGGTATAACAAGTGCGGATCGTTGGAGGGAAGACGAATTTTGGCTTACTTCCGGGTCTTTTCTCGTTGCTTAAATATGTAACTGCTTTTGCAAGGGGTTGAGTAAATAATACAAGCAGTTAAGTGAAGAATTAAAGTTTATTGTTTTCCAATAGCAAACATCGGTGTTTAAAAATAGAAACCTTAAAAGCGAAAGCTTTCTCTTAAATTTCTCAAAAAAAAAAAACCATAAATATCCTAACAGTGACAAGTTTTTCAATATAGTGTCTTCAGAAACCTATTACAGGAAGCCACATTAGGTTTTTTTCTAGAAACTCTTAAGAGAGAGCCACATATTTTATTACAGAAAACCTTGGCAGGGATTGCTTCCTGTGCTTAAATTTCTCATAAGAATCCATAAAACTCCTAAGAGTGATAAGTTTTTCAATAGAAACCCTTGAGAGAGGAAGAATATTGTTTTTTTGGAAGCTATTAGAGAAAGCCACATTATTTAATTTTGTTTTTTTTTTTTTTTTTTTTTTTGAGAAACCCCTGAAAGATAAAAAAAATATTTTATTTCCAAAATCTTGTGAAAGGACCTTAATATTTTTTTTCGAGCAATCTTAAGAGAGCTTGCTCAAAATCTTTTATGAAAATCTTTGGAGCCGCATAACTTTCTATAGAAAAGACAATGAGAAGATTTTTCCTATAAAACCCGTTTCCAAACAAAGGAGAATTTCTTTAGAACACCTTAAGAGAATCACAAAATTTTCTCTAGAAAATATTGAGAAGAGTTACAAGAGTTTTCATCGGAAAACTTTGAGAGAGAACAGCAAGATTTTCTTAAGAAAGCAGGAAGTTTATTTTCTAAAAAAACCTTGGGAGAAAGCCACAAAATGTTTTCTAGAACACCTCAAAGCGAAGATTTTTTCATTGGAAAAACTTAAAAGCTTGCCACCTTATTTTCTAAATGGTAACGCTGCTTTAAAAATAAATGCAATTTTGTCAGAAATGACATAATAATAATAATAGAATTTATTGCCACAATAATCGAAAGATATAGAATGAAATAAAATGAGTGAGGAACATCTTTTGAAAAATTTTGATTTTACCACCCAAAACAAATGGAGGGAAAAACGTAAAAGTTTCGTTGACCTTATCGCTAATGGAAGCCATACATTTTAAATGGCAAGTTAGCACCTTCAAGTCATACATGTTTGACACAGAAAGCGCTTATTTAATTCATATAAAAATTAGTGAACGTAATGATTAGCTTTAGTGCAGGTTCACACACGTCAAGCTTGACTCGTCAAGTCTTGAGCATATAGGAGAGAAGGGAAAAGAAAATGCCATTTCTTTTCCTTTCTCTCATAAAAACTAAAGACTTGACGAGTCAAACTTGACGTGTGTGAACCGGCACTTACACACTGAATTTTTAGTTGTTATATTAATTCTTCAATATGCCATGTTAAAGTGGTTTCACACGATATTTATTTAGTATTGTACTTGTCAAATTTCCCACTGCAAGATGCAAACATGTCGTGTAAACGCAAAAATAATTTGCTTCAGTAAATATCAGATCGAATTAGCAGTGTAACATTTTTAAACTCGAGCATGTTCTATTTCGAACTGACAAACCACCTAAAATTAACTGTTTTGCAAGTAATTTGTTTGTGGCGGCATTATTTATTTATTAACTTACACATATTTTTTAAAAAACGAAATGTTTGATTAACTGAAATACAATTAAAAGTGAAAAAAATATGTAAATAATTTGCTGTTATAAACGATTTTAGGTTATGTCAGATGAACCAATAAACGAACGTGTGAAAGCAAAAATTATAAACCTTCTGTATTTGTTAACTTTGACAGACATGTGCAATTACATTTGGATTTTCCATTTTGCAAGCCCACTGCAAAATACATATCGTGTAAAACCACCTTTACAAACTTGCTGCGTAGTAAGAGAATGTTCTTCAATTGTTATATTTTTTTCTTTCTTTCTGAATCTCTATATGTGCAGTGCACAAGTGCACGCTTACTTTTTAAAATTTACTTACTTTAAGTGCTTCGCAAAACAAGAAAATTTTTTATCGGGCCTATGCATTTCTTATAAGAAGATGTAAACATTTACGCAAATTGATGATAAATGTTGACAAGTGTGAAAAGGCTATTATAAACCAGTTTTGCCAATCAAGAATTCGAAAATTATACACGACTGTGTTCCAAATTACACATTTGAAGAAAAATTACACATATAAATCGAAAAAGTAGCTTTTATAGAATGAATTCAACTTGCAAAACCTTATTGATATTCTATATTTGCAATTAATTGTTTAGGTTTACAAAAAAATAAAGCTCACCGATTTCTGTAGTAAGTAAGAACTGGATGAATATCTAAGAACGGCTTTGTGTGAGATTGCAAAAAATTCGCATTTTATGACCAGTATAAAATACACTCTTTTGCATTAATGCAATCAAACTTGCTGATCCACACACATTCACTGCTGGTTTTAAATCATTTATATACAACATATGGTGTTATTCAGGGTTCACGTTATGGAAGTCTTCTTGCAGATTATTTATGTTTATTGTTGAGAGGGAAAGAGAATATCTTACTGAAAGTGAAAGTGAAAGTTAGGGTTTAAAAAGCAAGTTTGACTGTGGCGGAAACTGAAAGAAATTACCAAAGCTTTATGTTCTAAAAGCAAATTTTGGCTGTCAAAAATTAATAAAAAGTAGAACTTAAATTAAAATTACTCACAGTTTACACATGGAACTAATTACACATGGGCTACACATGCAAGTTAAAATTACACACAATATGTGTAATTACACATGGATTGGCAACACTGTTATAAACTAAATACCAGTGTTGCCACCAAAGAAATGGTAAATTACACATGGAGCATGCCAAAATTACACATGAAAATACGAATTACACATGCTATCTTTTTACTCATGTCACAGAAACAAATTTCTTCAGAAAACGTAAACCAATTTCAATTTTCTTTTATTTCGTTTAAACCACTAAAAATTTATGCATTTTTGCAAAACCAATATGTAAACATAAATATCGTCACCTAAAATGCAAAAGGGCGTAACAACACTTAATTTTTTTACAGGAGAAGCAAAAAACTTTACAAAATCAATAACAACAAGGTGTAATTGGCGTTTGAATTTCTTTAATAAAGTCGCCATTTTTTATCTAAAATTGTGTGTTAACATAAAGTTTAATAAAACGAACAAAACTAAATTAAAAACTCTTATTTCGAGTTTTTTATTTTGTTGCTAAGCTATTTTGCATTTAAGGTGACGATATGTAACATACATTTCATTTTTTTTTTTTGCTTTTGCAGTCGATGATCCACCCTCTTTGAAATAAAAAAAATGAATAATGTACCCAGGCTGTTTCGTCGTTAAAATAAATTGTGGCAAAAGCTATCTAAATGCCAAATGGTTAGTAGGGAATGGTGCAACCATTTTTAGTTCAGCTCTTTGAACGCTTCCATTCTTTTAAATAAATTTTTAAGTTTTGCTAAGAATAATAAACTTTTTTACTTCTTGTGAAAAAATAATAACAAAAATCAGTGCTACAAAACGTTAAAATATTAAATTACACGTGAATTACACATGCAGTCAATTACACATGGGCTACACATGAAAAAAAAATATTACACATGATATGTGTAATTACACGTGAAGTGGCAACACTGCTAAATACACCATGTTAAAAACCTTGAGAAAAAGAGAGCAACAAAACTTTCTAAAGAAAAACTTGACACCAAATATATGCACAAGAATGGGGCTTGATTACGTTGTAGACCTGCTGGACCTATTTCATTGATGCCTAAGGTAGTAGTATTGGTGAGAGTGACGAAATAACACTGGAAGAAATCAATTTGCTATTCATTTTATTTAGTCGTCAACGAGATTACGACGAAAGCACATGTGTGGCGGGTGTTGTCATTTTTTTTCTGTTTCTTTGTTTAACAAAAGGGAAATGTAAAATTAATGAATGTACATATTTTAGTAATACTCTTGGTGAATGTATTTATTTTAGTAATACTCTTAATGAATGTATTGATAGGTATATATATATCTATAATACATACATATATAATTTATATATGCGGACATCTGGATAGTATGATATATTTGGAAATAAAAAGATTCTTCGAAGTGTTTATAAATTTTCCCTCAATTAATCATTGTTCAATTTGCAATTAAAAAGTAATAAAATCTTCTAAGTTGATACTCTTATTGCAGTTACGCAATAAAAGTATATTTCTCAAACTATAGAAGAATTCAGCTTATTGCGTTTTTTTGAGCAAATATAATTCAATATAAAATGGCCTTCCTTTTTTTACAATATATAAACTTATTAAGTTAGATAAACCCATTTTTAAATTCTCCTCCACCATATCTTCATCATTTTCTTTATATTGATTTAACCATTCCTTCAACTTTTCAATAAAAATGTTCTTATAAATTTTAAATTGTTTTTCTTTTTCTTCCCCCTGAAAATAATTCATGTCTTTGTGAACATCTTCAAAATGTTTTTTTAAATTATATTTCTTAGTTTTTTTAAATGTCTTATGACAAATAAGACATTGCATGTCATCAAAAGCATTTTGTAACATAAAATAATTTTCAACTGACATCATTAATAAATCGCAATAATTTCAATTTATGTGTTAACTCACAGCAGTCTCGATGTAAAATGTAAAATAAGACACAGAAGTTCTGCAAGTGTAGTTTGTCTCTCCCACTCAACATGCTGATTTCCTATTGGTTGATTGACGATCAAACAAAAGAGCGTAAGTATACGTGTGAGTTTAATTTGCTGATATCAGCCACTACTGGGCATCTTTGACCTATTTATACCATCTAGCTGTGTTTTCGGCGAAGAAGGGCCTCAGTTAAGCCTAGTACTCTGTTCAAATTTGTGAAAAAAGTTGAGCAACATTAATTATTTCACATGAACATTTTGACATGTATCAATGTTACCTATCATGCGAGTTCGTACAATTTCACGTTTTTATTCCTGCAAAGTATGCGGCATTGTTTTGCGTATGTAAACAAACCCCACGTGTTTTGTACTGAAAATATTTTTTTTTTACTAAAAAATTTTATAAAAAAGAAAGTAAATATGGATAAGAAACTGTTACCGGTTGTGTTATTTTAATTTTTTATTTCGTATTGAATAATCAGTTCATACTTTTTTGCTTTTGCTTAAAATTCCACGTGAAATAAGTGCAGCATACATTATTTCGCAGTTGTAAAAAAATGTTGCAAGAAACATTTCGGTACTTTTTCACAACATAAGCAGAGTACAAATCTATCAACATTTTTTCATAGATATTCCGCACAAGTTTTTTTTCATATGCGTTTTGACAGCATTTCACGTGAAATGTTGAACAGAGTACCAGGCTTTAAGAGAAACAAACACTTAAGGCCTCGTTACTCGTACCTAAATGTGCGGACATGCAAACGTAACGTTTTAAAATTTGCTAAAAAAGAAAACAAAAAACTTGCAAAATTTATTTAATTTATAAAAAAAAAACGTCGTGTGCGTGGATGTTTTGTTCTCTTTATCAATAAACATGAACAAACATAAAATTCGTTAACAGCTGATACGTAAAGACGGAGAAAAGCTCAATTGTAAAGGGTTGTTAAATTGTAAGGGCCGATGTTGAATGTGAACCACACCTAAACGCCAAGTTTTTTTCCGAATTTTATTTGACATTTCTCTATTTCAGACTTACTCAATTTGAACCATGGAGAGATACACAATCCAACAACGTGTTAAAGTTATCCATACTTATTATGAAAATGGATGATAAATTTCGAAGAAAATCATCTTCAGTGATGAGGCACATTTTTACTGGATTTGTCGATAAGCAGAATTTCCGCATTTGGGCGAATAATAATCCAAGAGTGATTGTCGAAAAACCTATGCACCCACAAAGAGTGACTGTTTGGTGCGGTTTAAGGGCTGGCGGCATCATCGGGCCGTATTTTTTCCAAAATGAGGCCGGTCAGGCAGTTACTGTGAATGGTGTTCGCTATCGTGAGATGATAACGAACTTTTTATGGCCCGAATTGGAAGATATGGATGTGGACGATATGTGGTTTCAGCAGGACGGTGCCACTTGCCACACAGCTAACGAAACAATGGCTCTTTTGCGCAACAAATTCAATGGCCGTGTTATCTCACGTAATGGCGATGTCAATTGGCCGCCAAGATCATGTGATTTGACACCGTTGGACTTTTTTCTTTGGGGTTATTTGAAAGAAAAGGTGTACGTCGATAAGCCAGCAACAATTCAAGAGCTAAAGGATGAGATCATTCGGCACATTAACGGCATAGAACCTCCATTATGCCTCGAAAAATTGGACCATCGGATGGAGGTGTGCCGCCGTGGTCGCGGCGCCCATTTTGCCGATATTTTGTTCCATACATAATTGAATAATACCAATATATCATAATACAATAAAGTTACAATAATTTCCTAAATAGTTTGTGTTTTATTCAAAATCAACATCGGCCCTTGAAATTTAACCACCCTTTATAATATTCCTCCGCAATGCAACGTCACGTTGACGAAAGAGTACCTATTTATTACACATAAGCTTGGTAAAGAAAACGAAGTAGCCGATCAGCGTAAACGTTTACATAAAAGTAACGAGGCCTTTAGTCGTGAGCCTGAGTAACTCGTAATATAGAACTAAAAAGATAATTAATTTTTGGCGATTATGCTTTGTTTATTTAATTAATTTATTTTATTCATAATTTTTTTATTTATAAATAAAAATGGTGTAATTTCTAAAGGACGTTTTCTTTACTGCCACTGTTTGGCTTATGCTTGTTTTTTTGCTGTTTTATTATTTAGTTTCGCGTATCGTATAAATGTGCATTTAATTTGCGTTAAGTGGCTTTAGTGGCATGGAATAAAAAAAAAGTACTATTCAAAGATCTTTATTTGTTGTATGAGAAAAGTACACAGAATGCACGCAATTGTAAATGTGTGTATTCATTCACACAAATGTGAGACAGAGTGTGTGTGTGTGTTAGTAAATGTGAATGTGTATGAAATAAATTTAACTTTTATATCCTCCTAAGATGCGGGTGTATAAGTGTATGAATGTATTAAACAGTTAGTTACACTTCAATGTATTCCCTGCCGACTTGTATGAAGAAGAGATGAACAAGTTTATGCCAACTTTCAGTTGCAAGTTAAAGTTTCTTTTTTTTACACACTAATATTTTCTAACTATTCTATTCCATATTTACATGTGGCTTTCATGTTAAATATAGACAGCAAAAAGAAAATACGGTTGTTGACTTAGTAACTTAGTTTTTCAAATATTAATCCTTTTTATATTCGTACTTCCCATTTTTTTTTTTTTTGGTTTCAAGATTTTTGCATAAAAAACCACATCAACAGACACCACGAAAAGAGCAAAATTTCAGGAAATAAAAAATTGTTGCGGAAGTCATATGCGGTCAAAGTGTGATGCATTAATGTTGCGCCAGAATGTTTATGCAATTTGTTTAACGAACTAAAGTTGCAATAAACAAACGAAAATGAGTGGCTTGTTTGGTTAGGAAAAGATACAAATTATATTATGCTTTAAGGCATACATTAGTTAATCACGCCTATTTCAAATAAAAAAATGAACAGTTTTTCCCTCGAAATTTTGCTTTTCCCCATATATTTTTTAGGAAAAATTAAACAAATTTTGAGGGAAATTTTATTCACGAAAGGGGTGAATATTTATTTAATTTAAAGCACTATTATAAGAAGTTAAAAACAAGTATAAATATGTTATTCGGCTGTGGCAAATCTTTGATAGCCTCTACGAAAAATTACAATTTGTCGGGAGTGGATATAATTTGGGATCAATGCTAAATTATGGACCAATTAGCATGAAATCTGCCATCGCAATTTCTAGACGTACACAACTAATCTGTGCCAAATTTCATGACAATATTTTCTTGTCGTTACAGTTTTAGGTGTACAAAAGTGTTTTCTATGAGCCCTTTAAATTTTTTAAGTTCAATAATACATATAAAAAAATCAGAAAGTACCAATTGAAAAACAAAAAAGTACCAAAAAATCTTCTCTTGACTCTTGAATAAAGTTCAAAAAGTACCAGTTGAAAAACAAAAATGTACCAAAAAGATTCCTCTTACAGATTCTGATTTACTAAGGACCTTACATATTTCATTTTTGGTCCAATACTAATGGAGTTTCATAAAAAAACCAGTTGAAGAACAAAAATAGTACCAAAAGGTTCCCTCTTATAGATTCTCGTGCACTCAGGACATTGCATGCTTGATTTTATGTTTCAAGGTCCAATACTAACGAAATATAGAAATAGTACCAGTTGTAGAACGAAAAAGTACCAAAAAGCTCCCTTTTACAGATTCTTATTCACTCAGGACCATGCTGTTCGATGTTAATCGATGAATCGTAAACATCGATGTGTTGGTTGCGATACATCGTATAAATGTCGATGTATCGTATTATACGATGTTAATCGATACATCGATTTTTTTTATTTGATGTATTGAAAAGCTGAATTTTAAATTTTTCGCAAACAAACAAAACAAAAGATAAGGCAGATGAAAAGTCTGGGGATTGCGACTCCGATACTTCAGATAAGAAGTTGGACGATTTTATTCTTTGGAGTAATTACCACAAATTAGTTAAAACAATTGGAAAACAAATTAGACTGAAGGAAACTTTTCGGATGAACTCTCCGATTACTTGCGAAGTCCGGTAAGTCGGTTTAATGAAAACCCCTTAGAAGTGGGGGCCGATTACAAAATTCAATTCCTTAGACTGTTATATAGCATACAAATATTTCACAATGGTTGCAAGTTCTGTGCCATCTGAGAGGCTTTTTTCAAAAGCTTCATTAGTGTTGTCCCAGAAAAGAAGTACTTTGCAAGAAGAGAGGGTCAACAAAATATTGTTTTTGCAAAGCCTGAATAAAAAGTATTAGGATATATAATAAGTAAAATTGTCTTATTCCTTGTAAAATATTAAAATCGACTATTATTTATTAAATAATTTTTTTTTTCATTTTTAATTAGAATCAATACGATGCATCGCAAAAAAGGTTTTTTTTTTTAATTGATACATCGAATAACATCGATGTGAATTAATATTTAATGGAATGGGAAAAAACATCGATGTTTTTTTACATGAGCGGTTCTACCATGCATGTTTAATCTTATGTTTCTCGTTCCAATATAACTAAAATTCAAAAAGTACCAGTTGAAGAAGAAAAAAGTACCAACATTTTTCATGTAAAGAGCTCTCATTAGGGTTTCTAATTTCCCGGACTTTTTCTATTCCCGGACAACGAAACAAAAAAAAATTATTTTCCCGGGAATCTTTGAATAAAACAATGATTTCATTAAATGATTTAAAGACAAAAGTTTTTACTTTTTTAAAAGAATATACACAAACACAACAGTCTAAAATAATTAGCTTTATTAATTCCACATTCATATGTACATGCATATTATATTTGTATGTATATATTTTTTTTTTTGAGATCACGAATTATTAAAACTTATTAATATTTAGTAGTTATTATTAGGAGCAACTTTTAGTATTATTAAAGCATTTAAAAGCTCATCAGAGATTCTATTTCTAATCCTTGTTGATATGTTTACTGCCTGCTAACGAAAACGTGCTCTCGCTCTCTACAGAGATTGGTTATATAGTAAGAAGCGCATCGTGCAAGGATTATAAGTTTGTTTGCCTGTTGCCCGTGACTTCATAGACGTCAAATTCTTTTTTTAAGATTTTTTATTAACATTTATTTTTTTAGAATTTGTAGATTGTTCTAGTGTTGGTGATGGTGATGGTGAATCGTGTACATTTTCAATTTATTAAAAATTAAGCAATTAAAATGACCCTTGATTTTATTGGCCTAGTAAAAATAGTTCGATTTGTAGGTAGTCTTTTAGGAATTTTAGTAGAGATTATAACGGGTTATCCATTTTGGGGTTTCAAAAGTAAAAGTAAATAAAACACATATAAAATATTTTTTTCATGACATTTCTTTTTTATTATAAAGTTTGAACGTTGAAATTATGTGTGAAATACTATATCATTTAAATGACCACCACACGAAGTGTTGCAAGCATACTACAAAAGTGGTGATTCTGGCACAGCCACATATCGTGCTTTAAGAGGAGATAATGGTTTACATAATCGTCCAACTACGCAAGCAATTGGCAAAATTGTGAAGAAATTTGAAGAGACTGGAGCGGTTACAGATATTGTAAGGCCAGTGCATCATCGTTTCGCTCGTTCCGCTGAAAATATCGCTGCTGTAAGTGAAAGGGTTGCCGAAGACCCGAATGTGTCGATTCCTCGTCGTTCTCAGGAATTAGGACTGTATGGTCTATGATAACCGACTTTTTTTGCCTGCTATTGAAGAATACGACTTGGAGAATAAGTGGTTTCAACAAGACGGTGCCACATGCCACACAACTCGAGCGAATATGACTTTATTGTAAGAGACATTTCCTGGCCGTGTAATTTCTCGTCGTGGCGACATCAACTGGCCACCAAGATCATGCGATTTGACACCATTAGACTTTTTTTTGTGGGGCTACGCGAAAGACCGTGCTTATGCAGATAAACCTTTAACTCTTGAGAACTTAAGAACCAACATTCGTCAAGTAATGGCTGAGATACCGCCCAATATGTGTCAAAAAGTGGTCCAAAATTACCTCAAAAAAATCAATGCTTGCAACACTTCGCGTGGTGGTAATTTAAATGATATAGTGTTTCACACATAACGTCAACGTTCACACTTTATAATAAAAAAGAAATATCATGAAAAAAAATATATTATTTTATTTTCGTTTACTTTTAAAACCGCCAAATGGATAACCCTATATTTTCATTGCTCGTTTTAGATTTTAACGATGCTAAAAAATTAGAATTTCAAAAAATTTAATTTGAAATTCCTGTAAAAATTTCCCGCGATTAATTTTAAAAAAATGTTCTTTCCCGCGTTGAAACTCAAGTTCTTATTCACTCAGAAGCCTGCACCTTTAATTTAATGTTACTAAGTTCAATGTTAAAGAAAATTTAAAAATTACCACAAGTAGCACGGACAAGTAAGAGAAAGAAATTTTATATTCCCTATTTCCCTTTTTTTTTTATGCCTTTTTTCTCCCTATTGATTTTCCAATATTGTACTGGGAGCCCATAATTTAATATGTAAGTTTATGTCAATGAATGGAGAAAAATGTTTTTAATAAAGTACCAAAATATGTACGATTTTTACGCCTTAAATATTCGGATTTCGAAAAAGTACCAAATTTATATTTGTATTTTTTTTATATAAGCTATGAATTTCATATAATCTTTATTTTCTTGTTTATTGGCTTAAAAGTTAGATGGGGTGACAAAGAAGTTCTAAAATATAGGTTAAGCCCGTTTACTTCCTTAAAGGGCCAAATTTCGTTTTTTTTTTTTTTTTTTTTTTTTTGCTAATGAACAACCATAAGTATTAAATTTTATTTGTATCTCATTTAGTTTTAGAGTATGAGGTTACCGAAATCTATAATCAGTTTTCTATGAAAAAAATCAAAAGTTGTGCACTCATTTCATTCGAAATTATGTTAAGATAAATGTTTTTCGACAAAAACTGATTTTGTTCGCATTTTTTTTATATTTTTTTTATATTTTTTTTTAGTTTTTAAAAAACAAATAATAAGTTTTTTTCAATATTTTCCTTTTTTTCTTCAAAAATTCAACGATATCTCTAAAACTACAGGGCATATTTAAAAATTTTACATTTAATGTAAGTACGGCTTAAAGATAATATACTGTTGCCACGTTTCGGATTTTTTGTTAACTGAATATGGTCAACCGTTTTCAAATTGTTCCAATATATGTAGGGAAAGTGCCTTAATTTTGGACATAACGGTATATCTCGAAAAGTAGAGCTGATTGATAAAAATGGAGATTAGAGTTGAAATCAGCGACCTCAAGTTAGTAAAAATTTGCAATCAAATTCCAGACCGCAAAATGCCTGTTCCGCAGTGTTATTAGTGGCTTACAAATAACAGTCCTATTTTACCATAAGATGACTGTGGCTTCTTGACGGACGATTTTATTTAACCATAATATGGTTGCCGGTGACATTAATATGGGTGTATTAGCCATAATTTGCTTTAAAAATTCCGTTAAAAATATTTTTTTTTGAGGTCACCTCCATTTTGAAAAATGTTTTTTCTCTGCGTGCACTCGTGATGGTGGAGAGTATAATAAATATGGATTTGAGCTGACTACACTCACGAAATTATTAAAAATATTTCCGTTTAGTTTTCTTTTCCGCTACTCTCTATTACTCGTATACGATTTACCTTTATGCCATTTAAGCTAATCAACTTAACTTAATAGCCGTAATAGCAATTTATTATCAAAAATGTTTGCATAAATTTTCTTTTGGTCACCAGCAGAAATTGTGTGGGTTTTTGTTCAAAACCCCATTTCTAATGTGATGGTCATTAAATGGTCGTTGACTTTGTTTAATAACTGCATTTAAGTTTTACGATTGCACGTTCGCTTAAAGCAAAACTAAAAATAAACTTAAATATTTGGTAAAAGTTCTTAAATTTATTTTGTTTAAGATTTCTTTTTTAACAAGAGTGTATTTATCGTACCATTAATAAAAATAATTTAAACTTTGGTTTTAATAAATCTTTCGTAAGCGTTGCGTTGTTATTTTAATTATCCTCTTAGTATTAACTACGATTACAGCTCAGACAATACACACATACAAACTCTCAAAAAAGTACAAACTTTGGAATACTGGGTTTGGGTGGAAAAAGTTTTCTGAAATATAATTAATCATTGGTAGGGGCCAGGCTTATAATAAAAAACTTTTTTCTTCTAACATTCAAAACCATCTAACATGCAAATATTTTACCGTAAAAGGGTTTCTGAATATCGCTTATTTCCTTCAATAGTGTTGTTACTTAAAAAGCATGATTTTTTTAACTTATTACACAGAAATGTGCACAATAACAAAAATTGATATTGTATGAAAAAAAAAATATTTTGAATCGCTGCCAATTGACCGCTTGTAATAAAGTGATGAGCACTTATTCTACTTATTATTACGCATTTTTAAATGCTTTATTGGCCGAAAAGACGACGAGTTGAGAAAAATTTATAATTTTCAACACTCTACCGCATAGCTGTACCGTTGCCTTCAGTACGAATATTTAGATGAGTACCTCTTTCAGGACGATCGATCATTGAATCCCGACTCTCAAAGCGACTAAATTGCCAATCATGAAGTCTGTGCTAGCTGGTCTTGAATTAAAACATTGACGATATTTTAGCTGCGTCATAACAATTGATAGGTGACATTATAAAAAAAAATTCGAAAACTTTAACCATTTCTATGCGTTGTTATGTAGTGTATTCTTCATTATTAATTTCCAAGAATTATGTTCTTGTTAAAAAAAAATAATTACGAAATAAAAAAGTTATGCGTATTTAACATTGGTAGGTCTTATTTGGGTCACCCTCTATTAGAACGATATAATAGGAAATTTCTAATAAATCATACTGTATAAAATTCAAGGCTGCTTAGATATAATATATATATATATATATATATATATATATATATATATTAAGGCAAAAAGGTTTTTAGTCAGAAACTATAGTTTTTCGTAATCTTAAATTGAAAATAATTAATCGCCTTAATTAATTGAATTATTGTTATTGGAGCAAATGATAACGATTAAAGCCAGTTGTCATAGACATAAGTTCCCTAGGAGAAAAGAAACTAACACTAAGTTTGTCACGTGACAGTTCTTAACTGGTAGGGACCGTCCTAGGGGGCGAGTTAATTAGTACCTTCTTCACACTTTGGAACAGTTTACTAAAATTACCGAAAAAGACACATTAAATTTTGGGTTAAAATAATGCCCATCGCAGATATTGTCCCGAGTGAACCCTGTTAATATAATAGATTCTTTCATATGACGTAATAGAACTCTTCATATTTCTTCATATTCAATTAAGTATGTTTTAAAAGTTGATATTTTATTTTTAGATTTATTAAGTATATTGAAGCTGTGTTTATTGTTAACATTTATTGGGAATACAAAAGTACTTTTAACATAAAGTGGTTGAATCTGTTTTGTGACATAATTGCCAGCGACTTATTTTTGACTGGTAAACATATTTTTTCCTAGGTTCTGGTTGAAGATGATGGGTGCTGTTCCTGCTCAGCTACTACATGCACTTTTTTGCAATTTTTCGTACTTGATAGAGGGCGCGGCAAGCTGAAAACCTAAATTTTCAAAGAAATTTCGACGTTTGGTAAAACAGTTTTCGTTCTAGCCATGTTTAGCTGATGTAAATGATAGCCTTTAGTTGCCAAAAGCTCTAGTGGCAATTCAATAATGTTTTTACATATAGTTCCTACTAAAGTAATTCAATTCTCTAGCAATTTTTGTCCTAATTGAACTTCAAAACCGCTAGAAACCGCTAAATATTTAATTTAGCGGGATTTTTTTAAAAATATATTATATAAATCTAAATATAAGCTGATTTTTCAAAGGTATATGACTCTCCAATACGTTTCCAACTTCCCTAGCTATTTTATTCCCAAAAAAAATTAGTTAGAGTGGTGAATTGGGTGGTGTCAAATCTTTGATACCCTTCACTTTCAGTTAGAATATTTCCGGAGTGTTCTTTATATAAAACCTTTGGTAAATTATGGGCCGATCTTCACTATATTTGAACAAGTAATTTATAGTCTTATAAAATGATGTTCGACCAAATTTTATTATAATAGAAAACAGATTGAGAGAGTTACGGTTAAACGCGTACTCAAGTTTTTTCCGAGAGTAGGTTTTATATAGGGCCAATGGTAAGTTATGGACCGATCTGCACGAAAGTTGACTGTGACAGACAAATATTTATTACAATAGCATTATTTGTTACGGTTTAAGGCGTACTAAAGGTTTGTAGATATGATTTTTAGTCATATCAGAACGAATTTGTGCAAAATCTTTTATCAACATGTGCATTCCGCCACCAGTTATGGTAGTTTTTTTTAGCAAAATGATACATTTTTAAGGGTGGTTGTTCACATTTGAATTCAAAACTCTTTTCCTTCTGAACCAATTTTGCTGGATTTTAATCTCAAACTGCTTAGGGAAACTAGAAACAATTTAAAACCAATATTTATCTTTTTTATTAAGTCGTTTGAAAGTGAGCACGATTTCCATAGACAAAGAGACAGACGGACATGGCTAAATCGACTTAGAATTACTCAATGACCTAGAAAATAAATATATTTTGGGGTCTTAAATGATAATTAAAAAGGTTTTAGATGGAATGACAAACTTAGTATACCCTCATCACAACTAGTTGTGGTCTATACAAATTCCTATAAAAAAAAAAACCCAAAAAAGTTTATAACATTTACGCTATTTTTTGTCAATTATTTGCCGTTTTAAGCAATTAGATAAAATTAGTTAGATGAAAGTAAGTGAATTATATTGCTTGGGATCTATCATTTAATGAAAACAATTTGTTTGTTTGTTTTTTTAGCAAATTTAAAGTTGTGAATTGTCACATACAATCCTTAGTTAACTTAAACTACAAAAGTAAATAAAGTCGTGAACATAAACAAATAGCAAGATAACCAGAAAAACAAAAAATCTTAATAAGAAAAAGTATAAAATCTGTAAATTTAAATATTGAGAAATGGTGGAAAATCGCTAGATTTCCCGCTTACCGCTAAAACGTATTTTTTCCCGCGATTGACATTTCAAAAACGCTAGATTTAGCAGGAAAATCTCCGATTTGGCAACAGTGGTTCAACCCAAAAAAAAAAATCAAAATGCATTTTTTTTTGCCTTAATATCCTTTTGCCTGAAGTCAAAGATTTTATTTTAGATATTTTAATGTTTTCTACTATAGAAATAATAGAATTTTGTTTTTAGAAGAATATTCTTGCCCAGCTTTTTCAAACCAAATGGTTTTGACCAATTTTTTTTTTTTTTGTAAAATAATGGAAACTTTTTCTCTTACCTAATACCAAAAGGAAATGTGTCATTGTATATGATTGAGTTATGTTTAACAATGACATGGACAAACCTTAAATTCATTATCATTAACTATAATAATAAATCTACATTTTACAGTAGATGGCAAAAATAAGAAAGACAAATTACAAAAAAAAAACACAAAATAATAATAATAATATGTAATTATTTCAAGGAGATTTAAAAAGAAAAATAGAAAAAGACCATCTTGGGAGAAATAATTTAAGTCCTTAAATAAATTTTGATACCATTTTTAAAAATGTTGCTGGACACTTTTCACAACCTACCGATAGTATTACATTTATTTAATCTTTCCTTCTTTCTTTGTGACGCTATTTTAAACAAAATATTAAACTTCAGAAAAATGTAATTTTCTTTAGTACTGGTTTAATAATATTTTTACAATTAATTTTTTACTTTTTACAAATTTAATTTATATTGTATTTTTTTTTTTTACTTAAAACAAATTGTGTACATCTGCTAAAGTCAGAAATAAGCCAACAAAAATTAAATAAATATAATCTGTCAGAT
The DNA here is from genome assembly GCA_963931875.1 of Pollenia griseotomentosa. NCBI lineage: Eukaryota > Metazoa > Arthropoda > Insecta > Diptera > Polleniidae > Pollenia > Pollenia griseotomentosa. The sequence continues at coordinate 39,419,760 of OZ007563.1, read as the reverse complement.
AAGATTATCATTGTTAAGAATAAAATGAATAACGATAAAATTCAATTTCATTATTTTCATCATGACAAAATTGCACAAATGTCCACCTTCCCACATAAATATTAGAAATATAATCAAATATAAACGTTTAGTTGGAAAAACTTAGTGGTTATAATTAAAATTATGTATGAATATACATTGTACATATGGGCATTTCCACCAAAAAGTCTACTTGTTGTAACGTAACGCCAGCAAACAAAAAGGCTTGTATTTAATGGCCATGTTGTCAAATGTTTCCAATTTTTGTTACTAAATGTTGAGCTGGCTGCGCTTTACAGCAAATAACACGTATTAACCTTGGGCTTTTTTAAGATGACATTTAAAATATTTCGGCTCCAGCTTTGACCTCTCGTGAGCTTGACCATTTTGAAAAAGGGTCTATTTTTGCATGTTTTGTTAATTTGAGAATCTGTTTCCTTACCAACATATACAAATTGGATATCGTAAGAAAGGTTTTTTTAAGGCGCGTCCAACTGTATACTTGTCCAAGGACGATCATCCATGTCCTTTTTTAAGGACTTTCTAAAAAAAACGGTTTTTGGATTTTTTTTGTTCGGGGTTGTTTGTAATAAAAATGCCAAATTAAAATATTTTAATCTTTACTCGATTTAATTAAATACGTGTCTCAGTTTTTTTTTTTTTTGAAGTTCGTGCTAGTTCGCCAAGTACATCATCTTTGTATGGATATAATTTAGATTTTTGCAAGTTAGATGCATTTTACACGGTGCTTTGGAATATATATAAATGCAATTTTGTGGTAACTGTAATATGATAGCGGATTTAGTTTCTAGATCATGTATGGATGAAAATAGGACTAAAGAAAGAAAAAAAGAAGTGATCCACGACTTAAATTTTTTTTATTTTGCGAAAAAATATGCCGCCAACAAGTCGTGGATCAATTCTTTTCTTCTTTCTTACGATACCCAATTTGTATATATGAATTGGTTAGGAAACATATTCTCAAATTAACAAAACATGCAAAAATAGACCCTTTTCAAAAATGGTCCAGCTCAAGAGAGGTCAAAGCTGGAGCCGAAATATTTAAAGTGGCATCTGAAAAATTCCAAGGTTAATTTTTAGGAGGGTACATCGAGCACTTTTTTTGGTGAGTCGCTCTAATATATATATAGTTATTAGGGAACCATGTCTATATTTGAAAAAAAAAATATTTGTTATTAACCTTTTTAAATACTATTAAAAGTTTTAATTATAAAGCCAGATTTACAAGGACAGAACCATTTTCACTTGATGTTCACAAAAAAGCAGTGTTCGAAAAAAATTTACTAGATATCGCTCCTTAGTGTTTGCTTTGGTTGATTTGCGGAAAACACAAACGCTAATAGTGTTTGTGTAGTAAATCAATAAAACAAAACCGTTTCCCTGTTTGTCATCTTTCAAACACAAAAATAATACTGTTTTTATCCAACTCAACAAAAGATGAGAACATTTAATTCCGTTCGGTTTTTTATAAACCACAAACTTCATTGTGTTCTGTTTAGCTCATTAATGTTCGTTTGTTTCTGTTGTGTCTAGCGCCATTTTGGCTCGTTAAAAAAAACAAACATTTTTTACAAATACAAAAAGCCAGCAAAATAATTTTACATAAACAAAACATATACACAATACACACACAAGCTGCTCGTGCTGCGGTCGTTGCTAAAATTATTTGTTTGTTTATTTCTTTATCAATGTAAAAAAATAAACATTATAGAACATTAAAATATAATGTTTGTCTACAGTATCACTACAATTGTTCTGTTTTTTAACGAAGAACACAACACTATATAATGTTCGGCTCTTTCTTCAAAATAGTAACGAAAATAGTTCGTCTACACAAACACTAAAAAAAGAGATATTGATCTTGGGTGTGTGAGCCGAACGCTTAATAATGTTCTGTTTATTTTCGAACACTGCAATAAAGCAACCAATTTTTTCACATTTTCAATAAAGAAAAGGTTTGCAAATTTTTCGCAAAACAAAGTTGCGTATCTATTATTATATTTTTAATATTTTGTTTAAATTCAAAAATATATACAAATTATTATAAACGCTATTTAAAATTTCCTATAAATTGTTGCTAAAGTCGGAGTAGACCCAATTTTTTAAAAAACTTTAGTTACATTTTTGTTATACAAAATTTAAGGAAAATAGAAGAAATACTTTGGGAAAGAATGAGAAGAAAAATGAAATTGTGACTTTTGTTGTGAACGAAGCTTAGCTTATTCCCCAAAATGTTATAACTTTTTTAAATGCTTTGACTGACATTCGGTTTTTATATAATGACTTAATACCGCCCTATTACCCACGTTACTAAGTAAATGTTCCCCTGAAATTATGACCACCACCACAATCAACATTTAACATAAATATAATTATAAAGAATCCTTTTGTTTCTTTTGCCATTCTTTATGGTGTTTTGTGTTATTTCTGTTTTCATTATTAAATTTTTTTTTGTTACTTTCTGTACTATTCACTCTACTGTGCAACAACATACAACATCATTGTCACCGCCACTACCACCAACACTAAAATGACCAAAGTCGAAAAATAATGTAGTTGTAATGCCAAGATTAACGAATACAAGAAAAACAAGAATACCACCAACAAGCATTATACGAGGGCAGTTGGAAAATATCTTGGAGACAGGTAATTTAAGTTTTTGATAATCCGCCATGCTCCAGCTCGGGAGTAAAACTGATATCGTTGTTCTTTTTGTGTTCCATGAAAACCCTACAAGAGTCAGTTCTTGTATTACTGCAATACGCCAAAACGAGTTTTGGAGTCGGCGACGTAGCGATCCTTCAGGTTTCTACTGCAGTGCTGCCTGTGCAATCTCTTTATTGGATCTCAATTTTTGTCCTATTGAGGATGTCAAGCTGAATTGTTTCTGGTTCGTAATTCGTAGAAGAATAACACATCTCAGTCATCGGTTAATGTGGAGTTGTAGTCGTTGTATTTATGTAGTTTTTGGATAGGGCCAGGTTTTAAAGCCATATAAAAGAATGGGCTTAATGCACTGTTGCCAGATTTTTATGACTTTCACAATCAGTTAAAATCCGAGTTATGCCTACATACCAAAAAAGTTTTTTTTTACACTTATCCCCACAAATTTTGACATTTGTTTGGCGGCAAATAAACACTAAAATCTATTTATTTTCAAATATTCTTTAGAGAAACAACATTTTTATTGATCTGAAATACAATTTAAAGCGAATAGAAATATAAATTAGTATATAATTTGTTGTTGTAAACGATGTTAGGTTATGACAGATAAGAACAAAAACAAACTTGTGAAAGCAAAATTTATAATACTTCTGTATATGTCAATTTTGACAGTCATGAACAATTACACACGGATTTTTTATCTAACAAGGCCACTGCAAAATACACATCGTCTAAAAGTACCTTGAAGCAGGCTATGCACATTCTGGTTGGGTCTTATAACCTAAGAGAAGTGTTGAATTTATAGAATAGGAGTAAATTTTAAAAAATCACATTCAAAGTTTAAAAATGCTCTCCTACAAAACTATATTATGGTTAATTTAACCATATTACTGTCACGGCAACCATATTACGATTAAATTAGTCCTCCACCATAAAGCCACAACCATATTATAGATGATGCATCTAAACATGTTATGGTTAAATATGACAAAAAATTATTTTTGAATTAACAATATTATAAGAGTTTAACACATTTTTGTTATTATTAACTTTTTTTTCAATATTTTTAGTTAGGCTTGAGTTCATCGCATTTAATTTTCATTAAATTATTTTTTACCGAAGGAAGGAATTTTACAACAAGAAATTTTTAATTAAAATTTATTAATAATTTTCTTGGCTGAGCTGGGGCTCGAACCTGGGTTGAATTTACATGTTTCAAGAATCACCACATTCTTTTATCAGAATACTTTGAGGTCTAACCTCTGCACTACTGCGGTGCCTGCCAGCCAACAGTCAAACATCAATCTTTAACCAGTGGTACTAGTGGTTCGAAATTTGCTGTAATTATCATTTTCAAAAGCTCAGCCAAGAAAATTATCAATAAATTTTAATAAAAATTTCATGTTGTAAAATTCCTTTCTTCGATAAAAAATAATCTAATGAAAATTAAATTTGATGAACTCAAGCCTTACTAAAAATATTGAAATTGAGAATTAACAGTTCAACACAATTGCGGAGGCATTCATCACAATAGTTGTGGCTTCTTGATGGCGGACTAATTTAACCATAATATGTTTGTAGGTGACAATAATATGGTTATATTAAACATAATATGATTAAAATCTTCTTTAAAAATTATTTTGTTGGAGGTGACCATATTTAAACATGTTTTTTCTCTGCGTGCAGGACTTGTTTTTGCGCCATAATATAGTTTTGTAGGAGAGCATTTTAAAATTTTTCGTTAAAACTTGTTTTGTTGAAGGTGACCATATTGAAAATTGTTTTTCTATTTTTTTTTTTTTTTTTTTTAAATTCAAACAAATCTTTCTTTTATTACTGTTTATTTTTACGAAAGCTGGGGGTTACTGCGTATTTCGATTCGAAAGAAATCATTTACGAACAATTTGTACTGTGTACAGTAGAATCTCACAAATTAGAACCACTTTGTTCACCGGGCAGTTCGAATTTCTGAAAAGTTCGAATTTCTGGACATTTTTTTTTTTTACAGAAAATGATAAAATTATAATGAAATAGTGATAGATAATGAATAGTTGTGTAAGCGTTATCTTAACTCAAAACAGTTTTTATTTAATAAAATTTTATTAATTGAAAATATTTAATTCATAGAAAAACTTTTAAAAAGTATTTTAATTATTAGGTACTTATTCGTCTTTAACATAAAATAAGTATTACTTGATTTTTTTTTTTATTTATTAAAACTGGATACAACGATATCGTTACGGACGTTCAAAAGGTTAGACATGTGTTTACTGGAATATATATCACTGGCTTTGCACCATTTTATAACATTATTGATGCCTTCATGGACTTTTAAAGAGGAATAGCTGGCATTATAGAGCGTTTAATTTGTTTTTTCGCCTATTAAGCTCAAAATCATAAAAAAAAATTTTTTCTAGTAGAAATAAAAACAAACAAAAAAAAACACTTCCAGAAATTAGAACCTGTGGTTCTAATTTCAGAGCGTCCAATACATTGAAATGGCTGGTTCTAATTTCTGGACGGTTTGAATTTGTGACGGTTCTAATTTGTGAGATTCTACTGTATTACGATTATCGTAATATTTGTTACGAATAAACGGACGGTTTTTATACTTTATCAAAAACAAAAAAATCCCTTTCTTAACAGCCACTCTCTATTACGAACAAAAGTTTCAATCAAATTTTAAATTTTTTTAAAATTACAACCTCTGCCATCGTTGCGAACGATTGCGAAAATCGTTATACACAGTACAAATTATTCGAATCCGTAAATGATTTCTTTCGAACAAAAATACGCACTAACCCCCCCGATTGTTTGACATTTTACCAAATCTACCTCTCTGTTATAAGAAGAAGAAGGACAATTGTTCTCTCAGAAGTAGCTTAATTTACACAGAATCGCTTTTCTTTAACGTTAAGATCCCGCGGAATTCCAATTTCAAGTACACAGAAAAAATTCTCCAAAATTGTTCACCAATTAGAGCATTAATCAAAAATATAATGAGTTTTAATTAAAAATTTAATCAAGTGAATTAAACGTTTAATCAAGTGAATTAAACGTTTAATTAATACTATTAACTGGTTTAATTGATACTATTAATTTGTTTACTGGTGCAAATTTAATTAATTTTTTAATCAATATCAAAAATTTTTTAATTAAAATCAATTTTTATTTTTTTCTGTGTACAGGAACAAGCCTTATACGGTTTAGTAAGCTTTATTTTTTCCAAAAACAATTTAAGGCACAGAAATCAAATAAAGAATTTTTATTATGGAATTTATTATTATGGATATACATATAATGGTATTTTTTTATGTGAACCCTTTTATGCATTTGTTATATGTTTACAACAACACTTTTTAGAACAAGTTTCACATTTCTAATGGAAAATTTTTGCAAAACCAAAAATGACAAAAAAATTGTTTAGTCCCTTACTTTAGCTTTGCTTTCAACTTGCACTTAAGTACATGCTCTTATCATCAGTTAAAAAGGTTGAAGTAGGTAAAAACTTAAGAATGAATATTTAAAGCACTTTTCGAACAAACCTCCTTTAAATAATAAAAGCAAAAATAGACACACGATTTCATCCACATACACAACAAACGGTGACCAAGCAAATCTGACTTGATATACATCTGCAAAAACTCCCACACATAAGCACACAAAGAGGAGCCATCAAAACAAGAATTCCAGAGACAGCAAACAGAAACAGACAAAAAGGAGAACACCGTATTCAATAGGAACTGGTTCTTATATTCACACAAACACGCAGATGTCAAATAAAAACAAGAAAAAAACAACAACGAGTATTTTCACACATTGTGGTTTTGTACGCCATGATGTCCTGTCGCCATTTATTTGTTTGTAAATTCTGTCGAATGTACACAGTGGTTTGTTTGCGTGTGTCCCTCTGGCCTCTCTTTCTCCACACAGTGTATAATGAAGATTCCACCATTTGTCGTCCACTATATTTGTTGTTTGCCATGTGTGGTGATTGTTGGTTGGGTTTGGTTCGCTTTGCTTTGCTTTGCAAGTACAACTGCTGATTGTTCACAGTCACAGCAGCTGTTGGTGAATAATGTCCATTGTTTTAAGTCTTGTTGTATGGGTTTAGGTGTGTGTGTGTCTATGTGTAACGTTTCCTTCCAACATTTATGTTTTCCTTTCGTAATTTGGTTTTATTTTTTGTATTTTATTTTAAAACAATTTTTCTTTTTTTATTTGGTCGTTTGAGGACAATTTCATTGTCTGTAGAGTTGTGTTTAAGGATAATCATATGCTCTGGTTAGGTTTTATAATTTTTTATTTTTTGTTGGTGGCTTTGCTTTCTGTATGGCCTTGTCCTCCTTCATCATCATGGTTATGTTGAATTTGTACAGACAAATCTATTTTCACAAATGAATATTTAGCACAAACACAATGTTTATTAAAGATTTACATATGAGTGTAAAAAAGAATTAAAGAAAACATATTTTATTTACAAACTATTTAGATTTTTAATCCATTTCGCTTTTATTTAGAAAAAAAAAAAAAAACAAGTTAGAGTGCTATATTCGGCTGTGCCGAATCTTTGATACCCTCCACCGACAGTTCGAATGTGTAAGGAGTAATATCTGTATGATGTCTTTTTATTATTATTATCTTAAACTGTGACGATTTGTTATTAATTATGGTTTTAGGAGACTAAACTGTTTTCCGGGAGTAGGGCATATATGGGGCCTCAGGTAAATTATGTACCGATCTTCACGAAATTTCACAGTATCATTTATAGTCCTATAAAATTGTGACGAGCCAAAATTTGTTATGATTGCATTATTTTTTACGGTTTTAGGCGAACTAAACTGTTTTCCGGGAGTAGTGTTTATATGGGGCTTAGGGTAAATTATGGACCGACCTTCGCGAAATTTTACAGTGTAATTTCTAGTCGAATAAAACGGACTTGTGCAAAATCTTATGTCATTCCGTGCATTTTTGCATCATTTATGTTAGTTTTTGTAACAAAATTATCAAGTTTTTTAAGGTGGTGGTTCCACATTTTGATTCATAGCTCTGGTCCTACTGAACCGATTTTGCTGAAATTCAATCCCAAACTGCTTAGGATAACTACAAGCAATTTGACATCTAGTTTGTTTATTTCTTTTGAGTTTTTCGAAAGTGAGCGTGTTTTCAACAGACGGACAGACGGACAGACGGACAGACGGACAGACGGACAGACAGACGGACATGGCTAAATCGACTTAGAATTACTCAAGCAGCCAGAATATATATACTTTATGGGGTCTGAGATGAATAATAAAAAGGTTTCACACGGAATGACAAACTTAGTATACCCTCTTCACAACTAATTGTGGTGGAGGGTATAAAAAGAGCAAAAGCAAATATTATAAAAAAGTTAAATAGTCATTTTTTAAAATAATCTAAGTTTTAAATTAAAAAGAGTTGTTGATATTGAGTGTTTAACTTTAGACATCATGAATATTGGCAAATTTTAAGCATTTATTGAAAGACATTAGTAAAATACAAATCTATTCACGGTCAGTACCATCTAGAATATCCACTCGATAAATCGCTTTTCTAAAATCTATGGAAAAGGTTTCCTTATGAGCTGGCCTAAGCAACCAGTAAAATGCGCATAGAAGCTAGCTGTTCCTCAACAATAAATTGGGAATTTAGCACGTCATACAGAAATCTTATTAATAGTAAAAAAATTTTGTTTAGATTTCTAACCTTAAAACTAAATAAAATGTTGTAACCTTTTGCATTTATTTTCATTACTCATACTTTTAAACATATATTTAGTCCGTTTTAAGAATTGAGCGTGTGTGACAAATTATGTAAGTCACTATTAACTGCAGTATAATCTCAAAACTTTCGATCAAAAAACGAACAATTTTTTAGAACTTTTCGCTTGTGGTGTTGCTTTGATAGCGGCTCTTTTCATTTAATGATTTAGAAGTAAAAGCAAACGTTTTGTTGGCCAATTACAAATGAAGAAGTACAAGGAATGGCAGTTTTTCTACTTTTTTCAGTTTTTTAAACGCTGACTATAAACGTCAAATTCGTAAAAAAATTCTTAAGCAGTTATAAATGTGTAAACCAGTACTGTCAGATTATGGGATACCTGTTTTTACCCGAATGTAAGTTTTTTTATAACCTCGTATTTTCTAAGCGGGCGGATGTTGACATTTGAGATCCGTCTTAAAAACCTAAGTGTCCTTGTTTGAAAATTAAGTGTCTAATTTATCCTGAAATAGTAATACATTAAAAAATAAATTAACCAAACATATAGAGTAGAGTTTTAATATAAAGGAAATTACAAAAAAAAAAAATATATAAGTCATCAGTAGGGCAACCAAAAAAAAAGAAAATGCTTATTTTTTGGTTTACAAGATAGAAAGATTTTGATTGAACACAAATTCCGATCTTAAGAAAACAAAGAAAATGAGCTATATTTGTTAGGGCTTTTTTGCTTATTTTGGCAACATCGGCTTTTTTTTAGTTATTTTTGCGATATCGGGTTATTTTTGGTTATATTGCCATTTTAAGATAATTTTTCATTTTTTTCATACGAAAAAAAAAACTTATTTAATAAAATTTTGCAAAATTCGTTATTTTTATTTTTTTTTATGTGCATTTTTTTTTATAAATACTAAACAATTAACCATTTCTTTGCTGTAACAACTCTGGTTAAAAAATCGTTCAACGTTATGGTAATATTTTGTGCTTCCCTTGAGCAATATCATCCCAAAAACCTATATTATCTCTTTATGTTATTATACCTACACTAAAGAGTGGAGAGGGTATTATGCATTTGTGCTGATGTGAGAAACACCTTAAAATATTGGTCCTAAAGTATACCGATCAACTCGGAATCACTTTCTGAGCCGATCTAACGATGTCCGTCCGGCTGGCTGGTTGTCCATGTAACCTCGTGCGCAAAGTGCAGGTCGCAATTTTAAAGATAATTTAATGAAATTTGGTGCGTGGGTTCTAATTGGTACAAGGACGAATCGGTTCATAATTTAATAAAGCCCCCATACAAGCTGCTATCCGGAAGAGAGTCTTTGTGCCCACTATCAAACCAATTTTAATGCAATTTAAGACATATGTAGATAGATCCATATTTATATGGACACGTAAGATATGATTTATTTAAAAAATAGGACCACGAGGGTAGGGTCAATTTTTGCCCATCAGTAACTATTTAACCGATTTTAATGAAATTTAAAACATAGATGATCCCTATTCATATAGCCATACACTCTCGAAACTTGTTTTTAAATACTGTGGTGTTGGGTATCATAAGCCTCATAAAGCCTTTTTATAAACCTAATTTAATATTTGCTTGTTTAAGTTCTTTTCTCTCGAAAATTCCATAGCTGTATTCTTACGATCAAATTCCTCAGTCTGTAATATATTTTACCATCATACTTTGTAACGTCTTATTTTTTTTAAAATATAGTTTTTGTATAAAGTAACATCTGTTAGTTCCCCTTCTCTCTGTTTTTGGTATAGTAACGTCTTATTTTTTACTTTTTTAATATAGTTTTAGCTATTAAGAATTTCTCTGTATATCAAAGATTGTTAATTTCTGCAAGTTTTGGGGTTTTACACGAAGTTGTAACAAAATTGGAAACACAAAAACTTTCATTGGTTTTCCAAGTGAACATAGTTATGGACCGTAGGAAAAATATCCCGTGTTCCAGTGGACATAGGAGAGAAATTTAATACAAAATTTAAATCAGTTTCATTAAAAAATGAAGGATTTTCGGTATTAAAAGTTATTGGGGATATTTTGAGAGGCAAGCGGTATTATGAGTCCAATCGTATAAAATATACTTCAGAGCAAATACTCAATTTTAAATATGCTCCCTCAACATCTGTAGACGTAGGAAGAACTTTTTCTATATACAAGAAATTGCTGACTCCAAACAGACATAGTTTTCTTTAAAAAAATTTATTGCATCAACTTAAAATTTGCTATAACAACGTATTAAACGAATTAGGTGGAAAATAAACAAGTTTAAATTGCTTTTTTTTTAAGTTTTAACAGCTTATTTTCATGTTTTTAAACGCTTTTTTTAAGAGCTTAAAACTGTTTTTTTAGTGCTTTTTTTGGTTGCCCTAGTCATCAGCCATGTTCTGAAAACCGAATACATACGATTATAATTGGAGCCAAACGAATTTAAAAAAAGATCCTGTTTTAAAAGTTTCTAAAAAAAATATTTTGTATAGTATAGTTACATTGAACTCTTATCTCTTTCAGAACTTCTCTTAATATAAAAAAAAACTGCGGTGATTTTTAATAAAATTTAACGGAGAATCTCCATCTTTTTCAATTTCACTCGAGAGGCTGGCACCTCTCACCTAATTTTTCTGTTTATTTATTAAATAAAAGTATGAGTTCATATAGAGATGTTTGTTTTTTTTCCATTGGATAAAATTATTTGAATTCTTCGAGTTATTCGAGTAATTCGAACAATTTAAAAACTAGATTCGATTAATCGAGCCCTTTTGAAATAAAAAGAAAAAACGATTAATTCCTTACTCGAACAAAACCAAAAGTAGAATAATTGGATACTCTAGTATCATCATTAAATTAGATAATTTTCTATCTATTAAATGCATTAAAATTCCGCCAAAATGAATCAAGCCAATTTTAAATGGAAGTGCATTTCAGTTTGAGCATCGGTCGAAAAAAATTATTGCGGGTTGGGGCAAGGTCTGAACTTTAAAGCGTGTGACGTAAAACTACAACTTCCTAAATTGTTTTTATCATGTGGCAGATCGTTGTCATTATTGAATATTCAGGATTTCCGTCTGATAGCAAAATCCGAAATTTTTTTTGCCATTGTTCGCTTCAAAGATAGCCATTGTAATCGATACAAGTCGTCTCTGATCTTCTGGTTCGATCTAAGCAACTCATAATAGATAAGGGGCTTCTGCACGCTTGGAGGTAGCAATATACTATGGTTAGATTTTAACAATGTTTTTATTTACAGGTAACCATAATATGGTTAAAAGTTACCATAATGTGATTAAAACTAACAATAATTTGCCCGTAAGTAACCATAATATGGTCACAGATAACCATAATTTGGTAAAAAAATTTTGTCAATATTGATTGGTTAAACTTAACCATATTATGGTTTATTTTCTATTATTTAGCAAGGAACCACTGCGATATGTATAAAAATAATGTATATATACCGCCACAAACAAATGACTTGCAAAACAGCTGATGTCAGATGGCTTGTCAGTTCAAAATAGAACACAATCTTGAAAATTTTTACACTGCTAATTTAAGCTGACATTTACAGAAGCAAATTTTTTCGCTATTACACGCCATGAATGCATTTTACAGTGAAAAAGTTGACAAGTTCAGTGCTAAATACATATCGTGAAAAGTGCCTTTAGTTCATATTCCAGCCCGCGATGAACTTCAGCGGCACTAAATAAAAAAAAAATTAAAGATTTTTACGCTCCAAAGTGCTATAAAAGTTATTAAAGACACAAACCATTTGGTAATGAAGCAGTTTTAGATATTACACTATTTCTTTATAAAATAGGTTTACTAAACGCATGTTGCTTTACAGCGCAACAATATCACGTATTCCCAAACGCACCCTTCTTTCGCAAAGTCAGCCCAAAAATTTATTTTTGGTAAGAAGTATGAGTAATCACAGATTTTCGTTATTTTGTCCTAGCGCTTCTAGTTATCTGTTTTGCAGCATATAATATGCAAAGAAACGCAACTAGCGCATTATTTAAATTGACAAGACTTTTTTTATAGTTTGAAATGACAATGCGTTTGACTTGAAGGTTAAACTCAATTTAGTTAATCCGAAAACAGATTTGTAAATTTTGACAGAAAAGCTAAGTTTTGCTTAAATTAAATGTCTTTAATGAAATAATAAAAAAAAATCACATTTGTCCGCAAAAATTCGAATTTCAGGCTACGTTTGACTAAGTTTAAACTTAATCCACATCTCAAAAACCCGGCCTTCATATTGATTTCTAACAAGCAATTTTAATTGAAAATCATTTACGGTAAAAGAACTACAGCAATTTTTTCAAATATTCTTTAAAATATCTTTTTTTTAACAGATACAAGTTATCTAACTTTAACTGCTTAGTAATTAAATTAATTTGATACATTTTCTTTACTTACCCAAACCCTTTTCAAATTTTTCCATTTCTTAAAAGTTTTTTACTTGAAATTGAAAGCTTAACAAAATAATTTGTGTGCTTGACAATATGAAAAGTTTTCTTCATGTCCACACACAGTTAACATAATTTTCTGGAAATTTGCAAGTACTAAAAAAATTAGTTTCGAAATATTTCTAAAAAAAAACTTTTTACCACATGCAGTCAGGCTTCTTACCTTTACGAGAATCTTTAAACTTTTTATTTAAATGAAGTGAAGCTAAAAAGGAGCAAAAAGTTTAATGAGATTGAAATAAGTGCAAGAGTTTTGTGAAATAATATAATTTAATTAGAAGACTAAAATCTTATGCAGGAATATGAGCACCAATTTAAGTTGACACATGAAATTTGAATTTGATCATAAGTGGTTATTAGGGTGAGACCTATTTGTTATATGATTTTTGTTTTTACCTACTAGTTTTGGAAATATGTTTGTGTTTAGAGGGTTTTTTAAATTAATAATTGTTTTATGCAAGAATTTAAGCTGAGTTCTTGGACTTTGGTTTACTTAAATACTGTATACAGTTTTAGTGATATAATTACACTGTGCTAGTTAAAAAAACTGACAAATGGGGCACCCGGCGGGTTTACCTAATTCGAGTACAATGAATTTAGTGGTGCTAACCGTTTTTAAGGTTAACTCTTCTTTTCGATATATACCGTAATTTCGAAAATAGAGGAGGTTGCACAACATATATTCGCGCATTTCTAAAACGGTTATACCTTCAAGTTTTTTATATTACGAGCGGTCGCTTTAGGAACATAATTTTTGTTTTGCTAAAAAAAAATTATTTATTAGCAAAATTTCGAAATTTTTGTTTTGTAAAAAGGTATTAAATATTTTAAACTGCGACTATGCTTCTTATTTTTTCTTCACGCATAGAAAATAAGGTTGCAAACAAACCAAGCAACAAATGATTAAACTCTGTCTACAACTTTTGATTTTATTCACAAAAGATGAAAAATAATAATTAATTTTAAGAATTTCATAAAAAAATATTGGTATAGGTCCCTCCCTAGGGCGTGGGGATAAAGGGCAAGTATATTTTGAGAAAATATTTAGGAAGAACGACAAGTGGAGGTCATGAATCAAAAAAACAAGATTGCGCACTCAGCCGTACAAAAAATTTTCTACTGCGCATCTACGTCATCATTGACAAAATATGAGTGTTTGTTGTAGGGGCGACTGCTAGGCAGTAATGGGACTTTTTCTTCAATATATTTCTAGCCTGTATTTAAAATTTTGTATGGGAGCCCCTTTAAGAAATTGGAATAGCGAGTAGGTATGTTAAAAACAAATGATGGGGTTGAAAAATAGAGTAGGGCTGGTCATTTATTTGACCCGTCCAGAGGAGTTCTAGGAGCTGCAAGAGCCAAATTAAGGAATTTCATTAAACCCCCATATTGAAGCCCCTTAATATGTAGATGGTAATCAGGGGCAAGCTTGGCTTAAGAAAATGTTAAGGACAAAATAAAAATAGAGGTGGGTTATACTTTTATTCAATATATTTGTAGAATATGATTCATATAATTTTGTGGACATTTGTGTTGATTCAATACAACAGAATCAATGAAAAAGTCGATTTTTAATTTTTTGGTAAGTGAGGGCCTTCTGCGTTTTAGGTAACGATATATTATATGATGTTACACATACAACTACATATTTCTATATTATCTAAGTAATATTACCAAGCAACAGAAACGCAGTAATGTTTTTAGATGGTGGTAGGAAAACCTCTTACTGATATTTTAGCTCACTACCAACTCGCATACAAGGGCGCTTAGAACAACAGAATCGAATATGCGGTCCCAATATAGAATCAGCTGTATAGGCCTGACTTATAGTCTTAACTAGAGTTGTTCAAAAAAGTTTTTTTGTGGAATCGTTCCCACCAATCTGAAAGATTAAAGAAACTAGGTCGTTCCTTTCGTTCATCGTTACTGTTTTTCAATTTGATCAATGAACGAACGAGGACCGAGAAAACTGCTCTGTCTTTCGTAAAAACGTCAACAAACAAACATTTGTTATTGTTTGTTTTCATTTGGCATAGCAACTGAAGAAGAATTATTATTAAAGTGATTTTAAAGGCGCTGCGAAATATGGACCAATAAAAAAGAAAACTAAACCCAAATTTGTGGCAATTTTTCATAATGCAATATGAACCCATTTTACCAAATTACCGAAAAAAATTAAAAATAGCCCTAAATATAGAATGAAATATGTATGACCCTAAGAAATAGAATCCTGAACTTTCAACATCGTGAATTTTTGGTTTGGTTATAAAAATCGCACGATAGATAGCATGGTTAGATCTTCAGCCGGGCGCAAGGATTTTTTCCTGTATGGTATAACGAACACTGACTTCACTATCTAAAGAGTTCTCTACATTGCCAACCTTCGGCGCACAGTGCTCTGTCCCTATAGAGTGAATCGGCAAAACTAGAGCAGTTATCGTAGAAAGATGAAATTGCGTATACTGATACTTTATGTCTAAGTTAAGAAAAATTTTAAGTTTGAGAAAAATAGGTGCAAGGATATGCCTACCTCCCATACATCCTGAAAATAAAAATTAAATGTTTAGCTACATTTGCTATCAAAATGTATCAAAAGTATCTGCCTGGCTGTAAAATGTTACATTCTAGCGCGGTTGTAAATGTTGTTGCATTCGGCGCATGGACATGCCTTCCTGCCATATATCCTTTTTTATCGAAAACCACAAATGTACCGTTATGTACTAAAAAAATTTGATTTTTTTGCAACAATTTATATAATAATGTGGCAAAAAAGTAAAGTCTGTAAAATTCCAAATGCTAGCGTTGTTATAAATTTTGTTGCATACTGTGCAAGGACACGCCTACCTCCCATATATAATTTTTTCTTCAAAACTTAATTTAAGCTTAAAATATGTTTAGTATAATGAGTTTTAGTTTTGCTGTAAATTTTGTTTCGTTCGGTGCATCTAGCATACATATATCCTTTTTCTCATAAACTAACTTTTACCTGCATTTTAGATTTTAACCATTTCGTAAATAGTTCCTCTTAGCTCCGTTGTAATTTTTGGTTCATTAAGAGTAATCAAATGACTACCTCCCAAATGCACTTTTTTCAAGGACTAAATTTTATAATCGAAACTAAAACAAACAAAAATCGTTTTCAAAATTTTTTTTACATATAAAAATTTATCTTTTTTTTTTTGAGTGTGTGCAAAAATACAAAGTTTCCATTTTCCGGCAGAAAATCTTAATTTCTTTTTTTAACTGTCGTTAGACCTCCTACACAGAAAAAATTCTCCAAAATTTTTCACCAATTAAAGCATTACTCAAAAATAAATTCGGTTTTAATTAAAAATTTTATCATGTGAATTAAACTTTTAATCAAGTAAATTAAAAGTTTAATTAATACTGGTTTAATTGATACTATTAATTTATTAACTCCCAGGAAAAACTTTTTGATTAGTAGTAATAGGTGGTAGTTATTTCATACGTTACATGGTAAGTAGTTGTCACTACAATTGTCATTATTCTGAAAACTTCAATAAGTACTTACAAGTAATGACCTCAGCAACTACTTATTACTTCTATTATTTTCACTACTGAATACTTGCTTACTAATAATCAGCTCAATAACTACTTATGGCTTGTGTTGTTTTCAGTACTGAATATTTACTTACTGGTAACGCACTTAATAATTACTTATTAGGTCTATTAACTAGTGATTTTTTGGCTTCTGGTAAGTATATTGTAAGTAATTACAATTCAACTTACTAGTAGTTAAATAATAACTAGATATTTTTTGACTTCTAGTACGTGCATTGTAAGTACTGAATTCTGTGGACACCTCGAACAAAAATAAGTAGTTATTCAGCCGAAAAATATGTAGTGTTTAACTTTCTCCAACATTACTTGCTAACTTACCAGGTAAGTAAAGTTTTTGCTGGGCTGGTGCAAATTTAATTAATTTTTTAATTAATATCACAAATTTTTTAATTGAAATCAATTTTTATTTATTTCTGTGTAACGAAGTATCTAAATCAAAAATAAAAAATAACACATTTTGTATTTATATATATTTATATAGTATCGTCAAACTTTGTAAAATATTAGGGTGCACCCAAAAATAAATAATGTGTTACTTTAAATTTATTTCATGTTTTTCTTGTAAAAAAATAAATACTTACAGCCGTATTCATAATGAATATTTGGCATGAAGTTAGCACAAAGCTTATTCATAATGTACTTACCAAGCTTCGGCTAACGCTATGCAAAAATCTTGTTAACGAGCTGCCAAACGCTTGCCAACTTTTAAAAGACAGCTGTTTAACTCTTTCAGGTTTGGTGGTTAGTTATCTAACCACCTTTTCAAGAGCTTAAAAATTGTATTTTTTAAGATCATCGATTATAAATTTATGCGAAATTTTGGACCATAAATTCTAAAATTTAACATTTATTTATTTTTTTAAATGTGTAAAAAAAAACAGCCACAGGTTGTTTGCTTTGTTAAAAAATTATATCTAGTGCGTACTGCATAGTAACACAGCACCTGTAGAGTTCCTCTATGCATCCGAACAAAAAAAAAAACATGTTTTTTCAGATTTTTAAGCCAACCGTCATGGTGGTTAGAAAACTAACCTCCTTATTTATCAAAATTATCAACATTTTTATAAAAAAAAAACTTTAAATAATGCAAAATTGCGCCTATTTTAGTTATTAAGTTGCATATATAAAAGTGTGGCTCAAAGAGTTAATGTTAAACAATTTTTTTTTAATTTCTGTTTTTTTAATTTAATCTATTTTTATTTTAATTTTAGTTTTAAAAACTTATTAAAATTGTTAAAAGTGGAAGAAAAGACAAAAAAAAAATTACAAAGCCAGCGATGAATATTGCACAACGTGTTGCATTTTTGAGAAATATAATGTGGCATCATTAAAATGCAGAGTTGATTTTTTAAAAGTTAGCAGATGGAGAAAAGTTCGTTATGAATTAACTCTGTGCTAACAAGCTGCTAGGCTTAATCGACATTCTAGTTAGCAGCTCGTTGTACGTAGTGTACAAACTGTGGCTAACTTTTTGTTATGAATACGGCTGTTAGTACATACATTTTTTGTAGTGATGAAGAAACACATCCCAAAATCTCATGAAGATGTAGGTATCTAAACAATATTTGGCATAAAGAACTTTTACATAAATCTTTACCTTACAACATAATTTTGTTAAGGCGGGTCCATGACTACCCATGGGTCCCAAATAGTGTACACTAGCAAAAACTGTTTTTATATAAGTACTGTGGTCAATCAATACCTTGCAAAAGTGGCACAAAACTTTTAAATTAAATGTGGCACAACTTTTTACACTGTGAAAAAGTAAATATAATACTGAGCAATGTTAACTACACAATACACAATATATTATTGATATACAACATAAAATATTGTGCAATAATAATTTTTTCATTCATGTCACTCGTTATTTTTTTATTTATTTAATCCCAAATTGTTAAATTTGTTAATAGTTTTATATGTTGCGATGTCAAAACACGAAATTCGGCAACACAGATGTCTACTAAAAATATAAACCTTGTTCTAAGTGTACAGAAATAAGTGAACGAAACACATATGATGATCCAACGGATTGCAAGTGCGGAACGAGCAATGATAAAAAATGAACTATTGAAAAATACCGCCTAATTAAGGAATCGTTTAATGGAACTTGGTCATTCCGGAACGATACAACCAACTGTAGTGACTCGGCTGTTTAGAGTCTACCGCACAGTTAATAATTATCTATCTGTCTCGACTCATTGTCTGTCCGGGCAATTGTGCATTTCCAGTACAACATTGCTGATAATTTTATAGTTGCATCTTATGCTTTGTTCACACTTGGGTTTTAAAACGCGTTTAAGAACCTCGAACGTGATTAATCTCTAATTACATCAAAATCGAGATGAGCAATGTTTGGTTAATGGTTTGTTAATCACTTTAAATAGACAAGATTACAACAAAATTCAAATTGTGCAAGCACTGCTACCGCAATACCACCAACAACGAAATTGGAAGGTCTAATTTTTGTCATCCTATATAAATTAAACTATAGATTAGCCTAAGCTTTTGGAATTCTACCATATAAATAAAATGCCCCCAATGGGTTAAACGTTTCCAATTTTTTTCGTTTTACACAAATTTCAAAGAACTTTCGCTTTTACTGATATTGATTACTACTCAAACATATTATCGCATTTGATCTCTAATATATGTAGTTTTATTTGTCTAACGCAATTCAAATATTATACTTAATAGTTTGAAAACACCTTTATACAGGTAAGTACATATTTATTTTCTCAGAAATACTGTTTATAAAAGAATTTTTATTTACTCTTAAAAACTGTTATCGTTTGTTTGTTATCTTTAGAATGACTAAAAACACATTCGTGCATTTACGAAAATAAACTGATAAAAATTTTGTTTTTTATCTAGTATTTCCCACTGCTTTCGTTTTCTAGCCCATATCTGTACATTGGTAGAACAGTGACTCAAAGTATTTAGTCTGGAAAAAGCATTGCCCAAGTAAAGTCTTTAACGCTGATAACTCTAGAATAATAATTTTTTTAAAGCAAATATGGGTAAGAATGTTTTGCAAGTTTATTTAAATTTAAATGAATACATCTTGAATTAAATTTATATAGAACACAATTGGGTTGCTTGTGCGAATGGAGCTGTAACCTCTTTGGCCGTTGTTGCTGGTCATGATTCTGATGGTGATGCCATTTATATTGGACGTGCCGAGTACTCTGGCGATCTTTTGCCTGCTAAAGTTGTACCGAACAAAGGCAAAGCTTACGTGTCATTTGGTGGTCAAGAAATTGAAGTTCAAAATTATGACGTGTTAAATGGTTTACGCTATCAGTGGATTCCTGCTGCTAATGGCGATGTACCTCCAGCAGCCGTTAAAGTCGGTCGTGCTGCCGATGGTGATGTTTTGTATGCTGGCCGTGGTCACTATGAAGGTAGTTTGACTGTGGGCAAAGTTCACCCCTCTCATGGTTGCCTGTATATTCCATACGGTGAGGAAGAAATTAAATTAAGCGAATACGAGGTCTTAACACAACCCGATCAGTGGATTGCTGCTACTGCAGCTTCCATGCCCGAGGATGCTTTAGTAGGTGGCCGTGATGCTGATGGTGATCCTATTTATGTTGGCCGTGTTTTCAAGGATGGAGATCTATTGCCTGCTAAAGTTATCCCTAACAAGGGAGGCGCTTACGTGGCCTTCGGCAGCGCAGAACATAAAGTAGAGAATTTCCAAGTTTTAGCTGGTGCAGGTTTCATGTGGGCCCATTGTGAAAATGGTAATATTGTACCAGGTGCTGTACCCGCTGGTAATACCAGCGATGGTGAAACTTTGTATGTTGGCCGTGCTGAACATGAGGGCAGCATGTGCGTTGGAAAAATTCATCCTTCACATGGCTGTTTGTATATTCCTTATGGTGGTGGTGAGGTTAAAGTTGAATCATATGAAATTCTTGTAAGAAAATAATAATTTAAAATTTGTATGTCTTTCTAATGTAGGATCAAAATAAAATTTGTATTTTTTTTTTAATCGTTATTTTCTTAATTTGTAACAATTAGTATTCTTTTAGTTTTTTGTCACAAAAAATCGATTAGTTTTAGAAAAAATCATTTGTATAATAATTAACTGCCTGGCCCACAATGTCGACAAGAACATTGAAAGCAATAAAAAAAAAATGTTTTTGTTTTCATTATACATAAATATACGAAAGAAATTTTCTTGTCGACATTGTGGGCCAGGCAGTTAATAAAAAAGTCTTCTTCACCCCTTCAAAGTATTTGATATTTATCCAACCAAACTGCCCACCAGTTCTAAACCAACAAATCACTAATCAAAAAATGAAAACATCTGACTATAGTAAATTTTTTTTTTAAAAGCCATTAACTCTAAATGTCCAATTGAATATTCCATACAAGTATTTTGCATAATAACCATCATATGAAGGCATGTTCGTGCATGCATCATCATGATAATAATAGCTGTTGAAACATTTTAAAGTGGCAAAAAGAATTTGATTGTTAAAAGTGTTTTAAAATGCAACAAAAAAAGATTTTGTAGCTCAAAAACCCTGATTGACATTTTGGGGGCCATTGAGTTTTTCCAGCATTTTGAAATGATTGGAATTTGTTTAAAAATAAAATTTTATTTTATAAAATATTTATGCACTGTTAATGCTAAATAAATTGTTAAATAGTGGTTTGTCCGACAGTTGCTTAGACATTTTTTTTTTTTAAATTGCATTGCAATTTATTTTAAATTTTGTTTGCTGAAACTTAAAATTATTTTAATTTAACATGTGTTTTAAATGAAGCAAAAAAGCTATAAATTTTAAACACAGTGAATCAGAATTGGATAAAAATAAAACCCAACTAAATAAATAAAAAGCACATTGAATAAAGAGTACCATTTTTACGAAAAAAAGTATATTATTATTAATTAACGTATGATTGTTATTAAAAAGTTAAACACAGGTGGTTCAGATTATATTATATATCTATTGTACATGTATTTTAGTTTGGTGGTACATTGCATGAGCTGCAAAACATTTACAAGTTTTCACAGATAGTTTAATAAATTGACATTAAACCAAATTTCTGAATTTTACAGCCACTTTACAGAACGCATTTCCGATCGAAAATCTTGAAAGACGAGTCTATAGAAAACGAAATTTTTAAAGCGGAATTGCTATTTTTATTGATTTATTAAAGAAAAATGGTAATAGAACTGAGTTAAAAAGACAGATTAAATAGTAAATTTAATTATTACATTGGTTTCTAAAGCATTTAGTAAATACAAGCATTTAACCCGCTACTTCGTTAGCGTCTCCCTTTCTTTCGTGGACAAAGTTTTTGTTTCTAGGTTTTAACAAAGTAAAAACAAAAGTCTTTTCTTACAGTTTTTCATTCATTTTAGACCCTGTGCATGCTAATTTTATGTTTCTTAGTTTTATTTTATAGTAAATTTGAAAAGTACTAGATTCTCATTCACCCAGAACCTTGCACGTTTAAGCACTGTTCGAAAATAAACACTAACAGCCGTATTCATAAAAAAATCTTAATTCAGGTTTTTGAAACATTTTAGTTAAAAAACATTTTAAGCCTAAAAAAGCTTTTTTAAAAATTTATATTCATAATCAGCATTTTAAATAATAAACGTTTTACCCTATTTTTTGATTGCAAGGTGGCAACACTATCTCTTTTATTGGTCACTTGAATCATAATGATGCAAAACAGTGGTTATTAATTCATACTCGTACTCGTATCTACAATTTTTTTTGTCGTGTGTGAGAAAAAAAATTGCTTTTTATAAATGAATAATAGTACGATAGTTTATGTTTTATTAAACAAAATAAAAAGAGTTCAAAAAGTTTTTAGTAAAAGTGCAATTTAGATGATGATTTAATTGCTGACAAGAAAAGTATTTAAATAACGAGTTTTATTTGTTTTGATCATTTACACATCACTAGTTCATTCTGT
The DNA here is from genome assembly GCA_963931875.1 of Pollenia griseotomentosa. Taxonomy (NCBI): domain Eukaryota; kingdom Metazoa; phylum Arthropoda; class Insecta; order Diptera; family Polleniidae; genus Pollenia; species Pollenia griseotomentosa. The sequence goes on along the minus strand of OZ007563.1, from coordinate 39,397,311 downwards.
ACAATTAATAATTTTTTGAGCTTTAATTTGTAAAATTGAAAAATATATTTATAATATACATACAAACTTACATATTTTTGAATTTCATTTTATTATGCATGTATATATAAATATTGAATAAAAATTTCTCGCAAAAATGTTCAAAATGACCATAAACACACAGAAAAAAGCAAAAATGTCACTTTAAAATAGGCTTAAACAAGGGTCGAACCAATTTTAAAATTCGTTTATTTACACAAGGTTTAAAATAGGATTTTTAAGGTAATATTCGCTTATGAATACAATTTTAACCATTTTTGCTTAAAACAGGTTTGAAATGATGTTTAAAATGTTTATGAATACGGCTGTAAATATCGCTCCTTAGTGTTCGGCTCGGTAGATTTGTGGAAAACACAAACGCTAATAGTGTTTGTGTAAGTAAATCATAAAAATAAATAACGTTTCCCTGTTTGTCATCTTTCGAACACAAACATAATACTGTTCTTATCCAACACAACAAAAAGATGATAACATTCAATTCCGTTCGGGTTTTTTTCAAAACCACAAGCTTCGTTGTGTTCGGTTCAACACATTAGTGTTCTTTCGTTTCTGTTCTGCTTAGCACCCTTTTGGCTAGTAAAAAAAAACTAAAAGTTTTTTACAAAAACTAAATACATACACATACGAAAAAAACAAGCTAGCAAAATAATTTTATACAAACAAAACATCTTCTATCTTATATATATAAAAATAAGTCCGTATATGTACGTCGCCGAACTACTCATAAACGCGTCGTGCGATTTCAACCAAATTTATACACTACGTATATATGGTTTATATGAAGTTTGGTTGAAATCCGATGACGCATGTGTGTGCGGTGCGTATGTGAAGTGAGTGTGTTTTTGCCGCAGGAAAACTAACTTTATTTAAAACAAGTGTGTTTCTTTTCTTATTTTGTTTTGCCGTGCGAATCAGGCAACGGGCCCGCTAGTATACAAATAAAATTTTTTGTTTGTTCATTTATTTATCAATTAAAAAAAAATAAATATTATAGAACATTAAAATATAATGTTGTCTACAGTATCACTTCAATTGTTCTGTTTTTTAATGAAGAACAGAACACTTTATAATGTTCGGAACTTTTTTGAAGATAGTTACGAACTGTTTTAAGGGTTGTGTTCGTCTGCACAAACACTTAAAAACAGATATCGTACATGGGTGTGTAAGCCGAACGCTAAGAATGTTCTATTTATTTTCAAACATTGTGTTTAAGTTTATGTTTCTAGGTCCAATTCTATCAGAAATTCAAAAAGTACCAATTGCAGAAATCTAACGAAAAATACATGGTAAATTCCGATGTCAGAGCCGACTTTCTTATTGTTTTCTAACAGATAGCTGAAAGAATTTGTAACACAATTCTTCTATACTAATCGCACATATTTCTGTAAGAAGGCTTCAAAAAAAAAATTTTATAAAATATACCTCCTCCTCTAAAATTCTGTTTTTGTCGCTTAAGCTTACCTAAAATCAGAAAACGGCTCCATCGATCATTAGTAATCAGCTACCGAGCGAAGCCCACTTTTAAGCCCACTTTTTTCGATTTACCTAAAATCAGAAAACGGCTCCATCGATCATTAGTAATCAGCTACCGAGCGAAGCCGGGACGGCCAGCTAGTTGTTTAAATAAAAAATTAATAAATGGTACGTACAAACAAATCGAGCCTTTACCGCAAAAATCGAAAAAAGTGGGCTTAAAAGTGGGCGGGGAAATATTTTCTTCCCTTAAAAACATAAGTTGGACCATGGCGAACATTTTAAAGAAAAAATCGTCCAAATCGGTCAAATAAATAGAAAAAGTGGGCGTAAAAGTAGGCGTGGCAAATATTTCTTTCGATAAAAACTTTAAATGGATTAATACGACCATTTGAAAGAAAAATTTGTCAAATCGATGGAGCCGTTTTCTGATTTTAGGTAATTCGAAAAAAGTGGGCGGGGCAAAATTTTCTTTACGTATAAACCTAAGTTTTAAAGAAAAAATCGTCCAAATCGGTCAAGCCGTTCTCAAGTTATGCGATCAGCAACAGACAACATTTAATTTTTATTATATAGATAAAATAGATTATAATTAGTATGTGCTTATTTTATTGAACAGTTCATGGGTTTAAATCTAAATTGTAGTATTTTTAATCAGGCTAAAGTTCATTAAATTATGTTTCTTTAAATTATTTTATGAAGAAAGGAATTTAACAACATGAAATTAATTAAAATTTTTATAGATAATCTTGCATTCTGGACTTGCTTGGGAATCGAACCTAGGTTTTCACGGACAGGTTGCCGGGACATGTTTCGATAGTAGCCTCACCATCTCTTCTCGTTTGCCGTTTAACAGTCACCGCCATTGACGACGTCTGGCAGTCAATAGTCAAACATCAATATTTAAACCAAATGTTATTTCACTTGGTGTATCGAAATTTTTTGTGAATGATTATTCCTTATAAAATTAATTTTAAAATATATTCAATTGAATGAGAATTGTAATTATTTTCACTAAAAAACACACATCTATATGAATTCAAATAGAAACCTTTAAGACTTATCGTTACATAAATTCCCACCGATATATCCATGCGAAATCTATCAGAAAGCGGACAGATGATACCAAAACTTATTAACAAAGTTACCCTAGTATTTCAACAATGAAACAATAGAAAAAACCACAGACATTTTGTTGCTAGAATTGAGACCGCGAATGTCAAAATGCCTTATTAAAAAAAGTAAATAAACAAAAATAATGACACCAAACGTCACACACGAAGAAAATCCATGCAAACAGCTGCGCTTGTGAGATCACTTTATTAGTACATTCTGGACAATACTTATATGTTTGACAGAAATCGGAATGAAGTCTTTAAGAATAAGTAAATCAACTTCGGAGTATTTTGCTGGCTGGTTGCAAACATAATAATAAAATATATTAAACAATTTTTAGGCCCTATCAGAGCTATTTTGGCCCTTTTGAATCGTCAATTTGGCCCAAAACAAAAAAAACTCAAAATGCATCACTGTGTAATATAATTTAATAAATAATAAATTTACAAGATTTTATTTGTCGTGCTTAATTCCCAATTTTTATTTTTAATAAAAACACTGAAATTTATTGTTGAAGGGATAAGCTATTTCTAGGCACATTTCACTGGTTGCTTAGGCCAGATCGTCGGAAACTTCATCCAAAGATTTTAGAAAAAATTTAGGCTAAAAACTACCTTGTGAGAATTATTAAATAAAAATTTTAAAAGAAAAATTGGGTGATTTGTCATTATTTTTTGCGCCTTTTTTCACCATTTTTGGATATAATTTCCAATTTTATTTCTTTTTTTTTGCCATTTTTCATTTGGGCGATTTTTCATACCCCTAGAGGGAAGCGAACTGACACCAAAGTAGTCCCATGATAGGTCTTCAAGTTCTAACACTTTATATGAATAAGACCTATCACTTTTACATGGGGTTGTCATTGGAGGGGGTCATTTGACACCATTTGACTAGTCACACATTTATTCTTAATGAACGTATTTAGTGTCAGTTACTTCAAGGTAGTATTATTTCAATACAATGTAGTATTATTTCAATAAAACAAGTTCTAGAATTAAATTCAAGAACCAAATTTTAGAAAGCCCCAAAAAATGTGTCACACCACCAGTGTAGACTGTACTGTTTCTCATTACTTTTTCTACCTTTTAGCTCTTCACAAACCAGTCAAATGATCTGTTCTCCTTTCACTTGTCATGAGTTCTTTTTTGTGTACTTGTTCTATTTTCACAAATCCCAGGACCAGTCTGTTGGACCAATTGACACAAATTTCCCACAGGGATGTTACTGTGGGCGATTTTGCCCACAGCCACGGAAAAGGGGTCTAACCATGATTTTTTGTTTTGTCATGGACTGCACTGCTTTTTTTTATTGTCGTAGTTACAAACCATGTTTCAGATCCGTTCAATAAAATATGGATTTAACGCAAGCATTGTGGACCGTTATCTTTATCAGCGGGGAAAGTTGACTAAAGCTCCGTATAAAACGAAGTCTTACGTTTGCAGCCCTGGCCTTGTGGGTTCTGCTTTCTTCATTGCTATCAGCACCTCCGTCTGTGGTAATTGTGCTCCCAAGGAAGCATATTTTGTGTAACGTTTTCCATTTTTGTGTTGTTATTAGTAAAAGACGGAGTTTGGCCCCCTTCAAAGGTGCAACCTTTCCTTTTATCCATGTTCATCTTAAGTCCAAAGCTTGCTGTTATTGACGCAAATCTAAATCTATATGTCTTCTGCATAGTCCAGATCTTCTTGGCTTTATTTAAACCTCCTTGGTATTCCCTTCTGTTCCACAGTTGCCTTCTGCATTATTATATCTAGGGCCACTTCAAAGAGTAATGGAGACAGCTAGCATCCTTGCTGGACTTCTGGTAGTATGGCGAATTTTTCTTAAGGTCTTTGCGGTCATTCCTGATCCATATAGGTGTCGGTTTTCTGATTTCATAAGCAATAGAAGTTGATCCTCATTCGGCCAAAAAAAATGTTTGGTTAGAAAATTTTTATTATGCAACAGAAGCAGCGGTTTATGAATACTTGTTGAGTTTTTATAAGAAGATTAATTAGCAAAATAGATTCTAATATGTTTTCTTTTTTTTACCTCAAAACTTTTTTTAAATTTTTCTTGCTAAAGAAACCAATTTTGTATGCATGTTTTCAGATTAATCAAAAACTCCTTTTTATATCGTACATACAATGTTGCAACAAGAAAGACATCAATTTGCAAATCGTGTTAGAACGCCAGCACTATTACTGTGTTGCAACAAAAAATAAAAACAAAGAAATTTACAAGTTGCAATACAAACAGGAGCTTTTGTAAAATGGAAAAGTTTTTTTTTATCCCATTGGGATCCTTTTAAATTCAACCAACAAGTGTTAAATAACATTTTTTTACACAACTACATGGTCAAACGTAGTTGTCTTTTACTTCCACTCCAGCGTGTTGACATGTGTGTCCTATTCAAATATAAACACACTTACACACTTCCACACACACAACCACTCTTTGCCAAAGTAGCTGTTGCAGTTGTCAAGCTTTGTCAACACGTTGCTTGAGTGTTACATTTTCTCTGCAGAACAAATCGAAAGAGTGGTAAGAAAGTATAGAAAAATAAAAGAAAAAACATTTTATTTACGAACAAAATCAAACAAAAATTGGAAAATCTCAGTACTGCAGCATTAAAAAGAGGGGGAGAAAATAGAAATAAAAGCAATAGAGTGTGAAGTACATCCAACATGCAAAGATAAATATAGATGTTTGTATAAACATCTATAGAGGGAATGTCGTGCTTAAGAACAAAGCATGCCACTTTTTTAATTACATTCATCAACAAAACGTATTCGTTCTACTTAAAGAGTTGTTATTTACTTCAACCAGAACCTTCTCTTCTAATTCAATTCTATTATAAAAAAAAAACAACATAAATGAAAAGAAGAGTTTCAAACATGCAGATTCAAAAGTGTCCGGTTGGGTATTAGAGAAATGGTTTGCTACAAACCCCTACTTAACGAAAGTACATAAAACTTTTTCTCCACTCACAACAAGTACGTCTACGTCCACACAAATTAGCCGATGATGTGATTCTATATAGTAGATTCATTCTTCTTCCTTAAGTTTGCAAAAACATTTTAACAATTTCCTCTTAAATATGGATGTGGAAGTTTAGCACATGATTAGAGACGGTACCTTTTAGGATGAGGTGTCAGATTTGATTTTAGTTTTTGTCACTTTGAAAAAGTCTTGTACTTAGTTGAACACAGATTTGAGTGTGTGGCATGTAAAAGGAATATTTTGTGGGAAAACTGTAAAATAATTTTTTTTTTTCGAGATATTTTAACATGAAAAACACTTTTGATAGTGGTAGGCAAATCTTGTATAATAAAAACTCGTTGCTTTCAAATAAAATATAATATTTTTATTTTTGGGAATTTTTTCAAATAAATTTAAATTACTATTGATAAGAAAAAGAGGAATACCCAATTGGTAAATACCCGTTGAGATGGGTAAATTGCGTGGTATTTATCTTAAAGTTTGGTATAAACTTTGTTGTAGATCATTTAAAGTTACCAATACATTTGCAGTATAATTTTTATATAATGAATACTGTAAATTTTATTGGCTGTAGGTGTAATTTTTATTTATTTATTTAACATATTTAGGTCTATGGATAAATCCTAACAGCCTAATACAAAGGAGTATTTAACTTAAGTATAATATTACGTTTCACAATATTTACATCTAGAGAAAAATCAATAAATTCAAACATTTCATTAAAGCAACAACACAGTTTTCTAAATGGGTCTGCCATCGCATAGTTAGTTCGGAAAGTTTTTATAAATAAGGGATTATAGTACCGTACCGTACGTCGTGGAATGTTAAATGATAATCTACTTAATTAAAAATTGAAGAATACTTTTCCATTTATTAAGTTTATTACAAATGAGGCACTTAGCATAACTCTGCGACTTTTCAGTGTTGGCAAACGTATTAAGGATAATCTTGTAGAATATGAGGGGAGATTATCATAACCTCGATATGTATCTCTCAGGCAAAAAAGCAAGAATTGTTTTTGAATGGATTCAAAATGATCAGTATGAACCATATAATGTGGATCCCATACAATCGAACCGTATTCCATGATTGGTCTAACGAGAGATGTGTAAAGTTGTTTAGTGACGAAAGGATCATTGAATTCTTTCGCCCAACGTTTAATAAAAGCCAGAGTACCACGAGCCCTGTTGACTGTCAGTTGACACAATATATTGGATAAAATAAAGTCTTGGTAAATATTTCGCAAAAAGAAATATTTTTTGATGTATTAATGTATTGACAACAATATACGTATGTGTGCGTTGGTTTTGATTACTTTGACATGTATTACAATATAAAATAGTGCCATATATTTGTTTTTTTTTTTTATATTGCCCAACTAATTAATTAATGTGGAGCAAATCGAAAAAAGCTACAGCAATAAAGTTCTCAGTAGTATTGTATGGGCTCCTTAACAAACAAACAAATTACGCGGCAAAATTTTAATTTAAAAACCTTGGATAAGTTGCCAAAAAGATTTTCGGCATTTTCGTTCGGCATTGGTTGGCTCGAGTTTTATGGTTGGACAGATGAAAGAAACTAAAATGAGTAAAAATTTAATTTTAAACTTTTGTCAGCTTATCTACACATGAGGCTGAACCCACACCAACAAAAGACAAAACGTTTTAGTCTTTTAAGTTATATATAATTGTTTGATGCTAACCCACACCAAACGTCTTATTAATTTTTTGTCTTAAAAGACAACCGGTAATCAGTTTTTTAGCTTGTCTTAGTTAAAGTCGGTTAAATCATAAGAAAGCACGCGATTATGTGCCACGAGGTTTGTTTCAGTCTATTTTGTCTTACTCTTTGTGGGTATGTTGTATCAAACCACATGTTTTTTCTGCAACAAATCGCAGTAAGTCAGCAAGACAGTTTTGCGCAGTGTTCAAAAATAAACATTAAATATCGCTCCTTAGTGTTCGGTTCATTAGATTTGTAGAAAACACAAACGCTCATAGTGTTTGTGTGGTAAATTATTAAAAACAATAACGTTTCCCTGTTTATCATCTGTCGAGCACAAAAATAATACTGTTCTTATCCAACTCAACAAAAAGATGAGAACATTTATTTCCGTTCGGGTTTCAGTAACTTCATTATGTTTGTTCAACTTATTAGTGTTCGTTCGTTTCTGTTGTGCTTAGCGTCCTTTTAGCTGGTAAAAAAAACAATTTTTTACAAAAACAAACTGCACATAAGAAAAAACAAAAAGCCAGCAAAATAACTTTACACACACAAGCTATTCGTTTTGCGGTCGTTGCAAAAATTTTAAATTTACTCGATTCTTTATCAAAGTAAAAAAAGAAACATTATAGAACATTAAAATATAATGTTTGTCTACAGTATCACTACAATTGTTCTGTTTTTTGGCGAAGAACACAGCACTATATAATGTTCGGCTCTTTCTTGAAAATAGTTATGAAAGGTACTAAAGTTTGTGTTCGTTTACACAAACACTAAAAAAATAGATATCTTTCCTGGGTGTGTGAGCCGAACGCTTAATAACGTTCTGTTTATTTTCGAACATTGGTTTTGCGCTTGTTTTGTTTGGTGTGTGTTGTCTCATAGGAACTAAAGTTCTGTTGCCGTATTTTTCAAAAAAAAAAACAAAAAACAGGTTTGTTTTTTGTTCGAGTGGGTTCAGCTAAAGACAGTTCGCTAAATGTTTAGTCACAATGTCTACCAAGTACTGATTTTGTATTGCAAGCGCTTGTTGCAAGATGCTTCCATATTTCTTAATTTGTATGCCTTCCCTTAGTTTAATTAAAAAATGATTCAAGTTTATGGTTAAATTTTGTCAATATTAGATTCGCTAATAAACACAACCCTTCTTCGCAATTTAGTTCAATATATTCCGGTTTAATCTAGTATTAGTCCAATTTAATCAGTTTTTTTAATATTTTATAGCACACGATATATAAAAAAACAAGAAAATCCATTTCAAATTACAAGATACCAGCTGATAATGAATTAGTAACTGCCATATGCTGCATTTAAAATGCAATAGTTTGAATAACTTTTAAAAATATACACGATAGTTGCCTAAATATCGGGTTAATACCGGGAAAAATTACATTTATAAAAAAATTTACAATAAGTTAATTAAGTAGAGTTTTTGCAAAACGTAAATAAAAGAATTACATTAAAAATTTATTTTATACTGTTGCGGAAATAACAGGCCCGGGTCTCTAAAGCCTACGATCTCTCAGGCGGAGATGTACACTATCCTGAAAAGGAGTGCAAAGCGCTTTAGATTATTTATAATGTCGTTTAGCCAGGCCTCTCTTAGAGCACTATCTTGTTTAGAGGTGAAGTCCAGGTTGGTCATGAACTTTGTTACATCCCTGAACAATCTTGGGAAACAGAATGTATTTTTTCATTCACAAATAACTGAAGTATAATACTAGAAATCGAATCAATGGGGCGATAACGCATTGTTAATGATTTGACTATAAGATGTTCTTATTATAACAAGATGTCACTGTTGTTTTAATACCATCCGTTAACAATGTTAGAAGGAATTTTTTTGATCTGTTCAGTTCTCACCATTTTTAATATATTCCTTGAACTAAAAATGCTAATCTTATAATATGTCATCTTTATCTTGAGAACATTTTTCATAGACAGCCATTTTTGTTGATTTTTTTCATCCCTTATTACCTAAACAAATTACAATTAAAATCGGAAATGTTTGTTTGTTTAGTCATTGTCCAAACTTGGAAGGAGAAGAGGAAAGACAAGATAAAAATACCAAAATTGCATAATTATAATATGCATTATAATCTTGACACTAAAGCAATTTCAGAGCAGAACTTTTGAAAATTGCTGCCACAAAAAATGCAAGTCAAGACGATGACTTTCTAATTGATTCGTATGAATTAGAATTTTATCAATGAAGCAGTGTTTTTAAGCTACCTACCAAAATTTGTTGCCATTAGCCCACTGTGTTATATACAATACGTATTTAAAATTATTGTATTACTTATTTAGAACAGAATTTTTCCACATTTTAAATATATTGTGGCTTAACAAAATTTAACCAAATTTTCTATGGCTGACAGACAACCTGTTGGGTAAAACAAACTTTAACCGAACAAGTAGATAAATTGTTACACTCAAAATAATAAATTAAACTCGTTAAAAGTTTATAGTAATCAATTATGGTTTTATTTTATACTCATTATATTGAAATATGTGTCTTGATAATTAAATTAGAAAATAAATTAAATATATTATTTGTTTGTCATATGACCAATCCGCTTATGTTTGTTGCATTTACAAAGCAATTTCATATTAATGTTTACTGGAATTTGTTTCCCATAAACTTTCTTTAAATATCTATTTAAACTAATTTTTTTCAGTTTTAAAAAAATGGAAAAATACGTTAAACTTGCATCCAATGTTGAAGCTGTTAACAAAGTATCAGACTTTTAATATGTATGTATTTGTAAAAGTTTCTTAGAATAATCCGCCGTGAGGCATAACAACTTTTAAAAGCTTTAGAGAAAAGTCATTTCCTAAAGGAGGTTATTAGTCTATGTATATAAAAAAATATACATATGCGAAAGTGCACAGAAAAGATTCTCTAAATTTTTCTTTTAATTAACCCAATAATAAAAAATAAAATCTGTTTTAATTACCAAATTTAATTAGGTGAATTAAAGGTTATGTTATTTTAACAACATTATTGCAGAAAATTTTGTTAATATCAACAAATTTTAAGAAATGACAGGATTTTTAAATAAAACAAGGAAATTAGGGACTTTTTACGCAAAAGCGCTAATATGTACTGTAATTGCATTAGTATGCAATACTTTTTAAACTATGTATACTCAAAACTACAAAACAAAACTAAACCGGTTTTGGCATAATTTAAATTTAACTTAGAAAAATCCTATAAGAGACATTGTTCTTAAGAATGATCATTCAAGTATTAGTATTTTTTTGTTCAAGTTTTCGGAAAAAAAGCTTCAAAATATACCACAAAAGTTCCTTTAAAAGGTTTTTTACAAAAAAGTTTGAAAAAGCTTTTCGTTGTTTTTTTATTTGTAAATAATTATATTTATATTTTTATATATATTAGCATTTATACCATAAAGTTAAAAAAAAACCATCTACAAAAACGCTTTAATACACTTCTAACCAAAAAGCTTAAAAAGACTTTTTTCCAGCTTGTATACAAAAATACATATTACATTCTAAAAAAAATATTTTTTTAAGCATTTCTTTAAAAAAAAAACTTCCGTAAGCTTTTAAAGAAAAAAAATTTTATAAGCTTTTAAAGAAAAAAAAGCTTAAATTTAAAAAAAAATTTGTAGAAATTGCTTAGCACAAAAACTTTGAAAAGAAAAAAAGGTTATACAGACCTTTAAAAAAAAAACAAATTCTTAATAAAATTTTCTAAAAAAAAATTTAAAAAAGCACTTCCAAATAAAATCTTAAAAAAACTCTTCTAAACAGAAAACTTGAAAATAATTGTATAGGTGATAAGACTGTGATTTTAAAAGCTTGGAAACAAAACAAGCTGTAAATATCAATTTGCAAAAGCATCTTCGGATAATCTTCTTAAGCTATATCAACTTTTAAAATCTATAGAAAAAAACTTAAGCCCGTTTTTAATTAAAAAATATGAAAAGCTTAAGTTCTTATTGCAATAAAAAAACAACGAAACTACTTTTGCTCCTTGCCAAAATGAAAGTTTAATTTAGACATTTCTATTTTATCCTTTTAAAGACATTGTTTTTAAGATTGACTATACCAGTATTTTTACTTTTTTGTTCATGTTGTTGTTCAAATATGTTTTCTTAAAAACAAGTGTCGGACTATTTAATTAAAACAACTTTGTCTATGCGCCTGCCCTTAAAATTGCTTTTAAAGTGGTTGTCTCTTAAGATTTGTGTCCAAAAACAAAAACTTTCTTTTTTTAGAAAACAAGAGTTTGATGAAAATATTTTAATGGTTGTGTGTAAAAGTTTATACGAAAACGTTTGTACTTAGTTTAACGTATTTGTCTTTTTAACAAACAAACGCACTAACAGCCAATAACCAACCATCATCTATCTACACATCCATCTATTCTTTCATTCATTGTCTTTATTGTTCCAACTGGCTCTTAAAGTTTGACAAACAACGATAAAACCGCAAAAATTTGTAAGTACAGTGCGTTCAGAATAGTGTTTTCTTTGCATGTTTCCTTTAGTGACTGTGAAAGATTTTAAGTGACCATGTTTTAAGGAGAACAAGGATATGCAGAGGCCTTAAACAAATCCTTAGTTTGGAATACAATGTCATCCATTAAATAACACTGCTTTACAAATTTTTAATTTGGAAAAATACCAAGAACGCCACATGCCTAGATAAGTTAATTGGGACCTCCTGAACACGAAAAACGCTGTAATTTTTTTTTTTTTTTTTTTTAAGTACCGTTTTTTAGATAACGGCACTTTTGTGTTTTTCGGTGTATGGTCCCACTCAAACCCTTGTGGAGTCCAACCGGTTACCTTTTATTACCAATTACCTTCCCAACGATATGCCATTTATCTCGATCGGACTTTTCGGTTGGGCTCCACAAAGGTTTGGGTGGGACCATACACCGAAAAACACAAAAGTACCGTTATCTAAAAAACGAACAACATACAATATCTCTGTTTCTTTACATTTTTGGTAAAGTTCGTAAAAATGAGAGCAAACACAAATTTCTGCTCTCATTTACACAAGTACGGATCCCAGGGGTGTTAGATGATTTTGATAAAAAATCGGCATATTTAAAAAAAAAAATCGGCATTATCGGCACTTTAACTTAAAAAAATCGGCAAATTAAAAATACTTTTTTTAAATACAATAAAATCTATTCTTACTTACAAATAAGAACAATTCAGCATTAACTAATGTTTTTAAATTATGAAATTACAAAAGAATCAATCAAAATAAACGTTTTTTAAATAAATTGTAGCTAAATAAAAAGTTTTTTCAACTTTGTTATTTAACTACTGTCTGGATGCCTACGTCACGAAGACAGTTAGTAATGTTTTTGGCAACTAATATGTATTTTCTAACTTAGATGTCAAAGCGAATCTCTAACGCAACGCGAAGCAAAAGTTTTATCTGACATGGCCTTTAGAGATTCGCTTTGACATCTAAGATGAAATATTCATACTTATACGAAACATGACACATAAAGAACTTTAAACGCAAAGCGAAGCGAAAAGTTGGGCAACTCTCATCTTTTTGCGCGCTTTGACAATCTGCTAGTATAATTTTTTTTATTTATTTTCTTTTTAACACACAATGTGTGAGTGTGTCAAAGTTTTTATTGTGACATACACCTTTTGCGTGAAGCTTTTCTGTCAAAGTTAGAAGTGTCACGCAAAGCGTTAAAGTTTTATCTGACATGGCCTTTAGGATCCCGTGGGATCCCAAGGTAGAGTAAAGAAACAGAGGTAATAATAGCTTTATAAACGTTATCAAAAACGGCTTATAAATGTTTACAACAAAAAGCTTTTGTTTTCTTTATACAAAAATGGTGTTAAAGTAAAGTTTCTTTACAAAGAGATATGTATGTTCAACAAATAAAATATATAATTTTTTTTTCTACTACGCTTCTATAAGAAAAAAAAAAGGGTAGAAAAGAGCTTTAAAAACATTGATAGAAAAAACCATTTCTGGGAAAAAACTTTAATAAACTTTTTTAAGAAAAAAGCTTGAATAAGCTTTTATAAAAAAAAAGCTTGCATAAGGTTTTATAAAAAAAAAACTTCAATAAGCTTTTAAAAAAAGCTTTTATACCAAAAAAACCTAACTAAACTTTTCCAAAAAAATTCTTAATTTACTTTCTTAAAAAAAATAAAAAAAGCTTTTCTAAATTAACATTTTTAATAAAGTCTTTTAAGAAGAAAGCTTTATAAGTTGTTATGAGTTAAAAGGTTTTTAAACTATTAAACAAATTTTAAAAATCATTTTGCTTAAAAAAGTTTTTTAACAAAAGAGCTTTAATGAACTTCCCTTTAATAAAAGCGTTTATGAGTTTTTCTATAATAAGCGTTTACTAAACAGCTTTTTTTAATAAAAGCTTGTGCATTTTTTTAGATCTGTTATTTTAACTTAGTCACTTTAGTGACTAAGATGACAAAATATGTAGACGACATATTTGGAATTTTAAAAATAAATCGAGTTGAGGAAACTTTAAAGACTCTTAACTCATTTAACAAACAAATAAATACAATTTATACTGGAGAAAGAAAAGGACAATCAATTACCATATCTGGACTCATTTATTATTAGAAAAAGAAATGCAATCAAAGTAAACTGGTATCAAAAACCCCAAGCATCTGGTAGACTTATTAATTATTATTCCAAACACCCTAGAAGGGTAATAATAAACACGGCGACAAACTTTATTACAAGGGTACTAGAAACTAGTCACACAGAATTTCACGAAGAAAAGAGGAAGAAGATAAAACATATATTACGCAAAAACGACTTTCCATACAAAACTATAAACAACTTGATAGAATATGTTATTAATAAGCCTAGGTCAAATGACAACTTAAGGACGAGGGAACCACCAAAGGTATATAGATCGATAGAATATATACCTGGGCTGTCAGAAAGGATGAAGTATTCAGACTAAAAGAATGAAAACGAGCAACGCAATGAACAGATTGTTTAATATTTTGAAATCCAGAATAGATAAACTAGATAAATCCAATCTAGTATATCAACTTAAATGTAATGGGGAAGATACCGACAAATGCCAAAACATATATTTTGGTACAACGAAGACAAAATTAAAGACAATATTATCATCGCACAAATCAGACTTAAAATCAAATGGCAAACCTTTAACACAAAAAACAGCCCTTGCAGCCCACTTTGCAAAAACGGACATCAACCAGACTTTGATAAGGTGAGAGATGGTACATATTATAAATACACCAAACGAAAAGAGAATTAACTACAAAACTGATACGGATAATTGCGCTCACATATATCGTCATACAATAAACAAACACAAGATTAAAGGCCCAACTATAATATGCTTAAGTTGGCTTAAGCAAATGGGCGAATACATGTAAATCATATATGTCAAACCATATTGAACTTAAGGAAACTTTTTGTTCAATTTTATAACTCTGTCATTTGTTTAAGCAAGGTGCGAAACAAATCGCACTTTCCGTACGGAATCAAATGTTTTTTGGTTTTGTTTTTGTGTTTTTAAATGCATTTGAAAAGATTTTTGTTATTTTTTGACAGGAGCTTAAGCATATTATAGTTGGGCCTTAATAAACAAAAGAAAACTACTAGACAGTCAGTGAAGAAAATTTAAAACAATTACATCGGACAACACTGTATTAAAAAGTAAATTGTTTGTTATTAAAATCAGGCATCAGAAATTAAAAACCGAAAACTTAAAATTTAAGTTTTTCATTTGAAAAATTTAAAACTCATGCGTACAAAATAAATTTTTTTTTTCTATCAGTTTAAAAAAAAATTAAGAAACACAAAAAAAGATATTTATTTTTGAAGTACAATATGTATTTTGTACATGAAAAAATATTTATCATTTGTGTTCAAAAAATATTTTCATCCGTACAAAAAAATAAAATATATTTTGTTTGAATTGTTGTTTAAAGTTAAAAAACAATTAGGTTTTGGAAAAAACGGTTTAAAGAAAAATATTTTTTTTTGTTTTTAGAAACTTACATTGAGAACTCAAATTTTGTAGTTCAAATTGTGAATTTTAATTATATTTATAATTACCCCTATTATGAAAATGCAAATTTAAAGAAGTTATGGGCACACATTTTATTAGTAAATTAAACGTTGTAAAAATTCGCAAAAGTTTGCTAAAATAGCGAAAATGTTTAACTTGCGACGATTGCTTCATAGAGCAACAAAGCTACGCAAAAATTGCAAAAATTTGTAAAAGTTTGCAAAAATATCGAAAATTTGCGAAAATTTTTAATATTTCAAACAATACATAAAATTAATTGGAAGTCCCTTAAACTATAAGGAATGGCAAAAATTCGGTAAAAATTGCAAAATTAGCGGAAATTTGTAAAAATTGGCTAACAGCGGCATGATAGCAGAGTCTATTATTTATTATAAATCGTTAAAGCTGTAAAGAACCAGAAACTTACAAGAAAAAATCGCTTCTTCGCGAACATGGCAGAAATTCACGAAAAAATCAACATCAGAAACAAACTCTAAAATCTATTTGAAATCGCTAAATCGGTTAAAAAAAAAACAATAAAAATAGCTTAACAGCGTAAAAAAATAATATACATATCTTTATAATCTTATCTCATAGTTTTTATCTTTGTCATGTTCATGTTCAATTTTTTCTTTTCATGTACAAAATAATATTGTACTGAAAAAATAAATATCTTTTTTGTGTTTGTTTTTTATTTTTTTTAAACTAATGGGAAAAGTTTTATTTTGTACGAAAAAATTAAAACTTTTTTTTGAGAACTTTATTATTTTGAACTTAAAAAAATAATATCAAACAAAATATTTTTTCTTTTTTGGTTTTTTTGTACAGTTTAAAATATTTTTCGAATACCAATGATAAATATTTTTTAAAAAACATAAAAGAAAAACGTTTTCCGGTTTTTAATTTTTAAGAAACATGTTTAAAATTACAATATTTTTTAGATCATAACTATTTCCCTGAGGATGACCAACAAAGTTGGTCCAAATATTGGAATTAATAAATAATAAAAATTAAAACAAAACAAGAGCTTTTATTTTTATTCTATTTTATGAAACAGACCTCGAGCTGAACAATATAAACATAACACAGTCACTTAAGCTTCTAACAGACAGTGGTCAGATCTTACAATGTTGTCATTAAAATTGACTAAAAATGTCTTGCAACTGTGTGAACATTGTACGCTATTTTCATTTGGCAGATGTGTTTAATTAATGCATCTGACAATGGCACTATTGTCAGAATAATGACAACATTGTAGGATCTGACCATCGTCTGTACGAAGCTTTAAGCTTAAAATTGTTCTGAGAAAATGTTTCTACAAAGGAGCTTTCTGATGAAAAAGTTTATAGAAGCTTCTTTAATGAACAGAAACACATAAAAAAATATTTTTTTGGTTTTTTTATTTTCTATAATAAAAGTTTTTTTTTTGCAATATGTTTTAAGGACCTTTTAAAAAAATTACATTAACCTTAAACTGGCCCAATTATTGTAGTCCTTTCATTAATTTCACTTAAATATTGAACAAGTACCATGTGTATGCGTGGTGTAGGATCTGGAGTAAGTGCATTAGCACGATTTGTTCGTTTTTTTTTTTAATTTGTGGTGCCGTAACGTGGTTGCAATTCATTCTCTTGTCAAATTTTTGCATTTCCCCCAAGTTACAGATATTGATGCACATACAAACAATAATCTCCACAAATCACAAACTGGCACACTAACTCACATCCGCTTCCACACATACATACCTACTTATTTGCTCACGTACTCCCGCTTACATTTAGTTTCTTAACTATTTCCTTTCCATGGTTTGTAAGTATAACTGAGCATAAAGAGAAGCTTTCAATTTGAATTTGACTACAAAAAGAACAAACAGACAACAACAAAAAAGGGTTAAAAACTTTATCTAACAAATGCTTGATGGGTGTTGAGCTGTATTATTGAGTGGATTTGCAGTAGTTTAAAAGAATTTGAAAATGCTTGAGAAATCATTTCAATGTCATATTTTTGATGTGTTTAACATTAATCAACTTTTCATGATCGGCTTTCCTTTGTTTTTTCGCGTATTATTTGAATAATAAAATATCCTTCAACGAATTTATTCCTTTAAATTCTTGGTATGGTAAGTATGCGAAGCAAAACTTCGTCTAGTTTTTTCCCCCCCTTTATCGTTCAATAAAGGATTTTCGCCAAATTTTCATTGTAGAATAGTTATTTTAAGATTTACTCTAAATGTGTGATTTGTATTTTGGGGCATACAACAAACAAGAAGCTTTAATACTCCAGCTCGTTGAACTTAGTTGATGTATTTTTATTTAACGTCTTTTGTAGGTTTGAATTTAATACATACAAAACGAGGAAAACTTTTATTTGTGGCGTAGTGGTAATGGAAAATTTTGTAAGAGGCAGATAAAGGATGCGATATAAAGTTTGTCTATGGATTTGTAAGGTAATTGATATGTGTTATATAGCTTAAGTAAGATACAGATATACATTTTTTTTATTAGACAAGGAATTATTTAAATTTCGTTTGTAAAATACAATGGAAAAAGATTTCGATTTTTGTGTATTGAATATTATAAAGGATTTTAAAAAAACCTACAAGAAAAAACGATATGCTATACCGCAGTACTGTGCGACATTTAACCTGCAAAAATAACGCATTGTAAAATGTTACCTTACTGTCTAAATCAGGGGTTCCCACCAATTTTTGTTTTACGGACCCCTTAAATATCTCCAACGCAAGTTTCTTGTAAAAGGCATGGAGAATTATTCGTTAAAAGTGCAATTTTGCACGCTGGTGGCATTATCGGACCTTTTTTCATCACAATACCATTGATTCGACTGAGATGTGCTTGCAACAGGATGATGCTACTTTCTACTTACACTGAAAACATTACAAATTGATTATAATCACCAAAATGATTATATTGATTACTCCAAAGTGTAGAAAATTAAAATTCTGAATTAATAAGATTTCCGTATGACGTGTTAAATTCCCAATTTTTCATATTTGATAAATACACTGAAATTTATTGTTGAGGAAAAGCTATAGCTTATGCGCATAGAAGCTATAGCTTCTATGCGCATCACGAGTTGCTTAGGCCAGATCGTCAGGAAACTTTTTCCAAAGATTTTAGAAAAGCTAAAAATATTATACAAATAAAACCTTACAGCGAATAAGAATTATAAACACTCAAAGTCTTACTTGTAACTAGATATATCAAAGCTTTAACAAAACACCAACAATAAACAGTGAGTTAATCTTTTCTTACATTCCCCTACAATTGGTTGGCTTTTTTCCGACTCGAATTGTAGTTGCAATTCTGAATTTTTTCATTAAATGATACTGTACGACTTCAGACAATGGTTGATTGATTCAAATTAATTATTTATTTAAAATTAATTAAAAAAATAATTGATTAATTGAATGGAAAAAAACAGAATAATTAAAATTTAAATTCGAAATTAATCAACCAAATAAAAAAAAATTAAAACAAATCATAACTTTGTTTAACTAAGAAAATACGAAATTAAAAGTTTTCGAGTTGTTGTGAACTCAATTATAATATTTTTGAAATCCAATTATCTCAGGCAATACCCAATATGAAACCCAATAATTGTTCGGCTAACTTAGCGTTTTTTTTAGTTTAACATGATGGCACTACTTAAATTTAACAATCGGTCTTACACATGTTTTTATTTTCACATTCGTAACGCATGAGTCTAGCCACCCCCAACCAACTTTTCAATAAATAGAACCAAATTTTTTTAATGTTATATTTTACACATTTACTGCCGTATTCATAAAAAATTAAAATGGATTTGAAATGCATTTTAAGAAAAATTTGTATGAAAATTTTGCCTTAAAACACATTTCAAACTTATTTTATTTTTTATGAATACGGCAGTTATAATTTCAATAATATATGAAATTCATTAAATGAAATAATATGCGTACATATTCATATTATTTTTATTTATAAAATACAAATTAACATATTTTGACCCATCAAAATATTTCCTAAAACTGAGAAATAAGATCGTTTTATTTCATAAAATGTATACAACATGTTTATAATATGCAAGACTATTTTATTTGTAATAAAAAAGAGAAATAAAATAAATGTATTAGCGTTATAGATTTCCTTAGCAACTGAAATATGTAATTTTGATTTAAGAATGTTGCTGACAATCTGAACACTTTGAACAAGAAATTTTTTGGAGTATATGAGTATTCCATTTTCAACATTAAATAGAACCAATTCGTTTGCAAGTTTTCAGCCATCGTTCCTTTTAAAGCATAAACACGAATACAATTTGTTTTAGTTATGATTATCTATATATAAATCGACAAAGGCAAAACAGTTAAGAACACTTTCCTCCTCTATATGTCAACCGATTTGAACAAAATATACACCATTTGAAAGATATTTACTTACAGAAGTGCACAATATATATTTCATTAAAATCTGTACAATATTTTGAGAGTAATAAGCAATATTTTCTACTATAGCATATGCAATACAAAATTTGTTTTTTTTTTCAATTATCAAATAATAAAAAAATAGTGTGGTAGAATAATCACATTTTTTAGAACCCGGTTTTCGAATATTTCGACTATCAGCCCAATTATGAATAAAAATTCCTCGGGAGTTTATAACAATAATTAGTATTGTGGTTATTTTGTTGAACTATTTATGGTTTTTAATCCAAATTCTTAATAATTTTAATTAGGCTTAAGTTCATTAAATTTAATTTTCATTAAATTATTTTTATGAAGAAAGGAATTTTACAACATGAAAATTAATTAAAATTGTTATTGATAATCTTTCATTCTTGACCGTGGCCGGGGCTCGAACCCGGGCCGGCAGGTTACCATGACATGTTTCGATCGCAACCACTCGATCTCTTCAGATGGATTTGCCGTTTTACACTCGCAGCCATCGACGACTGCTGACGTCAATAGTCAAACATCAATCCTTAAACCAAATTGTATTTTAACCTTTGGTAGATCGAAGTTTGCTTTTTTGAATGATTATCCATTTTAATTGATTTTACATGTTCTTCCTTACTTCTGTTTTTTTGTACTTTTGTCAAGAATGTTTTATATATAACCTTTTCCCATTTTTGCAATGGAATTTAAATAGCAAAAATGGGAGAAGGGAAAAAACTGCCGGGGAATTTTTATTCATAATTGAGCTGTATATAAATATGGGAAATTAAATTTCTTTATTTTACTTTTCCTAAACTCATGTGATAATATTAAAGTTTGCTATAATATTAAACTTAGAAACATAATATAATAGGTGCATGGTCCTGAGTGAATAAGAATATGTAAAGGGAAGATTTTTGGTACTTTTTCGTTCAACGTCTGGTACTTTGATAAATTTTCGTCAATATTAGACATAAAAAAATAAAAAAAATAATAATGACAATCTATTAAGGAGATTTTTTGATACTTTTTTGTTTTTCAATTGATGTTTTTTATATTGAACTAACGAAGTTAAATTAACTCACCGGAGGTTAGTCCATCGCCAAATCGATCATATAAGAATCATAGATGTTCTATGATTTCTTCATATTTACATAAAAATTTGTGGTCGAATTTTGACCATTAGGCGAACACTAGTAAATGTAATATTTGGTGTAAAAATCTCTTGAGCTCCTGAATTGGAATAGAGCCATGGTTCCATGGCCCAACTCCAAAACGCATATTATTTTGACGCCAACATTAAGTTGCTGCTTATTCCCTTTTGGTCAAACTTTACCATAGAGTATTGTTGACAAGTTTGTACATGTGGTTCTTTTTCATCGTCCTGAGAAGCAAACGATTCATTTGGTTTTATGACCAAATTGTTTTCAGTACCGGATAAATCGTTCTTATTTGGAACGTAATCCACATCATAATTCTGTTCAGAACGGTTGAATTTCATAACCTTCCTCAGCAGCTTTTCTATGTTTTTAGTCATTAGCCTCCACTCTTCACATGTAAAAATAAGCTTCTGAACGTGAGTTAAGCCCTTATGACACTACATTTTTTATTCATTAATTGATATAGAATTGATAGAAAGAAACAGTAAATGTTAGAAAGAGCAAACTGGAGCAAACTATAAAAAATGTAAACAAAGTTTTGTAGTTTTTTTTTTCTCTTGTTATGGTTTTGTTTCAGGGATGGCGTTGAGAATTTTTAAAATTGTACCAACAACCTTTAAAAATTGTAATTTTTTACCCTAATTGTACTAAAAGATTTTTTTAGTTGAAATTAATTTTATTTATGTTCATAAAAATACCACAAAAAGGTATTATACATCTTTGTTTAAAAAGTATCAACAAAAAAGTACAATTGAAACAACTTAGCCATCCCTGTTTTGTTTATTTTATTAAATGTTGCCAACTTTTTGTTTATGAGAAACCTAAAAACAAAAAGCGGTAAATCGCTGAATTTGCCCATAAACCGCTGATTTAGCAACACTTTTAATATTTCAAGCTTGAAATGTCAATTTTAAGTAAAACAATTTTACATTTTTTTTGACATAACTTCATTTTTTATCGATAACTTTTTAAAAATTGTTGACAGTTTGCCATTTATCTTAATACAGCTGAACTCTTTGCACTTGGTAAATTTTTCTATTACATTATATTTGTACTGTTCACCAAAACTTGAACAATGCATTAAAAATGTAGTGTCATATGGGCTTTACTGGTTACTGTGCTTATTGTTTTTTTTTTCAAATGGAGAACTAGATGGAACTACTTGCTTGTGTGTTTAATAAAATTAAATAAATAATAGATAATTTAACAATAAATAATTAAAAACAGCAAGAAAGAAAGTTAAAAATAAGACATCTTCTATACAAAATATATATGGGTCTGGCCAGACCACATGTGTTACGAATGTGATGTGTGCAGTAAAATATTCGAATAAGTTTCCTTATATATCCTTTCCAGGATATATTTTTCCAGCCTTTTATCAATTCTCTACCTGTGTTTTAAATATACTAAAATAACATTTAAAATCGAAAAAGGTCTGGCCAGACTCATGAGTAAGACGAAAGGTTAAACAAATTAATCAATTAAGGTTTTGATTATTATTGTAATTATATATTAATTTTAAAATAATTAAAATATTAATTGAATAAAAATCATTTTGTAGTTTTTGTTCAATAAGAAATTAATTCATTTAATTAACATATTATTTAAATCATAATACTTTTCAATCATTGTGTTTAATTGATAAAAAAAAAACAATGAAAATTGTTTCTGTGTAATGAAATAATAATTTGGCGATAAGTTGATTTCGGAAAAAAATCGTGTGATTTGAGACCTCTTCATTATTTGATGTGGGGCTACAAAAAGTCATTTCTGCAATATTGATCTGAGCCCCTATAATGTATATACATTTTTGGGTTCTTGAAAGTACTGAAGTTGACTTAACGATTTCCGTATTTCTGTTGAAATAGGGTTTCCGAAGACCCCAGACATGATGGGATCCAGATTGTTTTAAATTTCTGGCACGTATGCTCCGTTTAATTTTGCTATCAAAATTTAGCTAGATCGGATAACTTGTATCATTAAATCCCCTGTTGTTGTTGTTTTTATACCCTTCACCACAGGTGAAAAAGGGTATATATAAGTTTGTCATTCAGTTGGTAATTTCTACAATATTGATCTTAGACCCTATAAAGTAATTATATTTTTGTTCCTTATGAGGAGAGAAGTTGATTTAACGATGTCAGTCTGTCCGTCTTAAATTTGATAGGTGTCTTCCGGAGACTCCAGACATGATAGCGCCTAGGTTGTTTTACATTTGTGTCCATTTCTTGGTATTGAAATTCACCCAGATCGGTGCGCAAATGGCTGAGATATGATCAAAAAACCACGACTGCCTCTAATTTTTCCAAAAATAAACCCTTGTGGTTGTTGTTTATATACCCTTCACCGAAGGTAAGAGGGTATATATAACTTTGTCATTCCGTTTGTATGTTCCAAAATATTGATCCTACACCCTATAAAGTATATATATTCTGGGTCCTTATGAAAAGCGAAGTTGATTTAACGATGTCCGTCTATCCGTCTGTCCGTGTGTATGTTGAAATGGGTTTTCCGAAAACCCCAGAAATGATGTGGACTAGGTTGATGTATATTTATGTCACATATACTCCGTTTAAGTTTGCTATTGAAATTCAGCCAGATCGGTCCAGAAATGACGGAGATATGAGCAAAAACCCACGACTGCCTCTGATTTTACCCAAAAATCCCTTGTTGTTGTATTTTTTTATTTCTGTATATCTTGAGAACGGCAAGAGCCAAAGTTTCCAAATTAGGTACACACATTAACGTTATCAATACACAGCATCCCACAAAATGTGGGCGGGATTGAACAAGTGGGCGTGGTACCTCCCGTACAATTTTTTGGACTGTCATATGACCTATGGTTACGCCTTATATATCAAAAGATCGGAAATTTTTAATAGAAAATATTTTCTGAAAAACTCGGGAAAATCGGTTCAGATACGAAAAAGTTATGACCAAAATTAAAATTTTTTTTAAATACACATTTTCGGAACCCATATTTCTTTCTGAGTCCAAGTTTTATTACCAAAGTAAATGGTAAATTTATTCCTTAAAACATCGGTATATAAATCTGTCAAATCGGTTAATAAATGGCTGAGTTATGTCCAAAGTACTGAAATCCAAAAAATTTGTCTTTTTATACCCTTCACCGAAGGTAAGAGGGTATATATAACTTTGTCATTCCGTTTTTATGATCCAAAATATTGATCCTACACCCTATAAAGTATATATATTCTGGGTCCTTATGAAAAGCAAAGTTAAAATCCAGTTGTCGTCTCTTCTTCCCCCCTTCCCCTTTGCATTTGTTTATATATACTAGCATAATGCTCAATATGATTTTCGTTATCAGCCTTCTTTATTATTTCATCTATTTAACGAAATAATTTTAACAAATAGAAACTAGGAATTTTTGTTTCGTAGCTGATTGAATAGAGAAATTTGGATTAAAGCAACCAAATATATTTAATTTTTCTGTTTAATTCTTTGTGTTAGTGAGTGAGTGCCCTGCAAATAATAGGACCAGTCCAAACACGCGTGTAAAGAGTAGCCCACAAGGGACAAGGACTAGTCCAAAAGTAACCCAAACGTATGGAAAAAACATGGTCTATTTAACATTACGATGTCCTAGGGCAGGACCATATAACCCAGCTTTGAACTACAAAGGAGTAGTTTTAAAACTACTCAATTGTATACACAATAGGGTTAGTTTTAACTTCGTTTAAAAACGAAAACATGTCGTTAAAAAACGAAGACATGTCATCTCTCTACAAACACTTTTTAACAATGACATGGTCCATGCTTGCATTACATCGGACTAGTCCATGGAGTAGTCCATTTTATCAAAATGGATCCGGTGGTCCAATAATATTTGCAGGGTGGCCTAAGACTCTACATTACGTTAGCTAAAGGACATTTAAGATTCGACACTCTTACTGTGGGAGAGCACTCGTTTTCCACTTTGCACAAAATAAACTGTTCTGTTCTAATTTTATTCTAATCGAATAGGTTTTGATATTATATGTATAATTTTTCTATGAAAATTATTACTACTTTTGTTTTACGTTTTAAACCTTTTGTTATAATATTATCTTTAATAAATAAATAAGTTTTATATAAACATTGTGCGTTAATTATTTTATAAACTGCGTTTTGGACCTGAAACACTTACTTGTTTGTGTTATTTTTAACAATTTTAAGTTATTTTGGACCTGATAAAACAGCCTTTATTACAGGGATTTTAATGTATACTTCAAAATTAAAAATAAGAAACAAGTTTTTTAAAAATTTTGTTATTAAAACATGAAAATCAACAACTTTTCAATTATTTTACAACTGTTTTAAAATGCATATGATTGAATTATACTTCCTTGCTTACCTTCACTTTTAATTGTCCTACTTCCTTTACTTACACACACACACACACACATTTTTACAACTTCCCAACAGAACTTCAATTTTATTATCTTCTTACTCTAAAAACAAAATTACCACACTTAGATTTATTACTTGTCTTACAACCAACTACTCTGACTAATTAATCAAAAGGCTGAGATTCTAGAATAAAATGTAAAAAAGTAAAAAAAACTTTACGTGAGTAATAAAACTACACAAGTGTAATTAAATAAAACAGAATTCTACTCTAAACTACATAAATGGCTTAGAAGTTTAAACACACTAAAGAAGAGTTTAAACATAATTTGCAAGTAGATTGTCATTGTTGCAGGTAAATAAAACTTTTTTTTTCTCTACTTGTCTTCAACACCAGGCATGAAAAAATAAAAAGTTTTTTTTCAACTCATTCGTTATTAAAGTTTAATATTTAATGTAATTTCCATGTTATTAGTATACTTTTTCTACTTAATCGCAGATATCAAAAAAAAAAAAAAAACTTAGACCCATTAACATTTTAATTAAAATCTAAAAGAAAAGTTTAAAGCAAAACAATGTTGGGAGAAAAACAAAATGTTAGCGAATATTTTAAACCTTAAAATGTATTGGACAGTACTTGGGGCGGCAACCTTTAAGCAATTTTAAAAGTCTGGCAAAACTAAAATAAAAAATGTAATACTAAAAAAATGGACTACGTTCTATATCGGGACGGAAAAAACCATATAAATGTTATTAGAAAATTTGTTAAGATAAAAAAAAAATTTGTGCCTTTCAACAATTGTACACAAACAGAAATTAAGAAGTTGTTTGTAAGAAATAGTTACGGAAATAGTCAATAGTGAAAAAATCAAAAAAAAGATAACTTTTAAGATTCAAAAAGCTTATAGCCAAATTGGAACAAAATATCTTTAAAATTGATCGAAAATTTTAACGATATTTCATGGCGCTACCTAATTATCCTATCTTTCAACTTGTTTTACGATATATCAGTTTAAAGAATAATTTAAATTGTGAATTACTTATTTTACAGGGTGTTAAAGTTTAAAATCCGGGACTATTAGCAAATTTTGAGCGTTTTGTTTGTAAAACGTTGGTTTAATATGTGGAAAAGATTTACATGAGCTCCCGCTATATGGGCTTTTCTCTTGATGTATATTAACCACTGGGTGGCAAACAATGTGATTGCCAATCGTAAACTCCCTCACAAGTGGTAAAAAGTCAACCGCTGAATGGGAGGATATCTCTTTCAGAGATTCTGGGTTTAAGCCACACGTTATCTCCGAAAGAGTTTTTTTACGAAAAGTAAAACTACCCACAAAGACAATCTTTCAATAGTTGCAATACGAAATGAAACTAGACTCCTGGTGGAGCAAATCTGTTAACCCTTTAAAGTGTCGTTTTAGTATACTTCTGTGTGAAATTTGGAAAGTAGGATCAAGAGTAATCCTTAAAATGAGAGTTAGAGGGTTAATATATTCCAAGAAAATAATCGCCATACAATTCTTTTGCAGACGTCTGAAATAATTTTTTAGCTTAGAAGAGCATTTAGCATATTTTTTTTTTTTTTTTTTTGTTTAACTTATTCCAAACGCCTTTTCAGAAAATTCAAGGGCCGAAATTTTTAACTTTTCAAAACCCTTTGGCAGATTTTCTCTACGAGTGGTCTAGTTTCATTTCGCGTTTGCAAGTATTGAGGCTGGTGGCGATTGGATTATTATTTTATTTTGGGGAGCCATTAAGGATAAATGTTAAAACCATCGAGAGTTTCCTTTGAAGAGATTCGATCGTATGAGGTGCTGCCGAGCAATGACGAGATGAATGACTTTGTGTTCCATTATTAAATGACAAAGTTCAACTTTTCCAATAAAATCAGAAATTTAAAAAAATAATCACTATTATTTTTATAGCCGATTCAAATTTTAAATGGGTTACCCACAATCTACTGTTTAAAATCATGTTTTTAATATTTACATAGATCATATGGCCAACAAGTAGTGTTTATGACTAAAGAATTGTTCGGATTTATCCAGCAATTTTGTGGTCTACCTCTTTCAGTACTACAATTGTCATCTAAACACTTGAATGTATAATAAAAGTGATAAAAAGACCAACATAGCGCAGTTTTGCTCTTTTTACATAACAATGTTCTAGTAATTATTAATAAAAAAAGACCCAATCTGGCAGCTGGGCCCTATATGCTGCCATTTTTTTACCCAAATGTGAAAAATGTTAGGCCAATATAAAAAATTATTTTTAAGGCAAAATTACATTGAAATTATTTAATTCCAATCGATTTTTTATATTAATCGATTAATCTTGAGAATAATTATTCGAGGTAAAAATATAATCGAACAATTTAATATTATTCGGTTAATCGAATAATTTTAATTTTGTCTAGTTTAGAAGTTTAAAAATAAAATAAAAACTTATATTTTTTAAATTAAAAATTTTATTAAAAAGTAACAACAATTTAACAAGCGGTGCTTCAAATAATAAAAGAGGAAGACTTTTTGAATAAAAAAAGCATCCTAATTTTAGCTAAAGTTCTTAAATAATCTTTTAAAAAAGAATATACAGTTAAAATGTTTATGTTTCAAATGATTTCCTTTTTTGTGTTTGATGAAACTTGATTTAGAAAAGATTTTTTCACTTATTGTTTACGTTGGGGAGATTGAAGGTAAAGCGTTATAGAAAATATCCAATTTCTCTGTTCTTTTTCTTGTCTTTTCTTAAAATTGGTAGTCTTCCATTATACCACTTGAATCTTTTTTTTAAGTTTTAATACTTTTAATAGTCTTGTTAAGGTCTGGTAGAAGGTTGTTTTTATTCGTCTGAAAAAATCATCTTCTTTATCTGAATCATTGTGGTAAAAGTCTGTACTAAGCATTCTTAAAAATAAAGTATTCCCAAACTCTTCGGTTTCATTCTATAGTTGTACTATAGTAGATTTTAGAAAATTGTTACTCGAAGGAAGTGTTCCTGAGTTAAAAAGCAATTAAAGGGGGTTTTAAAAAGGACCAGCTTGTTTTTTTACATAAAAGAAAAAACTAATATGTATGTACTGTGAAAAAACTAAATTTTCGATTAACCGACATTAATTATTCGAATTATTCGTTAATCGAAAATAAGCAATTTTAAATTATTCGAACAGTTAATCGCCCAAAATTAATCGATTAATTGAACAGCGGGTAATTGTTTGAATACCCTAATACATAGCTTTTATATACTGAAAAAGAATATTAAAAATTTGAAATAGTTTAATAATTGACATTTAGGTTTCTACTCTAGAAGGCCATCGATTTCTTCTTCTGTTTCCTCTTCATCTTTGTCTGGCTCAACAAGTGCGTCACGAACGGTATTTTGGTAAGGCAATGCCAAGAATTCAAGATGAGGGTGAGAAAAAACATCCCTTAAAACATAGTTCAACAAGATTTTTTATCTTTAATATTTGCAATTGGCAGATCAGAATGGCGTTCATTTCTTTTCCCTCCTCTTCTTATCCGGATTATTTTTACTTATAATTTTTTTTTTTTTATTGAATCTTTCTTGTCGAAAATTACAATATGAATTCAAAGCTTAATCCTAATTGTTGTTGGTTATTTGTTAGCCATAAATAATGTTACCGCTAATTAATTGCATTCAAGTGTCAAAAAAGTCAGCTAGGCTCAAAGTGTTGGCTCTTTTTAGCCTCCGGTAGCCGTCGAACTTTATTTGATCCCGAGCGAGGTAGTTGAGATGGACCATTAGTTTATCTGTGTATTCGACGAAATAATTTATAATTTCTTCCTGGATGGTAGGGATGTTAAGATCTCTGTGGATAATGTCATTACGTATATACCATGGGGCGCAGACAATTTGTCGTAATAACCTAGACTGTCGTCTTTGTGGCTTCTGGATGTTTGATGCGCATGCAGTACCCCATAATTGGATGCCATATGTCCATATTGGTTTTATGATAAACTTATATAAAATAACTTTGTTGTTTAAGGACAAGTTTGAGTTTCGACCGATTAGCCAATGTAGTTGAGCTGCTTTAAGTTCTACAGCCGTTATTTTCGCTTCAATATGACTGACCAGGTCAAGCGTCTATCTATATGAATTCCCAAGTACTTAACATGATTTTCTACCGGAACAGTGATGTTATTTATTTTTACAGCTGGGCACGTTTGTCTTCTGACCGTGAAAGTTACGTGAGCACATTCAGCCGGGTTAACCTTTATTTTCCATTTTTCTAGCCAGGCCTCTAGTTCATTGGTGTGGGACTTTAAATGCTGCGATGCAACTTTTGGGTTCTGATTAACACTAATAAATGCTGTGTCGTCTGCAAACGTAGAAGTATGTGTGCTCGGGCTTGTTTCATATCAGCTGTATATATTATATACAGTAACGCCCTAATATGCTGCCTTGAGGGACACCAGCAGATATTTTCTTCTGCCCGTTAAATAGCTCTCAAGGAGTTTGTGAGTGTTTTGTGGAAGCATTCGAGTTATTTTAATAAGCAGCCAACCATGCCAAGCTTTGTCGAATGCTTGGGAAATGTCTATAAACAGTTCTGAGCAATATTCCTTTCTCTCAAACGCTGATCTAATTTGGATAACAATTCTATGCACTTGTTCGATTGTACCATGCCTTGCTCGGAATCCGAACAGATGATCCGGATTGATTGCGTGTTCATTAAGATAGGGAGTTTTACTTAAAAAGGAATATTTGTTTGAATAGCTTTGATAATACTGATAGTAGGCTATTTGGTCTGTATGACGTAATTTGACTAGCGTCTTTTCCTGACTGAGGAATCATAACAATTGTAGAGGTCTTCCAAGAGGATGGGAAGTAGCCAACTCGTAACATCGCATTAAAGATGATTGAAGCAGACGTAGGTGAGTTTCTTATCATTGAGCCTGTGATGCGGTCAGGTCCGGGAGATTTTTTAATGTTGACATTTTCTATCGCTGATTTAAATTGAGTTAATTTAAATTTTATTGGACCGTTAACTGTATCAGGAATAATTGGACGACAGAAAGAAGTATGAGTATCATGTGGCGTGAACACTATCTCCAAGTGGCTTGCAAAAACGCCTTTGAATACAATCTTCCTTGTACTCCGGCATTGGAAAGTGTCTGACTTGCTTGTGCACAATTATGCCTGTGCAACCACATGCCCGTCATATGAGAGGTACCCATTTACCCTAAAGCAGTTTTTTAGAGTAAAGTGGGTTTCAGACACGAGAAGCACGTTGATTTCGTGCCTTTGAAGAAAATGTGCTACTTCGTGTTTATGTTGGGAGAGCCCGTTTGCGTTCCAGAAACATATTTTTAACTGGGTCATTTTTTATTTAGAAGAATTTGCAGAAGCATGTTTTGGTTTCGCATCATTTCCTGAAACATGTTCTGCATGGTGACCATGAAGTTATTCATTATTTGAACTAGATTTACAATTGAGGCCGATATGTCTGCAGAAGGCTACTTTCGCCTGATTATGTCCGTGGGAGTTTTCTTTCAGGACTTGGGCATATGAGTGGTTTTGTTTGTTGGCTTGTATAGAGTTAGCATAAAAACCCGCGGGAAAGCTGGACGCATAAGGTGGACGATATTGGGAGTGCGCATATTTTTGAATTTGCTCAGGTTCTTTTAAGTGCAAGAATACTCTACAACCCCCATATTTAGCTGTGTGATTTTCGCCACAGTTACTGCATTTCCTTACCTTTGGGTCAACTTTGGAGTTATTGCATTCCGAGGTTTTATGAGCGTCAACACAAACCACACATACGTGAGGTAGCTTGCAATACGATTTTGTATGCCCGTATTCCTGACAATTGGTGCACAGAGTGGGACCCTTGCGTTTTAATGGTTTCCTACTGTTATTCTCCTACACCAGAGAAAAAACATGTTTAAATATGGTCACCTCCAACAAAACTATTTTTAAAGAAAATTTTAAACATATTATGTTTAATTTAACCAATTTATTGTCACTGACAACCATATTATGTTTAAATTAGTCCTCCGTCAAGAAGCCACAACCATAATATGATTGCCTCCGAACATGTTATGGTTAAAATAAAATAAAATATGTTCAACACTTATAATGGCATGGTTGGTTTTCAACCATAGCATGTTGCTCTTTAAAAAGAGGAAAATGCTATTGTCAATTTTTAAACAAATTATTGTCATATTTAACAATAACATGTTTAGAGGCAACCATAATATGGTTGTGGCTTCTTAATGGAACACTAATTTAACCATAATATGGTTGTCAGTGGCAATAAATTGGTTAAATTAAACATAATATGTTTAAAATTTTCTTTAAAAATAGTTTTGTTGGAGGTGACCATATTTAAACATGTTTTTTCTCTGCGTGTACTTAGGAGGTATCTCAAGTTGTAAATAGGATGAACCGTATTTTTTTTATTTTGGGAGCGATGAATCGAATGCCATCTCGATACGGTGCATTGGTTGAGGAACTTTGTTCCTGTTCAAAATATTGTGAACAGATTTCACCTCATACCCTTCTAAGGCAGATCTTATTTCCTCTGTGGGAACGGAACTATCTATACCTTTTATGACGATAGTCAAACCCTTAGCACTTTTTAGTTGATAAGTATAGTAGCTTTTCTTTGCTGCATCGAGGTGTTTTGAGATGATACGAAAGTTCATTTTAGTATGGGTTTGGATCTTGGTCTCTTGGATTTGCCCTCGTCGTATTGAAACGAAATAAAAATTATTTTTGCCCACAAGTTCGGACAACATGTTTACTATAGTATTAGATGTTTGCTTCGCAGGTAAAAAGGTGGAGGTTTGGCTTCTTTAATTACTGCTACATTAGCTGATTCTGCTTCTTCGTCTTCAGGAATGGAGAGTACAGCAAATCTATTTTGGCTTGTTGGCAAGGAGCCTACGTTAAAACTTTTGTATATTTAGGCATGCGATCCTGTTGCGTGGGCCAAGTACTAGCATTTCTCTTGGTTATAGTGATATATCTATCCATACCTGTTCGCACTTTTATATTTTTTGGCACAGCTCCAGTGTTTATTAATGCCAAACGGGTTGTAGAAGTTTCTTCGTTGGTATTTTTCTTATCAAACGATTTCACGCTCTGGACTGTATTTACGGCTTGTTCAGCACACTTGTTCAGGTTGGGCACACTTGGGCTTAATTCTGAGTATGGGAGATCAGCACTGCTAGTTTTTTTTTTTTTGCACTTAGATAGTTCCAATTATACTCTGGGTCACGAGTGTTTTCATTGCTGACGATTGGAGACTTACTTATAATTTAATTACTGTTTTATTTAATTAAATTTTATTAATTTATTTATATGTTAATTTTTTTATCAAAGCCAAAACATAATTTTTAGAATAGTTTATTATGCAGATTGGACCTTTTAATCCAGCTCGTTGCAGATAGGCCCAAGCAATTTGGCCCTTTTGATTTGTCGATTCAAGGTAAACATTGGCCCTCATACAAAAATGTTTATTGAACCTTTTTACGCAGCTGCGTCGATATATTTCTTATTAAATTTTTAATAATTTCTTCCCATGTAAAATATTTTAATTTAAAAACAAAACACAAAAAATAACAATCCATAATACAGTAGAAAATATGTATAAGCAAAAGGCATAACATGCCTTTATGTAATAAAACTAATAATTAAGTAAACTAGAAGTTACTTCTTAAGCTTCATGGGTTTCGTGTAGTTAAACATGTTTAAATGCAGATACAACTTTATTTTATAGAATTAACACTAAACAGCAAAAAAAAACCAAATGTATTTGCACTTATTAATTAAAAGAGTTGGAAATAGTACGACAAAGTTGCATTAAAAGTCAAAGATAGATAGCAGGAAATCTACATAAAAACAAAAACCATTAAAAGGAGTAAAACTGTAGCGACGAAGATTTACTAACTGAAATTTGTACAAGCGAGTTTAGTTAATTAAAGACTTTATTTGTGAAACTATAAAGCATTTATCATTTAGCAGCAAAGCAAATTTATTAAAATGTATCTTTTACTCCACCCCGACTCTGTGCTCATTTTAATAATTTTCACATTTTTAGTTTTTTAGTTAAATGAATCGCTATATTTTGTCCATATAATACTCTTAAATCATTTTTGGTTCAAAGTGCAGCTAACGGAGAGACAAACAAGAAAAAAACCAAACTTACGAGCAAAACAGAAAATGAAATGATAATGTCCAAAACTATTTCCGCTTTTTGCGTTGCTGTTGCTACTGCTGCTGCTCTTCAGCTTTTTGCAATTAAATCCCCTTAAGCACAAGTGCTCATTCAGCCAAATGAGTTTGTATTTGTTGCTTTTTACTTTGCTTCAAGAGTTATTTTTCGCTTATTTCGCTCTTGTACACACACAATCAGAGTTTTAGCTTTGAGGCAAAAACAAACGCTGTGATGTTGTGTAGTTTTCCTATTTTTTTTTTTAATTTGCTGGTTTAAATGGCAAAAAAACCAATTCAAAAGGCTGTTACTATTCCAGACCGATGATGTTGTTCTGTGGGCAAACTTAGCCTCCAATATCCTGTAAATGACTGCAGTCACCAGTCATATAGAATTTGCCATTTTTTAAATTTATTTATTTATTTGTCTGTCTGTTTTATTGTCTCCCTGTTTATTTGGTTGCATGATTGTCTAGTTGCTACTTTATATGTATAAGTTTGTTGCACATGTAATAGCGATATGTATATATATTTTCGTGTGCAAATGGCAGGATATTTGTTGCAGTCGCTTTTGCAACTGTTTGCTTTATTCGCCTCACACATCCTTGTGTTAAAGTGTATTTTTATATTCATTGAGCGCTGCTTTTAAGTTGTGCCACAGTTAGAGGCAAAAATACCAAACTGCAAGAGTAATAACCACAAAAACTAGTAAACTGCTTTAATAAATTCAAAATGTCTACATTAGTCCC
This sequence comes from Pollenia griseotomentosa, assembly GCA_963931875.1. NCBI lineage: Eukaryota > Metazoa > Arthropoda > Insecta > Diptera > Polleniidae > Pollenia > Pollenia griseotomentosa. The sequence goes on along the minus strand of OZ007563.1, from coordinate 39,363,078 downwards.
TTAGTAATCTAATGTAGTTATATGAACATGATTAAGTCGATTACATTAATGCCCTGCGGTTTAAAGAGTGTGCAGTGTTTTTTTGACAAATTTACAAAATCATGCGCTGCAAAAACCTGTAACCAGTGTTCGAAAATAAACATTAAATAGCGTTCCTTAGTGTTCGGTTTGGTAGATTTGTAGACATAAGAAACGCTAATAGTGTTTGCGAAGTAAATCATTAAAAAAATAACGTTTCCCTGCAAAAAGATGAAAACATTTAATTGCTTTCTGTTGTTGTTTTTTTTTTTAACCACAAACTTTGTTGTGTTCAACTCAGCATATTAATGTTCGTTCGTTTCAGTTGTACTTGGCGCCCTTTGGCTAGTACAGAAAATCAAAATTTTTTTACAAAAACAAAATACATATAAGAAAAAAAAAACAAAAAGCCAGCGAAAAAAAATTACTCAAACAAAACATGTGCACAATAGATAGACAAACTTTTTGCGCTAAAATGTTGCTCATTTCTTAATAAATTAAAAAAAAACACACAATAGAAAATTAAAATATAATGTATGTCTGCAGAACCACAACAATTGGTCTGTCTTTTTAACGAAGAACAGAACACTATATAATGTTCGTTACTTTCTTGAAAATAGTTAAGAACGGTATTAAGGGTTGTGTTCGTACACACAAACACTAAAGAAATATATATATCGTTTCTTGGTGCGTGAACCGTACGCTAAAAATGTTCTTCTTATTTTCGAACACTGACTGTAATTAGCTAATTTGGTTTGTTTTTTATACATAATGTCTTATTTGCATGTTTTAAAAAGTTGTTTTTTATAAATTAATATTAAATATTTTTCTACACAAAAAAATAAGAAATATGCTCAAAAATACAAAAAAGAATGAATATGCATACCAATAAGAAGTTTTTTGTAAGTTTTTCAACCAAAATTATAATTTATCATTAGGTATGCGATTTCCATGCAAATGTATGTTTTTTGTTAATAGTCTAAGAACGATGTCGACCAATTAACTTTCTGAATCATTAAATTTGTGTTACAATGGCATCGATTTGTTATTGCATATTTTTGCATATTTTGGTTTTAAATGCATATTTTTGCAAATTTTAACATTTTTGAGTGATATTTTTTTTAAATTTCCATATTATATAAAAAAGTTCTTAACAAAAAAATTTCTACACCAAAAAAAAGTTGTAAAATCAATAAATAAATTTTTTTGAGCTCTACTAAAATACAAGTTTTTTAAGATTTCGACAAAAGATCCTTCTATTTTTAACCGATGTAGCACCTTACATGATTAAGGCTACAAAATACCACAGAACTGTAAAAAGTGACGTGTGAAAAAGGCCCAAATCAGTTGCAAGGGCAGCTTTCGAAGAAAAAGACAGAAAGCTTTTTTTGGTAGTGAAGTGGCAATGTGTAAAAACAGGCAGCAACAATCAACACAAATGGCATAATCAAAACAAAAATAACAAAAAAGATGTATTTATTAATATTTTTTTGTTTTATAATGTTATTTATTTACTTAAATATTATTTACGTGTTTTGTGGTAAACTTAAAAGTTAATTTTTACAAAAGCTTTGCAAATACATCTCAACTAAATAAATTTGTGTTCATTGTATTGCGGCATAAAAGATGATGCAAAGAGAAATGCAAAAAGGGCAGCTTTCTTAAAAAGAGACAAAAAAAAACGAAAAATCTTCCGTCTCGTGACAGTTCTGTAGTATTCTGTGATTAAGGCTGCCAATGGGTTTAAAATATTTTATCGAAAACTGTTACATGTTAGTTACTTGCTTGGAACCATGGGTTGCACTGAGTTGCAGAGGAAATTAAAAGTCAATTCGATAATATTGATTTATAGGTTTCATACGGGAAACCAGTATTTTTAAAGACTTCTTCACGAATTGCAATTGTTTATAATAATAAAAAAGTTTCCCTTGGTACCCTTACCACCTCAACCAGTATTAACAAGATAGGGAACCTGGGGATAGGGAAAGTTTAAACAATTTAAGAATATTATTGACGAACTTATTGCTACCGATGTTTATGCAATTTAAGAAGTAAAAAAAAATATTAAATTTAAATAACATTAAAAGTTATTTAGCATTTGTATTTTCCAACTACCGATTATATCGGTAAGACAATAACTAAATTGGAGGGATTTAGTTCACCTAATAGTCATTTGATATTGCAGAAAGTCAAATAACCAATGTGGAAGGAAGAATTACCCAAGAAATTAAAAAAAATCCAAAAATTTTTGCAAAAAATATGCGTTTTCAAAAAATAAAACAGATATCAACTTTTTTTGATCTTGAATCAAATGTGGGATCTGAATAAGAAAATTAATATTCTACAAATGAATTTGCATCCTTCAAGTATATTCCTACACTGAAAGAATTTTCTTCGCAATTCCAATGAATTTTGACATTAATCCCATGAAAAATTTCATTAAAAAGGAACCTATGCAGCGCTTCGTTGGATCAATGAAACCTGTTTCATTAAAATGTATTTAATGAAACATTAAATTAGATCAATGAATATTTTTCATTGGATGAATACTCTCAATAAAGTAAAAAAATTTTTTTCTTATTTTTTTTTTTTATTTATTTTTGTTTTTTTATTTAATTCTTTTTATTTTATTTTATTTTATTTTTTTCTGACTCTGGCGGGAATCGATCGCGCAACCTCGGTGCTGATAGACTAGCTCACTACCAGCTAGCCTACCGGGGCAGTGTAGTTTTTGGATAAAAAACCTACGTTTTTTACTCAATTGAAAGTTTTTGTTTCATTACTATAATGACATTTTTATTGTCATAATGAAAATTTAAATTTATGAAGGCAATTTTTGAAATATGTTATGAAAATGATTCATTAAATATATGAAGCATTTTTCTTTCAGTGTATAACTTCGGTTGACTTTGAGAGATCATTTTCCATGCACAAAAGTTTTTTGCGACCGAACAGACGAAGGTTTACTTTTGATAATATAAAACAGTATTTATTTGTTTATGCAAACAAAAATTTTAAAAAGTTATTTAAATTAAGCTTTTGTAGATATTGTACCTTTGAATAACAATAGACTGAATTTTTTATTTATTTTGTTTTAAATAAAATTAAAAAAAAAAACTTTTTTATTAAAAATTTTCAAGTTTTTAGTGCATATTTTTTATATTTTTAATGCATATTTTGGAGTTTTTAGTGCATATCTTATGCGCATATTTGCGATTTTTTAGTGCATGAAAATCTCATCCCTAATTATCATACAGAGAATTTCCAAGTACAGGAAGAAAGTCTATACCTTATTATATTCCTCCCTCCCCTCTTGCCAATAAACTTAGACTTTCTGAAAGAAAACCTTCATCAGTGACTAAGAAAAATTTTTATGTATGTTTTATGAATTATTATTAAAAGCTTTTTATAACAAGGTTTTTGTAAAGTAAAATGTTTAAAATAAATTAGTTAAGTTTTGAAAAAATTAATTTGTTAATATTTCGCCATAAAAAGCTTTCATTGATCTATTGAAAAAGCTACCCCATTTTCTTAAAAATAAAGCACTCTTTAAAAATAGTTTTAAAACAAAAGTTTATTTTAAAGTTTTTTGTAAAAAATTGTTATTGCCAATAAGTTTTTTTTAAAGAATATTCTTTTTAAAATTATCACAAATATACAATCTTTGTTGAAATAATCTTTCCATAAAATCTTTAATAGATTTTTTTGAAAATAGCTTTAAAGCAAATTTAAAGGTCTTTTGCATCAGGGATGGAGAGTTTAGTACTGTTTAAAAATACTATAAAGTTAAGTTTATGCTATTTTATGTTGTTTTTCTTTTAAATTAATTTAAAGGGAACATTTTTAATTACACATAAAAATAATTGCATTTTAAATTGACTTTTTTGCTTTTATTAGTTCTAACAAATCACTTATCATTTCTACAGGGTTTTGTTAAAACAAAACTCTTTTTAGATCTGTTCCACTATCTTGTATTTATTACGGTCAATTTTACCAAGTTAAATTAACTATCAGTTATATGTAACTGTCAAAAATATATTGTTATCTGGAAGTTAAAGTAATAGATATTTTGAGCTGAAATTGGCCGTTAGTTAGCCTATTAGTCTACATTGCATATATAAGTTAAGCGTGATTCGAGGGTAAAAGTCATTCTACTGAATCTTCTAGTAAAAATTTTAATGCTAAAATATTCGTACGAAATATTCTACAAACATGTGTCACACATGGTAACCCTCCTACCAAATTACCATGATTATTTTAAGATGTGCCGGCGCAACATCAGTCAGTTAGTCATAAACATCAATATAGTGCAGAACACGCGCGGACGTTTAAATTGATTTATATTTTACTTATATTAACTTAATAAATACATACAATGTTTCTTTCATTTACATTTTGTTTTTTATTTACTTAATTTTCTGCCATCCTCGACACATGCGTTTGATTTAAATAACACGGTCAATATTAGTTAGGCCAAAATTTTAATGTTGGTAATGCTATAGTGTTAATGCATAATAAGCACGTTCATAAGACGAAGCTGCTGAGCCTAACATAAACGTGTAAAAAACGACATGATAAATATAATGCAAAATTAAAAGCTAATACACGTAAACGAATAATCGTAAATGTAAAAGAGTGACAAAAAAAAATAATTAAAATAGTAAATGACCTTCCTTGAAAGATTTTGAGGTTGATCAATTATTGAGTTGAGCGAAAATGCTTAGCCAGGCGTTTCTAATACGTTAAGCTTAAATAGTGAAAGATCGAAAATTCCAGAAATAGCTAGAAAATTGCTATAGCGTATAAATACCCTGCAAAAGATGGCATTGAGAGCAGTGTTCAAGATTTGTGGAAAACACAAACGCTAATAGTGTTTGTGTAGAAAATGATAAAAAATAACGTTTCCCTGTTAGTCATCTTTCGAACACAAAAATAATATGTCTTTATCAAACTCAACAAAAGATGAGAACATTTAATTCGGTTCGGTTTTTTTTTAATTCACAAACTTGATTGTGTTCGGTTCGGCTCATTAATGTTCGTCCCTTTTGGCTGGTAAAAAAACCAAACATATTTTACAAAAAACAAAATACACATACGAATAAAAAAACAAAAAGCCAACAAAATAATTTTACACAAACAAAACATACACACAATACACATAAAAGTGGTGCGGTCGTTGCTAAAATTTAAAATTTGCTCTTTATGTTCTTTATCAATGAAAAAAAGAAACATTATAAAACATAAAAATATAATTTTTGTCTACAGTATCACTACAATTGTTCTGTTTTTTAACGAAGAACACAACCATATATAGGGTGTTTTTTTCAGTGGTATAGAACTTCGAATTGAAATAAAACACAAAAAAATCGTTTTAATGACCATCAATTTGGCTTTATTGGAAGGATAATTTTATGCCATTAATGTTTAAATATGATTTCAGGCATGTGGTCGCCGCGGCTGGCTCGAATAAAGCCAATTCTACAGGTCCAATTTTCAACCACTTTTTCGAGCATATGGGGCCGTATGTCGGCAATAACGCCACGAATGTTGGCTTCCAATTCCCCTAACGTTTCTGGTTTGTTGGCGTAGACGAGCGACTTCACATATCCCCAAAGAAAATATTCCAATGGTGTCAAATCACACGATCTTGGTGGCCAATTGACAGGTCCATTCCGCGAAATTATGCGCTCATCGAATGTTTCCTTCAATAAATCGATTGTGGCGTGCGCTGTGTGGCATGTAGCGCCGTCTTGTTAGAACCACAACTCATCCACATTCATGCCATCCAATTCGGGAACAAAATAGTCGGTTATCATGGCTCTATACCGGTCTCCATTAACGGTAACTGCCTCTCCAGCATTATTTCGGAAGCAGTATGGCCCAATGACTCCACCAGCCCATAGAGCAACAGTCAGTTTTTGTGGATGTAATGGCGTCTCAAGGGTCTCATGTGGATTCTCTTCACTCCAAATGTGGCAATTTTGCTTGTTGACGTAGCCATTCAACCAAAAATGAGCCTCATCACTGAACAAAATTTTGCGATGAAAATCAGCATCGAGATCAATCTCATTTTCGGCCCATACACCAAAATCACGACGCATTGCATGGTCTCGCGGCTTTAATTCTTGCACAAGCTGGATCTTGTAAGGTCGCAAGCCAAGATCTTTGCGCAAAATCTTCCATAAAGTTGATGGACAAAGCTCCAATTGCTGTGCACGGTGGCGAATCGATTCATTCGGGTCCTCTTCAACACTTTGCTCTACAGCGGCAATTGTTTCTTCGGTGCGCACTGTTCGACGTCTCTGCGGATGCGTATTATCACATAGAGTAAACGTAGTGCGAAAACGATCCATGGTTAACCGAATTAATTGCTCTGATGGACGATTATGTCGACCATAAAATGGACGGAGCTTGCGGTAAACTTCGCGAACTGAACCGTTATTTTCGAAATAAATTTGCACGATTTGCAAGCGTTGTTCTTTTGTCAACCTGTTCATGATGAAATGGCAAACCAAACTGAACATAAATGACATTAGAGTGGCCAGATTTGACCACAAAATGCCAGTTTTATCTCTATTCGAAAAACAAACCTGTAAAAAAAACACCCGATATAATTTTCGGCTCTTTCTTGAAAATAGTTACGAACGGTATTTAGGGTTGTGTTCGTCTACACAATCAATAAAAATAGATATCGTTCTTGGGTGTGTGAGTCGAACGCTAAATAATTTTCTGTTTATTTTCGAACACTGATTGAGAGTGATTACTAGTTCGGACATTGAAGAGAGACAGTGTTGCCATATTTTTTTACAAAAAGTGACAATTTGCAAAAAAAGTCTGTTTTATGGAAAAACTGCTTCTTAAAAAAATTAAAAAAAAAATTTAAAACACAGTATTTAAAAAAAAACAATAGTTTTTTATTATCTATATATATAAAAATGGTGTATAAAATGTACAGTAATTCATAAAATGAGAACGGCTGGGCCGATTTCTGTAATCCCTCCGGAAAAGACGGAAAATTGGAAAAATTGAAAATCGAGTTCTTGTATGAAATTTTGTGTGAAATTATTCCTTAATGGCTTTCCAAATCAAACAAAAGAAAGTTCTTAGTGTAAATCATGGAAAATTGCGGAAAATGCGAAATGTAGAAAATTGGAAAATTTCTCCGCATAAGTCGGAAAATTGGAAATATCTTTTTTTTTATTTTTTCTACGAATTGCTGTGTGAAAAAATAGAAAGTTCTCAGCCAAAATCCGATAGATGACGTTATAGGTTGCCTTAGACTTTGCGCAATCTGACAGGTGTCATTATGGCATTGTAATTATATAACGTAAATGTGCTACTTTTCTTGCTGCAATTTATACGAGTTTTGTGTATTGTTAAACTGATTCCGGACTATCGTAAATCACGCATTATGCCCAGCATTACAATAAAGCATTACAATAAAAACGTTTAGCATTACTTGGTTTAAGAAAATTTTACATAAAAATATGAAACTTTTTATTTATTTGCTAAACATGTCGTCGATTCAAATAAAAATTAATTGAATCAAACCAAGTTTTCTTGAGAATTTGTTTGAAAAATTTTAAGAAATCTTTAGCATTTGTTTCTTGATAAGAGAAATTCGATTCTATTTTAAACCAGACTAACTTTAAATTAATGCAGCTTGATTTTAGAAATATCTTTCTTATTTTTAATAAAAATTAGCATTATGAAATTTTTGATCATATACATACCAAAAACGTGAATTTTTTTGATCATAAGAAAATGTTTCTTTATTTAAGAAAACTTTACTGCATACGAACAAAATTAGTTAAAAGCTGGAAAATACTTTTGGATTTTAGATTTTTTTTTTAAGAAAACTTTACTTTGGGAAATTAACTTCTTTCCGTGTCATTTAAATTTGTAGCATAATGTTATAAATAATTTGCATACAAATTAAAATTTTTTTTCTCAAAATAAAATTAAATTTTAAGGATTTTTTTTACAATTTCTCTCAAAATAATACCTCATTGTGAATTAATAGTTTTAAGTTTTGTCTTGACTATGGATTAAATTAAATTAACCCTTATTTGCATGATTTTTTCTTATTTTGTGAAATTAATCACAAAGATGTTATTCAAGCTCCAGATTAAGGAAAAATATTTAAAAAAAAATTCATTATAAATAAATAGTATAAAAAGGGTAAAAACAATATGATGGAAATTTCAAATTCGACTGTCAAGCTCAGTACTAAACAAAATATATTTACACAAGGTAGACTCGTTAGCGGACCCCAATGGTCAAATTCGTGTGTATGAGCAAAAATTTGTACATGTGTGCGTTAAACTGTTTTTGTTTTATATGAAGAAAATTTTGACAAGTCGGGTATTTTTATAGAGCAGCATGTCACCTTGTGTTAATGTACCTTGGTACTAAATAAATGAAAATCGAAATAATTGCGCAGATAATTACTGAGACACTAAAACAATCCTTTTTTCCTCTCATACCCATTTTTATTAACAAAAAAGTTTAAAATCAGCTTTTAAAAAAATACCACGAATTTTGCAAGTGTTCTCTAACTTAACAAACAGTAGAGTATCGAGACATAACCATTAAATTTCAATGTTATGCTTCTTCTTTTTTTACCGCTATGATCCAATGTATAGAATGGTCATGAGAAATGATGTCAACGTCAAGCATTTTACAGTACACCAGTTTGTGTGCCTTTACTTCTTCAATAAATGTTATGATGGAAATTTCTATCACCATGCAATGAAGCGTTCAATCGCTGCAATATTTAAGACGTCATTTTCTAAACATTCAGTAACATATTTTACCAATTAACAATATCCATCTCTGTCTTGTATTGAAAGCTACATTTGTATGTACAAACTACATGACACCGATCCCTGGCAGGGATATTGTACTCCCACAAATACTTTAGGTTGTAATATTTCCGCATTGAGGCAGTAGTAGTTTACAGTTTAGAATGTTCACTTCATTTAAATACATTGACATTGCAACTGATACAACCGAATGACGCATTTGAATGTATTAGATGCGATTATATTTTCGAATTCAATGTTCAACGTTTTAGTTTTTATAGTCCTACTGCATTCATTGTTTTATATACAATTATTATGCGCTGCAATGTAAATTAGAATATTGCACCTATTGTACATTTATTGTATTCTTTTTATTTTTCTCCCAACTTCTACCAGACAAATGACAGGAAGTATTTGCAGGAACATTCACGCACAACCACAATATGGTTCATTTAGTTCGTGAACATTTAACATTTGTGCGGGGCATCGTAGAGTTAAAGTTTTCCTGTTGCCTCTTTTTGTTTGGTGGTGCTGCAGCTTGTTGTTTGTTGCTGTTATTGTTTTTGTTAACTTGCAACAACGACCTTTTAAAGCCCATGCTGAACTTTTTAATCATGTTGCACGGCACTGCTGCATTAGATTTTGCATTGTTGTAGTGTAAAAGTAAAGTATGTTAATTGATTTTAAGCCTCGTTGTCTGTTTTTGTTTTATTTTTGCAAAAGTAAGAAACAATGAGCTAATGGTTGAGAGTGCGGCGCTTCGATGTCAATGTCCCTTTTGAAAGTTTTTTTTTTTTGCGTATACACACACTTTACATTTGTTATTTATTTTTATTTATCTCTAAAAACACTTAACTACTTTGGTTCTTGAACCTACTTTATTCACCATGAAAGGCATTGTTAGCGTAGCTCACAACCAATTTACACAGCGCTGCCACCAAGGCGAATTCATACAAGGTGGTCTTATTTTGAAAACGTTTTACAACACTGTAAAATATTTTAACGTTGTGTCAAAAATTTCAGCAAATACATATTTTATTTTGTTTTCAAATTTAAATTGTGTGTTTTGAAATGTAATAACTTAAAAAAGTTTTAAATTTCATAATTTTAAGCGAAAATTATAGAATTTAGTAAAGATTCCCCAGAACCACTAGAACGGTATACCATTTTGACACAAGGTTAGTTATCAGCTGTTGGTTACGTTGCAAGATAAGTTCACCTGGTGTAAATTCGCCTTGGCTGCCACAATTAAAGTTTTTTTCCTGTGCAACAATTGAAATTCGTCGGGAGTCAGCGGATTGAATTTATATGTATGGCAAATAAAAGAAAAATAAATAACTGGCAGATGAGTGCTGGTTAGCTTTGCGACAGAATAGAAGCAAATGAGACATTGAGAAAACCAAATTTCTTTAATGTGCAGTTTTTCGTTGGGAAAAAAGATAATCGCGTTATGAGAAAACGGCCATTAGAGAATTATCTAAATATTTGTTATAATAAATAAAATCTGGGAATTTATTTTTTATGGTGAATACCATTCATTATATAAATTTTCATTTTATTCGAATGTGTATTCTTAGCAGTGTTGCCAGCAACGAAATGGTATATTACACATGGATCATGCCAAAATTACACATGAAAATACGAATTAAACATGCTATCTTTTTACGCCTGTCACAGAAACAAATTTCGATCAAAAGTGGAATTAAAACAGTATTTGACTTTTTCAGAAAACGTAAACCAATTTCAATTTCTGTTTGCAAACAAATAAACAAATATCGTCACCTAAAATGCTAAAGGGCGTTACAACTCTTTTTTTTTACAGGAGAAGCAAAAAACTTTACAAAATCAATAACAACAAGGTGTAATTGGCGTTTGAATGTTTTTAAAAAAATCGACATTTTTGATCTAAAATTGTTTGTGAACATTAAGTTTAATAAAACGAAGAAAACTCAATCAAAAACCCTTATTTCGACTTTTTTTGTTGTTAAGCCCTTTGAATTTGAAGGTGAAGATATGTAACTTACATTTCATTTTGGTATGATAAAGGTTCTGATGCATCTCTCAAATGTCAGCGACGCAATTTTTCAACAGTTCCTCTATCGCTGCAACATTGGATATGCCGGACATTTTTATATTTTTTACTTATCCAACACAAAAATATTTTTCAAATGTCTCTTTATTTGCTTTTTGTTTACAACAATCGTATCGTTGCTATATTTAATGCAAAAAAAATAATATTTTTATTTTATCTTTTAAAAGATTAAAACAAAAATAACTATTTGCAAAGAAGGAAATAATCTGTCTCCAAAGGAATTTTTTATATCAAAAACTTTTTTCCAATAATATTCTGCATTCAAATTGCATGTTGTCGCGAAAATATTCTCGAAACTCCTTAAGTCTTATCTGCCGAGCATTACTTCTAATAGAACAAGATTTAATATTACAAATTAAATCTTCCAACTATGTTGGAAGGTTCAGACAGGCCTTCGACGTTACCAAATGTATTAGGTGGCACGAGCATTTTATCAAAATAAAAACTGGCTTTTCGTCTTTTAGCAACTTAACTTCTGAATTATACTGTCCAAACACAACATTAGTTGTATCTGATGCAAATCCAACTAGATTTTCCAAAAGGAATCCCTTTTTCTATAATTGTGCTTTTGAGAAGCTCAAACATTTCTTTTGCAGTCGATGATCCACTCTCTTTGAAATAAAAAAAAGAATAATGTACCCAGGATGTTTCGTCGTTATAAGAAATTGTGGCAAAAGCTATCTAAATGTCAAATGGTTAGTAATTAATGATCCACACATTTTTAGTTCAGCTCTTTTAACGCTTCCATTCTTTTAATTAAATTTTTAAGTTCTGCTAAGAATAATAAACCTTTTTACTTCTTGCGAAAAAATAATAACAAAAATCAGTGCTACAAAACGTTAAAATATTAAATTACACGTGAATTACACATGCAGTCAATTACACATGGGCTACACATGAAAAAAAATATTACACATGATATGTGTAATTACACGTGAGGTGGCAACACTGATTCTTAGTCAAATTACGAACCTCAAAAGCTTTTATACTTTAATAGGCTTATTTCTTCAATATTTTCCAGGAATATTTTCTATCGTAACAGAAATATACAAACGAAAAATTCTGATAGTGCGTAGAAAATATTCCTGAAAAATATTGAAGGAATAAGCCTATTAAAGTATAAAAGTTTTGAGATTTGTAATTTGACTTAGAATACACATTCGAATAATATGAAAATTTATTTTTTTATAATAATAGAAGTATCTATGAAAATTATGGGTGAAATAAAATATCGGCCAAATCCTCGCCACGGCTTCGGTGGCATACTTCTATCCGATGGTTCATATTTTCAATAACTCTGAGACATAATTGAGGTTCAATATATTTAATGTGCTGAATTATTGCATCCTTTAACTCTTGAATTGCTCTTGGCTTATTGACGTACACTTTTTCTTTTAAATATCCCCAAAGAAAGAAGTCTAACGGTGTCAAATCACATGATCGTGGCGGCGGCCAATTAATATCGCCCCGACGTGAGAAAGAGCCATTGCTTCGTTGGCTGTGTGGCAAGTGGCACCATCCTGTTGGAATCATATATCGTCCAGGTCCATATTTCTGGCCACAAGCAGTCCGTTATCTTCTCGTGATAGCGAACACCATTCACGGTAACTGCTTTGGCCGACCTCATTTTCGAAGAATTACGGCCCGATGACGCCGGCAGCCCATAAGCCCCAACAAACAGTCACTATTTGTGGATGCATCGGTTTTTCAACCATCCCTCGTGGATCCCAAATGCACATTAAGGTTGAATTTGCAAGCACTAAAACAAAGAAATGTCAAATTAAGTTGGGCCAAAAGCTTGACGTTAAGGTGATTGGAGCACCCTTTATAATAACAATATTATCGATAAATTGTTTTTATAAATTTGTGTACATCGATAACATATTTTGTAAAAAGATTTTTTGTGGAGAATTTTGTTGTCATCAAATTTAATTTAAGAAAAAAGAAGTCTGGGGACAGCAGTTTTTGTAAATATTTTGTCATTGATACATTAATTTTTTGGAAAATAGTTGTGCCAGAACCGTATGTACAATAATAATAAATATTCTGGCTAATGAAAATTCCTATAACATATACAAATTTTTAAACTATACTTATTCTTATCTTACATACTTATAAAAACATTTTAATTATCCTTATTTTTATTCTTACAAACTAATATGTGTATCGTGACCTAAGGACAAGAAGTTCATAATTTTCATGTAATTTAATTGCAAAGTGAACTCTCTTGTTCCAAGGCTGTGATAGGTATATTTATATTAATATATCTTATCTTCTATCTCCTAATAACTAAATTCCTATAATTATTCGCTATATGTTCTGTGTCTGATTTAAAATTTATTCTCTGTGCAGTTGGTGTATTAATTATGTGTAACATTTCCAAAATATATCTGCGTTTGTAGTTAGTTTCAGTGTTTAAAACCGATGCTTCTTCAAAATTTGGATAATGATTAGATTGATGACAATGATGGCTTAATGCTGTCTTTTTAGAATTAATGTCCCTATATTTTTGATCGGATCTATGTCCCGCAATTCTAGTCCTTAATTTGTTCTTCGTTGTACCTATGTAAACCTGGTTGTATTGGAGTTAAAACCAATTTTGTAAAATGATTTTGAAAGCAAATATTTTTGGGCTGAATTTAATCTAAATACTAACATATTCAGAGGGTTGTAAACGCTTTGCCGGACGGAGATTTGTATGGACATTATGAGAATTTATATGCTGACTTTTACTTTTTTCAAAAGGCTTCGTCCTTATGACAATCAAAACTTGTGTTAAAATTACAATACAATTTGTATGAAGCATCCCTTAGAAGCGCGGCGTCAACTCTTTGCAATTGGAAAATCCGATTTTGACAGCGCGTTTAATAATGAAGTTGGCCGCTATTGGTAATAAATTAGCAATTTAGCTATTATTTGGTCAATCTAGTGTTGTATTTCCTTATTTATTTATTATTTTGTATGTTTTATTAAACAAGAAAGTTCTCACTACTGTCCGTGACACAACGTTAACGCTCTTATTAAGGTATGGCATATCAGCGTAAAAGCTATGCGGAAGAAAACGTTCCGCCCTCGGCTTTTGTTTCGTTACGGGTGTTACGCATTACAAGATTAAAAAATTAACATGTCAAAAAATGTAATGTATTTTTTTAATTGTCAAGACCCAAAATTCTGTCAATGTAGAGTGACAGAAAAGAAAAAAAAGAAATATGTACATTAAAAAATCATGCCTATCGTGAATAAAAAGTGAACAGTTTTTTCCTTAAATATTTAGCTACTCCCTATTAATTTTTTAGGGGGAAAAACCTAAAAAATTAAGCTGTTTTTTATCATTTTTTTTCTGTGCTGCTTCATATCTAAATATTTATATAGAAACATATAAAGTTTTCTTTTTTTGGAGATTGAATAAAATTGCCTTAGAAAAAAATCACCAAATCGGTACTTTGCTAATTTCAAATATTTCAAAATGACAGTTTTTGAAAACGTAATTAAAATAACTTAGAAACAAAAGCCATTTCGTTAAAAATTTAGCTATTAATCGATATCTTGCAAAAAATAAATTAGATATTGAAAACAATTGTTTTTATAAATGTTGCTATTTGAATAAAAATAAATTTAATTTTTTAGCAATTTCGCTACAAACTTTAACCCCGGAATTCATAAACGATTATTAAATCAAACAAACGTTTATTAAGGACAATTTTCATAGTAAATTTGTTCTTTAAACCTTTATTAAATTAAAAAAAATTTTTATGAATACGGGCATAATTGTTTAATAAATTGTCTATATCAAAGTTTTAAAAGGCTAAAATTTCTATAGGTATTTACTTATTATCGATTACAATATTAAATACAGGTAAAATTTTCTTTCAAAATTTTTTTTCCAAAAATTTGTTATCGTTAAAATTTTTTCACTACATTTTGATTACGGTTTAATATCCAACAGACGATTTTGATCTCCGAACAAAAGTTGTTATCAAATACATATATATCCTGCACCAACGTTTGCTCCAGTCCAAAATTTTTTTATAAAAACCTTTAAAGACCAAATAAAGAAGCAGTTTGGCAACAACTGGAAAAATTTTAACATTGACGCAAACATTTTCCAAGTAACATTTAGCAACCGTTAATTCGATTTCATCAATTAGGAAAATATTTTTACCATAACAATAAAGCTGTACAATAGTGCAGGGGGTGCTATGCATTTGTGTTAATGTTTTTAACACTTTAAAATACCGATCGACTCAGAAACACTTTCTGAGCAGAATTAACGATGTCCGTCCGGCTGACTGTCCATGCAAACCTTGTGCAAAAAGTTCAGATAGCAATTTTGGAGATGGTATGATACCCGGTGGAGTTTTTTGAGCGACTTTGTCAAATTGATATTTTCATCTATGATTCCTCCTGACAAACTGGGTCTCAAGGCGCAATTTCTATGAAAATATCGAAATGTCGATGAAAGTTCGCGACAACGACACTGCTAAATATAGTTTTGCAGACATTTTTATTAAAGATTCACTGTATAAAAGAAAGTTCAAGGTAATCGACATTGTCTGTTATAATTCGATATAATACTGAACTCTGCTGAAATTTGTCTGCTACAAGTATTTTTCAATGGTTGAAGAAAAAAAAGTAACGGATTATTAAATACTAGCATTTAACCCGCTACTTCGTTAGCGTCTCCTTTTATTCGTGGACATATTTTTATGCCAAAATTTACTTTTCTAGGCTTAAACTTGTTTAAATTCAAGCATTTAACCCGCTACTTTTTAATCGGGCTTTTTCTTTCATGAAAATATTTATATGCCAAAAAAGTTCCAAAATTTTTATCTCATAGGTTGATATTTACACAGGACTTTTCACCTATTATTTTGTGTTTCTAAGTTCAATATTATAGAAAATTCAAAAAGTACCACTCGTATAACACAATAGCAAATGAAAGTAAGTTAATTTCCCGTATTATTCGTTTTGATACTTGTTTCACCCCATTTATGTATGAAACATTTCAGTGTTGTGGTGGGAGCCCATAATTAAGTACGAATATGCCAATGAATGGAGACAAATATTTTGTAAAAAAGGACCACATGACCTTGCATGTTGGATTTTATGTT
Source organism: Pollenia griseotomentosa (assembly GCA_963931875.1). Classification (NCBI taxonomy): domain Eukaryota; kingdom Metazoa; phylum Arthropoda; class Insecta; order Diptera; family Polleniidae; genus Pollenia; species Pollenia griseotomentosa. The sequence continues at coordinate 39,347,053 of OZ007563.1, read as the reverse complement.
TCTAGGTCCAATACTAACGGAAATTCAAAAAGTACCGATTAATGAACAAAAAAGTACCTAAAAGTCCTCTTTCAGGTTCTTATCCACTCAGGACCTTGCATGTTTAATTTTCTGTTTCTGGGTCCAATATTAACGGAAATTAAAAAAGTACCAATCAAAGAATAAAAAAGTACCAAAAAGTTCCATCTTATAAATTCTTATCCACTCAGGGCATTGCATGTTGGATCTTATGTTTTAAGGTCCAATATTAACTACAATAAAAAAATACCAGTTGCAGAAACAAAAAGCTAAAGAAAAACATAAATTTCCCGTATCTTCCCTTTTTGGTACTATTTTTTCCCCCCATTTAGTCATCAAAAATTTCAGTATTGTAGTGAGAGCTCATAATTAAGTACGAATATGTCAATGAATGGAGAAAAATGTTTTGTATAAAAAAAGTACCAAAAATAGTTACGATTTTGACCCTTTAAATGTTCGAAATTCGAAAAAGTACCAAATTCATATTCGTATTTTTTTGATAAGTTTCGAATGTTGTATAAACTTTGTTCCTATGTTGATTGGTTCAAAAGAAAGATGGGGTGCCAAAAAAGTACCAAAATTAAGGTTTTACCCGTTTGCTTCCTAATAGGACCAAATTTTAAAAAAGTACCAGACACCTGTCCGCTTATTTTAAGTATTACGTTTTTACCCTTTTTTACCCCTAAACATTCGAATTTCCAAAAATCCCGTCTTAGTGGATCGATTTGGGGAGTCACCTATCTCTGCTCCAAATGTCAAGTTTTAAGCTAGAGGAGTTTAGGCTGTGCGATGATGAATTAGTGAGTCAGTCATTCAGTAACGTTACAATTTTATATATATAGATAGATAGATAGATTGATAGATAGATAGATAGATAGATAGATAGATAGATAGATAGATAGATAGATGAAGAAAAATTTTGTGAAAAAATAACAAAATTTGGAACGATTTTCACACCTTAAACATTTGAATTAAAAAAAAATCCAAATCTGTTTTGTATTTTTTAAGATAAGGTACGAATGTGATATAATTTGTATTTACCCTTTTACTCCACAAAAAGACCATACTTCAAAAAAGTACCAAACACCAGTCTGTTAATTTTTTTAATTTTGAATCTCTTTTAGTTTAGGAGATATGAGGTTAGCGAATTTTTCTAATGAACAACAATAAATGTTAATGTTTTCCTTTAGCTTAGGAGATATGAGGCTAGCAGGATCGATTTAGCGAGAGGACAGACCCCGGTCCTAATGTCAAACTTTTAGCTTTAGACGTTTAGGATCTGCGATGAAAGATAAATATATGGAAAAAAATATTTTGAAAAAAGTAACAAACATATCTTAGGAGGTATGAGGTTAGCAGGATCAATTGGGCGAGAGGAGAGCCTCCGGTCCAAATGTCAACCTTTTAGCTTCAGACGTTTAGGCTCTGCGATGAAAGATAAATAGATGGAGAAAAAATCTTTTGTTAAAAGTAACAAATATATGTTGGTACAATTTTGACCCCTTAAACGTTCGAATTTCCATAAAGTACCATATATACATTTGTATTGTTTAGATAAGTTACAAATGTTATATATAAATTTTGATTTCTATGTGTATTAATTTAAAAGCTAGATGGTGGAAAAAAGACCCAAAATACAGGTTTTACCCGTTTGCTACCTAAAAGGCCCGAATTTCGTAAAAGTACCAGACAGCTATTAGCTTCTTTTTATTTAATGCACAAAAATTAATATTAAATTAAATAAAAGTACCAGTTTATTTAAAACAATTTCCAGTTAGAGAACGAAAAAGAACCAAAATATATTTCTAACAGATTTTCATTCACTCAGGAACTTGCATGTTTAATTTTATGTTTCTAGGTCCAACAAATACGGAAATTGAAAAGGTACCAGTTAAAGAACAAAATAGTTCCAAAAACCCTCTTGCAGATTCTCATTCACTCAGAACCTTGCATGTTTAATTTTTTCTTTCTAGGCCCAATACTAACGAAAATTCAAAAAGTACCAGTTAGTAAATAAAAAAGTACCAAAAATTTCCCTCCTATAGATTCTCAACCACTCAGGACATTGCATGTTGAATTTAATTATTCTAGGTTCAATATTAACGTAAACTCCAAAAATTCCAGTTAATGAACAAAAAACAGTACCACAAAGCCCTCTTACAGATTCTTATTCACTCAGGATCTTGCATGTTTAATTTTATGTTTCTAATTCCAATAAAAACGGATATTCAAAAAGTACCAGGTCAAGAACAACAAAGTACTAAAAAGCCTATCTTACAGATTCTCATTCACTCAGGACCTTGCATGTTTAATTTTATCTTTCTAAGTCCAATACTAACGGAAATTTAAAAAGTACCAGTAAATAAATAAAAAAAAGTACCAAAAAGTTCCCTCTTATAGATTCTTATCCACTCAGGACATTGCATGTTGAACTTTATGATTCTAGGTGCAATATTAACGGCAATTCAAAAATTACCGGTTAAAGAACAACAAATTCCAAAAAGCCCTCTTACAGATTCAAATTCTCTCCGGACCTTTTATGTTTAATACTATGTTTCTAGGTCCAATACTAACGGAAATTCAAAAAGTACCAGTTAATGAACAAAAAAGTACCAAAAATCCCTCTTACAGATTCTCATTCACTCAGTACCTTGCATGTTTAATTTTATGTTTCTAGGTCCAATATTAACGGAAATTAAAAAAGTACCAGCCAAAGAACAAAAAAGTACCAAAAACTTCCCTCTTTTAGATTCCTATCCGCTCATTACACATATTGAATTTTATATTTCTAGGTCCAATAATAACGGAAACTCAAAAAGTACCAGTTAATGAACAAAAAAGTACAAAAAACTTCCCTCTTATAGATTCTTAACCACTCAGGACATTGCATCTTGGCGGGAATTATACCAAAAATACCAGTTGTAGAACCAAAAAGCTAAAGAAAAATATCAAATTTCCCGTATTTCCCCTTTTTAGTACTATTTTTCCCCCATTAAAGTATAAAAAATTTCAGTATTGCAGTGGGAGTCAATAATTAAGTACGAATATGTCAATGAATGGAGAAAAATATTTTGTAAAAAAGGACCACATGACCTTGCATGTTGAATTTTATGTTTCTAGGTCCAATACTAACGGAAATTCAAAAAGTACCAACTAATGAACATAAAAGTACCTTAAAGCTCTCTTACAGGTTCTTATCCACTCAGGACCTTGCATGTTTAATTTTATGTTTCTGGGTCCAATATTAACGGAAATTAAAAAAGCACCAGCTAAAGAACAAAAAAGTACCAAAAACTTCCCTCTTATAGATTCCTATCCAGTCATTACATTGCATATTAAATTTTATCTTTCTGGTTCCAATAATAACGGAAATTCAAAAAGTACCAGTTAAAGAACAAAAAAGTACCAAAAAGCTATTTTACAGATTCTCATTCACTCAGGACCTTGCATGTTTAATTTTATCTTTCTAGGTCTAATAACAACGGAAATTTAGAAAGTACCAGTCAAAGAATAAAAAAGTAACAAAAAGTTCATTCTTATAGATTTTCATCCTAGGTGCAATACTAACGGAAATTCAAAAAGTACCAGTTAAAGAACAAAAAAGTACCAAAAAGTTCCATCATAGATTCTTATCCACTCAGCACATTACATGTTGAATTTAATGTTTCTAGGTCCAATAATGACGGAAATTCAAAAAGTACCAGTTAAAGAACAAAAAAGTACCACAAAGCCCTCTTACAGATTCTTATTCACTCAGGACCTTGCATGTTTAATTTTATCTCTCTAGGTCCAATACCAACTGAAATTCAAAAAGTACCAGTCAAAAAATAAAAAAGTACCAAAAAGATCACTCTTACAGATTCTCGTTCACTCAGGACATTACATTTTAAATTTTATGTTTCTAGGTCCAATATTAACGGAAATTCAAAAAGTACCAGTTATAGAACAAAAAAAGTACCAAAAAGTTCCGCAATAGATTCTTATCCCCTCAGGACATTGCATGTTGAATCTTATGTTTTTGGGTCCAATATTAACGATAATTAAAAAAATACCAGTTGTAGAACCAAAAAGCTAAAGAAAAATATCAAATTTCCCGTATTTCCTTTTTTTGGTACTATTTGTTCCCCCCATTAAAGTTTCAAAAATTTCAGTATTGTAGTGTGAGCCCATAATTTGGTACGAATATCTCAATGAATGTAGAAAAATGTTTTGTAAAAAAAAGTACCAAAAATAGTTACGATTTTTACCCCTTAAATATTCGAATTTCGAAAAAGTACCAAATTTATATTCGTATTTTTTTGATAAGTTTCGAATGTGGTACAAACTTTGTTTCTATGTTTATTGGATCAAAAGATAGAAGGGGTGTCAAAAAAGTACCAAAATTCAGGTTTTACCCGTTTACTCCCTAAAAGGGCCGAATTCCAAAAAAGTACCAGACACCTGTCCGCTAATTTTTTTAAAGAACACCGATAAGTATTACATTTTTTTTGTATCTCTTTTAGTTTTGGAGATATAAGATTACCGAATTTTCCCGTTTTTACCCTTTTTTACCCCCTTAGCATTCGAATTTCCAAAAATCCCGTCTTAGTGGATCGATTTGGGGTGTGACCAATCTCTGGTCCAAATTTCAAGTGTTTAGCTTTAGGCGTTTAGGCTGTGCGATGATGAATCAGTCAGTCAGTCAGTCAGTCAGTCAGTCAGTCAGTCAGTAACGTTACAATTTTATATATATAGATTTGTTTGGTTCTTGGTTTTTTTTTTTTTTTTTGAAATTTAGCAACATTGTCTGTTATGAGTGGATGTAAAGCTAAGGTTGTCTGTTGTGCGTAAACGATTGAAAAAAAATATAACTGTTCTTTTTTAAATTTGTTTCTTTTTCTTTTTGGTAAATGTCTTTTCTCTTCAGTTTAGTAAAGTTCTCAGTGAAAAGTGGTTTATTATAGTGAATAAAAAATATAATTTACATTAGAAGCAATTTATAAGTTTGAAAAATTATTACAAGTAAAGCTAGATTTACACGATTGAAATTTTCTTCAAAATTGCTCTTCAAAATGCTTCAAACTCGTGTAAACAGCAAAATTTTGAAGAAATTTGCTCTTCAAAATGCTTCAAACTCGTGTAAACAGCAAAATTTTGAAGAAATTTTGCTGTTTTTCACGACTTTGAAGCATTTTGAAGAGCAATTTTGAAGAAAATTTCAATCGTGTAAATCTAGCTTAAGTTAAAATGTCATCGAAAAGAATATTGAAAAGGGCAATAAAGAAAAACAGACTTAATATTTAAAACGTTTGGATCAGCTTAGCCCAAACATAAATATTAGCGAAACTTCTTCCGAAAGTGTTTTTGAAATTGGTACAATTGAAGGAAGAATTGAAGATACCCCTGTTAGTATACGGGAAAAATTAAAAAATCTTTTTGTTAAATATAATATTCGGAAAGCTTTTTGTAATGAGTTGCTAAAGTTTTTACAAGACGAACATATGGATGTGCCTCTAAATATTGACACTCTTCTTAATATCAAGAGAGAAAAATTGGTTCTTCGTAGCATTAATTCAGGGCCATATTATCATTTGGGACTAACACACCAGTTATTGAAAATTTCCAACTACTTTACAGAAACTGAATGTATCGGGTGTTTTTTTTACAGGTTTGTTTTTCGAATAGAGATAAAACTGGCATTTTGTGGTCAAATCTGGCAACTCTAATGTCATTTATGTTCAGTTTGGTTTGCCATTTCATCATGAACAGGTTTACAAAAGAACAACGATTGAAAATCGTGCAAATTTATTTCGAAAATAACGGTTCAGTTCGCGAAGTTTACCGCAAGCTCCGTCCATTTTATGGTCGACATAATCGTCCATCAGAGCAATTAATTCGGTTAACCATGGATCGTTTTCGCACAAAGTTTACTCTATGTGATAATACGCATCCGCAGAGACGTCGAACAGTGCGCACCGAAGAAACATTTGCCGCTGTAGAGCAATGTGTTGAAGAGGACCCGAATGAATCGATTCGCCACCGTGCACAGCAATTGGAGCTTTGTCCATCAACTTTATGGAAGATTTTGCGCAAAGATCTTGGCTTGCGACCTTACAAGATCCAGCTTGTGCAAGAATTAAAGCCGCGAGACCATGCAATGCGTCGTGATTTTGGTGTATGGGCCGAAAATGAGATTGATCTCGATGCTGATTTTCATCGCAAAATTTTGTTCAGTGATGAGGCTCATTTTTGGTTGAATGGCTACGTCAACAAGCAAAATTGCCGCATTTGGAGTGAAGAGAATCCACATGAGACCCTTGAGACGCCATTACATCCACAAAAACTGACTGTTTGGTGTGCTCTATGGGCTGGTGGAGTCATTGGGCCATACTTCTTCCGAAATAATGCTGAAGAGGCAGTTACCGTTAATGGAGTCCGGTATAGAGCCACGATAACCGACTATTTTGTTCCCGAATTGGATGGCATGAATGTGGATGAGTTGTGGTTCCAACAAGACGGCGCTACATGCCACACAGCGCACGCCACAATCGATTTATTGAAGGAAACATTCGATGAGCGCATAATTTCGCGGAATGGACCTGTCAATTGGCCACCAAGATCGTGTGATTTGACACCATTGGATTATTTTCTTTGGGGATATGTGAAGTCGCTCGTCTACGCCAACAAACCAGAAACGTTAGGGGAATTGGAAGCCAACATTCGTGGCGTTATTGCCGACATACGGCTCCATATGCTCGAAAAAGTGGTTGAAAATTGGACCTGTAGAATTGGCTTTATTCGAGCCAGCCGCGGCGGCCACATGCCTGAAATCATATTTAAACATTAATGGCATAAAATTATCCTTCCAATAAAGCCAAATTGATGGTCATTAAAACGATTTTCTTGTGTTTTATTTCAATTCGAAGTTCTATACCACTGAAAAAAACACCCGATATAAGTATTGATATTGGACTTGATAGAGTTCCATTAATTAATAGCACAAACAAGGCAATGTGGCCTATTTTGGGCAAAATCGTAAGTCCCACGATAAAATCTGTATTTTTAATTGGAGCATTTTATGGCGAAGGAAAACCTAAAAGTATAAATGCTTTTCTAAATGATTTTATTTATGAAGCAAAACAATTAATAGCTGATGGTCTTACTTGTAATGATAAAACTTTATCGTTTAACATAAGACTATTTATTTGTGATGCACCAGCTCGCGCTTTTGTAGCCGGTACTGTAGGTCATTGCTCATTTCATTGATGTAGTCGTTGTCAACAAATTGGAAGAAGAGTAGGAAATGTGACCGTTTTTAATACAATGTCTGGGCCTTTGAGAACAGATGAAAACTTTCGCCTTCAAAGCCAACTTGAGCCTCACAGCATACAATTTAAAACTGAGCAAAGAGATCTTGAGCTTAGAGGTGTAAAAATGGTAAGTCAATTCCCTCTAGACTGCATACACCTGATCGATTTGGGCGTCGGAAGAAAATTACTGAAACAACTAGTTGGCAAAATGTCTTTAGTTAATAAAAACTTATTATCACTAAAACTGCAGTCTTACATTGGACTTATGCCTAAAGAGTTTGGCCGGCCCCCGAGGCCTTTGTCAGAGCTTTGCGACGATTTTACTAAAAACTTAGAAAGAATTTTTTACTCGAATTTACTTTCCCAGTACAATTATGATGGTACTAAAGGCAAGAAAGCACTAAAATTTTAACCGAACATAACAACGGCTTTGAAAGGTTAGTGTAATTAAACCAGATTTTAATTAATATCAAGTTTTATACTAAAAATCGTACCTAAAATTTCTTTCTCTTTAATGAGAATGCACAAGCTTCGAGTCTTTTGAAAAGTTCCTTTGCTACTTCCGCTCGGCTACTAAAAAAGTTAAAAATAGGGATGCTAAACGCCACTCTAGAATAGACGAATTAAACATATCTATGGACAGCCAAGAAACTGCCATGAATTAAAAGTTACAGAATGTAAAAATTACCTAAATATTTAAAACTTTTTTAAAACTTATTATTTTAAGCTCATTACAATGGCAACCAAAAAAATGAATTATGAATGTCTTATTTTATTTGGGTGTAATTTTTAGGTTTATTTTCGTTATTATAATACATACATAATATGTATGTATTACATATTTTTAACATTCAATAAATTAACTGAATTAATTTTTTAAGAATTTTTTAATAAAAACTTGTAATTGTTTATTAAAAAAAACCTTTTTGTGATTTAGGTTTGGGTAAAGGAGTTCATATTAGATTATTCATTACTAAAACGTTAGTAAAAATATTTTAAATGACGCATAGAAAATCATAGAAAAAAATGAAACAGTGATGTTTTCCGTTAAGATTATCTAGACATAGCATAAAAATTCATTTATGAATCAATAGTAAGAAATTCCTCAAATAGTCTCTATTATTACGATATATAAAAGAACAATTCACAGGGAAGGTAAAGTGATTTTGTCTGCTACGAATCTCTAGGATGGCGACGAATAACATAAAAACTCATATATGCATATCGATGATATTGTCTGTTAGGACTCACTAACACGTTGACGCCTACCAAACAAAATCAATTCGGGTCATCTACGACATTTTGGACAATTGCTTCAAAAATTCATGTATGACGCCAAAGAAAATTCAGCATATGTCATTGATGATTTAACATTGTCAGTATGTTTCATGATGAATCATCATGACTTTCGCCACCGGGAAGTGGTGGATTTTATTTTAATATATTTAATTTTACATGATATGCCGCTCAAATAAAGAAACATACTCGTAGACTCAATATATTTGAATTTAGCGCTTCTTCAGTAAAAGCGTTCGTAGACGAGTTTTTTAAGTTCTCGCCTGATACTCATGAGATTTCCAGTTCGAGTCTAAAAATGTTTTTTTTTTTTATTTTTATTAAAGTTTTTTATGTTCTAAAAAACGATTTTAAGATTATAAAATTATAAAACGATTTTCAAACCTCAACTTTGGCAAAAGAGAAAACGGACTTAGATATATACATTTTTTGATTTTGTCATATTCTTCGGCATGACGAAATGAAAAGTTGGCGTGGCTCAGCTCAATTAATATTTACTTATATCTAAAGAACATTATTTATATAACTTTTTGTTCTTATCACACCATGGTGAAGGGTATAAAAGATTCGGCATAGCCAAATTTAGCACTTTTACTTGTTAATTGTAGATTTGGACTCAAAAGATTGGGAAGATGTTTTTATGACTGAGATTTACCTTCAAAATATTTAAAAATATTGGGCACGAGTAATTCCTCTGAGACATCGAATTTATCCATGATTTGATTATTTAAATGCTAAAATATTAGTTTGCGTTTATTCTTCCGTAACAAATTGATCACAACTTTCAATTTCATTGTAAAAAGTTTTTAATGAATTATTTATGTATTTTTATTGAATTTTAATGTGTTTTTATATAAAAAAGTTTCAAGCCATTTTTAGCTATTTTTTAGTAATTTTTTGCAGTAAATTAAGCCATCTTTTGCCGTAAATGTAACCATTCTTGGTCACCAAGTTTTGGCAACACTGATTATCGATTACGATAATAATGAAAAGATAACGATATCAAGAAACAAACAATATCTTTAAAAATCTTGTGTTTTTGACACTTGCAGTTCCTATAAAGTTTTAATAGTCTTTTTTCGTCTGGCAACTTTATTAAGAACATAACACAAAAGCTCAATTAAATTCAACAACCATCAAGAGAAAGCCAACTAAATTCTGTTAATACATCAGATATAGAGGGCTCTTATATAAATTAACTACTAACCACACAAAGTAAAGACCACAACCGAACTATCGGCGCTGCCAACCGTTTTGTTTTTACTTTAATCCCCATTCACACGCTTCTTTACTGCTAGAAGATACAACTCTATAAATATGCAAAATAAAAGAAGCAAAACAAAACGTTTTTCTCAGTCGTTTGTCAAACGCGTAATTAAACGGTTGTAGTGTGCGTCGGTATTTCTGTCTGCACATTAATTTTTGCCGACGTACTGTTTCAATAAAACTTCATCAGAAAAGTCTGAAAATTCGCGGAAAAATCTTAATAAAACAAAGTAAAAAGTGCATCCAAAAGTTATCTAATAAAATAGTGAGTAAAATAACGCATTTATTTGTGGAAATCTGAGAGATTTATTTAAGAAAAAACTTAATTTGGCCAGATGCAACATGTGTGAATAAAATATTTTTTAATGTGGTGTTGCACGAAAATAGTATAAAGTACGTGGTACAAAAGAAAATAGAAAAAACATACAAAAGAAAATTAAAAATAAAACACAAAACAGCTGATTGTTTTATTGTGGATTTAATGAAAATTTGTTTGACAAAAAGGATTCCCGAACAGTTTTACAAGGTAAAATACCAAAACTTTTATTAATCTACTTAATTTGTTGTTGTTAGGCCCGTTTTTGCGGAGGCTGTTTGAAATTTATTGATGTTACGGCAGTTGTTAATGTTGTGTGCAAAGTTTTTGCAGGCAACCAACTTGAACAAACTTTGCACCTTTGTTTATCTTTTTGAAAACGTCGAAAAAAAGTTAACAAATAATGTTTTGTTTATGTTGCCTTGTTTTGTTGAGTTCTCAGAGTTGGGAAAAGGCTCTTAATTTCGGAACTTAATTATAAAAGTTTTTAATTTGTTTTACGTGTAGCACTTCATTTTAATCTCTGTTATTTTCATGTCTTGGCAGCTGAATTTTATCTGATGTATTTTTATACTCACACCACAATAGTGGAAAGGGTACCATGCATTTGTGCTAATGATTATTACACCTTAAAATATTGGTCCTTGACCAACCTTTTATTATTCAGATCGACTTTGAATCACTTTTTGAATCGAATTAAAGACGTCTGTTCGGCTGGTTTTTTATGTTAATGTTATGCGCCAATTACAGATCGCAATTTCGGGGATAATTTGATGAAATTTCTTATGCGCCACATACACGTTTAAATTCAATTGTCAACAGAGTCTTTCAACTGAATTGATGCTTGGCCACCGGTGTTACCACCAGCAAAATTCAAAATTACACTTGAGATGAAGCAAAATTACCCGATTGAAATGAAATTACACCTGATATAAAATTGAAGTTTTATTTTTTAAAAGGACATTTACAAAGAAGCAAAACACAACAAACTCATTGAAAGAAGATTAATAGTAGTCAAACTGTTAAGATTATTATTGTAACCTAAAATAAATTAACAAAAATAAAATTAAAGATTAACCCCCATATTCATAAAAATATATTTTATTTATAAAAGGTTTGTTGAACAAAATTCCTATGAAAATTTGTTCAATAAACCTTTTAGAACTCTAAAATATTTTTTATGAGTATGGGGGTTAAAAACTATTAATAAAACATAAAATAAAACTCTTAAAATAATGAGTTTAACTTCCACATTTGGTTGCATATACCAATCTAGAGAAGTTTCAAAATGCTCGTTGCCGTTCCTTTATAATGGGTGTTTTTTTTAGCCCGGTAGAGCTTACGAAAGCTTAGCTGTCAAACGAACTGTCATACTGCTCTCACTTTTTGCTCAGGCACATTATCATTAATAGATTCATGCTTGAACAACGCCACCAAATGATGGAAATTTACTTTGAAAATAAGCCATCGATTTTCGCAACTTATAGGCGACTTCATGATTTAACTGACTGTGAAACCTCTTGATATTGATTTTGAATTACCATTCAAAATTTCATGTTCCGCTAAAGACCTTTTGCGGTTGAATGGGTACGTAAATAAGCGGAATTGTCGCATTTAGAGTGAGGTGAATTCACAAGCTTTTGTCAAAACACCATTAAATTCACGAAAATTACTGCTTGTTGCGCTTTATGGGCTGGCGGAGTCATTGGCCCATTTGTCTTCAAAAGCGATAATGGTCAGAATGCGAAAAGTTGTGGAAACTTGGTGTTCCAAATTGAGCCTTGATGACCTCATGGCAGAAATCGTATCTAAACATTAATTTCATAAAATTTTCTTTCCAATAAAGCCCGTTTCATTGCTATTAAAAATATATTTCCTTGTTTTATTATGATTTAAACTTCTGTCACTCTATAAAAAACAGCCATTTTTCATTTTGTGAAGCAGGACAAGTTTTTCATGCTATTTGCATAGAAATTATGATTTTGCATATTTCTTAAGTTTTTCCAAAAACAAATAATTGTTGGATATAAATATTATATTGTGTTTAATTCGACCTTTAAAATGTATAAATAAAAGAACTTTTTTGCTTTTGAGGACCTCGAGCTCAAAAGCAAAAAAAGTTCTTTTATTTATTGTTGGATATATTTGCATATAACGCAGGTTGGCAGCCATTTTTAACAAAAGAATTGAGTTTGCGTTAGTCAATCTGTTGCAATTACAAAATATATCGGTCCTAATCTTTCATGTGTATTTTAAAATACATTTTTTGGTACTTTCTAAAATTTGGTTCTTGAATTTAATTCTAGGACTTGTTTTATTGAAATAATACTACATTTTAGTAACTGACACTAAGTCGTTCATGGAGAATAGACCTGTGACTGGTCAAATGGTGTCAATTGACCCCCTCCAATGACAACGCCATGTAGGTCTTATTCATATAAAGTGTTAGAACTAGAACTGGTCTCTACCACCAAAGACCTATTACGGGACTACAAAATTTTTTAACAGAAATTACATCGGATTAAGTTTTTCAAAAATAAACAGTTACTGAACAATTTTGAATGCTTTGTTTTTGTTAGTAATTTATTCAAAAATGTCAAAAGAAAAGAGGGACAGGACAAACCATGAATTTTAAGAGTGGATTGTTTTGTGAGATTTTTTTAAAAGTTTATCCGTCATAGAAGACGTAAAAGAAAAAGTTCAAAATATCAAGAATAAAATATAAATTGAAAAACTTGACAAAGTTTTTAATCGAACTGTTGTTTTCGAACGTTGACAAAGTTTAAAAACAACATACATACATGCAAACAGACATAAATATATTTAAATATATGCGAGACACTATCTCCATGTGAACTAGTATTATTTAAACATGCACTAGTAACATCGACCTTTTTTAAATATTCTACAGTTTTATGTGACAATCGAAGAAAGAACATTTCAATTTAAAGACTAAAAAAAAACCACATGGTTGTACTTTGTAATAAACATTTCTTCAAATCATAGTTGGGGGTAGTGCACTAGTTTAGTTTACACTCTTTTTTACCAGCTCTAGTGATGACTGTAAATTTTTTAACTACCACTAAAAAAAATTTGTGATAGTACAAATTTTTTCACTATCACTAAACGCAGATTGTATGCAAAAATCTGCACTAAATTCAAATAGTGCGAAATTTGGACATGCAATCAAAAAAGCTGCACACAAATATTGTCATACAAAAATTTAAAAAATTTTACTTTGTATGTGCATAGTTTTTGATTTCTTTTGAGGATATGCATAAGTAAAGAACATTAAACAAAATAAAATTTTGTCAATAACGGTATAAGTATTGTCTTTAAAAAGTTGCAATAAGCTGATGATTGTTTTTATTTTTTAAAGCAAACTTTTTAACATCACTATTACTCATGTTTAGCCTCACTAAAATTTTCAATTGATCACTCAACATCAACAAAATGATTGCAATATTTTTGCACTATCACTAAGTGTGAGTTGAAACTGCAAAATGAGTGCACTACCCCCATCTATGGTTCAAATACAAGAAATTCCCTACAGGTGATCTTAAAAGCCCTGCTGATAACTTTTTTTTAGCATTATAGGTAATTGTTGGATGTCAAAATTTTGTTTATTATCTTTATTTCTGTTTTTGACATTGTAAAATTATTTTACAAAAACAAATTGCTAATTGTTTTTTGGAAATATGTATTTGAATGCATATATCAATCATTTTTGTGCATATATATGTATTTAAACTTGCCCTTTTCATAAAAAATTGGCAAACTCCCATTTAATATCAAAATTTCGATAAGTTCTGAATTAATTAAAGTCTAGTAAGAGATGGCTAAGGTCGACTTGTTTGTAAAATAAACAATTTTTGTGTTAAATCTCTGTAAATAGTATATTCTAGATATTTAAGTGGTCATAATAAATTGTCTACAACATGCCAACACATGTTTCTATCACGCTTCCTAAAACCAGTTCGTTAGTTTTTTTCTTTTCTTCTTTTCATTACGATGTTGATGGATGCACTTATTGCAGTTGTAAATAAAATATTTTTTTTAAAAATTTTTTTTTTATTTACTTTTAACCATTTACGACATTTTTTTTATTAAATTCACTTCTATTTCTCACCCTCTCTTAAGTGATCAATAAAGTAAGTGTTTGAGTGACTCCATGGAAATGTACTAAAACAAGTGTTCAAATATTAACATTTTATTGAAAATCAAATAAACTGAATTCATTTAATTTATATACATACATATTTAAAATAACTACACACATGATCTATAAAATAAAACAGTTCATTATTAAAATCATGACGATGTAGTTGCTTGTTCCTATTTTTATTATGTACTTTTTTTTTCTTTTTTTTTTTTGATTGAAAGAGAAAAAAAAACAAAATTAAAGAATATTGAATGAAATAAACTGCAGCTGATAACAACAATTTCATTTCAATAAACACGAACAAAAATCCAATTCAGACAAAAAACTAAAAAAGTGCCTACTTCAACAAGTTGAAAAAAGAATGTTAAATTCCATGACTTTAAAAGCGAAAATGAACAAATTTAAATAAAAATTGAAATAATAACGAGAAAAAAACAAACAATGTCAATGCAATGACCTGCACTTAATGCTTAAACAATTGTGAAAATAGAAAATTATAAAGAGTGGTCCAGCCACAACGCACGATGTTAATTGTAAATAAAACAAAAAGATTTCAGAGAATTTTCTTAATATTTTTTATTATGTGTGAAATCTACCTCTATCCGATGGTACTTATTTTCAATGACTCTGAGACATAATGTTAATGTGCCGAATTATCTCATCCTTTAGCTCTTGAATTGCTCTTGGCTTATTGACGTACACTTTTTCTTTTAAATATCCCCAAATAAAGAATTCCAATGGTGTCAATTCACATGATCGTGGCGGCCAATTAACGTCGCAACGACGTGAGAAAGAGCCATTATTCCAGGTCCATATACTCAAATTCTGGCCATAAGCAGTCCGTTATCTTCTCGCGCTAGCGAACACCATTCACGGTAACGAGGTGGACGGCTCTTCTGCCACACTATCGCGAACAACAGCAATGTTTTCCGCAGAACGAACTGGGTGAGCGTGCACAGGTGTTTTCACATTTCCTATAAGCCCGGTTTGCTGAAATTCGCGCACAATTCTCCCGATTGTGGACACATTTGGTCGATTATGCTAACCAAAAAATCACGAAGCGCACGAAGTGCATTTTGATTTGAGAGCCCATTTTCGTAAGGGGCTTCAACAATCTTAACGCGCCGCTCAATTGTGTACCTCTATAATTGAATTTGTCAAAGACTGAAATAAAGAAATGTTGGGCAAAAAAACTTTTCGTTAAGGTGTGACTCACAATTAACATCGTAAATTATGGTTGGACCATCCCTATGAAAAGTTTTTGCGATTTAATTTACATTAAACTTGACACATATTCTTTTTTTTAAGCTCTAAAAAAATCTTTTCAAAATTTTGACAAATATATTTAACGCATAAGTAAAACAAATAAACCTTCATTACTTTTTAAATCTTGAAACACATTTTACTGTAGCCAAAAGCTCTATTCAAATAAGAAGCGATAACAATTAAACGATAAACATGTTCAAGAGGCGTAAAATTATAATATAAAAAATAAATACACTTAACACTTAAACCATAGAATTTTTTTTAAAACTTTGTAGTATCAAAATAATGAGACCTGTATTTAAATTACTTTCAGTTGTTCTGTATAAAAGCAAAACATAATTTAATAAACAGCCACTATTCCCACATGGCAAATTTGCATTAATAATCTCTATATTTTTTTTGTTGCCATAAATTACAATATCAAGAAAAAAAAAAAAAATCAAGAGCAGGGCTTCAATGCAACAGCAATTGTGCTGTAACACATTAACAAACATTGGACGAACGAGTACTTGTTTACATTAAAATGTATCTTTAAAAAAAAAAACAAAACAGAAGCGAAAAACGAGAAAGAGAGCGAAAATGTTTTGCTAAATTGTATTTTATATTTTTTCCGGACGCAGTAATTAAATTTACAGGGTGAAAAGCTATAATAGATACAAGTTTAATATAAAAAAAAATATTTATTAAATTGAATTAAAAGACTAATGGTATTTTCTTTTCTACAAAAAAATGTGAAATTTTATTTAAAAAATGCAATTTGGTGTCTGTTTCTTAAAAATTTTGCTCCCGAAAAGGATGAGTTTTTTAGAATAAAACAAGCCACCCTTTTTGGGAGCAAAACTTTTAAGAAACCGACACCAAATTGCACTTTTTAAAAATAAAATGTCACATTTTTTTGTAGAAAAGAAAACACCATAATCCATATCCATTTTGTAAATGCTTCTAAATGCCGAAATCGCATTGTTTCAAATTACACAAGCATTTTCTATTCCGGCTTTTCTTATAAATGGTGGTCCAACCAAACCGCACAATGTTAATTGTGAATAAAACAAAAAGTTTTCAGGGAATTATCTTAATATTTTTTATTATTATTAAATTATTTCATCTTTTAGCTCTTGAATTGTTCTTGGTTTATTGACGTACACTTTTTCTTTTAAATATCCCCATGCACTTCAGGCTCATAAACAACCTTTTCAACACTAACGAAATAAAAAAAAAAAAACCAAGATTTTTGGTTTCCATAAACAGAATTCTGAAATAATATCCATTAAAAATTTGCTGCAAGGTATTAATTTTTCAATATCTTGGCCTAAGATCAGTTATATTCTTTTTTTCGATTGTCGAATCGCCCCTTGATACTTTTCTAACTTCAAGTTCATATTGGTTCTTCTTTTGTTTGAAATCCAAAATTTTTAAAAACAAGATATTAGATTTTTTAAAACTTACAAAAAAAAAAGGGCCAACATTTGAAAAATAAACTCGTGGTTGACGTATCACGGCAAAGCCAATTTGTATTAATATGATCTATTTGCATAACAACAAATTTTCGTGTTGTATATTTTGGTTTAAAAAAAATGGTTACCGTAGTTATAACCCAAACAACTTTATTAATGCTTATTCTCGAGTCTTTAGCCCTACCTTACCGATACATTTTTGATGTATGATCATACGGAGGTTCGAAATTATTTCCAAACTATCATTTATTTATTTCAATTGATTGTTCAATAAGGGTAGCTCGGCATTGACGTGTTGGAGACGATCTTTAATTATGTTTAAAAAATTATTAAGGAACACTTTTAAATAAAAAATTTTTTTATATCGAACTTAGTCTGAGCCTGTTATTGCAGATTCTAGGCAAACTGTTAAAAAGTTAAAAAACTTAAGTTTATCCGCGAAAGTAGTGTTGATCGATTATGAACTACAGTCCCGAGGTCAGAACCACAGCGGTAAGTGGTAGAAATCAATGCTAATAATATTATCGACACACATCACAAAGCTAAAATTTACGTATTTTTGCAACTTCCAAACATTGAAATCAACCACAAAGCTTACGTGTCCCCAACATTTATGTATTAGTTAAAGACTCATTAGTAGGGATAATATTTTTATGCACAAAAAATCGAAAATATGCGCTTAAAATATGCACTCAAAAATCCAAAATAAAAACTTAAAAAAATTCCAAAAAACTGTTTTTTAATTTTACTAAAAACAAAAATATAAAAAATTCAGTCTATTGGTTTTCGATTATCTTAAAAACTTAAATAACTAATTTAGATTTTTGTTTGTTTAAATAAATAAGTACTGTTTTATTAAAAGTAAAACTTTGTGTTGTACTCGAAAAATGTCAATGCATTTTGAAAAAATTTATTTTCAGATCACACTTTGATTCCAGATCAGATCAAAAATATTAAAAATTTATTTGCTATCATAATTTTTCTTGGGATTAAAAAATTTAATTAACAACGTTTCGTTTAAATGTGCTAAATTCCCATTTCATACTGAAATTTATTGTTTATGGGATAAGCTAATCATATGCGCATTTCACTGGTTGCTTAGGCCAGATCGTCAGGAAACTTCATCTAAAGATTTAAGGAAAACTAAACCCGCTTACAACAATATTTAGAGTTGCCAAAAAATCAACCAATTGTAGTCGGGACTGTAAGAAAAGATAAATTGTATCAACAAGCTCTTCTAACATTCTTAAATTACTCGAAGTTTTTGGATAGATTTCTGAAACATCTAGCCAGGCCCCCTCTTGTTACTACTGGCTGTGGTGGAAGGAAATCAATGGATACATTTCATTAAAAATTGCAGTTTTATTTTATTTATTGATTTTAATTTTTTTTGGAAGGTTTTCGATGCCATTTTAACGCAAATTTAATGATTTGAAAATATAATTGGTCGACATTGTTCTTAGACTATCGACAAAAAACATTCATTTGCATGGGAATCGCATACCTACCCATTAGTTTTTACTTTCGGTTGCCGTTTTGTGTCGCTCTTATCTGTAGTAAATATGTTGTAACTGGGTTTTCTGAAGTCGTACCAATTACCTTTAAAATAAATATTTATCCTTTGTAGTATCTTGTTCCATCTATGAGTTATCTTAATCTAAAGTTTGAAAACTCCGGGTTTTCGCTATATGCATGGTATTTTCGCCATATTTCGCTACTCAAGCCATCAGAAAAGTATACTCTAGTTTATGGATTAAAAATTTGTTGGCCTTTAAAAAAATTTAGTACACAATTGTTTTTTCTGTCCGATTTATTTTGGGTCACTCTGTGCAACAAATATTTGAATTTTTTTGTGATAATATCTTAAATGTCTGTTTTTTTTTGTTAAATGCAAATTAGTTTTAAAAAATTCATATTACTATTTAATTATATCTTTTTTAGTTTTTTGCTTTAGATAGTTTCCCTTAAAGTTAAATTCACTTAAAAATGTTTTCTTAACAAAAACGTTTTGCACTGTGTAGTTGTTCACTATTAAAATCTTCTGATAATGAAATACGTCACGTTGTTTGGCATAATTTTTATAAACATACTTATTAACATATTTATTATTATTGTTGTTGCCATTGTTGTTCGCCCATAAGTTTGTTTATTTTTCGTTATTGTAGTTGTTTGAATAAAGTTCATTGACTGCAACTTTAAATTGTGTGAATCGAAAGAAAATAAAAGAAGAACTGTAGTGTATCTTCCTGTTTTCTTTTTTTTCCCCTGCTATTTATACATAATCTTCATCATCTTACCTTTTTCTGGTTTTGTTGTGTGTTATTGTTGTTTGATTCTTCGATTTTCTTTGGTTTAGTATTTCTTTAATTATTTATTCAAGCTTAGATTTTTTATTGTTTACACAGAAAAGAAAAAAAATTTTAATTAAAAAAATTTTGATAATAATTAAAAAGTTAATTTAATTTGTACCAGTAAAAAAAAAATTAAAAAATTAATTCACTTGATTAAACGTTTAATTAACTTGATAAAATTTTAAATTAAAACTAATTTTATTTTTGATTAATGCTTTAATTGGTCAAAAATTTTGATGTGTGTGAAGATAAATACGTATTTACTTAACAGAGACATCCACCACAATTTCTTAACAGCAACTGTTTGCAGTTAACATTGCACTTAACAGTGCTGCTATAATAGAATAAAGTGTATTTAGAACCATTTTCAAGGAAATGGAACCGGTTGCACATAAGAATATACTTCTTTAGAGGATTCTGGTAGTGGGATATCTGAACGGTGCTCCAAGGGGTCCTCTTTAGGACTCTATTAGTGGAATATCTAAAATAATTCTGAAAATTAGGAAAATTGAATTTTAAAAAAGTGCTATTATGAAAAATGTTAAAAGTGGACTTTATGGACATTGGACAATTTGCAGAAATGGTGATAGGTAACAATATAACACCATATAGGAATGGGGGAGAAGAGATTCCTAAAGAGGATTCTGGTAGTGGGATATCTGAAATAGTTTTGGAATTTCAGAAATTCAGATTTGAAAAAATTCGTTTTTTACGAAAATTTTTTGGGAGGATTAGTGACCATTTTGGAAAAATATGGAATGGTAACAGCAAAAAACTATATAGAAACGGTGCTCCAAGGGGTCCTCTTTAGGACCCTATTAGTGGTATATCTGAAATAATTCTGAAAATTAGGAAAATTGAATTTTAAAAAAGTGCTATTATGAAAAATGTTAAAAGTGGACTTTATGGACATTGGACAATTTGGAGAAATGGTCATAGGTAACAATAGAACACCATATAGGAATGGGGGAGAAGAGAGTCCTAAAGAAGATTCTGGTAGTTTCGTTTTTTCCTCTTTGAACTGTGATGGTGTTATATTCACACACATAAAATTTTGGAGATTTTTTTCTGTGTAAAATTAAATGTTGGGCTTTGTTAAGTGTTACAACCATTGATCTAAAAAGTTGCACACCTCTTCACTTAAGTTTATTCAAAACCATATGAATTTAAAATGCTGAAAATTTATATATTCTGCATTTTAAAATAATGGTCTTACACTACTTTTGTGCGATTTGAAATTAAAATATCTTTAAAGGCTTTTTTTAAATTAGCCCTATTATGACTGTCGAAGTAGAAATCCAGTCGTTCAAAATAATTTGTATTATTTTTGTCGTAAACGATACAAATACGATAAACTTTTCATGTATTTTGTGATGTAATTGTGGCAAATTTGAACTGATATCAACAAAAACTTCAAACGACTACGATTTCGACATCGACTCTCTTAATAGGGCCTAATATGACAAAATCTTATAGAAGAGTGCATCAGTTAAAGATTTCACGTTTCCCCAGACAAATTTCCCTCAGAGAAAACAAATCTCTATACGTATATATAAAAGAGACGTGCTTGTACGTAACCGCTAAGCTCCAAAACTAATGCGCCGATTTTGAAAAAAATTAATACACATATTCGTGTTTCTGTGTAGTTTCGCTTTTGCCCCATAATTTCGCGATTTTTTTAAAATAGTTTTTATTGGGCTTATTAGCTGTTCTTACCAACAGTATTGTTCAAAACCAAAGCAACTTGTCTGGATAAAGTAATCAAAGCCTTACATTATTATTATAATTAAATATTATATTGTGTTTAATTCGATTTTTAAAATGTTTTAATAAAATAACTTTTTTTCCTTTTGAGCTCGAGGTCCTGGTTTTATTGTTAATTATTCTAATTTTACAATTTTTAATTTGCCAATATTTCGTTTTTCATTGAAAAACATCTTCTGGGCTATAATCTAGAAATTACAAGTAACCAAAAAGAACAAATAAATGTATAAGTACAAAATATTTTAAAACACTATGTATACAAAAAACACCAAAAAACTCTTACATAGAAAAAATTATTAACGTACAAAAATCAGAAAATTAATTCTTATTATGTTGTGTCAACATCGTCTAATTATGAACTGACTCTTAAAATAAGGACCTCGAGCTCAAAAGGAAAAAAAGTTCTTTTATTTATTATTATAATTATTTTGAAGAAATTTCAGATTAGATTTTAAAAAAGCTTACGCAAATTGGATTTTGGCAAAATGGAAAACTGTGTTATTTAGCGACAAGACTTAGGCCCGTTTTCACGACTTAACGATAGCTAAATGTAGGAAGTTATCGAACAGATAGTGAGTTTTTAATTATCACAAGTTCTCTTTAACCTAAAAGTGAAGGATAAGCTAAAGAGAGGAACGTTCTACCTTTAACTTTTGTCGTAAGGTTTAGATTTGAGATTGCCATATTATATTCACATATTTTTTATATATGGCAACTCCAATTATACGTACATTTTGTAAATGTAAAAAATGTACGTAGTTGCCAGCTCGTATTTTTATTTTGGCAAAAATAATCGGTATTTACTTTAGTATTGCCACTTTTTTAAAAATGTTAAGTTTATTTTATACAGAAGTTGTGAAAACGAAAAATAGTTGAAGGTAACTTTATTCCTCACTAGTGCTAAAGGTACCGTTAACTATATCGAACTTTAAAGGTAAGTCGTGAAAACGGGCCTAAATTTAACTTCTTGAATAAAGATGGAGTATAGCACTGGAAAACCAACAGAAATGGTTAAAATTTAATGGGTTTATCCACGTTATTGTAAAGGCACGATAAACCATGAAAGCGGAAATGTAATGGCGTGGACCCGTTTAACTAAAAGTGAAGTTAGCAACTTTGTTGAAATACAAACAAAAATGGATCGGTTCCTTTCTAGGGACATGTAAGCCAACTACGTTCTTCAATGGGCCAAATGGGAAATTCCACTTCTATTGGTGTTTCAATATGACAATGACGAAAACACTCGCCAAAACTCGTCAAATATTGGTTGTCTGGTAATGGGATTTAAATCTTGGATTGGCCAGCTCAATAACTAAGCTTAAATCTCATAGAGAACCTTTTCCGCATTCTGAAGCGCATCTGGGAGCTGGTCGTTTCAAAAACAAGCAGGAGCTGTTGGTATGTTTAGAATTATTGTGGGAATCAATGTCATCAGCAATTTTAACAAATCTTATTGATTCTATGTCAAAACGATGTGCGGAGTTTATAAGAAACAATTTCTAGTATATACGAAGTACTGAAAGTTGCTTAAGTTTCGAACAGTTTTTTAATTTTTACTTGTTTATTTCTTGCTGCGGAATAAAATAAAATTTTTGTAGTTACTGTTAGAAAGTAGTTGCACAATATAATAAAAATTAACTGTGTTATTTTTATTAAATCTCTTTAAATATAAAATGTAAGACTTTTATTATAATGTCACGAAAAGTTGCTTAGGTTTCGAACAATACTGTATATTTGTTTTAAAAACAATTAAATAAATTCAAACCAATATTATTAAGCTTAAATTCTAAAATAATACTGTGATAGTCGAAAAAATTAACTTCGATGAATCCTTTTCGAACTATTAGGGGGGGAGTCCCCTGAGTGCCAAAGTACTTTTGGAAGTGTCAGATTGCCTCCAGTTTTTGAGAAATCGGTATATATCCATTTTTCATGGATATGGCTAAGTCTGCGCTATTTAAACAAATTTTATTCGGCTGTATTAGTTTTTTTTGCCTTCTTAACTTTCTTTTACGAAATGTTTTGACTTTTTTTCAAAATTTCACGTAATTTAAACCATTAATGTCGATCAAAAGCAACGATTTTTGTCAATTTTTAGCCAAAAAAAAATCTAAAAAAAAAAAATTAATGTCAACATGTCATTAAAAATACATTTTCTTTATTGCCACCAAAATTACTTCGACCGCCAATTACCATCAGGGCTGCCAGGTACTTTTTTCCTTGTCCCCAAAAAATTAAAAAAAATATCCCCAAAAAACACAAAATTAAAAAGTTAATATTTTCTTTTGGACCAAATTTTACATTTTTTTTTTAAAATAGTTAGAAAAATGTTTATAAGAAATCCGAAAAAATCCCTAAATAAAAATTTTTAGTCAGAAAAATTATTTTATTTTGTTTGTAGCGACTGGTTTCGGCATGTTTTTTAAAATCCTTTTTATGCGATTCCAGTGAGGTATTACAATCAGAACAATATGCTGTTATTGAAGACGATTGACATCCGTCATTTATTTAGTACTTCGATCAGCGTTGCCAGAAGATTTGGAAGGAAAATCTTCATATGGCCAAAAAAAAATTCTTATTTTGAAGAGGAAAATCTTAAAATTTTTAATAACAAGGGCAAAGAAGTAAAAATTATTAATTTTTTAAAAGGAAATACTTCTTATTATGGAAACTATTTAAATTGAAATACATAATTGCGGTATTTATACAAAATTAGATTGTAGGCTTAAATTGTGTTTTTAGTTATATTTTCCATAAAATTCTTTCTAAAAATATACTTTAAATCCATTTGTTTTCTAATAAATAAGAACGTAAAAAAGTTCATATAAATAAAGAAGTTTCTTTGGAAGTAAAGTTAGAGATATATAAATTTTGGGCAAGAAGATCTTACATCATATGAAGTTTTAAGGGTTCTCAATTTAGTATTATATTTGATACCGTTGTTGTTTCGAAGGCATTTGAAAATATATGGATTATTTGGATTTCCCTAAATATATTCCTAATGGAATTGTTATTAAAATAATGTACACCTTTGAAAAGACGTTGTAAAGCACTAATGTATATACACTTTATTTAATAATTATCAAAAACATGGAATGTGGAATTTTCACACCAAAAGCTTCTTAACCCTAGGTAACTTTTTACCACTTAGGTCTCCTCTTGGTCAGGCCTGACCCCAATTAGAACAGCTAAAAAAACCCCCAATTAAATAAAAAGTAAATAAATATTTTTTATTAAATTATTATTTTCTGGAAATCGAAAACACAAGAATTTGGAAGTTGTTTTAAATACACTTTTAATAAAATTTTTATAATGTTTGTTATTAAATTCTGTTGAATAGAGAAATATTTGTAAAATATTTGTCATAAAATTCATTTATCACAGAAATCTTATTAAAAAACGACGTTTAAAATGTTTGCCTTTTCGATTTAAAGGACACCCCTGTATACGAATTTATTATATAATTTTATTATTTTATTTTACATGCAAGCCATCGAATATGTAGTCCCTTATTTTGCACATTGCTTGTTCGCAACTGAGTGAAACGAGTTTTCCGCTTGGTTTTTGTAGTTAAATTATACTTAGCTCATAACGGGCCGTAGTTTTCTGATTTAATTCGAACTTGATTCATTCAATTCACAACATATCATTTATAGAATTCACCTTTCTGTTTTTTTGATATATTGTTCTATATGAAAAATATTGCAAAAAAATTTGGTCCGTCCCAGAAGGTAATTTCATAGACTTTTACATAAAAATAGAATTTCACCCCACCAATCTTGCACTAATCAAATCCAAATTAGTTTTATTCGATTAAGCACACATCATTTATAGACGCCCCCGTTTTTTTTTTTTGTTATATTCGAAAAATTGCAATAATTGCAAAACACAAATTTAGTCTGGCCAGACCAAGACGGTAATCCTAGGGTTAAGTTCCATTAGTTTTACCTTTTGGTACTAAATACATGAACTTTTTTGTTCCTTAATATATTAAACTTTATAAAAATACGGGTTTTCTTTTTTCAAATAATTTTTTTCATCAATATTCCCAAAATGAACAACCGCTAATTTTTGTGTATGCTAGACAATGGGTACAAAAGTATGCATATCCAATAGACAACAAGCTGATACAAAACCTTATTGTTTTAAAAACTGACTGCAAAAAATTATGTAAGTTGTACAAACTTAAAGTTAAGAATTTTTATTTCTAAAAATTAAAAATCTTAATTTGAAAAAAAAGATCTTCAAATCTTATTTTAGTAAAAAAATCTTCAAAAATAAGGTAAAATCTTCATTCTGGCAACGCTGACTTCGATGCATCATAAGTATTTACTAACCAATCGCCTAGCATTATTTCATATTTACTTATTTTTGGGGAAGACATACATATTTGCTTCAAAATTGTCTTTAACCCTCTGCGACTGATGTGGTAGTCTAGCAGACACCAACAAACACAAAAGAGTATTTTGTACCGTTAGTTTCCAAATATCTACTCTCGCGTGCTCTGTACCTTCTTATTGTGTTCGCATGGGTATGATATTAGGTTAAGACCGATTAATGTAAGCACACGTGCCAGTGTAAACGAAAAAGTGTCTGAGAGTCAACCACATCAATATTAAGGTAGGTGTCTGAGAGACAATCACATCAGTATTTTTGTTATATTTGCATAGTATTAATTATTATATTTTCTTATGGTGTTTTCTTTTCTACAAAAAATGTGACATTTTATTTAAAAAAAATGCAATTTGGTGTCCTAAAAATTTTGCTCCTGAAAACGATGAGTTTTTAAGAATAAAACAAGCCACGCTTTTTGGGAGCAAAATTTTTAAGAAACAGACATCATATCGCATTTTTTAAAATAAAATGTCACATTTTTTGTAGAAAAGAAAACACCATTAGTGTCTGTCAAACAGCACGTCTGCAAAATTGCATTTTTTTTGGATTTGCTATTTTGGACCATTCAAACACATCTCTGTTCTATATATAAACCTATGATCTCAAGTTTTATGACTGATTAACTTAAGTGGAAATCAGCCAAATCTAAAGTTTTTGCTATATAATTATAAAATAAAATATTTTTTGGTTAAGTTATAGGCTTTGATGTGCCAATTGAAATGCTTATTAATTTTTTTTTAACCACTGAATATAATTTTTTTTGTTACCAACTGATTAATTTAAATCTATATAATAAAAAATAAAAAACATTTGTTCAAAAAAATTTATTTTTGGATTTTTTTTTTTTTTCTGTTCTGGTATAGGTCTTAGTTTTTTACTGAAAATTCATGCCATGCCGATAAATAACATACAACACGAGTTTTCGCTTTGAATTAGAAAAATAACTATATAAATAATAACTTATTCTCATAAACAAGATACAAAAATGGCTTTATTAGTTTTACAAAACGGAACCTGGAAAATATAAGCCACGGAAATGGTGTCTGGTAGTCTACCACGTCATTAGAATTGTGAGAACTATATCACGTCAGTCGCAGAGGGTTAAAATATCAAAAATTTTATGTGTTGTCAACGGTTTTAGATTCTATTTTTAAATTCTTTTTTTTAAAACACTTACTCAAGAAAAATAACAATTTTATAAAGTACCTTTTACACACTTAACAAAAATGGCAATCTTAAATAAATAAGATAAAAGTTTTGCTACTTTTTTTCATATTTTTATACGAAACAAAGAAAAATAAGCGTAAATAATAAAAGTGTAAAATTCCCAAAAAAATCCCCCAAATATTTTTTTAAAGCATTAAGAGCATTGGTATAGTGGAAAAAGATTAAATTCTCTGTAATTCCTTTGCTGGAATTTGCAATCCGAGTTGGATGATGAAGATTAGCATGATATGTAACGGTTATTTTTAAATTTTGAAATTTGAAACTTTGCGCAGACTTAGCTATATCCATAGCTAAAAACGGTCAAAAATCGCTACTTTTGATTGACATTAATGGTTTTACGTGAAATTATGAAAAAAGTCAAAACATTCCGCAAAAGAAAGTTAAGAAGGCAAAAAAAAACTAATACCTACAGTCGAATAAATTTTTTTTAAATAGCGCAGACAGCTACATATATCCATACAAAATGGATATATAACGATTTCTCAAAAACTGGAGCCAATCTGATACTTCCAAATGTACTTGCGCACTCAGGGAACTCCCCTCTAATAGTTCGAAAAGGATTCATCGAAGTTCATTTTTTTTCGGGTCAAAAACTATCACAGTGTAATTGCTTAAAAAATTTACATATCAGTATCTGTTCAAATTTAGTATTTCAATAAATTAATTACTATTTCGAGTCGTTATCGCAAAAAAGCTTAAGCGGCAAAAATCAAATTTTAAGAGGAAGTTTTATTTTTATTTTTTTTTATAAAAAATTATGAAGGTTGTCGCTTAAGATAAATTAGGTTTTGCTATAAAATCGTAACGATTCCTTATGTGACCATGATATTTTAGGAGATGATGCAAGTGTTGCAAGTTAAGTCATTTATTAAAAAACGAAAATTTAATATGATGTCGCTTAAGCTTTTTTGCTGTAAGGGATCGTTTTAATCATAATACCTCGACAACGTGCAAATATTGGTCGCAATACACGAAAAATATTACGTTCACAACAAAGCCAAGAAGAACGCGCAGCAGAAATTGAAAAATCTAGATATCGAGTATCATGTTTATGAGAAAATTACACATAGCAACAACGCTAGATACGAAATAAAAAACAACGTCTAAGAACCAGTCAAGCAAGAACTGCAATTCATAACAGTAATCGAATAACATTTATGCGTCTAGCATAGGGTTTGTAATTTCCCGGACTTTTTTTATTCCCGGGAAACGAAACAAAAAATCTTATTTCCGGGAATTCCGAGATTTTTTGAATAAAACAATGATTTTATTTAATGAGTTCCGGACAAAAGTTTTTACTTTTTTAAAAAAATATACACATATACAACAGTCTAAAAAATTAGCTTTATTAATTCCACAGTAAACCAAAACAAAACCAAATAAATTGCTACATTCATATGTACATTCACATTACATATGTATGTATGTATATGTATATGTATATTTATTTATTTATTTTTTTTTTTTGGAGATCACGAATTATTAAAACTTATTAATATTTAGTAGTTATTATTAATAGCAACTTGGTAAAATTAATTTTCTTTTAAGAACATTTTTTTAGTATTTTTAAAGCATTTAAAAGCTCATCAGAGATTCTATTTCTAACTCTTGTTGATATGTTTATTGCCTGCTAACGAAAACGTGTTCTCGCTCTCTACAGACATTGGTTATAAGTTTGTTTGCCTGTTGCCCGTGACTTCATAGACGTCAAATTCTTTTTTTTAAGATCTTTTCAGGCTTTTGTATTTTCTTTACATTTATTTTTTTTAGAATTTGTAGATGGCTCTGGTGTTGGGGTATCGTGTACATTTTCATTTTCTATTCAAGAAGCTTTTTAGACATTTCATCAGCAATTAAAAAGACCGTTGATTTATTGGCGTAGGACAAATAGCTCGATTTGTTTTTAGTAATTTTAGTAAAGAATGTAGAAAAATATATATGTATATGAAATTCCCGAAAATTCCCGAAAAAAATTTCCCGGAATTAATTTTAAAAAAATGTCCCGGGATTCCCGGGAATTCTTTCCCGCGTAGAAACTTTAACTACGACACAACAATTAATTTAACAATATCATTGAAGCATCAAGTTATTGAACAATATCATTGAACAAGTTATTCACTAATAAAAAATATTGTACAATAAAACTTTTAAAAATATTAAAACTAAAACTAAGGGCCAGAAAAGTAGACCGAGTCCAGCTAGTTGCTATATAAAGAAAAGCCCAAAGTATACAAAACCAAACTTCCTACAAAGAGTGTTTGCGATATGCACAACTTTTTCAAAACGTTTTGCATTAATAACCACATTCGCTGTCAAAAATCAATAGCTTCAATGTTACCCAAAGGTTGGCTTAAGCAAAAAAGTATGTGAAATATTGAGGGAATAGGACTATTGCAAGAAAGCTCTAAAAATTGAAATTCAATTCATTGAACACATTCAAAAAATAAAAATGGTTAATATAATTAAACAAAAGTATACAAAGAAATAATTCGCACATTATTCCATTTGATAAAGAAATTACAAAAAAGTTACACAAAAATCCAATGATTCAAAAATTATTTAGAGAACTCAAAAACAGTATTTTAATAATAATTCTGACTATGGCAACGCTGGCTTATTCTTCTTTGGTATTGTTTCTTTTTGTATTTATTAGGTTTTAATTGTTGATTTTTGTTAATCTCTTGCTATTTTGTTTCTATGTTCTACACGTTTTCTTGCAATGACGGTTAAGTCTGAACATTTATTAACTTAAATGTTTGTATTAGGACTTTTATTTGTTTTCATTCATTAATTTTCAGGTTTTTGTTAAAGAAATTCTTTTGCTTTATTTTTATTTAAACAGCCGAGTTGGTTTTTTTTCGTATTCTGTGTTTTTTGGTTGTCGCAAGAGTGTTCAGAAGAGATTTTACTTTTTTTTGGGGTTCTGAAACATAATCATGAGCAAAACTTTACTAATAAGTGAAATTAGTAGATCCCAAAGAATACAAGCTGCCCGATTCAGTAAGACTTAATTTACTAAAACTTTTTTGCTTGGGGAAACAGACAAGCAAAAAACAAAGTCTTAGATGATTTCAGATTAGTCCATACAAGCTTTGCGAGGTGTTTAAATATTTGTGCTTTAACAAAGCTAAAAAATTTCAGAGTGTGAGTGCCAAAATCCTGTTCTTAGCGATTAATATATGAAAATAATTAAAGCGCCTATGCTCGCCTCGTGTGTAGCGGCAACTCTGATATCAGCCTTACACTTTATATATGATTTGTTACTTTCTATTGAATATAATTGAATTAATTTCCAAAGTAGAGCGAAAGTAATTTAAAAATTTACTCCCACACATAGAATCTAGTTTTAAGACTCTACAGTTACAGCCGTAGCTGTTAAGCTGAATTTGAAAGGGAAAGGTAAAGCTAAGAGACCTTCTTGTATTTGCCCTGCACTACGAATTTATTGACTGGCCATTATGGAATTTGTTGCTTTTGAGAAAATTAACATTAAATTGTAGTGTTGTTTTTGGGTCAGTTCTACCCCGAGAATGTTGTATAAACACAACCCAGTGGTCTCGCAATAGATATTTCCCCGGAATGGACAAATGTTTGTGTGTGCTTAGAAACCCTAGCGCTTAATCGAAAATTATAACAATTGAAATAGATCAGTCATGAGAAACCATTTACGTAAGAATGTTAAAAACTAGATTACGCATTGCGCATGTTATATATGGTTGAAACATTTGTTGTGTCAATATTTGCGCAATCGTGAGTGATAATTAAATTTATAGTTCGTAATTAAGTTTTTCAATATTCCACTAATATTCAAAAATAAGAATAATAAATCATTAAATTATTTTTTGCTGTAGGAAGGAATTTTACAACAAGAAATTTTTATTATCAAAAAATCATCAATAAATTTTAATAAAAATTTCATGTTGGTAAATTCCTTCAGTAAAAAATAATTTAATGAAAATTAAATTTGATGAACTCAAGCCTAACTAAAGATATTGAAATTGAAAATGAAGAGTTCCACTAAAATCACAATTGTTCTTATAACAATAACATCACTATGCTACAGACAAGCAGGGCACATGGCGTTTTTACATAATTCGGGTACGCTGAATCCAGTGGTGCCCGCCGTTTTTTAGATTGGCTCTGGTTTTCGAGGTATACCGTTATTTCGAAAATGGAGAAGGTAGCACAACGTATGTTCGCGTAACTCAAAAACGGTTTGGTTTATTGAAATTACTAAAAAACCGAAATTCCGCAATAAAATTTCCTTTAAGAAAAATAATAATAGCAGTATGAGCAGTCGTTTTTGAAACATAATTTGTTTATCAAAATTTCGAAATTTCGAAATGCAGACAAATAAAAAATGAAGCTGCAAACAAAACAAGCCTTAAATGATTAAAATCTGTTACCAACTTTTGATTTTATTCACAAAAGTCGAAAAATTTTAATTAATTTAAGAATTTCATAAAACGCAATATATGTATGTATGGGAGCCCCCTTAAAAAGTGGAGATAAAGGGCAAGTATGTCTCGAAAAAATGTTAAGGACAAAAAACTAATTGAGGTTGGTCAAACATTTTATTTTACTAGGGGCGACCCCTGGGCCTTTATGGGACTTTTTTTTCAATATATTTCTAGTCTGCATTGAACATTTTGTATGGGAGGAATGGAGATAGCTGGTAGGTATGTTAGAAATAAATGATTGAGATAAAAAATAAAGTGGGGTCGGTCAAACATTTGACCTATCTAGAGGCATCCTAGGCGCTGCAGGCAGCTTTGCCAGAATAAAGATTTTATCTTATTTTTGAAGATTTTTTTCTCAAATTAAGATTTTTTATTTTTAGAAAATAAAGATTTTTAACTTTAAGTTTGTACATCATACATAATTTTTTTACAGTTTTTTAAACAGTTAATTTTTAAAACAGTGAGGTTTTATATCAGCTTGTTGTCTAGAGGTTTTGCTCACTTTTGTACCCATTGTTTAGCATACACAAAAATGCGGTTGTTCATTTTGGGAATATTGATGAAAAAAATTATTTGTGAAAAGAAAAAAACGTATTCTTATAAAAATTTATTAATTTAAGAACAAAAACGGTAAAACTAATTAAACTTAACTCTAGGATTAGCGTCTTGGTCTAGCCAGACCAAATTTGTGTTTTCCTTGCACTATTTTTCGAATATAACAAAAAAAAACAGGGGCGTGAATTCTATTAATGCTATGTGCTGAATCGAATGAAACTAATTTGGATTCGATTGGAGTAAATTAGTGGGGTGAAATCCTATTTTTATGTAAAAGTCTATGAAATTAGTAATTACCCTCTTGGCCAGACCAAATTCTTGTTTTCTTGCAATATCTTTCAAATAGGACAAATTATCAAAAAAAAACAGAAACATGAATTCTATAAATGATATGTTCTGAATTGAATGAATCAAGTATGAATCAAATGTGTGGTAGATGCCAAAAAGCAATGTGCAAAATTAAGGACTACATATTCGATGACTTGCATGTAAATTAACTTATGAAATAATAAAATAATATAACAAATTCGTATAATCTAGCATATAAGCGTATGTTCAATAAAAAATAAATATTTATTTATTTTTTATTTAATTAGGTTTTTAAGCTGTTCTAATTGTGGTCTACCCAGACCAAGAGGAAAACTTAGTGGTTAAAAGTTACCGAGAATCCTAGGGTTAAGAAGCTTTTGGTTTGAATATTCCACATTCCATGTTTAGGATAAGTTTTAAACAAAGTATATATACATAAGTGCTTAAGAACATCTTTAAAAAGGTGTAAATGGATTTAAAATGTATCTTTAGAAGGAATTTTATGGAATATATAACTAAAAACACAATTTAAACCTACAATCTCATTGTGTATAAATACCGCAATTACGTATTTCAATTTAAATAGTTTTCATAATAAGAAGTAGTTTCTTTTAAAAAGTTAATAAATCTTACTTTTTTGCCCTTGTCATAAAAACTTTTAAGAGTTTTCTTTTCAATATAAGATTTTTTTTTCGCCAAATTAAGATTTTTCTTCCAAATCTTCTGGCAACGCTGGCTGCAGGGGCCAAATTCAAGAATTTCATTAAAATGATCATTTGGAAGACTAACAACGTCAAAGTTACTAACTTAAAACATTTCATTTCATTGCCACATCCATGGCTTAATCAACAATCAAAAAGAAATTTTGTGTCTTGTAAAAAAGATATTAGATTTGCACTTGTCTGCATTGCGACCAGTGTTCTAAAGTTGTAAAAATAAATGTAGTACATTTTCTCAAAGCTGACCAGTGATGCCATTTGGATACGAAAGATGCATTTTTGATTTTCAAATTTTTTTAAATGTATCTTTTTGGGAAAAAGTGTATCTTTTTGGAAATTTCACTGGCAACACTGTTGTGTACCCGTTTTAATTCGTCTCTCCCCCTCTCGTAAAATAGGGTAAGAATCGCAACGACAAAAAAAATTATGTAAATGGGGACATATTTAACAGCTGACAACCTTGCCAGACCAGCGGTTTTTAAACCACTAAATGGATAACCCTGTATTATTTTTATTTTTGGTTATTTAATTTGAATTTGAACATTTGAACTTTCTGACTTACAAACTTTATTTCCTTTATGTACTTATTTTTTATTACTGCCTTATTTTGTAATTTTGTGTTTTTGATTTTAAAAGTTAAATAATAATGTGTTACACATTTGAGTCAATTATTAAGGTCATAACAATACAATAAAGAAATATCAATGGCCTAATCAAATTTACAACTTTGTTTACATTTTGTTAAATTAAATTTACATATTTGCTCTCCATAAAGTTTAATTGTATATGGAAATTGTATTTCTAATAAATTTTGCAATCTAAACAAATTATTGATAAAATATTAAATTAATAACTGCTGGTTCAAATTTTGTTCAAGTGTGGCAAGTTTGAAAGGGAATATTTAATATCAAAAGTTTCTTTTTCTAAGGATATTTATTCCATTAAGGGAAAACATTGATTCCAGTTTATTTTTTATTTATTTTAAATCTTAATTATCCTTTAAGAAAAGAAGTCTATTTTTTGCTAACTTGACTGTATATTTATCTTTAAATTTCTTAATTTAAATGGAGTGTGAATAACAATGAATAAGAAACTACCAAAAGACATCATGGACATTTTTGAATACAAGTAGACAGTAAATATCTTAAAGAGGCTAAAGCTACGACAACTTCGGATGTGAATTCAATTGAAGATTTTTATTTGGTAGTTAATGAAGCGAAAAACTTAAAAATGAAAAAAAAACAATGGCAACTGAAATCAACGTAATCAACTTATAACTGACTTGTTTTCAAATCGAAAAGTTATTTTTAATTAAATATTTCCGTAAAATAAGTCAGTGAGTTGAGAAAAAGTCTTAGTTTGCTAAATTTGTATATCTCTTGGCATTAAATTAACTTTTAAATAAAAATATTATTCAGAATATATTAGTAAAAAGTTTACATTGATTTTCATGGCATAATTCATCGTATAAGAGGCAGAAAAAGCAACGCTTAACGCTCTTATTTTAATTGGTCAGCAGAAAGAGAAGTAAATTTGATAAAATTTTAAAATTGTGTTAAATTTTTTAATTAATATAAAAATTTTGTTTTGAATTTAGTAGATTTTGTGTAACCTATTACCAAGCTTTAAAATAATATTAACTTAATTAGTTTTTTGCTAAAAATAAACTACATTTCTAATTTAAATCCTACACTTAAAATATTATGTAGTTAAATTCAAACGAAAATTCATTTGAAACAACTTTCATTTAAAAACCGGATCATTTACATTTCATTTAAAACAAATGATTTTTACATTAATTTTTATATTTTTTGTTTATTAAACAGCATATTCCTTAAAATTGAATAGTTTTTACTTTTAAAAAATATATTTTAACCATACATGTTAAGTAATGATTAGCTAATGCTAATGATTGCTAATTAACATTCTTTTGTGAAATTCTCTAATTGATCAAACAATTAGAATTAGTTCAACTAATTCCCATTAGCTAATTAAAATTTTTATTCTAATGGTAAAACTAATTGCAATTAGTTGCCATTAGCAAAAAAAATTGGTTAACCTTTACAATTAGAAATCTAATTGACTTCTGATAATGCAATTAGATATTCAATTATTCAATTCAATTGATTCTAATTCGAGCTAATTGAATATCTAATTGCATTATCAGAAGTCAATTCTTCAATTTTTCAATTTTTGAGTTTAATAAATACTACGAAGTAAATTAAATTGAAACTAACCTTGCCACAAAATTGGTAAATACAAAGCTCTGGGTAATTGATTTATTGTCTCAGATAACATCAAAATACGAGGGCTGGTCAATACGCCCGTAACTTTTTCAATATCCCACCTCTTTACTGAAAAGTCAACACTGCTTCTGTCAACAGGCATTTGTCAGTTGAGCCATTGATAACATATGGTAATATGATTTGAGGAAAAAATGGATTAAAGTGTATTTCGTGCGCTTAGTAAGCATATCATGGCAAAAATTAATGCATTAGGCTACGAATTGCTTCCTCAGCTAGCCTTTTTGAGGACCTGACATAAAAAAAATAAAAAAAAAAAAATTGAAGAGACGTTGGACAAACTGTATCGAGCTCAAAAGAGACTATATTAAAAGTAAAATTATATTTGTTGTACAAATCCTGTGTTTCATTTGAAAAGTCACGGACTTATTAACCCGCCCTCAGAGCATTCCGACAGAGTTTAAAAATTATTAGTTTCCGTTAAACAATATAGAATAAATCATAAAAAACACTATGCATTTTAATAAACTATTTCAATGCTTCAAAACTTATTAAACTCTTTTATCACCAAATTAAATCATTTGCAATTGTCGCTATTTCAAGAGAAAAGGAATTTAAATTTAAAAAGCACCGTAATTTAAAATGCATTTTAACACGAGTATTTCCAGACATTTCTATTAGTTATTTTTTTTTAAACAAATTGAAAAATGTTGATATTTTTCGAACGTTTAAATCAGAGTTCAGAGAAATTCATATGTGATCGCTCATATTCAACCATTCTTGAATTTTTTTCATTAATGAAAAATGTAAAATATGTAACTTTTTTCACAGTCATAACTGAATTGTTAATATTTCGCCAAATTCATTTATGTTTTTGAGGAAAATTACATTTTTGCCTTTCTTCAGTCATGAGGAATGAGGAAAAAAAAATTTTTAGAAACGATCCTCACTAGTAATGTTGTTGTTGCTCGACAGTTTGCATGACCACAGCTCGAAATGCCTGTGTGTGTATTTGTTTGTGTAAAATATTTTTGGTAACGGCAACCAGCCAAAGTGTCTGTTGGATTTTTTGTAGGAAACAATTATTAAAAAAAATTCAAAGAACTGCACATATCGTCATCTTAAATGCAGAATAATGTAACATCACATTAATAAGTTTACATGCAAGGCATAAAACTTTGTAATATGTTAATTATTTGAAATTTAAAAGAATTTTAAATATTTCAGCTCAAAATGCGATAACCAATATATTTTTGAGGAACAAATATTATATTTATTGTTATTTTTGAAGTTGTGTGTGTTACGTTAAATTAATTTGTAATTTTCAGAAATTAAAAGACGTATCATCAAAAAATGTATATAAGTATTAAGTGAAACAAACATTTAAAATAATTAAATATTTTTTGTTAAATTACAAATTTTGCAAATAAATATTTGACTCATATTCATACATACCTATTTGTCTCCATATAACGAATTATTTTAAATGAACTCTGCATCGAATACTTAGAAAGATCCACTTGGAAGAATGCAATCCTTACAAAAAAAAACAGATTATTTTAAATAAACTAATAAAAAATATTTCTTTTGTATTATAAACTTTTTATATGATGAAGAAATTTTGTGGTCCAATGCAGATTCATTATAGGGAAGTTCGACTGTATTTAAATTTATTAAAAACGACATACATCTATTAACTCAAAAGTCTAAGGAAGATATTGCCATTTATTCTTGGAAATTCTTAGCGTTTGGGAGTGCAATGAGGTAGGCTGCAAAATTTCAAAACTACTAACGGTTCGGTTCTTTTAATTTTAAAGCACTCTTTTATTTTTTCTTATGCAATACGGAAAATTATTATTATAAATTATTATCTGTTCACTAATTGACAGTTATAAAACAGATTACGCAGTTTTGATGTTTAAAAATATTAATGTGCTCTTATAAAAAGAATTAAAAACTCTGCTAATTTTTTTCTTGAGTGTGATTATACATTATGTTGTTAAAAAAATTATATGTGTATTTAATGATACGTAATTTTTAATTTTGTAAATAACTTGGTTATTTTTTAAGATAGAAGTTTAAAATTTTATAAAAATATGTAACGTGAATCGTAATCAACAAAAAAAGTCAACTTCAAATGTTCCAATAATATCTACATAGTTTTGCATTTACGCTAACGATATGTGTTTTGTTTGTAAAAAAAATTCGTTGATGCCTTTAAAAGGTCCCTGTTTCTTTCGTCAAAAAGACGTACCTAAAGGCAGCCATTATTAAGAAAAAAAAAAAATAGCCACAAGAATTTGTTGGTATTTTGTGCTTGTAAAAATATTTTGGTTTCTGTACAAATCGCGCCGCGCCGGTGGTGTTTTTTTTTTTTCTTTGAAAATTAAAAAGGTCTTGTTTTGCTACAATTTGTGTAAGTAACCAATATACATAAAAGCAAATGTGACTTTAGGTAGAATTTTTGCAAAAGAAGATGTGTTTTATTGATGTATTAATGAAACTTTATTGTTTCGCACTAAATTTATTTCTTACTTTTTTTATGCTACAATTATATAACCGAGCCCAAAGAGTTAACCTTACCATTTTATGGCAATTTATTTAACGTAAATTTGACCTGTTATAATGACTTTATACATTGTTGCAGGCAAACACAGGTGCGCATTTGGTATTTTGTAAAAAGTTATGATATACCATTAGGTAGAATTAAAATGTATGCACGGATGTTTGAATTAATTGTCCTGTTGCCTTTTCTTATTGTACATTTTTCTAAGTATTGTGGTTACCTTTTTATCATTGTGACAGGCAATAACTGCAAAACATTTTGCACTGGCAATGCAAAATATTTACATATATTCATATAGATAGTTTTTACTGAAAGCAGTTCTTAATAGGTGATTGACGTGGAGTGTGTGTCTAAGTTCAAAAGTTTAACAATGCCAAAAAACAGTTCAACATAAAAAAATTTGTGTCGTATAAAGCATCTTCAAACAAAAGCACTTGTTTAATAACATCATGCAAAAAAGAACTTTGTGGAAAGATAAAATCGAACATAAAAAGTCATTATAAACTTGTTCATCGGCAGGACATCAAAAGTGATAATGAAAGTGATAGTGATGATGTCCCTGATTGCAAAAAAAAATAAAAAACAATAAAGTTAAGCACTACAATTAACAAAACAGATTTTTTGATACTGTCACATTTGCTTTTATGTATATTGGTTACTTACACATAAATTGTAGCAAAATAAGACCTTTTTAATTTTTTTTTTCAAATATTTTTACTTACTTAAGAAAAGTGTTTTCAAAGAAAAACAAAACCACCGGCGCGATTTGTACAGACACCAAAATATTTTTACAAGCACAAAATACCAACAAATTCTTGTGGGAATTTTTTTTTTTCTTAATAATTTCTGCCTTTAGGTCAAAGATGCCCAGTAGTGGCTGATATCAGCAAATGAAACTCACACGTATACTTACGCTCTTTTGTTTGATCGTCAATCAACCAATAGGAAATCAGCATGTTGAGTGCGAGAGACAAACTACACTGGCAGAACTTCTGTGTCTTATTTTAATCGTCATCGAGACTGCTGTGAGTTAACACATAAATTGAAATTATTGCGATTTATTAATGATGTCAGTCGAAAATTATTTTATGTTACAAAATGCTTTTGATGACATGCAATGTCTTATTTGTCATAAGACATTTAAAAAAACTAAGAAATATAATTTAAAAAAACATTTTGAAGATGTTCACAAAGACATGAATTATTTGCAAATAAATAAATAAATAAATACATTCACAAAGAGTATTACTAAATTAAGGAAAAAATATTGTATTCTATTAATTTGTAATTTTCAAATAATATCTACATTGTTTTGCATTTAAGCTAACGATATGTGTTTTGTTTGTGAAAAAAATTCTTTGTACCTGAAAAGGGTCACTTTTACTTTCGTTAAAAAGACGTACCTAAATGCAGAAATTATTAAGAAAAAATAGCCACAATAATTTGTTGGTATTTTGTGCTTGTAAAAATATTTTTGTTTCTGTACCAATCGCGTCGGTGGGTTTTTTTCTTTGAAAACACTTTTCTTAAGTAAGTAAAAATATTTAAAAAACAAGTTAAAAAAAGTCTTGTTTTCGTACAATTTATGTGTAAACCTATACACATAAAAGCAAATGTGACAGCAGGTAAAATTTTTGGGTAAGAAGATGTGTTTTATTGATGTATTAATGAAACTTGTTGGTTTCGCACTATTTTTATTGCTTACTTTTTTATGCCACAAACTCGAAATTTTACAGGGAAGGTTTTTTTTAAATAAAATCAGTTTGAAAAAAGCCATTATTTTAAAATTTATAATGTAAATATTATTTATTCAAACTGATTTTATTTAAAAAAAACCTTCCCTGTAAAATTTCGAGTTTGTGGCATAAAAAAGTAAGCAATAAAAATAGTGCGAAACCAACAAGTTTCATTAATACATCAATAAAACACATCTTCTTACCCATAAATTTATAAACACTTCGAAGAATCTTTTTATTCCGAAATATATTATACTATCCAGATGTCCGCATATATAAATTATATATGTATGTATTATAGATATATATATACCAATCAATACATTCATCAAGAGAATTACTAAAATAAATACATTCACCAAGTGTATTACTTAAATATGTACATTCATTAATTTTAAATTTCCCTTTTGTTAAACAAAGAAACAGAAAAAAAATGACAACACCCGTCACACATGTGCTTTCGTCGCAATCTCGCTGACGACTAAATAAAATGAATAGCAAATTGTTTTCTTCCAGTGTTATTTCGTCACTCTCACCAATACTACTACCGTGGGCATCAATGCTTTAGGTACGTCTTTTTGACGAAAGAAACAGGGACCTTTTAAAGGCATCAACGAATTTTTTTTACAAACAAAACACATATCGTTAGCGTAAATGCAAAACTATGTAGATATTATTGGAACATTTAA
This sequence comes from Pollenia griseotomentosa, assembly GCA_963931875.1. NCBI lineage: Eukaryota > Metazoa > Arthropoda > Insecta > Diptera > Polleniidae > Pollenia > Pollenia griseotomentosa. The sequence goes on along the minus strand of OZ007563.1, from coordinate 39,306,972 downwards.
AGTTGACTTTTTTTGTTGATTACGATTCACGTTACATATTTTTATAACATTTTAAACTTCTATCTTAAAAAATAACCAAGTTATTTACAAAATTAAAAATTACGTATCATTAAATACATATATAATTTTTTCAACGACATAATGTATAATCACACTCAAGAAAAATATTAGCAGAGTTTTTAATTCTTTTTATAAGAGCACATTAATATTTTTAAACATCAAAACTGGGTAATCTGTTTTATAACTGCCACTACGGTGTTAGTGAAATTAGTGAACAGATAATGATTTATAATAATAATTTTCAGTATTGCATAAGAAAAAATAAAAAAGTGCTTTAAAATTAAAAGAACCGAACCGTTAGTAATTTTGAAATTTTGCAGTCTACCTCATTGCACTCCCAAACGCTAAGAATTTCCAAGAATAAATGGCAACATCTGCAGGTCCTTAGATTTTTGAGTTAATATATGTATGTATGTCCTTTTTAATAAATTTAAATGCAGTCGCACTTCCCTATAATGAATCTGTATTGGACCATAAAATTTATAATACAAAAGAAATATTTTTTATTAGTTTATTTAAAAAAATCTGTTTTTTATTTTGTAAGGATTGCATTCTTCCAAGTGGATCTTTGTAAGTATGCGATGCGGAGTTCATTTAAAATAATTCGTTATATGGAGACAAATAGGTCAAATATTTATTTGCTAAATTTGTTCGTTGTAAAAAAAATTCATTTTAAGGAGATCAAAATACTTTTAAATTAGAATGAAAAAGATAGCTTTTTAAATTAATTCATAGCTAAATTTAATGAAGTACAATTTTTAGTTTAAACCACTACTTATTAGTAATTAAAATCAATAAAAAATTATACATAATAGGTATATCATAATATCTATAATAATATAAATATTCGTGTGGTTATCATATATATATTCTATTTTTCCGGTAATTTAACAAAAAATATTTAATTATTTTAAATGTTTGTTTCACTTAATACTTATATACATTTTTTGATGATACGTCTTTTTATTTCTGAAAATTACAATTTAATTTAACGTAACACACACAACTTCAAAAATAACAATAAATATAATATTTTTTCCTCAAAAATATATCGGTTATCGCATTTTGAGCTGAAATATTTAAAATTCTTTTAAATTTCAAATAATTAACATGTTACAAAGTTTTATGCTTTGCATGTAAACTTATTAATGTGATGTTACATTATTCTGCATTTAAGATGACGATATGTGCAGTTCTTTTAATTTTTTTTCAATAATTGTTTCCTACAAAAAATCCAACAGACACTTTGGCTGGTTGCCTTTACCAAAAATATTTTACACAAACAAATACACACACATGCTGTCGTGTTGTCCAGCGGGAAAAATTCCCAGCGCTTTCACTTTTTAGGCCTTAAAGAAGGTTTACAGCTGTATTTTTAATAAACTTTTACTTATTCCACTCTGCCTTATTTTAAAAGTTCTTTTAGAAGGGTTCTTATAAAATATTTTACAAATTTGAATTTTCTATTCTAAGATCGAAATCGTTTTATTAGTAGTTATGTTGGAATATGTACCAAGTTTAATTATTAATTTATTTAGTCTGCTTTCACACGTTTCATCTTTTGATGCTCAACTCCTATGTTTTTAGGTGAGGGAAGAAAGAAGAAAGGGGGTTAGTACGGAGATGCCTGTACTCGGTCAGTACGCTTTGTGTTTTTATTCGTTGGTATATGCACAACGATGGCTGCGTGTAATTTTTTTCTTTCCTTTTTCTCTTTGATTCGCTCTTATTAAAATTATTGTTGTTTTGAACCGAAAAAAGATGAAACCGGTTGCTGCGTGTGATTATATTGGCATCTTTAGGTGGAAATTGAAAAGAAGTTGAGCATCAAAAGATGAAACGTGTAAATTCAGACATACTTCGCATTATTAGCAAATACAATTACACTGGAATAAAGCTTTATTCTTTATTATTTTAAGAAGGCCTTTAAAGTAGATGCAAGAAGTCAGGGTTTTGGTCTCCAATAACACACTGTATAAATTAGAAAACTTTATATCGGCAAAGAGGCCTTCTATAAGGCCTCTTTACTGCTTCATTTTCCTGCGTTTTTTTCATTATGAGGAATTTGATTGTGAATTTTTTTAAATTTTTCATATCTGACAAATTCACTTATGAATTTTTTTGTTTGCTCATTTTTCATGAATGAGGAAATTCAAATTAGTTTTTTTCCTCACCCTCATGAGGATGAAAAAGCAGTAAAATTTTTAATTTTTCACGCTCGCTCATGACTGAAAAATGAGTGAACGTTTCGGTACTCTGGTTTAAATAGTGAAATATTTTGCAATTTAAAACTGAATTTTTTTCCAAATAAAGATATTAGCTATTTTTCAAAAGCATTGTTTTTTTTCGATAATTAATTGTAAAAAAATCGTAGTCTTTTGTTTAAATATCTGGTTACCAAATTTTTTTAATTATTCCAACAAAAACCCTGTTCATACAGTCAGTCGTACTTCATTCAATAAATTGTTACGATAAAATCGCTAAAAATTCATAAATGCTTTAAATTTCGTAGTTTGTTTGTAGCTAATTACATAAATTTATATATTTATATCAATTTTATTTTCGTTTTTAAATTTGAATTAGAATTTGTTGAATAAACAAAATTACAATGGCTGGAACAATTATTTGCTTTATACTAGTATAAACAGCAACAATTAATGTGTAAATAAAATCGCAGACAGTGTGTGAAGAAAGTTTATGGACAATGGAATCAACACTTTCTACTTGTATCTGTAAACTATAACTATCCCAAATTTTCCTTAACTGAAACTTTATACTGAGTACCAGGGTGTTCAATTAATCGGGTTTTATTTTTGTTTATTTGAACGATTAATCGATATTTGGCATTTTTAACTTATTCGATGAAACGAATAAAATTTGAAAATTAATCGATTAATCGAATAATTCTAAATCCAGAAATTTTATAAATTACGAAATTTGTTCTTGGATAATTTTAGAAAAAATTACTGCTTGAGTAAATAAACATTTTTTTTTTAAATAAAACTGGTCAATGCAGCTCAAATTGTTGCTTCACTTTCGGGCACTTAGATTTTAAAAGAGTCAATATAACTCTGGATTTTTTGAAACTTTTCACGGACATTCCATCCTCTGCTATGCTCTTGCAAATAATTTCCTCTAGAGAATCGATCGAAGTATTTTGCAAAAATTATTATTCATTAAACCGCTTGTAGCTCCCTTTGATTTTGTTGGTGAAGCATCTTCTTCAAGTACTATCCCAATAAAAAATGGAGCTTCCAACGAAGCAGGTTTGTAAAGAAGAAACATAAAGGTTTCGCTTACCATTGCGTTTACGGAAAACATGAATTTTATATGGCGAGTTCCCACTTTAAAGCAATACATTTTTGACACATTATTCCGCATATAAAAATTGCTGGATGTAACGACCAGCTTTGCACACTCAATGTTTTTACAGTTATTTTTCAGTCTTCTCCCTTACAAACCTGCTTCGTAGTAAGGGAATGCCGTAGCGCTTTAAATGTTATTTTTTTTATAAAATTTGTTAAGAGTTTTTTCACTTACTTTACAGCATTTCTGTATGTCTTATTGCGTAGCGCATAATTGTGCTTTTATTTTTTTTAAATGTACCACTAGTGCTTCGCAAAATGATAAAATTTTTTATTGGGATATTATAGTCACTGTGTAAGTGGTAAATTAGTGAAGTTGTTGAAGAACATTTACGTTAATACATTTTTGGACACCTGTTACATTTAGCATTACTAGATTTATCCTTCGTACAATATTTTTAGACCCCACTCATTCTAAAGAGAGAAACTATTTTGTTAAAAAATACGGGCGTGTTCTAGAAATCGAAATGAAGTGGATTTAAAATCGAGCAATTTTTAAAAACGACCCTGTAAATAAAGTTCATAAAAATATTCCATTTTATCTACTTAATTTTTTAAGTATCTATTATTTTTGCAAACATTTTATAAATAATTGAATTTAAATTATCGTTCGATTTTAATTTCTCTTCATTTCGATTTCTAAAACATACCCGATAAATTAATATAAATCTATAAATGAATTATTAAATTGTGTTGAAAAAATGTAACAAAAATATAAGCAAAATTACTCACTAAAAAACAGGCTTTTTTTAAATTCCAATGACACATACATTCGTTTGTTTATTCGACTTAAAGCTTTAAAAAAAGTATACATTTAACAGAAATACTATATATTATTATTATTCGATTAATCGGTATAAATTTTTCGATTAATCCCTTAATCGAAATTAGCAATTTTTAATTATTCAATTGTTCGAATCGTCTAAAATTTTTCGATTAATCGAACAAGAATTATTCAACTGAACACCATACTAATTTAAATATAAAACAATTTAAAGCTAAATTACTCAGAAATTTTAGTAGCAAAACTTTTCTACCACACTTTTTGTTATTCTGGTTATTTTGTAAAATATTTTATTTTATGCTTTTTTAGTGGTCAAATTTCATACATTTAACGATGCATTTGTCCATTTGTGCATGTATTTAATGTAAATTTTTGGTTCTGTTGTTGCTTTGTTATTGTTAAAATTTGTCCATTATTTTTTTATTAATTTCTTTGCATTTTTAGAAGAATTTAAAATTTTAATGAAAATTTAACGAGAGATTAAAAATCTGTAAACACTTATACTGCCTTACAGATTATAACAAACATTTCAAATGAATTCTGTGAAATATTTTTTTTAGTTCATACTAAATAAGGTCAATTTAACTTTATTTGTATTCGAAAACTAATAAATATTACCCACATAACGTTTTTTTTTAGTAGATTTGTAACTATATATTACACTCAAAAGAAAAATCAATCCATCCGTACTAAAATCAATTGGAAGTGGTATTAATAGTACGGATTTTCTTGAATAAAGTACAGAAAGATTGATTCAAGTACAAATTTTCAATCGCGAAATACAAAACATATCCATATTCACTCCCGAATTCGAAATTGAAATAATCCGAAAATTAGATTAATTTTAGTAAAACTAAGATTGAAATTTCAAAACGCGCTCGATTCAAGTTTTATAAAGTTGATTCAATCCCAAATTCATACCTGAAATAAACCAAAAGTCAAATTAGAAGAAGAATTTTATTATGATGGATTTACTTACCCGTTTTACATCTTACTGAATTTCCATTATAAATCATCATCATTCCTGATATAGTTTTTACTTTAAAAACTTAATGTACATATATACGGAAAATACAAACTAAATGAGAACTCTTGCTTGCAGTTTTACTTTTTAAACATGAAAATAATGTGTTTTCGTCTTGTTCTGTTGTTTTTGTTGTTTCTACACACAACAAGCAAATCATTCTTAAACTATTTGTGTGGTATTGTTGTAGTCTACAACAAACTTTGATAAGTTAAATGAGATTAAAACGCTCACTTTGTAATTTTGCTCTCAGAGTGACACCACCAACACAAAGTTTAATCTTTTTTTACTTTGTTTAGGAATTTTGTACTTATTTTAAGTAATTCCGGGAATGATTTTCGAAAGTAAGATTGTTTTAAGTACGTTTTAGTGTTATTCGTACTTGAATTTTTGAGTACGACTCGTACTCAAAGTAATCATAAAAAACTTAATTTATCCCAAGTGTTTTTCTTCCTGTGTAGAACTGTCATATGATGCAAAATTTTAATTAAATTGAAATTATTATCAAACAGGTTGCGAGATCAATAAGTTCTGAAAACATTAAAGCTTACCAGCCATTAACTATTTGCAAAACCTTAGCTGCTTTATAGCTTAGACTGTCTCAAGTAAGCTTTTTATTTGTTTCAACTGATTTCGAGCAGCTTGGCAGGAATACGCCTCACTTCAGTTGCAGGTATCTAAAATTAGTTTTATTTATTACTGGACTAAAAAAACGACATCATAACCCTGTGGCGATGAACCCGCCTGCGTAAAACCACATTAAACAGTTAATTTTTTTGGTTAAAGATGTGCCTCGTGCATCACTTAAGGCTGAACAAATGCGACAATTTAGTTTCTTAACAGAACCATCGAGCTAACAGTGAACTTTATCCAAAAATATGATATTTTTTTTAAAGACAATCGTGTGTTGAGCTCGTTACCGATAGGTATTATGCGGACGCCCTAGGAGGCTCCTTGGGTGTGCGCACAATTTAAAAAGATCCCACTTTCTTATTTTTAGTCCGATCGTTCTACCTTTTAAAAGCATATGAATGCTAGTTAATATCTATTAAAAACACCTAGTGGGTATTTTATGATTCTATCTCTCTTAGTTGTGACCCTCCCCAGAGGAGTAAAAGGAACAAATTTATATACATATATATTTATTCAGCAAATTTCTTTAGGAACGTAGACTGTGTACATACAATTTCCATTTCTATATGTCTGCTGCGATGAGTCTTAATTCATTGAAAGATTTTCGGGTTTCGAAAAGAATTGTTCGCCTCCATGTTGTCTTTGGTCTTTATGGTTTCCTCGAATCTTGCTTGATTTGCTTTTACCGAAAATTTTTAAACATTGAGTTAATATTTTCTTTATGATCAAGTGCGATGTGTATTTTGTTGGTTCCTTACCTTTGTGAATATTCAAAAATGAATTAGTATTGTGGTTATTTTGTTGAACTATTTATGGTTTTTAATCTAAATTTTTAATATTTTTAATTAGGCTTAAGTTCATTAAATTTAATTCTTATTAAATTATTTTAATGAAAATATTCCAAAAATTCAATAAATATTCTGATGTTTGTGTTTTATTATTTATTTATGATATTGTGTTTTATTATTTATTTGTAAAAACTACCGGTTTTTTGAAAAAAGTCGAATTATCGATCACAGCCTGCCGGACGGACGGGCATCGTTGGATGGACTACGACTCTGAGTCGAGCCGAATACTAAAAGGTGGGTCTGTGTTACAAACATCAGCACAAACGCATAATACACTCTCCACTGTTGTGGTGTGGGTTTAATAAGGTAAAATAAGAAGAATAAGGGCACATTTTTGTCACAAGCGGTAAATTTCCAACTATTCAGAAATAGTTTTTTTTTTAACAATATTGATATCATGCTTTTTGAGGTATGACCCTACTGAAATAAATGAGTTCGTTTTAAATACTTAAAATTTTTATCTACTTGGGAATTTTTTATAACTTTAAAATAAAAGTTTCTTATACATAAATTTTTTTCACAAAAGTTTAAACTCTGACTGAAACAAACAGGAAACAACTTTTATTTCCCACATCGTTTAATCAATAGCAACACGATGTATAAATGTTCTTTTTGTATTGAATAATAAACTGAAAAACTTTAAGTTTCAAAAGTTTTTATTATATTTTTTTTAAAGGTAATTAAATTAAACTATATAAAAATATGTTTGCCAGATAACGAGTGAACAAGTGCAGCAAGTAGTGTATGTCTGCTAAAGATACTGAGACAGCAGATACGTACAATTGGTTAAAATGAAATTGTAAATTGTTAAGGCCACAGATGCGGTTATCACTGCAATTATTTGTGAGTCCTAATTAAGAATTTCTTCCGACTGACTAAGTGGAAAATTCATTGTTTTTATTTTTTTTTTTTATCAACAACACTTACTTTTTCCTGCCGTTATAATTTTGCTGTGAACTTTATTCCATGCTCGCCTTACTTAAGCAAAATGTTTTTTTGTAGAAATGTTTGTGTTTGTGCTTGTGTTTGTTAACTAAGGAAACCGACAAACACATTGAAATGTTTGTACATTTGACAGTAGTTGTAGTAAAATGCCGCATAGACTGACTCATTTACTCATTCATCCATTCATTCACTCTACTGTTTTACAACTACAAACATGCAGCTGTAGCAAACTTCATAGGTGCTGATGATGATTACATGCTTGTAAAAGTTGAGCGAGCAAACGAAACAACTGAATGTACGACAACCCACATGGACAATTTGTAAAACTTCTAATACATCTACAAAAACAGGACACCACCTAAACACAGACATACATACAATTGCTAAATACAAAAATACTAAAGTTGTACCTTAATTCATTTGTAGGCAAAAACACTTTCATACAAATTGAGATTATGTAGCGAACGACGGCTGGCGATAAAGTTCTTTTGTTTTGACTCATTACTACTTTAACACGCTCTACATCCTTAGATGACCTTGATATTTCTATACCCTCCACCACCACCAGTGGTTAAAGAGGGTTATTAAGTTTGTCATGCTGCGTGAAATTTTTTTAATTTTCATCTAAAATCCCATAAAGTATATATATATTCTGGGTCCTTGAGTAATTCTAAGGCGAATAACTCAGCAGAAAAGAACAGCATTGGTGTCAAATTCTTTTAAGTTCTCCAAAGCAGTTTGGGATTGAAATCCAGCACAAACGTTTAAGTTCGAAAAAAGTTATAAAACCAAATGTCGAATTACCTCTGCTTACGTCTGAACAGATGGCAGCGGATTTCCCATCCCTGGTGTCAACTGTGTGTGAAGGGAGTTGACAACTTGAGGCGCCACCATCATCAATCAATATTCGTTAAGTTTGTTTTTTGCTTGACACTTAAGTTTTTGTTTAAGTCGAATCGTTGTTTTAAGCCATATGGGGACGGCTGTTTCCTTGTATACGCGTTTTACTTTAAATTATTTGGAAATTTAATATTTAATAGTATATTTTTGTAGTGTATTTTTGCATCAAATAAATGGAAACTTTATAACGTTTTGGAAAACAAGGAAAGTGTTTTATATCGTTAGTAGTGCTTTATTCTTGTTTAAATACTAGTGCCTTTTGTCTGTTCTTCTAGCTTTTATAATATCACCAAGTTGTTTGGATACTGGGTTGATATTTAAGCGCTAAATCCCGAAACCACCCTATACACTCCATAAACCGAGAAACGCAATCGGCCTTTTCTCTGGGAATACCAACAAGGTGTTTGGATCCTTGGCAGGTATTCTGGAGCTGTAGCCCTTAAATACAGTCCACACTCCACGAAACGTATCGTCGTTTCGTCCGGACCATCATAAGATGTAATTAACCTCCATAAAAATTGGTATTTTTGTTACAAAATTTGACATAAATTGGTGACAGAATGCAACGATTCTAATGAATTTTTGCACAAATTCGTTTTATATGACTGGAAATTATCTAACAAGAAAACATAACAACAAAAAATAAATACGCATTTAACTAGCGGATACATCCAGCATAATTTCTTAACAGCAACTATTTGCATTTAACAGTGAACCGATTGAACCGATTGCACATAAGAATATAGTTCTTCAGAGGATTCTGGTAGTGGGATATCTAAAATAATTTTGGAAATTAAGAAAATTAAAAAAAATGCTATTTTCAAAAAATCTTAAAAGTGGACAATTTGGAGAAATGGTGTTAGTTACTAATATAACACCATATACGATGGGGGAGGAGACACTCCTAAAAAGGATTCTGGTATTGGGATATCGCCAGAAATTTCCGTAAAAAACGAAATTTTTTTTAATCTGAATTTCTGAAATTCCAAAATTATTTCAGATATCCCCTTACCAGAATCCTCTTTACGAGTCTCTTTTCCCCCATTCAAATTGTCCAATGTCCATAAAGTCCACTTTAAAAAATTTTCAAAATAACACTTTTTTAAAATTCAATTTTCTTAATTTCCAAAATTATTTCAGATATTCCACTACCAGAATCCTCTTTTGATGCGGCTGTGTTGCTCGCATGATGTACGAGTGCTACTGCTCTGTAGTTGCTATAGTCCAAAGGAGATCCTTTCTTATATATTGCTAGAAATAACACTATGTAATTTTGTGATAATCGGTCCATAATTTACCATAGGTCCCATATCAAGCGGCCTTCCGAAAAGAAATTTAAGAAGCATTAAATTCAAAAAAAGTGTGTTAATGTACTGAAATTTTCCCTACACTGATAGAAAAGGCGTCATAACGCTGATGTATTTTGACATCAGTATTATAATAAGTGTCTTCGTTTATGACCCCATGACACTTGTCATCATTGTGATGTCAACCTTAACATCACTTGGCCAAAGTGTCATCAGGGTCAAAATGAAATTATGCCATCAATGGGATGACACATCGGCATCACAGAAATGACGAACATGTCCTTAGTGCGATGACACAGTAACATCGGAGAAAGGACACATTAGTGTCAATTTAATGACAGTTTGTCATTAAGTCAAAGTCATTGGAATTGACTTAAGTCAAAGTGAGAGAATATTATTATTTACTTACCCGTTGCATATGTTTGTTTCACGTTTGTTTGTACGACCTTTCTTTACAGCAGAACTCTCAATAATAAGACACCAGCACCATGCCTCATGTGGTTTTTGTAATCATTCTACTTTAAAAATTGCATGTATTCAACTAAATAATTTAAAAAAATAGAATATAGGAATTTATAATAGATTAATCATGTATATAATATGTATTTTGTTCGACCTTTAATATTTCAAATATTACTAAATTTTCGAGCTTAATAGTATGTTCACATTTGGCTTCTTAAACGCGTTTAAGCAGTTCGAACGTGATTAAGCTCTAATCACTTCAAAATCGAGATGATTACCCATACATTGAAGTGATTTGTTAATCACTTCAAACTGACATGATTACAACTAAATCACTTCATAAATCACATAGAATCCACTGAACATACCTCAAATGTAAAAACGCCAACATGATCGTGTACAACCGGCCAAGATTTCTGCTTAATGTTTTTATTTTTTTCCTTAAATAATTCATAAATTTTCACAATTTAATCATTAAAATGATTAAAATAATCTTCTGATAACTTTATAAAAGAATTTTTATCCATTTTTAATACTTTAAAGGCATATAAATTTGTTTGTTGTTTTTTTGTGTGTTTGTTGTGTGTTTTTTTTCTTAAGCATCTGTCATCTTAATCATCTCAAATGTAATGTGAACGGCTTCGATTAGCTAAATCAACATTTTGCTTAAACGCGTTTAAAAACCTAAGTGTGAACTTAGCATAAGTAAGGTCTTTTTGTTATAAAAAACTTTTAACGTTTATTTAAAAACCAATATTTCGGCACTTCCTTGAGTGCCTTCTTAAGGGTTTTTTTCTTAATATATAAATCTTTAACAAATTTAACAATAACCGACAAATTAAAAAATTTTTAATTCAAGAACAAAAAAATATTTTTCAAATCAAACTTGATCTATTACAATATAAATAAATTTTTAACTTCCGTTTCTATTTTTATAAATTAAGTGTATATTATTTTGTGCTACATTTTCAGTGTCTGACTTAAAATTAATTCTTGAAATTGTCGGAACCTTTATAATTTGTAACATTTCTAACATAAATGTACGTTTATAATTATTTTCTGTGTTTAAAAATAATGTTAATAATATAAAAAATGTGGCATCGAATTTATGTCATTATAGTCATAAAATAGATGACACGTTAAAAATTACAAAATTGTACGAAGACGTTAGTCATTGGATTGATGTTACTTTTTGCATCATTGATGCCATTTGTAGTACTTAACATTGATGTCACAATTCTGATGTTAGGGCATCATCAATATGAAGATGCATTTTTCTATAAAGCGCACTCCTGAAATTCGAACTCTCGTCGGAGGGTATTAAACATTCGGCACAGTTGAATACATCACTTTTGCTGGTTGAAACAACTTTTTGTACTGGCCCTTTACACCCATGTCTAAACAGCAGCATACATACATACCTATACAATCATAGGCACTTGCAAAACATTCCCATACATTCCAATGCAGATGAAAACAACATGATTTCTTTCCTCTTTGCTATTTTTTTTTTTTTTTTGTAAGTTTTTAAATACGTTTCTGCGTTTACGTATGGATAGCGTTTGACTGTGTTTGAATAGAGAACACAAGTCTGTAAGAATAGTATTTATGGAGTCCTTCCGCATTTTCATTAGTGTTCACTTACTTACATGTGTAGAGTCGCAGGCAGCAGCCCAGATGGGGCCTTTGGGAATGGAGCAATTGGTATAAAAAGGTTTTCACTAATTGCTTTTACATTTAGGCAATTTAACACACAGACACACATACGAGCAAAATGACACCCCAAAAGTTTTGTTCATTTACAAATGCGATTTTAGTTTTTTTTTTGCCTTAATGTGTGCAAAAACCCCCAATATTTTGTATGATGAATATTAAAAACGATGTTAAACAATTTCAATTTAATTTATGAATATTTAGTAACAATAGGTTAAATAAATTTTAAGTTGCTATTTTATTACTGTTAATTGAGAGATTAAAGTTGTAAAGACTTAAACACTTAAGTAGTATTTAATCCTTATTTAGCCAATATTGTTATGAAAACAAAAGAGTAGGCTGATTGGGAAGAACATGAGAAAGTTTCAGGATTATCTTATCCATTTAAAAGGTCCCTAGAGGGAAGTGAACTGACACCACCGTAGTCCCGTGATAGTTCTGTGGTGGTAGAGACCGGTTCTAGTTCTAACACTTTATATGAATAAGACCTATCACTTTTACCTGGGGTTGTCATTGGAGGGTGTCAATTGACACCATTTGACCAGTCACAGATCTATTCTCAATGAACGTGCTTAGTGTCAATTACTTAAATGTTGTATTATTTTAATACAATGTAGTATTTTTTCAATAAAACAAGCCCTAGAATTAAATTCAAGAACCAAATTTAAGAAAGTACCAAAAAATGTGTCACAGCACCGGTGAAAACTGTAGTGTAATTCATTACTTTTTCTACCTTTTTGTTCTTCATAAACCAGTTAAGGGATTGGTTCTTCTTTCACTGGTCAAGAGTCCTTTCTTTTTGTACTTGTTCTATTTTCACAAATCCCAGGACCAGTCTGTTGGACCAATTGACACAAATTTCCCGCAGGGGTATTACAGCAGTGCACAATATAAATTTTATTAATCTGAGGGGGTAAAAAAGGGTAAATTTGGTAACTTCATGTTATATTTTTTTTATCTTATTTAGTTTTGGAGACATGAAGTTACCAAATTTACCCTTTTTTATTACAAAAATTAGCGGAAAGGTGTCTCGTAGTTTTTGAAATAAGGACCTTTTAGGGAGTAAACTGAATTCCTGTATTTTAAGACTTCTTTGTCACCCCATCTATCTTTTAAACTTATACACTTAGAAACAAAGCTTTACTTATCTAAAAATATTTTTCTTTATTCGTTAAGATATACATACATACAAAATTATGGGCTCCCACTGCACTATTGACATTTTTGATACTTCAATCGGGTGGAATAAAGTATCAAAGAGGGGGAAATACGGGAAATTAAATTTCTTTAGATAATTCTCTCTACTGCATATGGTAATTGCTCCTGAGCGAATACCAATCTGTAAGGGGGAGCTTTTTGGTACTTTGTTGTTCTAAAACTAAAATTGATCCTAAAAACATAGAATAAACATGCGATGTCCTGAGTGGATGACAATCTACAAGAGGGAGCTTTTTGGTACTTTTTTGTTCTTCAACTGGTACTTTTTTTTAATATCCGTTAATATTGGACCTTCAAACATAAAATAAGCATGCAATGTCCTGAGTGGATGAAAATCTACAGGAGGGAACTTTTTGGTACATTTTTGTTCTTTAACAGGTACTTTTTGAATTTTCGATAGTATTGTTATTAAACATGCAAGGTCCTGATAGAACAAGAATCTGTAAGAGGGATCTTTTTTGTACTTTTTCGTTCTTTAACTGGTACTTTTTTAATTATTTATTTATACTTAACCTAGAAACATACAATTTAACTTTCAGAATAAGAGGATACTTTTTGGTTTTTCGATTGGAACTTTCTGATCTCTAAACCATGTCCTTCTCCGAGCAGAGAATGATTTTTCTATGGATGTTGTACGTCTTGCGATAGACGAATGGCCTATTCGATTTCGGTCATGCTGGAAGGCAAATGGTAGCTAATCCGAAAGATATTTTTTTTTAAATATATTTCTTAATATGTAACAAATAAAATACAGCTATTTGTTAAAAAAAAGATCTTCATAACTTTATAGTCTATTAAAGTACTAGGTATGGTAGACAATTCGCTAGACCAAAGTCTAAATTATTGACTATTGTAGTTTTGTCTAGTTTAGTCTAGTCATTGACATTATTATAGTCTAGATATAGATTTGTGTATTATTTGTATTATATCCACCTCTGTTACGATCATTAAACTTTTTACTAGATAGACGCTATGCCTAATGTGAGCGGCCTATGACCGTTAAGGAGTTAGAATTGGGACTACCCTTCCAAGTTGAATTGGGCAAGTGGGTTGGGGAGATATAGGACCTTCCAGTCCACTCTAAAAGCAAATTTCTAAATAAACGAATGAACAATAGGAGAATTCCCAAATGAACACTTTCTTTACAAGTTTCTTCGAAACCCATACAATAGGGTCAACACCACTTACAAACATATCATCAAGGTGCTCAGGTGCTTTTTGCCTGATTTCCGCATGACGAAATAGCAGCTTTGCCCAAAAGGTCCTTTGCCCACACAGTATTGAACATATCTCTGTACTGTAAACATGAACTAGACTTAATTTTAGATTATAGGCTAGACTATGGCCTAACCCATTACATGCTACAGTCGACTCTTGATAATTTAAAATTCGTTAATTTGAATCTCGCGATAATTTGAACTGTTTTCCAGGTCCCTTGAAAAACATTTAATAAATTGAAAAAAATCTATGTAATTTGGTCCCCTCGGTAATTTGAATTTATTTGAATGGCATATTTATCGCCGACACGCTGTAATTTGAATTTTTTGGCTCTATGCTCTATAATTTGAATTATTTTAATGTGCTGTGTTTTATGCAAAATATAAAATAAATAAAACAATGATTTATTTTAGTTTATATGCGCTGCTTTATAGAAATGACTTCTTGCCCGACAGCGTTCTATAATTTGAAGTTTTGTTTTTTTACACTCTATAATTTGAATTCGTAATGTGATTTTGTTTTGGTTTTTAAAACAAAAATTAAAATCGTTTGCTTTGCTAGCGGTCATAACACTTTTAACAGCTATAATCATGATTGAGAAAGCCTGGAAAAATATAAATTCTACAACCCTTTTTAACTGCTTCAGAAAGTGCGGTCTTACGAAAATGTCTTAAGCTGAATTATCAGAGCCACCAGAAGTTACGCACTCTCATCCAGGATGGAGACTTCTGCCTAACTCTGAAGAGGTGAGTTTTGAAAACTATGTTCAAGAAGATAATAATGTCAGTGTCTATGGTGCCCTAACGTACGCTGAACTGTTGAATTTGACTTCTTTGGATGAGGAAGATGAAGCAGACGAAGATGAGCAACCAACAATTCCAGTTTCATTAAGTGAAGCAATGAAAAGTCTTACTTCATTACGCTCCTACGCTCTCAGAACGAATACAAGTGACGATTTCTTTTCAGCTTTAATCACAATTGAAAATTCATTGGACAAAGACAGATTGAATTCGTTCACTCAAAAGAAAATTACGGACTTTTTTCATTATAATTACATATGTTCTTATACATGTATGTATGGACATACTGTAAGAAAGTTCACAATAAAAAATCTTTAATTTTAATTAAACTCTTATTAGTTTGAATTTTTTCTATCTCCTCTTGTTAATTTGAACTCTCGTTAATATGAAATCTCGATTATTTGAACTTTTTCTCTGGTCCCTTGAATTTAAAATTATCAAGAGTCGACTATATTTTTTAAAATTACTTTAGCTAGGTAACATTTTAAGAGCTCATTTCCACAAAAAGTTACTTGTACAGATATATTTACAGTGCCAGTGACATACATTTTGCTTCTTTTGTTTCCCATACAAATCCCCTTTGTTAAAATCCCCTGTTAACTAATAAATAACTACCATTTTGTACCTTTTTCCGTTCTGATTACAGTTATGACGGACTCTATCACCGAAAGTTGGTTGTATTATGTTTTAGTGAGCTTAATGCTCATACCTGTTTATATGCTGTTTAAACTTTTAAAGTTTTTCGGTTGGGAACTATTTGTGAACAATTAGCCAACAGCATTAAGTACTAAAACAAAAACTGCAACAACCACCCTCTTCTCAGCATCTCATGTGTGCTGGCAAAAACTCGTTTAAAAGCTCAAAAGGGAGTTAAAACAAACATTCAAAATTAAAAAAAGGTAAGTTGAACTATTTTGCATATTTTTTATAAAAAAAAAATGTTTTGTTAACTGTTTGTTTTATGTTCCTTAAACAATGTTTCTTGTTTTTGTTTTCTTAACTGTTTTTGTTTTTCCACAAAGAAGGTCATAAATTGTTATTTTCACGCACTGTTAAACATTCAAGCTTTTTAATATTTACAGATTCAGTTCTTTTAAAACTCATACAATTTTATTACATTTTGAACAGCATATTTTTGTTTTACTTTTATTTTATTACATTTTATGTTTTGTTACTACATATTATTTTTTTTTGAAACTGAAAAATATTTTACCATGTTTTTTATTTGTTTGTTTAATATGTATTATTTTTTTTATTTAAAAAACCTTTTAAAATTTACGCAAAACAAATGAAGTTAAGGAAAATATTTAACAAATTTACGGATTATTCTGAAAATATTTTTTTTCTATTTGTTTCAAATTTAATTTTATTTAGTGTTTTATAATATCTTTTTATTATTTATTCAAACTTTGGAGATTCAATGGAATTATTTATTATCTGTAATCTTATTTAAGACTTTATGGCTAAAAATCAAATAAATACATTTAAATATTTAAGTAAAATGTATTTAAGAAGTAACACCTAATCAGATACTAATGGCCATTTTCTCAATGTACCGACAAACTGTCTCTTACTTAATGTCAACATAAATTTATTAGACCGATAAACTGTCTGTTAACAATTTTGGGTTTCTCAATATACCGACAAAAAACATTGTTTTCAGTTGGCAACACCTCTCAAAATACATGTAAAAGTTGGGAGTCAGCTGATTGAATTTATCTGTACGGCAAATAAAAGGAAAATAAAAAATTGGCAGATGAGTGCTGGTTAGTTTTGCGACAGAATAGAAACAAATGAGACATTGAGAAAACAAATTTCTTTAATGTGCAGTTTTTCGTTGGTAAAAAAGATAATCATGTAATGAGAAAACGGCCATAAGTGTTTAATTTATTTAGGTATTAAAGATTTTTTTTTTTTTAAATTCTAAAACTAAATCAAAAGTAATTAAATTCCTTAGGCAATATAGAGAACTATGGTATTCAAACGATTAACCGTTTTTCAATTAATCGAATAATTTTGGGCGATTAACTGTTTAAATAATTTAAAGTTGCTTATTTGCAATTTACGAATAATTTATGTCGATTAATCAAAAATTGTTTATTCACAGTATTAGTTTTATTTGATTAATCAAACATTTTGGGCGATTAATGGTTCGAATAATTAAAAATTGCCTATTTTCGATTAACGAATAATTCGAATAATTTATGTCGAGTAATCGAAAATTGTTTTTTCAAGGTATTACTTTTTTCGATTAATCGAATAGTTTTGGGCAATTAACTGTTCGAACAATTATAAGTTTCTTATTTTCGATTAACGAATAATTCGAATAATTTATGTCGATTAATCGAAAATTGTTTTTTCACAGTATTGGTTTTTTTCTTTTATATCAAAAAATAAGCGGGTACGATTTGAATACCATTTTATTGTTTCTTAACTCATAAGCATTTCCTTGAGTAAAAATTTTTTAAATTTTATTACAGTAATTTTGACTTAGCTGCACAATCTCCTTTGCACGATTTTTTGGGCAGGTAAATCAAAAATGCAGCTATCTTAAATGCACTTACCTGCCTAAATGAGCAGGTACTCAATTGTGGTTACTAAAGTAAAGTTTTTGATTTAAAAGTGGAATAAAAAATCTTTTCATTATCACAGTTATTCCCGCTTATTTGATTTTCTAAAATGCACGACTTTTAACGCAATTAAACGTGAACTCAATGAATCGGCAACGCAATTTAAACGAAAATCGCTAAATTGAGCAAGATGTGCAATAAAGCGAAACACCCATGTGTAGATAGAAAAGAAAACTCATTTCTTTATTTATTAAGTTAACAAATCGTTTAGGTTTTTTGAAACAAAATAAAATTCAGGTACGTTCATTGTACAATCTTTCTGCCGCAAAATAATTTTTTTACGTTTGTGGAGCAAAACCACATTAAGTTGACGGAAACAATTAACCGAAACATTTGCTTTTGTTTTTCGCAATGCGGGTGACGCAATTCAACTGAACTCAACTAAACGGGTATTTTTACATTGACAGAATGATTTCTTTTCATGATTTTTAGTGCAATAAAACGGGAAACTCAAATGAGCGGGGCTTAATTAACCGAAAACAACGTACATAAAGTTATATTTTATTAAAATTTTATTTAAAACAACAGGTCATTTTATACATGCATGTATGTATATTTAATATAAAAGGAACATTAACAAAAACAATGAGAATTCACAAAGAACATTAAAATTTATAAAAAAAAAACAAAATAATCGCGATTTATATTTTTATAAACAGCTTAAATTGGATATTTATGTGAAAAAATGGCCACAATATTTTTTTCATGTGTGCATCTAACTTTGATGTTTTGTATGAAAATATTTTAAAGCTGCCCAAAAATATGAAAAATATGCATGTATACAAAATGCACGCAAACAAGGATTATAAAGAATAATTCCAGAAAATATGTAATTTGGGCAGTTAAGTCAAAGTGCAGCTAACTTAAATTTTTTGTATGAAAAAAATTTTAAAATGCCAAAAATTTGGTGCATTTATCTTAAATGTGCAGGTATAGAAAGTGCACTTAAAAAAGGAATTTGTATGGAATTATAAAGAATAATTCCAAAAATTTTCAATTTTGTGCAGTTAAGTCAAAAGTGCACGTAAACAAAAGGCAGTTAAGTCAAAACTACTGTACAAAGACTGAAACCAAAGAGTTTGGGAAAAATTTATTTTTAAAAATGTTTGGTACAGTCTTTTTATGATTCAGATGAAGAAGACGTTTTTTTTGAGACGAATTAAAACAACCTTCTACCAGACCTTAACAAGGCTATTAAAAATGTTAAAAAAAATCAATAAGAGATTCAAGCGGCTTAATAGAGGAATACCAATTTTTATAAATGACGAGAAAAAGAACAGGGAAATTGTAAATGCTTTATAACGCTTTACTTTAAATCTCTTCAACGTCAAAAATAAGTCAAAGAATCTTTTCTTAATCAAGTTTAATCAAAACAAAGGACAGAAATCATTTAATGTACATTTAAACTCTTTTTGAAAGATTATTTTAAAAGATTAGCTTAAATTTTGATGCTATTTTTATTTCGATTAACCGAATAATATAAAATTGCTGGATTGTTATTCGATTAAATTTTTACCTCGAACAATTATTCCCGCGATTAATAGATTAATAAAAAATCGATTAATTGAATACCCTATAGTGAACTATACACCTAGAATATATATATATATATATATATGAGACGAGGTAACCAGATTCTAAGAGCAACATCCTATAGTTGTATTTTAACATTGTTTATGTTTATAGGACCATAAAAGCAGGGCCGTGGAATCAGAGTTGAGGTTTTTGTACTGGAGTCAGACACGGATTCGAAGTACCCACAAAAACTCGCGACTCCGAGTTTTTCGGAACAAAAAATTTAAAAAAATTTTCTAATATTTTTTAAAATAAAAATTCTTCGAAATTGGCATTGCAATGTTTAAAATATCGGTTTGAAATTTTTACAGAATTATTTTCTTTCTATATTAAACCATTTAAAAAGTACTGCATTAAAAAAAGAGCTTGAAGTCAAATATGGACCAGTCTCTTATATAAATTTAGCATCAATGTAAGAGTCGGAGCCGTAGTTGGAGTCGGAATTGGAGTTGTAGTTGGAGACGGAGTTGAAGTTGAAGTCGGACTTTAAAAATTTCAGCGGTTGGACTCGGATTCGGAACTAGAACTTTTTTGACGACTACACAGCCCTGCATTAATGGTTAAAATTAACCATAATTTGGTGCAAATTAACTATAATTTAGAGAAAATAACCTATAATTTGGTGATATCTAACCCCAAAACGGTCAAAAGTAACCACACTTGAAATATATTTTCCATCCTGCTTTAACTGGTTGGCAATTCTACGTTAAGCTTATCTGCCGTATTAATAAGAAATAATTTAGCGCTCAAACGTATGTTCCAACTATATTTACATATAAATTTTCCTTAAAATTCATTTAAAATCCAATTTAGTTTTCTATGAAAACGTCAGTCAGTATGTATTTCAATTAACTAGTAACTTTCGCCCCTTTATAAATATGCTTATAGGCGATGAACAAGTGTTTGCCACACAAATTTTGTTTTTTTTTTGTTGTTTTTCAGTTTTTTTAAGAACTTAACAATTTGTTTAGTGAGTAAAAATATCTCTTTAACTAAAACAAACTTATTTAATTAAATTAAATTAATAAAACCGAAATGGTCACCTGAGTTGGTATTGCCAAACCGAGCGTAAAAACAAAAAAAATCGGGAATTTTAAGCAAACACAGCAAGTTTAACTACTGCAGCAATTAAAAACACATAATTTTTTTTACTTTCAAACATATTTTTTGAAAATTAAAAATAAAAAATAAAAATGTTTTAGCATGTTTAAAAATTTAATAAAAGTGTTGGATTTTATTGTTTAATCCCACCATGCTTAAAGTGGTGTGATTGTACCAGCTGCTGGTGCTTTATCAAACATAGTTTGATATATTTTTGATTGTACCAGCATGATTGAATCGTGTGTTGTAAATTTAGCTAATAAAAGTTAAATCGTCAAGGCATAAACATCAAAAAATACAAAATTTAAAATATGAGTGCCAAAGAAAAAATATATTGGGGAGAATTTCTCGAACTTTATAAAACAAAGCCTTGCCTATGGAAAGTTAAAAGTACGGAATACTGCAAATGTGAATTAAAAAACCAATGCTATAATAAAATTGTAGAAAATTGTGTCGTTATTCATTCGTGGAAATGAACTTTGTACCAGCATGCTGGTGTATTGTGTGCTTCAAGCTTAATTGGACAATCACTTGATTGCACAATCATGATGAACACATTATGGTAACCACTTTATTGATAACCGAAGCAAGAAAGAAACAATTAGTATTAAAGGAGGGTTAGCAGATATTACATCGAAAGCAACAATAAAATATCTTGACGAGAGTCTCAACTTTAAGCCACATTTGCAGCATGCTTGTGAGAAGGCTGCAGCAGTAAATCATAGACTTAGCAGGATTATTCTAAATTTTGTAGGCTTAAGACAAATTCAAAGAATGTTACTTTCTAAATTAACAATGTCGATTTTATTCGAGTGAACCGATATGGGCGAAATTCGTAAGAAAAATGTCTCTGTTTTGGCAGAGTTGCCTCAGTGTATTTACTACTAGAGGCATTATATGCAATTGCTGGAATTATCCCACCAGACATTTCAGCTAACGAAATATATCTGCATATATTGTAAATGTGAAAAGAAACGAAAACGGACTAAAACAAACGGGAAAGAAAGTCATTGGAGTGAAATAAAAGAAAGTTCAAATGGCAAAGGAGATGGGATGGCAAAGAAAATGAAAAAAGAAAGATGAAAATTCAGGGTAATTTCTGTAAAAAGAAAAAAGACAGAACGTAAATATGGAGAGTTTAACTTAACTATCATCTCATCCAGTTTCTTAAGGGCCTCGCTCTTAATTTGTTTACGCCATGTTCATATGTGGTCGTCGTCCTCCGGGTTCCATTCGACAGCATTCCTGGCAAGATCGGACAGTGACTTACGGAGTGTGTATCCAATCCAGTTTCCCTGTCTTCTCTGTATTTATACACACAACGGTATTTGACGTGTTTCAGCCAACCAATTGTTGTTTGATATTGTTTGTGGCCAGAAGATTTGTAGAACTCTTCGAAGACATTTATTTACGAAAACTTGCAAGGTGTTAATGTCTCAGGAGGCAGCGTTCCAAGTTTCACATCCATACATTCATTCAACATTGGTGTGGAAAATGTTGATTTTAACACGGCCTGATATTGGGGACGATTTCCATACTTTACTGAGCTGGCCAAAAGATTGTGTGGTCTTTTTTATTCGGTTTACAATGTCTTCACTACATCCACCAGTTCGATCTATAACAGCTCCAAGGTAACATAATGTTTTAACTTCTTCTAATATTTCGTTATTTATTAGAAAAGGATTTAAGTTTCTAGAATTTATTCTTATAACTTTGGCCTTTTTATATTGATTTTCAATCCCGCTTTCTCTGATATGGTGTTGAGACCCCTTAGGCTTTCCATCGTTAACTAATGCATCCACTATTCAACAATATCGTCGCAAGAATTAAAGAACGCTTTAACTGACAAAAAATCGAAAATACGTTTTTTGCATCATTTTTATCAGAAAAAAATACTGCGTCGATTGGTCCCGGTCCCATATTTGTATGATGAACACAAATTCACTTACACAAAAAAAAAAAAAAAAAATCGTTTGCTGTAAGCCGCAGAATCACCGGGAATAATAGACTTGAGAGGAAATGTTTACAGCCAATATATAAAGCGAGAAGAAATAAAAATGCGTTTTTAAAATCATGTTCCTAAGTTGTATAGTTTTTGTGATATGAATTTTTTTCTACTTTCTTTTATACAGGTTTTTTGGCTCTGGTGAACATTTTATGTTTCTTCAGTTACAGAGTTCTTTAATTCCTGCGACGATATATTGAGGAGCAGTACAGACATCACGCAACCTGGACGAACAAAGGGTAGGGGTGTAATTAAGTTGGACATGCTTTAACCCCCAAAATCGTTTTAGGCATTGTGCTGTTTTTGGAAGAAAAATGGCTGGTAATTTCAAACTCCGTAACTAAAATAAATGTATTGCTACAAATCAAGGAATAGAGAAAATCCCGAACCACACACATTTTTTTCAGCGGTCCCTCTTTTTTTAATTTGAGAAATTATTCGTCAAAAACAATGAAACCAGTACTTTCAACCAATTTGAAGCACATCGAAAGCTTTACGAAGGTTTTGCGGAATATGTTTCATCAAAGTGCAAGTGATATTTTTATTTTAAAGAAAAAGAATAAGAGGCATTACTACAAAAAGATTGTTGTTAAACTTCAGAAAAAAAACTTGCAAAATCATTGGCAGCGACTAAAGCAGCGATTATAAAAATTTGCGGGAAACAGAATTCTTCTAAAAGCAAGTAAATCGGGTACCACACGAGTTAAAGCCGAAATTTTTTGAAAAAGAACTTTGCATGTTCGATATGCTGCTCTAGCAGTAATTTTTGCATTAATCATTACTGTCACTGGAAAACGGATCTATAAAGACAATCGGAAGCGAAAGAAATCGTATATGAAGACCGGTTAAGAATCAACACTTAAGTTGAACATCCATAGAGCCGAGTTAATAATTGTAGTATATAGTGTGTACCTTTCTGAAAAAGGGTCAGACGATCACTGGGGACCAGTGAAGAGAGATAGAACTAACTACTGAAACCCGGAATAATTTATATATTTAATCATAGTCAAATTCCATATAAAATCTAAAATCCTTAAAATATGCTTGATTTTTTTACTTAATTTTTCTTAACTCACAACTGATGTCAATGGCAACGTGCTACAATCTGCAAACCTTGAGATTAGAATTTGTTGCCTGTTATTTATTATGATTTATTTCGTTTTGAGAATTTATTACTTTCACTTAATGTTTTCGCTTCTTTTCGATGCCATTATTATTTCATAAAAAATCTCATAGCCGGCGAGTGTGTTAAGATAAATCCAAAATGTCTCGGCAGAAAATAAGTTTGGTATTTTTGAAAAATATTTGCGTATAATTTATGTGTTAAAAGGTATTGAGAATATAAATAAAACGTCTCAAAATAAGTCACTAAGAAGGGATAAACAAAGAGGGTTTATTAAAGAAAAACCACTTAAGTTTCTACAATCCTAAAACTTTATTTGAAAATGGAAATATTTTCACATCTACGTGCAATAATTCACTCAATTTGCCAAAGTTCTTGTTTTATTTTTTTTTCTGTTTTGCTATTTTTATTTAAAAGGTGCCATCAAGCAAGCAATATTTCATAAATATTGTTTTATGTTTAATTCTATTTGTTTGTACAACTTTAGCTATAAAAAAAGAGCAAAAGTAACGAAACTGTTTACGAAGATGTCGTTACCGTTCATTGATTTTGTTCTTTCGTTTTCCACCACTTTTAACTATCTATCGTTTTTTATTTATTTAATATTATCTTGCATTTGTTCATTCTTTCTTTGTATTATCTCTTGTTTTTTATGCTCTTTTGATGTATTTTTTTATTGTTATTGGTGGTTTTCCTATTTCTCCGACAGTTTAATGCCGCTTAAAATTCAACCATCCATCCAAGACAACCTACATTTTTAGAAATGGTAACGATATAAATAAATATACTTATAAAGGCCAACTTAAAATGTATTAAAGAATAAATTTGAAAGTAAGTTTTTCGAAGGTTAAAAATGCGAGCTCTTACGTGAAGCCATACTCTTTTCTCCATAAGAGAGTATAAGCCACACTAGTTCTTAATTAAAAAAAAAACAAATGGGGAAACTACTCCCTTTTCTGTAAAAAAAGTGGGAGCCATAACTTTCCCCGTAAAAAAAGTGGTAGCCACAACGTATCTAAAAAGAAGCAGGAGCATACACTCTTTTATCAAGAAATATGTATGTATGTGGTCAAGGCGAATTTAACTACAGGTGGTGTTGGAACTACAACAATCCGAAAACAACAGAAACAACATAGGGTCTTTTTTGCATTGCATTGTTTGTGCTTATAACTCGAAATGTCAACCATTCTTAGCAAAACACCAACAAATAAGCTCGAACTGTCAAAATCAGATGCCGTTTCGACACCACCTGTAGTTAATTCGTCTTGCATGTGATATTCTGATTTGTTCAATAGAAAAAGTGGGAGCAAAAATTTTAATAGGCAAAAATTGGAATTACACCACTTTCTTTAGAACAAAAATTATGGGCATTTCTCTTTTATAGGAAGAAAATACCTTTCTTAAAAGAAGGAGTAAAAGCCAGTATGTATGAATCCAAAGCGGTATTAACAGTACCGAAAGCTCGGATTTTCTTAAATCAAGTAAAGAAAGATTGATTCACGTACGGATTGTTCAAGTGCGAAATACTTAACTTATCCATATTCAATCCCAAATTCGTACTTGAAACAATCTGAAAATGAGATTGATTTAAGTAAAACTAAGATTGAATCAATTTCAAAATGCGCTTGATTTAAGTATTACAAAGTTGATTTAATCCAGAACTCGTACTTGAAATAGTGAAATGAGATTGATTCTTACCTAAAAGACTACTACAGTAGTATATAAACCATCAATATACCACTTTGTTTCATGATTTAATTGTAGTTTAGGTTGACACACATGTAGTATACCATGATAGTATAGTATACAAATCCTATGTCTGTCAGGGGTATTACTTAACCGTTTTACACCTTACAGAATTTCAATTATAAAACACCAGCATCATGCCCGATATGTTTTATACTTTAAAAATATGATGTACATATTAAACTAAAAATATAAACTAAATGGGAACTTTTGTTTTTTATTTTACTTTTTAAACATGCAAATAATGTACATATGTATGCTTTTCTTCTTGTTCTGTTGTTTTTGTTGGTTCAACACAAAACAAGTAAATCGTTGTTCCCTACTTGTGTGGTGTTATTGTAGTTTCTACAACAAACTGTGACAAAAACATTCATATGCACGCCTACAGAATACAATGCTAAAAGATGAGGCTAATAGAATATATGAGACTTAAACCATTGTTGCCATTTTGTGGGTAATTACTATTGTGGGTAGAGCGTGGTGTAATTTAGGTGTTATTTAAAATCTTACTTCAGATACCCAAATAAAATCAAGATTCGATTTCAGCGATGACACTTATTTCATTTTAAATATTCTTGATAAAAAAATGCACCGTCTTCTGAACCAAAGTCGCAAGATGGAGTCTTAGATTTGAATAAAAATTACTATTCATAGTGATTTAGAACCCAAAGTTTATTGAAAAAAGTTATATGTTTTCAATATTACAACATATAATTAATATTATTTTTATCTGGTAACTTTCAAATGCTTTAGTTTGAAGAATATTTAACTTCCTTAACAGTTGTAAAACTAAATTACGAAAGGGACAGTTGTATTAAATCCTGCAGGCATTTTGTTTACTAAATAATGTATAAAGGGTATTTTTTAAGACCATGAAACTTAAAATGGTAGACAACACAAAAAAAATTAATTTTAATTGCAGATTAATACACGGCACTACTATTTGAAATTGATTTCAAAAAAATAGGGACCGCGCCTGTCCTTGACAAAACGCATTGCAGGCGTCCAATTTTGTTCCACTTTTTCGAGCATTGCTGGCTGCATGTCACGAATAAAACGAACAATGTTGATCTCCAAGACGTCAATTGTTGCTGGGTTATCAGCATAAACTAGTGACTTCACAGGTGCCACATCGCACGGCCTTAAAATCTAATTGACAGTTTATTTTCTCTAAATCAACACATCGCCTGTATTTGTGAAAAAATAAGTTTCGTCATGAAGTCGCCTAAGCTTCGAAAATCGATGGCTGATTTTCAAAGTAAATTTGGATAATTTGGTGGTGT
Organism: Pollenia griseotomentosa; assembly: GCA_963931875.1. Taxonomy (NCBI): domain Eukaryota; kingdom Metazoa; phylum Arthropoda; class Insecta; order Diptera; family Polleniidae; genus Pollenia; species Pollenia griseotomentosa. The sequence continues at coordinate 39,280,232 of OZ007563.1, read as the reverse complement.
TGTTCAAGCATGAATTTATTTATGATGATGTGCTTGAGAAAAAAGTGAGCGCAGTATGACAGTTCGTTTGACAGCTAACCTTTCGTAAGCTCTATCGGGATTAAAAACACCCATTATAAAGGAATGGAAACGAGCATTTTGAACCTTCTCTAGATATATGCAACCAAATGTGGAAGTTAAACTTTTTATTTTATGAGTTTTATTTTAAGTTCTATTAATGGTTTTTAAGTCTTTAATGTTATTTTTGTTAATTTATTTTAAATTACAATAAGAATCTTAACAGTTTGACTAATATTGATCTTCTTTCAATGGGTTTGTTGTGTTTTTTGCTTCTTTGAAAATGTCTTTTTTTAAAATAAAACTTCAATTTTATATCAGGTGTAATTTCATTAAAATCGGGTAATTTTGCTTCATCTCAAGTGTAATTTTTAGTTTTGCTGGTGGTAACACTGCTTTAAACGCTCACTTTGTATTTTAACTCTCAGAGAGGCACAGCCAACAAAAAGTTCAATTCTTTTTTTACTTGGTTTAAGAATTTTGTACTTATTTTAAGAAATTCCGGGATTGATTTTCGACAGTACGTTTTAGTGGAATACGTACTTTAATTTCTAAATGCGACTCGTACTTAAAGTAAGAATAAAAAACTTAATATATCCCAAGTGTTTTACTTTCTGTGTGTGAGAAGCCCTTTTTTTTAATAGAAAAAGTGGGAGTGACACATTTTCTATAGAAAAAATGGGAATTACGCTACTTTCTATAGAAAAAGATGCGAGCCTCTGTCTCGTCTGCAGAGAAAAATGTGTAGCTTCCATTTTTCTGTTTTGCTCACTATAGACAATATTAGATCAACATATCGCACCTGTTCATCAAAAGTAACACAACTCAAAAAACTCTATTTTCCACTTTTTTGACGGAAACAGTGTATGATTACCATATGGAAAAAGGAAGAAGAGAAATAAATTTTGTGATTTTATTGAAATATTATTGAGTTTCCTTTACAACGGTATATTTGTTTATAACAATAATTCCCTTATATTGGCGGAATTAGTTTTTTGCTTCTACTGAAAACTTGTAAATTTTGAGTTGTGTTACTTTTGATGAACAGGTGCGATATGTTCGTATTAAAAAAATTTGTGGCCACACTATTTTCTGTAGAAAACAAAAATGGCCACCGAAGCATCATTAAATTTTACAGAAAACTGAGGAGGGATACTTTTTTCTTTAAAAAAGTTAAAAAAAGTAAAGAAACAGCAAGTTTACCTTTTTTTATAGAAGATGTTAAAAGTCAAACTTTCTACTACACACAGTAAAAGCGGTATTCCGGAGGGTATCTTATGCCCATTTTTGCTATTAGAGAATTTTCATATTACCCTCGCAAATTTTATATAGAATCTATTTCAACTCCATTTATCCAGATGTGGGATTCTAAATGGCAAAGTATTCTTGACAGTAAAAAAATTTTCGGATATGTTATTGTGTATTTTTATGAGTTGTTATTGTTGCTATTGTTGTTAATATTATTTTTATCTATCTTTTGGTTTGGTTATTCGGCAAATATGACAAGTGAAGCATGACGTTAAAAACCACGTATGGGATCTTTGACCCCAATGTTTAAATCTCCGTACAAATATTTACCCATTTTACCAATCATTCTTAAAAATAAACAAACAAACAAACACAAAGTTAAACTCAACACACAGCTACACACACACACACTAACACAAGTAAAAATGTGTTTATACTCCACTACAAATACATCTCCCTATATCAATATGCCCGAGAGCGTTTGCTTTCGAGCTGTACGCACGAGTGTATGTTTGAAGGATTTTAAAATATATTCCATTTTAGTAACCTGAAAGGATTTCTGGTATTTGTGCAATATTTTACTAAATGAATATTAAGTTAGAAAAATAGTTACAAATAAATACAATAAATATTTATTAAAATAAACGTTTTGAATTCCTTGTGGGAATTAATTAATTTAGGATTCATGTTTACCAAATTATTCTCTACTTGTGTTGGTACTTCACTTTTGATTTCACTTTTTGGCCACTTGGGCACATTCCAATTGGGGCATTATTTACATTTTTAATATAAAGGGTGTTTAAATTTGAGGTGTCATCGGTCAATGGAAATCGCTACAAGAAGATGATCCAAAAATTGGTGATTTAGACGTAGAGAATATGTAGTTTCAACAAGATGGTGCCAATTGCCACACAGCAAGAGAAACAATGGATCTTTTGAAAAAAGTTTGAAAATCGCCCTATTTCTCGTTGAAGAGGAGTGAATTGCCCACCAATATTGTGCGATTTGTTACATTTAAACTATTTTTTGTAGGGTTTTTTTTAACCCAAAAGTGTAAAGCAATAATCCCACAATAGTTTAAGAGCTAAAAAATAAAATTATCGAGCAGATATCAACCAACAGTTCATTGAAAAACGTGATTGAAAATTTAAGTAAAAGATTGGGAGCCTGCCGAGCCAGTAGGGGGTACTCTTGACCGACATAATTTAACATTTTTAACCAGATCCTATTTGTAATAAACTGAAATAAAACTATGTTTAATATCTCAAAAAAAAAAATTTTTTTTATTCAAATTAAAATGATACCTCAATTTTTGGACACCCTTTATAAACAAAATTTCATTCATTAAACATGTTTGGTCAACCAAAACAAATTATACCAAATTAATGTCGATAATATTGTTGATATTGATAATATGTTTTACAAATTATTGCAAAGAATATTAAATAAATGCATATAAATATTTAAAACTAATTCAACTAAAGACCATGATACAAAATTTTCAATTTTATGTATTTGCAAAATGAGCACTAGTTTGCATTGATTACAAAGCAAAAATATATTTATTTTATTTTAATTATTTTTTATTACATTATTTCGTTGAAAATAAGCTATTTTGCAAAAATTCTTGTTGAAACATATTAATATTAATTAGAATTGAATTATAACTGTAAACCAATAATACAAACATTATTTGGGTTTGGTAGTTGTATGGGAGCTATGGTTTAATAAAGACCGATGCTGATAAAATTGGGCCAGGTGATTAAAACTGTAATAAAATATTTTTAGTCCGAATTTAGTCTTAATACGAACATAATAAAAAAAAGAAAAAAAAAAGATTCATCAGATAAAGATTTTTTTGTTATGTTTATATAAATACAAATGGGGGATTTCATGTCAAGTGACCCAATTTTTAAATCGATGTCTTCCGAATTGGATGAAAACTACCTTAAAGGAATAGACTTTTTTTCTGTTGAGAAAAAAAAAAAAAAACATTCCGGATAAAAAAAAAGTTTTAAATTTAAAAAAAAAAATGTTAAAAAATTTTTTAAAAATAAATTAAAAAAATTTTTTTTTTCAAAAGATTGATCAAATAGCTATCTAAGCTACTTGGGACAAATTTTGCGAACACCAATAGGTAATAAGTTACATGGATGAGAATGTCAAACTTTGACCCCCTCTAACTCAGAAACTTTTTGACCGATCTTGTTGAAAAGTTGTGTCTAAACTACTATCCAATAGAACTAATCTTGGTGCAAATTTTATCCAAATCAGAAGACATCGATTTAAAAGTTGGGTCACTTGACATGAAATCCCCCATATGTTTGTTAATGAATTAAATTAATTTTTGTTATATTTTTATGTAAATTTATTATATTTTTATATCGTTCAAAATTAAAAGCACTATATCGTCAGCTCATTACTGGTTTGGCGCATATGCCAAAAAGTCAGAATGAAGAAAAACCACAAAGAAGGTTTACATGAAGATTTGCCAAAATGTATACGATAGAATTTTTTTTAAATATTTTCTCCGCTGCTTCCGGAATATGTTTTAAAGAAAAATGTAAGTTTTTGTCAATTTGTAATAAAAAGAAAACATTGATGATTTTTTTTTCTTTTATTTGGTTTTATTTTACAAAAACAGTTCCATTTTTATATTTTTAATAAATTAGTATTGTGGTTATTTTGTTGAACTATCTGTGGTTTTTAATCCAAATTTTTAATATTTTTAATTAGGCTTAAGTTCATTAAATTTAATTTTCATTAAATTATTTTTATGAAGAAAGGAATTTTACAACATGAAAATTAATTAAAATTGTTATTGATAATCTTCCATTCCTGACCGTGGCCGGGATTCGAACCGCGGCCGCACAGTGGGGCCTTTTGACTTTTTTCGTTGCAAAAATCATAACTTTTAAACTGATAAAGATATTTAAAAATTTTAAAAAGCATTTGAAAGGAAACTCCCTCAATATACATGATTTGCAAGGTCATAGGTTAGGCGCGGCACTGTGCACAGTGTCTGCTTTCGACTGTTTTTATTACAAACATCATAACTTTTGAGGTAAGAAAGATATTTTAATAAAAATGAGTATCATTATTGGCCATAGCTTTGTAGAGGCACTGTGCACAGTGGTTTTTTTGTTAAAAACATCATAATTTTTGAAGTTACCAAGAAATTTGTAATGGGGAAAAAACATTTGATTTTTAAATCTTTTAGGATCAAAATAAGTGCTCCCTTATTGGGATAGGCATTGGACACGATGACACCTTTGACCTTTCTTGTCGCAAAAATCATATAGTTTGAAGTAATGATATTTTTAAAATTTCTCAAACATTTAAAACACAACTTTTTGTGCTTTAAATGACATTCTCATAGGGAAATGTAGAAAAAATGCTACTCTAAAATAACATGTTATATTAATATAACTCTTTTTATTTATATAACAGATAAAAATTATTGAAATATTTTTAATACTAATGTTAATTTATAATATTATTTTATATTAGATGGTACTGCTTCTTTTTTGGCAGAGGTAACCTTTTTATATCCAGGAAGAACATTCACATTATGACTCTTTAAAGAGCTTCGTAAAATATTATATTTCTCCTTTGACAATCCCAAGTCCATAAATAACGCTAAGGCTTCTTCTATGTTATACTTTGTCGGTAATGCATTCGGAGGAGTTGGAATACTTTTTTTAATCCTTCGCAGTCGATCTGGGCTAGTAAGCTCCACAGCTTTTGTAATATCAGACCTTGTTTTATCTTTTACGTACTTAAGACATATTGCTTCTGACAGATTCGATGTAGATATATCTTTTGTAGCATGAAGTTTACGTTTTTTTGTGTACTCCGAACACTCGTTTATAGTTTTAGCAGGTCTTCCTTTTCTGCTGTCCAAAGATGTATGCGGTTCTTCGATGTATTCAAAAGTTGTTACTCCATTTAGCCGGTCTGAGTACTTTTCCATAAAGGTTTTTGTCGTACTGTTGAAGGCAAGCCATTTTCTACGAATATCCAAGAAAACGAAGTGAATTTTGTTTTTAACATCCTTTTCCTGGTAAACCGTGCGATTTTTCCACAATAGCCAAATTAAATACATTTTCATTATGTGATTTTCTAAATAACTCGAGCAATTCCGAATTTTGAAATGACATTATGAGTTCTGGTACTGATCACTACTTTTGCAAAGTAAAACTTTAACTGATTGCATTACACAATTGCAGATTAATTTATACCCAAAAATAAAAAGGTTCAAGCTACATAAATCATAACGAAACATAAATCTAGGCCACAATTAACTGGATTATATACAACTGCAGTTTTTATTTTACTTAGTATAAAAACCAAGTTTTAAAACTACCTGCCTATTTTCATAATGTGTTCTTAAATTTAAATAAATAAACAAATTCTAATAATTATGCCTACCTGATTGACACAAGAAAATATTGTTTATAAATAAGGCTACATACATACATATTTATAAGTAGGCACATATGCATACATTAACAGAAATATGTCAGTCAGTTCCACACTCATAAAATTATTACAGTAACTGATTGTGGGTTATTAAATTCGTTTTCCGTACTGTTAAAATTGAATAAAAATATAGTTATTTTACGAATAACTTTATTTTTTAACATTTATGTTTGTTGTTCAAAAAACAAACTACCAAAAAATAATGTTTTTCCGTATTTATTTTGTTATGTAGTTTGATTTTTGTCAGTTAAAATATATTTTTTAAAAGTAAAAACTATTCAATTTTAAGAAATGTGTTGTTTAATAAATAAAAAATTTGAAAATGAATGTAAAAATCATTTGTTTTAAATGAAATGTAAATGATCCGTTTTTTAAATTAATTTTAAGTTATATAAAATGAATTTTCGTTTGAATTTAACTACATAATATTTTGAGTGCACTTATATTTACATTTTTGTGCTGTAAGATAACATAAAATATAAAAAATATTAAAATTTTGGTAGCTTTTTTCCTTATTTGGCAATTTTTTTTTTTAATTTTGGTTGCAAAAATATCTTGGCTGTGGCAACGCTGGCTATAAGATTTTAACATCTTTCTTGAAATTTCAAGAAAACCTGTAATTTTTTGTGGCCCAATTTAGCGAAATTATTTAAAGTACTGTGTAGTAAAAATGCTAAAAAAATATGGGCGTGACCATTTTTGCCCATTTTTAGATATTCTCTATTTTATTTGTAAAAAGTACCTAAATATAGGGTGTCTGAAAAACGGCAACTGCCAAAAAAGTAGGGTATCTGGTGGACATTTTCTTACTTATTTTAATAAACAATAGATATACCTTTAAAACAATACCAAAAAAGTAGTGATCACATGGCAATATTTCTGACACTTCAATTCTAAAATGTCTTTTTTTTTCTCAAAATCACCTTTTTTTGGACTTTCTAAAAAACTGTCGACTTTAAGCAGCTCTACCAGCTATAATTTTTATCCAATTAATTAATTTAAATTTTGAATTCTGATCAGTAAAATGGTCTTTATGCGATGTGTTCATTCATTTTACAAAATTTTGTCATCAAATTTTGTATTTTTGCCACGGTTTTTGGGAAAAGGCGCCACAGTGGGCCGGCAGGTTACCATGACATGTTTCGATAGCAACCACTCGATCTCCTCAGATGGATTTGCCGTTTTACACTCGCAGCCATCGACAACTGCTGACGTCAATAGTCAAACATCAATCTTTAAACCAAATTGTATTTTAACCTTTGGTAGATCGAAATGTGCTTTTTTTTTAGTGATTATCCATTTTAATTGGTTTACATGTTTTTTCCTTACTTCTGTTTTTTTCGTACTTTTTGTCAAGAATTTTTACAATTAATCAACAAGTGTTTATTATTTTATAAAAACATTTTTTTTTTCTTGTTGTAATTATATTTTTCTTTTGCTTATGGTCCAATTATTAGGTCTATGCAGAATTACAACAATTAAAAAATAAACACGCACTTTGTTTGTGTATAACATAATGAAGATTTAAAAAACAATTGCATGAAAAAAAAACACAACTCTACAAAAAATCAGCAGTCGTTTTGCGTAGACGATTCGACGATGCGCCTTTGCTTTAACTACTTTTTTTCCTTACGGTCATGAAGCAAAGCAAAAGTAAAATTTATTTTGTACGTTTTTATATGAAGAAGTTGCTGCAATCGCCAAATAGTGGGCGTGTAGAGCAAAACCATACTTAAAAATCTTTAAAATAGTTGATATGAGCAAATTTAATGCTTAATATCTTAGAAACCATTAAAAATTTCGCAAAACAGGTTTTGGATTTAGAATGGGGATATTAAAAAAAAAACTATATTCCTCATACCTTACTAAGTTTTTTTTTAAAATGGTCGGTAGGTCAAACCAATAATGAACTGACGATATGAAACAAGTCAGAGCGCTATATTCGGCTGTGCCAAATCTTTAAAACCCTTCACCATACCACTCACTGACTACCTTTCACCATGGTGCTGTAAGAACAGAATGTTATATGAATATATGTATAAGTTTAACCCGGTGCGCTTTGCTACCCTGCGACTTATCTCCAAATATAAAAAATTTAATTTTTGGTGTCGCGCCCATTTCTCGAAGCCCGCCTACTCTTTGTAAGAACACACAAAAAAAATATTACATTAAAAAAAATATTACATACCTTAACGAAATTGTAACACACAAGGTATCAATTGCTTACTTTACCTGCCCACAGGTCAACTCACAAAACCTCGCGACCTGACTCCAACATTTTTCTACTTATCTACGTATATGTGTCAGTTTCAATGAAAAGGCACCTATGGGCAAAACATGAGTTTTGGAGAAAAACGATTTGAAGTTAACAAAATAATTTTGAAACGCCTGAACGCTTTTATAGCTCAAAACCCGTTATAAGGGGGTTTTGGGGGTCGCTGATTACGAATCTTGCATTGGATATTAAAAATTCAAAATGGCGGATCCAATATGGTTGAATATTTTTTGTATTCTTATTGGATTTGTTTGAAACAAGTGGATTTTTATACGCCTGAATGCTTTTATGACTCGTTACCTGGTTGTTTTTGGGGTCGAAGATTACGAATCTGGTATTAGATTTTGCAAATTCAATATGGCAAACTATTTTTTGTACATGTTACAGAAAATAGTCAGCCATATTGGATTCGCCATTATGAATTTTCAAAATGTTAGAACGGATTCATTATCTACAATCCAACAAGTTTCAAGCCACAAAAGCGATCAGATATATCAAAATCGACTTGTTAACTTTACAAAAAAAAGTCAGCCATATTGGACTTAGAATTTTCCAAATCTAATACCGATTCGTAATCGTCGGACCCGAAAACCCCCGAAAGGCGAGATTCAAGTAAATTAGATAAATTACAAAAAATTTTGTTACATCGGGTTCTTTTCCATTTCTTATTAAAGGTGTATTTTAAAGCTTACTTAGGACAAAAGTAATGCAGTCAGAAAAGTGCGGTTTGCTGCATTAGAAAGAGCGTATTGTCTTTTTTAAGAAGCACCGAAAAAGTAAAAATCGCTTTTTTCATCCATAGGTCTCTTTTAACTTTTAACAAATAAGGACCAGCGTCATATGTACACATTAAGCACTAAGGTAAGAGGACGAGTCGGGGTTGGGTTTGGAGTAGGAATTAAAAAATTTCAGCGGTTTTTTTGACGACTCCATAGTTTTCTACAGAAAAAAGTAAAAGCTTAAAACTGTTTTGTTAAAAAAGCTAAGAAATAACAATGTTTCTGTAGAACATTTTGATGGCCTAACTTTTTTTTTCAAAGAAAGCCAGACGTTTTTCTAAAAAAGAAAAACATACCTTGGCTTATTTTCTATAAAGCTTACAAAACATTCTCTTTTTTATATACAAGATTTTGAGATCCACATTAAGAAAAACTGTCAACTGGGCCTTTTTTGTACATGAAAACAGCCAAAGTCGTATAATACTTATTTATTTCAATCAATCAATGTCTTCATTTAAAGACATTAACTGCTTCGGAAGCATTCCTCTTATCAATTCATTGCCATTCATTTTTCAATTTCCCGAAAATAATTTACTAAACAAGCTTCGATTTAACCGAATAATGAGCTGATTTAAATAATTTCATATCATTATATATAAGGTGTTAAGAAAAAGATTTATTATGCGTTAATTTGGTAAAGCTTAAACGATATTTTAGCCATAACATTTTTATTTGCCATTTTTTTTTTTTTTTGCTTTGTATGTATTTACTTTGTATTTTAGCGAAAATTGGCTATTTGTATTCATACATAAATTACCAAAACTTATTTACAAATACATACACACATATTACATAATTACATAGCCATACATTTTAGATAAGTTTCTAACACACATTTACATACATTCATACATACATTAATGTTGTGTATTATTTGGTTAGAAGGTTCAAATTGTTTGCAAATAAATGGACGTTTGTTTGAATTTTACATCTAAATTGTCTTGAAGCTCATGTGTGGTTGTATTTGCAGTCGTATTATCGCTAACACTAAGGTATGTATTCGTATTATCCATGGCAACTAATGTGAAATCAATAGCGTTGTTTACTGCCACTGCTAAATTTGTTTCAACGAACTTTAACAATAATTTGATTTTGCAAAAAAAAGAAAACATATATCTTTTTTTAAATCATTGACATAAAAAAGAAATATATTGCTGTTAATTCAATAGAATTTCTGGGGATAATAAAAATTGTTTAAATTTATTTTGTTTTCTTTTAAAAAATAAAATCACGGCTGAATAATAAATACATTAATATACCCCAAAACTTTTAATGGAAGATACTAAGAGCTATTTTAACACAAAATTAAAGTGCGGCTTCCGCTATGGTTAATCCAATAAAAATCAGCAAAACATATATGTTTTGTAGAAATAGCGCGGTAGTCGCTATTATTATATCCCTTTGCACTCTGTTTTTTATTATCACCTCTTATGGCCATTTTCTCAATATATCGACAAACTGTCTATTACTTAATGTCAACATAAATTTATTATACCGATAAACTGTCCGTTAACGATTTTGGGTTTCTCAATATACCGACAAAAAACATTGGTTTGAGTTGGCAACACCACTCAATCATCTGATTGAATTTATCTGTACGTCAAATAAAAGGAAAATAAATAATTGGCAGATGAGTGCCGGTTAGCATTGCGACAAAATAGAAGCAAATGAGACATTGAGAAAACCAAATTCCTTTAATGTGCAGTTTTTCGTTGGGAAAAAAGATAATCGCCTAATGAGAAAATGGCCATTAGTTCCATGAAAAATAGTGAGGTATCTAAAATATGTTTACCTTTAGAAATTTGTGCGGTAATCGCATGTTTGTCTTATAGAACGGTAGCAGCACTTTTTTTTCATATGAACAAAATAGTTTGCTAGCCACACATATTTTTTCTATGTAAATATTATGCACCAGTACTCTTCTTTTCCTGTCAAAAGTAGTTTGGCAGCCGCTCGAATTTTCGTATAAAGCATAAAGCGGTAGTCGAACTCTTTTGCCTACAAATAAGTGGCCTTCTTTTACCCTAGAAAATAGTGCGATAGCCTGGCTTTTCTTTTATTTAAAAATTGTATAAAGCCGCACTCTTTTACTAGTCAAAAATAGCTTGATAGCCGCACGCAGTTTCGTATGAAGAATAGTGTGGTAGCCGCATAATTTTTCCTATAGAAAATAGTGCAGTAGTCGCACACTTTTTCCTACAAATAAGTTGCGGACTTCGCCTTCTATTACCATAGAAAATATTGCGGTAGCCGCACATATTTTGTCAATAAAAGAAGTGAGCACCTGCACTTTTTACCTGGCTAAAATAGCTTGGTAGCTGCACTTATTTCCGTATAAAGAATACTGTGGTGGTCGCATATTTTTTCCTACCAAAAGGTGGCGGCAGTCACCTTCTTTTGCCATTGAAAAGAGTGAGGTAGCCGTCCTCTTTTTTTATTGAAAAATTGTATACAGAAGCATTCTTTTACCTGTCAACAAAAAATTGGTAGCTGCGCGCATTTTCGTCTTTAGAATTGTGTGGTAGCCGCATATTTTTTCGTATAGGAAAAATTGTGGTTGTCGCACTTTTATAGTAAAAGAAGGCTACTGTGGTAGCCGCACATATTTTTTCCAAAAAGCAGTATGCACTTGCACTCTTACCTGTCAAAAATAGCTTTTCGTATAAAGAATACTGTGGTTGCCGCATGTTTTTAAAAAAAGGGGTAGTCGCACTGTTTTCCCTACAAATAAATGGCTGCAGTCGCCTTTTTAATCATAGAAAATATTGCAGTAGCAACACTTTTTTCCTATAAAAATATTTTGGTAGCTTATTTTATATTATTTTATTTTATTTTATAAAAAAATAGTATGCACCTGTACTCTTTTTTCCTGTCAAAAATAATTTGATAGCAGCGCTTATTTTTGTTTAAAGAATACTTTGGTAGCCGCATAATTTTTTTTTATAAAAGATAGTTTGGTAGTAGCAATCTATTTCCTACAAATAGGTGGCGAAAGTCGCCTTCTTTTATTTAAGAAAATAATGCAATAGCCGGCCCTTTTTAACTTAAAAATTGTATACAGCTGCACTCTTTTACCTGTCAAAATAGTTCACTCATAAAATTATTACAGTAACTGATTGTGGGTTATTAAATTCGTTTTCCGTACTGTTAAAATTGAATAAAAATATAGTTATTTTACGAATAACTTTATTTTTTAACATTTATGTTTGTTGTTCAAAAAACAAACTACCAAAAAATAATGTTTTTCCGTATTTATTTTGTTATGTAGTTTGATTTTTGTCAGTTTAAATATATTTTTTAAAAGTAAAAACTATTCAATTTTAAGGAATGTGTTGTTTAATAAATAAAAAAATTGAAAATGAATGTAAAAATCATTTGTTTTAAATGAAATGTAAATGATCCGTTTTTTAAATAAATTTTAAGTTATATAAAATGAATTTTCGTTTGAACTTAAGTACATAATATTTTGAGTGTTTGATAACTGCACTTATTTTTGTTTAAAGAATACTTTGGTAGCCGCCAATTTTTTTTTTTTTATAAAAAATAGTTTGGTAGTCGCTTTCTTTTACCAAGGAAAGTAGTGCGGTAACCGCACAATAGTATGTAGCTTGGTAGCCGCACGCATTTTCGTTTAAAGAATAGTTTGGTAGCCGTCTATTTTTTCCTGTAGAAAAAAATGTGTGGTAGTCGCAATCTTTTTCCTACAAATAAGTGGTCCGGCGCCTTCTTTTACCATAGAAAAAATTCAGTAGCAGCACTTTTTCGTATAAAAAATAGTTTGGTAGCCACACTCCTTTTACATATAGAAACAGTATGCAGCAGTAGCAGGATTCTTTTCCTGTTAAAAACTGAGCGGTAGTCGCAATCTTTTTCCATTGGAAAATACTGCGGCAGCCATACTGTTTTTCCGAGTAAAATTAGTACGCTAGTCCGACTGTTCCTAAAAAAATGTTGCGTTATATGCTTTCTTTTTTATATAGTGCGATAGCCACACGCTATTTAAGAAAGCCGCCGTTTAATAAATTTACTTAGAATTTTGCTTTGACTTCATATTTTTTTAAGTGTTTAAATATTTATATAGTTCGACCCTACAATATTATATAAAACTATCTGCCAAAAAAGCCTAAAAAGGTTGAAATTTCATTTTTAAAAATTAAAAAACTTTTTTGTTAATATTTTTTCTTTATTTTTTTCAGTTTTCACCACCGCATAACAAATAGCAAAAGGATTGCTCAAGGACTTTCTAACGCTACTACTTACAGGACAACAACATAAAAAGGAGAAGTGAACAAAAGTCGGTACAATTTATGAGTGGCATACAAAAAAAAATTGTTTTTAACTAACAAACCCTTTTAGTTGTTGTTTTCGTTGCTGTCATATAAAACACAAAAATTCGATAGATGGTCTAAAAAAAAAAAAAACTAAATGACATAAAAACCAACCAAAACTTTTTGGTAAAGGAAAATGTAATACGCCAACAAAGTCATCGCCTTCATCATTATTATTGTTAGAAAAAAAAAAAAACAAAACAACACTAGCAACAGCAGCAGCAGTAGCTAAAGCAGTAGCCAAAGTAGAAACAGCAGAAAAAATCACCTCATTTTTTGTTCTCTTGTATATATTTTTGCCTTTAAGGATCCCATTACAAAATACAAAAAAAAAACCAAAACAGAAACATCCAAAAACCAAGAGAGCAAGACAAGTAGCAATAAGTCTTTTTCATCCATTTGATGTAACTTTTTCCCCAAAAATAATGTATTGTTTTTGTTAATATATTTGCCTCAACGGAAAGTATGATAAAATCATCATGGCACTAATAATAAAATCCTCGTCATTATCACCATCATTAACATTGTCGTCATAGTCACTGGAGAGACAGTACAAAAACAAAAAACAAAAAAAAACACAAAAAACACATGTGAAACTATATGACTGTAGAAAAGTCCTTGTTTTCTTCATTTCTGGTGAAAAGTTACTGATTAAGCACAAAAAAATTATAACAAGACTATAATAAGACTAAGGAAAAAAAGAAATATTTATTACAAAAAAAAAACATCAAAATTTCGAAAACACCAATAAAAAGAAGAAAAAAAAAAACAAAAATAATGAAGGCAAAGTCTATTTATAACATCATCCTCCAACATTAAAAAGAGTAAAAAAAAATTATTTGGTGGTATATTTAGAGTAATAACATACTACATAAATAATACTAAACTTTTATACACACTTTCATATGTATTTTTATAAATTAGCAATATCAACTGTAGCAACTGCTTGTAGTTAAAGCTAGAACTACATATTTTCATACTTTTAAGTTGTTGTTCGTTTCCTCTTGTTTTGCGTGAGTGCGTGTATAATTTTTGTGTTATAATTTTAATTAAATTTTCACATTACCAACACAAATACAAACTAACTTATAACTATTGAAATAAAACAAAAATCTAAATACAAAAAAAAAAAAACTATACTAAAAATAATATAAAAATTCAACATAAAATCAAAAAATAAAAATCATCATGCGTCTGCCTTATCGCAATAAAAAGACCACCCTTTGGGTCATGCTTGCCATTGTTGTTGTCACAATGTTTTTATTTAAATTTACGGAATTACGTCCAATGTGTTTCTTTAGGGACGAATCATCGCCTGCAGCCTCAGCCGCTGGCCAATCAGCTGTGATGATGAGAGATGAGGTAAGTGTGAAATGTCAGCATAATTAATGTTATTTGTTTTTACTTAGATTTAAGTAGAGCGTGATTCATTATTCAACTTTAAGGCGTCAGGTAAACTATAAACAACTAAATAAAGTTTAATGTGTGCGAAGTTTTTTTCCGCCTTTATTAATTCCACTTGGGAACAAAGAAGGGGTTTTACAAGAAAATTGCAATTTATTCTATCACTTATCCCTGACTTCGTTCACGTGAAAATTAGAGAAAGATTTAAACAAAATGTTTTATCCTAAAACAAATTTACAGAAATTTTATGTAGTTTTCTATATGTACACTTATTTTATGTTAAAATATTCCTATGAACAAAATGAAAGCAATTATTATTTTTGGCCAACACATACATAACAATTTAGAGCACTCGATACTCTTGAGCAACCAACAATCTGTATACCAAATTTATCAAAAAGATTAATAATTCCCCAAAAAAAATTTAAAATGTACCAATTTTATCCCTTAAAAAGTACCCTACAATTTGGTCCTGACCATATGCAATTTAACTACCAAATTTATCAAAAGAAGAACAAGTACCAAGTTCCTCCCCGATTTCGCTATCAAAAAGTACCCTATATTTGTATCTGGGCCATATGCTATCTGATTGGCCCATACATTAACAAACATCCAAACTTTCACATTAATAATCTTTAATTATAATAATAGTAGGATAACATAAAATTTTAAATTCATCAAACGATTTATTATTCTTTGAACGACCTGAGCGCCGGCTACCTTTTAACGCTGCCAATTGATTTTCGCTATGTGTAGCCTATCCATTTCCACTTACGTCTTGCTATTTGTCGAATCATAGGCTCTTCGTTTGTTCATCATCAGAGTTCTATATTGGTGATTAGGTTTGGTCAAAAAATGCGGAATTATTTTTCGTAAACTTTTGGTTATAAATACTTGTAGTTTTCTTGCTTGCAGTTTGCCATAAGCCATGTATGTCTCTTTCCATACAGCAATGTGGATTTCACACAAGCATTGAAAATACGTATCTTAGTATTTTTCGATATTTGGGGTGATCCCTACGTGATGTGCGCCATTCAACTGATTTCTCTCACATTATACGAAGGGTATTGGTGTAGTCTACAGCAGTGGTGCCCGAAAACACACAGTCATAATTATGTGCATGTGGTAGAAGCAGCAAAAAAAATATTTTGAGTAACTAAAAAAACTTGGATTGCAAACTCGTAAGGCAAAATAAACCACACAAATTGCTTGGCAAACACACACTTTGTTTCCGTTTTGTGTTTCCCAATAAGCAACACAAACATATTTCGTACAAACATTAATTTTTCATTTTTGTTTTCAATGAATGCAGACGCCGATAGTGCTGCGGCAATTTTGCTTGCTAATTGCTGAAAACGGAGGAGAAATACAAAATAAAATAAAAAGAATTTGGAGTTAAGACTGTTTTAAACAACGAGCTATTTTGGCGGCTTAAAAAAAAATCGAATTTACGGCTGAAAATGTTTTGAATGCTTCTCCTTCTACGTTTTCACTTTGCAAAGTTTTCGCTGAAATGATTACATTTAGCCCTAGACACAACAAAAAGTTTGACAAATATCCAACATGTCTGCCAAATATAAAAAACTTTTAATATTTCTACAGACATGCTTCAAAAGTTTGTCCATACAGCAATTAACCCAATTATCAACACAAAACATTTGTACAAACGTAAAATTTTGACATGTTTGCCAAGCAATTTGTGTGGTTTATTTTTACCTTTACTAAAAATGTTAACGAAACCGAAGTTGAATGTTCTTTATCGGCATTTCCAAGAATAATATAGGTATATGAGCATTGGGCGGCACTGATCTTAACAGTTAGGATTAGGTTAGAAAGTAGCCTACTTGTTCGCCCCGTAGTGATTTCTCAATGCTCTGTAATCTGTTGTTTATTATAGTAGCAATAACCTCGTGTATATTATTTAGCACACTCCCTCAAATTGTTTTTCTTCGGACGCCACATGGCAAGTGCTCTTGTTAATCTTTTCCGCATCCTGGCACTCGATAATACACTAATCAGCCGAAATCTCTTCCTCAGCCGCTATATCTCCCTTAATGCTATGTTCACACTTCGGTTTTTAAACGCGTTTAAGCAAAATGTTGATTAAGTTAATCACAGCCGTTCACATTACATTTGAGATGATTAAGATGACAGTTGATTAAGAAAAAAAAAAAACACAACAAACAAATTTATATTTCTTTAAAGTATGAAAAACGGATAAAAACACTTCAATAAAGCTATCAAAAGATTATTTTAAACATATTAATGATGCAATTGTGAAAATGACTGGATTATTTAAAGGCGAAATTAAAAAATTAAGAAGAACTCATGGTCAGTTGTACACATGAGAGGTACGTTTAGTGTGGCCGATTCTACATTATACTTAGTTTGAGGTACGTTCAGAGGATTCTATGTGATTAGTGAAATGATTTAGTTGTAATCATGTCAATTTGCAGTAATTAACAAATCAATTCAATGTAAAATTAATCATCTCGATTTTGAAGTGATTAGAGCTGCTTAATCATATTCGAGGTGCTTAAACGCGTTTAAAAACCCAAGTGTGAGCAAAGTATAATGCAACGCTAAACGCCGGGGGAATACTGAAACTCCTCAAAATATCCTCTGCTCTTTCTTCTAAAAAGAAAAGTTTAACGAGGATTTTATCGTCACCATGGCTACAAATTATTTCGATCCGAGTCGAATAGTATGTTTTTTTTAACAAGTCAGCGCCGGTCATATTGAAACAGTATATTGATTTTTCTTAAATTGAACAAAGTTTAAAAAAAGGCCTTAAGGACATTCTTAAAGTTAATTTTCTGCCGCT
The DNA here is from genome assembly GCA_963931875.1 of Pollenia griseotomentosa. Lineage (NCBI taxonomy): Eukaryota > Metazoa > Arthropoda > Insecta > Diptera > Polleniidae > Pollenia > Pollenia griseotomentosa. Next base: position 39,262,835 of record OZ007563.1, on the reverse strand, counting down.
TGATGTTTCTTTTATTTGCATGTTATTTAGTTTTATAATCTCTTTTTTTTAACTTGCATAAATACAAATACATTTTTCTTAACATTTATGGCTTGGTTTAAAACTGCACATAAATGCAGATGGAACTCACATGCAACATGTATTACAACGTGTGCCAGCCACTTTTTGCAAAACTATCTGCCATACCAATTTCTTTTCCATTTTTTTTATAATAATTGTTGTTGATGTCGTTGTTATACCCTCAATTTGACTCACAAAATTTTTTTATAAATTACAAAATAAATTGAAATTTTAAGTAAAAAAAAGGAATCCTTTTAAGATGAGTATGCGTTTAATAGACGTCAAGCTAGAAGATCAACAAAGGTTGCCATACATGGCTTTTTCGTTTCGTATGTGACCTCAATATGCTCTTTGATTTTTTGTCATTTTATGTATGTTTGTATGAGTGTGTATTACTTTTACTTTGTTGTCGTTGTAATAATAGTTGTTGTTCTATTTTAACAGAGCTTTTTACATGTATTTTAATTAGGGTTGCCAGATGGGTTTGATTTGGCTTGATTTTTAAGCTATTTTAGTTTGTGTCAAGAATCAAGAACAAATGTTATTTGCCAAGCTAAGAAAAGAACTATGGGAATTTGTATCCCAAAGAATAGTAGAAGAATGTACAGCAGAAAGATTGTCAAAGTCTTGTTTATTTGTTTATCATTTCTTACATAATCCATTAATTTCATGTTTCAATTTTAGCTTTAGAAATCAATTTCGAATATAATACAACATATCTAAACAAAATAAAGTTCTATCTCATATGGAATAGGCGTTACTGCACCAAAACCATGCTTTCTGGTAAAATAAGGTAGTTATTTGTCTATAACCAGTTCATTTATAGACCGATTTCGTTTTTTCACTACCAGTATTCTACCAAGTTTATTTTATGTGAAAGTTGAAAAATTAAATTAAATTATTACCAGACCTTAAAAAGATTTATGTGTAGAAATAAGAGGCATTCATAATTTATTGCAGATATCTCAGCTATTTGTGCACCGATCTGGCCGAATTTCAATTCCGGACTATGCGAGACATAAATATGACGCTTTTTGCCAATTTCGATCTGGCAACTCTAATTTCTATGTATGTATGCGTGTGTGTACTTGCTTTGTTGTTAGTGTTGAGTCCTTTTAAACAAAATTGTGCTATATATTAAAGTTTTTCTGCACAGTCAAATGTAAAATACAAAAAAAAATTTTTCTACTAAAGGTGCACAAGAATAGAAAACAATAAAAAATAAAAACTAGAGCAATTTTAAGACACTTTTAGGTACATATGAATGTGTTGTGTAACCCACTCGTTTACAAAAAAATTCACCCGTTTTATTTGGCCCAAATAAAGTCAAGTACAAACCCATGAACGGTAGACAAAAACTCATCTGGAAAAAAAGCGTAAAAATATATTGTTATATGTATTAAAAAAAAAAAGACCAAAAATATGGAAAGAATAAATAAATCTAAAGGGTTTTTTTACTATTAACAGTTTTTCAAAGTATGCACTTGTTAATTGATTTGGCATAAAAAAAAAAAAATTAAAAGTGCTTTATTCGGCTATGCCGAATCTTATGCATATATCCTTAACCATAGTATTGAAAAGCCAACTCTCGGAATGCGCGCTATCGAGCCAAAATCCTAATCCCGGGAGCATATTTATATGGGCGCTAGGTGAAATGATATAATGATTTCGCTTATTACAGCTACATCACAATAGTAAAGAGGGTATTATGTATTCGTGCTGATGTGTGTTACACCTTAAAGTATACCGATCGATTCAGAATCACATTCTGAGTTGTTCTAACGATGTCCGTCCGTCTGGCTGGCTGTCCATGTAACCTTGTGCGCAAAGTACAAAGTGCAATTTTGAAGATAATTAGATGAAATTGGGTACATAGGTTCTAATTGTCACAAGGACCAAGCCTATTAAAAATGGGACGAATTAGTCCATAATTTCATATAGCCCCCATACAGGCTGCTTTCCGGAATAGGGTGTTGTGCCCACTATCAAATCAATTTTAATGAAATTTAAAACATAGATAGATCCATATTTATATGGACACATAAGCTAGGCATATTTAAAAAAAGGACCACGGTGGGAGATAGGGGGCAATTTCTGCCTCTCATACATGGATCCCTATTCATTTAGCCATACACTCTCGAACATTTTTTTTTAGTATTGTGGAGTAGGGTGTTATTTGGTCGCGCTTGACTGACTATAATTTCTTACTTGTTTTAAAATCGAACCAATTTTATATAAAGGGGATACTTTAGGTCAATTTTATTAACCTAGCTTGTTTTGTATGAATCTAATAGTACCAAAACCCCCTCCCTGGGGGTTGTAGGGATCATCTGAAGAATATTTCACCTTTTAGTGCTACACCCTCCGGGGTAAATTAGGTCTGCTTTGGTTATTTACTTGTTTTACCTCGGCGCTTGAATGTACTGGCATTCTTCAGAATCTAATACAATTAAAAATCAGCTGAATGCTTCCCGGCTTGCACCAAACTTCTAAAAGACTGAGCTGCTTAGGGTCCTATGGACTTCATTGAGTTCGAGGTTGTACCTCAGAACTTACCTAAGTTTCTACGGGAGTCAGTTGGCCTTGGTGTGCTAGCACCGCTCTGACTATTGGTGAGGTCTCCCTTAGTATGCTTCCTGGCTTCCGTTGCTTTTCTGAAAGAGGGTTGGTTTTCAGTATTTTGTTGGCCGTCCGATGGGGGAGTGCCTTTTTCAAGGCATGAGCTCACAAAAGGGTTCAACGTCGATCGCCTTTATTGACGAATTGATAATAACCCTAATCGTGTTTGGCAGCCTGTGGCTGCTTGATAAAAAATCGCAGGCGTATTTTAAATTTGCCAAACACGATAAGGGTGAATCTCGGAAACCCAAAATCGCGGGTAGGGTTACATTCACGTGGAAGACTGTGGGAAATTCTGTGGATGGCGCTAGGAGCTGTTATTATTCAACAGAAAATGCTTGGATTAATGAATTGCTCCTAAACAAGAGGTGGGTGTATAATTGTGGGTGGACTATACACTCGAAATGGCTATCCGTGCATGCAAATGATCCTTTACTCACACAGCGGCATTTGGTAAGTGCTTAACTTGAACACACATGTGGTTGAGATCAACCATGAGATTAGGGCATAGTCCGGGTGCTCATGTAAATTGATATCACAGTTGTACCAAAACCTTAAATTCTGAAGAACACACAAGGGGGCCAGGTAAAATAATGGACCGATTTGCCTTGTTTTTAAAATTAAGAAATATCTGTGGCAAATTTGATGCTCATAGTTCCAATTGAGCCAAAACTAATTTCTTAAAAAAAAGTAGTAGAAATTAAAATAATCAAATTTGTAGATCACAAGAAGACAAGAAGACAAAAACTTATAGCATTTTCTTTTCCAAAAAATGTGTAACATGTGATTTGGCAACATTTTTAAATGCTTTAAATAAATTGGGAATTTAGCACGTCATACAGAAATCGTATTAACGTTTTTGTTTAGATTTTTTATACCGCTAATTTCTAAGTATAAAAAAATACAAAAATTATATAATAACCATGCGAGACCCAATAAAAAATTGAGCTTTCAATGAACCAGTTTTTTAAGGGAGAAATGTAAGAGTTTCGGTTACCAGCTCGCTTACGGAAGGCGTGAATTTAATATAGTGAGTTCCCACTTTGAAGCACGCACTGAATGTTTTGTAACAGTTATTTTTTAGTATTTTCCCTTACAAACCTGCTTCGTAGAAAGAGAAAGTCGTAGCAATTGTTTGTATGTCTTATTGCGTAGCGCATAATCGTGCGCTAATTTTTTCCAAATGTACCATTAGTGCTTCGCAAAATGGTAAAATTTTTCAAAAGTTTTCAGAAATAATAACAGAATCAGCGGTAAATCTAGTGCTGCACCATGCCCCTTTAAGCAAAATAAGTGTTGAACATGTAGCACTTTTTTCTATTTAAGGGGAAAATCATGAGAAAACAACGCGTTACATTTTTAAAATAACACATATTTCTTATAAAAGAACATTAAGAAATATAAAAGGCAGAATAAATGCAAAATATAACTCAGAAAAAAAGGCATAAGTGTTTATTGAGATCTATGTTATAAAAATTTGATGAAGTCGTGTATTTTTTGCTTATAACTCAGTCATTTATAGAGCGATCTGGCTGAATTTTAATAGCCAACTATGACGGACAACATATGATATTATTATTTAACAACTTTGTCAACATCGTATGCGAGGTCTTTGAAAACCCCATTTCAACCAACACACAGACAGACGGACATTTTTTAATTAACTGCGTTATAAGGTTTAATATTAATATTTTTTTAGTTTACAAACGTATTGGCAAACCTCTTTCACCTACCCCGAGGATATGTTGGAAGGCATTCAAAGTATATTTTACCTTAAGGTTTCTATACTCTGGAATATCCGGAATTCGACAGACTTCAAAATTGGACAGACCTCTTGAGATGGGTTTAAAAAACTGCAGTCGAAACCAAAAACTGTCGAACTGTTCGTATGTTTTTTTTTTTTTTTGTTTTTTTTACCAGCCAAAAGGGAATAACATTAATGAGCTGAACCGAACACAATGAAGTTTGTGGTTTAAAACGGAACTAAACGTTCTCATCTTTAGTTGAGTTGGATAAAAACAGTATTATTTTTGTGTTCGAAAGATGAGAAACAGGGAAACGTTTGTGTTTTCCACAAATCTATCGAACCGAGCACTAAGGAGCGATATTTAGTGTTTATTTTGGAACACTGGTTTCAATACATAATGCATTATTGTGCATAATCGTGAGTGAAAAAGAACTCACGCGCACATCTTTAATTAATATTTGTATTATAAAGTTTTTTTAAGTTTAAGAAAATTGTTAAAGTTTTAAAAAGAAAATATAATAAAAGTTGGCTGCCCAAGGGTTAACATTATCCTACAAACACAAAATCTCATCAGTAGTTTGCAAAAGGGACATTCATTTAAATCTCTTACTTACACTGTTAAAAGAGTTAAAACCAAAAGTATAATAACAGAAAAAAAGAGTCCTGTAATGTTTTGATGGCAGCACTGAGATTCAATTTGTTGCACACAACAGCACACTTGAGAAGATTTTTTTCCCCAAGTTTAGAGCTGCTTTTTACTTCTTTATTTCTTTTTTACAGTAGTATTTGTCTTATATTCCCTGTTTTTTTTGCACATATTTCTCTGTTAGTTTTATTTTATGCACCTTTAATACTTTCAAGAGTTTAAGTTCCGGTGAAAGTATGTGTGTGTGTGTGTAGGTTTTTAAGGTGTGTGATTGAGTGTTTGTTGGCTTCAAGTTTTCTTTATTCAACATTTTTTAAAATAAAGGTCCACAGCAGCGTTTTTTTTAATAATTTAACTTGCTGGAAAAAAAGGATAAAAGGATGAATAAAGTTGGTATAAAAAAGAAAAGAATTGTGATAAAAATAACTCTTTAGCAAACATTAATTCAATTTTCTCTTTTTTTGTATTTTACAACTGGAGTGTGTTTTTTCCATTTAATATGCAGCTCAGCTCTTAGTGATACTTTGGCTGAGGGGGAGTTAAGTGTGGGCGAGGGGAAAGTAGTTAAAGTAATACGTTACCCAAGTAGTTGTTTCATCTTAACTCTCCTGATAAATCAGTTTGTTTATTCTGGATGTTATCTTGCTTAAATTGAGAATTATTTGTGTAGTTGTAGGTGGTAATGTTTTTGTTGCTATTGTTGTATTTGCACCTTTTGTTGTTCCTTAAAATGACACCAACACTTTAAAAATATAAATTCCCTATTTTGTTACCATTTTTTCTTTATTTTCTTTTTTTTTCTTAAGCAAACAGCCATCAACTACTTTTCTATTTGAATTATGTTCATTGTGTGTGTGTCCAGAGAATACTATAAAGACTAATAAGAAGAAAAGTGTCAGTCTTGGGTTTTTATGAGTTTTTTTTTTTTGAATTCCCAATTGAAAGTATATTTATTACACTTTAAGAGTGAGTGGGTAACAACAATGAAACTTCTTTAAAAAGCACTTCATTTTGCAGCTGATGACACTTAATACTCCTGTGCTGTATATCATTTGCTTGGCGCTGTTCACAAATTTATCTTATAATGTCGTTTTTTTTTTGGTATTTCATTTTTATTCTTTCTTAAATATGCATTCTATTAGCTCAATTTACTTTATATTTATTATAAACATTTTCTTGATAATATAATTTTTTTTTTTTTATTTACAGAAATACGTGGAAGGAGACAATCAAAAAGTTTATTCATATAACAGAGAGATGCCATTAATATTTATTGGTGGTGTTCCGAGGTCAGGGACAACATTAATGAGAGCCATGTTGGATGCACATCCGGATGTGAGGTAAGTGGAGAAGTTTTGCTTTAGATTTTTCGAAAATATTAAAAAAAAAAAATAAAAAGCAATAATAAAAGAGAACAAAAATCAAATTATCAGCTTGTGTCTACAAACACTGTGCAGCAGAAGAAATGTGCAGGAGTTTTCATGCAGCAATTCTGTTTTTTTAAAGTTTAAAGATTTTGGATTTTTTTAATAGCATTTTTAATCTTTTTTTTTTTTTAATGAAATATTAGTTATTTTCAAATCTTAAATAAAAAAGTCATAAATTTGTTATTTTGAAACAGTTCTTTTTATAATTTCTTTTCTTAAAAGAATAGTTGCTGCATTATGTTCGTTTAAGTTTAACAAACTTTCTGGAATGCAATAAAATTAGTTAAAAATGTTTGTGAAAACATGCATACGGTTTTTGTGATGCTTTTTTAAAATCATCAGTTAAATGATGGTGTGTGTATGGCTGAATTGTGTTTACGGTTGCCACAAACTTAATTATAACTCGTTTCTAACAAAATCAATTTTTAAACTTACGTGTTCTTATGTTGCTTTTTTTTTATCGAAGTAAGATTAATTCAATCTATTCTTTAACTATCAAATTTGAGAATAAAGAAACTAAACATTTTTTTGAAACAAAGCCCATTTAAGTAGTTTCTTAATCTATGGAGTCACATGAAGCATAATTGATATCATAAAGCTCTTGCATATTTTTACCCTCACCACAACAATGGAGAGGGTATTATGCGTTTGTGCTAATGCTAAAAGACCTAAAAATATTGGTCCTAGACCTATCTCTTAGTATATCTATCGACTAAAAAAGGGCTGAAAAATCAGAGCAAGTTATTCCCATTTTAGTTTAAAATGTGTTTAAACCAACAAATCTATAAATCACCAAACATATAAACCAGACCATATGAATTTGATAAGAGTTATCGTAGTGCTGCCACATGTTATTTTTTTTAAAACATATAATACATGGGACACTGAATTTTAGTTGTTGAGTTTAAACTACATATAAATTCAAGTTCAGTTCAACTAAACCAGCGTTTAAACCATCAGTGATTTATTAGCCATTACAATCACTTAGAATTAATCTAACTACGTCCGTTCGTCCGGCTGGCTCTCATTTAAACCTTGTGGGCATAGTAAAGGTGGCAAATTTTAATAATAATTTGAGGAAATTTGGTACATAAAATTTAATTGTCATAAAAAATGGTAAAATTCATTTCATTATTACACTGAAAAAATTTTCTTAACAATACCAATGAATTTTGACATTAATCTTATGAAAAATTGCATTAAAAAGGAACCTATGCAGCGCTTCGTTGGATCAATGAATCCTGTTTCATTAAAATGTATTTAATGAAACATTACATTAGATCTAAGAATATTTTTTATTTTATTTAATTTTGTTTTTATTTAATTTTTTTTTTTTAATATTTTTTTTTGTTTTTTTTTTAATAATTCCCAAAACTAATCCCGCGAAGCTTTACACTTTTCTGCAAGAACCTCGGCGCTGATAGACTAGCTCACTACCAGCTAGCCTAAACGGGCGGTATAGTTTTTCTGCCTGTTTTTGGAGAACGTAAACAAGTGAGTGAGTGAGAAATTATATTGAAAACAACAATAAAAAATGAAAATTTGTTTTTGTTTTCAATATAAATTCTCACTCACTCACTTGTTAACGTTTTCTAAAAAAACTGTGTTTTTTTGTCATTACTTAATTAAGAGCGTAAATATAAGATTAAATTGTCCATAACAACAATAACAAAGTTAATTTTTTTTTCTAACGAAAATATAAAAAAAATACACATAAAGAGAGAACAAGCTTTTTCGTATCTGTATATCATTTGGTTTACAACAGTTTAAAATAATAGTGGTTTTTTTAAAGGAGAACATTTGTTTGTTCATTACTTATTACATGCTATATGTAGGTATTAAAGAAAACTAAAAACATACATATTAATGGATTGAAAGTCTTTGTTTCATTACTATAATGACATTTTTCATTATCATAATGAAAATTTAAATTTATGAAGGCATGCTTTTTCGAAATATTTTTCAACTTTTAATTATTGAGACTATAGAGTTATTTGAATGTTAAAACTAATTTTTTTTTTCAATTATTGAAATATGTATGTTGCTTTTATAAAAAAAATTTTGATTACATAATTTTAATGGCATATTACATTAGATGTATGAAATAATTTGATCTTACATTTTTTAATTAACAATTAAACAGTTTTTAAGGAAACTATAATTTTGTATTAATTTATGAATATAGTTATGTTTGTATATTGTTTTTTTATGTTCCCAATTAAAATTTTTTGTTTAACTTGGACAAACGAAATTACGAAATCCAATGAAACGATTTTTACGAAAATACTTCATTATAACTATGAAATTCCATTCAGACAATGTAAATGTTCATTTAACCAATTATAATTTTTTTATGAAAACGATTCATTAAATATATGAAGCATTTTCCTTTCAGTGCTTACTTCTTACTTCTTACTTCTTTATTTTATTGAGTCTTATTACGGTTGGCGTTTTCGTAAAGGACTATGTCGTTTTTTTGAAATAGATTAAAGTAATACGCAACCTGTATTCTTTAATCTACTACAAAAAAGACTTAGAATGGGTTTTTGAGATCTCAGTTAAACTAGGATTAGTTATTTTGAAAACAGATTTGTGCTGCCATTACCAAGTTTTCATACAACATTTTGACAGAATAGTTAAGTTTGGCTTAAAACGTTGGTACACTGCCTGTCATAACTATAGCCGCACTCTGAATATAGATATTTTGGGAGCTTAATAATAAACGTTCTACCCAATTTATGGTTACAAATTAGAAATGAAGACTTAGACAAAATTTTCATTTTGACTTTTTTAAAAACAAATACAACAACTAACAAGTCAACAAACCAGTAAGCAACGCAACAACCTTAATTAAATTATTTATTTCAATTCCAAATATATCAAAAATCATGTAAATGCGGTTATATTTATGACAGGTAGTGTATTTTATTAAATAATAATAAAAAAATTACATTTTGCCGGAAAAATCCGAGTTTCAGCCTACGTTAAACTAAGTTTAAACTTAATTTACATTTAAAAAACCCAGCCTTAGTCGATTATGACAACGACAACTGCTATAAGGCAGATTATGTTGCTGTTTTAATTTAATTTGGAGCCCATAAATAGTACTCCCGAAAATAGTTATTAATGCCATAACTTTCTTATAAATGTTCGTATTATACGAGTAAATTATTTAGTGGTTTCAGAACCTCCGGTCTGGCAAGGCGGTCAGCTGTTAATTTGTCTATCATCCGAAGTGTCATTTATTTAGTGAAAGGTTGGTCACTTACAAATACGAATCTATTTACAACCGAAGAACGCGTAAAAATAGTTAAAACCTACACTGAAAGAAAAATACTTCATATATTTAATGAATCGTTTTCATAAAAAAATTTTCATTGGTAAGATGAAAATTTTCATTGTCTAAATGGAATTTCATAGTTATAATGAAATATTTTCGTTAGAATCGCTTCATTGGATTTCGTGATTTAATTATTTCATACATCTAATTTAATATGCTATTAAATTTATGAAATCAAAAATTTTTTTATAAAAGCAACATATTTCAATAATTAAAAAAAAAAAAATATTTTTAACAATGATTAACTCATATAGTCTCAATAATTAAAAGTATACAAATGTTCCGAAAAAGCTCTATTTCATAAATTTTCATTATGACAATGAAAATTGTCTTATAGTAATGAAACAAAAACTTTCAATCCATAAATAGGTATGTTTTTAGTTTTCTTTGTTCTCTCTTTATGTGGTATTTTTTTTATTATGCGTTAGCAAAAAAATCAACGTTGTTTTTGTTGTTATGGGCAATTTAATCTCATATTTCCGCTCTTAATTGAGTAGTGGCAAAAAACATAGTTTTTTTATTCAAAAACTACACTGCCCCTGTAGGCTAGCTGGTAGTGAGCTAGTCTATCAGCGCCGAGGTTGCGGGATCGATTCCCGCCAGAGAATTAAGGAATTATTAAAAAAAAAAAAAAAATAAAAAAAGGGAAAAATTAAAAAGAAGAAGAAAAAAATTAAAAAAAAAAATTAAATTAAAAAAAAAAATAAAATAAAAAAAAAATTTTATTACCTTTTTGAAAGTAGTCATCCAATGAATAATATTCATAGATCTAATGTAATGTTTCATTTAATACATTTTTTTGAAACAGGTTTCGTTGATCCAACGAAGCGCTGCATAGGTTCCTTTTTAATGCAATTTTTCATGGGATTAATGTCGGATAATCCGAACTTGTCGATTCCACGGATCAGAGCCCTATGGCCGTATGTTAACCGACTTCAAGGTTATGAACAGGGCGATATGTGGTTTCTACAAGATGGTTCTACGAGACACACAACACGATAAGATTATTTCCATTCTTACTCACTGAGAACTTATTAAATAAAGTTGTAGTAAAATTAAGTATGGTTTTGAAATAAATGTTAAATAGCTCCATCTTTTAAAATGAAATTTTTGTGTAGATTTCAAGGTTAGATTTTGGATAAGAAAAGCAATAAAGTAGTTTTATTTGAATTCTTAAATTCTTTTTTTTACTCAAGTATTTTTTATTTAATTTGTTTCTTTCTGTTTCTTAATTTAAAACTTAATGAAAACATAAAAAAATAATCTTTTCATCTCAAAGATAAAATTGCTTCAATTAACACAAATAAAGTTGTTTGATAAAACTAACTAAAATCTCCAAGTGTCATTTTAATAGACAACTAATATCAATTAAGCATTTAATTTCAAAAAACCAAAAAAATAAAACAAGAATCTCAAAAAAAGAAAGAAACTTTAAAAGAGAATTTATAAATATGGCTACTAGTTGGTTAAACCCAAGTAGAATATCTCTTTTTGTATTTTTTTTTTGTATATTCAAATTTTCATTTGAAAAAAAAAGTTGAATTTGAGGGTGTTGTTTTGTGAATAGTCATCGCAGACATCAACTAAATACAGAAAGACCAAAATCATATACAGAATGCATACATTTTAAAAGTATCATCAGTTTACAAGTACAGGTGCAGGTACAGGGTGTAGCCCAAAAAAAAAAAAAAAATATGATTGATCGAAGAAGGGGCTTTTAAAGCGATCACTGTCCTGTTTCAGTTTAGAAAACTAAAAAAACGGGAAAAAATAATTGCAAATTTAAATAAAAATTTTTTGAATTCCCACAAATTAAAATACGCCTGCGACTGTTTGGTAATAGATTAAAGGAAATAAGTTCACGTAATCTTTAATCTATATGGTTTAATAAACTAATTGTCCGATTAATTGATTGTTAAAAACTGACAATGTATAAGTGTTAATAGTATACACATCATAGATGAGGGTAGTGCACTCATTTTGCAGTTTCAACTCACACTTTTTTGATAGTGCAAAAATATTGCAATCATTTTGTTGATGTTGAGTGATGAATTGAAAATTTACAGCCTCACTAAGCACGAAAAAAAATAGTTTGATTTAAAAAAAGCAATCATCAGCTTATTGCAACTTTTTTTTTCTTCACTCATTTGAGTGCAACTTAAATTGGTGCACAAATTTTAAAATTAAAAACTTGTTTTTTCATGATTAAAGCTAATAAATATACCGTTATTGACAAAATTTCATTTTGTTTAATGTTCTCTACTTATGTATATCCTCAAAAGAAATCAAAAACCATGCACATACAAAGTTACATTTTTTTAAATTTTAGTGAGACAATATTTGCATGCAGCTTTTTTGATTGCATGTCCAAATTTTGCACTATTTGATTTGAGTGCAGATTTTTGCATTCAATCTGCGTTTAGTGGTATTGAAAAAATTTGCAATATCACTCAAAATTTTTAAGTGGTAGTTAAAAAATAACAATCATCACTGGTAAAAAAGAGTGCAAACTAATTTTTTTGCAGTTTTATTTAGTGATAGTGCAATGCGGATTTAAATCAATATTTAGTGCACTACCCCCAACTATGATTCACATTAAGGTTGTTCGAAAGAAAGTTGAGCCAGTCACCCCCTAGGATTAAAGATAAGTTAAAAAAATTTCCAGAAAATTTTATTTTTCAATTTTTTGCCACGCCTCCGGATACCGCCTTTTTAGTTTTTTGTACACTGCGTCGCCATTTGTAGTACGATTATAACGTATGTATTGCCCATTGTTGCCAACTTTTTTTGAAGACTTACCGTCAAATCGTACATCAAAAACCGCTAGAAGCCGCTAAATTTTTTATTTAGCGTAAAAAGTTTTAAAATATCGTTAAAATCTCAATATTTGGCCAAATGTGTATTCAAATCATGATATATGGTGCCTTTTTAAAGGTATACGACTTTTTTAAAAATTATATATGTAGTAAGGTTTTTAATTTCTCTGACTTTTTTAGTCCCGGGAACGTACAAGAATTTTTCTTTTAAAAAGTGCCTAAAAGTTGGTAAAATATTTTAAATTCAAATGCGTTTAAAGTTTTTTTCTATCACGTCTAGTTTTTTAATATAGGCTGCTGAAGCTAATATAGATATGTATTTCATCATAACTGGAAAATGATTTGTCCGATTTTGATCCAATGATTGAGAACAAAATCTTGTATAAAAAATTATAAAGACGAAAGTTTCACATTTTTATCATTTATCAAAAAGCCGGATATATTACGAATAAAATAAGAAATATATTATGAAAATGACTAATATTTCGACCGAATTAAGGCGGATTTGTCCGATTTGGATTAAATTACTAGCAGATGACTTGGAATAAAATTCAATTTAAAGCATGGCCACCTTATTTCGGAAGAAATAAGGTGGCTAGACGTAATAGAATCAATCTGTAAACAGATTTGAATTCAGCACGCTAAAGTCAATTAAAATCACATAACAAGGTTCTTTTTTTCGCCTTTTTTTATTTTTCCGACCAGTTTTTAATCAAATATGAAACTACGAATTATTTTTGTTAGCTGAACATAATTTTACAGAATTCCAATTAATCCTAATCAAAAAATTAATAAAAAAAAGTTGTAAAATGTTTTTATAGCTGAAACGAATTCAATTTATGAATTATTTAATGGAAAAAATTTTAATTTTCAATTACCTGGAACAAAAATTTTATATTCTATTGATATTAAAAAAAACCGTTAGATTTCCCGCTAACCGTCAAAACGGAAATTTTGCCGCAATGGGCACATAAAAACCGCTAGAATCGCGGTAAAACCGTCAAATTGGCCACAGTGGTATTGCCACATCGTTATTCGTGACTTGTCTATGGCTTCGTTTTTGCCTTTGTTGACTTTTTAATCAAACATCAACTACTTGACGCCAATTATTCCATATGGGATCTGAATAGGGATAATAATTCATGAAGTTGTGCTTTCAAACCGATCACTGTGTTCATTCAGTTCAGAAAACTAAAAATATGGAAAAAAATAACTGAAAAAATTTAGCCAGTCACCCCTTAGGATTAAAGAATAGTTAAAAAAATTTCTGGGTACCGCCCTTTAATGTTTTTGGGTACTGCGTCGCCATTAATAGCCCGATCACAAGGGTTTGTACATAGACAACTGACAATACTATGATCAAAATTATGCATTCAACCAGCTTCTTCTTCTTCTTTTATTTGACTATTTGTTATTCGGATGTTAGCGATTAAAACAATACAATTTCTAAAATTTGAGACAGCATACATTTTTAAAATTTGTACTTAACTCCAGAAATGACCAGTCCTCTATTTTTGAAGACATTAAGGGGATTGATTAACTTCATCGTGATAACCTGCCCATTTTTGCATACTCCTTTTCTAGATCAATAGTGATTTACTGAATCTGCCTTTTGTTAGTAAGCTTAACGTTCCCCTTCCCGGAGAACATTTATGCTTAGACGGTCCTTTTTGCTTATTATTTATATGTTTTGGTTACTTTCAAGCCAGAAAAGTTTCTTTCTGCTTTTGGCGGGGCATCATCTTTTATTTTGCCTTTGCGGCTTTTTTGCAGTAGTTAATATGTATAAATCCATACTCAAGCATATTAGAATTAAATTTGGCCATTACATGACTCTATAATTATATGTATGGTAGCATTTACACTCGGTCCTTTTTAATGAACTGAAGCTATCTAACAACTGCTGCCACAGTACTTAGAGATGATCCTCCCTCAGGCCGAACTCTCTCACAAGTGGTGACAAATTAGCTCTTAAGAGAGATTTCCAGGATCTTCCTTCCCGCAACTTTAGGTAGTAGACCACAACCCTAACCACCACGTGATTCCCGAAACCATCAAGGGCCTGTTCGAAAATGCATCACTTCGCTGCATCTGATGCGCAGCATCACTTCAAATGTCAGCTTTTCAGAACTACATAGCAAAAGCAGATGATGCCCAAAAAAAGACTAAAACACGCATCACAAAAATGGCTGATGCATATTGTTTTCAAAAAGATAACCAATCTTCGCAGCAAACAAGTATCGGCATCAGTTGTTTTGCATGAGCATAGCTAAATTATCTCAGATGCGCATCAGATGCAGCGCAGTAATGCATTTCCGAACAGACCCCTTTTCAACGGAGAAGCGAAACTCCTCGCAAAGACAATCTTCCTGCAAAACAGAAAGCGTTGTTAGCAAAATGCATACTGTCGTAGGCCTCTATCAATAGGCAGTCCGGTAGCTACTGACTCCTGTGGTATATATCATAAGGTGAAATATCCTTAAGAATATCCCTACAATCCCCCGGGGAGGGGGCATGAATGCAACAATCATAAAACAATCGTAAGTAGCATACTTCTGGTCTAAGCAGGCGAAGTTGCATTATGTATGATTCAAACCTTCGCTACTACTCGCTGCAGTCTCCTTAACCATTCTAAGTTGTGTGCCCCCTGTATGTTTGTGTGCATATAAATGTGAATAGTATCTTGTTATTGTTGGTTTTGTTGCTAAGTGTCACATGATATAAATGCGAAATATATGTGTATTCATATTTCTACAACATACAACACGTACTTCATACATGCAACAAACTTCACACACGTTCACACAAAATCATGCATATACCAACAGATAAAAATCTATGTTGTATCTTTAGGCGGTTAAATTTTAATATTTTTTTTTTAACGAAATCCCCCTCAACAGAAAACCCAGGAAACATGTTTTTTATATCGTAGAGGGTTTAATTCTTCTTTTTTCGTTTTTATTACAATTCGATTTAACCAGAGAGAGTATAAGCTTTGTGTTTTTTGGGTGGAGAATTATCTAGGGGTTTTGTATTTGGTTCTTGTTTTTTTTTTTTTTTATTTATTTTTGCTCTATTTTTACCAAAAATATCTCCATTTAAATACATGTTAAAAATACATATTCGTTTATGTTTGTCTGGGTAGTAGAGTGCTACATTTAAATATATTTATTCGCATATAGATTTGTATTTTGCTGCAAGAACTGTCACAAAAATGTATTTTTTTTAATTTTAAAAAAATTTCCAGTCATTTGGAATGTTTTATTTTATTTTATTTCAAGCTTTTATCTGTTTTTTTTTCTTTTCTATTTTTTTTGATATTTATTTTGGTAGCTTTTTTAAAACAAGCACATTTTTACCACAACAACAAACATTTGTTTTTTTTCGATTTTTCTCCCCAAAAATATTGAATTCTTTTCCATTTTTATTTAATAGTCCCAAATGTGTTTCTATATTTCAGTTTTTTTTTTTGTTGTTGCTGTTTTTTTTAAGAATTCAAACAAATTTTTGTATAAAGAGTTAAAAACTCTCTGGGGAGGAATCAGATTTTGTAATTTACGTAATGAAAATATAATATTGGTCATAATCGAATAAAATAAACATATGAAAAAGGATTTTGAATGTGATGCGATTTGAATATTTTAGTTCATTTATTTATTTATTTTTTTTTTTTTTGAATTAACTCAAAGAAATTTTAAGAATCTCCAGAGATTTGATTTTAATGTGAAATTTTTTATTTTTAATTTGTTAAATGGTATCTTTGTTCAATATATATATACGTAATTTTCTCGAAACTAAACAATTATTTATGCTTTCAGTAAATATTTTGTGCTCAGTTTCAAATAAAGCATATAAAATGAATTTAACGTAAAGAATGCATTTTTTCTTAAACTGAGGAAAAACTGTAATTGGGTTGTGAGATCTGGCAGATATATTATTATATGATTGCAGTATGGTTTGCTATTTTATAATGAACAGACAAACGCTTGTAAATTAAATAAACAAATTTGGAAAATTCTAATTCAAATCAAAAAAATGTGTCGACTCATTTGTCAACTAATTCGGTCAACCATAGATCGACCGTTTTCGCCCCTACTATCCATAATAAAACGTTTTTGAAAAAAGATCTTTTAATGTGCACTAAAGCCCTACATAAATGTATTTAAAAAACAAATACACAACAAAAATCAAATGTGTGTACAAATCGTTTGTGTACAACCACAATAACAAATACTGTGCGGTCCGGTCCGGTTCGTCGCACAATTTAATGCAGTGTTTGAAAATAAACAGAACATTATTTAGCGTTCGGCGCACATAATTTTAGTTTAATGAAAATTAAATTTGATGAACTTAAGCCTAATTAAAATATTAAAAATTTGGATTAAAAACCATAAATAGTTCAACAAAATAACCACAATACTAATTATTAGTATCACAACAATTTTTCAGTTTTTAGCGAAGAACAGAACACTATATAATGATCGGCTTTTTTTTTAAATCGTTACGAACGGTATTAAGGGTTGTGTTCCTCTGCGCAAACACTAAACAAATAATATTGTTCCTGGGTTTTAATTGATTTTACATGTTTTTTCGTACTTCTGTTTTTTCGTACTTTTGTCAAGAATTCTTCTTGAAGTACAAAGTACATTTTTTGTGTTTTCATTTTTGTCTTTCTTTTTCTTGTTGACCTTTTTCAGCACAACTTGAAGGACAAATGTACACATAGAGCTCGTGCCTTAGCTTTAACAATAATCAGTATTGTGGTTATTTTGTTGAACTATTTAGGTTTTTAATCCAAATTTTTAATATTTTAAAATAGATAATCATTCAAAAAAAGCAAATTTCGATCTACCAAAGGTTAAAATACAATTTGGCTTAAGGATTGATGTTTGACTATTGACGTCAGCAGTCGTCGATGGCTGCGAGTGTAAGACAGCAAATCCATCTGAGGAGATCGAGTGGTTGCGATCGAAACATGTCATGGTAACCTGCCGGCCCGGGTTCGAGCCCCGGCCACGGTCAAGAATGAAATATTATCAATAAAAATTTTAATTAATTTTCATGTTTTAAAATTCCTTTCTTCATAAATATAATTTAATGAAAATTAAATTTGATGAACTTAAGCCTAATCAAAATATTAAAAATTGTTGTTATACTGTAGACAAACATAATATTTTCATGTTCTATAATGTTTCCTTTTTATTATTGATAAAGAAATGAACAAACAAAAAATTTAAGCAACGACCGCGGCACGAACAACTTGTGTGTGTAGTGTGTATATGTTTTTTTTTGTATAAAATTATTTTGCTGGCTTTTTGTTTTTTTTTCGTATATGTATTTTGTTTTTGTAAAAAATTTAATTTTCAAACACTGATTTAAAGTGTGTTGAAAACATATTCGATTTCAAAGAAATACACTCCCGACAGTAGTTGTTTCTTTCAAAACTTTTTAAACATTATTTGAAAACTACATCGTGCAGTCTGCGAGAATTTGTGATGTTAACTTGTGTGTCGTATGTAGCGAACGCATACAAAGCATTGTTGTCGCTATTTTATCTAAAAATGTTAATACAAAATATTTCATACACATCCCAATAAAAAGAGAAAGAATTTGTGTATTTTTTGTTACCACTCTCATTGCTGCTGGTATTTTTCATTCCTTTGTTAATTATTAGGAGTATTTCTTATACCCTTTCACTATAGTAAATCACTTTTTTTTGCTTCTATACGTTCACAAAAAATTGTATTCCAACCAAACTCAAAAATTGCGTAATCTTTTTTTTGCCTAATGGCGTTATAACTTAAAACGCGGCAAAGCTTGGACGTTTACTGTGAAGCATTGTCACAATATAAATTTATTTAAAGTATTGGCCAACGTAAGCTATGACCTTTTCCTATCTTTTTGGCAAAAATGGATACCACGACAAAAAAAACTTTTCATGAGGGGTTTTAAAGTCAATTGAGAACGTTTTGCATCGATTAAAACAAATGGTATTGAAAAGGCACAAGGTCTTTCCTTTAAGACGCATGAGATTTTCTAACCACCATTTTCCTAAGAATTTTTAACTGGTCTTGCAATCTGTGGCTGAACATTCCTTTGATGGAAAATTACAGCTTCATGTCTGGTCGGTCGCCTATTCTTGGCGCCTCCTCAGTATAAGCATTATCTAATACAGCTGGTCATTTTGCCTTTGTTGCACCAAACTTTATTGCAATTTTCAACGATTTTTCCTAAAGCACAAACAATTTTACAAAGCTTTTACAATATTTACCAAATTCTACACTAAAATGACTGAGTAGGAATTTTGCAAATATGTATGCCATTAAAAATCATTTAATTGTCAGCCTTAAACTAGGCAACGTTAAATTTATTGTGTCAATTAAGCAAATTATGAAAGTTGTTTGAAATAAAAGAAAAAAATTGGGTTTCCTAATGGAAAAATGTAATTTCATTTAGTTTGTGTTGAAGTATTTTTTTTTTATGACTGAAAATATTTAACACAAATTGTGTTTGCTTTAAATATATGTATAGTTTATATTATTTAATTAAAATTTATGAACTAAATGCACTAAAACGTTAGTTCCGGCACAAATATAATAAGATTTAAATACATTTTATAAAAAATGTTATGAAATATCGGATCTCGAATGTTTGATAAACTAATTTTTGTAATAATGCTATAAAATATTATAATTATAATTTTTCTTCTTAACAGTGGTGGACAATATTTTTAGGTTAGTGTATGTAGCAGAGCATAAAAACTTACATCAATTATTTTCGAGTATACAGTACTCACTCAGCTTGCTTTTTTTGCAAATAAAGTAACGCTTTACTTAAAAATCAAAACGAAATAGATTTTGGGTAGAGCAATACCTTAAAGGCAAAGTGAGCGACCTGAGTGCTGAGGTTGCAAACTTATAAAGAGTGATGTTAACTTAACCCTTTTTCTGGTCTGATTTAAAGGTAGAACGTAAATAACACGCGTTAGTGCGCGCGCGCTCTGTAGACATCTGTCAAAAAAAGTTAAACTAGTGTATTTTCATAGAACAAGCTACATGCAAAAACATTTTGACGCGTTTGCGCCAGAAAGTTGGTTAAATTTGAACTTTTTAAAGCGTTGTGTATTTTTCTAAGTAATTAGCTGACATTAAAAATAATAATTTAACAAATTTGTGAATCTAGAAAGAAAAACTTATTGAAGAGCATAAAAAACATACAATATTTTTATAAAATTAATATATTCAATAAAATCTGGATATACTTTCGAATCCGTTTTCAATGCACAAATAAGTAAACAAATAAAAAACAGCTGACAGAAATGGCTTTGGGAAGCGCGTTGTGTAACTTGCAATTTTTCATGCGCTAAAGTTTTTAAACGCACGACAAACGTCGCCGAATTAACGCGTGTTATGTAATTCTACCTTAACCCTTTTCTAAGTACCGGATACGCAAAAAAAATTTTACCCTAAACTAAAATTGCGAAATTTTGGAACTTTTTGTCTGGTTACATTTTTCTGGCATTATAAAATTGTGAAAACTGTTGCTTACTTAGAGGGATGAATGTCAAAAGTTGCTTGCATTTTTGACAAATCGACCAACGATTGTATTTTTAGAGTCGGTGTTGTTGTAGCATCGCCACAACCGTTTATATAAATTCGCCTGGGATATAAGCGAAGAAAAAAAGCACGGAACGGTAGTTTTGCCGCTTTAAATAAAAAAAACAAAAAAAAACATTAAAAGAACGTATAAGTTTTCTATCGATGTTCATAATGATAAAAATGCAATTGTTAGCAATCCCTTTATTAAACTTTCCAGTTTTTCTGTAAATATGTTGTTATATTCGTACTTATATGCTGAAATCCTCGTAAAACTATAAGTTTCATGTAAGTTTTTTTTTTTTAAAATGAAAAATATCAGAAGGTTGTAAATGCTAATTAAAACAGCAGTACTCATAGTCAATATTTCGTAATCAATTATTTTGTTTAAAATTGTTAGAGTTTTACTTAAAAATTTGTACATTAAGGCCCCTTTTACCGCTTCTTTGTAATCCACAATTTTTTTTTTATTTAGTCTTCTGCACGTTTTTCAAATGTCTTAATAGTTTAAGGCCCCTTGTACGGTGTATAACTCAACTCAATTGAGTTGTAATTAAGAAAACTGGTTGTGATCAGTTGTAATTGTTGTTATAATTTTGTTCACCGCAATATAGCAAAGTTGTAAACCATAATACAAAAATTAAGAAATTACAACTCAACTGAGTTGAGTTGTGAACCGTAATAGGGGCCTAAATCTGTGATTGAAAATAAACAGAACATTATTTAGCGTTTAGACATTATATAGTGCTGTGTTCTTCGTTAAAAAACAGAACAATTGTAGTGATACTGTAGACAAACATTATATTTTAATGTTCTATAATGTTTCTTTTTTTACATTGATAAAGAAATGAACAAACAATAAGTTTAAGCAACGACCGCAGCACGAACAGTTTTATGTGCATTGTGTTTATGTTTTGTTTGTGTAAAATTATTTTGCTGGCTTTTTGTTTTCTTCGTATTTGTATTTTGTTTTTGTAAAAAATGTTTGGTTTTTTTTTACCAGCCAATAGAGCGCTAATCACAACAGAAACGAACGAACATTAATTAGGTCAACCAAAAACAATAAAGTTTGTGGTTAAGAAAAAAGAACCGAACGGAATTAAATGTTCTCATCTTTTTGTGGAGTTGGATAAGAAAAGTATTATTTTTGTTTTCGAAAGATGACAAACAGGGAAACGTTATTTTTTTTTGTGATTTAATACACAAACACTTTTAGCGTTTGTGTTTTCCACAAATCTACCGAACGGAACACTAAGGAGCGATATAAGGTGTTTATTTCGAGTAAGGATAACTGTTGCATGCAAATTGATAATATACCTCTTTCGTTATTAAAACTATTACATTTTAATTCCCTCTAATTTAAACCCAAAAAAATAGTTGGCTAATTGGTTCTTGAATCTAAAGTACACAGAAAATATTATTGCTGAATTATTTTCAAACAAACGCTTCTTTGAATTTTTTTTTAATTTCTACAAAATTTTTTTACTGATTCAATTAATATTTTTGTTTGATTTTTATTTTAGCCAACAGAAATGTTGACAACTATTAAAAATATAATATACGCGTTATTGGCTTCTAGTTTTCATAATTTTGTATGAAATATTTAACGCTCTTTAATGTTGTCGTTTTTTTGCATTTTTTTTATTTGACCGTAAGCAACACTTATTTATGTGAAATATAAGAACAACAACAAAAAACACATACAGTCTATTTTTGGACGCTTTGGAAAAGTACAACTATAAGAAAGATGATAAAATAGCGTGGCGAGGTTTGTAGTAAAAACAACAAAAACAATAATAGGTAAACAATCGTTTCACTCTTTTTAAACAGCAACAACATTAGAAGAAACAAAATAAATTTTTTGTTGGTTTCAAAGTTGGTAAAAAAGAATGAAAAACAAAATCCCGTATTCAATTTTTTAAAAATGTTTAGTTAAATACCTACATCAAATACAAGAAATAAAATGATGACAAAAAACATGTCGAGTCGGTCTGCTGCCAAGGAAAGGATACAGCAACAGTGAGTGAAGAAGAAAAACATTGTGTGTACAAACAAGACTTGGTTCAAAAATTATTCCAACAAAAAAATGTGTCTCAAAGCCAGCCGGCGCCGCTCTGCTCGGCCTTCATCTACCTCTACAGTGCTTGCTTGTGTGCGCGTCATTGCTTGTGCAAAAACTTTTTTGTTTGATTCAGCAAAATTATTTGTTTGAAATTTATATGATTTTCAGTAAACTATTTGTTTGATTATGTTATATTTTTTTTTTTGAAAAATCGGTGTTTTTTTTCAATAAACGAAATGCAAATAAATTGTTTGAATATGCAAATTTGTTCGTAGGACCGATTTCAGACAAAAAATGTTTTGATTCTACAAATTTTTTGTTTGAATTGGAAAAATAATTTTTTCTGTGTAGACGTTGCAAAAATACCATATAACCGCTTTCATAAATGAAATGCCCACCACTGTTTTAAATATGTTTTTTAATGGTTTTATTTGACCCATTCTTGCACAACCTGACACCACTATCCTTTTGTAAGTTTAAAATGCCAACTGTAATTCTATTTGTGTGAATACATACATTCATACATGAATAGTTTTCACATTTGTACCACATTACAAATGTTTTTTTTTTTTTTTTTTTTTTTTTTTTTTTTTTTTTTTTTTTATCAATATTTCAGTATTAATTTCAATTTCAACCTTTTTATCATCAATATTCATTTTCAATTTCGTGTTTATTTTATTGGCTTTTCGTGTTTTTTTTTTTGCTTGGTGTTTTCTTTTTGCCTTTTTGTACAATTTGAATGGAAATTGGTTTTAATTTTTAGCTCTTTGTTAACGGAAATTAATATTGATCTTTTATTACAAACTTTATAATGAGAATGAATGAATGAATACTTGTATTCTTTTGCCTCTGTCGGTTGAAGCGAAATAAAATTTGATAAAACTTGTTAGCAACTAAGTTTATGGTTTAAAATTTAAATGAAATAATTTTAAATATTATTAAGATAGATATTATTATAAAATCTATCTAAAATACAAAAGTAATCATTGTTTTTGTTGTTCATCCTCTCTGTAACATTTTTGGAGATTTTGCTAATTAAAGCTTTTTCCCCACTGAAACCACAAGGCGCGTATGTAAATTTAATTAACATGGAATTTATTAGTCATTTAAGGTTTCAATTACTAAGTAATTGTATAAAAGTAAAAAATATCATTTAATTATCAATGCCACAACCAAAAGGCTATTTTTAACGTGTAGGTTAAGCATTAATAAGATCTCTTACAATCGCTGTTGCCATTTTTGCCGATTTTACATTAAAAAAATTTGTTGATGGGATATTTTCGTTGTTTTTTTTTCTGTTGTGCTTAGGCTGGTAAAAAAACCAAAAATTTTTTACAAAAACAAAACACACAAACGAAAAAAAAACAAAAAGCCAGCAAAATAATTTTACACAAACAAAACATACACACACAAGCTATTCGTGCTGTGGTCGTTGCTTAAATTCTTTGTTTGCTCATTTCTTTATCCATGTAAAAAAGAAACATTAAAGAACATTAAAATATAATGTTTGTCTACAGTATCACTGCAATTGTTCTGTTTTTTAACGAAGAACAGAACACTATATAATATTCGGCTCTTTCACGAAAATAGTTACAAACGGTATTAAGGGTTGTGTTCGTCTACACAAACACTAAACAAATAGATATCGTTTTTGGGTGTGTGAGCCGTACGCTATATAATGTTCTGTTTATTTTCGAACACTGATTTAAATACTGAAATTGTTTTATTTCCCTTAAATCAGTTTCAGTAAAATTTTTCCTCAATAAGCTGCTTATTTAATATTACTCGTTTTAATTTATTCTCTTAATTATACACACGCAGTTAATTAAAAAAAAGTGTTGGTCCTTTAAAACAAAAAATAAAAATGAATGTTGTATCTAAAAATGGTGAAATGGGCCAAAAATCACCCAATATTTATTTTTAAAAGTTTTTAATAATTCTAACAAAGTAGTTTTAAACCTACATACTTGTTTGGGTTGTAGTCATATGCCCGGAACTTAAAATCCCGAACCCAAAATCCCGAATTTTAAAATCCCTAATAGCTAACTTAAGCTTTTCTTCATAGCCGACCTTTAGGCCTGTTCAAGGATTTTCTCCTCTATGGTATAACAAACACCAACTTCGCTAACTGAAGATACTTTACCGAATTTCTAAAGCTGTAGATAGCGAAACAGGTGTTTATTATACAATACAAAAAAAAAATCCTTGCGCCCGGCTGATGGTCGGATATGGAGAAAAGCTCAAGTTAGCGATTCTGGGTTTTAAAATTCGGGCTTTTCGAATTCAGAATTTTGAATTTGGTCAATTACCCAATAATTACGAAAAATCGCTATATATTTCCTATACAAAACCACCCAAATTTGTATGGAAAATTTTTGGACGATTTTGCTTTCAGACAGAAATATAATACAATAATCTTAAACATTAATTAATAAAATGTTGGATTTTAACATACTTTGTTTAAAAGTAACAAAACATTATTTGTTATTTAAAAGTTTGGTTCTTTGCAGTTGTTTAATACTTTTCAATCACTTGCTTGGTTTGCTTAAAAATTCCCGAATTTGTTTTTATTTGAAATCGTTGATGTTAATCTTGGCTGACAACCGAAACGAATTTTGGTATGTCAGTATAAAAGTATTTGTCCTTTCAGTACAGTTTTTAATACTGGTATTTAATTTTAAACGGTATTAAGGCGGTTAAAATGTCTTAATAATTAACCATAATATGGTTTTATAATATTGTAATTTGAAATTATATATATATAGATAAATTAAAATTGCCGGCAATATTTTGTTGCACTAAGATTATTATCAACCCGTATTTTTTCTGCGTGCAGTCTGTTGATTACAAAATTTTTTTTGTTTAAAATAAAAACTCTTTTTAGCCTTAAAATATACTTTGAACTTTCGTTAACCATAAACACACTGATAAAGGTGTGCGGGTGACGTGAATTGTTTGTGTCACACGTGATTTTTGTGTTCATCACTTGTGGTTGTGATTTTGCAATACAAAATTTGTGTATGTGAACGTAAGTGAATTAAACTTAAAAATTGAATATAACTAATTTATGCCTCTTTTTTTTTATTAAAACTGCACTTTCTTAAAAAAATTATTCGTTGAATGTGCGTGCTTCTGAGATTTTTGAAAAGATTCGAAATAAAATTTGTAAGCATGTGTAGTCTTCAGAATTGTTTAAATTGTTCGTGCGTTAACGTGTGTGACTGCATCTCGTTCTCTTGTCAGAGTGCGTGATCGTGAGTCAAAACCCACTCGCACGCCCAGCCCTACACTAAACAATACATTGTGTATTCGATATAGTTTTCTTTTGACTGTAGGCTACTACTACACAACAACTACTATGTAGTAATATTTAATTTTATGAGTGTTTGTGTTTATGTTTAAGATTTTCTTTGGGTAGTTGTGTATGGATGTGTGTTTTTGGCGTCGCAAAACCGCATTTTTAAATGCATGCGATGACTTCATTATGTTTCCCTCTCCTTTAATTAAGACGCTCGTTTGCTGGTTAGTTAAAAATGAAAACGTATAATCCCAACAAACAGGAAGGTTTGATTTAAAATTGAAAATTTGAAATGAAATAAAAAATGCGAAATTGTGAAATTAATTTACATATTTTCAACTAGCTTTCAAACGTTATTCTCAAATAGTTTTCAAGTGTGGATTGTAAGTCATCGTCCATACTTGCAATTTTTGCTGCCGTAATTCTTGAATTTATTGGCGAGAGAGGTTAGAAGTTTGCGGAGGGGTACTCAGTTGTTATGTATTCTGCAATTATGTTTTGTTTTGTAAATTTGACACTTTTCCACTTGAAGTTGGCTGTAGGTGTATTTGTTTTTAAATACAAATGCAAAAATTCCAACCCTAGAATTTCATAATCTGGACACTAGTGCAATTTCAAAGCAGAGTTTTAAAAAATTGCAGCAACAAAAATTGGAAGTCTGGACGATGACTAATACAATTTGGATCACAAATGAAAAATAATTTTTGTCTTGTAGTTTCATATTTCTTTTAATTTTTATTTATTTTATTTTAATTAATTATTAACTCAAATAAACAGTAAGCTTAAAATTCGACACCATTATTGCAGCAGAAAAAGCACTCTTTTCGTCTAAGAAAGACAAAATCTTCCTTTTTTTAAGGACTGCATAAATGTATTTAAAGATCTCCACACAACAAAAATCAAATGTTTGCACAAAACATTTGTGTACAACCCCAATGACAAATGCTATGCGGTACTGTTCGTCGCACAATTTATTTAAATAGTGTTGTGAGAGTACAAGAATTCAAAGAAATACACTCCAGACACTCTTCAAATACTGTCAGTAAAGAACACAATTTTTGTTCATACTCCTAGTTTTTGAAAATTATCTAAAGTCTGCGAAAAATTGTGTTGGTAACTTGTCTATCGTATGTAGCGGACGCATACAAAGAATTGTTTTGCAAAGAATTGTCATCGCTTTATTAACAATAAATAAACATTTCGTACAAACATGTCTCAAACTCATATTAAATATAAAAAACGAATGTGTGTATTTTTTGTTCCCTTATTAATATTTGAGAGTATTTTTAATAGCCGCACTTTCACTTTCCTTTAACAAACTCTTCGTCTATACTTTTCTTCATTATTTGTTTGTGACAACGACACTACAGTATAGAATATGAAAATTTTTCAATGATTTGAGTGATTTGAAGTGTTCAAATAGAATTGTGCAGGCCTTTACTGTTTAGCACCAGGGTTGTCAGATTTTTTTCACCTTCATCGCCAAATAGCATACTGAAAATCGCCAAAAATTTATTTCTCTTGATTTTTGGTAAAAAAAAATTCGCCAAAAATCGCCAAATAAAAGTTTTATATAAAATAGAGTATACAAGTGTATTTTACCTTAATTTAAATTTTCCATATTTAGTCTTATTTTAGTAAAGTGTTTATATTGTAGTAGACAATCGCAAAACGCTTAACATTTGTGTTTCTGACTTGAAATTTCTTAATACGTGTTCTGTAAATCGCAATCGCAAGAAGTTTGGCGACTTTAAATTGCAAAAATATGCTGCAGGGAACTAGAATTTTTGTAAGAAACATCACAAGCAAAACGCACGAGTTTCTGAACACCGTAAGAAATCTGGCGTTTTGCCATTTGAAGTCGTGCAATTGTCATAAGAAGGCGGATTATCTTAAAACCTAGAACTTATTAGATCAGTTAATTGAATTTTGCAAAAACATTAATTTTATAAAGTATGCAAAATGAGTTGAGTTTCATGCAAAAAAATCAGTTTTTATTGGCGTGATCTTCTATATGAATATAAGTCAGAATATGGTAAAATTTTTGTGTTTATTTGAAGCAAAGGATAAATGTCTTAAAAGGTGAATTCAAATTGGATATTTGGAATCGAACTGAAATACTAAAAGTCAACTCAGTCTTCTAAACGTATTACAAAAATAATTAAATTTATGATTTTATTTCGTACAAAATCGAGTCAAAATTTATAAAATTAAAACTGCTCATTTTATCGCTCTACACTCCACTTTGAAAAATAAGCTTGATGCTATTATAAAAAACCTGATATCAATGTAACTTTTTTTTAAGAATTTTCTGATTTTCTTTCGCTATTAATTCAACTATTTTTGCATACTACCCAGTATACATTATTATTTATTTATTTTAAAAATCACATTTCATATGAAATCGATTCAGTTTTTAAACTTTTTTTTGCAAAATAAGTTTTTCGGAAAAAGATCCGATGATTGATAACTTTTGATAAGGAAAATGTGCGAAAATCTAAGAAAGCTTAAGCATTATTCCAAATTTCTATGGCAACAATTTTTTAATGTTTTGAGGGTAATTATCTGGCAATATTATCAATTTATCATCTAAAACAATCGCATTCGTATTGCGATTTTAAAATTTGTTAAAAATCCAAATAAAAAAATTAGCCCATACTCATAAATTTTTTCATATAAATATAAAAAAAGTAAAATGCGTTTTAAAAATCGCCAAAATAATCGCCAACTTTTTTAATTTCGCCAAGAAAGTTGCCATGTCGCCAAACACAAAATTGCATCGCCAATTAGGTTTATAAATCGCCACGTTTGGCGAAAAATCGCCACATCTGACAGCCCTGTTTAGCACCTCGATCGCACTACAAACTTTTCTTTTCTTCACTTTCCTATTTTAATTTTTTTTTAGTCACACATTGTTTTATTTGTTTCACTAGCAAAACGTTTGTAAGTAATTTTTCTTAATATGTGAAAGACATTTGGCCGGACCTTCATGTGAAAATGTTTAAATTTGATTTTCGCTTTAGTGCTGCCAATATTATTTTAAATTTGAAAAAAAAACACTTAAAAACAAACTAATAACAAATTGAAAACAAATTATTTGTCAAATGCTTATATTAAAATCATTTTCAATTTGGTTTTTACTTTTAATGTTAAATCCAAACTACGTAAAAAAGCTTCCGACTTGTGATGGATATCTAATGATAAAGTAATGGTTTGACTTCGTGTTTGCTGGGCTATACATACATGGAGAAAATAAACAATACAAAAATAAATAATGTTATATGAAACTGAAAGGAGAAACAAAATTATAAAAACCGCTTAAAACATAAAAACAAGCAGAAACTTACATAAATATGTAAACACAGTTCCACACACAAAACCTTAAAAATAATACAGCCATAAAATCTTTGTATGAAATAGAAATATGGGAAGCATAAGCTAGAGCATATACGGCAGCCTTAGTTAACCCTCTAATACTTGTATTAATATGAGTATAACGAAAATAATTAAACACTCTTTGAGATGCCAAAAAAAACTACTCTTGTTTATTTTACATTGTTTACGTATGCAGTTGTGATTTTACGAATATTTGTATTCGAAATGACGAGCATTCGGGTATTTTATGGCATTCGTGTTTGCATTCGCAAAATTCAAGCGAATATTTTGCGAATACGTGCCAATCAAAAAATAAAAATTCCAAAGTTTAAAAAAATACATAAAATGAGAAAAACCATTTTAACTTTTAATAAATTTTAATAAAAAAAATCTTTTTTAAAACGAAAAATAAAATCTCCATTTAATAAAGTAAAAAATAAAACAAACAAACATTAGCAGCATTCTGCCGCCACAAAAATAATCTATGAAAATTACACTAGTTTATGTTAAGCATTTCCCAGATATACTTTCATTTGAAGTAATTGTCTAATTACACTGTGCAACAAAAAAAAAAAAACAGCCTCAATACTTCAGTAGAATTGTAGGGCAATTATTTTCTTAGAATATATTAACCCTCTAACACCCATGTTAATGGGTCATTTTTGTCTATTTTTTTAACTTCCCCACAAAAGTATACTAAAACATTCACTTTAGAGGGTTAAAATGTTCCACGAATATTTTCTGCATCAAATTTTACTAGGGGTCTTCAAAGACCAAAAGTTCGTACATACATTATGTAATACGGATTTTCGAAATTTCGGGAATTGAAATTTTTGATTTTTTCGAAAATCTTTAGCGCTTCGTAAAACAAGAACATTCTTTATTGGGTGGCTTTATTTGTGGCCTTAATCCACTTGGTCTGCACAAAAGATCTCTTTGGTTGTGGTGCTTTTGGCATCTACATCATAATAATAATGTTAGTGCAAAGCAGTATTGCCAATTTAGCCATTTAGTGGCTAGATTTAGCCATTTTTCACCTTGTGTAGCCATTAAAAAATGAATTTAGCCATTAGCCATTTTTTTTTTAGCAATTTTATTTACTTCTTTAGCCATAAAATTTTTTTTACAATTTTTTCTTTTAAATTTATAACTTTTATTTTTTTACATTTAGCAACCGTTAATTCGATTTTATCGATTAGGAAAATATCTTTACCATAACAAGGATTTAAAAAACTGCAGTCGAAACCTAAAACTGTCGAACAGAAAACGAAAATTTGTGTTAAACTTTTCGCTTTTTGAGTTGGTTTGACAGCGTCTGTTCACATTTAATGAATCAGAAGTAAAAACAACAGTTTTTTTTTGGCCAATTACAAATAAAGAATTTACAACTAACAGGCACGAGTGGTTCCTATGAGACGATCAATGCCCAGTAAAAAATCTTTAGCTTTCTGGAAGCACGAATGCTACATGAGCGCTGATATATGCACACTACTAAGAAGCACCAGAGAAGCGAATACCATTTAAGTGAATTTTTAATTTAATGGTTGTTTATCCCTTATAAGTAAGCAGGTTATAAGTGAATAATTAAAATCATTATTTTAAAGAAAAGATTCACAAACAATGTTCTAAGTGCTTCTGTTATTCCCTTACATGGAAGCAGGTTGTATTGCAATGATTTAAAAATGTGTTTACGATCATTCCCGAACATAGAAATTCAATTTTTTTTTAGAACAAAATCAAATTTTTTTTTAGTAAAGAGGAAAAAAGTAGTGCTTCCAAGTGGGAATTCGCCATATAAAAATCATGTCTCTTGTAAGCTGGTTTGTAATGTGCTTCTCTCCCTTACAAAGTTGCTTACCAGTAAGCTCCATTTTTTACTGGGTAATGGCATTGAATTTATTGATTTGTTAATGCTAAAAAATTTATTTACGTTTATTCTTATGTAAAAAATTGTTCTCAACTTACAATTTTATTTAAAAAAATTTTTAATAAATTATTTCTGTTCTGTTATTGAATTTTAATGTATTTTTACTTATAAAATTTTTTAGCCATTTTTTTCCGTAAATTTAGCCATTTTTGGTCACCAAGTTTTGGCAACACTGGTGCAAAGATTGAAAAATGTAGAAGTAGTGGCAGTCAGTTGGGCAGTGGATAATTTTTTTTAAAAAATTTATTTTAATCCACGAAAACGGGAGACTTTTTTCAATTAAATTTGAAATATCGAGTGGCGGTAAAGTTCAGATTGGATATTCGTATTCGTAAATTGATATTCCTAACATCACCAGTATGTACAAGTTTCCACAAATAGTGTACTCTTCTATTGCCGTAGTTGTTGCTGTTATTCTTATGTGCTTAAGTATATTTGTTGTTTTAAGTGTGGACTAAAATGACTTGTGGGCACTTGTCCAAAAATAATTACAAATGTACACAACACAACACACAAATAATAAACATTCTAATGAATCACAGTGGGACTTTAAGCTTAAATAAAACAAACAATGTAAATATACATATAAAAATGCATAAATTTTTATGTTTTTATACACAAAAATTGGCTCCTAAAACTATGCTATGGTAAAATACTTAACGAAATCGTTTTTAACAAACTTTTTTTGAAAAAGCTTCCCAAAACAAATTATAAAATCTTTGTTAAGGATAAACACATCCTTTATCAGCTAAAATGTCTATAGACTTCAGCACACTGTTTTTATCTGCTTTATTGTACTCGTAGTTTTCATTATTTTCGGTTTGTTTGTCTTTTCCTGCTTTCCACTATTCGAACAAAAAGCAAACATAAAAATTTATAAACATGCTTGTCGTATTATAACTTTGTCTGTTTAATTTTTATCAGCATGATGAAATTTAGTATTGTATGTGCTTGTTTTAAGTTTTTTCGTCTGCTTTTGTTGTTTTTGTAAAAACGTTCCAAAGTACTAACCGAACAGACAACAAACACATCATCATGATAGTTGAACATAACAATAAATGACCTTAAATTATTATTTATCCAACAAATATTTGCAAGAGAGCACAAACAGTGTGAGTTATTTGAATAGGGACTTAACTTTTGACTATGATGTCGAAGGAAAAAAAACCATAATTACCGAGAAGGACTCTTGATATTTGTTTTGTAATCTACTTTCGTTGTCATAGGTTTTTGTATAGAAAAGTTGTAAATTTTTTGCTTTAAAACCTTCTTTGTAATCCTCACTAAAAATTAGCTTTTTATTTAATTTTGTTCAAAAGCATTCACTGCCCCAATAATAACTCTTTTATTGGAGCGCACTATTAAACGCTTTTTCTTTTAAGCGTTTCAAATAGCACGATTTTTTTTCTGGGTATGGTCTAGAAAATTTCGCAATTGCCAGTCGGATTTCTATATCTTTTTAATTGTCTTCATACAAGCAAACTATTTTGCAGAATTTATAAACTTTATTGAAAGGTTCTAATGCAACGGTCACCCTTCGCTCTCTATTTCATAGAGAAAAGTACTGTATTTTAGCGCTTTGTTCTGTGTGAATTATTTATTTTTTATACAAATCTTTAACTGTTCTGTATTTGTATAATAACTTCAACAAATATATTCTTAATTATTTGGCCTTCTCCAGCGGTAAATATTAAAAGGACCGCAAGTGGCACGCCTTTTTGAAGGGTTATATACTCCTTTCTAAAAGATTCGCTTCGCATGATTTCCTGCCTTCAGAAGTATGCCTTCTAGAAGGTATAAACTTCTTTTTAAAAGACCTTCTAAAATATTCAGTACACATTCGCTACTCCCTTCTTTAAGAAGGGAGCAGTGTTGCCAAAAGTAGGGAAAAATCCCTACATGTAGGGTTTTTTGTTATTAAAATAGGAGCGTAGGGAAAATCGGACAGATTTTTTATATTCGCCAAAATGTAGGTATTTTTTCTCATATGGAATTCTTAAGTCTTGGACAAAAAAAGATGAGTACAAATTTCAACTATTGTCTTAACAATTTAACTAAAGCCTCAATGATCTTTTAAATGAGTGTAGAACAATCGAATGCAATTAATTTTCTGGAATTGTGAAACTAATTTGTTTTGAAACATGGATTTGGAACAGTTTTCGATAAAAAAAATAGTAAAAGGAAAAAGTTTAATGACGAGGTGGTATTTCCAAATGAATCAAAACTGGTTTGGATTTCGTTTGCTTTACCCAATACAAATGGTGATGCAGAGAGACCACCAGAAAGCGAAACAATTTGAGCCACACAACTTAAAGTTTAATTTGTATTCGAAGATACAAAAGAAATACATATATTCGGCCATGTCTTGGAAATCGAAAGATTTTCAATTAAATTTTGTAAAAATTAACGCAGCTTTTCCTGAATTCAAAAATAGTTCAGGTATATAAAAGGAAATATTTTTTTGAACCTTGAATTAGTGCTGGGAAACTATATTATCGATAGTCTTAAATATCGAAAATATCGATAGGAAAAATATCAATATCGATATTATTATTATTTAAAATACAGCTATGAAGACATCGAACAGCAGCAATACCCACACAGTTTTTTGCCGCAAATTTTTACTTGATATTATTAATTCGCGCTTAATAACAGCAATGAATACAAACAACAGGAATGGCAAGTGGTATGGATTGCTTAGCTGTGCTTTTTACTACTAATTAAAGGCCTTTAAGTCGAAATTTGTATATGTTAATATATGCAAATCCCAATGCAATTGCAATTGCGAGCGTGGGACAAAACAATGAACGACCATTAGATGATAAGTCCGCTAGATTGATTACCTTTTTGGGTTCACAATCAAAACTCATTAAGAAAATTATTTAAAGTTGCATAGAATATCTTATAGTCAGTCTCTGCTACTTCGGTTCCTTAAGAAAGGTACTTATCAATTTTTAAAAAACTGTCATCTGAAATAACGTGCGTATATACATAAATACGTCTCATACGTTCAATAAAGTGATAAAAACAACGAATGTAGCCTGATAAAAACTAGTTTAAGTTTTCCTGCACAAGTACAAACATTCAGTCGATAGTAATATCGATATATCGATAGTGAAATCAGAAAATATCGATAGTATCCCAGCACTACCTTGAATAGGGAGAGTTTTCAAAATTTGATCGATTTCATTTTTACGTGACTTTGATTTCCATGTCATGGCCGATTACACTATGCTTCTAAGATAAATCGCGGCTTCTGATCACGAATATGGCATTCATTTATTTTTCTCTAGAAGCGTTTTCGAGATATTCGCGAAAATCGTGTTTTTCTGCAGTTGTTTTAGGTATTTCGAAAAATCTCGAGAACTTTTCAACTGAATTGTACAAGATTTTACATTTCGCATAGATATCTCTTTTCTCTTTCAGAACATATCCAAGCTGTGAAAAAAGTGATTTTTTATGTTTTTTCAAATTTAATTTACTTTTAGTACATAATTTTTTTTAGTTTTATTACTTATTTTTGTTGTTAAAGCTTTATTAAACATATGCGAATGAAATAAGTTTTTTATAACTATTGTTTTTTCTAAGACTTAAATGACTAAAACGCGTAGGGATTTTTATAGGTAAAACTTTTGCAACGTGTAGGGAAAAATCGGATTTTTTTAATATGCGTAGGTATTTTTTAAAAAATCTTCTGGCAACACTGGAAGGGAGAAGGGAAGTTGTACAGTTTTATTTACTTTTTATTTTAAGAGACCTTCATTACTCACTTCTTTGGGAAGGGATCTAAGTTGATATGAAAGGCAGTGTGGAAGGACTTGCTCCCAATGACAACCTGTGTAAAAAATAAATAAGTATGGAAAGCGGCGAGAAGGCCTTGTGACTGCTAAATAAGGCCTCTTAATTCATTCTAAATACCGCTGGGTCTTTTTTACGGCAAACTTGTACAATTTTACTTTTTTCTAAAAAAAACTAAAAAAATTTACTTGAAAAATTGTAAAAGATCTTTATCCCTAATTTATTTTAAGGAGCACTACTTCGGACCTAAAATTATAAGTTTTTCGGTTTTTATTGAACATTTTATAACACTATTACTGTTTTAAGATTGTTATTATTTTTTTTTTTTGGATGTTCGACAAATCTCCTCTAGATTCTTTTATAACTTCTAGTTTGAAATATTTAAAGCAAGAAATGTTTTAAACAGTGTTCGAAAATAAACACTAAATATCGTTCCTTAGTGTTCGTTTCAATAGATTTGTGGAAAACACAAACGCTAAAATTGTTTGTGTAGAAAATCATTAAAAAAGTCACGTTTTCCTGTTTTTCATCTTTCGAATACAAAAATAATACTGTTCTTATCCAACTCAACAAAAAGATGAGAAAATTTACTTCCGTTCGGGTTTTTTTTTTAAAACTACAAACTTCATTGTGTTCGGTTCAGCTCATTAGTGTTTTTTCGTTTCCGTTGTGCTTAGCGTCCTTTAAGCTGGTAAAAAAACCAAAATTTTTTTACAAAAACAAAATACACATACGAAAAAAATAAACAAAAAGGCAGGAAAATAATTTTACACAAACAAAACATATACAAAATAAACACACAATATTTGCATCATAATATCAAATTGTTGTCTTCTGTATTTTGGTTTCAAAAATATGGTATCTATTGTTAACATGTCTTAAAACGCTCTATGATAACTGGGTATTCATCCTTGGGTTTCCGGGAAATTTGCCTTCTTGTTATACCCATCACCCCAGGTGGAACGGGTATTTACAAGTTTGTCATGCGGTTTGTAATTTCTACATTATTGATATTACCCCCTTTAAAGTATGTTTATGTATTCTGGGGCCTTATGAGTAGCGAAGTTTATTAAACGATGTCCGTCCGTCCGTGAGGCCGTTGAAATGGGGTATCCGAAGGCCCCAGATATGATGGATACTAGGCTGCTATATATTTACATCACATATAGTCCCGGAAAGTTTGCTACTGAAATTTAGCCAGATCGGTTTACAAATGTTTGAGATATGAATAAGTAATCACGAATGCCACACATTTTACCCACAACTGTATATCTGGAAATTATATACAAGTATCTCGGTTATCAAAAGAAAACATCCGATAAAATGTGGGCGAAGTTGGAGAAGTGGGCGCAGCACTAAATAGATAAACTTATATCTAAAGAACGTTTAATGAAAAATTTTACAAATTTGGTACACATACATGGGTTATCAATACACAACCTCTCTTAAAAATTGGGCGGTATTGCTTTTGCTATGCATATAAATAATAGGTTTTTGTATATTTGGAGAACCGTAGCAGTTTTAAAGTTGGTACAAAGAGCACAAAATACATTTCTTTATAGCTTAATAACGTTAGGAGAAGTAAAAGTAAAAGTTACAAAATTTAACAGAAATTGCGTCGATACCACTACAAAACATTTGAAAAAAGTAATGGACGCGGCAATAATAACTAATTGTTGCGTATCTGAAGATTTGTCTTGTGATAGCCCAGCGTAGCGGTTTAAACTGGTGCATATCGCTTATATTCTTCAATAGTGACATAACTCAAAAAAAATCCATTTCAAGATAAACGCGTTTAAAGTTTTTAATTTGAAATTCAAAAGATTTTGTTTGTTGTGCTTAATTCCCAATTTTATTTTTGATAAAAACACTGAAATTTATTGTAGGAGCCAAGGCTAGTTTCTATGCGCATTTCACTGGTTACTTAGGCCAGATCATCAGAAAACATTCTTCCAAAAATTTTTAGAAAAGCCAAATTTATTAGCAAATAAAACTCCAGAGTGAATGAGAATTGCAAAAACTCAAAAAGTCTTATTTGCAACGATATCAATGCTTAAACAAAATACCAACAATAAAGAGTGAGTTTATCTTTTCTTACATTCCCTACTACAAATGGCTGGAATTCTCCCAACATTAATTGTAGTTGTAAGTAGGTTAAAAAAAACAAAAACAAGTAAGAATGCTATATTCGGCTATGCCGAATATTATATACCCTTCACCATGATGAGATAAGAACAAAAAGTTATATACATAAATAACGTTCTTTAGATAGGTATAAATAAATATTGATTCATGCCGTCATGCCGAAGAATATAAAAAAAACAAAAAATTTATATATGTACCTAAGCCCGTTTCATCTTTTGCCAAAGTTGATGTTTGAAATTCGTTTTATAATCTTAAAATCGTTTTTTAGAACATAAAAAAGTAAATAAAAAAAAAAGAAAAAAATTATTTTTGGGATTTGAACTGGCAATATCATCAGTCTCAGGAGAGAACTTAACAACTCGGCTACGAATGCTTTTACTGAAGAAGCGTTAAATTAATATATATTGAGTTTATGAGTTTGTTTCTTTATTTGAGCGGCATAATGTGTATGTGGATGCGTTAAATTAAACACATTACAAATAAAATCCACCACTTTTAGTGAAGGGTATAAAAAAACCACATTACCAACACTGTATTACCATAGCCACGGTATGACCGTAGAAACCAAAATTGGTAATACAGTGTTGGTATGGTAATGTCACGTCTAATTGGACCTGTAAAGGAAAAAAGTTGAGGCAGTCGTGGTTTTTTACTCATATCTCAGCCATTTGTGGACCGATCTTGCTGAATTTCAATAGCAAACAATTCCGGACCATATGTGACATAAAGGTAAAATAACCTGGCCCCTATAATATATGGGGTCTTCGGAAAATCCATTTGAAAGGACAGACGGACATCGTTAAATCAACTTCGCTCCTGATAAGGACCCAGAATATATATATACTTTATAGGGGTAACATAAATATTATAGAAATTACAAATGGAATGACCTATTCACCACCTATGGTGAAGGGTATAAAAACAATCCGCCTTATTGTTTTCGCAAGAAAATCAAAATAAAGCAAGTTGCCAGTTTAGTGATTTCAGTGTTTTTATCAAGAATAAAAATTGGGAACAACAAAACAAATTCTTATTAATAAAAAATTTTGTATTTCCGAAAATTACATTGATAACACAGTGTTACAAAATTGAATGAAATAGCAAAACCTGGGACCGGATATTATTTTTCTTGTTGGGCTTGTCGAGTAAAACAAGATTCCAATAGTGAAATATGCCGGACACCTCCAAAATTCGGATTTACGGTTAAAAAACCGGTTTGTGTACCTTTGCGCACTTATAAGCCTGTAATTTTGTTGATAATGATCCGATTTTTAATTTCATACTAGATTTGGAAAGCAGAAACTGAGATCTTTCGAATGATATATAATCTATCTAAGAAAACTTGAGAAATTTGGGTGTTATTGTCGAGCAAACACAAATTTTGTAGATTTTTCAAAAATGTTTCAACTTTGGTGACGTTTTTATACATTATTTTATTAAGAAACTACAATACTATTGAATTTATTCAAAAAGTACGTTTATTTACGATTACAACGCATATTTGGGTTTAAAAATAGATACGCAATTGACTGAGTTATTTAACTTTTCATGAAAATAAACTTTTTAACATTTTATACAAATTTATTAATCAATGTTATCCTAAACACAAAAAAATTTGTAATGAGATTTTAGTCATTCAAAAATATTGTTTTTTTTCGTGTTTTTTTTTTTATGAAAAGTTAAATAACTCAGTCAATTACGTATCTATTTTTAAACCCAAATATGCGTTGTAATCGTAAATAAACGTACTTTTTGAATAAATTCAATAGTATTGTAGTTTCTTAATAAAATAATGTATAAAAACGTCACCAAAGTTGAAACATTTTTGAAAAATCTACAAAATTTGTGTTTGCTCGACAATAACACCCAAATTTCTCAAGTTTTCTTAGATAGATTAAATATCATTCGAAAGATCTCAGTTTCTGCTTTCCAAATCTAGTAAGAAATTAAAAATCGGATCATTATCAACAAAATTACAGGCTTATAAATGCGCAAAGGTACACAAACCGGTTTTTTAACCGTAAATCCGAATTTTGGAGGTGTCCGGCATATTTCACTATTGGAATCTTGTTTTACTCGACAAGCCCAACAAGAAAAATAATATCCGGTCCCAGGTTTTTTGGACTGTCGCACCGTGTAATTAAAATTGATTTTTTTTAAACAGCTAAAATAATTTAAAATTCTAACTATGTTAAACCTTATCATCAATTAAATAACAACTTTTAAAACTTCTAGCAACATCTGTTCAAATTTTTTGTACTGTCTTTATTCATGTATGTTGGACTGGCCACAAACCCAAAAGAGATTAAACTGATACCGCGACAGACAACATGACATACACTGACAGACGCTTAAATATATTTCAAATGGGAGAAAGAAAGTTGTCGTCTGTATTATTGTAATTGTTACTATCATTATCGTTTCATTTCACTTCGTTTACGTTTAGGTCTTTTTTATATTCAATGGGTGGGTTGGACCGATCTATAAATGGATGGATGCAAACTATAATAATGCCATAAACAAATACACAAACCACAAAAAATAATGCGGTTGTTATTATGCTCATTTGTAAGTGTGTGTTGAAGTGTATGTGTATTTGTTTACTATTTTATTTACTCTTCATTTACAAACAAATATTTCAAACAAAAAAGCTTAAAAGTTATGTATATACATTTTAATAGTTATAACAAATAAATACTAAAAAAAGTTTATTTTGATAATTTGTTTGTTGTAAACTAAAATCACAAAGTTATTGAGTAAAATACACACGTGTCCTTTGAAGTGTGGGATAAGTGGTCATTTATTGGAGTGAGAGTTTTCGAATTGTTGTGTAGGGACTTATTTAATGATATTAGGTATTTGGTTTTGTCATGAACAAATAATAATAAATTTATTTTGGGTTCAATATAAATTTATTGTTGAATAAGCAGTTTATTTTCTTAAATAATGCTTAATACGCTTATTTTCCTTTTTTTTATTTCACTTAAAGGAAAAGATTTACTATAAACAAAAAAAAAAAATTAAAATTGGCAAACAAAAGATTGCAATATAGAGATATTAATAACATTGGTTGGCAATAGGGTTTGCAATATAGTGCCGGTATTTCACAATGGACATTGTGAACGTGTGTTTTGTATACCCTCCTCCGCTAGAAGAGAATGCGAATTCTTACACAGAAAGAAAGAACTCGTAGTAAATTTAATGGTCTGTTCATCGATTTCGAACGAAGACTTAGTTCGCTTAACTAACATGTAAACCAAAAACAATATTTTTTATTTATTTTTGTTTTAAATGTAAGTTAAGCGATCGAAGTCTTCGTTCGCAAATAAATGAACAGGAAATAAGTTTCTTTCACTTAGTTTTATTATGATTCGTACTTCAAAATTTAAGTACGGATAACATTTTGGCCCGTTTTCACGACTTAACGATAGCTTAATGTAATCTAAAAGGAAAAGCTAAAGAGAGGAAAGTTCTACCTTTAACTTTTGTCAGAAGGTTTAGATTTCAGATTGCCATATTATATTCACATATTTGTTTTATATGGCAACTCCAATTATACGTCTAATTTGCCAATTTGTATTTTTCTTTTGGCAAAAATAATCGGTATTTTCTTTAGTATTGCCACATTTTCAAAAATGTTAAGTTTATTTTATACAGAAGTTGTGAAAAGCAAAAATAGTTGAAGGTAACTTTATTCCTCACTAGTGCTAAAACTATTTCGAACTTTATAGGTAAGTCGTGAAAACGGGCTTTAAAAGTTCCAGAATTCAAAATGGGATTTCTTTCGAAAACCAGTCCTGGATTTTTAAAATAAGTATATAATTCTTATATTAAGTAAAAATAGCTTGAACCAGCTTAAAATTTTGTGCCGCTCTGAGAGTGAAGTTACATTTTCAGAGAACTTATTCAGGTATGTGATGAAAATCGATTTAGAAAACGAAACACAGTTTGAAAACGTTAAAATCGTTTTCAGAATAAAAAAAATGATTTCTAATGTATTTTCTACTTATTTCCTGATTATATGCTGTCAAATTTTTCATTATATAGCTAGTTTAACTGTATTTTGAACAAAACATTAACTGCTGTATTCATAAAAAACTAAAATGAATTTGAATTATATTTAAAAAAAAAACTTTAACTTACAACACATTTCAAACTTATATTATTTTTTGTGACAACCGCGAAAATAACTTAAGCGACATCATTTTCAATATTGATTGTTTTAATAATTTACTTTATTGTCAACACTTGCGTAATCTCCGAAAATGTCATGGTCACCTTAAGGTACCGTTACGGTTTTATAGTAAGGGAAATCACGATGGGTAGTGCAAAGTGTGCAAACGATGCAAATGCGTGCAAAAATACACACGTTTGCACAATAAAACAACAAAATGTACGTATTTGCAATTTG
This sequence comes from Pollenia griseotomentosa, assembly GCA_963931875.1. Lineage (NCBI taxonomy): Eukaryota > Metazoa > Arthropoda > Insecta > Diptera > Polleniidae > Pollenia > Pollenia griseotomentosa. The sequence continues at coordinate 39,221,569 of OZ007563.1, read as the reverse complement.
CTCTATTTTACTTCGTTTGCACTAAAAAAACCATGAGCAAGATTAGTAGTGCATATTTGCTCCGTTGCAAACAAATGTAAACAACAACATTTGACATATAAAGCATCATATTGTTTTTAAGGAAACTTATAAATTGAACATTTTCGTGGGTTTTAATATTAAATAGAGAATTAAATTTAAATTAATTAAAAAGAAAATATTTATTTTGATTTGCTTGTGTATAATTGTAAACAAATGCAGATTTTTTACAGTGCTGCCAGAAGTTTTTAGTGCTGCCAGAATAAATTTTTAGAAAAAGAGCACATTTGCACAAAAAATAAAAGTGGTATGCTCACGATCAATCATAATATGCACTGCAAATTTACACATTGCAAATTTGCACAATGACCATCGTGATTACCCTTAGTAAGAACAATTTTATCACAAGCAACAAATTTCATACAAAATTTATATGAAATAAAATAAAAAAAACTCTCTCCTTTAAAATTTAATTTTTGGCGCTTACGTTATTTTTGTGGTTAGCAACAACAACATCTCAAAATAAACATATAAAAACGATTAACTTGTTTTGTGTAGAAACAACAATAACAAACACTTCAATAAGAAAAACATCAAACAATTGTTTTTGTTCATGTAGGAAAAATTCCCGAATTCTATTTGTGAAAATTATTTTAATTTTTCATAGAAAATTTTTTGAATTTTTTAAAATTTGTATGCAAATATTTATTAAGTGTGGTGAAGTGTTTGACAAAATAAGAGTGTTAGTTTAATACATCAAATTTATAGTATATAGAAAGATGACGAAAACGGTATCGGGCCATTCTGGTGCTGCCTTATAATTGATTTTTTTTTTTTTTTTTTTTTGGAAAACAAAAGGGGGGAATACAACATAAGTGAAACATGCGTAACAGGAATATAAGTAAAATTTCTTTCATTCTCTGGTTCCTGGGAGAAGTGCTTAGAATTTTTCTAAAATAAATACATAGGATGTCTGAAGCTTTTACTCACTACTCTTTTGCGGAATGCATAGAAAAATTATTATTTCAAGTACGAATTCGGGATTCAATTTACTTTTAAATACTTGAATTAAGCGAAGTTTGAGATTAATTTTATCTTATTTTTACCTAAGTCAATACCATTTTCGGATTAGATATTTTTTTAGTACGGTCACATGAATAATCGAACCTATCAATGATTCGGCAGAGCCGAACATAGGACTTTAACTTCTTCTTCTTTAAGAACTCCCATGGAGCAATCTTAAATACACTGAGCATTTTCGGACAATTGGCTCTCGAGGTTTAGTAAAATATTTGCAGAAAACACTTTTGCAGTTCTACTGATAAAAATTTAGTTTTTATAATGATGTGTAATAGTTTTACTTTTTATTTATTTATTTAATATCAATTATAAGCCAAATTAATCCAACTTTATCGTATGGCAAATATAACTTTTTGTTTCATTTTTGTACAACATTTATCGCTTAGATGCATTTCGTTACATACTTCAAAGTCTTTAGGTAATTTTAATCTTTTAATGCATCTATAAAACTCGCTTAATTGCATATACTGGGATTATTGATAAACTCGCTTAATTTTGTCAAAATTTAGCAAAAATGTTTTCGAAAAAAAGTATTTTTTTGTTTGCTTTTTTATACCCTCCACCACAATAAGTTGTGAAGAGGGTATACTAAGTTTGTCATTCCGTGTGAAACTTTTTTATTATTCACCTCAGACCCCATAAAGTATATATATTCTGGCTCCTTGAGTAATTCTAAGTCGATTTAGCCATGTCCGTCTGTCTGCCCGTCTGGCCGTCTGTTGAAAACACACTCACTTTCGAAAAACTCAAAAGAAATAACAAAAAAACTGGGTGTGAAATTGCTTGTAGTTATCCTAATTGAAATCCAGCAAAATCGGTTCAGTAGGATCCGAGCTATGAATCAAAATGTGGAACCACCACTTTAAAAAATTGATAATTTTGTTACAAAAACTAACATAAATGAGTGAACAATGCACGGAATGATATGATATTTTGCAAATGTTCGTTTTATTCGACTGGAAATCACACTGTGAAATTTGATGAAGATTTTAGGAATAGAAATGACACTGTGAAATTTCATGAAGATCGGTACATAATTTACCCTAGGCCCCATATAAACCCTACTCCCGGAAAACAGTTTATAACGCCTAAAACCGTAATTTATAATAATATCAGAATAAAATTGAATACTTCACAATTTTATAGGACAAGAAATAGCACTAAAAAATTTCGTGATGACCGGTCCATAATTTACTATAGGCCCCATATAAAGCCCACTCTGGTGAATTAATTAAATACACCTAAAACCATAGCAGATATAGCTATTGCGGTAAAATTGCTTCCTACTTAGCTTCATATGGCCAGAAAAAATGTCATGCAATTTTGTGATATACGGTCCATAATTTACCTTAGATCCCATATTTTGCAGCCTTCTGAAATTCACTGTAAACGCTAAAACTAATTTCACCACTGTATTGAAATTTATGTCTTTTAATACCAGAAATACCTCTGCGGAATTTTAGGATGATTAGTTCATAACTTAACATGGCTCCAATATAAATCCCCCTGCTAAAAATCATTTAAGTTCGGCTTAAACTGTTACGAATCAAGATATTTTACTCAAGATTGTCGGTCAATAATTTAATAAAGGTCAAAGCCGCAACCAATTTTAATGCTGATGTCTGTTTTTATAAAGATAAATTAATAAAAAAGTAGACATCATATAGATATCACTCCTGAAATATTCAAATTGTCGGTGGAGGGTATCAAAGATTCGACACAGCCGAATATAACGCTCTTACTTGTTTTTATTTTAATTAACTCATGATTGAATTTATGCTTATGATAAATTTTTGGAAATAATTAATAAAAAAAATTATCTTGTGAAGCGTAAGTGCAGGATATGCACATAAGCAAATGCTGAAAACCAAATATTTTTTAGATAGAAACTATAATTGCTGTAGTTAGGATGTATAAGAATAATACCCTTCACGTAGTTCAAAATTTGGCCACCTTCACGTGTGGCTAAACATATAAATCGGCTTATATTTATGACTTTCATTACTTTACAAATTTTTTATTTTTTTTTTATTAAAAATTGTATTTTATTATTCTCAATAAATCACTTCCAAGTGAAAAGAAAATATACCAATAATTCAAATATATGCCGAAGCAAATATTAATGTTCAATGAACTTGCACTTACAACACACTTTTGCCTCAAAATAATATCCATGACGTAATCAAACCGTACTAACGAGCCATAGTTAAACGTAAAAAAGTCTTTTGGAAAAAGCATTTCCCTCAATTTTCGATATGACCCAATTACCACAGGATATAGCAAGAAAAAAAACAAACAGAGAAATGTAATAAAATTGCTTTCTATGTTGCAGCAAGGTGTTTTTGTATGTGGTGCCACCGTTGGAGGCCTCTCGGTGAATAAAGCTCACTGAAACTCAATACACCTGCCTGTGATTTCATTAAATGTACGTCAAGCCTGCAAAAAAAAATATATAAAGAAAAAGATTTTTTTCGCTTACCTTGCGGAAATAATAAAAAAGTCATCGTTGGATTGTGTGGCAAGTAGAGGAAGCTTAAATACTCGTACAAACATATTCACGTACGCATCACTTCATCGTATGCAGGTTTTATTATTGAAATTCGATATTGCCTTGTACTGAACCGTAAATTCTGGCATTCAACTCACGCAGAGCTATAGACTTCATCGACTCTTCTACCACTCACTCTTGTATCTATTCAATAACCAAATTACGCTAGTAAAGATGTTAAGTTTTTGAGAGAACTTTTCAATAGTTGTCTGTGCAAATTACGTGTGTAGCTGTTTTGAAAATCATGCAACATGTAACACGATGTAAATTCAATCATTAAGAAAAGTTTAATTTTCAGCACTTAAAGAAAGTAATAAAAGCAAATGGTACATGTGGCTGGGAAAATTAGAATTAAATTAATTAAAAGTTTTATAGCTATTTTACACTCGATAAGGTAATGAGATGAATTTTAAGAGCTGGATTAAGAAAAACTTTAAACTTTGCTAGGAAGGCCAAAGACCAATCGATACATTTTCAAATAATTTTAGTTTTAGCGAACTTATTGTTTTAAGTTTTTTTTAGCGTTTTTAAAAAACTACTTGAATTTTATATAGTAAATGCAGTTTTCTAACTACGACTTGATATAAACTTTATCAAACCATTTTTTTTTCTTATTTTTCTTTTGACGCCAATATAAACTTTATGTGTCCTTTTAAATAAACATTAATGGCAAGTTAAACGAACAGACACAACCCGAAAAAAACAGGAAATTCAATAAACTTCCAACAAAAATAACAATGCATAATAAATTCTCTTAAAAAGGACATCTAAAAACGATTATCATAACATCTCTATACAATTTAAGACCATTCACAGATCAAAAAAGATTCAAACTTACAAGCACAAACACACACACACCCAAAAACTCACTATACCAAACGCTAATAGATAGAATTTTTTTCTCTCGCTATCATTTTCTTCCTTTCCAAATATTATCTGGCCTAAAGTTTATTTCAAAACACATTTCCATTTAGTTGTTGTAAACATTTTGTGCAAGTGTATGAGTGAGTGAGTGTACAAACAAACACTTGTGTTTGTATAGTGGCCGTAGTCATCGTAGTAGTTTTCCGTCAATTGCATTTATTTGAAATAGCATCCGGCAAAAGAAAAACACGCACATACGAAAAAGAATTCAACCAAATTCCCAAACCCCTTGAAAGCATTCGCCTCTAGATGGCTGGACGGACCCCGACAAGGGACTCCAAATAAAAAAGAAAACTGCAATAAAACAAGAACACTGAATGAATAAGTTAAGGCAGCCTGCAACTAAGAGGTTTTTTTTTTCTTTTTGCACTTTGTAGTTTTTGGCTTTGTTTAAATTGATTGCTAAGCCATAGAGAGCGAGGGCGAAGCAAAAATGAAAAAAATAAAACTGAATTTTTTGTTTAACAATCACAGACATCCACCGACTGACTGACTAACTCAACAATGAGTGCATACAAAAGAAGAAAATTGAACAAAGCATTATTGTAGTAGGCATCATCAGCAACAGAAGTTGCCGAGGCAATGTACTTGCAACAAATAAATAACTACATATAAAAAAAAAGGAAAAAACTTTTAGCTGCTACTGCTCTGCAACTTTAACGATGACATTTTAATAGGAAGTAAAAATTATAGATCACAGTGTTGGCCAAATGTTCATCAGAGTATACATGTAGTACATACATACATATGTATCTATGTATTTGTATTGTTCTTGTATTCATAAACTGCTTTGTATGCAAGTGTATGTTTTGTCTCTATGGAGCTTAAATAAAAATGTTTGAATATTTGCCTGTCTTATCTAACTAAGGCAATAGACACCCACAGCCGCATAAAGTTCAAAATATTATATATCCAACGATGGGATATCTTATATATTGCTGGCAAAATTTTTTTTAATACAAAGAATCGATTAAAAATATTTTTGAAAGTATAAAATATAATTTTATCAATGAAAATTTTTTGGCGAAAAATTTCAACATGATACAGGTTTTTTTTTTTTTTTGCTTGTGAATAATATAATTTTTCCTAAAGAATCTTAATTGAATGAAGGGAAAATGCTTACCAGATTAAACTGGTTCACAAATATGGCAAACACTTATTTCTCTCAATAATCGTTTTCGAGATATTCGCGGAAATCGTGTTTTTCTGCAGTTGTTTCTCCTCTGTCAGCACATTTTTATACTGTGTTGATCGGATAACAATTTACTGGGTTACAGGTCTTTAGATTTGACCGGGTTCGAGCCCCGGCCACGGTCAAGAATGAAAGATTATCAATAACAATTTTAATTAATTTTCATGTTGTAAAATTTCTTTCTTCATAAAAATAATTTAATGAACTTAAGCCTCATTAAAAATATGAAAAATTTGGATTAAAAACCATAAATGGTTCAACAGAAGAACCACAATACTAATTTTTTATGTTTTTTCAATATTGAACATGCTCAGTTGAGTTGTAAATAAAACAACTGGTTGTGTTGATTGGTAATTTTGTGATGTTTTTGTTCGCCGCAATATAGCAAAGTTGTAAACAATAATACAAAAAGTAAAAAATTACAACTCAACTGAGTTGAGTTGCGAACCGTAATAAGGGCCTTTTTCTAGCTGCATGAGAACCTTCGATATCGATAACTATAGTTTGACAGCTGAGAATGTTTAACTGCCTTGACAAATCTGTTCAGCAACGCTTGGCAAATCATCATGAATCGTTTAACGCTAGAAATTTACTTCGAAAAAAAGAAACAAAAAAAAAAAATCTGATCGCGAAGTTCATAGGGCCCTTTGTCTATTTGAAGGTCAATATAATCGGCCTAGTCAGCAAGCAACTCCTACAACTATTGATCGTTTTCGCACTAGTTTTACTCTTCTCGTTTCAAAACCATTAACAGGACAAAAAAAAATGTTCATACCGTAGAAAATATTGCTGCTGTAGCGCGAAGTATTAAAGAAGTCGCCAAAATGTCGATTCGTCGTCGTTCTCAACTTGTTGGCCCTTGTCCCTCGTCTACATGGAAAATTTTAAGTACATTTTACGGCTTACGTGCCGAAAAATTACAAAACGACCATCGCTTGTGTCGCATTTTTGCGAATTGGGCTCATTTAAACCTGCCGAGGATGAGTATTTTTATCAAAGAATTGAATTTAGTAATGAAGCTTATTTTTAGTAAAATGCCTACGTTAATAAGCAAAATTTCCGTATTTGAAGCGAAAACAATCCTCAAGCCGTATTGAATCATCACTAAATCCATTAAAATTTACTGCTTAGTGCGCTTAACACGCTGGATGCATAATCGGTTCATATTTCTTTCGAAATGTGCAAGGATCTGCCGTTACGGTAAATTTCGAGCGCTATCGAGCCATGCTGACTAAATTTTTGTTTCCAAAAATTATTCAGTTAAACATTAGCGGCATTTAGTTTTAACAAAACGACGCAACTTGCCATAAGTGCGTTTAACAATTGATTTATTATAAAATGAATTTGGTGACAACTTTATTCCCAGAATTAGTCCTGTTCACTGGCCCCCTCGTTCGTGCGATTTAACGCCTCTGGATTTCTTTTTATTGGGCTATGTACAAAACAGCAACTCTTGAAGCATTTTAAACCAATATTCAAGATACCTTTGACGCCATACGGGCAGATTTTTTGGAAAAAACTTGTCAAATATTGGAATCGAATGGACAGTGTAACTCGTAGCTGCGGGAAACATAAGACGGGAATGATATTAAAAAAATAAATGCCTTGAAGTTATCTACCAGATTCTAATAAAAGAAATTTCATTCCAACAATATTTCTCTCTTGTATTATCATTTAAAGTTCTCATGCAGCTAAAAAAAAACTCATCTGTTTAAAAAACGATGGGAATATCGATAGACAAAAGGTTCTTACTACTCAGGAGGTAAAAGGTATGACAGCCGCAATTATTATTGTGTTCCCAATATTTTTATTGAACAAACTTATCCTCTATCTCCAACTCTTCCAAAAATTTCACTAAAATTTACACAAAAAAAAAAAAAAAAAAATAACACCAAGTAAGAAAGTTTTGAATGTGAATCGGTTCGTAGAATTAAACTATGTTTTACCCATCAGCATTGCATTTCGATCTGATTCTCTTTTTACAACTTTCAAAGTCGACTGTAGAGCGTCCACCTTTCGACCAGTGCCACCATTGTCTGACGTCTCAGTAGATAATGTAAATTGCACTACAATTGAATTTTAATAAAAATATTGCTCGTGTCCCCAATATCAATGCTCTCAAAAATACTTAAAATAAAGGGGGATTGCTCATAAATTTGACCTGCCTTGGGGTGACTCCTAAGCAGGGTTTAAAAAAACTGCAGTCGAAACCAAAAACTGTCGAACAAAAACGAAAATTTGTGTACAACCTTTCGCTTTTTGAGTTGGTTTGACATCGACTGTTTAAATTTAATGAATCCGAAGTAAAAGCAATTTTTTTTTTGTGCCAAATTATACCAACAGACATACGGTATGCCAATGGGCAACCCATTATCACCGACTGTAGCCGACATTATATTGTACCACTTAATGGAACAATGCATCGAAGAACTACAAATGAACAATATACGAATAAGACTGATCACAAAGTATGTGGATGATTTGTTTGCCATAATAAAATATAAAGACGAAGACATAATATTGAAAACATTTAACTCATATCATAGCAAACTGAAATTTACTCTAGAGAGGGAGAAGGACAATGCAATACCATATCTGGATATGAAGATATTCCGACAAAATGGCAAAATAATAACAGATTGGTATATGAAACCAATTGCTTCTGGACGCTTGATGAATTTCCACTCAACACAACCCATGAAACAGAAGATAAATACAGCAATGAATCTAATTGACAAAGTTATAAAAATAAGCAACGTAAAATTTCAATTTAAGAATATGTCAAGAATAAAGGATATTTTAATGAAAAACAATTTTCCAAAGGGGTTGATCAATTCATTACTGACTAAAGTCAAAAATAATATTTCATCAGGGGAAAAAAACAAAAATGACACATCTGGCAACGCCAAATACTATAGTCTACCGTTTATTCCAAGATTAACTGAGAACAACAAACTGAGAGAGATAATAAAGGACCAACAAATAATATTCGCGCATAAATCAAACAAGACAATACAGAATTTATTTACACAAACAAAAACAAAGATTGAGTGTAGGGATCAAAGTGATGTTGTTTATCAAATTGAATGTGACGGCGGTGATAATGAGGAGTGTGGAAAAATCTACATTGGTACAACAAAGAGAAATTTAGGCGTGAGAATAGACGAACATAAAGCTGATATAAAAAGAGGAAAACAATCAACTGCACTTGCACAACACTGCATTGAAAACGGACACAAGCCAAACTTTGAAAAAGTGAGAATTTTAGATAAAGAGAAAAGGGAAAATAAGAGATACACGTTGGAGAGCTTAAGAATACAACAAAAATCGACAAGTGCAATAAACACAAAAGAAGACAAAGACAATACAAATGCAAACTACACCATTGCAATACTTTAGTAATAATAACAACTGTGATCAAAAAAGGACAAATTTTCTGTGATAATTTTTTAAATTTACGTACATTTATTTTAATATTTTAAGTTTTGTGTTGTGTTGTCCACCTATACAAAATACTGTGATATAACTTATAAATGATGTAAACTGACGAAAAAGATTATTGTATGTTAATTTGTCAAAAATTAAGATTATAATTATTGTTATTATTGACTACTTTTTAATTTTTGTTTTTACAATGTTGCCAGATTTTAATAAAAACTCAATCCCTGAAGAAGTTGGAAAGAATACCAACGAAACGTCGGATTTTATTGAGAATGAAATAAATAATCTTTTATTTACATTAAATTAATGACCTTGAAAGCCTGCATATAGGAAACTATATAAACTGTTGAGAGTAATCAAAAAAGGTCGATCAACACTTATAATGACAAATGAAGAAGTTGAAGAAGTGGCAGTTTTGGTACTTTGACTGCAGTTTTTTAAACGTGGCTCCTAAGTAGTTACGAGCTTTTTTTTATCAACTTTCCTCCAGTTTGGTTCTCGCGAACTTTAAATCGAGCTCAAATTCCTTCTCTGCAATATCATAACTCAAAGTTTGAAAAAAAATCCGATTTTCGCTATATGTTTTTCTCTATTTTTTTTTAATTTTTTTTTTCTGAACTTTTTATAATTTTGACTTAATTTATGTATTTTTTTAAAAATCTTAAAAAACACAAAAATCGCATTTTTCAAATTTTTGGTTAAGGTATCACAGAGAAGGAACGGGATATTGTGAAGGTTAAACATTTGTTTTTAAGCTAATTTGTAGAACTTTCAGAACATATCAGGTTCTGTAAATTAAGATGTATTCGCGCAGTTATAACGTCTCGAATATGGCGAAACACAGAAGATATCTAGAAATTCGATGTGAAGGGTACAGATTCGGATTCAGCGCAACTTAAGCCTTTAGAAAAGTAAACGTTAGTACCAGGGGTTCGACTTTTTCCAAATTTTGCAGTTCTGTGTAAACGATCGTTTTTCCATTCAAATACAAATATAATTGTTGAAGTTTTTTACGGAACTTTTTGATTATAACTTTTTTATGTCCAGTTGTTGAACTTTAGGACTTTGCTGATATTATTATGCTTTTTACTCAACTATAGTCTACAGTGACATCTCGAAACACTTAACTTTCCATCTCCGTTTTACATTGAAAGTTGTACATGGTAATATTTTCAAAGCCATAGAGAGACACAATGAAGCAGTTGCAGCAGCAGAGAAACAAAAAAAAAAAAAGAAGTGAAACCAACCAAATAAAACTGGTCAATGGGCCACATAAAAGCTCGTAAAAAGAAATATGAGCATACAAATTCCAACTTAACTTGCATATTATAAATTTTGTTCGTTTTTCATATGAACTCTTTTTTTCTTTTCATCTTCTTTTTTACTTGCTGCCGTTGCTGTGTTTTGTGTATCTGAAGGCTCAGTTATCATCGTTAAAATGAATGGGATTTTTCTTGCATATTTGCCAACTAAAACAAAACGGATCGTTGTGGGTCGTCGTGGGTGCTTTGGTGGCAAGCTTGGAGTATTTGAAAGCGGTGTGTAAAACATGAATATTCATGTTGCTTGTACGCACTTTTTATTCGATTGGCTTTCATTAATCCAAATTGGTGCTTGACTAACATGGTCTACCAGGTAATACTTAGGCAACATTCGAATGATTGCAATATGAAATTCTAGCGAAACATTTTTTTTTTCTTTCTGAAATGTTGCCCAGAGGGCTTTTGAAGAGAGTTTTTGTTAAAAGTTTTATATGAACATTTTATACATGGGGTGGAAGCTGCAGTGGGTTTAAAAGAGATGCAAAAGAAATTGTGAATTTTGATAAAAAGGATTGGAATATAGTGTTACATGCTTAATTGGTCGTACATCATTAGAAGTTTCTGCAACAAAATTTTAGGAAATTTTGCGGGGCTGTGTTGGGGCAAACGGTCTTTTATTTTAGTACAGTGTGATTTAAAACGAATCTAGAACATACTGGAACTCTTTAAGTCAACTTTCTGTTTAACATTAGATCCTTATGGATTTTTTGATCCTGCAGTCATTTATTTACTCAGTTTATGTCTCCCCGTCCTCCCTGTTAATAAGGAAGCATATCCTTTTAAAACTTTACTTGGAGCCAATTATCTCGTTCCTGACGAAACTTTAATTTTTTTATAATGCCTGGACCATGCCATTACATACGAAATACAATGTCATTTAAATAACCTGTTCTAGATTGGTTGCAGGATCCAAACCTTTTAACATAGTTTTCAACTGTTTCGCACATTTCGGTTGGTATCTCGTCGATAACTTGACGAATGTTGGCTTCCAAATACTCCTACGTCAGGGCACTATCAGCGTAGACATGGTCTTTGACTCAACCCGACACAAAAAAGTCTAACGGCGTCAAATCGCATTATCTTGCTGGCCAATTGACGTCAAAAAAACGTGAAATTACACGTTCTGGAAACTTCCCATGTAACTAAGCCAGAATTGGTCGTGTAGTGTGGCTCGTGGTACCATCTTGCTGAAACGCCAGATCGTCCTGTTCCTAATCTTCAATTTAATTGCAGAAAAAATTCGGTTTACGGTGATAGCACTTTGAAATTACGGTAACGGATGTAACGCTTCCAGTCTTTTTAAAATTCTTTATGATCTTGCCAGTTCCTTGCACAGTTGGTCGATTATGACAACAATAATGACCCCTTAAAGCTCGAAAAGTGGCCAAATTGGAACCGCCACTTTTGTAGAAAATTTTAATTATTTTTTACGCCTTATTCGCTTATTAAACGGTTCATATTCGCAAATGGCAAACTTTTTACAAAATAAATGACACTTCAGATGACACACATTTACATGGATAACCCTGTACCTTACAGTTACAGTCAACAATTTTCTTTATCAAGTTTAAGGAGGCACTCTTTTAATGGACTTTTGGGCAGATGACATTGTAAAATTCCTCACGGTTGCATTGTAGAATGCTTTAAAAAAAAAGCGAATTGCTTTGCAACTGACGTTTCCAGATTAAATATGTGTCCAAATTTGCATTAATTCATTAAATTCATTGTACGTTTTTGGGGAAAAACAGTCACTCTATGAATGTATTCAAAATCAGGATTTGTATTTGGTTAAGATCACTCTACGGTCAGAATATTAACTACTTAGAGAATATGTTATAGTTCATTTACACCTTCGCTATAAACAGGTTATAAGTTGTTTGTTGTGATGAACTTGTTTGAAAAACTAATTAATCCATACAAATTATAACCACGCTTCTAACTAGTTTTTGAAATAAACTAGTTAAAAATAACCAGTTTTTGCAAATGCAACTCTGTTTTTTTTTCCAAAATTTAATAAGAATGTGGAATCTCTTAATTCCATAAGAGGACCGTAGGTTCAATAAGTCATTATCAAGTTTAAAAAAAATGTTGTTGTCTAATTTATAAAGAAACGTTGCTTATTTCTACTGTTTCAGGTGTTTTAGATTATTTAATTTTATCATTTTCAGTAATTGTGTAAAAAAAAGATGGGGGCTGTGTTTAACATACATTTGGGGTATTCACAAAATGTGCTATTATGTTATATTGTCATAATGTTCTAACATTGTACAATGGCTTAAAAACATTGTGGTTGCTTTGTAAACAAAAAGTGTTTTACATTAATAGAACTTTGGTTGCTATGTTTATTGTGCTTTCGTAACTAATCAGAAGAGACATGCGCTGAGCCGAGCCGCATTAGTTTTTGTAAGCCGTCGCCGTTTTTGGTATAATTTTATCCGGCTAACATCCACATTTAGCCTGCGGGTAGCAATTTTTGCAACAAATCATTTGCGGCGTCAAATTAGATCGGCTTAGGACTCTGCTGTTTGGTTAACAAACAAAATAAAATTTATTTGTGATTTGCGTCTGAAAAATGGAATTTAATTTATTAATTCATGGATTAGAATTAGAAAATATTTTTATTTTTGGTAAATATTTATTTTTTATATTTGTTTTAAATCAGCTGATTTAAATTCAAAATAGCACACTAAATTATAAGGGGCTGTTCACAACAGTCGTTTTTTTCATGATATTATTTTAAGACCCCTTGTGAATCCCCCAATTATAATTAGAAAAACTTGTTAATTTAATCGGTTCATTGCATCACTACCCCAATCCGCATCTGCATAGTCTACGGTTGGTTTACCGGTCTTCTCAAAACTGAGCTTGAACTCTATGGTCTTTTTGAGATATCGCAGCACATGCTTTATAGCCGATAGATGTTCAGAACGTGGATTTGTGTTACACTGAGCAAGTTTGCATACCGAGTGAAGAATATCTGGCCGTGTGGAAATGGCTAGGTACATTAATGCACCTATGGCTGATTGGTAATCGGTGGCATCAACCTTTCGACATTCGTTGTTAGAACAGGTCACCTGAAAACCTGCCTCCAGTGTCGTCGGTACCTCTCTAGCATCATTCATTCTGAAATCGTTTAACAAATTTTTAATATATTGTTTCTGGAAACCTCCACTACCCCGATTTCGCCATTTTCCCCATCAACGACATCAAATTCATTGGCTATGGCTGATTTAATACGGGTTAGTTCCGCCTTTGATGTGCTCGCTATTATAAGGTCATCTACATAGACTGCAATTATGTTGAACGTGTCATCGTGGTTTCGGGTGTACATACACTGTTCACTGATACACTGTGTGAAACCCATACTTTGTAAAGCGTTGTTTAACCTGATGTTCCATGCGCGTCCACTTTGCTTGAGCCCGTACAGCGATTTCTTCAATTTTAGGACACAATCTGGATTCTGGTCATCAACAAAACATTCTGGCTGTAACATGTATACTTCATCGTTCAGTTCTCCATTCAAATAAGCAGAGGAGACATCCATTTGATGCATGTACAGCTCGTGTTCTACAGCTAAGGCAACTAGTAAACGTTATTTGAATACCTAATAACCGGTGAAAATATTTCTCTATAATGCAGCCCTTTAGCGACAAGTCTCGCCTTATACTTTTTTATATTGCCTTCTTTGTCTTGTTTTACAGTGAAGACCCATTTCTGTCCCTTGGGCAGTTCAGTCACCTCCCATGTATTGTATTTTAATAAAGATGTGTACTCACTTTTCATTGCAGCTTTCCATTGACTAGCATTCGGACCATTCAAGGCATCATTAATATCCTCTGGGATTTCGACATGAACTGTGTTTAAGGTGTTGTAAACCTTCTTTGGGCGTCCTACAGATCCAGTTCTAATAAATTTTGGACGTCCAGGACCAATTTTTTGTTGTTCTTCTTCAGGGCTGGCATCAACATTTTCCACAGCTTCTTGATCCTGGTGAGATTCAGAGTTGTTGCTGCCCTAGAGGGAAGCGAACTGACACCAAAGTAGTCCCGTGATAGGTCTTTGGTGGTAGATACCGGTTCTAGTTTTAACACTTTCTATGGATAAGACCTATCACTTTTACATGGGGTTGTCATTGGAGGGGGTCAATTGACACCATTTGACTAGTCACAGGTCTATTCTCCATGAACATACTTAGTGTCAGTTACTAAAACATAGTATTATTTCGAAAAATTGTAGTATTGTTTCAATAAAACAAGTCCTATAATTAAATTTAAGAACCAAATTTTAGAAAGTGCCAAAAAATGTGTCACACCACCGGTGAGGACTGAACTGTAATTCATTACTTTTTCTACATTTTTGTTCTTCATAAACCAGTTACATGATTGGTTCTCCTTTCACTGGTCATGAGTTCTTTCTTTTTGTACCTGTTCTATTTTCACAACTCCCAGGACCAGTCCGTTGGACCAATTGACACAAATTTCCCGCAGGGTGTTTTCTTCATTTTGTTGCGTATCACCAGCTTTAACAATTGCTTCTTGTGGGTGATCTAATGATGATCGTTTAAAGATTCTGTTGGGTTCAAGAAATCACCAAAAAAGTTTGTATGTGTCTCACCGTGTTAATTTTATTGATTATAGAATTTGCCGTCTAAGGGCTAAAAAATCAGAGCAAGTTAAACCCCCTTTTAGGTTTAAAATGTGTTTAAACCAACAAATCTATAAATCATTAAACATATAAACCATCTTTAAGCGCATGAAATTGGGCGTTTAAACTACCAGTACAAATCATATGAATTTGCCAACATTTGTCGTAGTGCTGCCACATGTTATTTTTTTAACAACATGTAATACATGTGACACTGATTTATGGTTGATAAGTTTAAACTACATATAAATTCAAGTTTAGTTCAACTAAGCCAGCGTTTAAACCATCAGTGATTTATTAGGCATAAGAAAACAACATCCCGACTAACGTGGACTTTTTTTAAAATTGGTTCATAGAGCCTGTAAGCTTTCGCCTGTTCGCTGTAGCCGATCAAAATCATTTCTTTACCTTTCGGCAAAAATTTCCTATGGTGGGTTTTATCTAACACAATAGCCTTTGTACCAAACACTTTTAGGTGAGATACTGATGGTTTAAAGCCATGCCAAACTTCGAATGGTGTTTTGTTAACTAACACTTTTGTTGTTGTTCTATTTCACAAAAAATAAAGGAAACAAATAAAAAGATTTAACAAATTTTAGATTTATAAAAAAGTGCTTAGGGTCTTCTAAATAGTTTTTTTTTTTTTTTTATTATGACAACGAAATTACAATGTTTGTTTATACGTAAAAATGTACGTGTACCAATGTTGTTTTTTAAATGGAGGCTAAACATTTTATGGAATGTCAAAGATAAACAAAAATATCTGGCTAAAATGCTGAGATAAACGGTATAGTTTATGAAAGTAGCTTATGATCATAAACTAGTTTGAAAATTACAAAGGTAATAGTGCTATTATGTAACTTTTTGAGTTAGGCCATTTTTGACGCTGTTTTCTTGGACTTTATTTTAGGTCAGATTAAAATAAAAAAAAAATAAAAAATAAACAACCATAGGGGTTTTTTGCCAATCTAGCCGGAATTTAAGCAAACAAATTTTGTACGCAGCTCGACAGACAACAAAGTTCTAAATCAGGGATTTCCAAAAACTTTTTGGTTGTGTATTAGTGAGTACCAGAAAGTAAAAAAATTGAGAGAATGCATTTATTTACAGCCGCAGAAAAATGTTAGTAATATATTTTTTAAGTTGTTATTTTATAAGTTGTATAACACAACTGACTCTAAATCAGTTTCAAATATCTAATCAAACAATTTGTAAAAAAAAATTAGGTTTTTGTGTTTTAAAAATTCATAAAAAATAAATATTGCACGCAAGGCATTGGATGTTACCAACAGAATTTTTGACCGCACAATATCTTTTGAGTGTTAAGCTGAAACAAAATAACATAGCATCCGCAAGACAGGTGCAGTTGTCGAAGTCACATCGACGACTGAATTGAAGAGCATAAAAATATGTGTTAGTATTGGTGTGCACAATTGTGCAAAGAAATAGAAATCCCTGTTCTAAATCGTATAGTAAATTTTGAAGACTTTTGCTTGAGATTTGTGGTTTTGGGACACTGTTAATGTAAGAAAAGTTGAGTAAATTGCATGCGTGTTTATTGACAAAATGTACGTGTACCCTTTTATTTTTTTAAACGGAGGTTAAACATTTTATGACTTGTCAAAGATTAACGACTTATCTGGCTAAAATGCTGCCTCATGAGGTAAACGGTATAGTTTATGAAAGTAGCTTATGTAGCTACTTTTTTTAGGTCAGATTAAAATAATAAAAAACCATCTAATTATTTTATTTTTTTATTATTATCGTCTTATAGTCGGGAAAGTAAAAAAAGATAAACTCAATGTTTATTAGGCTGTGTCAAATACATTTTTTTTCTCGTATCGGTTTCTAATAGTATAAATATGTTGTATTTTTGTCCGAATTAGACCCCTGTAAAATATTATTAATTTATTTTTAGTGTGTTAGTGTGGCCCTCTTTTGACCTTCAATTTTGTTAAATTTGGAATATAACAACATATCATTGTATGGCAGAAAATCATATTACTTTATTCTTACGGCTTTAAAGTTCGTGAAAATGGTGTCAGAAGCATCCATGACTCTATGCAATAAAAAAAACAAGAGAAGGTTAAATATAGAAGAAACTTGAACAACATTTTGTGACCAAAAAATGATTTTATTGTTTTATGTTTTATAAGAACCAAAGTTTTATTTTTTTTTTTAAGTTTAATTAAAATAGTTTTCCGTTCTAATTAATAATAATTGATAGTATATAAAATATTAAAATTTAAAAAATGGCTTTTTTCAAAAATACCTAATTCTTAGGAGCTCCGGCGCGGGCCAAAGATGTGACTTTCTTAACTTTTACTTTAGCAATTTTTATTTTTTTTAAGTAAGACAAAAAAATATTGGTATAAGAATATTATTCAAAAGCTTTTATTTTTTCTCATACATCAGTGACCCACCCTAATGTTTATTGTTGTTGTTTTGTTTAATATATATATATATATAGCGTTGAAAGTAAAACTTGAGATTTTGTAATTCTCATTCGCTTTACAGTTTTATTTGTATAAAATTCTAAAGTCTTTGGAAAAAGGTTTCCTGATAATTTGGCCTAAGCAACCAGTGAGTTGCGCATAGAAACTAGTTTATCCCACCAACAATAAATTTCAGTGTGTTTATCAAGAGTACGAATTGGGAATTACCACATTTAAACGAATTCTTAGCAATAATTTTATTTTAATTCCAAGCAAAACTTGAATGAAAATGTTTCTCGTCTGTAGCAGATGCATAGCCGTTATTAAGTTTTCTTAATTGGTACATTAAAGTGAGAAATTTTTCTTTTATGAAAGACGCTGTCAAAATAAAAAAACTGGATACGTATCGGAAATCAAACTGCTTACAGCTTTCTCCCAATTTTTTTTCTGTGTTAATATTAAACAAATTTATAAGTTTCTCTAATGAAGAATTTAAAGTACATAATAACTAGAGATGCGATTTCCATGCAAATTCATGTTTTCTCTCGATAGTCTAAGAACGATGTCGGCCAATTGTCTTTCCGAATCATTAAATTTGCGATAAAATGGCAATGATTTGTTTTTGAATATTTTGGTAAAAATGCATATTTTTGTGTATTTAGGTTTTAATGCATATTTGACATTTTTGAGTGATTTTTTTTAAATTCCAAATTATTAAAAAAGTTCTAAAAAAATTTTTTAAATACACAAAAAAACCTACAAAAGTTCTTTTTAAATTATTAAAAAAAATTCTTTTGGAGCTTTGCTTTAAATACAGGAAAGAAAGTAAAAGAAATATTAAATTCAAATTACTTATAAATTTTAATAAAAAAGTACTTATTAAACAAACAAAAATTTAAATTAGTAAAGCTTTATCCACACCTATTAAATATTTAACGTCCTATACGTAACCACTACTTTTATTTAAAAATTATTTGCTTTGGCAAAACGTTTGGCTAGATCAAACATCATTTAACAGTTTCTAAATTGCATTATAAAATTATCTTCTTACAAATAATTTTAGTAAATCAATAGAAAAGTTAAAAATAAATCTAAAGTTTTGTAAATTTACTGGTTACGCTTTTTTGGATTTTTAGTCATCAAATAATTGTTAGCTCTGAACATACCTTTTTTTAAGTTTTTTAAAGATATTTGAATAACAATAGACTGAATTTTGTATATTTTTCTTGGTTAAATTTAAAAACTATTTTTTATGGATTTTTTTTTAGTTTTTAGTGCATATTTTGGATTTTTGAGTGCATATTTTAAGCGCATATTTTCGATTTTTTAGTGCATGAAAATCTCATCCCTAGTAATAACTAAAAAAAAAATCATTATTTTTAAAGCAGAATGAAGAAAATGTGATGTTATTTGACATCGAGAATAAATCTGTTTTAGATTATTTAACGAATTTTGCGGTCGGTGCCGAAATCAAAAAAAGATTTTCAGACCGCAAAAACCTTCCACTAGCTAAAGTTCTAATACCGTGTTCAGATATGCACCTTAATTGAGTTTTGCGCAATAAATGCCATTATTGAGCTCAATTATCCATATACAATTTTAATTTAGTTATTGTTCAATTAATTAATTATTACGAAATTGTCACAATATTGAGTAAAATTAAAATGCAACACTGTCACAAGTGTGTTTAGTGAGTAAAGCACAACTTATAATACAAAGTGTTTTGACATTTGGCAACTGATATGTCAACAAAACAAAGGTCCATCCATAAGGTCTATGCAAAAGCAAGATATTTATTTTGTTTATTCTTTAAAGATGTCCAAAGTTGTTTTCATTTTCCTTAAGTTATTTCCTAATTGAATTAGCTAAATTGTGTATGTGTGAACAGAGAGATAATTTTGGCAATAAACCGAATATTAACTCAATAAAAAATGTATATATGAACACCATATAAGACTAATGCGTCAAAAGCAATAATCTAAAGCAGCCAAAAAACGTTTGTTTAATTTCAGTTTGAAAAAGCCAATTAAATAGCAAGAAAATGCTTCTGTAAAAATTTCAAATCGATATTTTAATTCAAACACGTGCCGTATTGAGCTTTAATATAGTTTTTTAGATATGAACGGACTGTTCCTTATTTTTTGACTTCAAAATTTTAAAAGCAGACCCTCTTAAACTTTTTTTTATTTTGAAAAATAGAAAAATTTTTATACTGAAAAATTTTGGAGCCGGAGTCGCGAGTTTTTGTAGTTACTTCGACTTCAACTCCGGTACAAAAAAAAAATTTTTAGACTCACTCGTTTTTTAATCTTGGAATGTTTAACAGCCGTACCTTAACAAGAGCGGAAGGCTTAACGTTTTCTTTTGCTTAGGTTTTAAGCTGATATGCCACATCAAACGTTGCGTCACGAACAGTTGTGATAGCTTTCTTGTTTAATAAAACCCACAAATAATAAATAAAAATAGAGATAAAAACGCTAGATTGACCTAAACAAAGCTAAATTGCTTTTTTTAATTAATAAAAGTGGCAAACTTCAATATTAAACGAGCTGTCAAAATCGGGTTTTCCAATTGCAAAGCGTTGGGGGCGCTCTATTCAAAAACTAGAAAATGCTGCCGCTTTTGTTTAGGTACGGCTGTAATATGCAAGTTTTAAGAAAATCTTAAACTCGTTAAACTCGTTAGATAATCTTTACCCACGTTTTAAACGGTTGAAGAAGCGCCTTTCGCTGTGCTATGGAAGAATCTTAGTCGTGTTACAATTTTTCCTGTGTGAGGAATCTTCTACGATTGAAAAATGCGGTCATCGACGATCAAAGACGCTTAAAATGAGACTTCCAGTATCTCTTACACGATTGAAAATGCTAGCTGGGTATAAAGTAATTATGTTTTTACTTGAATGTTTTTTTTTTTTTTTCAAATTTTTACAATTTCCCGCAAGGTGTTTGCTTCATTTTGTTGCGTATCACCAGCTTAAACACTTGCTTCTTGTGGGTGATCATCATTATCGTTTAAAGATTCTGTTGGGTTCAAGAAATCACCAAAAAAGTTTGTATGTGTCTCACCGTGTTAATTTTGTTGATTATAGTATTTGCCGTCTAAGAAAACAACATCCCGACTAACGTGGACTTTTCTTAAAATTGGTTCATAGAGCCTGTAAGCTTTCGCCTGTTCGCTGTAGCCGATCAAAATCATTTCTTTACCTTTCGGCAAAAATTTCCTATGGTGGGTTTTATCTTACACAATAGCCTTTGTACCAAACACTTTTAGGTGAGATACTGATGGTTTAAAGCCACACAGAAAAAATTATTAGTAGTTTTTTATCAATTAAAAAAATTATTTAAAAAGTATTTAAATTTAATTAATGTGATAATTGAAACAATTATTTTTTTTTGTTGAAAGAAAATTAATATAATAATTTTGATTTAATTACCATTTTAGTTGTTTTGAAATAAATTTTGAATTAAAATAATAATTGAATAACAAAAAATTATTTCTTTTAAAATAAAATAATTTAAACTCGTGAAATTGTTGTTGGAAATTTTCAAAATCAATCAACACATTGTTTATAACGGCAAAGTTTTTTGATCATTTTATTAATTCAAATTAAAAATATCATTTATTGAAAAAAAAAATATTCGAAATATTAAATTTTTACAATTTTTAGTAATCAATATAATCATTTTGGTAATAGGTGCAAAATCAACAAATGGGTTGCTTGATTCTATGAATTTAGTATAAATTTGGTGATTAGAGAAAATTTTTAATTTTTTCTGTGCATGCCAAACTTCGAATGGTGTTTTGTTAACTAACACTTTTGTTGTTGTTCTATTTCACAAAAAATAAAGGAAACAAATAAAAAGATTTAACAAATTTTAGATATATAAAAAAGTGCTTAGGGTCTTCTAAATAGTTTTTTTTTTTTTTATTATGACAACGAAATTACAATGTTTGTTTATACGTAAAAATGTACGTGTACCAATGTTGTTTTTTAAATGGAGGCTAAACATTTCATCGCATGTCAAAGATAAACCAAATTATCTGGCTAAAATGCTGAACTATATGCGGTATAGTTTATGAAAGTAGCTTAAGATCATAAACTAGTTTGAAAATTACAAGGGTAATTGTGCTATTATGTAACTATTTGAGTAGGGCCATTTTTGACGCTGTTATTTTTGACTTTTTTGAGGTCAGATTAAAATAATAAAAAAACTAACTAATTGTTTTATTTTTTTTATTATTATTGTCTTATAGTCGGGAATGTAAGAAAAGATAAACTCAATGTTTATTAGGGTGGGTCAAATAAATTTTTTTCTCGTATCGGCTTCTAATAGCATAAATATGTTGTATTTTTGTCTGAATTAGACCCCTGTAAAATATTATTAATTAATTTTTAATGTAATGGCACGCGCTTTGACCTTCAATTTTGTTAAATTTGGAATATAACAACATAGCATTGTATGGCAGGAAAGCATATTGCTATATTCTTACGACTTTAAAGTTCGTGAAAATGGTGTCAGAAGCATCCATGACTCTATGCAATAAAAAAACAAGAGAAGGTTTAATATAGAAGAAACTTGAATCGAGACGAGAGATACCCAGATTTGACAGTAAACAAAATTTTGTGACCAAAAAATGATTTTATTGTTTTATGTTTTATAAGTTCAGTTCTAATTAATAATAATTGATAGTAAATAAAATATTAAAATTTAAAAAATGGCCTTTTTTCAAAAATTCCTAATTCTTAGGAGCTCCGGCGCGGGCCAAAGATGTGACTTTCTTAACTTTTACTTTAGCAATTTTTATTTTTTTTAAGTAAGACAAAAAAATATTGGTATTAGAATATTATTCAAGAGCTTGTTTTTTTTTTTTACAAAAATCGAATTTTTGTTCTAGAACTAAATTTCAAGTTGTCCGATTTATTTTTGACGATTTTTTGAAACGTAAAAGACGTTTTTTTTATCAAAGTTATTTACGGGAATACAAAATTTATCATTAATACGATTTCTGTATGACGTGCTAAATTCCCAATTTTTCATATTTGATAAATACACTGAAATTTATTGTTGAGGGAAAGCTAGCTTCTATGCGCATTTCACTGGTTGCTTAGGCCAGCTCATCAGGAAACCTTTTCCTAAGATTTTAGAAAAGCTAAAAATATTATACTCAAAGTCTTACTTGTAAGTAACAATATCAAAGCTTAAACAAAACACCAACAATAAACAGTTTATTTTTTCTCAGGAAATTGACGATTTCCTCGCAAATATATCTGGCAGCCCTGGTATGAACCCATATGCTTCAGTAAGAAAAGAAAATGGTTTGAAATTTTTTACAAATTCCTTCTATTTGATTTACTTTATACACAGAAAAAATATCTTAAGAAAATTTTTAACAACACTGTTTGTTAAAAATAATATTTTAGGTCAACAAGCTTTTTATTTGATTCAATGAAAATATATGTATATCAAAATTACACTTTGCAAAAAAGCAATCAATAGAACATATTTAATAATTAAATAATTAAATATTTCTTCATATTTAAATAAAAAATATTTGAATCAAAGTAAAGACAGTATTTTTACAACACTTGTCCATTTTTTAATAGCTTTAATATCGTTGCAAATGCCGCTTGGGTGTTTGAAATTCTCATTCGCTTTACAGTTTTATTTGTATAATATCTTTAGTTTTTCCAAAGTCTTTGGATGATGATCTGGCCTAAACAACCAGTAAAATGCGCATAGAAACTAGCTTTCCCTCAACAATAAATTTTAGTGTATATAAAAAAGAATAAAAATTGTGAATTAAGCACATCATAATTAATAGATAAAAAAATAAAGACTCGATAAACATTTTTTTTTTTTTGTATATTCAACATTTCCGACAATTTATTTGAACAAATCACGTACACATTTTGTTGAAAAAAATTATTTTGGGTAACAACTTTTATTATTGACTTAATAAACTTGGTTGTTGACTAAAAATTCAATAGCTATACCTACAAACTTTTTTATCAATACCGCAAAAACCGTCATCACAGAAAATCCAAAATTTTTTTAATCAAATATGCGATTTTCGTAGTCAAATATGAAATTATTTTTTTCTGTGTATGAATGATTCATATGATTTCATAACTTGAAATAAATTTTTTGTTTTTTTTTTAAGTTTTTTTTCTAAATTGTTTATGTTGTCTTTGTTTTGAACTAAAAAAAAAATTAGATAAAATAAAAAATTTAAAAGAAAATTGATCTTTATTTTTGCCTATGATAACGAATTGGGCACATCACATTTTAAGCCCTCCAGGGAAAAATATAGCATCTCTTTAAAATGCGTCGATCAATAAATCTACAAAAGGCATTGGTTTATTTAACCCTAAAAGTTAATCCAACAGTTATATGTAAAACCTATAAGAAACTAAAAATTAAGAAAAAAAAAAATTTCTGACTTTGAAACGCTCTTGGTTTTTTTATCGAACAAAATAAATTAAACCAAAATCCATTGGAAAATGTGACTGTTATAATGAAAAAACCAAATGGGACATATATGTCCCATTCGACGTCAAAGCGTTAAACAGTTTTTTTTTAATTTTTAAATTATAGTGGATTGAACTAAATCAAATTTTATCTCGTAACAGGAAATCCTTGTAAAAAAAATCTTTAATGAACATGTGGTTTATTTGCTTAAGACCAAAAATATCTTAAAGAGTTGATCGGTTACAAAATTTCATATTTGTATGCTGTCATCGCAGCCAAAACTCTATGGACATTTTAACAACATCTAACAGCTACTTGCAGCATTACTTGACACCAATTCATAAAGTACTTTCTCGTTATTTACTTATTTATACATTGCTTGTATAAATTGAGCGCAAAACTAAAAAGTTCCAAGTTCAAATTGCAGGAGGGGCAGTTAACCGCTATATTAAAAAATACGGACGTGGAGGACTGAGTAGGATTTAGGACTAACAACTGTAGACATTGTTTTTTTCCTAGGTTCAAACCTCTGCCCAGCTAAATGTTTTTTTAAAGCAAATTTTTATACCTTTAAAAAAGTCCAAATCGGGAAAATACCCAGTAAAATCTTCGCTTACTTTTTCAAAGTTAAAAGCTTCTTCAGTCGTTATTATTTGGTAGCTTTATTTTATAACTACTTATTTTTCAGATGTATGTGGGAATGACTAACTTTAAAATACGTTTATTTTAGAACATGCCTTGCAAAATTCATCGGCTTTGTTTTAGTAGAACTGGGAGTTGTGTTTTCACTTTTTTCTGATTACTCAACACATTATTTTGTAGGCGAAGTTTTTACTGGGTAATAAGTTGTGCGACCTGAACAAAATATGTCGTGTTTAAAGAACTTTCTCATTACAATATACATTATGTTCTTGGTACGAAAAAGTTTTTGCTGGGTTTTGCTACTGCATATTGAGCTCTTTTTTCCATTATTCTTATTTCTATTATCTTAACAGAACTTTCCTCCTCCCCAAAGGCTGAAAACAAATTTAAGTAAATTGTATGATACCGAAAGTCGGTTCCCTTTCTTAATATCCTTAAAAGCCTTTAGCATTAAACCTTTTGAAATAGTTGTACTGTAAATAACTTTCATTTCTATAATCTCATTTTACCACTTACTCCAAATACGACTGACTATGTGAATAATATTCCAGTATTCGTATCAACATCTGATATACAAATTCTTACATAGACAAAACAACAACAATAATAACAACATCAGAAAAGCTAAAACAGAAATACAAAATAAAAAAAAACAGCAACAAAATTTAAAAGGAGCACTTGGATGGTACCACAAAGCACATGTCAGCCATTCATAAAACAATATTTTACTTTGCAATGGCAGGCTCAAACGAATTCATATTATCTTTTGCACAGAAGTGTATCCCAGAAATAAAAAACAGAACAGTCCTAGAGAAACATGAATCTGGAGGTATTAGAGAGGATAAACAAGAAGAGACAATATAAGAATATGAGTACCAGAGAAAAAAATAAAAATTTAAACATACACTCAGTGATGTCAGATTAGGGGATTTATTCCTTAATTGAGGATTTGATTTTAAAAATGGGGATGATTTGGGTATTGGTTTTGTTTTTAATTTTATGAATTTTTTCTCAATAATATTGTTCTATTTATATTTTCATTATATTAAGTGATGTCGTGGCGGTGGCGATCAAGGGTAAACACCTGGACACATTGTCCCGTTGTATGGAATCTGCACAGCAGATACTAAGCTCCTGGAGCATCTCCTGTGGACTTGGTGTCAATCCACGGAAGACTGAGTTGGTACTCCTCACCAGGAAGTACAAGGTTGGTACCTTTAGGCTTCTTAGGCTAAATGGCACGCAGTTAACAATCTCGAAAAGTGTCAAATACTTGGGCGTAATTCTCGATAGTAAACTATCTTGGGAAGTCAACGTTCGTTCGAGGGTTGATAGGGGCCTTAGCCCCTGGGGCGTTGAATGGATCTTTGAGGCGGTGATAAAACCGATCCTCTTCTATGGGGTCATAGTGTGATGTCCTGCCATGGGCGGTACTGCAGGATGCTTGAGAAAGTTTATAGGGTGTTTTTTTTTTTTTTTTTTTTTATAATTTCCTAAGCTACTCCCGCGAAGCTCTATGCTTGTCTGCAGGAAAGAAACCAGAGTCTCTGGCGGGAATCGAACCCGCAACCTCGGCGCTGATAGACTAGCTCGCTACCAGCTAGCCTACCGAGGCGTTGATGATCACGGGATCACTCCGCTCGATGGTAATGATGATGAGCTGCTTGATGACACGCGATGTCTGGTACCGGCCCTACGAGTCTATACCGATGGTTCCAGGATGGCCAATAGAGTAGGTGAACATTTTTTAATCGAGGAATTGGACATTAGGGTCTCTTTTAGGCTGCCACATGGCAGTCGTGTGCTGCAGGACTCTATGGCCTGGCTATGACGCAGCGAGAATGCGCCTGAGAATAGTGATATCGGTCATTATGGGTCACTGGGTAATGGGGACTCATGTTAAGAGAATGGGTCTTAATTGCAATAACTACTGTAGAAGTTGTCATGATGAGGAGGAGGATGAGACGGTGTTTAATTTTTGTTTGCCAATGCTCCGGTCTGACGGACATTAGGTTTAGGCATTTTTTGAGACCGGAATCGCCATGTCTGGATGATGTGTCTAATGTGGGACTGAAATCGATCTCTCGGTTCTGCAGGGAGTCGGGGTGGTTCGAGGCTGCAGTGACCTCTGGGGAATAGTCTGGTTGACACTGACTGACTCTTGTCACGGGCTAGCGGTATCACAAAGGGACCGCTATAAGGACCCAAGTGAGCCATCGTCGTGATGGCTGCCCATTGAACCTAACCTACCCTAACCTTGTGTATTGTGGTTATTTTGTTAAACTGTTTATGGTTTTTAATCCAAATTTTGATATTTTAATTAGGCTAAAGTTCATTAAATTTTATTTTCATTTAATTATTTTTGTGAAGAAAGAAATTATACAACGTGAAATTAATTAAAATTTATCGATAATTTTTCATTCTTAACTGCCGCGGGAATCGAACCCAGGCTTTCACGGAAAGGTTACCCTTACATGTTTCAATTGCAACCACTCAATCTATTCAGAGGGTTTTGCAGTTTAACACTCACAGCTATTGACGACTGCTGACTTTCTGACTTTCTCAAAGTAATGACATTTAGAGAAAACGTAAAGAAAAAAATTAAAGCGATAGAAACAGATTCATCATACTTAGCATTAGATTCAATGGATCTGGGCTACGATTAAAAGTAAAAAAAAAATGTTTATATCTTATAAGTTTATTGCAATAAATGCTAAAGCGTTTTTCACCAAATCTAAATTATTTAAAGAATTAGAAACATTTTGCTCCAAATGTATACTGTAGCCAATTAGGACAGCCCAATTTAGCTTAATTAGAAAAATGATTCAACCGGTTATGAATATCAAAGTTTAAACAGACATTTCAAAATCAGAATGCAGTAAGGTTTAATGGAAAGATTTATTTGTTATACAAAAAGTCAATACTTTAAACTATTTTGGGACAGAAGCTTATAAATATCCAGATGCCGCTGGATCAAGGCCATTTGAACACTTAGCCAAGTTGGTATTAACACTGTTTTGTGTACCAACAAGTAATGATTGTGTTGAACGGGGTTTTTTCGGCAGTGAACCTACATATCGGTTTTTTTTTAACAAGAACTTCGTTTTTTAATTGTGGCAACACAAACAACATGATAGTTTTGACATTTATTTTTCGATGCATTCGTAGAAGATGCATTGACAATTGTTACAATAAATTCAATTTCGCTAGAAAATCGCAATAAAATAATTAGAACCCACACACACCCAATGAAACGATCAATTAGTTAATTGCAAACCAAATTTCCCGATCGCATAATTTCACGAACATCAGCTGTTAAGTGGCCAGCCAGATCGTGTGATATTACACCCCTGGATTATTTTTTTGTGAGGTTAAGGTAGAAGTACATAACACGCGTTAATTCGTCGACGTGTGTCATGCGTTTGAAAACGTTAGGGCATAAAAAATTGTAAGTTACACAACGCGCGTTACAAAAGCCATTCCTGCCAGCTGATTTTTTATGTACATTGAAAACGGATTAAAAAATATATCAAGATTTATTTTATTGAATTTGTTCTATTTATATATATTGTATGTTTTTTAACCTCTTCACAAATTTTTTAAATAATTATCTTTTAATGTCAGCTGGTTACTTGTCAAAAATACACAAAGTGTTGAAAAGTTCAAAGCTAACCAACTTTTTGGCGCAAACGCGTCAAAATATTTTGCATGTAAATTGTTCTATAAAAAAACACTAGTTAAACTTTTTTTGACAGAAGTCTACAGAGCGCGCGCGCACTAACGCGTGCTATGTACTTCTACCTTTAAGGACAGAGTCTATACGGAGCCAATCGAATCGATTGCAGCCTTATAACTCAAAATCCGTGATGTGATTAATGAAATAGACCCGCCATTTTGCCAAAAAGTGATTAAAAACTTTGATAAAATAATCGTGCATTTGCCAGATATCATTTTTCATTCATAATTGCCGAACTTTTCTCTTCGTAATAAAGGGTTATCCGGTTTCAAAATTAAACGTAAATAAAACACATATAAAATATATTTTTTCATGATTTTTCTTTTTTATTATAAAGTTTGAACTTATGTGTGAAACACTATATCATTTAAATGACCACCACGCGAAGTGTTGCAAGCATACTACAAAAATGGTGATTCTGGCACCGCCACATATCGTGCTTTAAGAGGAGATTATGGTTTACATAATCGTCCAACTACGCAAGCAATTGTTACAGATATTGTAAGGCCAGTGCATCATCGTTTCGCTCGTTCCGCTGAAAATATCGCTGCTGTAAGTGAAAGTGTTGCCGAAGACCCGAATGTGTCGATTCCTCGTCGTTCTCAGGAATTAGGACTGTATGGTCGTATGATAACCGATTTTTTTTTGCATTCTATTGAAGAATACGACTTGGAGAATAACAAGACGGTGCCACATGCCACACAACTCGAACGAATATGGCTTTATTGCAAGAGAGAACACTCTTGAGCACTTAAGAACCAACATTCGTCAAGTTATGGCTAAGATACCGCCCAATATGTGTCTAAAAGTGGTCCAAAATTACCTCAAAAGAATCAATGCTTGCAACACTTCACGTGGTGGTCATTTAAATGATATAGTGTTTCACACATAATGTCAACGCTCAAACTTTGTAATAAAAAAGAAATATCATGAAAAAAAAAATATTTTATATGTGTTTTATTTTCGTTTACTTTTGAAACCGCAAATGGATAACCCGTTACAATAAAAATTTGAATCATATTCGTCTAAATTGTTGGTTTTATTTTGTTTAAGAAAATAAAGTTCTTGTTGAAAACCCCGTTACATTTAATTGAGAACTTTTTGACTTTGTTAATCAAATTAACTATATATGTTATAGAGGTTTTGTATAATTTAAATATCAAATAAAACAAAATGTACAAATTAAATGCGATACAAATAAAATATTTTATAAAGAAATTTAAGAGCATTTAGTGGGGATTTTTGGGGATAAAAATTTACAATTTGGGGATAAAATTTGAAAGACTTCTGACAACTCTGCATACACTTAGCATTGAGGCATCAACTCGTATGTCTGAGAGCAGAGTTTAAAAGGAATTAAATATTTCAAAGAATTTTCTAATAGTTTGCAGGCCCAACCATGATGTACATGAGCTGGCCTAAGCATCTGTGCGAAATCATAAGTGTCAAACCATATTGAACTTTAATAAACTTTGCGTTACGTTTTATAAAAGTATAATTTGCTTAAGCAAAGTGCGAGACTGATCATTGACATTCCGTACAGAATCAAATGTTTTTGTTTTTCAAAATGCATTTAACTGGCTTTTCGTTATTTTTTGACAGTAGCTTAAGTTAGCTAATGCATGTTATGGTTGGGTCTTAACCTAAACCAGAGTTGGTTGGTGTTTTTTTAATTTAAAAAGTTTTATACCAATACAATTTTAATCGAACACACTGGCGCGTGGCGACGTAGCTAAGGGCCAAATCAGATTTTCCAGACGTCTGGCGTTGAATTCGGGCTATAAAGCATTGTTTGGTTTAAACTGTATTTGGCAGAGCTGTTAGAATTATTTGTTTATTAATAAATGGCAATTTTTACGTCCATAAACAGCGAATAAGAACCTTTTTAAGTTCATTTGGCATGTACTAGACCCTACAACAAACAATAGTTTGCATTTAAGTTGTAATTAATTCTGTTGATTACTTGCTAAAATTGTTGCAAAACAAATCAAAATTCCAATACAAATTTCAAAATTATGGTATTTTCACAAATTGTTATGGAAAATTAGCCCATTAAGCTGCTGTTTAAAGTCTTCCTTTCTGCGATTTAAAGTGCAAACCACAGTCACTATGTACTTCACGAAGGAGCCTTACCAACATCCCGGACAGGACCAAAATCGCAGGACCTAATGGTTTACTTATCACCTGATATGACCTCTCGTCAGCCTCGATCTACAACAGATCTGCCAATTCTGGTATTGGCTGTACCTGTATCCCCCAAGGATGTAACACCAAGAGTTAAAATATCTCCAAGCTGTTCTCAAAATATCCCAGGGGAATATCGGTGCAATGATACGAAAGATTAACATGGATACCTTCCTGGGCCTGGCAAACGCCCCCACAAGTAAGAGCAACCAACGCAAACAGGTAGCATATCTGCCGAATTATATACTCGCCCCTAACTCGCTAACTTAACTCCGCTGCGGTTTTTAAGCAAGCAATAGCAATAGCACCCAGAAAGAACCGCCAGCAGCCAAACTGTACCTGAAGGTCGAAAATCAGCTCATGAAGGCGACTTTTTAAGATCTTTTTCCCCCGACTTTAGGCTAAACTCACAACCACCACGTAATTCTGATGCAACTGATTTACCCGTAGAATGTAACACCAAAAAATGTCAAGGATTAGCTTTTGTTCACTATTATTTTCTCAAATCTTTTTGAACTGTTTTGAAGACAAACGTATTAATGTGCGAGTGTTCTGCATCGAAACAAAATGAGTCAGATGGGGTAAGATCTGGACTATAGAGAGCATTAGGCAAGATTTCTCAACCACAATTTTTTTAATGA
Source organism: Pollenia griseotomentosa (assembly GCA_963931875.1). Lineage (NCBI taxonomy): Eukaryota > Metazoa > Arthropoda > Insecta > Diptera > Polleniidae > Pollenia > Pollenia griseotomentosa. The sequence goes on along the minus strand of OZ007563.1, from coordinate 39,190,292 downwards.
TTTTGAACTGGTCTTGCAACATGTGACCGAGTGTTGTATATATAGAATATTACAGCTTCACGTCTGGTCGAATCAGTCGTACTCGGTACAAGTCTCATATAATCCTGTAGTCTTATATGTGAAGCTCATAATAGATACTATTCTGGTCCCACCATGAATTTTCGGCTTTGGCGTTGATTCGGCATATGATTGTTGTAATTGATCTAGTTTTTATCGCCAATATTCGATGCAAAACTGAATGTTTTTCTTTGTGTTCAAGCACACGTGTTACCCATTTTCCTTGCTTGAAGATGAATCAATCCTGCTACAATCGTTTAAAAAATGCTGCTTGCGTGACTCCCAATGAATTCGCCGGTTAGGGTACGTCCGTTAATCTGTACATCACTGCAAATTTTGTTGCTGATGCATGATTTTCTATTGCAGTTGTGTTGCTGATGCCTTACTGCACAGCAACAGTGCAAATTTTGCATTTTTGAACACAATATTATTTAGATATCTTCATCGTTATGTATTTTTAGGATGGGGGTTTGCATTGGAACTATGCTTAATTTTGGACATATGGGCATTTCCATTTTGACGTGTACGACAAAATGTAAAAAAATTAAATGAAGAAGTCAAATTTGTAAAAAGGGTTTTTATATATGCAAAGTAATGAAGGATGCTAAGGATTTGCAGTTACAAGCAAAAATATGTGCTGGCGTGATGTTAAAAAAAAACAGAAGTATATTTTGAGGGGGGGTGCTTTAAAACCATGGGAGATAAGGCCATGATGGCTTTATTGCTCAATTGAAAGAGAGATAAAGCCATAATGGCCTTATTGCCCAATCATTGAGAGGTAAGGTCATATTTAAAATTTTGCGAAATAAGAGATATAGCCATATTTTTTTCGCAAATGTGAGTTAAAGTCATATTTTTCCAGAATATTGTTACTTTACTTTAGTGTTTCCGGGAAAAGTCATTTTTTTATTCTTGTGACGCACGCAGGAAACTTTATTCAGCGAAGCCACCTGCCTTGTCCTACTGGAGGAGAAAACCCTTAAGCGCGGCCGCAGGCCGCCACGCAGGAAAACTTTAGTATGCGAAGCCAGATTCCAATACTTAACTTTAGTAAAAGGGAAAATCATTACCTTTTAATTATAAAAATAAGAAAACTATTAATCAATGTAAAATGCAAAAGTTCTTCAAAACTGAAATGAGAGATAAAGCCATTTTCTAAAATTACTTATGTGAGCTAAGGCCATGATGGCTTTATCTCCCATTCAAATGAACAAAAAAAAAAAAAGACTTTATATCCTTTTGAATGAGAGATAAAGCCATCATGGCCTTATCTCCCATGGTATTAAAGCACCCCCTCTATTTTGACTTGCATTACAAAATTGAATAAGACTGCGAATTTAGCAAGATGTTTTGTATAAAACCTTTTTTAGTAAACTTTGAACTCATATAGATTTATTTTCCAAGGTTTAAAATTTGAAAATCTTTTCTCCTTTAAAGGTACATATGGGCATTTTCAGCGAAGAGTCTACATTTTTTTAATGTAACGCCAGAAGGCAAATAAGGTTGTATATTAGGACCATGTTGTTCAAAAGTTATCCTTTTTGTTACTAAATGTAGAGCTAGTAGCGCTTTACAACAAAATATAAAAAAGTCCACTTTATATATACAATTTTTTGAGAAACAATTTTAATTACTTCTGTCGTTACGTTCCAAAAGTAGACTTTTCGCTGGAACTGCTCATATGTAACAGGACAACATTTTGTCATGACATAGTTATCGTTAAAGTTATTATCGCCAAATAAAATGTTAATAGCAACATTTATAAAGAAGTTTGTATGGGAGCTATGGTCAAATATGAACATAGACGGACATCGTTAGATCGACGATCAGAAAGCGATTCTAAGTGGAAGTAAAACATAATTTTTGTTGTCCGTGTCTATTTTAATTTTGTAAATAACATTTCCTTCCTTTAAAACTCTGACTGTATGCATTAGTTGGCTGGAAAGTTTATGTTGTGATTTGCTTTGTATGCAAATTGAAACAAAAGCGTTTTTTTTTCAAACAAATTTTTTGTTTGCTGTTTGAACTTTAACATTAACCCGTCAAGGCTTCGCCTTTTTCGACAGCATTAATAAGTGGCGTTAAAAATTTAATTTTTAAATGGAAAATTTTAATTTGAAAAACTGTAAATTACTTTGGCATTTAACAACAAGTATGGATGCAATGAAAGTTCTCTAAAAAAATTTTTTTTTTTAGCTTCGTATGTATCTTTTTTTATTAAAAAAAAAAAAAAAAATAAAAAAAAATAGCAGAACGCTTATAAAGGTTCGATATTAGAAAATTCTAGCGATATTGTAAAAATGTTTTTCAAATTGTGCACAGAGGGGAAAAAGACGTTAAAAATTGTCACTCAATAATACTTAAATGATAACAAAGTGTTGTCATTATTTCTACAACATCTGTTGTCAGGTTCTTAAAAAAATGTTGCCAAATTGGAACCAAAGATGTTAAAAACACCATTGTTGTCAAATTGACAACACCATGTTGTCAAATAGATAACGCCCTTTTGTCATGTTATTCGTAGTTTATCAAAATAAAAAAAGTGCAAATTTTTATAAGTGAATTTAAGTCAAAGTAGTTTTCGGGAATACAAAATTTTTAATTTACAAAATTTTGTTAGTCTTGCTTAATTCCCAATTTTTATTCTTGATAAAAATATTAAAAAGATTATTTATTGTTGAAGGGATAAGCTATTCCTATGCGTATTTCACTGGTTGCTTAGGCAAGATCGTCAGGAAACTTCATCCAAAAATTTTAGAAAAACTAAAGATATTAAACAAGTAAAACTGTTAAGCGAATAAGAATTTTAAGCAAAAGTCTTACTTGTAACCATATCAAAGCTTTAACAACAACAACAACAATAAACAGTGAGTTAAAAGTTCTTAAAACAATCCAATATGGGATAACTTTCGAAAACCCATATGCGTGCATACGCGTGTGTTTGTAAAAGTTTGTTGTTCAACCAACAACAATACTACAAGAAGAGAAAATAAAGATTATTTCCATGTTTAAAAAGTAAAATGAGAAGCAATAATTCCCCTATTCTATTTGCTTAAATTATTTAGTTAAGTCCTTTAAGAATTCTTCTGTAAACAAAGGGCGGAAAACAACAAAATTGAAATAAGCATGTGTAACGAGTAAGTAAAATAATTATTTTCTCTCTGGTTCTGTGGGGTAAGTGTTTAGGTTAGAATCAATCTCACTTTCGGATTATCTTAAGCACGAATCGAAATTAAAACGTCTTAGAAATTCGTGAATCAAGCACAGTTTAAGATTAATTTTATCTCACTTTTTATTAAGTCAATCCTGTTTTCGGATTATTCTAAGCACGAGTTCGGTATTAAATATGAATAAGTTAAGTATTTCGCACTTGAATAATCCGTACTTGAATCAAGCGTTCTGTACTTAATTTAAGGGAATTTGTACTTTTGACACCGTTTCGGCTTGATTTAAGAACGAATGGATTGGTTTGTTTTTTGAGTGTATAACTTTATTCACAATGCTCAACAGTGTGATACCGCGCCAGTTAATTTCAAATGACCCTTCTTTGGTATTTTTACAATTACGCCCTCCTTCAGTTCATCTGGCATAGTCTGATTTTCCCAGAACTTGTCTATAATTGGTTTAATAATGTTGCCACTTAAGCAGGATTCGGCTTTAAGAAATTCAGGAGCCATACCGTAAAGACATGGAGACATTTGTTCTTCAGAGCATCTATGATCTCAAGATGATTTGTGCACTGCGTTTAGATGTCAGGATTGGGAGTATGTGTGAAGCATTCACAGGAAAAATTAACTTCGTGGGCATTAGACGCAAGTAATTTTGAGTAGAAGTCTGCCCAAACTGCTTTCAAAAAACAAAAAATTTAGTTTTTTATTTATTTTACTTGCAGATTTGTAACTTGTAGTTTTAAGAAATGGGCCCAAGTTGTTAAAAAACGATTTACAAAATAAATTTTTTTTTTTTAAATTAATTATCTTGTTGATGTAGACTTTTAATTTTAAATTTAATGCTGTTGCTTTTGGATCTTTCCAGTTTCTCACTAAAGTACCTATACCCATTAAGCATATTAAAATTTTTCCCATTTAAACAAATATTCTCTTAAAGCTTTTCGCCTTTAGCAATACATATTTAAGAAAATTTAACAGATATTCCCCTCTATTTGTTTACACAGAACAAAAAAGTTTTTGTTAAAATAAAATTTTAATTCAACAAACTTTTAATTTAATTCAATGAAAATATTTATCAAAATTACACTTTGCAAAAAGCACTCAATAAAACATATTTAATGATGAAATTATTGAAGATTTCTGCATATGCAATAAAAAAAGTATTTGAATTAAAGTAAAGTCAGAATTAATACTACTTTTGTTCGTTTTTTAATATATTTGTTCAATCATTCAACAATTTTGGGTAACAACTTTTTTATTGTCTCAATAAATTTGTTTGTTGACTAAAAATTCAATAACTCTACCTACAAACTTTTTTTTATCAATACCACAAAAATCGCCATCGCAGAAAATTAAACAATTTTTTAATCAAATGTGCAATTTTTGTATTCAAATATGAAAATTATTTTTTTCTGTGTACCATATGCATAGACAAAAAGTCATAAATGTAATTTTGAAACAATAAGAAAAAGTAAAACAGAGCCGTAAATCCAAAGAAAATAATAAAATTTACACACACACACACTCAACTAAAACAAATATTTATTTAAATATTCACACAGTCAGAGTCAAACTTGCAAAAGCGAATACAAAATTATTTTTATATTGTCTCACTAAATATATCCTTACACACGAATTGCATGCAAATTTAAAAATGTAAATGTATAATTTTACAAGTGTGTGTCTGTGTGCGTGTAGAAAGTTTCCTGAATCGTCATGGTAACGTATGAGTGCACAAAAGGATGTTTATTTATGACTCATGTGTGATAGAACCATATTTCAAACCATTAAAAATATATAATTTTAACGATGACTCCAAGATAAAAAAAAAAAAAAATTATAAATAAAACAAAAAGCACTACATACTAAAAATACTCACGTGCTTAAATAGGAAATAAAATCTAATTAATTTCTAAGGAAAATAAAATAATAAAAGCTTTTTCCATTAGTTTTCCTTCATACTTATTTATACAAACTCATCAATTCTTTTCTCCTAAGTGTATAAATACGAGGACAATATTTACTTTAACTGTTAAGCTTAAAGCATTTTTCTCGTGAGTGCGTTAGTGTATGTGTTGGTATGAGTGTGCAGTGGTATGTAAATAATTGACAGATAAACAAAATCAAATAAAACTGTCATTCCTTTTTATTTGTTTATTTCGAATGATGGTGTAGATTTGGTGTGTGTGAATGTGTGCAAAGATAAAATTATTGTCTTTTAGAAAACTAGAATGTAAAGTTACAGTAGCAACACTTGTAGGAAAATTTGCGGAAATTTTTTAGGTAAAGAAAATTTCGCAAAAATTGTTTTATTTGTCAAAAATGTCAATACTTTTTAAATGACAATATTTATTGGATGAATTTATAATAATAATAATAAATTAATGAATATTTTTGGAAGTTAAAGTAAATTTTTTATATTGACATATACACTCACAGAAAAAAATTAAGGCAAATCAATTGTCATATTGAATACCATATTCGTCAATACAATTAATTTTTTAATCGAAAAGGCACGACAGAGTTTTTAAATATAATAATTGAGGTTCAATGTCGTTAATGTGCCAAATTTTCTCATCCTTTAGCTCTTGAATTGTTCTTGGCTTATTGATGTAAACTTTTTCTTTTGAATGCCCGCAAAGAAAGAAGTCCAACGGTGTCAAATAACATGATCGTTTCGGCCAATTAACATTGCCACGACGTGAGATAACACGGTCATTAAATTTCTCGCGCAAAAGAGCCATTGTTTCGTTGGCTGTGTGGCAAATGGCACGCACTATCCTGTTGGAACCACATACGTCCAGGTCCATAGCCTCAATTTCTGGCCACAGGAAGTCCGTTGTCCTATCGCACTAGCGAACACCATTCAGCCGGCCTCAATGGCCCAAATTTGACAATTCTGCTTGTTAACGAATCCATTGTGGTAAAAAAGTAGATAATCTGAACATTCACCGCTAAACAATACAGCCCTACATTTACCCAGTCGCCTATTATAAAGTCAGGTCATTTCCATTCCTAATCCCGTCAGATTCTCTACATTGATTCAGACATCTCCCAATTCGTCGAGGAACAGAGAATCTGCTCAACTGCCTCCAACTCCTGTAGACCTCATGCAGACCTTACTCCTGCCCAACAGCAAATCCGAATTGGCCTTTTGGTCCTGGCTGCCCGAACAGGCCCTAATATATCCAAAACTAAAGCCTATTCGAGGTCTGACTGCCTCTTCACAGTCAGCGTTCTCCATTTCCGTGCCCAGTCTCGACAATTCATTGCCGATGATTTTTCAGTGAACCAGCCTCACACTCCTCTAAGATTTCCCCTAGAGCCCTCCTACAATCATACACTAGCTTGGAGTTCACATAAAAGTTCATCAATAGATTAATTACCGCCTGGCTGTCCACATACATAGCGACCTCCGAGCCCCCAGCAATGTTGCCACTTATCAATTCTGCTGTACTTAGAACATCCGTCTTAAATGCACTGCAGTCGTCAGGAAGCCTGTATGACCTTCTAATATCTTGATCCACAATGTATATCATCGCCCTGATCAGCTCTCCCTAGACGGTAATGTCACCTCTGTCAAACGCTTAAAGTCGACCCTAGTTCCCACATAATACTGGGGCCGACCTCAGGCAAAAAGCACCAACGCCAAACTCACCCAAGATCCGCGAGTGAGCCTGCGTGAAATTTCCTAACAGCCCCCGTTCCCTTCGATTAAGAATAGGCAGACGATGTAGAAGTTCATCCAGAGGAATACTTCTCATGACCCCTATGACGATCGAAGCATACCTCTAAGCTTTAGACAGAAGTTTCCTATTACTGGCAAGCCCCAATGCCTTCCACTAAACACAGCAGCCGTACGCAGGAATGTCTATAACCACCGATATGTGCAGCCATCCAACTACTGACAGCCTAAGTCTCTACTTTCTATTAATCGATGATCTGCAAGTTTTTGAGGTCCTGCTATTGTTAGAAAATTTTTTTAAGATTTGGAATAGGATGTTTGAAAATGCTATTTTATATGAAATTTTGAAAATCTCCCATTTTATATAAAATACTACAAAATTAAATTAATTTATTTCTCCAAGTATATAAAATTATGCTTTTTATTGAAATTCTACAAAATTAAATTTTTTTTATGAGAAATTTTGGCTTTTTTCCAATAACACTAGCCAACAAAGTTTTGGACTGCTGCAACCAAATATGTTTCCTAGGGTAATTTGGTGGGCTGAATTCGAATCTGTAATTGGTTTTTCTCTATCATGTCAGGTTTCTAAGATACAAAAAAATGTTTTTATTCGTTTCTTACATAAAAATTCACTAGTTTATTTAAAAATCAATGAATTTTCAAAAGTGAATGGCGTAATTTGAACGTCGTTTGTATTTTGTTGGTTCGGTTTCACGTATTAGAGTCCAGCAATAGTCTCCCAGCATGCTTTTGTCTCAAAATCCTTGATAAATTCTTTAAATTTTCATAAAATCTTGGTTAGCACGTTGCCCTTGCTGCCTTTTTTTCTTAAAAAAAAATCTAAATGCGTTGTCGGTGTCCACGGTTTGTCCAAGTTTCTGACTGCAAAACCAAAATAAAGTGAATATGCATATTTAAATGATTCGGATATTGCATATCGTCGGTCACAGGTTGACAACTCTTAACATGTTTTTTTGTACTTTTCAGGAGACAAAAAAAAACGTTATTACTCCGTTACTAAACCGTGTTGGAAGTAAATAAAAAAATCAAAATTAGTAGGAGATATATATTGTAAGATGGTGTAAAAATATAAATGAAACGTACTAACATGCAGAAGGACAGACACAGTCTTTTGGCATCAAAAACCCGATTCGATTTTTTTGCGAGTTAAGAGTTGTCAACCTGTGACCGACGATATCCTTTTTTTTCAACCAAATATTTAACACAGACAAAGCAAAATTGCTTGAATCAGTAACACACGATCTCCCTGACATGCTTAAACGCTGCTATTATGAAGATTTACAGCCATATTCATAAAAAGTTCCTATTTTAAGCTTATAGTATTAAACGCTTTTTGTCTTATAAACCTCTTATAAAAATTTGTATTCATAAACGTACAATAACAGCTTTTTTACTATTAACTGTTTGCAGCGATTTTCTGTTTAAGTATGGCAACTTTCTTTATATATGGCTGCCATTTTATTGTTAGTGATGCACGACACTTCTATTCGGTTTACATGATATTCTATATTTAAATTTTTTTTATAATTTTTTTTTAGTTGTAGACCTTCAAAATTATTCTTATCAAATAAAACTACATATTATTTTAGTTTCTGAACAAAATGTTTCCGAAAGGTATCATTAAAACTTTTGTTAGAACCTTTTTTAATTATACGATAAGAAAGTAATCGAATAAAAAGTTTGTTTACTTTTTATTAACATCACTATTATTATGATTTGTTTATTTTATTTTTTTTATATTTTTGAACAATAATTTGTTGTTTTAAACAAAAACAAAACAATTAGTTGCAATAATTTAATAAAATTTCAAGGGCCGATGTTGATTTTGAATAAAACACAAACTATTTAGGAAATTATTGTAATTGTATTTTATTATGATATATTGGCATTACTCAATTATGTATGGAACAAAATATCGGCCAAATGGGCGCCGCGACCACGGCGGCACACCTCCATCCGATGGTCCAAATTTTCGATGACCCTGAGGCATAATGGAGGTTCTATGCCGTTAATGTGCCGAATTATCTCATCCTTTAGCTCTTGAATTGTTGCTGGCTTATCGACGTACACCTTTTCTTTCAAATAACCCCAAAGAAAAAAGTCCAACGGTGTCAAATCACATGATCTTGGCGGCCAATTGACATCGCCATTACGTGAGATAACACGGCCATTGAATTTGTTGCGCAAAAGAGCCATTGTTTCGTTAGCTGTGTGGCAAGTGGCACCGTCCTGCTGAAACCACATATCGTCCACATCCATATCTTCCAATTCGGGCCATAAAAAGTTCGTTATCATCTTACGATAGCGAACACCATTCACAGTAACTGCCTGACCGGCCTCATTTTGGAAAAAATACGGCCCGATGATGCCGCCAGCCCATAAACCGCACCAAACAGTCACTCTTTGTGGGTGCATTGGTTTTTCGACAATCACTCTTGGATTATTATTCGCCCAAATGCGGAAATTCTGCTTATCGACAAATCCACTGAGGTGAAAATGTGCCTCATCACTGAAGATGATTTTCTTCGAAATTTATCATCCATTTTCATAATAAGTCTGGATAACTTTAACACGTTGTTGTTGAGTAAGTCTGAAATAGAGAAATGTCAAATAAAATTCGGAAAAAAACTTGGCGTTTAGGTGTGGTTCACATTCAACATCGGCCCTTACAATTTAACCACCCTTTAATTAAATAGAACATCTGCATTTGCCCCTGAACATATTCATTTAAATCATATAAATTTTTTTTAAATAATTATCAATACAACTTTAAATTGGCTGTCTAAAATAAAAAAAAAATTAGTAAAATGTATTTAACATGTCCGTTGTAATAAATAAAACATTTTTGTCATTATTTTTCTACATATTTCACAAAAATAATATCATAAAATGCAAACACCTTTTAAAATGTCATTTTATTTTTGGTTTAAAGAAGGGCAAATCCAACAATAAATTTTCTTACTTTATGAATGGTTTATTAAAGGTTCAACAGACTATTTTTCGTTTATGAATACAACTTTAGCAATTTTTGCTTAAAAACGGTCAATTAATCATCAATAAGTTTTTATGAATACGGCTGTTAGAATGGATGTCGGCTTCTGTCAAATAAATAATTGTAAATTGTAGTGTCAGTATTGACTGTTTAACAGTATGTATTGCCAGCATGCTTCGTTTCTGCAGTCAATTTTTTTTCCAAATTTGTAGACCGGTGTAATTTTCTGTTTACAGCACTTAAATCACGATACTTTTTCCTTAGCAATTATTTTACATAATTTCATTTGTAAAATATCTTCAGTTGGTGGTTTATGAAAGATTTAAATAATTTCTTTAATTTTCGCCAAAAAAAAAAAAAAAACATACAAATAATAACAACTATTTACACCCACTGTCTACCTAGGAAAACAACAAATATCATGATTATTCTCTCAACAGCAACAAACAAAAGTATTTTATGCCCAACTGTGCTTTTGAATCGAAAAAGGATTTCTTTTTAGTTCCATTTTCCTATATTTGCCATCTTGTTTGTATTTCTTTTTTTTAGAATTTCCATTTTCTATTTTTTTGCACTTTTGTTTCTTTGAACAGTCCCAGGCAACCATTTATTCATTCTTGCTGTTTCTCTATCAATATGAATACTCCTGCTCCTGTCGTTGTATTTAAAATTTTCCTTCTGTTTGTAAACAGACGTCTGTTTATTAAAAAAAATAAAAATAAAAAAAAATATTGCTGCTGCCACATGATTGTATGGTTGCAAAAAAGATTTAAAATGCAAAGAAAATCAACAAAACATATTGTAAAAGCAGCAACGGAAATGCCTTCTTTCAGTTTTTGAGCCTTGTTTCGTTTTCGTGTTTCTGCTTGTCTTTCGCGCGCCTTTTAACATGCTTTGCTTTTTCAAATTTTTTTATAGAATGGTTTTTTTAAATGCTTATGTTTGTTGTTGCTGTTGTTTTTAGGTTGTATTTTCTATCATGATGTTGGTGTTGTTGTAGCAACGTCTGTTTCTTAAATTCTCCTCTGGATGCTTGTTTATGGTTCTATTGTTCCCACGACAGCATATTTCTCTTTTATTTTTTGCTGTTGTTTTTTACTTCTTTAGAAATTGCATAAAAAAGAAGAATAACAACAAAGTTTTCTACTGCAACAACAACAACTTACAATTTATGTAGGTAGGCAACCAAGTGCAGCCAGATTGCACTGTGAGGCAGAATAATTTTAACTGCTTTTTATCTATCACCTATTGACAAGTGATTTCAAAGGATTGTAGTTAAAGGTAAAAATTCACAGAGTATTCTTTGCTACTATGGAATTGCCTGCGTTTGAAGTATTAAGTTCACATCACTAATTTATATTTAACATTATATAAGATCCAGTTCAAAAGTTAAATTTCAATCTCAAATTTTCATTTAACATCCGCTTTTAATTGAGCTTTAAATCGATGTCATACAACTATATTTATTTTTTTACTTTTAATTTCAATTTAAAAGACTTGAGGGCAAAAACTTTATTTCAATCATTTGAATGATTTGCTGCATCAACACTTCATGTGTGCCACAGTGCTTAATTTAAAATTCTTCTACTTCAGATGCGACAACAAGAATTTATATTTGTTGTTCAAATTCTTGTTGCTGCTTCCGATGCTGTGTATTGTAGTTTGTGGCACAATACATTTATTTAAAGGTTGAAATTAAGTACAGGTATCTCTTGCGATTTAATGTTGTTTGAATTTTAACGGTATTCAGCGGCGAAAGTGAACTGTCATACTGCGCCTACACTTTGACATTTATATTCAGTATGCTCTGGCAACTCTTTAAAAATTAGATTCACGCTTGAACATCGCTACCAAACTATACAAATTTACTAAAATCATGGATGTTTTATCGCAAAACTGTGTTAAGCGACAAGACGGTTTTATTAATAAAAAATTCCCAATTGGGATTAGACCAATCCACAACAGATCCTACAGACTACATTACATCCAAAAAAATGTCAGTTTAAAAATGTCGGTTTACACGCTGGTAGCATCATGCTGATAGCCTCTTATGTCGTGCGAGTTAAAGCTGAAGGTCCATACCTTGCACTCCATGCTTTCCCGGTGCCAACGCAGCTGTCAAAGAAGTAAAGTCTGTGTTGTTAACGCAGCAATTTACATGCACAAAACCGTAGGATACCTTGAGGCGTTGATGGCGAAAATTCTGTTTACTTCCAACTTTTGTAAGCGTCACAATTCTTTTTTACTTGTGGTTTTGCTGCATAAAAATCGTAACATGTAACTTGAAACGTAGAACGCAAGTAACAGCCATACCTAAAAAAGAGCGGAAGGCGGAACGTTTTCTTCCGCTTAGCTCTTACGCTGAAATGCCATACCCAAATAAAAGCGTCTTCTTTGAGACACGAACAGTGTGTTTATTTTCTTGTTTAATAAAACTTACATAATTGAAATTAAAAATGCAGATAAAGTCGCTATATTCTACTAAAACAACTAAATTGCCATTCTATTTTAACAATAGCGATCAACTTAACGCGCTGTCAAATTCAGATTTTCCAATTGCAAAGCGTTGCCGCCGCGCTATTTCGGTATGCTACATACAAATTGTATGGTCATGAGAACTTGTGAGAGCTAGAAAACGCTTTCCGCTCTTATTTAGGTATGGCTGTTAGGTTGGAAAAACATGCAATGCATGAAGGCGAAAAGGCGTGGAGTCGACCTTCAGCCTTACAACTCTCGATTATTTCCTGCGGGGCTACGTAAAGGCACTGGCTTATGCTGATGCACCAGCAACAATTAACGTCTTTCAGGCCAACATTATTTGATGTATTTATGAAATACGGTCAGCGATGCTCGAAAAAGTTTATAATCCGCTTCGCCAAGAACTGCCGCTGCGCCCATGTGCCTTAGCCTTTAACGTCCTGAAATTTTACACCTCTTTTTTATTTCCTGTGGGGCTACGTAAAAAATACTGATACACCCTCAAACAATTGAAACCTTTGATACCAAAATTGTTCGTGTTATTCGTGACATACGGCCGGCTTTAAAAGTAGACTCAAATTGAACGTCCTGAATGCGCGGTACTCTTATCCGAAATCAATTTCATATGTTTATTTCATGTACTTTTGAATAAAAATTCATTAAAGATTAAAATTAAATTTTTTGTGTTAATTTAAAAAAAAAAACACTAACCTCCTTATGGAAAAAAACTTAAAGTTTACATTTTTTAAACAACACATTAAGCCCATTCACTTTTGCTGGGTTTAATGTGTTGGTTAACTAATGTGAACTTTAACTTTTTTGCATAAGGGGGGTAAATTACCAAAAATATATTATTTGTTATCAAAACGTGGACTCTTAAACGCTTCTTATTGTAAATATTAACTAAAGGAACTTTTACACGATATATATATCGCAGTGGCTTTGTCAGATGTTAAATCCATATGTAATTGAACATGTCTGTCAAAATAAACAAATTTTTGCTTTCACACGTTCACACGTAAAATCTTTCATAACAGCAAATTATGTACTGATTAATATTCCTATTCAGTTTTAATTGTATTTAAGTTAATAAAATTTAGTTTTTTTAATAATATGTGTAAATAAATAGATTTGAATGACAATTTGCCAGAACGCGCTCTAATTAAGAAATACTGCGTTGCTAATTCGAGTCGACATTTACAGAATCAAATTTGTTTGCTTTTACACGACATTTATGCGTTTTGAAGTGGGAAATTTGACAAGTACATTGCTAAATACATACCGTGTAAAAGTGCCTTAAGAAGCGCACTCTTCTTCAAACAATGTTATATATTATGATGAAAATTGATGAGAATTCATTAGCATTTGCACTTGATGTTGTAAGTTTTTTGCTTTTTGTTTTATAAACCTAATGCATGGCAACAATGCTTTCATTGCTCTCTTTTCTTATTTATACTACTATTCGTAGAACTGCTTTTGGCGGGAAGGCAGCTCGCACGTCTTTAACGTTATCTTTTAAAGACTAACCCTCTTATGCAAAAATAGTAAAAGTTCACATTAGTTAACCAACCCATTAAGCCAATACACTTTGTACTTTAACTTTTTTTTTTTAATAAGCGGATAAGACGCCGTGTTTTTTGCGTTTTGAGCGTTTTACGTTTTTTGTCTCATTGGCTTATGGCTTGGCGTCGCGCAACTGTAACCAGTTTTTGCGGTTTTCAGCATTGACCATATGCAATCGTTTGTAACCTTAAATTTTTTTTTTCGTGACTTTTTACTGTTGGAGTCGATAATACTCTAGAGCGAATTCTGAAAGCTCTCGCCTTTCTATACAAAGTCTGGAAAGACTGGAATACTCTGAAAAAAAACAAGTTTTTTAAAAAGAAAAAAAAAATTTATACTACAATACCAGAATAATGGATGTGTATGTAGCTTAGCACGAAAAGTTAAATTAATTTAATAAAAATATCGCATGCGATAAAGAATAAATTTAAAAAATATCGCATGCGATAAAAAATATAAAGAAAAACTATTATTTACACGAAATTTTAAGGTTCTTTATAAAATATCAATAATTTTTTATCGATTTTTTTTTTTAATATTAAAAACATTTAATATTTTATTAGCCTTTTAATATTAAAATTTATTATTTTTGAAAAAAATTACTTAGACTAAAATTCTTATGAATGAGTTCCGTAGGGGACATGGCCATTGTGCCCAAATTCTTCCATTTTAGGGTTTTAAACCTATTAGAAAATGAAGACTATGGTAAAGGGTAACATTATCCAAATTGTATTTGTGACCTTTTTTGAATACGTTAACTTTTTGAATAATTGTTAATTTTGTTCGGCATTAGGTCATGAGTTAAAACAAATTTTTAAATAAAAAATATAAACATATTTTGTTTAAAAATTCTATTTTTTTTTATTTCCCAATATTTCGGTCAACTTTTTGAATACATTTTTGAAAATTTGACTTGGAGCGAAATTTTCATTAACATCCCAATTATGAATAAAAATTCCCCGGGAGTTTTCTCCCTTCTCTCATTTTTCCTATGTTAATTCAATTGTAAAAGTAGGAAAGGGGAAAAAACTCCCGGGGAATTTTTATTCATGATTGGGCTGTAAATTGCTCTGTTTTATTCCCTGAGATGGAAGGATTGGCACACAGTGGTCATATCCCTCATTAAATACTTTCATGAGAACTTCACTTCAAATTTTCAAAAAAGTATAAATATTTTTACAAATACAATTAGTCTAAAGCTACGGTCAGACTTATCAAATATTTGACGAAAAAAACGGGACCAACAACCAAACTAAAAAATCATTTCGCTTAATATCAATATTTATTTTGATTAAAATACCACATCTTAAAAAAAACTGTTTTTTGCTATGTCTAGTAGTATAATTAGTTTATTTTGTAATATTAAGACCATTTTAAATCTCACTAACTATTAACAAAAGTAGGGGTTACGCTTATTTGACCAAATATTTAATAAATGTGACCGTAGCTTTAGTCATATATTTTCAAAAATAATAAGTTTTAATATTTACTTATTTAATAAAAGTTACAAATACAAGTACAAATTGTATTCTAACTTAATGAACCGAGCAGTAGTAGCGTAGACCTTCAGCCCGTTGTAGTGAAACAGATCAGAGTCTCTGGTGGGAATCGAACCCGCAACCCCCGCACTGATAGACAACTCACTACCAACTAGCCTGCCGGGGCACCCATAAAAAATTTTAAAATTAACTAAAAAACTAATAAAATATCAATTACATTGGCCCATATTCATAGTCAAAATAAAGTATACTTTAAGTTAAAACCGGCTTTAAATGGATGTCAATAACATTGTTCTAAAGTCGACTTTATTTTTGACTATGAATATGCGCCATTTTTAATATTAAAAAAAAATCGATAAAAATGATGGATATTTCATAAAAACTTTAAAAACTTCGTTTAAATAGTCGTATTTTCTTTATAATGTTTTTTATCGCATGCGATAAATTTTTAGTATATTTTTATCGCATGCGATATTTAAAAAAAAAATAATTTTACTTTTCGTATTCGTTTGTGGCGAATAACGTTTGAGCGTTTCACGAAATATTTTTTATTCATTATTTATTAATTGAATCTTAATATATTAAATACGAACTAACAATATTTAAATAAATCTTATTCTAATATGTTATTTTATGTCCTGCAGTCAAAGAGGAAAAACTTCCATTTCTTCCACTTCTTCATTTGCCAAAAAAAAAGCTGTTACTTTTACTTCAGATTCATTAAATGTAAACAATCGCTGTCAAACCAACTCAAAAAGCGAAAAGTTGTACACAATTTTTCGTTTTTTGTTCGACCATTTTTTGGTTGCGACTACAGTTTTTTAAACCCTGGACGAAAAGCTAGCTCTTATAAGGCCTTGAAAAGAAAGGTTGGCACGTTGTTTCAATGCGAATTTAGCTGAATATATATACCTGTTTTTGTCTCACTCTTTTTATGTTGCTATTTTTCCTATGCGCTTCACTTGATTTTAGTTTTTAAAAAATGGTTTTTTTCTCTATCATATGTTCTTTTAGCATTATTTTCTGGCTGAAACTATTTGTTGTACAACCAACTACTGCTTTAGTTTTTGGTTTTTCCATTTTCTCTCTCTCTCTCTCTCTCTACGTAACATTAATCGTCAAGTTGTATATTTTTTAAAATTAGCAACAAAGTTTAACTATTTTTGTTGCTTGCTGGCTTTTCTTGCAGTTAAACACTAAAGTTTTTAATTTTTACTTTCGCAGCAAAATTTCTAGAATCCACCTTATTTTTTGATCGTTTTTCTCTTATTTGTGCAAAAAAAAAAAAGAAGAAAACATTGTAAATACAATCACAAAGTTCTTCAAAGTGAAAACTTTTTAAAAGTTCTGTTTCTAAAGAATTAAAAAATAAAAATAAAAATGCTTAAACCAAATAAAACAAAAATAATAAAAAATTAAAATAAAACTTAAGCTTTTACTTTTCAAAATGTCTGCAGTAAAAGATTGCATTTAAATTGGGCGTAGGTGTCTTATAATTATCTTTGATTTTGTTTATGCCAAATCATTCGTCTTGTTAAATCGCTTAAAGATTTTTTTTTATTTTTTCAAGTTGTTGAAAATTAATAGAAATGTTAAGATTAAATTTTTTTTTTATATTCTTTAATATTTTCAGATGCGGCCAGGAAACGAGGGTGATACCTAGAATATTGCAATTGCGTTCCCACTGGCTGAAATCGGAAAAGGAATCTTTGCGGCTGGTAGAGGCAGGCATTACAAAAGAAGTTATGAACAGTGCTATTGCTCAATTTTGTTTGGAAATCATTGCTAAACATGGTGATCCAGCGCCTAGACTGTGTAACAAGGATCCTTTAACCCTTAAAATGGGCACTTATGTGATAGAATTGTTTCCTAATGTAGGTTTTTTTTATTTATTTTTTTTTTTCTTATAAAAAAGTAAATGTAAATTTATGGTAATAATCAAATTTATTATGTTTGTATTTTTAACAGGCCAAATTCTTATTTATGGTCCGTGATGGTCGTGCCACTGTTCATTCAATTATATCACGCAAAGTAACCATTACGGGCTTTGATTTGACCAGCTATCGCCAGTGTATGCAAAAATGGAATCATGCCATCGAAGTCATGCACGACCAATGCAAAGAAATTGGCAAAGAACGCTGTATGATGGTGAGTTTTGATAAATGATTTAAATATAAATTTAACAGAATTATTAAAGAAAGCAAGTTACTTTTTTGACATGCGTATTTTTTTGTTGGTGTTTGTGTGCGACTTTTGACACGGTAGCTGTTATTATGTGGTTGTAAATAAAATATTAAAAAATGAGAATATGAAAGTAATAGTATGAAAAACTTTATTTTTTTACTTAAGTTACTTTAATAATTTAACTGAGTTGAATTTTAATAACAACAAGGAATTTAAACTAAACATGGAAGAAAGTATAGTCCTCAAGCCCGAACATTTGATACCTTACAACGCCAGGTATATAAAAACAAATTTTCCAGAGTGTATCGAATCAATACAAAAAGTTAATATAAAAAATATCGTTTCTAAAATGAGTCTAAAATTGAGGTATATTTTTAATTTTAATATAAAAAAAGAGTTTTTTGAGATATTAAAAATATTTTTTTTTAGTTTATTAAAAATAGGTTTTGGTTAAAAAGTTCCTGCTCCACAGGCTCCCAATCTTTTATCTGCTCGATAATGTTGTTTTTAAGCTCTTGAACTAATGTGGTATTATTGCCGTACACTTTCGATTTTGAAAAACCCCAGGAATCGAATCACACGATCTTTGTAGATAATTCACTCCTCCTCTACGAGTAGTAATGCTAGTTTCGAACTTCAAAAGATCAATTTTTTCTCTTGCTGTGTGGCAAGTGACCATCCTGTTGAACCCATATATTCTCTACGTCTAAATCGGTGGCATGTCATAATGTCCAAAAAGTGTCCATGGACTTTATTTACTTATAAAAGTGTCATAATGTCCATGAGAGCAGTGTCACAATGTCCGTGGACGTTATGACACTTTGTAGAGTGTCATAATGTCCACAACAAACTCGAAAGCATAGCCGGCCTTCGCCCGTCGAAAGGATTTTCTCCTCTATGGTATTACAAATACTAGCTTCGCAAGGATTTTCATTTCTACGGTATAACAAATACCGGCTTCGCTAACTAAAGCGTCTCGGGATATCCGGCCTTCGGACGGGCGCAAGAATTTTCTCCTCTATGATAAAACAAGTACCGGCTTCGCTAACTAAAGCTCTTCTTCACAGCCGGCCTTCGGTCGGCGCAAGGGTTTTCTTTTTGACGTATAACAAATACCGGCTTCCTTAACTAAAGTGTCTCGGCATATCTGGCCCTGGGATGGGCGCAAGGATTTTTTTTTCCTCTATGATAAAACAAGTACCGGCTTCGCTAACTTAAGCTTCTCTTCACAGCAGGCCTTCGTCCGGGCACAGGGATTTTCTCTCTTTGTTATAACAAATACTGGCTTCGCTAACTAAAGCGTCTCTGCATAGTCGGCCTTCGTTCGGAAACAAGGCAGATTTTAGGAGCTTTACTAAGCCATAAGGTGTCAGCCATTCTTACAAACTTTTTACTCAAACTATAAACATGATTACCAGAGCAAGTTTAAAGTGGCACGAAAAATGGTTAAAAATGGCACGAAAAATGGAAAATCTGGCAAAAACAAACATGTTGTTATTTAAGAAAAATGTATTTTAGTAACTTTTAATTGTATAGAAAAATAGCATATGTCTTCAAATGGTTAAAAATAAATAATCTCCTGTTATCGCATAAAACAGTTCAATAAATGGAAAACACTCTTTTAACAAAGCAACAACAACACGAAATAATTGAAGAAATGGCAAAAATTACAAAAAATGACATATGCCATAAAAAACTTGCCCTGATGATAACTAAACATTTTAATCGTGCATATAACTCTTTTTGTTTTAGTGCAAACACTTCAATTGAACTGCAGACAACTTTGCAAATTACGAATATTACACAAGCTATTAACCTCTACTTCAATACAAAGCAGAAGTTATTAAGCCTCCACTTGATAATTGTTCTTAATAAACTTGTTGTTTTTTTAAATATTAATTTTAAATATTTTATCTATGCAATTGACATCCACTATTCATTCAGCCTTGCATGTGATACATATCGCGTTTATAACCGCACTTTTTGAGGTTAATACCGTAAAGGAATTACATGAAATTAAATACACTCTTGAAAATGTCAGATGCATACTTGCACACAATATTTCAATAGCTCTTTCTCTATCTCTCTCTCTTTCTTCCCTCTAGCATTCTCGCCAATATGTCAATACCTTAACGTAAGTGTGACTTTACTGCCTTTATTATGTGGTCTGCTTGCCATTTTATTCATCTAGATTATTTCTCGGTCTGTCCGTCTGTGTGAATGCAAACTACACACAAAAAAAAAAAAATTTATATTGATGCTGTAATTTTAACATCATATTTCTGAAACGTTGATTTTCCTTTCACTAGCAAACCCATGTATCCTTTGAACTCATGCCTTTCCATTATTTTTTTTGCCACCTTTTTGTTTTATACATCATATTTCATTATAATTTTTTGTAAATATCCGTTTTCCATCTTTGCGTTTGTTCCTATCCTGTCCCTTTTCCGCCCTCTCTCTTTCTCTTTCTCTTTCTCATTTTTATTTTTGTACATTGAATCGATAACTGTGTAATAGTTTGATTGGAAATTAAATGCAGCATACTTTAAAACGATTAACTTGTTTTATGTAAAAAGTTGCCAACAAAGTGACATTAATTATGAAGCAGGAATTTTATTTTGTCATCCGGAAGAAAGGCGGGCATGGGAGGTCTTGCTTTATACAGAGAAACTGAAAATGATAAATTAAAATAAAAATAAAAAAAAAAAAATGTGTTAATAATATTATTCATCCCAAAAGTACTGATTAAAAAGAATACAGTGATATACACTATGACTTTTTGCGTAATTTTGTTTAAAGGAATTTTCGATTGATTCTTAAATTAATGTATAAAGATAGTTTTATAAAGGATGTAGAGCTATAACTTTTTTTTACTTAAAAGGCCGTGTCAGATAAAACTTTTGCTTCGCGTTGCGTTACATATACGCTTTGACATTTGAGTTAAATGTACATGTTTATATGGCACTTGTCACATAAACTGCTTTTAACGCAAAGCGAAGCGAAAAGTTGGGCAACTCTCATCTTTTTGCGCGCTTTGACAATCTTCTAGTATAATTTTTTTTATTTATTTTCTTTTTAACACACAATGTGTGAGTGTTGTCAAAGTTTTTATTGTGACATACACTTTTTGCTTTACGCTTTTCTGTCAAAGTATATGTTACGCAACGCGAAGCAAAAGTTTTATCTGACACGGCCTAAAAAATTACAGCGCACCACGTTATTCACCATATTGTAGTGATAATACAAATCGTTTTTTAAAGTGAATATGGAACAAAAACCTTTGGCACCGAATCAAACTTATTAATGCTTCCAAAGGCTTTTTTTATTATTATATTTTAAATTTCAAAGCCGATATTAAGCGCTTTCCGTGTAAAGACTGTATTGGCAACTACTCATAATTACGGATGAGATTCTCTTGCAATAAAAAATCAAAAAAAAATGTGCTTAAAATATGCACTTAAAATCCAAAATATGCACTAAAAAATAAAAAATATGCACTAAATTTAACTAAAAACAAAAATATAAAAAATTAAGCCTTGTGTTATTCAAATATCTTTAAAAAACTTATATCAAGAACTTAAGCCTAATTAAAAATTTTAAAAATTTGGATTAAAAACCATAAATAGTTTGACAAAATAACCACACTACTAATTATTCTTATATAACTAATTAAAATTTTTGTTTGTTTAAATAAATAAGTACTGTTTCTTGTTTTTTTTTTGTCGATTTCAAACGAAGACTTCGTTCACTAAATTACATTTAAAGCAAAAACAAATTATAAAATATTCACCCTTATTGTCTTTGGCGTTTTTGCGGCGTAAACTAATCGTTTTTTTGAAATGGTGCCGTGATTGGCGAAAACTGACAATGAATACGACACTTTTTAAATCTATTACAAAAAGGACGTTAAAACAGTACCGTGTTTGGCGTATTTGTCTGTCAAAAGTGTAAAAAATTGTCGTTAAACATTTTGATCACGGCGGTTTAAAATTATTTGAGAAATAATTTCAATGGAAGGAAATAAAATGTAAACATGCAAAAAATGTAATATCATTGAAATATAATTTTGTTTTTATGTGTTTTTGTACCTATCTCTGGCGTATATTTTAGGATAAAGGTCACAAATGCCACAATTTGCGAAGTAAGTAGCAATAATGGAGCAAACACCTTATTTGGCAAAGGCCTTCCAAAAAAGTAAAAATGAAATAATTTTTTTTTTTTTTTTTTTTTTTTGTTTTAATTAATATACTTATGTACATGTAAATATTTATTTTAGAACTACTTAATTGTTATTCTTGAAATAAATAAAAACGCTAAAATATCGTTTTAAAATTATAGTTTCAGCTCATAGTGAATAGAGATGAATAAAAACCTAAACTTAACATTTTCACAAGTAAAATAATACAAAAATTTCATCAAAAATTTAAAAATTTTACTATACGTATTATTTTTAATTTAAACACTTGTTTGACAGATCTTTGACAGGGTGTTTCAAAATAATTTAATTAAGTGTATTCTTTTACTTTGTGAATCTTTTACAAAATTTTGCTAGTCGAAAATTTTAGACGGTAACAAAAAATTGTAAATTCGACTGCAACTACGACAGCTGTCGCTTTTCGACTACGCCAAACACAATAAGGGTGATTGTTTTTGTTTTATATGTAAGTAAAACTTTGTATTGTACTTGAAGAATGCCGATGCATTTTGAAAAAATTTGTTTACAGATCCCAATTTGATTCCAGATCAGATCAAAAATATTTGAAATATGTTTAATTTTTTTAAAACCCTATTTTTTTTCAAAACGTTTTAATTTAACTTTCAGTAATATCAATAAATTTTATTTGAGCAAGGCATACTTTACAAAATTTATACTGACGCCCAATATATAACTAATTTTTATTAATTTCCATTTTTTTACAATTGCTTAAAGATCTAAAAAAATATTTGTAGAAGCTTCGAAAGCTCCTAAAAGCTCTTAAAGCATTGTAAACAATCTCGAACACAATGCTTTTGTTCAAAGTGCAAACTTCATTCATGATAAAATTGTTTTTTTTTAATTATCATAAACAAAATCCAATATTTTTAATGTGTTTCATTACTTTTTATTTTCAAAACAAACTAACAAACAGAATTCTCAAAATTTAAATGTGTTTTTATTACTAGATACCCAAGGGTGCCTCAAAGTACTCCTAGATGTTTTCTCACCTAGAACGTAAACGACTCATCGTACGGGCTTAAAAATATTTTTTTTGAATTCAGAGGCCCAAAAATACCATAAAAAAATTGTTTTCATAATATATTCCCATTTATTCTAAAACTTGGCATTAGAGGGTTAAGTGATCTAAATTCCTCCTAATTATTTATTGTCTCAATAATATATGGGTAAGTAATTCCATAGTGTTGAACGTGACGGTCGTACACGCAAAGAAAAAACATGGTTGATGCAATCACAATCGCAAACTATCATTAATGTTTGTACTTATGATTGTGTCAAACACGTTTTATGTAACAATACATGTTTAGACAACGTTTGTAACTTATTATTGTCTCAAACATATTATTGCGTTCAGAAGAAAAACGCAAACGACCTTTCCAACCATGTTTCTATATTTCCCAAAACCATGTTTCTCACAATAAAAACAATAACAAATTTGTTCTCAAAAATGTATTTTATATTAAAAGTACAAATGTATGTCCATATACTTTGTTATATATGTACAGTAAAGCATATATTTACAAATAAAATAATATACATACATTTTATGGCCGTTTTCTCATTACGCGATTATCTTTTTTCCCAACGAAAAACTGAATTTTAAAGAAATTTGGTTTTCTCTATTTCTCATTTGCTTTTATTCTGTCGCAAAGCTAAGCAGCACTCATCTGCCAATTGTTTATTTTCCTTTTATTTGCCGTACAGTTAAATTCAATCAGCTGACTCCCAACTTGTTTCAATGTTGTAGGTGTTTTTGACTGCAAGAATGACAACGTTTATACATGTGTAAATGTATTTTTATAATAATATTTAAATTACTTACCTGTTTTATTTAACTTATAAGATTTACAAGGCAGCATGGCCTTTTTCTCCCTAAAAAAAGTTTTAAATATTTTGTAATAATCCAAGTTGTCCAATTAACTGATGCTCGCAGACGTTAATGACGTGAAGAAAGACTTATGTTATGGTTTTACTTGTAATCGTTGAAGCTAAAAGGGCCAATATCACTTTTTTGCTCTTTTGAGTTAATCATTGCATTAGATTTGTTTTCTTGCTCTCTTTCATTATGGTTAAACAGCTTAAGTCATACTTAACCCAGAACAGCTTCATAAATAAAATGCTGGCCAATGTCACTATGAAAGCATCTATAAAAGCATCTATAATAGCCTTCAATTCCAATTTTCTCAAAAGTGAATATTTTGACATTGGCCCTTTTAGCTCCAAGCCACAGATATATATTAAAGAAGCAAACATTTCACATAATTTAATAAGTTTAACTAGATCAGAGTAACTTTTTACGTGTTAAACACCATATAATATTATTATAGTGAATTTAAAAATTTTAAGAACAAAAAATATTTTTTCAAGTTATGTTAGGACTATAATAAATTTATTGGGGTAAACATATTAGGCAAATATGAATAAAAATGTTCGTAGTGAACACTTAGTAATCATGTTTTTTCTCTGCGTGTACGCATCAAAAATGCAATAACATTTTCAACAACAAATATTTTTACCGTCCTTGAATCCTTATATTAAAGCACTAAGAAAGCACTGTTATCTATGCTAAAGTTTATGGAGGGCGCGATTCTAGGTCAAAGATATTGGCAAAAAAAGTGGCGGTTCGAACGTGAAAAAAATAGAAGTAGTTTTTGTGGCCATGTATAAAAAGGCGTAATTCAGCGAAACCTGGCACAATTTTTTAGTCAAACTACTTTCAGAATTTTACGTAGCAATGTAACATTAAAATGACTTTGGTTTGATTCCAAAATCTTCTGTACTTTTTTTTAAGCCAAAATCTGTGTCGATACGTGACATTTCGAACGTGAACTTTTTTCCATAATAATTTAACCGAATAATGATTTAAACAAAATAAAAATTTGCCATTAATCCGAATAACATATTTCTCTTCGAACTCTTCCTTTAAGGAAGATAATATTAAAGAAAACACACAATAGAACATTCTCACAAATAAGAAACTACGTGTGTACAACTTTGCAGTCTGCTTGTTCGTCTTAGTGAACGAATTTATGGGGGTTTATAAAATTAGTAAAATCTAAATATTTCTATATAAACAAATCATTAAAGAATATGCTTCTAATAACTTTTAAATTTTCGGTCAAGGTGGACCTTTAGAAAGAAATGCCCATATCCGTAATTGGAAAATACAAATGCTAATTGACTTTTGATGTTATCTAAATTTAACATTGCTTTGACTTTTTTAATTGCATAATCATCGGTATCAACAAGCTCTTCTAACATTCTTAAATTACTCAAAGTTTTTGAAATAGAATTTGAATCTTGTTACTACTGGCTTTGGTGGAAGGGGAATCAAGGGATACATTTCATTAAACATTTCAATACTATCGAATTGGCTTCTAAATTCCTCTGCAACATGGTATAACACATGTGCCAAGCAAGTAACTTGCAACAGTTTTGGATAAAATATTTTAAACCCATTAGAAACCTTGGCCATGTAAAGAGCTGCATCTGTTTAGAAGGATCTTTTGTCGAAATCTTGAAAATCTTGTATTAAAGCAAAGCTCCAAACAAATTTATGTACATATCGATTTTAAATTTTTTATTATTTTTTTTTTTTTTTTTGAATTTAGCAAGAAAACACTCAAAAATATCAAAATATGCAAAAATTTGCAAAAAAAGGCATTTTCACCAAAATATGCAATCGACGCCATGTTAACGCAAATTTAATGATTCGGAAAGTAATTGGTCGACATTGTTCTTAGACCATCGTCAAAAAACATGCATTTGCATTAAAATCGCATCCCTACTCAAAATAAATAAAACGGTTTCTCCCAAAAATATTTAAAATTATTTAAAAAAATTTTTTTCCAAAAAGAAAAATATATATTTCTGCTAACAATTAAAATTGCTGGAAACAAAATAAGTGTTAAAAAAAAATTACTAGAAAATTACCAACCCGTCTGATCGCGGTGGGCGGCTTATAACTTTTGATAAATCTAAACATCTGAATAATTTATCACCTGGTAAAAAATTTCTCATAATGAAAAGAATAGACATCGCTGATACATTGGCCAACATATAAGAAATACGTTTTTAATAAAAAAGAGTAGACAGTGTTGCAGGTGGCAAAGCACTACAATGTAAAAAATTGTTAAACGCGTCCATGCCCATTCAAATTTTCGAATTTTGTTTTTGTTTTAAATATAATTTTCTATGCGAACGTTAACCTTCGAAATCGATGAACAGGCTGTAAGTCTCTTGAACAAGCAATGGTTATTTTATTGCCAGAAACTCAGAAAGACAGCCTCTGCATAACTCTAATAATTTGAATCGAGGAGTTTTGGAAAAACTCATTGACAATTACTACATATGGATTGATAGGGAAAACGTGTATAACTCCACACCTCGTTGGTACCAAACGACAGAAAAACTATATATATGACTATGTGATGGAATATGGGAAATATTTATAGAGAACCGAATCGAAGAATTGACACACCAGAGTAACACATGAGACACAATTGAGACATCAATCACAGAATACCACAGAACTGTAAAAAGTGACGTGTGAAAAAGGCCCAAATCAGTTGCGAGGGCAGCTTTCGAAGAAAAAGACAGAAAGCTTTTTTTGTTAGTGAAGTGGCAATGTGTAAAAACAGGCAGCAACAATCAACACAAATGGCATGATCAAAACAAAAATAACAAAACACAGACCACGTTAAAAAAAAATGCATTAGTTCGACAAACGTTATTTTGTACAAAATAAAATTTATTTATTTTACTTTTAATTTACTTAAATATAATTTGCTTGTGTTGTGGTAAACTTAAAAGTTAATTTTTTACAAAAGCTTTGCAAATAAATCTCAACTTAATAAATTTGTGTTCATTGTATTGCGGCATAAAAGATGATGCAAAGAGAAATGCAAAAAGGGCAGCTTTCTTAAAAAGAGACAAAAAAACGCAAAATCTTCCGTCTCGTGACAGTTCTGTAGTATTCTGTGCATCAATCTTCCCACAATACCTATAGGCATTTTCTGAGCGAATGCCCAGCACTTAGTTCCTATAGAAACTCCATATTGCGAAATTCTGGCTCATTATACCCACAGTCCCATCCCACTATCAAACATTTAACAGTGTTAATAAAATATCTCAAAAACTCTTACTTGTATAATTAAATATAATCCTTGTAATTATAACAATAAAAAAAAAAAATAATAAAATTAAATGTTATCTGACTATGTGATAACATTAACAACAAATACATACGATTACATATATTTATAACAACCAAAATTGTTTAGTAATTAAGAAAGCTGAAGGCCAATGTAGCAACAGCTCTCGCTAAGACTTTTATCTTGTAGTTTGTAATTAAAGATTGTATAAATAAATATAATAAAATACATTTTATATGTTTAGATGTTAGAAGAACTAAATTTCAAGTTTTATGTACATACGTGTAGTTTTGCATAGCTGAGATATGTCTTAAACTATTTTAATAGCATGTTCTACATACATTTTTCTGCGCTACTGATAAGGTATTACAGAAGTTTGTTGGACGCAGCGACTAAAGCTATGTTCACACCTATAAAATATTTGACGCCCTACACGTAGCCACTAAATAGTTTTGTTAAAAAAATTTTGCTTTTGCAAAACGTTTGCTAAAAAAAACATCATTAAACAGTTTTGAAACTAAATTATACAATTATCTGCTTACAAATAAAGTTAAGTAAGTCAATAAAAATGGATTTTTTTTTTGTGGATTTTTTCATCAAATATTTGTAAGATGTGAACATACCTTCTGGAAAGCATTCATGAGCCATCTTGATGGCTTTAAGTAAAACTTTTAAAGACGAAAACTCATTTTGGTGGAAACAATAATTTCAAAAACCAAATAGCATACAATGCGTCGCAAATAAATTTTTAATGAATGCTAATTATGGCTCTTGAGTTCCATCGCGATGATGTCCTTCTATATCTTTTCGAAACTTTTTGTTTGTTTGTTTTTAACCTAAACTAATCCCGCGAAGCTCTACGCTTGTCTGCAGAAGACCAAAGTCTCTGGCGGGAATCGAAACCGCAACCCCGGCACTGATAGACTAGCTCAGTACCAACTAGCCTACCGGGGCTCTCAAACTGCGGGAAATATTTTTTGTTGATGAAAGTATAAGTAAATTGTAGGGGAATCTAAGAAAAGATAAACTCACTTTTGGTGTTTTGTTTAAGCTTTGATATTGTTACAGGTAAAACTTCGAGTGTTTATTATTCTTTTTCGTTTTACAGTTTTTTTTTGTACAATATTTTTAGCTTTTCTAAAATCTTTGGGAAAAAATTTCCTGAAGACCTGGCCTAAGCAACCAGTGAAATACCAGCCAGTGAATAGAAACAAGCTTTCCCTCAACAATAAATTTCAGTGTTTTTATCGAGAATTAAAATTGGGAATTTAGCACGTCATAGAGAAATCTTATTAATAATAAATTTTGTATTCCCAAAAATAACTTTGATAAAAAATCTATGCAATTTTAAGTAAATGTTACATTTTTATAAAAAAAATTAAACAAAATTTCATCTCGTTTGATGCGGGAATTATTTTAACGATCGCGAAATGTTAAAAAAGGTGCATTAGGGATAGTTGCCATTTTTTACCCATGTAATGTCAAATTAATTTATTTGATTTTTGACGCTTGTTTTAATTTTTTTTCCTTAATATCTTTTGTTTGACGCTATATGGGTTTTTAAATTAAGAACAAAAATTCTAATGGCTATACCTTGCACATACTTGTTCTACCATGCATTTAAACAACAATAAAGAAACTCAAAT
The DNA here is from genome assembly GCA_963931875.1 of Pollenia griseotomentosa. Lineage (NCBI taxonomy): Eukaryota > Metazoa > Arthropoda > Insecta > Diptera > Polleniidae > Pollenia > Pollenia griseotomentosa. Next base: position 39,161,625 of record OZ007563.1, on the reverse strand, counting down.
TTGTTTATATTTTTAACTAGCTTAACCCGGTGCGCTTCGCTACACTACACTACACTAGTATACCATAAGAGTGACTTCTACAAAGTTTGAACATTCTCACTATAACAGTTCTAAAGATATGCCATATTAAACATTGGCTATTTTATTTATTCTGGGCCTCAGAAGATCCTACTACCAAAAGTTCAACAAAATGCGTGCAGCGACTCTTATTAATAATAGTAGCTTTAACCACTTTTGAAGACTCTCTCCTTAATAGTTCTTCAGTTAAGCGATATTAAATATATGCACCATATGGGAGGTATTTCCCCCCTTGCATCTACCCGCTTTATTTTTATTTTCAAAAGTGTAGTATACCATAAGAGTGACTTCTACAAAGTTTGAACATTCTCACTATAACAGTTCTAAAGATATGCCATATTAAACATTGGCTATTTTATTTATTCTGGGCCTCAGAAGATCCTACTACCAAAAGTTCAACAAAATGCGTGCAGCGACTCTTATTAATAATAGTAGCTTTAACCACTTTTGAAGACTCTCTCCTTAATAGTTCTTCAGTTAAGCGATATTAAATATATGCACCATATGGGAGGTATTTCCCCCCTTGCATCTACCCGCTTTATTTTTATTTTCAAAAGTGTAGTATACCATAAGAGTGACTTCTACAAAGTTTGAACATTCTCACTATAACAGTTCTAAAGATATGCCATATTAAACATTGGCTATTTTATTTATTCTGGGCCTCAGAAGATCCTACTACCAAAAGTTCAACAAAATGCGTGCAGCGACTCTTATTAATAATAGTAGCTTTAACCACTTTTGAAGACTCTCTCCTTAATAGTTCTTCAGTTAAGCGATATTTAATATATGCATCATATGGGAGGTATTTCCCCCCTTGCATCTACCCGCTTTATTTTTATTTTCAAAAGTGTAGCATACCATAAGAGTGACTTCTACAAAGTTTGAACATTCTCACTATAACAGTTTTTAAGATATGCGATATTAAACATTGGCCTCCTATGGGGTGTACCACTTCCCCCGCTGCTATTTTATTTCAATTTTGGGGCTCAGAAGATCTTACTTCCAAAAGTTCAACAAAATGCGTGCAGCGGCTCTTAAGATATGCGATATTTAATATTGGCATCCTTTGGGGGGTACCAATTCCCCTGCCCCTATCGAAAAAATAAGTAGCCTATTTTATTTTAAGGGCTCACGTGATGTTACTGTAAAAATTTCAGAAACGTTTCAGTAGTTTAGGAGTCTATAAGCCAACAAAGAAACAAACACACAAACATTTTTCATTTTTATATATAGATATAAACTTCTAAACGAACATTTTTATTTTAACTTAAAAAACAGGCAGTAAGTTTTAAAGTTTTAATGAAATATCAATATAAAAATTACTAATTTTATTTTTAACAAACTTGGTAATGGCATGACAAATCTGTTTTCAGATCAACTAAACCTAGTTTAACTGAGATCTCAAAACACCAGCCTAAATATTTAAGTTTATGGTTTTAATAATTAGTATTGTGGTTATTTTGTTGAACTGTTTATGGTTTTTAATCCAAAATTTGATATTTTAATTAGGCTAAAGTTCATTAAATTTAATTTCTATTAAATTATTTTTATGAAGAAAATAATTTTACAATTCAAATAAATTAAAATTTATTGATAATATTTCATTCTTGAGTGACCGACCCCAGGTTTTCACAGATAGGTTACCCTTACATGTTTCGATTGCAACAAATCAATCTCTTCAGAGGGGTTTGCCGTTTAACACTTACAGCCATCGACGACTGCTGGTAGTCAATAGCCAAACATCAATCTTTAAACCAAATTGTATTTAACCTTTAGTAGATCGAAATTTGTTTTTAAGGATTATCTACTTTAATTGATTTACATGTTCTTCCCTACTTCGGTTTTTTCGTACTTTGGTCAAGAATTCTTCTTGAAGTCTGTTTTTGTTTTCTGTTTTTCATGTTTTTGTCTTGCTTTTTTCTTGTTGACCTTTTTGAGCACAACTTGAAAGACAAATGTAAACATGGAGGTTTTAGAAAAAATTTGGATTAAGGCCGAGTCACATAGAATTCTTTGTTCTTTATACGTCGCTTTTTTCAACTGACAACTAAGTTCACAGAAAAAAATAAAAATTGATTTCAGTTAAAAAATTTGTGATATTAATTAAAAAACTAATTTAATTTGCACCAGTAAACCAATTAATAGTATCAATTAAACGATTTAATTTATTTGATTAAGCGTTTAATTCCCTTGATTAAATTTTTTTTATTATAACTGATTTTATTTTTGATTATGCTTTCATTGAAAAAAAAAATTAACCAATTAATTACTACCCGTTTAACTGATCGGTTAATTTAAAATTGGCAATTTTCGATTAACGATTAAACCGGTTAATTTCAGTCGATTAACCGATGTAACAATTTTTTTTAGTTTTTTCTAGAATTATAACATATTTTTTATTGTTTTTAATTATTTGTTTCGTCTCATAAAAAAAAGATGTATATGTTTGGAAAATATTTTTTCCTACAATATATATCCTTCGAGCAATACATCTTAAAATACAGTACAAAAACAGAAACTAGGGGTTCGGAAATACATATTTTCAGAATGTTCGGTGCCGAGTTTTGCCACGATGAGTCAGATGATGACCTGACAATAGAAGAAACTCTCGATTGTAACACAAACAATCTTTAAAAAAATTAGCCGAAATAATGGCATAATGGAAGATTTAACATGTTGAGAGAAATCCTGGAAAAGGACTGAGAAATTATAAAGATAAAGAAACCAAGATAAAGCATTCAGCTTTTAAAAATTAAATATTTCTGCGCATCTACGTCACATACGCGTATAAGTACAGCTTAAACAAAAAAATACAAGCAAACAAACATGTGTATAATATGCTTGAGTGACTTCATATTAAAAAGTTTAATTTTGTTAACATGTGCAATGCGTAATCTTGTTTTTATCATTAGTAGGGTATTCATTCGGTTAGCCGTTAATCGGTTAACCGATTAATTACTACCCGATTAACTGATCGGTTAATTTAAAATTGCCTATTTTCGATTAACGATTAAACCGGTTAATTTCAGTCGATTAACCGATTAACCGATGTTACATAATTTTAAATTTTTTGTTATATTATAACAAATTTTTGTGTTTTAATTAATTGTTTCGTCTCATATACATGTTTAGAAAATATATTTTTATACAATATCAGCCCAATTATGAATAAAAATTCCCCGGGAGTTTGCTCCCTTCTCCCATTTTTATTCATATGTTAATTCAATTGTAAAAATGGGAAAAGGTAAGAAACTCCCGGGGAATTTTTAATCATAATTGGGATGTATATTTCCTTTTAGCAAAACATTCTTAACAGAATTACTTGAAACAATAAGAAGTGTTAAAAGTTTTTTTAAATTAAATCAGGACTCTAATGGCATAATGGAAGATTTTATATGTTAAGAGAAATCCAGGAAAAGGACTGAGAAATTAGATACATATTCTTTATTATGGCTGCTTCTGATTCCTCCAGCATCCACGATAAGAGAAAAAAAATTTTACAAGTCAAGTGTTGTCAAAACTAAAGAAAATTATCGCTTTAATCCTAAACATTTAAACAAAAAATTTTTTTTTCAAAATTTATTTAATCAGATCTCTTTAAACTATTGAAATAACTAATAAATAATAATTTTTTAATTTAGTTATAAAATTCTGTTTAATAGGGAAATATTTGTCAATAAAATTATTAAACTACAGAAATCTTATTAAAAAACGACGTTTAAAATTCTTGCGTTTTGCGTTTTCGATTTCCAGAACACCCCTGATGATGTATTACTTTTAAAATACATATCACATATTTATGAATTATTTTTTTTTGTTTGCTCGTTTTAGATCAATAATTGTTATTTTTGTTTTTTTAATAATAAACTCCAAAAAATAAATAATTTATGAATTTTTAATTATTGAAATTACCTTATTTATTAAAAAAAACTTTATTAATCGGTTAACCGATCAAAAACCAAATTAACCGATTATTAACCGATTAACCCAAAACCTCGGTTAATTAATCGAGCGATTAACCGATTAAAGCAAAAGCCCGATTAAATGAATACCCTAATCATTATTAAATCTGTACTATGGGCTGCTTCCGATTTCTTCAACATCTTCGATAAGTGAAAGAATTTTTTCCAACTGAAGTTTTATCAAAACTAAAGAAATAAATCGCTTAAATCCTAAGCCAATTTTTTCCAAAAGATTATTTTATAAGATCTTAAACTATTGAAATAATTAATAAATAATCTCACAGTTTATTTTTTAATAAATAAATAAAAATATTATAATTTAAAAGATTTTGTTATTCGTGCTTAATTCCCAATTTTGTTTATTGTTTATTGTTGATGTTTTTATTTAATCTTTGATATTGTTACAAGTAGAACTGTTGCTTATGATTCTTATACGCTTAACAGTTTTATTTTGCTTAATATCTTTAGTTTTTCTAAAATCTTTATAGATGAAGTTTCCTGACGATCTGGCCTAAGCAACCAGTGAAATGCGCATAGGAATAGCTTATCCCATCAACAATAAATTTCAGTGTTTTTATCAAGAATAAAAATTGGGAATTAAGCACGAATAACAAAATCTTTTAAATTAAAATTTTGTATTCCCAAAAATTACTTTTGTATAAATTAAAAAACATGTTTTTCATATTTATGAATTACTCTTTTGTTTGCCCGTTTTAGTTCGAGAATTGTTTTGTTATTTTTTTGTGTTAATTAAAAAATGAAAGAAATGAACTAACATTAAATACATAAATGAAATTTTCTCGGTCTTGATTAAATGTCCGTCACCAAAGTATTCACGAAGGACGTTATTAAGTTAATGACATCTGAATAAAGCGACGTATAAAGTACAACAGATTCTCTGTGACTCGGCCACTAGAGTGAAATTCTCATAAATGAGTCCTGTGTGCCCAAATTCTTCCATTTCAGGGAATCAACCCTTTTGTGGAATGCAGACTATGGGCAAGGCTTCCAGAATGTACATACGATATTTCTTTATTGAAAATTTTTATAAATATTTGAAAATTTGACTTAGGGAAAACTTTTCTTCAATGACTTCTGTGAGGGATTTGGCCACTGTATGACAGATGTTTACCCTCCAAAATGTCATATAAAAGCAAGTTTATTAGATTCGTCATCGGATGTGAACCCCGTATTTTTAAGTTATACATCCAATAATACCTTTGCAAAACCTTAGCCGATAGCCATTATTGCAAGTTGGTATCGGTTTTTTGAAATCAGGTGAAAACTGTATGGTCAATATTGACTTTATCTACAAAATTTTACATTACATAAAAAAATTCCGACTCCCACTGTAATCATATTTCAAAATATACTCATAAACGGATTTCGATAATTTTTTTACCTGTTTTTTGTATTTTCAGGATGTTAAAATTGTTTTTCCGTTTAATTGAATTCCGTAAAAAAGTATTAAATTTGTAAAAACGTTTTATTAAAAAGAATTTTTTTTTTTTAATTTTCCTCACTTTTTATTATTATTCCTTCATTTATTCAGGATATTAACATCCATAAATCGTATTATACGCTAAAATATTTATCCTCAGTTTTTTTTCTGTATCTTCTTTTTTGCCTATAAATAATTTAATTATTTGAGTTCGTTCATTTTATTGCCTACACACATACACATACATAAATAATTTTTTTATATTTGAAAATTTTTCATCATGTGTTTATTTTTTATTTCCTGAATCTCAATTTGTTTTTTTATTTTTTTTAGGTTTATTACGAACAATTGGTGTTGCATCCTGAAGAATGGATGCGTAAAATATTGGGTTTCCTTGATGTACCTTGGAATAATTCAGTATTACATCATGAAGAATTTATAAATAAACCGGGTGGTGTTCCTCTTTCCAAGTAAGTCTATTTAAATCTTGTAATCATCATTTAAATGTCGTTGTCGTTTCAGTTCTTGTCAATTTTCAGTTGATTATTAATGTTGGCAAAATCACAAACACACACAGACATAGAGTCACGCTTACACATTGGTAAATGTGTAAATTTATCAGTGTGGTATCCCAGCGAACACATAGGCGAATGTATACATATTGTTAAACCTAATTGATTTTGATATCAAAATAATAATCATTTAGGAATTCCGTTCGATTTTATAGTTCATAAAGTTTATTAAATATACAATATAAATTATTTTTGCAAGGAGGTTTCGAAAATAAAACTTTTTTTTTTTGAACTTCCTTTTCTAAACGTGTAAAAAATTGTAGGCATCGCTGAATTTTCTAATTTTGTATGATTTTTTTATATAACAAAACATTCGAAATTTTAATGAACAATTATTTTTTTTTTTTTTTTTTTTTTTTGCCAAAAAAATTATGTTTCAAAAACGACTGGGAATATTTGAAAAAAGTATGACCCGTACGTTCGGCAAAAAAAATTTTAGTTTTTGTCAGAATCAAATATGGTTTAATCATCTACATGCTACATTTGCATGTTAAGCTTCCACGAATATTAAACCCACATTTTAGAAATATTTAAGAAAAACCTGCAAGTCCCATTGAGTGCCCCGGAAGGCTAGCTGGTAGTGAGCTGGTCAGTCAGTGCCGAGGTTGCAGGTTCGATTTCTGCCAAAGGCTCTGCAGATAAGCGTAGAGCTTCGCGGGATTAGCTTAGAAAAACACGTCTAAAAAAAATGTCCAGGTAATGTGGTACACCATATGCTGGTAATGTGGTATAGTGAACTACTTTACCAACTCATAGTATTTTCTTAAAAAGTAGTTGTGTTTTATGAAAGTTTTTGCTCTAGTGTTATCTTAAAAAAAAGATACAAGATAACAAAGGCAATTCATGAAAAAACCACAATTTCATTAATGTTGTATATGGAAGGTAATGTGGTACACTATAACAAATGAATTTTGGTATACAACAATAGGTGCCCTTGAGCTTAATGCGAGTATTTACTTATTTTAAAATTTTAATTACAGCTGTAGTAGTATATATTATTCGTTAATTTGGTTCTTACCAATTACTTTAGTATTACGCTTACAGATTTATTATTAAAGAAAACAATAATTATTGTTGGTATTTTGTTTAAGCTTTGATATCGTTGCAAATAATACTTTTTGATTGTTTGCAATTCTCATTCACTCTGCAGTTTTATTTGCTAATAAATTTGGCTTTTCTTAATTTTTTTGGAAGAACATTTCCTGATGATCTGGCCTTAGCAATCAGTAAAATGCGCAAATAAACTAGCTTATCCTACAATAATAAATTTCAGTGTATTTATCAAGAAAAAAATTGGGAATTGAGCACGACAAACAAAATCTTATTTATTGCGCTTAAGAACTTTAAAATGCACCTTTAAAACAAAAACTTATTTACTAACAACACCCAATAAAGTCGACTACACAGCTACTCGAAGTTTTTGCTACTGACAATGAAAATATGATTATAAAATAGAAATGGAAAATATAATAAAATAGTTTTTGTTTTGAGTATTACACTGAACCAACGTGTTTTTTAATAACACTATGCTAGTTGAAAAAACTGACAAGCCGGGCACATGGCGTTTTAACATAATTCGGGGACGCTGAATCCAGTGGTGCCCGCGGTTTTTTCAGATTGGCTCTGGTTTTCGAGATATACCGTTATTTCGAAAATGGAGGAGGTTGCACAACATATATTCGCGTAACTCAAAAACGGTTTAGTTTATTGAAATTACTAAAAAAACCGAAATTCCGCAATAAAATTTCATTTCAGAAAAGTAAAACTCTTTTTCTAATATGAGTAGTCGTTTTTGAAACATAATTTTTTTTTGAAAAAAAAAATTAATTTTTTATCAAAATTTCGAAATTTTTGTTTTTTAAAAATTCATACAAAATTAAAAAATGCAGCTAGGCTTCTAATTTTTTGCAGACTTATAAAAAACGAAGCTACAAACAAAACAAGCCATAAATGATTAAAATCTGTTTGCAACTTTTGATTTTATTCACAAAAGTCGACAAATTTTAATTCATTTAAGAATTTCATAAAACGCAATATTTGTATGGGAGCCCCCTAAGGGAAATTCATAAATGAATTATGTGAAAACGCCATGTGCCCGGCTTGTCACAAAAAAAAAGTGTCAATTTCATGCACAGTGTAATTGATAATTTATCGGGTTGTTACAACAAATGGCTATGTGCTCTTTCGGTGATACGAAGGCACAGATAGAGGAGGTTTGCCTTAAAGAGAAAATTATTGATGTATGGGCACCATTTGAGCTTAAGCAAAAATTATTGGAAAAAGAACACAGTCTTGACGAAATTATAAATGCGTGCCGAATAGATGAGCAAATTAACAAGCAGTCGCAATCGATGTTGCCGAAGCCTGAGGTGGACACGGTTAGTAAAATTGATTCACAAAAATGGCGGACAAAGTTTATTAAAGCTGAATGTGATAGATATGGCCGCACTGATCATGCGGAAAACGATATAAGCTGTCCTGCTCGGAACATGAAGTGCAACAAATGTTCCCGTATGGGGCATTACGCCCGTAAGTGTCGAACGAATATTAAGCGGCAAAATGTACAAAGTGAAAATTTTCATCAGAAGCGACGCCGTAACGTAGTTCGATCTGTAAATGATGAGGAATTTGGTAGTGATCATAAGGAAGACGAAAAATACTGTTTAAAGATAACAAGTGATGATGAAGCCGAAGAAATTTTAAATTGCCGGATTGGAGGTCACGCGATAAAATTAATTATAGATTCAGGATCTCGATTTAATCTTATAAGTCAAGCAGATTGGCAGTTTTTGAAACGGAAGGATGCCGTAATGTTTAATACTCGCTCCAAATCGGTAAATCAGTGTCGGGCGTATGCTTCGGAAGAATTACTTAAAGTTATCAGCATTTTTGAAGCTCCGATTTCTATAAGAGAGAAGATTGAAATAATTGCTACATTTTATGTCATTGAAAATGGCCGACAATCACTGCTAGGACGAGAAACGGCTATAAAACTAAACGTTTTACGACTTGGCAGATTAAAGCTCTCTTAATGTTTTGAGAGCGGTGAACTATTAACTTTGGTTTCGATATTTTTGACTTGTTAGTTTAAAAAAAGGCACTATACCACAGTACCAGCCTATAACACATTACCCGCACTTACTCTACTTAAGTTTTTCTTCCATTGCTACATCACTTGTCACTTTGTTGCTTCATCTTTTGCTACCTTTACAGCTGTTTCTATAACTGCCATTAATTTACCATAAGACTGCTTCTTAATTGTTAATATAGCAGTAGCAAGTGAAATTTAAAAACTGCAGCTTTTAAAAAATTATTGCTCATAGTTCTTAACGTTTTTTTTTAACAAAACTATTTAGTAAATTTTTGTTGTTACTGAGTTTTATTTTTGCGAGAGCAATAAAGCAAGTTGTTTTTGTTTTCATTTTGTTTTCCCTAACCTACTAACAACTACAGTTAATATTGGAAGAATTCCAATCAATTGTTGTGGGGAATGGAAGAAAAGATAAACTCACTGTTTATTGTTGTTGTTTTTGTTAAAGCTTTGATATGGTTACAAGTAGGACTCTTGCTTATAAGTAATTCTTATTCGCTTAACAGTTTTTACTTGTTTAATATCTTTAGTTTTTCTAAAATCTTTGGATGAAGTTTCCTGACGATCTAGCCTAAGCAACCAGTGAAATGCGCATAGGAATAGCTTATCCCAATAAATAAATTTCAGTGTTTTTATCAATGATAAAAATTGAGCATTAAGCACGACTAACAAAATCTTGCACTTAGAAAAAGTTTTACTAAAAAAGTAATTTAAACTTAAGTTTTAAATAAAAACACCTCCTTAATTTATTTATAAAATAAAAATAAAATCTACACTTTGTTCTAAAACCTTTTCTTCCCAAATCATCCTAAACTGTTCGACATTTAATAACTGGTTTGGTTGACGTTTTAAAATTTACTGGCGGGTAAAACATTTTCCTCTGTTCAGTTGTTTGTTTGTTGTTATTCTTTTTGACAAGGCAAATAAGGTAAAATATTTTTTGCAATAGCAACAAGTTTGTTATCGAACTTTTGTGTTTGCTGGGTCTATTCCTTAGTGTAAGTGTATCTAAGTAAATGTTTATGCGTTTCTTTGTTGAGAGAATTACTTTGTTTGTCAACATCTTGTTAATTTAGCAGATGTTGATTTGTGTTGACACTTTAAGGCATAGTCTGTACGGCTAAAAACACCCATAAGATTTTTAAAAGAAGCGTAACCTTATCAAATGGTAAAAGAATAAATAAGATGATAATGATATCCTAGCAATAGTTTGGAGAACTTTGTTTAACCTAACGGTTGCTAAAAGATTATTAACGTAATTGAAAAGGAAAAATTAAGTTATTTGAAGCACAAGACAACATATGGCTTAAAATTAACCAGTGTTTTATGGTGTTTTCTTTTCTACAAAAAAATGTGACATTTTATTTAAAAAAAATGCAATTTGGTGCCTGTTTCTTAAAAATTTTGTTCCCGAAAGGCGTGGGTTGTTTTATTTTAATAAACTCATCCTTTTCGGGAGCAAAATTTTTAAGTAACAGACACCAAATTGCATTTTTTTAAATAAAATGTCACACTTTTTTGTAGAAAAGAAAACACCATTAGATTTATTGTTTAGTCAGTTTAAAAAAAAATGAAAATTAAAAAGCATTACAAGTAAAAGTACAATATATTTTTCATAAATCATTATTTGTAACTGCTGTAAACTTAGGAATAATTTTCTCTTTAATTATTTATCTCTGAAAACAAAAACTGCATATTTTTTTTTAACATAATGGTGCGAATTTGATATATACCTACAACCTCAGTGCTCTCAACTTAAAGTCCTTAAAGCAATTACGCACACCAGTGAACTGTGTCAAAAGTGCCATAAAACTTTTTTAATTGGTTAGAACAAAAAAAAAAAAAAAAAAATAAAAATACATTTAATAGATAATGTGGATTCAAGTAAAAAGGACCTTTTATTATTAAATTCAATAAAGTTTTTAATACGCTGTCTGTATCTTTTTCTTAGTTTCTCTATGATGAAATCAAAAGGAGGTTAATAAATCTTTTTTTCCACCAGCAAAAAAAAAAACAAATAGTTGGATTATGGAAAAATTAAAACAAAATTTCTTTTAATTCCACAATTTCCCTTTTTATTATTTGTTTGTTTAGTATTGTATTTTACTTTTTTTTTGCAAATGATCCCTGTCGGATTAAACACTACTTATATTTATAATTATGATGATGATGATGATGTTGGTCGATGTTCTACTTCTGCTTCCAGAATGGTCTTAAAAAATTACACAAAGCTAAAAGTAAAACTAATTATTAAAGCTTTAGTGGTGCTAACAAAAACTAATTTCCGCCATAACTTACAATTATGTGTGGGTGTGTGTATAAAGCAAAAAAGAAATATAAAAATAGAACTCAAAACAAAACAGCAGGAGCTGGAGCCGCAGCAGCAACTGCAAAATTATAAAGAGCACTAGAACTAAAACAATATACATGTACATTTAAAAGAAAACGTAAATGTTTAAGCTAAAATCTATGTCCGGTTTTTTGGTCTAGCTAGAGTTTTAAAAGACTGATTTATAAATTGTTTCATGGTGGGTCTTTTTTTTCTGAAGGGAAATTGATATGTTTTTTCGAGAGTCCAATTTATATTAAATTTAAAACGTGTTTTTAAATTAAGCTTTGAGGTGGTTCTAAAGGAGGCAATCTCATCTAGTTGTAAAATTCTGTAAGATTCTAGATCCTTACCTAACTTGGCGCCATGTACACACCCAGTGAAAAAACATGTTTGAATTTGGTCACCTCCAGCAAAACTATGTTTAAAGAAAATTCTAAACATATTATGTTTAATATAACCATATTATTGTCACCTATAACCATATTATGGTTGAATTAGTCCTCCATCAAGAAGCCACAACCATAGTATGGTTACCTCCAAACATAATATGGTTAGTTATGACTAAAATATGTTTAAGACTTATAATAGCATGTTGCTCTTAGAAAAGAGGTAAATACTATTGTGAATTCGAAAACATATCACTGTCGTATTTAACCATAACATGCTTAGAGGCAACCAAAATATGGTTGTGGCTTCTTGATGGAGTACTAATTTAACCATAATATGTTCTAGGTGACAATAATATGGTTATATTAAACATAATATGTTTAAAATCTGCTTTAAAAATAATTTTGTTGGAGGTGACCATATTTAAACATGTTTTTTCTCTGCGTGCAGGACTTGTTTTTTGCGCCTCCTCTTCAAAAACCCGATTTGGCATTAGCAGAGTTCAAGTTATACGTCCAATTGATTTGAAGTTTTTTAAATCCTCCTGACAGGTATCCTGTCAGAATGAAGAATATGGTATGAAATGAGTTATAAGCAGGGAAACCAGAAATATGCTCCAAAAGAAGTGCTTTATGCGCATTATAGTCTTTTTACACTAATCAACATCTACCATCAATTTGCCACAGTTTTCGAAGATGTTAACATCTTTCATAAGAAATACATAAGGCTAAAAACCAACATCTTTCAACATCTTTAAAAGATGTTTCTTTCTCATTTTATTCCATTCTACATCTTTCGATTATTTTAGTGTCATCACTAGAAAAGTGGCAATAAGTTCTATTATTATTATGGCATCACTGACAAAAAGAAGTTTGTTTTAAAAGCAGCGTTACCATTTGTCAAGTTTTCTTTTTTATTGCAATATTTTTGTTAAGTATTTTTTATATTTTTTAACTTGTTTTTTTTCAATTTTGGCAATTTTGTAGAAAAATCAATATTTTATTTTAAAAACATTTTTTTTTTTCAAAAAGGGTGACATTAATGTTTGATGGTAGATGTTAGATGTGAGCAATGTGCACGACTGTTTTACATGTTCTACATCTTTGATGGTAGATGTTAGATGTTGATCAGTGTAAAAAGCCTATTAAACATTGTTAAAAATATGCCCCACAAAATTGCTTATTTGAAAATAAAATATTTAACAATTTAATAATATTTGCCTTTAAAAAAACAAGCCTTAAATTACAATCGGTAAAACCCATACACCTAGGGTTGCCATCCGTCCTCTTTTCCCCGGACACCGTCCTCTTTTTTTGGCTATCCGGGGCAGTCCTACTTCTTTTTCATCAAGTGTCCGGGGTTGTCCGGCTTTTTACACCTTCATTGTAAATTTGTTCCTGGATTTAAATCACAGTTCACAAAATTCATTAAAAAAAAAGATTTAGGTGCTCGGGTTTTTTTAAGATAGGTATGATTTAATTTTTGGGGACGTAACGTGACAAAAAGAGTACTTTTCTTTGAATGTTCCCAAAATGGAACAAATAAGCAAAAGCAACCTTATCAATGTCGTTACTTTTGTTCAAATAAATACTTATTGCTCAAATGATTATATTAAAATTTTATTTTAAGATTCTTTTTGGAAAGAAAAAAAAATCATATCTTAAAAAAAGCACATCCCTCAAAGTTTTAGGATTTTTAAAAAACAATTTGAAGTATTATATAAAAACAAAAATCAGCAAAAAAATAGGGTTTTGACTTAGTCCATTTTTAAAATTTGATATTTTGCATATACATTTTTTTCAATATATTTATTGTAGCCTCAAGTATTCTCTTTAAACTGACAAAAATCATCTTCGTATGTAAAGTAGTTTTCGAGATATTAAAAGAATAAACTCAACACATTCGGCTTATTCGGCGATATTATGACAATTTGAATATGACATAACTTTTGAAAAAAAAATGTTCTTTTTTCTTATTTGACCTTTATTTATAATTACTTTCAATTATTTAAGCTTGAGGTCTTTTTTATAAAATATTTTATTTATTTTTATTTTCAATATTTTGCTAACCAAAAAAAAGACCTCAAGCTTAAATAATTGAAAAAATTTAAAAATTGTTTTTCGTTGATTTGTGTTCTTTATGGGATCAAATAAACCCTCTCGCCAAATTGCATTCAAATCGAAAGGGGTCGAGTCCCACTCTTGGTCGACTTGACATGGAATTACCCAAATTAAGTTTTTGTGTGCCGTCGTTAATTTTATTAATATTAAGTTGTTTAGAAAGTGTCCTCTTTTTTCGAACAAATGTCCTACATTTTTTATGCTGGCGTCCTCTTTTTCTCAAAATAGAAATGGCAAGCCTACATACACCACAATATTAAAAGACGAATTTTCGAGAATGCACCCTATTTGAAACCGATGGGCAGTTATGGGCTCACCAAAACAAAGTTATCTTATAGGCTTAGATTTCATATAAGAATTATTTGTGCCGAATATTCGGCGTTATTATAAGTGTCGCATTCGAATTTTAGTCGTATTTAGAAATTGGTATTATTATTGACGTTAACCACAAGTACGACAAACTTTTTATGGGGTTTATATTGTCGTTGGCATAAATACGGCAAACATTTCAAACGGCTACGACATCGAAATTGACAATGGCTTTTTTATTAAGGCCGACTATCTAGATGTACCATCTATGTGCGATTTTTTTTGTCTTAAAGTGTTTTAGGGGCGGTCGCTAAAGTTTGAATTAAAATTAACGTTTAAAAGAAAATTAAAGCTATTTGCGGATAATCAAATAATGTCAACCGATTCAAAAAAAAAAATTTTAATTTCCATGAAAAATATTTTTGGGGCAAATTTAATCTTAATACGAACATAATTAAATGGTTTATGGCTTACAGAGTTAATTTCGGAAAGAAATTTATATGGGACTATGTCAAATTATAGACCTACTACCACCATAGGCTTCGTTCATAGTACAATTAAAGCGTATTTACCAAATTTATCAAATTTTGAACAAAAGTGCAACTTGTACTTTGTGAACAAGATTTACATGGACAGCCAGACGGGCGGATGGGCATCGTTTAATCACTTAAAAAACTGAATCTGAGTAGAGCGGTATACTAGAAGATGGGTCTAGATTTTTATGTAACGGGTGGTTAAATTTTAAGGGCCGATGTTGAATGTGAACCTCACCAGAGATCAGCAATGAATCGTTTTTTCGCTACTCATACTGACTCATGAAATTGTAAGTATAAGTGCGTAGACATCATTTAAACTAAACTACTCTGATTCACTCATACTCACAAGAGAAATTAATATGAGTGCCACGTCGACATTATACGCATACTCATAAATGACGTCAGTTTGATTAATAATTTCAGGAAAATACTTACAATACACACAATGATTCAGCTCATTCAGCTCATCCATTTACCGTTTTAACGCACAAATTTATAATCAACGCCACCACATAAATTTGCCGAAAAGTCGTCCACTTCATACATGTAACTTTAGTAAACTGTAATTGCCAAAACGTCACTTTGCTATTTCGGAGACAAATCTGGCAGCCTCGCATTTTGCTTCGCCTATACACATTGAGTTAAGTAGATTCTAAATCAACCACTACAAACGTTGCTAAGTATGAGTACGATGAGTAAAATAAAACTTCTGAGTGAATATGAGTTTGAATAACATTGGAATAAGTATGAGTGCGTATAAGTACAAGAATTTATGAGTCGTGATTTAGCTCTACTCACTTTTTCACTACTCATTGCTGATCTCTGAACACAGAACACTACAGAACTGTCACGAGACGGAAGATTTTGCGTTTTTTTTTTTCTCTTTTCAAGAAAGCTGCCCTTTTTGCATTTCTCTTTGCATCATCTTTTATGCCGCAATACAATGAACACAAATTTATTTAGTTGAGATTTATTTGCAAAGCTTTTTGTTATTTTTGTTTTGATCATGCCATTTGTGTTGATTGTTGCTGCCTGTTTTTACACATTGCCACTTCACTACCAAAAAAAGCTTTCTGTCTTTTTCTTCGAAAGCTGCCCTCGCAACTGATTTGGGCATTTTTCACACGTCACTTTTTACAGTTCTGTGGTATTCTGTGTCTCTGAACCACACCTCAACGTCAAGTTTTTTTTTTGCATTTGACATTTTTAAATGTCAGACTAACTTAATTTGAGCCATGGAAATCGAGCAACGCGTGCAAAAATTTGAGCAAACCGGGTCTGTAGGAGATGTGAGAGCACCAATGCATACTCGTACATCTCTTACGCTGCTGATCGCGATAGTGTGGCTGAAGAGCCGTCCACCTTAACTCGTCGTCTTGCCCAACAATTGCACCTCTCACGCTCGTCGCTGATGAGCATTATGCATAAAGACTTGCATTTACACGCTTACAAGGTTCAATTGACTCAAGAACTTAAGCCTCTTGATTGTCGAAAAACCAATGCACCCACAAAGAGTGACTGTTAGGTGCGGCTTATGGGCTGGCGGAATCTTCGGGCTGTATTTTTTCTAAAATGAGGCTAGTCAGGCAGTTACTGTGAATGGTGTTCGCTATCATGAGATGATAACGAACTTTTTATGGACCGAATTGGAAGATATGGATGTGGACGATATGTGGTTTCAACAGGACGGTGCCTCTTGCCACACAGCTAACGAAACAATGGCTCTTTTGCGCGACAAATTCAATGGCCGTGTTATCTCACGTGGTGGCGATGTCAATTGGCCGCCAAGATAATGTGATTTCACACCGTTGGACTCTTTTCTTTGGGGTTATTTGAAAGAAAATGTGAACGTCGACAAGCTAGCAACAATTCAAGAGCTAAAGGATGAGATAATTCGGCACATTAACGGAATAGAACCTCAATTATGCCTCAGCGTCATCGAAAATTTGGATTCGGATGGAGGTGTTCTGCCGAGGTCGCGGCGGCCATTTGGCTGATACTTTGTTCCAAACATAATTGAGCCATACCAATATTATCATACAAAAAAGAAATGACAATAATTTCCTAAATAATTTGTGTCTTATTCAAAATCAACATCGGCCCTTAAAATGAGCGATGAGAACAAGTTATGGTCATACAACTTTTTTCCGTTTTTTTAAGAAGTTTTCGTCATAAAATTTTTTTTCTTTTTTTTTTAAAGAAAACAATTTGTTCAGTAAGTTAAAATTTCTTTTTAACAGAACCAAATTTTAGAGAATTATTATCGCCCGGGTGGGTATTGGTAAGGCTAAATTAATTAAAATGTTAATAAAAGTGTGAGACTTAAATTTGAAAAAACGTCTTTCTTGTGCGACTTTTGGTTCTGAAAACGGCATTTTGTGCGACTTTTTTAAAATTCTCAACGGTAACCCTGAAAATAACATTATTCAATGAATCGATACTCCAAAAACTAGGACAGTGCAATCTTAAATGGGAAGACGCGAAAACAACTGCAACAAACCGTGTTAGGCCGAGGCCACGCAATGAGCGGCTAAGCGTCAAGCGTCTGAGCGATGAGCGTCAAAGCGTCAAGTTTGAGCGGCAAGTGGGTTATTACTGAGCGTCATTTCTGAGCGGTTAGTTGTTAAAATGCTATTGTTAAGAGTGGATTGTTTAATGTTATTACGCGAAAATCGTATTCATATGAATTTTATGCGTTTATTAAAAAAAAAAAACAGTTTGCGGCCTGTTCGTCGATTTCGAGCGAAGACTTCGTTCGCTTAACTTACATTTAAAACAAAAACAAATTATATATATATATATTAATCGAAATCGACGAACAGGCCTTGGTGTTCATCATTAACCATATATATACAAATCTACCCAAATGTGAAATCCATTGATTTGCTGTTGCAAGCAGTTAACACTAGATTGACAAAACAAAAAAATAAATTTTCGGTTATATTTTTATTTTTAAAATTTGGTAATCTATCTTGCCATAATAGCGGTCGGCTTTGTACAGATGAAATTGTAAGCTCCACATTCACTTTTGCCATGTTTATTCTTTGACGCTCAGAAAACAACTAAAAATTAGAACAAGTTTTATTCCTGAGCGACGCCGCTTAGCCGCTCAAAAATTTCGCTCGCATGCCGCTCATTTCGTGGCCACTTCAATAGTATTTCATATGTTTTAATTTTTTGACGCTCATCGCTCAGCCGCTTGACGCTTAGCCGCTCATTGCGTGGCCTCGGCCTAAGATGTAGATGCTTTGTGGAAGCCATGTGCTCCCTAGAGGGGTAAAGGAGAGAAAAAAAACCATTATATGTTTAACATTTTTTCGATAAAAATATTTTTGTCGGAGGAGACTAAATTGAAAAATCTGTTTTCTCTGCCTGTATTGACAAATTTTACTTCTCAAAATAAAACCTTCTTTTAATGCTCTGCTTTTTCAATCAATGAATAAAACTGCAAGTGTATGTTATAGTTTAAATGTATTTACATTCTTTATACATTCACACAGTTTCCCTATATTGTCTTCAAACATTGTTAAAAGAGTTAAAGTTAAAATATTTTTATGCTTTAAATAATTGTTAAGAGTGTCTGTCTTTCTTTGTAAATTAAAAATATAATCACAAAAAGAAAAGTGAATAACAGTATAAAATATAGGGTTTGCAAGTTAATTATACAGGGGTGTTTTGGAAATCGAAAAAAACGCAAGAATTTAAAACGTCGCTTTTAAATAAGATTTCTGTTATAAAAAAAATTTATGACAAACATTATACAAATATTTCTCTATTAAACGGAATTTTATAAAAATTATATTAAAAGTGTGTTAAAAACAACTTCCAAATTCTTGCGTTTTCGATTTCCCGAACACCCCTGGCAGTCCTAATCGTAATCGTTATTAATCACATATTTTATTCTGGAGGAAAATTACGTTATTCGATATCGATCGAAGTTTCAATTTAATTGGGATTTCGATCGATATCGAATGTCGTACTTTGCCTTCTGAATCGTAATAAATGTTTTTGGTTTATTCAATTATTAATGGTGTTTTCTTTTCTACAAAAAAAATACCACATTTTGAAATGTGAATGTATAAAATGTCTTGCCTAACATGTAATAATGCAATTTTTTATTTGACGAGAACAAAACACAAAATTGGATCGCCCTGTTAATAACAGCTGACAAAAAGTTTGTTCTTCAATATATGAAAAAATATGTTTGTACATAAATCAAAAAGTATGTTCTTCAAAATATAGAAAAAAAAAATATACATAAGCCCAAACTTGTTAATAGATTGATATTAAATAAATTCCAATTTCTTTAGTTTGTTTTTCATAAAATATGTAAACAAGAAAATACCTTTGCCAGATTGCCAATTTGTTAACACCAAGTTTTTACGATTTCTTGATTTGACGTTTTTTTTTTTTTCAAAAACAATTTTATAACACCGAAACCATTTAAATTTTATATCACTGACAACCTACCATTAACAATGTAATGCTTTCACTTGTTTTTACTATAAAATAACAGAAAAACTTACTTTTAAAACTTAAAATTTTTACTGTCCTAATTATATGCGATTTTTTCCCAACTTCGTCTGGTAACCCTATATATAAACAGAAGCCATCTTTTTACAGGGCATTATCGACACTCTCGATTTATACGGGGCGTAAAGTGCAATGCCTTATGACATTTAATGGTGAATTTTTTTAGAATAAAACACGCTGCCCTTTTAGAGAGCAAAGCATTTTTAAGAAACGAACACCAAATTGCATTTTTTTAAATTAAATGTGACTTTTTTGTAGAAAAGAAAACACCATAAGATTGAAAGTGTGTATTCAATTTTTTGTTATTGAAATTTTGCATAAAAATGCTTAATCATTAAAAGAGCGATTAGTCGATAATAACGATGAATGGGCATCTTTTAAATTGAAATCGTGATTATGAAATATTTGCGTTGAACTGCAAGCCCTAACAAAACATGAATCTGGCAAAGCAATTCAGGTTTTCTTATTAAAACAATTTTCCCTTGTACATTAATTTATTATCACTATTTTTTGGTTTCTCGTTGCAGAGTTGAACGTTCATCAGACCAGGTAATTAAACCAGTTAATTTAGAGGCACTGTCGAAATGGGTGGGGAATATACCCGAAGATGTGGTGAGAGATATGGCTGACATAGCACCGATGTTGTCAGTACTGGGCTATGATCCCTTTGCAAATCCACCGGATTATGGTAAGCCAGATGCCTGGGTAGAAGATAATACATCTAAGGTATGTGCAGCTTATATCATTTAAAGAAATGTATGTCTGTTGTCGTGTTCGTTTCGTTATTGTTGTACTGCTCTGTTATATTTGAACTTTTTTGTTGTTTTGTTTAAAACTTCCATTTTATCCTACTGTTTATTTTATTGTTAAATGTGTTTGTATGAGTTGAAACATCATTATAGACTTTTGTACGTATGTTTGTAAATGTGTCATTTGCTATTAACTTTTCTAGTTGTAGTAGTAGTAGTAGTTGGCGTTATACTTATTTCCATTATGTTTCATTTAATTTAAACTTTTGATTTTGTTACTTCTGTTGTGTTGCTTTTTTTACTTTGTTGCCACAAAGACTTATTCATTAAATGAATATGAAACAAAATGAAAGCAAGAGAATAAAGAGAAACACTTGTTCGCAACAAATGTTGGCTGACAACTACAAACTCCCTTGTTTATGATCTTCTTACGGACATTAGATTTAATGAAATTTATTTTCTACACCCACATTCCCTCCCTACTCCCTAGCCACCCACTTCATGTGTCCCAGTTCCTGCTGTTATCATCGCTAAGTCCTTGTTTGTGTGGGTGTGTGTGCCTTCACTGGAATGATACTCAATTATATTCATTTACGCTTCCGACTTCTACCAGCTTGCTTTATAACACTAATGAGTTTTGAAATACTAAAATTAAAGAAAATGGAAGAAAATGCTTTGTTTTTTTTTCAGGAATATAAAAAAAAACAGTTTCTTTTCTTTAAAGAATCCTTGTTAGCTATATAAGAAATGTTTTAAAATTTGCCCAGATTGTCTTTAGATTTTAATCGATTTGAAAAATGTACATGAAATGAAACATTTTCTTGATGATAAAATTTTAATTACGTATACGTTTTACGTTATTTGTAGGACATCAAAGCTGGAGGTCCACATCATGCATTCCATGCTTTTTCGCCTCCTACGCAGCTGTTAAATAGGAAGTATCCGTGTTGTTTTACCTAGTAAGTAACACGCGAAAAAGCGTAGGATGCCTGGAGGCATTGAATGCGAAAACAAGGTTTACTTTTTCGAACGTCAGAAGTAGCGTCCGAACAAATCAGCTGACAAATAAAATTAAATTTTTACTTGTGGTAATGACGCATAAAAGGTGTTGCATGTAACTTGAAACGTAGAACGCAAGTAAAGTATGAAAAACATTCAATGCATGGAGGCAAATACGCGTAGTGTTGACCTCCAGCTTAAGAGCAGTTTCAAAGATTTGTTCAATAACAAAGAACTTACAACTTTTGCGAAACTTTCATTAGCTCAATTCACAATCTCGTACATATAGTCTTACATCGAATCATGTGCAAAATGATTTAGTAAATACTATAGTATACTTTTGGGATTATAGTAAATACTATACCATTTTGCAAATGCTACGATGTAAGACCATTTGCACATGATTGTGAACTGGGCTATTAAGTTTCAATATCCCCTCCAAAAAATAAGATTTATGAGATCATCAAAATAGGTATTTGTTTGTGAGATGATTTCATTGATGACGTCGATTCTCTTTCCGCCGTCCCATTCCTTCAGGTTTGGAAACAAAAAATAGTCACTTAAGGCTAAATCCCGTGAATAGGGCTGGTGGGGGGAGCAATTCGTAGTCTAATTCATGAGTTTTAGCCATGGAATGCTTAATGAGTACACAAAATTCACTGTTTTCCAACTTTCTCCTAAAATAACGAGGAAGTCTGCTATCAATGGCTGTCAACTGATAGATGCCTGTTGACAGGAGCAGTGTTGCTCATTTAGCTAACAGGTCGGAAATTAAAATAGTCATACAGAGGGATTTTGGTGGCAAAAAAAAACCATTTTTCGACTATTACTTTTCGAAAATTTATTGATGCTGTTTCACTAAGAAAATTCCATTATTCGTTTTAGTAAAAAAAACAAGAAAAAATTTCAAATATTCTACCACGAAAACAGATGAAAATGTTAATGCTACTCAAAAGGTTATAAGCTTTTTAGATATTTTCACTTTTATCATTTAAAGCAGCTTAGTAGAAATGAACGAATAAAATGGCCTTTTCAAATACAGCGTTTGCAGTTTTCCATGGAAAAAATAAGCTCCGGCTAACCCCGTTTCTTACTGAAACCATGTAAAGGATTGAGTAAATTCTTTGAATTTCACTGATCGCTTAAGAAACTCAAAAACTATGATGATAAGGTAACTGCAGTGCAGATTTGTGATTAAATATGTTCCATACATCCAGGCTTGAACTTTTTTAATAATATTGCAGTTACCAATTACAATAACACACAGAAAAAAACAATGTACACACAAAAGAAAAACCAATCCATCCATACTCAAATCAATCCGAAGCGGTATTTATAGTATGGTGAGTCAAGTACAGAAAGATTAATTCAAGTACGAATTTTTAATAGCGAAATGCTTAACTTATCCATATTCAATCCCGAATTCGTGCTTGGAATAATTCGAAAATAAAATTGATTTAAGTTAAATTAAATTTGAATCTCAAATTGCGCTTGATTTAAGAGTTATAAAGTTGATCTTATCCCGAATTCGTACTTGAAATGATTCGAAAATTAGATTAATTTAAGAAAACCAAGATTGAGTCAATCTCAAAATGCGCTTGATTCAAGTATTATAAGCTTGATTCAATCCCGAATTCGTATTTGAAATAAACCAAAAGTGAAATTAGAAGGAGAATTTTATTATGGTGGATTTACTTATCCGTTTTACACCTTACAGAATTTCAATTGTAAAACACCAGCGTAATTCCCGATATGGTTTTTACTTTAAAAACTTAATGTACATATATAACTGAAAGTATAAACTAAATGAGAAGCAAGAGTTCTCAATTTTACTTTTTAAACATGAAAATTATGTGTTTTCGTCTTGTTCTATAGTTTTTGTTGTTTCTACACACAACAAGCAAATGGTTTTTTAACTACTTGTGTGGTGTTGTTGTAATTTCTGCAACAAACTTTGCCAGACACAAACGTATGGACGCATAAAGAATGCAATGCTTAGAGATAAGACTTGAAATGAGACTTTATAATTTTACTCTCAGAGTGGCACTACCAACGAAAAGTTCAATCTTTTTTTTACTTGGTTTAAATTTATACTTATTTCAAGAAATTCCGGGATTGATTTTCGAAAGAAATCCCATTAAGGATTGTTTTAAGTATATTTTAGTGTTATTCGTGAATTTTTGAGTACGACTCGTACTTAACCCTTTCGGTACGAGTGGTACACATAAGTACCACCAACGTTTAAACATTCCTAAAAGTTAAAATTCTCATTTTCTTTGGTTTACAAACAAACCATTTCGTTTTATCAAAGGTTTTCTTTGCTATAAAATGGTATTTTTTTGAATATCATTGTTAACATGTGCTCAATGCATGGATCTTGTTGGCAGAGTCGGACGTAAACCGCATTAATTGATGAGTTTTTTTGGATTTCACGATATTAAATAGTAATATATTTGGACTTCTTTAGACTGAATAAATAAAGTTCGGTTTATTTTTTTAGTTTACAACTGGTAAGTATATATTACACTTTTTTTTTGTATTTATTCCAAAAAAAATTTTTGGATGGTACATATTTGTACCACCAGTCCAAGGGCTTATCAGTCCCCCAGCAGTCCCCTTGTGGCCACCCGCCACATTTCCCTAGCAGGCGATCTATTTGAGAGATATCTAACACAATAATTACAAAAATGATTATATATAAATGCAATTAGAGAGCCGTCCCGAAAGGGTTAATGTACGTAGTATAACACTTAATTCATCCCGGGTGTTTTCTTTCCGTGCAAAATTGTCGACAACAAGGTTGATTTTACATTTTTCGGTAGTGATTATGCTTCATTAATTTATAATACATTTTCCTGTCTAGATTCTTTTCAATTAAATATTATATAAGTTAATTGAACTGTATTTCGAACAAAAAATTAAGACTATAATTCAGAAATGGATTTTAAAATTTACCACACCTAAAAATGATTGTTTTAAAAGCGATCGATTTTCATCACATACCTGAATATTTAATTTTTTACTATTTGAATAAAATTTAAAATTTTTTTTCCTTTATTTGTAACCAATAAGTTGCTTAACCTCACATTTTTACCACACAACACATCAACATTACACATGTTCTAACTGTAAAACATCCGCTACCGTTATAAAGCCTCAATTTGATTTAATCATTGTGATATTTTTCCAGCAACCGCTTTCCCAATTTCAACCATCATATTTTTTTCATTAAAACATTTTGGTTTTATTAAAAATTATTGTGATTATAAGTAAAAAAAAAAACACATAAGCATAAATCTAGACGATTTTAATTAAAAAATCTATGTATGTGGTATTATAATTATTGATACATTGTAATTTTTCATTATTCCGTGGCAACGAGAGCGAAAAAACTGAAACGTTATTAAGTTGTTGCTAATAAGAATGATAATTAAGTCAGACATACATAAATAAAAAAAGGTTATCCACAATACCACTATAATTTACGGATACTTAAACCTACATACACATATGTATGAGTATACTCATATCCGACAAGTGCCACATAAACATTTTTTACACGGAAATGTTATTTATATGTATAGCAATATGTGTAAAAATGCTGCATATTGTACAGTGAGTTAACTAAATTAAATTTGTATAATGAATTTTTTTTTATTTTTCAATAAACCAGGCTTGATTTTATGAAATATAAATTCAGGCAATAAGAGCCAGTCGGACCTAATCATGAACATCTGAAAATGTATATTAACATTTTAGATTTGATATTTCAACTTTTTTTACATTTTTCGTTATTAAAATATTTATTTTCAAATCAGTTGATTTGTTGAGAGCAGCATCTTGGGCTATTAAAAAACATAGTATAAGCTTTGAAGAAAACTTTAAAACTCACTTGAGTATCCTGGTGGGACCTTAAGTCCCCAATTGTGTAAAACGCAACGCAACGCCAAAAATTACATTGAAAGCAAAAACAAAACCAAAAATATTTTGTAATTTTGTTGTTGCTTTCTACATAAGCTTGTATTAATTTTTTTTAATTTTAAACGCTGCATATCTTGTGGCGTTGAAAAAAATTTTAAAACGCAACCAGGGTTGTCAGATTTTTTTGAGCTCCATCGCCAAACCGGATGGCAGAAATCGCCAAAAGTCAATGTTGTTTAGTTTTCTTAAATTTTTTTAATTTTATTTATTAGGCTTCATTCATCAAATTTAATTTTCATTAAATTTTTTTTTATGAAGAAAGGAATTTTACAACATGAAAATTAATGAAGCAGAAGTAAGGAAAAACATGTAAAATCAATTAAAAATGGATAATCATTCAAAAAAGCAAATTTCGATCTACCAAAGGTTAAAATACAACTTGGTTTAAGGATTGATGTTTGACTATTGACGTCAGCAGGCTTCGATGGCTGCGAGTGTAAAACGGCAAATCCCTCTGAGGAGATCGAGTGGTTGCGATCGAAACATGTCATGGTAACCTGCCGGCCAGGGTTCGAGCCCGGCTACAGTCAAGAATGAAAAATTATCAATAACAATTTTAATTAATTTTCATGTTGTAAAATTCCTTTCTTCATAAAAATAATTTGATGAACTAAAGCCTAATTAAAAATATTAAAAATTTGGATTAAAACCCATAAATAGTTCAACAAAATAACCATCAACTAATTTTTTTTTTTTTTTTTTTAATAAAATTTGGCATACTAGCTAGTACATATAGATAATATTTCGGTCAAAAATCGCCAAAAAGGAGAAAAAATACAAAAAAGTCGCCGAAAGTAAATTTTACTGTTTCTGTTCCTGTTCCTGTTTTTTTTTTTTTTTTTTTTTTTTTAATAACATAAAATGGAGATCATATATTCAGTTAAAAAAACTAAAATTAAGTACACAAGTCTATAAGACTTCAGCCTCATCGATTTCATTACTAGTGTTTTGACCTGCCTAAATACTAAATATTAGAATTGACTGAATATAAAATTCACTTAAAATGATAACAAAACAAAAATCAGGTGAAAAAAAAATCACTAGATTTTTTTTTAATACGTAGTAACAAAAATTGGCAAACTGATAAAAAAATCGCTGAAATTATATGAATGTTAAAAAAAGCCAAGTAAATCGCCAGTTTGATAAAAAATCGCCATGAAAGCCGCCAGTCGCCAATTGGAAAATCCCACCGCCAAATACGTTTCAAAATCGCCACGTTTGGTGAGAGATCGCCATATCTGATATTCCTGAACGCAACACGAATTTCTGTAGATAGCAACAACAAAATTATGAAATATTTTTGACATTGTTTGTGCTTTTAACGTAATTTTTGGCGGTGCTTTGTGTTTTACACAATTAGGGCCTAAGTTTCAAGCCTACAACTTTTACGAATTTAAAAACAAAGTTTCATATTTTTATAACAATTGCGGTTGATCTGTTCGTTTGTAATTGAAATATTTTAAAATCAGTCCTAAGTTCATCAAATATAATTTTCATTTAATTATTTTAATGAAGGAAGGAATTTTACAACATGAGATTAATTAAATTTGTTTTATGATTTTTTTACTTACTGAAGGGGGGAATGAACTCTGGCCGAATTTACATGTTTCGAGAATAACCACATTCTCATCATCATCCGAATTTTTAACAGTTTAAGCCATCATATTTTTTTAGCCTTAGTCCCACTTTTTTTTGTAAAGACTCTCTTTTAATCCATATATTGACATACATCAAGTAGGATATTTCCAAGTTGCATGATATTGATGTTTCCATAAAATTTAGAGTTTATAACCAAATAAATTCGGTGATCGAACTTAAACCTACTGAACTCTTCTCTCCAGGTTTTGCGTAAATGGCCATCCACCAAATTTCTTCTTTATACTTAATTTTTACAATTTGTTCCATATGCCACATGCATAAAAAATGTCCTAGCAAATCTCAAGGATGCTTATTTGAATACACTTACTCGCCAAAAATATTCTTTGTGCATGTCCAGACTTTATTTCCTTCTAAAAGGAACAGATTTTATAGACAACTTGCTTAACCTTTGTCCGGCGGAAGAGGTACAATTGTACCTTTTTCGTTTTTAAATTGCAATAACTTTTTTTTTGTTAATACTAGATGTCTAAAATTTTCTGACATCTCTAAACTTTTATTACGGATTACATATTTGAAATTTAATAAAAAAGATTTTGATTATGTCATACCGAAATAAGTCTTTTTTGACTTGATATCCCTAAAAGGCTGAAGGGGTATAATTGTACCTTCATATAAGTCGTTAGAAAAAAACAAGAAAATAAAGCAGAGTTATTTTTATTAGTTTTATTTGAAAAGAACAAACGAATACACACTATATGACCAAGTATTTAGGAAATAACAATATATTTTTATGGTGTTTCCTTGCATGAAAAACATGTGGTACTTTGAATAGAGTGTTCATCGCACACAGGTTTCAAGCAGATTGCACACGCCTTTCTAGTCTTACGTTGTTTGCGTGTCTCACATTGACAAACATAACATCTTCCAACCACCGTTGATGCTCCCCGTCTACCAAAGGGTACTTTGGAACCAATTTCTGGACTTTGTGCTGCCACTATAGGTCGTCCAAGTACCATTTCTATAGCACTTCGAATAAAATATTTACCTGTTATAAGTTTGTTGCCACTACGGTCTTTGACTGAGTGCATACAAAGGTGTTTTGAAAGATCTTTCAAGAACTTTCGTCGTTGAGCTTTTGATATACTGTTTGGGTGGTAAAAATTTGAAAAAATTTCTTTATATAACAATATTCTAAAATAAGTATTTGATGATATTACGGTTACCTACAAACGCGGTTGCGTTGTTCCGTTTCAATACCACTCATAGTAAGAAATCAAAATAATTTACCGAAATATCTTCTTACACCGCACGCAAGTCAATAAGACACACTGATACTAATGTGAGAGTTAGATTTTTTGGTATTAAATTTTTCTACTACTTGTTTTTACTTTACGGGTATTCCCCTGTTTGTATGTTATCACAACAAAGTACTATTCAAGTGTATTTATATGTATAAGGTGATAGCACTGGTGCAACAACAACAATGCAAACAAAATAAGAGTTTTGTTTACATGGTATGTACTGACCAAACGTCAAACATATCTGATTGGAATTGCAAAAAATGTATACATGTGTACGTAAAATAAGTTTTTTTTAGCCACGGGCCTGTTCTATCATTTGTTTATTAAATAAAAACAGAATAATTTAATTTTATTAATAGGAAAAGCCATACATATCGTGTTAAGTATATAAGGGTACAATAGTACACTTGAAATTTATTGTTGATGGGATAAGCTATTCCTATGCGCATTTCACTGGTTGCTTAGGCCAGATCATCAGGAAACTTCATCCATAAAGATTTTAGAAAGACTAAAGATATTAAACCAAATAAAACGGTTAAGCGTATAAGAATCATAAACAACAGTTCCACTTGTAAAAATATCAAAGAATTAAGCACGAATAACAAAATCTTTTAAATTAAAATTTTGTATTCCCAAAAATTACGTTTGATAATAAACTGGCAAGTGCACGGCCATATTTTAATAAACATTATTCGTTAATATTATGAACACTTTTTGGTTCAGTGTTTTTAACAGCATATTTCGGAATCATAGTTTTAACATAGTTTAATTGGTACATTTAGATCCTTGTGAATATTTCAGTTTTTAATATACCATGGGCAGCTTTGATTATTCGCAGCAGTTTATTTAGGCGCCCATAAATTTTTTCGATATTAAAGGCTGAGGCAGTTCCCCATAACTAAACACCCTAGCACCGGATTGGCTTTAGGATACACTCATACAACTATTACAGTAACTGATTGTGGGCTATTAAACTCGTTTTTCGTACTGCTAACTTTAGAAATCGCTTTCGGTGCGGTAACTGTTTTCACCGAATCAACCTAAAAAACGGTTTTTTATTTTCCGAACAACATTCTCCACATGGTACTGGAGTGGTATTTTACACTTAAAAAAAATTGTAACCCTACTGTACAACCTTAAAAACCTTGTTATTTTATGGACCCTTAGGAAATTTTAAATTTCAAATATTTTATCTTTAAATTTTTTTCAACTCTAGCTAAGGAACCCCCCTAAATCTACAGTTTCCGCAACAAGTATGTGTTAATATGAATAAATATGTTTTGTGTCATTCGTTTAACCATAAACTTTTAATATTTTTGCAAAAAAATCTCTGAAGGCATTTCCCACCAGCTTAAATGTATTAACCATTATTATGTGTTATGTATGCGAATTTATTACGAAAATAAATATAAATTAATATAAATTTCAGAGCTGTAGTTTTTTTAACTCTTAATTATTCCAACTTTTATATAAAATTATCACCGAATACGAGTAAACAAAAAAGTTGTTATTACTGTAGTTCTCTTAAATAGTGCGCAAATATTCATACACACGCTCGATGGAAAATTAAAAACTTTCGCGAAAGCCAATGGTTGCAATTTAAACAATTATCATAAATTTAAATTAATTCAAAAGAGAAAAAATTAAACGAAAATTAATTATCTTAATAAAATATTTTAAATCACACCCAGGGGAAACTAAAGCAAATAAGAATTTAAAAAAAAAATGCGTTTGCTATCATTAAGCCAATTAGTACAATTTCCCCCGCAACCAAATGAGAGTTAAATACATACACACTGTCAGGTTAAAAAGGGATAAAATTGATTTTTTATGTCTGCGTGTAGGCACGGAACTGGAAAAAATCACATCTGTCTGCGACTGCTGAATGTAAAACAATTATTTAATTTTAAGCTCAAACGATTCATGTGTAGAATTATGCTCGTTAATATTTAGGAAAACGATTGTGTCATAAAAAGAACACATACAGTTTTGCACAATAATAAAATTGTGCCATGTGGTTGCTGCATAAATTGGGATATTAAGGTTTTTATGGCCTTATTATGTTGCCCATACAAGTGTGTAGCAAAAAAAAAAAAAAAAAAAA
The DNA here is from genome assembly GCA_963931875.1 of Pollenia griseotomentosa. Lineage (NCBI taxonomy): Eukaryota > Metazoa > Arthropoda > Insecta > Diptera > Polleniidae > Pollenia > Pollenia griseotomentosa. The sequence goes on along the minus strand of OZ007563.1, from coordinate 39,131,531 downwards.
CAATTTATTGATTTTTGTATTACAAAAATGTTGTACATTTTTTGTTTTGGACTATCATTGCGATTTAATTTAAGTAAAGTGATGGTGTCTATTCATTGAAAAAAAAACGTTGTACTTTTTTGCGACTATTTATAAAGTATAAAAATGGTTTATTAAAGCTTTTGTCCAAAGGAATACTTTAATCGTATTTTTACAGCCTTCACCACAGGTGGAAAGGGTGTATATCTAAGAACCTATCCAGATACATATGGGGGATTTCATGTCAAGTGACCCAATTTTTTAATCGATGTCTCCCGATTTGGATGAAATTTGCACCAATTTTTAAAAAGTTCGGTAAAAAAGTTTCTGAGTTATAAGGGGTCAAAAATTGACAATTTGGCTATACAGGCGTTCTTTCTCATCCACTTAGCTTATTACCTATTGGTGTTAGCAAAATTTGTCCCAAGAAACTTCGATAGCTATTTGATCAATCTTTTGAATTTTTTTGTTTTTAAAAAATTTTTTTTTAATTTTTTTTTTTTTAATTTAAAACTTGTGTCTAAACTACTATCCAATAGGACTAACCTTGGTGCAAATTTCATCCAAATCGGAAGACATCGATTTAAAAATTGGGTCACTTGACATGAAATCCTCCATATATATTCCGGCTTCTTTTGAGTAGCGAAGTTAATTTAACGATGTCCGTCTGTCCGTTGTTTTATAGGTTTATATGTTTTATAGGTTTTCGAAGTCTCTAGATATGATGCACCCAAAAGAAAAATCATTCCATCCGTACTCAAATCAATCTGAAACGGTATTAATAGTACCGTGAGTACGGATTTTCTTGAATCAAGTACAGAAAGATTAATACGAGTACGAATTTTCAATCGCAAAATACACTTATCCATATTCAATCCCGAATTCGTACTTAAAATTAAAAATTTTATGGCGATAAAGTCTAATTCCATTGGCTATGACGATATAGATCCCCGTTTCATAAAAATCCTACTACCAAGGCTATTACCATTTCTTTCACATATTTTCAACACTATTTTTACAACTTGCGTCTACCCCAGCAACTGGAAACAGGCTAAAATAATTCCGGTTCCTAAATCTAACTCCGAATTCAGGCCAATAGCGATACTCCCATATATTTCTAAAGTAATGGAAAAACTGATGTACCTACAGATTAATGAGCATATACAAAGTTTCAGTCTATTAACACCCCTTCAATCTGGATTCCGATCGAAGCATAGTTGTGTTACTGCTTTAATTAACCTGTGTGAAGATATTCGTATGGACATTGATGTGGGAAAGTTAAATATTCTTGTACTACTGGATCACTCAAAAGCTTTCGACACTGTTGACCACTCCATGCTGAGTATTAAACTACAAAAATTGTTTCGATTTTCCTCAACATCTAACAGATTACTCAAATCGTATTTATCAAATAGACGCCAATCGGTATTCTTAAATAATGGATATTCATCTTCCATCCCAGTTCCTAAAGGAGTTCCACAAGGATCAATTTTGGGGCCACTATTGTTCTCAATGTATATAAATGATTTACCACAATGTCTAAAATATACAAAGGTCCACATGTATGCAGATGATGTGCAAATATACATTGATAGTACGGTACAGCTTATTGAAGAAAATGTGGATAAGTTGAATACTGATTTGAAAAACGTCTACAACTGGGCCACTGCCAACAAACTTTTAATTAATCCTCATAAGTCAAAATGTCTTATTATACACAAAAAAACAACTCGGGTAAACTTGAACTTTGATATCTTGCTAAATAACCAGAAAGTTGAATGTGTATCATCTGCAAAAAATCTTGGTGTCATTTTCAACAATAACTTGGATTGGTCAAGCCACATCAGAAAAGCCGCTGCAAATACATACCTAAGGTTACGAGTATTATGGCCTACACAATTTCTTACACCTCTTGATACTAGAATTTTGATAGCAAAAACATATTTAATACCTCAATTATTATATGGTAGTGAAATTTTCACTAGCTGTGACTCTGCAAGTAATAACATACTACGCAAAACATATAACAACATTATAAGATACGTTTACGGTTTACGCAAATATGATCACATATCGTCATTTTCAAACAAACTTTACAAAATATCTTTTAAAAATTTTATGGATATGAAAATACTTGTCATGATGCACAAAATCATATATTCAAAGGAACCTTCTTATTTATATAATCGAATAGTATTTGCAAGATCCAATAGAGGCAACAAACTTATTCCATGTAGTCATCGTAGCCTTGTCTCTGAGTACCAATTTTTCGTATATTCTATCCGTCTTTGGAACTCACTTCCTAATTCTCTCCAAGCAAACAACAACGCTAGAGATTTTAAAAAAGTTTTACTTGCTCATTTTACCTAAAAACCATTAATTTTATTATTCCCAATAATATATATGTTTGTATGTCTAATATAGTATAATAATTAGTAAACATTGTATTGTTATTTATAATTCTCAATTATTGTATAATTTGTTATTCTCTAATATATTATCTACGCAATCAACTTTTTATAACAAACTTAATTCGCATACTATAATTATAAGATTTAAATCTTGTTGTATGCGATATACAAATAAATAAATAAATAAATAAATAAATAAATAAAATTATTCGAAAATGAGATAGATTTAAGTAAAACTAAGATTGAATCAATCTCGAAATGCTCTTGATTCAAGTATTATAAAGTTATCCCGAATTAGAAAGAAAAAATTATTATGATTGATTTACTTACTCGTATTACACCTTACAGAGTGATAAAACTCCAACATCATACCCGACATGGTTTTTACTTTAGAAATCTTATGTACATATTTAACCAAAAATATAAACTAACTTAGAAACAATAGTTCAAATTTACTGTTTAACCCTTCGTGGTACACATGAGTCTAGCCAGACCTTTTTTCAATGTATATAGAAAATCAACACATGCGTTAACCGGGGGGTTAAGCACAACAAAAATTTTATTCTTTTTTTTACTTGATTTAAGAATTTTATACTTATTTCAAGAAATTCCGGAATTGATTTTCGAAAGTAATCCCATTTCGGATTGCTTTCAGTACGTTTTAGTGTTATTTGTACTTGAATTTTTGAGAACGACTCGTACTTAAAATAATCATAAAAAACTTGATTTATCCCGAGTGTTTTTCTTTCTGGGTGGGACTAGGTAGTAATAAAGTGCGGTCCAACCATAATGCAGGACTTCTTTGTTTCAGACAAATTCAACCATGGAGAGGTACACAACTGAGCCGCGCGTTAAGATTGTTGAAGCCTCTTACGAAAATGGGCGTTAAAATTAAAATGCATTTCGCGCACTTCGTGATTTGTTTGGTCAGCCTATTCGACCTCAGTTGATTCGTTAACAAGCAGAATTGCCGCGTTTGAGCAAATGAGAATTCACGAATGATTTTTAAAAAGGCGATGCGATGCATATACAAAGAGTAACTTTTTGGTGCGGTTTATGGGATGGCAGCGTTATCGGGCCTTACTTCTTCGAAAATGAGGTCGGCCAAGCTAGTACCGTGAATGGTGTTCGCTATCGCGGGATGATAACGGACTTCTTGCGGCTAGAAATTGAGGACCCGGAAGATGCGAGCGTCCAAATAAAAACAATACAGATAATATTATGGTTTTCACCAAGAATCTTGATTGAAAGTAAGAGTAATAGCAGTTAACAAAGTACGTTATCAAGACTGTGTGGTTACTTAAATAACCATCAACTATAGAATTGGGACAAAAAAATCTAAATCGCCCTAAACTCTTTCGGTTATGCAACCAAGTTCGATAACGAAATTCAACTACTTTTATTTCCAAATCCGGAAACATTTACGCGAGAAGAGTCAGAAAAATCGAAGTGTTCAATTAGAAATGCTTGATCTTAGCCAAACTATTAGCGTTTATTGAAAAGTCATTATCGTAAGCTACTAAAACTGCTCATCTTAGCAGTTGACAGAAGAAACAAATCAAGACTTTTTCGGTTACCATATTTTCAATTGAAACGTATACCAGTGAGATGCACAGTGAAAACAATTAATAGTCTGGCCTTTTTTTTGACTGAAAATGCAACATGTAGCCAACATATGCAATAAAACGACGCTATGCTCTCTTCTTCTCTGTGCTATTTACAGTGTTCCTGTGATTGTTTGCCCCGATTTCAGCAGCTTATAATAAATGGCACTCTTCTGGTCAGGTATGTTCGGCTTCGAAGTTGATTATTCTTGTTTGGCTGGGCTTCATATTTAATCTATTACGTAATTGATTAAGTTGTCATCGCTAGTAATGATTAAGGTCTTTAAAGGGTACTTTACACTATCACACAAGTGTTACGTATTGCACATTACTTTGTAAGTTCGAAAGCAAATGAGTCTTGTTGCGACTGTCAAAAATCTAATTTAACACTATATTTTGTAATCAAACTATCACACATGAAATAATAATCTTGGTTTTCTTAAAATACAACAACCCTGATCAAATGAAATGTGTGAATGTTAAGACAAAATTTCAAAAAACGATGAAGTCGTATGGGATGTAACATTTTTTTTTGTAACACATAGCATTAACACTATCTCACTTTTACATATTACTTGAGTTTTTAACATGTCTTAATACAAAGTGTAATAATAGTGTGAAGCACCCTTAGCAGCATTTCGGGCATGCAAAATGGTTTTTCAGCCACTCTCGCTTTCAACTTGCTTTTGAACGAATCCTGCAGTTTGTATTCATTTAAAATTTGAAATTGCTGCTTGTGTGGTTCCCAATGCTTTTGCTTATTTTTCTTTAGTTTAGCAATAATCTTAATAGAGAAATCTTTCCAATTCATCATCTTCGATCTCTTTTGGCTATACTGGGCGTTTTTTGTCTTTGAAATTAAACCATCTCTTGCACGTTGATGGAACATATTTCGGATAAGGTTTGTTAAGCAATCAGAGTGCTTTAGTCGGATTTTTTTTTTTTTTTTTTTTTTTTTTGTCAAATTGAAGAAATAAAGAAAACCGTTGGCATAAATTTCTATACTTTTGAAGCAAAAAAAAAAAAAAAAAATATTTGTAATATTTCGTTTAATGATAAGGTGACAATAAATGACAGATGTTAAGCCTTAGATATGTAATAGAAGCTTGGTATTTAATTTCTGTTTTTTAATCTATTGACCCGATGATGCTTGCTCATGCTGGCGTTGGCTAGTTGGCAGGAGAAAAAAGAAAATTACTGGAAAATTCAACCTTTTTTGCTAATAAAAATTCTGACATGATGTTTTTGTCTTATATTTACAAAATATAAAAAAAAATGTAAAAAGACCGCAAGTGATTTAAATTAACAAGGCAACCTCAGTTCCCAAAAAAAAAGCTTTACACACAAACCACAAGTTTGTTTTTCTTTTTCATTAAAACGACTTGACGCTTTAATTACCGATGAGTGTGTGTAAAAAAGGATCATTTAAAACACATTTGCATGTACATATGTATTTTTTTTTTTTTTTTTTTTGCTTGTTTATTGCTGGCTGTACAGTCTAATACCTCTTCTTTATCATCATTCTTCAATTAAAATTGGCTTCGTTTTCGTCTCAGAGACATGTAAAATATTTAACGGAAGTATAAAACACTTTGTTCTACAACTGAACTGAAGCGTAAAGTGTAAAGAAGCAAGAAGAAGTCACAAATATTTTACAATTTGTATTGTTTATGTCAGGGTTTTTTTTTGCTTAAATTTTTTTTTAGAAGGGGTTAAAAAAAGGGAAAACTAATGATAAAGGATTTTGCTTAACAGATTTTTTTTATTTACAACACAGTTGTAAGATTTTTGCTTAATGTCACAGACACATTATTTGTGTATGTGTGTTTTTATTGTAAATGCTTAAACATACTGTATTTATACATACACCCGTTAAATAGACTTTGTAGTAAGTACAGTGTTGTTCCTTTACTCTTAAGAACTGTTTAGTTGATGTTTTCCCTGTACGTGTGCAACAGTGCGTATGAGTGTTTTTGCACTTGTGTTATATGCAACATGAACATGTAGTGCGCATTATTTGGATAGGAAATTTTTTTATTATAAACTTTTAACTAAAATTACAAATTATTTTTTATATAAAATTTTTACAATTTTATTAATGTTTCTTGATTTTTTTTTTTTTTGGATTCTAAAATTTCACCATGTTAAGGCCTATAAGTTCTTTTTAAATCGGAGCAAACAATTAAAAGCAAAAAGGCTCAATAAGTTATATTGAAGCCTAAAAAATGAGGTCTTTTAGATTTTGTTTTATTTTTTTAAATTTTCAACATTTAAGACAATTTTGAATAGATTTTTTTAATATTAACAGCCAATCCCACGATGTCACCCGTTAACGTTCGCATAGAAAATAACATTTAAAACAAATTTTTGAAATTGTTTTTGTTTTAAATGTTAACGTGTGACATCGTGGGATTGGCTGTTAATTAACAAGATTTTGTTTGTCATTCTTAAACTTGCAGGTGCACGGCAAAAAAAACTGAACTGGCAACTTGCTTTATTTTTTGATTTTCTTGCAAGTGGTTTATGTTTTTGGTGTGTTTTTTCCTAACCTACCTTCAACTACAATTAATGTTGGGAGAATTCCAACCAATTGTAGTGGAGAATGTAAGAAAAGATAAACACACTGTTTATTGTTTTTAATTTTTTTTTTTTATATTTTTAGTGATTTTTAGTTGAACTGTTAATTTAAAATTTTGATATTTTTAGTAAGGCTTGAGTTCATCACATTTAATTTTCATTCAATTATTTTTTTACTGAAGGAAGGAATTTTTCAACATGAAATTTATTAAAATTATTGATAATTTTTATTCTTGGCTGAGCTATTGATCGAAACCGTGTTTCAAGAATCACCACATTCTTTCATCAGAATTCTTTGACGTTCTAAGCTCTGCACCTCTGCGGTTCCTGCAAGCCAACAGTCAAACATCAATCTTTTACCAGTAGTACTGCTGGTTCGAAATTTTCTGTAATTATCATTTTAGATTTTTTTTTACATGCTGTTTACTTTCTTCTGTTTTTTTCATCTTTTTTTTCGTAATCCGTCTGTCAAGACTTTGTCTTGAAAGCCTGAATACATTTGTTTTTTATATTTTATGTCCACTCTTATTGTAGTTGTAAGGGGAAAACAAAAAAAAAAAACAAACTACTTTATTTCATTGTTGCGAGTTCAGTATTTTGCACTGCCACTTGCATATTTGTTATCAAAGGTTTTCTTGAGAGTCAAAAAATTTCATTAATATTTCATTATTTTAATAGAAAAATCTTTTGAACTATTTTTTATTGAGCTAAAAGCTTATAGGGTAAAGTATTTTGAGATTTTTTCATATTTTTCGGAATAGGTTTAGAGGTCGCTCAAGTCCAATTTTTGCCAAAAATCGGGTGTACCGGCCTTTTTTAAGATAACTTTGTCAAAAATCACGATTTTCTTTACTTTTAAGGAAATAATATAAAAAAAATAATGTCCCAGATTTATTTTGGTGTACAATGACTATAAGTTTTTGCAATGCAGTTGCTCATTTATGCACCCATCATTACAATTTTTCGTAATTTTTCCATAAATTTTGTATATAACACTTTATAACTTTTAAAATTTCAATGAAAATAATATATGTGGCATTTTGACAAACCATTTTAAGTCAAATTTAAAAAGTTGAAAAAATTGTTGTAAATCGTACAAGTTATCATTCAAAAACCATTTTGGTTTACGTTTTTGGTTTTTAAAATTTTGTATTATAAACGAAATTTTTCTTTAATTTTGGTTTATTTTATTATTTAAGAAAAACGATTTTTTCACCGAGTTTTTTTTTAAAAACGTTTTTGCTATCTTATTTCGACTTAAGATGTTTTGTCAAAATGTCACAGATATCAACCCACAGTTTGAAAGATAAATTAATTTTAAATAATTTAGAACCAATATTTTTGAATTTTCCCTTACCGTTTCTGAGGTATACTGGTTTTCAGATTTGTACCCAGTTTATTATATTATTTCATACCCAGCAAACAAATAAAAATCAAACGTTTTGTTTTTGCTTTGCTTAAAAATCATTTGCTGGGGTTCTTACGATGAAGTATATGCCCAGCAATAAATTCAGAAAATCAGTTTCAGAAGTTGTGGCATTGAAGTAAGTGTTAGCCAAAGCCACACCTCGTTCTGCAACATCATTTACACATTAAAGCATTAAGCAAAAATAAAATCGGTTTTAATTAAAAATGTAATCAAGCGAATTTAACGTTTAGTCAAGTGAATTAACTTAATTAAATTTTTAAATAAAACTGATTTTAGTTGGTGAAAAAATTTTTTTCTGTGTACAACTTGTAAATGTTGAACTTTGTTCTGTGCATCTTGAAACGACTGGTTGGCTTCCCAATATTCAATTCAATTCAATTTCAATTTATTTATTTTATAATCTTTAAGCCATAAAAAGGCCAAACTGTTTTTAAAAAATCAAACAAATAAGACTGGTTTTCGAAATTAGTCCGTGAATTTCTTCTGAAAAATTTGAAAAAAATCTCAAAAATACTTTACCCTACGAGCTCTTAAATAATGCTTGATCACCCATGAAAATCCAAAAAAATATGTCGTGGTCGATTTAGGGTGCATCGTATAACGCATTACAGGGAAAATTTGTTTTTTGGCCGGTCTGTTCGTATGTTTCTTCTTTCTGCTAAAGTCTTCCCTCAACATGAACACGTTCAAGTCGAATGTTCATAGAACTTCTGCCTCTATCCTTCTTCCCATAACCTATTTTCCTAGTTTCAACACAATGTTATCCATTATGGATCATCCCCTGAGTGCTGATCCTAACAAAAAAAATTATATTTACAATATTATTGTCCTCTTTTCCAAGAGAAACGTGCTTTGTTTGAAAAACAAACGTGTGTTAAGATAAATATGAAAAGCTAAATAAATTTTTTTTAAATATCGCATGCGATAAAAAAATTATTTTTAAAATATCGCATGCGATAAAAAAATATTATAAAGAAATTACTACTATTTACACAAAATTTTAAAGTTTTTATGAAAAATCAATAATTTTTATTTAACTTTCAAAACTAATTTGATATTTTATTATTTCTTTTTATATTAAAATTTATGATTTTTGAAAAAATATGACAGACTGAAATTCTTATAAATGAGTTCCGTGAGGGTATGGCCACTGTGTCCAAATCCTTCCTTCTCAGGAAATCAAACCTAATAGAAAATGAAGACTATTGACAAGGCTACAATAATCTATAAGCACTATATCCAAATTGTATTTGTAAACATTTTTATATATTTTTGAAAGTCTCTAAGTCAATTTTTCAAAATACTTAAGTTATCTGTGAGCTAGTGAAAGAATATTTTGTTTTGTATATATAAATTTTTTGTGACTATTTGTCGTAAATAAATGCCTTTAAAGGCCCAACCATAATGTGCTTAAGTTGGCTTAAGCAAATGTGCGAATACATGTTTTGTTTAGTAATTTTCTTAAGCAAAGTGCGAAACTGATCGTATATTCCGTACGGAATCCAATGTTTTATGATTTGGTTTTTGTTTTTTTTAATACATTTGAGAGACCTTTTGTTAATTTTTGAGAGTAGGTTAAGCACGGATATGCATATTAGGTTGCGCCTTAAGATTTTTGAATTCGTTTTTATCCACACTGATTGTGTTTTCGGTAACCATTTTGAACCAAATCTTTCGATTAAAAAGTATTAAAAATTTTATTGTGTTTAACGACGATTTATTAATGTATATTTTACCCTTTGCAAGATTTTTTTTTTTATTATATTAGTCTAAAGAGCGTTTAGTTAAGTTTTTGAAGAATTTTTAGTTTTTTTAAAACGCACAAAAAACTCGTATATGAATCGTTACCTTATAACATAATTTTGTTCTGGTTAATTCATTGCTGCCCATGGGCTTGAAAATGTTTATTGTAATACTGTGGCGACCGTCTGTATTTTTCTCTGTGTTGTCTGTATTTTTCTCTGTGTTTCAACCCAATTATAAATAAAATCTCTCCGGGAGTTTTCCCCTACTGCCATTTTTCCTATTTTATGAAATTCAATTGTAAAAATGAGAAAAGTGAAAAAACCCCCGGGAAATTTTTATTTATAATTGAGTTGTTTGCAATGGCTTATAAAAGTATACACTTTAAGGATCTGTTTACACTTTGGACAAATCAGTTTTTAAATAAAAATTAAATTTCGTAAACAGTCCTTGGAACAAAACTTTTGGCTGTCTGAAAAGCAGATTAAATTAAATTCAATTAAATTATTAATGTTCTTCCTTTTACGCTGCATTAAATGTTTAAAATTTTCTATTTATCCGTCCCTATTCAAGTGTTGCTTACTGTTTAAAGATTTTTTTTTTATGTTTGACATTTTAACTGACTTCTCGACATACACACAAATTAAAACACGCATACAAATTTAAAAATACATACAAACTTTACATCCGTTTCCTTTTCAATGTAAAAGATGTAAGTAAGTCTGTTTACAAAAGTCATAGAAGTGTTGTAAATAGTAAAAAATAAAATAATCCTTACAAAACACAAACATACACGCATAAAGAAACTCATGCACTAATACAACATTCAATACAACCGACATTAAAAACGTGTTTAAGATGTAAAAAATCATTGAATTCATTCTTATTGAAAAAAAAAAGAGAAACAGACAGAATTTTAATTTAATTTTTTTTCTTTTTTTCGAAATATATAAGCTGCACACCTTTTGATTTTATGTATTTATATGTATATTATTCTTTTATGTATAAATTTTATTCTTATATTTATTTCCATTTCATTTGCTTGCGTGAAATTTTATTCTTTAAATTTACGCTGTTTATTATTTATTTACCTGCACGTTAAGTTTCTGTATACTTTTGACATGAGTGCACAAATGCTTTCATCTTATGACTTTTCTTCTCTCATCTTTAGCATATTTTCATAAAAACTTATAGTATTTTTTTTAAGTAATTTTTAATGTTCTTTTGCTATTTTACTCATCTTAAAAATATTTCTTCCCCCGCCCCCACCCTTTTTACATTTTTGCACTTAATGTGCATGCATTAAAAAACTCGATGTGATTATGGTGAAAATAATGCTTGAAAATAAAAAAAAAATCAATATTCTCTGCATCATTTATGGTTGATTTCATACAGCTAAGAGCCAATCGAAGATTATGGGAAAATAAAGCAAAGGAAGTGTTGAAAATGTCACCCCAACAACTTAAGAATTCCAATACAGACGAGGATGATGATAATACCATCAATGAAACTTTCGCTCCAGGAAATATAAATATCAACAACAACAATAACAATCATAAAAATAGCGACAATAGCAACAACAACAACAACAACAATAACAACGACGATATTAATCAATATAGCCATCATAGTAAAGCCAAGGCCGTTATGCAGCAACACCAACACCAGAAACAACTACACGAAGAAATGGATCAAAATAATATGCAATATGAAGACATCAACGACATTAATATGTTGCAGCAACAACCCTATCCAGGCCAGCGTCAACACTTAAAAGATGAGGACGATTATAAAAAACCAAAGGACATAATAACAATAAGACAATTGAATACACAATCCCTAAAAGAAAGTATATAATAACAACTCTAAAGATTTAAGAAGAACCCCCCCTGCCTCTTTCTTCAGCTCCTAGACCTTAAAATGCAAATACAATACCAATGAAACTACGAGCCTAACATCGTTAATACCCCAAACACAAAAGGAATTTTCACCAAACAGATTTTATTCAAATGTATTTAATTTAAAACCAACCAAAAGATCGTTTTTCGTACAACTAAAGGAATGCGAAAGAAACCAGTAAAAACAAAATTAAGGAGTACAGTAAGTTTTTTTAACACACTACTTTTAGCATATATTGTAAAGGCGGCTTTAAATGTACAGTTTTAAAAAAAATTTTATTTGTATAAAAAACTAGTAATAATTTTATAAGTATAGATTGTTATTTAAAAAATAAAAAAAATTTTGGTATATTTTTTTTGCAAGATTAACTTTATGTTTTTAAAAGCGCAAAAACTGTTAAAAGATGTTAAGAACTATTATACATAAATTTTAAAAGCTTTTGTTTTTTCTCAATATATTTTTTACTATATTTAAGCCTTTTTCGAATAAGTCAAATTTCAAGTTATAAAGCTTTCATACAATAGTTCTATTCCCTTTATATTTACGTTTTGCTTAAGCGAACCTTTGTATAACATTGAAGCTATAGATACAAGAAAGAAACAAGATATTCTGGTAGTGTATAGAATCATTCCTAACTAAATGTACATATCTATAGCTTAAATATTAACCAAAGGTTAGCATAAGCAAAAAGTATGTAAAATATGGAGGAAATAAGACTATTGTAAGTCTGGGGGGTTACCGCGTATTTCGATTCGAAAGAAGTAATTTACGAGTTCGAACAATTTGTACTGTGTATTACGATTTTCGTACTATTTGTTTCGAATGAACGCAAGTTGTTAATACCTTTTCGAAAACAAAAAGTTACTTTCGTAACGGCAACTCTCTATTACGAACAGTAAAAATCTCTTTCGAAACTACAACTCCGTATTACGAAAACGAGCGTCAGTTATGTAAAAAGCGTTAGGAAATTGTTCGAAAGCTATTTTGTTAGTGACAAAGTGCAAATGACAAAGTTCAAGATAAATAATAGTGTAAAACAAACAAATTAAACCTTATACATAATATTATAATTGATATTAAATACATTTTTACTAACGTTATTATTGAAAATGTTTTAATATTCGTGGTCTTGAAATTTTAAAAAAACTTAAAAAAAAATTACAATTATAAATAAAAAGCAGTATAAAAAGGGAAATACAATAAATATTTATTAAAAAACACAATTATAATATTTTTCACACATTGAATAGTATTTATTATTTGTTTTGTTGTGGGATAGTTTCGTCCATTTTGGTATTTTAATAGCAATGATACCAACTTTTAATCAAGTTTCCCATTTGTTTATAAATACAACTCTGTCATCGTTTCGAACGAGTTACGCAGTACGGTTTAACTTTCGAATCGGAAATTGCTTTCGAAAAATTTTGCTTTTCGAATCGAAATACGCGGTAGCCCCCCTGGGTTCACACTATGAAAGTTTTCTTTTAGAATGTTTTTTGTTTAATGGTGAGAGGGGAGTGAAGAATATCCTGTTGTCTTTCCCTCTCACCTATAAAGTCAGATTTTCTGAAAGAAAACTTTCATAGTGTTAACCCAGACCAAGAAAGCTTTATAAAGTTAATTTTCATTTAATTTTTTAATTTTTATTTTAATTTTAATTTTTTCAACATATGTACAATAGGGATATAACCAAATTTTTGGCATAGTACCACGGAGTGGCCAAGAATGTTTTAGTAATGAAAACACCTGTCTCCCGTCGTTTTGCGAAAAAAAAACCTCACGCAGAAGAGCAAATTTCAAAAACCTTCTAAGAAATTTTTAACCGAGATGAATTGTAACCCGTAGGAAAATTTTTAAATCTAAAGCAGTGGATAAATTCCAAAATATCATTAAGGTGGTACGTATAGAAATATATAACTACAAATATCAGGTGTATATTTTTTAAAATTTCCGTGAGATAAAAAAAGGTTGTTTTCAAACTTCAACCCGATCCATGCGTGAACTTTTTTAACAATCCGAAAAAATAAACATAATTTTTGTTAATAACTTTTAATGTTCTACATGACTATACTATGCCGTTTTTCACATTCGCAAACGGTGTGACAGTGGCCCTAATGTACAACTTTTAAAGCTATTTGTTTTTTGAAAAGCTTTTTAAATTGGTTTTCTGAAAGCTTTCGGCTGACAAATTATCTGAACAATTAAGCGTAAAGACTACTTTTGTTAATAGTTAGTGTGATAGTAAATCACAAAATAAAACTAATTATACTGCAAGGAATAGCAAAAATTAATTTTAATATCTCTTTGTAAGATTTATATATTTCAGTTTAATTGTTGGTCACGTTTTTTTCGTCAAATATTTGTCAAGTGTGACCGTAACCTTACTGCCTGTTTAAGAAAATCAAAATTTTGTCTGAGAAATTATATTGAAAGCAACAATAAAATACGAAAATTGGTTTAAGTTTTTAATATAATTTCTTACACAAAATTTTTATTTTCTTAAAACAGTCAGTAAAAAATTTTTTAGAGTAAAAGCTTGATTTGTGTTATCATCCAATCTGGTATTCTGCAGATAGGGAGCAAACGATCTCAATAATTTAGTTTCAACGAACTCAGTTGTGAGCTGTTCTTATTGCCTGCAGTAGTCAGGTAACGAGCGTTTGCTAGGCGCAAAGTTGTTTTTGGGCGTCAACTGCGCCGAGAGCTTAACAGTTGTAATGTAAGCTAATGAAATGATAAAAATAAATAAAAAAAAAAATTGTTTAACTTTAAAGTTTTGAAAGTTCTTATTAATATCATTGAAAATTTAGGTAAAATTTACAAAACAACTTCAACAAAAAGCTTTAAAAAGTTCTAAAGAAACTTTAGTTTACAAAACCAAAGCTTTTACAGCTTTTTAGAAGATTCTTCAACAAATTTTCTAAAATATTTTCTTCTATAAATCTTTTTTTGTATAGACTTGTTGGTCTTAAGCTAGTCTATCAACGAGAGGGTTGTGGGTTCGATTCCTGCCACAGAATCTGGTTTATTTCACACCAGCGGGCTGAAGATCTACGTTACTATTGCTTGGTAATTTAAGTTAGACTCTGTTATTTTATTTTTAACAATTATAAATATATTAATAGTTAAACATAAAAAAGCTTGAAAACTTAAAAAAAAATTAGAAATTGAAAACCTCTTTTGTTAAGCTTAAAGCTTTTTTTAAACAAATGGGTTAAAAAAACACTGTAAAATACTTAATAAAATTCAACATAAAGTTTTTTTTTAGAATGGTAGTAAAAAAAGAGACTAAACAAATTTTAAAAGATTTTTGTTAAAAAAATTTCTGGCTCTTGATTTCAAAGCTTTAAGTTTTTATTATACAGGAGTGTTCTAGAAATCGAAAACGCAAGAATTTGGAAGTTGTTTTTAATACACTTTAAATCTAATTTTTATAATATTTGCAATAAAATTCTGATTAATAGAGAAATATTTGTACAATATTTGTCATAAAATTGTTTTCTTACAAAAATCTTACTAAAAAACTACGTTTAAAATTCTTGCGTTTTCGATTTCCAGAACAGCCCTGAAAGCGTCTGTACTTTTATATAGTTATTTTAAAACTTTTTTTAAGAACTTAAATTTACGTTTTAGTTTAAAGAAGGCTTGACATTTCAGTTTTAAAGTTTTTTAATCTAATTTCCCAATTTTAAAATAAAATAATAGTTGTGATCATTTAAGCTTTGTTCACAATCAGAGCAACAATTTATTTATTTATTTTTTTTCTTCTATCTTTTTTCTTTCCAAAGTATTTCATATATTTTCCTTTCATTTTTAGAACAAAAATGCAACTAAAATTCTATTAAAAATGTAACTAAAGTTGAGTCTACTTTAACTTCAGCAACAATCTGTATGAAATTGAAACTGACGTTAATAATTATTTTATTTAGTTTTGAATGAAAATTTCAACAAAATGTTTTAAAAATAATAATAAATACATCATTTTGTTGTGGGAAAAATTTGCAAACGGTTTCTTAATTACAAATGTGTGTTGTTGCGAAAAAAAATTGTTTCTCTATTGTGAACCGCAGTTAAAATGTTGCTGCCTCTTCTGAACGTAGCTTTACTTTACTAGCAGAAACTTGCAACGAGAGAGCTTTTCTAACAAGTTAAGCATATCGACAGTATTTAGCTGTTAGAAACGAGATGATTTCTTCATGAATTGAATAGTTCGGAACTTTTTGCGCAAGTATATTGTACATAAATTAAAAAAAAAAATACATTTTTTATGTCACTAACAACTTTTGATTTAAAAATTATGAAAATTATTTTTGTTTTGTAAACAAAAACATGAAAATTGAACAAATTTAATGATTCGATTTTCAAACGAAGTTACTTAGTTTTCTGACGGCCAATTTCACCAACTTTTAACTATTACTATATGACTACATTTAAAGTGGCATATGCCCTAAAATAATAACACAAAAAATTTTGACTGCTGTGAACAACCTCTCATAATTTAGATTTCTACTGTGTAGTTATGGCAAAACAATTAACACAGCAAAAAAAGTCTAAATATTTTCGTACTTTTTTTGTTTCAAATGCCACAAGAAATTTTTTTAACTATTGTTAAATATAAGTTTATGATAATATGACTTAAAAGCATTCCTTTTGAATCTCTCAATAATGTTAATTGAAAGTTTTAGTAACAGTTAAATTTAAATTGGCCGTTAGTTTTCTAAAAATTTTAAGTTTTCTTGGGTTTATAGAGCTTACGCAACTTTTTATTAATCCTAAAAAAACTCACAATTTGCTTTAAGTGTAAAAAAAAGTTTTTTGAAAATATATTTGAAATAGAAATTATTTATTTTTCAGAAATTTTAGCGAAACTTTTAACTTTTCTTAGAATATACAAAATTTTTCGCATATTTCTATATGAGAAGAATTTTTTTCTCCCTTAAAAGTTACAAAAATTTCAATAAACCTCAAATACTTCCACTTTCTTAGAACAGGAAATGGCAAAAATAGACACATGAATACATTCTGTGACGTCATCATTATGATCATACTCATGCATAAATGAATGTTGCAACTTTTTAGTTTTTTTTTGTAACGCAAACAAAAAACAAATTCATTCTTTTGTTACAAAAAATTGTTGTTGCTTTTAGCTGCAAAGCTAAGTAATATGACGCCGGAAGTGCAATGTGGAAACGGATGTTCTATATGTGATGCACTAACATACACATAAAACGCTACAAAAAGGAAAAATGCATATAAAACAAATTGAATATCTATATGCAATTCAATGCCATTTTTTACAATAAACATTTTCTATTGTGCCGTGTATATCAAATGCAAGAAAAAAAAGAAATAAAATTTTTGCCATTGTGTGAGATTGTATTTGTTCAAAAATGTGTGCATACATTTTTGTTTTATATGTGAAGGGTCTGCCAATAGTTAATACTGAACCTTGACAGTTGATTGCGGCCATAGTGTTGAATCCACTTCTGTCGATTTGGCTCTTTGTTTGTTTTTCCAAATCACCAAATCACAAATGGGCTCTAAGGCAGTTGGAAAGTTTTTCTTTTTTTTTTGTCGAAAGATCATCCTCAGTGAAGAAGCTTAGAATTGTCGAATTTTCAATCCACATAAGAACCTAGAGCGTCAAATACATCAAAGTTACCGTTTGCTCTGGCGACGTTATCGCTTCAAATTTCCTTAAGAACGTTGTTGCCACGCCATTACCCTTAATGGCGAATGCTTTACGCACTTTTTTGGTTTCAATTGCAAGACGTTGACTCCAAAGACAAGTCGTTTCAATAGAACGGCGCTATGTGTCATAAAGCTCATGCCAGAATGTTCAAACTGCGCAAAGTATTTTAGGGCATGGTCATCTCTTGTGGAGGCATTGTCAACTAGCCACTGAGATCATACGATTTGCCCCGCTCACCATTTTCATGGGGGTTTTCCTAAGTCGCAGGATTGCGCAAATAAGCTACAGCGGCCTTTAAGGCCAATATTGCCCATTCCATTGGTCAAATTTAACCCGAACTATGCGCCAGAAACAAAGCCAGCGCTTTTTAAAGCACCCTTTATTAATGTTCTATAGAATGTGAACGTACTTTTTTTTGTTTTTTTATCAAATCGATAATGCAAAATTAAACTAAAACCAAAATAAGACAAACAAAAACCTGATTTTTATTTAAAAATAGTTTTTAAACTACTTTAATGTTTTCAAATATTGATTTGTGTTTAAATATTTATTTAAATTTATTTTAGTTCTATTAAATTTAAAAAAAAATCTGTCTAGAAAGTTATTGTTATCCTGGGACATTTAATTTAGAAAATTTATTTTTAATTTAAAAAAATTTACTTTTTAGCTTTTTTTAATAATTCAATCTTCACATAAATTCATTGCTTATTCTTTTCTGTTGTCAACCAGATCTTTATTGTGATTTTATTAGAATCCAAAACAGTCGTTGTAAATTTTTGTCCTGTCACATCTTTGACAGTTGAGAATGTTATTAAATTTAAAAATGACATTAGTTGTACCTTTTTTGTCGTTTGTCATTCTGGTTGGCATCTTGTAAGTTAAATTTAATTTACCATATTGTAAATGGTACGTGTTTGTGGGGTATTTTTATAATTGTTTGATGTGCCATCAGTTCTAATTTCTTAATTACAAAATTTATAAAATAAATAATTAGGTACTTAGTGAAATTGTGCGCGATAGTTTTAAATTTTAAAACTTGAATTTAAGTAATATTCCCTTTTTCTGGGTGTTCATTTTTTGTTTGAAAGTTTTAATGAGTCTTCACGTTTCAACGATGCTCGTTTAAGTGGAAACACGTGAATAATAATATTTTTAGTAGGGGAAGAAATTATATGCAAATGCATGTTTTTAAATTCAACTAATCTCCAATGGGCAGTTTAACCCTAGAATCATAAGCCCTCGTAAATTTTACGATTTAAAAATTTCAATATTTATAAAGCTAAGTGCGTATAAAACAACAAATGGTATTGAAAGTCAGTTTATCGAGCTTTTACCGCAAAAAAAGCTTAAGAGACAAAAACACAATTTTACAGGAGAAGGTTTTTTTTAAATATTATTTCATACAAATTTTTTATGAAAATTGTTGCTTAAGCTAAAATTGGTTTTGCCATAGAATCGTAACGGTACCTTATGTGAACATGACATTTTCGGAGATGATGCAAGGGTTGCCAATAAATTCATTTATTAAAAAAAAACGAAAATTGAAAATGATGTCGCTTAAGCTATTTTTGCGGTAAGATAGCTTTATTTTTCCGGACAAATTTACCGAAATGGGTGAATCGTTCTGCACAACACTTTCAGCAAAAAAATTATTCTCCGGACAAAAATATCGTTCGGAACGCATGGATTAATCCACCTTTAGTCTTTTTGTATACGTATGTTCTGTGCAACCACTTAAAAAAGAAAGTATGACTTTATTTCAAAGTTGATTTGTGCAGGTCTGTAATAGTTATTAAGTTATTATTTTGAAACCGAGCACTACTTTGGTTTCTGCAATAACAATGCGAGAAAAACAGAGACAATGTCAGAAGCAAATTACATGTACGTTTGTGACCGAATATTATAAAGCTTATGTAAAAGAGCGATTTTGACAGACATGCACAATTACATGTGACTTGAAAATTTGACATGTCAGATGACAAAAACATGTCGTCTATATGCGCCTTAAGTAATATACAAAAAATAAAAAAAAAACTTAGTTCTGACTTAATTCAAGATAAGTTAAATTTACGAATGCTTATGATAAACATCATACTAAAAGAAGCGCACCGTTTTAGGGTTAAAAGCATTTTATTTTATTTTTCTACATCTTGCGGCCAGTTGAAAAGCTTTTAAGCTTTATTAATTATAGTTTTTATAAATAAAAAAAGTAAATCCTTTTTTATCTTGCGGCGTTAATTTCCAAATTATCTTTTAAAGTCACCTAAAAGCTTTTGAGCTTATTTTTTTAACTTTTTAAACATATAAAGCAAAAAGCTTTAAAGCTTTATTATTTTTACAAAAAGCTCAAAAGCTTTCAAGCTTCTTTTTTGTTTTGTCTTATCAAACAATAATTCTTTGATGTATAATAGTTAACAAATTACTTAATTGTATATAACATTAACAATATTTATTGTAAAGTCTTAATTTTTAAGTTGTTCCAAAATTAACTTTATGTTTTAGTAACTAAAAAACATAAAAAAATAATTGCAAAGCAAAAATAAAAACGTAATTGTAAGAATAAATTTATTACAGATCAAGTAAATAAAAGAGCTTTTAATCATATTTAAACATTTGTTTAAGTACAATATAAATTAATAATAAAATTATGTATTTATTTAATTAAAAAAAAACCTTAAAAACAAAATAAACAAATTAATTAATGTTGTATATTATAAATAAATAAAACTAGATAGGAATTAAATAATACATTCAAATTTAAAAAATAATTAACAGAAAAAAAAACATAAATTTAAGTGTTTATTTAAAATACAAGTTAATCTAAAAAAAAAAAACTTATGTGACTGATTGTGTATGAATATAAATAAATAAACAAGAAACTATAAAATAAATTTCAAAGCTACTTTTAAAAAATTTTATAATAATAATAAATACAAATAAATATTTGTTTAACAAAAAAAGAATCCCAAATAAAAAAGAAACAATTTATCAATCAATACAAATGAAAAGGAAACAAAAAAAAAATAAAAGGTTTTTTTTTATATTTTTTTTTACTCCGCCAAGAAAAACAAACAGCATTTAACTAAAATTTTCTTACGAATTTTGTGTCTCAGTGCATAAATTTTACATCGTTTTTATGTTCTTTATATTTCTGATTGTAACAATATTTAACTTGATTTTCATTTTAATTTGAATCTTGCATTACAAATACTTTTTTTAGTTTAATTTATTTTATTTAAATTTATTTTGCTAAAGCAAAACCAAATATTTGAAACGAATTTTGTATAAAATGAAAACTTAAAATAATAAGAAATAAAATTGTATAAAAACCGCTGACAATAAAACATGATCAGAGTAACACAAACGTTAAGCAACTCTAAGAATAAAATGTATAAATTAAACTATCGAAAAGAAAACAAGAACGAATTTTTTTTTTTATAAACTACACAAAGCTTTTTTAATTTGATGACATTTTTAATAACATAACTATTGTTTAATGTTTCACAGTTAAATAAATTTTTTAAGGGTGAGACTTTGACGACAAATGCTAACGAAATAAATTTATTAATTTTGGCTTTGTTATTATATTAAATTAAACAAGAGTTAAGCAACAAGGTACACCAACAATATAAGGTATAATAAAAATAATTAAAATTACAAAAACTTTGGAATATTTTGACATGGCGATTAATCGTAATCGCTAAAAATAGCCTGCGATTGTGATTGAAATTAGGAAGTTAACGATTACCTTTTTGCCGATTCGATGCCGATATAAGATTATCGTCGATACCTATACGCATATTAAATTTGAGTTGAAATTAAAATTAACAAAACTCAAGTAAGTAATTTTTTTATTATGCAGCGTCAAATATTCACACCTATTTTGAAAGTCGACGGCACCGGAACAGTATTTGTATTGTCTTAGTCGCTGTTGACAATAATCGATTACTATTGACAGTCTCTTGACGTCGACGTCAAGTAGAAATATTGCGAGGACTTAAGTAAAAGGTTTATATAGAATGTAAACATATTTATTAAATATGTTTAAAATAAAAAAAGCAAATTTTAAGGAAGTTATGGGCACAAATTTTGCTAGTAAGTTAAACGCAAAAATTCGAAAAAGAGCAATCAAAGCTACGCAAAAATTGCAAAAATTCTGAAAAGTTTGCTATCATAGCGAAAATTCGCTAAAATTTTTAATTTGCAAAGATTATCTCAAAGAGCAACCAAGTTACGCTAAAATTTAGAAAAGTTTGCTAAAACAACGAAAATTCGCGAACAAATTTTGATTTGATTTTAAAAATTTTGCTAAAATATCAAAAGCTCGCAAAAATTTTTCGTTTGCGATTGCCGTAAAGAGCAATCAAAGCTACGCAAAAATTCTAAAAATTTTGCTAAAATATCGAAAATTCGCGAAAAAAAATTTTGATTTACCACGAGTGCCTCAAAAATTCGCGAAAATTTGTAAAAGTCTTTTAAAATAGCGAAAATTCGCGAAAATTTTTAATATTTTTAACAATTGATTAAAAGTCCCTAAAACTATAAGAAATAGCAAAAATTCGGTAAAAATTGCAAGAAAATTGCGGAAATTCGATAAAAAATTGATAACAACAACATGATAGCAAAGTCTAATAATTATAATTAATCGTTAAAGCTACGCCCATTTGTACCTGTGGCCCGCCTAAACGATTGATTGTAGAAAAGTCTTAATCATACTGAAATAATATTTTGTTAGAGAATTACCGATTGAATACAATGAATAATAACACAAGGGAACAAATTTAAACTTTTTTTCTGCGGTCTGAAATTTGATTGCAAATATTTACTAATTTGAGGTCGCTGATTTCAAATCTAATCTCCATTTTTCTCTATCAGCTCTACGTTTCGAGATATACCGTAATGTCCAAAATTAAGGCACTTTCACTACATAAATTGGAATAAATTGAAAACAGTGGACCATATTCAGTTATCAAAAAAATCGGAAACTCGGCAACAGTATAATCTTTTAGCCGTGCTTACAGTCTTTAAATTTGCCCTGTAGTTTCAGAGATATCGTTGAATTTTTTAAAGCAAAAAGGAACATTTTAAAAAAAATCAAATTTTTGGTTCTTTAAAAATTCATAAAAATAAAATTGCGATAAAAATCACAGTTTTTAGTCTAAAAACATTTAGCTCAACATCATTTTGAATGAAATGAGGTTTAAATTATTGTTTTCGGTGCACAACTTTTGATTTTATGCACAATTTACGGAGAAAACTGAATATCGATTTCCATACAAAATAACATTTTAAATATGTGTGTGTCATGATCGTTGTTTCTTTTTGTATGGAAATCAATATTCAGTGTTCTTAGTAAATTGTGAATAAAATCAAAGGTTGTACCCCGATTACAATGAATTAAACCTCATTTCATTCAAAATTATGTTAAGCTAAATGTTTTTAGACCATAACTGTGATTCTTATCGCAATTTTATTTTTTAATGGTTCTTTTTTTTTCTTCCAAAGTTCAACGATATCTCTGAAACTACATGGCAAATTTAAAAACAATGTAGGCACAGCTTAAAGATAATAGTGTTGCCGAGTTTCGGATTTTTTTGTTAACTGAATATGGTCCACCGTTTTTCAGTTATTCCAATATATGTGGTGAAAGTGCCTTAATTTTGAACATAACGGTATATTTCGAAAAGTAAAGCTGATGGAGAAAAATGGAGATTAGATTTGAAATCAGCGACCTCAAATTAGTAAAAATTTGCAATCAAATTCCCGACCGCAAAATGTCTGTTCCGCGGTGTAATATATCCAGAAGAAGTCCTATTACAGCAGTATCTGTGTTCACAGACAAACTAAAAGCTATTTTTGGGAGAAATTTTAATATGGAAACAATGTATAGTTAAAAATGAACCAATTCCAATAAAATTTTTTTAAATTATTTAAGTTGCAATAAACTATTTTTTGGCTAAATTTTGTCTTAAAACCAACACAAGAAAATAGTTTATGAGCGCCTAATTTTTCTCTGACGATTTTAATTTATTTTTAAGCAGATTTCTTATATAAACTTGTTAATCGACGAATTAAAAACGACAATTGCAGTTTCTTAACACTTTTGTAAAAAAACTAACAAACATCTACCCGTAAACCATGAAAAGAGAAACAAAAAATATGCGAAATATGTAATGCTAAAGAAATGTTGACAGAAGCTTTTTTTGAAATACCTGCGCACAAACAATAACAACGCTATAGCTAATAAAAAGTCCAATTTTTCCCTTAAGTTTTTTCCTACATAAAAATACCAATTTTAAGTGTTCGAGTAGAATTGAGTCTTCAATTTAATGCAAAAATCCGAAATGATAAAAAAAAAAAACTGGGGCTGAACGATGTTTTCCATACAGTTTTTAATAAAATTTTGCCAGAGAATGCGGTCGTGAAATAAAATCTATTAAAGGCCCAACCAAAATGTGCTTAAGTTGGCTTAAGCAAATGTGCGAATACATGAAAATCATATGAGGCAAACCATATTGATCTTAAGGAAACTTTTTGTTAAGTTTTATGAAACTGTCATTTGCTTATGCAAAGTGCAAAACAGATCGCACATTCCGTACGGAATCAAATTGTTTTTATTTTAGAAAATGAAAACAGGCAGTTTGTTTTTTTTTTAAACATTTGAGAGACTTTTTGTAGGTAAAGCACGGCTATGCATATTATGGTTGGGTCCAGGGATGACAAATAGGAAAACCAATATCGTACCAACGAACTTTTAAAATCGTACTTTTTGGAACCCAATAAACAAAAACAATTAAAATTCATTTGTTTATGTAAAGTATAGATAGCAAAAAAAAAAATTAATAAATACATGTTCATTAATTAAACATATGGGGGATTTCATGTCAAGTGACCCAATTTTGAAATCGATGTCTTCCGATTTGAATGAAATTTGCACCAAGGTTAGTCCTATTGGATAGTAGTTTAGACACAAATTTTCAACAAGATCGGTCTAAAAGTTTCTGAGTTAGTGGGGGTCAAAATTTGACATTTTGGCCATACAGGTGTTCTTTCTTATCCATGTAACTTATTACCTATTGGTGTTAGCAAAATTTGTCCCAAGTAGCTTCGATAGCTATTTGATCCATCTTTTGAAAAAAAATTTTTTTGTTTTTTTTAAAAATTTTTTTTATTTTTTTTTTTAAATTTAAAACTTTTTTTTATTTTTTTTTTTAGCGGGAATGTTTTTTTTTTTTTTTTTTGTTCAAAAGAAAGCTTATGTCTTTTCCTTTAAGGTAGTTTTGGTCCCTTTTTGGGATGCGAGCGGCTTATGTATATAAAAAAATAATTTCTAACTCTAGACAAGGGTTTTTCAATTTTTAGCATATGCAGTGTTCTTTCTCATCCATTTAACTTATTACCTATTAGTGTTAGCAGAATTTGTCCCAACCCAGCAAAAACTTTACTTACAATCCTACTTTTAATGACTTCAAGAATTCATTACTTTGTAGCTTTATTCGCCACTTTTTGGATTATTAGTTATATATTAAATAATAACTTTATTATATCTTAAATATACAGAAAAATTTGTATTTTCATTATGACAATAAAAATGTCATTATAGTCATAAAACATAGTTTTTTAATGCAAAACCTACGCTGCCCCGGTAGACTAGCTGGTAGAGAGCTAGTCTATCATCACCGAGGTTGCGGGATCAAATCCCGCCAGAGACAGAAAAAAAAATAAAAAATAAAATAAAGTAAAATAGAATAAGAAAAAATAAAAATAAAATAATTAAAAAAAAAAACAAAAAAAAAAAAAATTAAAAAAAAATAAAAAATTTTTTACTTTATTGACTTTGTGTAACTATATATTTTTATAAAAATTTTAAGTATAAAAAAAACATATTATTTTTTAGGTTATAATAAGCTAAATTATAAGGGATTACTTTTGGGACATCTCGAACAAAAATAAGTACTTCTTCTAGTAGAAAAATAAGTAGTCTGTTCGTCAAGTTCTCATTATTTTTCTACTTATTTTGTAAGCAAAGTTTTTGCTGGAAAGTAGCTTCGATAGCTATTTGATCAATATTCTGAAAAATTTTTTTTTGTTTTTTTAAAACTTTTTTTTTTTAATTTTAAATTTTTTTTTTAAATGTAAAATTTTTTTTTTATATTTTTTTTATCCGGAATGTTTTTTTTTTTTTTTTTTTTTGTTCAAAAGAAAGCTTATGTCTTTTCCTTTAAGGTAGTTTTGGTCCCTTTTTGGGATGCGAGCGGCTTATGTATAAAAAAAAATAATTTCTAACTCTAGACAAGGGTTTTTAAATTTTTAGCATATGCAGTGTTCTTTCTCATCCATTTAACTTATTACCTATTAGTGTTAGCAGAATTTGTCCCAAGTAGCTTCGATAGCTATTTGATCAATTATTCCTGGGATTAACATATTGTGGGCATTATAGTATCGAAGGTATAAAATAATAATTGGGCTTGTAACATACCGTCGGAAAGGTTAATTTGTCTAGTTTCTTTGCAAACGTTTTATTTTTAAGGCTTTAGAAACACTTAAACACAAATAGGAAAAAATTCAAAATAGTGCATATGCTAAAAATTTAAAAACCCTCGTCTAGAGTTAGAAATAATTTTTTTTATACATAAGCCACTCGCATCCCAAAAAGCGACCAAAACTACCTTAAAGGGTAAGACATAAGCTTTCTTTTGAACAAAAAAAAAAAAAAAAAAAAACATTCCGGATAAAAAAAAATATAAAAAAAAAAAAATTTACATTTAAAAAAAAAATTTTAAATTTAAAAAAAAAATTTTAAATTTAAAAAAAAAAGTTTAAAAAAAACAAAAAAAAAAAATTTTCAGAATATTGATCAAATAGCTATCGAAGCTACTTGGGACAAATTCTGCTAACACTAATAGGTAGGGCAACCAAAAATAAGCAATTGCTTTTTTTTTTGTTTACAAGATAGAAAGATTTTGATTGAACAGAAATTCCGATCATAAAAAAACAAAGAAAATGAGCTATATTTGTTAGGGCTTTTTTTTGCTTATTTTGGCAATATCGGCTTTTTTTTAGTTATTTTTGCGATATCGGCTTTTTTTACTTATTTTGTCATTTTAAATAATTTTTCATTTTTTTCATACGAAAAAAAAATTATTTAATAAATTTTTGCAAAAATCGTTGTTTTTTTTTTTTTTGATGTGGCAACTTTTTTTATTTGTACTAACAAATTCACCTTTTTGTCAAGGCGAATTCATGAAATCGCCTTACTTTTTGTGCTGCTACAACTCTGGTTGAAAAAAAAAACGTTAAAATCAAAGTAGCCAAGTTTTTACTGTCAACAAATTTACATTTTAAAAATTTCATTGAATTGTTGAAAGCATAACATTTTTAAAACTTTTTAAAGTTGTCTTAGTTTAAAAACAGATAAAATTACCTTCATAGCCTCTGCGTTTTGGATGTAAGTATAAATTTTTTTTAATTTATTAAAACCTTTGTTAAAATTGGTTTATTGTTTTATTATTTAGAAAATGCCTAAAGTCAAGGAAAGCAAATCGGTTTACTTGAGCAAGCTAGTCAAACAGTATCCAGATTTAAAAACTGATGGATCAGCTTTAGTGTGTAACGTGTGCTCAAAACCTTTATCTGTTGATAAAAATTACAACATAAAACAACACCTGGATTCAAAAAAGCACAAAGATCTAAAAGAAAGAGAATCAAAAAAAAATTTACAACAAACTTTTCTACAAAGTTCTACAAGTTCATCGGCCGCCGATAAATTTTGCATTGATCTCTGTGAAGCCTTTGTATCAGCAGATATACCATTATACAAAATTCGACATTTAAAAGTACAACATTATCTTCAAAACTATACATCATTCCATATTCCATCTGAATCGTCTCTTCGAAACAAATATACAAAAATAGTTTATGAATCTACAGTTAACAAAATAAAGGAAGAAATACAAAAACATTTTATTTGGGTCTCTATAGACGAGACCACCGATGCGTCGAACAGATTTGTGGCAAACGTTGTTGTGGGTATACTGCATGTGGATGAAAATATTTCAGAAAAAAGATTTTTAATAAAAACTGCTGTATTAGAAAAAGTCAATCATTCCACTATTGCACGTTTGTTTGATGATTCAATGAAAGAATTTGACCTAGATAAACAGAAAATTTTTCTTTTTGTAAGTGATGCCGCACCATATATGGTGAAAGCTGCAAAAGTCATTGCTGTATTTTACCCACATATAACTCACGTAACCTGTCTTGCACATGGAGTTCACAGAGTTTGTGAACATATAAGAGAATACTACTCAAATGTAGACAAATTTATTTCAAATGCTAAAAAAACGTTCCTTAAATCTCCTGCAAGGGTTCAAATCTTACGAGAAACAGCACCAGATATACCACTACCTCCACAACCAGTGATAACTCGATGGGGGACGTGGATAATGGCTGTAAATTATTATGCCAAATATTTTGATAATTTCGTAAAAATTTAAATTTTTTTTAAACTCTACAGATTCTTCAGCAGTGCGTATATGCCAGGCTTTAATGAATGAAAATAATTTGCGCAACCAAATATTGTTCATTTCTGTAAATTTTGGGTTTTTACACGAAGTAGTAACCAAATTGGAAACAAAAAATCTTTCATTGGTTTCCCAAGTGAATATAGTTATGGACACCGTAAGAAAAATTTCCGGTGTTCCAGGGGATATAGGCGACAAAGTGAATAAAAAATTTGAATCTGTTTTATTAAAAAATGAAGGATTTTCGGTACTAAAAGATATTGTGGATATACTGGGAGGCAAGCGGCATTGCGAGTTCAATCGTATAAAATATACCTCAGAGCAAATACTCAATTTTAAATATGCTCCCTTAACATCTGTAGACGTAGAAAGAACTTTTTCTATGTACAAAAGCGTGCTGACTTCAAATAGACAGGGGTTTCTTTTCGAAAATTTATCGCATCAATTTATAATTTACTGTAACAACGCATTCAACGAATAAAGTGGAAAATAAACCATAAATTTTAATTGCTTTTTTTTTTTATTTTAACAGCTTATTTTCATGTTTTTAAACGCTTTTTTTAAGAGCTTAAAACTGTTTTTTAGTGCTTATTTTTGGTTGCCCTACTAATAGGTAATAAGTTAAATGGATGAGAAAGAACACTGCATATGCTTAAAATTGAAAAACCCTTGTCTAGAGCTAGAAATTATTTTTTTTTATACATAAGCCGCTCGCATCCCAAAAAGGGACCAAAACTACCTTAAAGGAAAAGACATAAGCTTTCTTTTGAACAAAAAAAAAAAAAAAAAAACATTCCCGCTAAAAAAAAAATAAAAAAAAGTTTTAAATTTAAAAAAAAAAAATAAAAAAAATTTAAAAAAAAACAAAAAAAAATTTTTTCAAAAGATGGATCAAATAGCTATCGAAGCTACTTGGGACAAATTTTGCTAACACCAATAGGTAATAAGTTACATGGATAAGTAAGAACACCTGTATGGCCAAAATGTCAAATTTTGACCCCCACTAACTCAGAAACTTTTAGACCGATCTTGTTGAAAATTTGTGTCTAAACTACTATCCAATAGGACTAACCTTGGTGCAAATTTCATCCAAATCGGAAGACATCGATTTCAAAATTGGGTCACTTGACATGAAATCCCCCATATGTATTTTATAGGGTGAGTCAAATTTTTCAGCGTCAAAGCACATCTCGATTCTTGTTCTATAAGTTTTTCCATGAAACTTAGCAAAAGAAACCTTAGGTCAAAACTAATTTCGAGAATCTGGATTTTTCAAAATAGGTAGTTTTCCAAAATATTCAAGAATAGAGGAAAAATGTATTTTCTCTAGCCAAACCTTTATGATGCGGTATTTAGGGTCAATTTATTTTTATTTTTGATTGCCGCCAGAGAGCGCTTTTGTACACTTTTAAGAATTAATCGGCATTTTTTGTGGAAAATTGTTGAACTTGTTGTGAAATTGGACGAATATTTTTCATAATGCAATCTCAAATTTTAAACGAAACGAAATATAAATTTGATATCGGATTAAAATGTCACCAAAGGCAAAAATGAAGCCATTGACAAGCCGTAAATAACTATATGCCATATGTTATGATCGGACTTTAAATGGCGACGCAGTATACTAAAAGGGCGGTATCCAGAGGCATGGCAAAAAATTAAAAAAAATTTTTCTGGAATTCTTTTCAACTAATCTTTAATCATAGGGGGTGACTAGCTCAACTTTTTTTTCAAACCACCTTGATGTGCATACTAGCATCTTCGAATTGCATTTCCAAATTTATTGTGTTTACAATTTTCAATATGTACAGCGGAAAGAGGAAAGATATTTTATAAGCTGTAGTAGAAAGTCCGGATAAAATAAAATTTAATTAAGCGCTTGTAAAATCTCATTTTAAATCATTCGGAGAAAAATTATAATGGAGTGGCTTCCACTGTTCCAAAATTTTGTTGATTACTTCTCGCCGTGACAACCATCTTGTTGACGAAAATTTCAAAATATTACACTCACAATATTCTGTACGTAAAATTAACTGAAATTGTAATATAAAATAAATGAAAGTTCAATTAAAAACCGGTCTACCTATTTTTCATTTATTTTTAACAAAAAGTTTATTTAATTTTTACTGTCAAAAATTCAACACCATATTCCGTAAAATCAAATAAATATTCAGTTATTTTGTAAAGTTTTACTGTCAAAAATTCAACACCATATTCAGTAAAAACGATTAAATATTCAGTTATTTATTAAAATTTTAGTGTCAAAAAATTGACCCCATATTCAGTAAAAACAATTAAATATTCAGTTATTTTATTAAATTTTCGTTTACTCCACAAAAGTGCCGAATTTCTAAAAAATACCAGACAGACACCTGTCCGCTTGTTTTTCTTATAAGCGAGAGAGGGAGAATATTTGTATTTACTTACCCAGTTACACACGTTTGTTTTTCTTTTGTTGTACTGACCACATTGTTTACAGAAGAACTCTCAATTATAAGACACCAGCAGCATGACCGATATGGCTTCACAATTATTTTACTTTTAAAATTTGATGTATTTAACTAAATTATTTTAACAAATAGAAAATGGGAATTGCTTACACAAAACAAGCAGTTCATTTTTTATTGATAAGTAAAAATTAATTTTTGGTAGTAAAATTATATAAAATAACTGAATATTTAATTTTTTTTACTGAATATGGTGTTGAATTTTTGACAGTTAAATTTTATAAAATAACTGCATATTTATTTGTTTTTACGGAATATGTAGTTAATTTTTTGACAATTAATTTATATAAAATAACTGAATATTGATTTGTTTTTACGGAATTCGCGGTTGAATTTTTGACAGTAAAAATTAAATGAACTTTTCGTTGCTTTAAATTACATTTTTATTTACTTTAACATAAAGAAGAATTTAACTCAATCAACGGACAATATTAACTGCAACTGAAAATCCGTATTAATATGCACTTAGTTTTTTGAATAACTGTTAGAATCAGTTAAAAATAAATTTGCTTGGAATTTTAAATGTTTATTTATTTAAAAATGACTGAACGGAATATTTCTTAAATAAACTACAGTCCGTTACTGTAATAATATTGTGAGTGTATGAGTTCGTTCGTCGTTCCGTTGAAACGAGGGGAAGTCGTCTCTTCGACTAAAACTTTTGCAGAAGTAATTTCCTATATATTTTTAAAACTTGTCAATATCAGCAGAAAATGCACGTTTATATGCTGCCGCTGATACTTAATTTAGAATGTGACATATGCAATCGTCCAATGAACAAGTGCCCCGGTAGGTTAGCTGGTAGTGAGCTAGTCTATCAGTGCCGGGGTTGTGGGTTCGATTCCCGCCAGAGACTCTGGTTTCCTGCATACAAGCGTAGAGCTTCGCGGGATTAGCTTAGGATATTAAAAAACAATAGCGAAGTTAGGTATTTGGTGCAAATTGTGTTGCAAAAGAGCCAATGCAAAGTGTTTTGTTAAATCCAACAACAACAAAAAAAAAACGAGTTCCCGTTAGGTTTTATAAAAAAGCTACAAAACTTTTAATTTTTGGAAGACCATTTGCACAAAACACTGAACTTCGCTTACATTCATTGGACAGTCGGTACGAGTTGCCGTTTTATCTCAATTAACAATAAGGTGGAAAATTTGGAAAAAGTACTAAATAAGTCACGGGGTACCAGAGTACTTTTTAATTTTAAATGGTATCAAAAAAAAAGCAGGGTTGAAAAAACTGCAGTCGAAACCAAAAACTGTTGAACAAAAAACGAATATTTGTGCACAACTTTTCGCTTTTGAGTTGTATTGAAAGCCACTGTTTACATTTAATGAATCAAAAGTAAAAGCAACAGTTTTTTTTTTGACGAATGACAAATGAAGACGTGGAAGAAATGGCAGTTTTTTCACTTTGACAGCAGTTTTTTAAACGCCGAAACAAGTACAATTGTACCAACTTTATCAACCGTGGTTGGGCCTTTATTTTGAGAACGTTTTTTCTAATGCTTTCACATACAGACACTTAGGCCCTAAATTTGTAAAACGCAACGCAATGCCAAAAATAACATTGAAAG
This sequence comes from Pollenia griseotomentosa, assembly GCA_963931875.1. Classification (NCBI taxonomy): domain Eukaryota; kingdom Metazoa; phylum Arthropoda; class Insecta; order Diptera; family Polleniidae; genus Pollenia; species Pollenia griseotomentosa. The sequence continues at coordinate 39,099,558 of OZ007563.1, read as the reverse complement.
CAAAAACAATGTCGAAAATTGGTCAAAATTTTGTTGTTGCTTTCTACAGAAATACATATTCAATTTTTAAATTTTAAACGCTGCATATCTTGTGGCGTTGCGTTTGCGTTTTACAAATTTAGGGCCTTATTCTCTAAAAAATGCTACCATACTTTCTTTGAATATCAAACATTTTGCAAACAATGAAAAATAAGAAAAAAGAAAGTTGAAGGTGAAGACTCAATTCTGTTTTATTAATTTCGAATTTTTTCTCATATCTTTTGTTTTCTCTTGTTCTTATTTTTTTTTTTTTTGTTTGTTTTTTGTTTACAAAATATATGGAATTAAATGAAAGTACGGTAGCATTGTTAAAAGAACAAGTGTATATGTATTTCAGAAAAAACGTTCTCAAAATAAAATAGATTTTATTTTACTTAAGGCCATGTCAGATAAAACTTTTGATTCGCGTTTCGTTGTAGATTCGCTTTGACATCTAAGACATACGAAATATGTCACAAAAAGTACTTTTTACGCATAGCGAAACAAAAAGTTAGACAACTCTCATCTTTTTGCGCGCTTTGAAAATCAGTACATAATTTTTTTTTTTTTGCAAAACCGCTTTTAAAGATAACCAAACAATGCGTGAGTATGGTCAAAAGTTTAATTGTGGCATACACCTTTTGCTTTGCGCTTTTCTGTCAAAGTTAGAAACGTTACGCAACGCGACGAAGTTGTATCTTACACGGGCTTTATCATTATGTAAACATTGGGATTTTGCAAGACAATTTTAGGCATAGAGATAAAATTAAGAGTTTTTATTCTCGGGAAAAACAATAATTTTTATTGTTTAATACTTTTTTTAATAAAAAGTAAAACCATTTAAATCCATTTGAGTGTTTAAAATTCTTATTCGCTTTAGGGTTTTATTCGTATAATATTTCTAGCTTTTCTAAAATCTTAGGAAAAGGTTTCCTGATGAGCTGGCCTAAGCAACCAGTGAAATGCGCATAGAAGCTAGCTTTCCCTCAACAATAAATTTCAGTGTATTTATCAAATATGGAAAATTGGGAATTTAGCACGTCATACAGAAATCGTATTAATGATAAATTTTGTATTCCCGTAAATAACTTTGATAATATACTCGCATGTGCCCGTGCAGAAAACTGAATTGGCAAATTGGTTTTTTTGTTGTTTTCTTACGAAGACAATAGAATGAAACAATTTGTTTTTTAATTTTGTTTTTTCTTTTTACCCACTTATAACTACAATTCGAGTCGGAAAGAACCCAACCAATTGTAGAGGGATGTAAGAAAAGATAAACTCACTGTTTATTGTTGGTGTTTTGTTTAAGCTTTGATATTGTTACTTACGAGTAAAACTTTGAGTGTTTAAAATTCTTATTCGCTTTAGGGTTTTATTCGTATAATATTTCTAGCTTTTCTAAAATCTTAGGAAAAGGTTTCCTGATGAGCTGGCCTAAGCAACCAGTGAAATGCGCATAGAAGCTAGCTTTCCCTCAACAATAAATTTCAGTGTATTTATCAAATATGGAAAATTGGGAATTTAGCACGTCATACAGAAATCGTATTAATGATAAATTTTGTATTCCCGTAAATAACTTTGATAATATACTCGCATGTGCCCGTGCAGAAAACTGAATTGGCAAATTGGTTTTTTTGTTGTTTTCTTACGAAGACAATAGAATGAAACAATTTGTTTTTTAATTTTGTTTTTTCTTTTTACCCACTTATAACTACAATTCGAGTCGGAAAGAACCCAACCAATTGTAGAGGGATGTAAGAAAAGATAAACTCACTGTTTATTGTTGGTGTTTTGTTTAAGCTTTGATATTGTTACTTACGAGTAAAACTTTGAGTGTTTAAAATTCTTATTCGCTTTAGGGTTTTATTCGTATAATATTTCTAGCTTTTCTAAAATCTTAGGAAAAGGTTTCCTGATGAGCTGGCCTAAGCAACCAGTGAAATGCGCATAGAAGCTAGCTTTCCCTCAACAATAAATTTCAGTGTATTTATCAAATATGGAAAATTGGGAATTTAGCACGTCATACAGAAATCGTATTAATGATAAATTTTGTATTCCCGTAAATAACTTTGATAAATCCAGAAATATTTGTTTTTAATTGGTTGTTTTACGCTAAGGCGCCATTTCGATCGCAACATACGGCATATGGGCATTTCCACAGAGAAGTCTACTTTTTTATATTATATTCTTAAAAAGCAGTCATAAAACAAAATGTGCAAAAATACGTTGTCTGTAATAAAAAGCTGCAAAAAAAATTTTCATATTTTACTATTTTTAGACTATAGATCTTAAATATTTTTGATTGCACTGTTAAAAATCGGAATATCTTATCTAAATCTGTTAACGCTGAGTAAGTACAGCAAATATTTATTTTACAAAAAAACAACTTTAATACTTTTTACAAAAAATATGCATAATAAAAAACGAAAAAAAGGAAAAGCAAAAAAACAATTATGTTTGACATAAAAAAATTAAAAAAAAAATACTGGCAGCTATTTTATTTAAAATTAATTAAAATAACAACAAAATGAGTTTTATTTAAAACTAACAACAAAATGATAATCGTTAAAATGAATCACAGAAAAAAACAGAAACAAAAACTCTTAAATTAATTGACAGAAGTTTTAACTAAATAGAAAATATTAAATAATTATATAAAAAGTTAAAAAAAAAAAATAAAACAATAAGCTACAAATATGTATGTAATGTAAAATATGCTAAACATTTGTGTAAATTGCTAACAAAAAACACAAGAAGAAAAAATTATAACAAATTATTATTCAATAAAAAGATTTTTTAATAAAGAAATGACAAAAATAATTGAATTACAAAACAATTTTTTTTAATTAAAATTATTTAATAGATATTGATGGCTTTTAATAATTACTTGACAAGACAAAATCCAGGGCTGTGGAGTCGTTAAGAAAAAGTTATAACTCCGACTCCGACTCCTTTTGGTGAAATTTTTTAAGTACGACTCCGACTCCGACTCCAACTCCGACTCCTACTCTAACCTAGCATTATTTAAGAGACTAGTTTTTATTTGACTTTAAACTCTTTTTTAATTTAGTACCTATTAAATGGTTAAATATAGCAACAAAATGATTCTGTAAAAATTTCAAATCGATATTTTAATTCTAACGTGCCGCGCATTGAGCTTTAACCTACTATATGAGTAGGAAAGCTGCAAAATATTTTATTTGGATTTTGGAAAAAATGCAAAAAACATATAGCGCCTGATTACATAGACCAAATGAGTTGAACTTTTTAATTCTAAAGTGTTTTGACATTCTTGACTTATAACTCAACAGTTTAGAAATTTAAACCAACTGAAATATAGAAAAATAATGGATTTAATTTTGGAACGAACGAGTTTTGTTACGAACTTTCGAAAGAAACGAGTTTTGCTTCAATCCGTATGGGATCATTGAACTTTAGTATATTTTAAAGGTTATATAAATTTATTAAAATTATGCAAACAGTGCTAAAAAATTTAAAAATAGTTCTGTAGGGGTGAGATAAACTACACCAATTCACATCTTTTTCAAATAACGTTTTTTATACTGTTGGAATTTATAGATGTGTGAATTTCCATAAGTCCTATCTAATGTAGCTTTCGAGATAGTAAAGTTGAAAACAACACCAAGTCCAATTGGCTTAGACGTTAAAGGCATCAAGATTACTTAGTGTTGTTTACCACAATATTAATAGAGGCAAAGGACAGTCCTTTTTTGTAAATTGTGAAGTAAGGTCTTTTGTTTTTAATAAACATACATAAATTCAGACACTGCCATTTTGGTCTTGTTTTATTTATTAAGTCAAATCTTTCTCAGGAAAATTTAATATAGTTTATTAAAACGTGCAGATGCGCCTTCAGTTGTTAGTTCTACAATTTATATAACACATTTTGAAGAGAAATGTAACGTAAAAAAATGTTGTTAGTTCTTTTGTTGTTGGACTTGGTGCTGTTTGTCTCAAGGCATGGAACAGTACCATAGAAGGTAACGAACCTTTTATGACGTAATTTTTTAAGTATATCATCGACATAAAAAAAATGTTAGGATCATATAACATATTCGTACAAATGCACATTTTTATAACATAAACATCATTTGCGATTATCAACATGTTTGCGCGGTCTGCTGTAAAGTTTTCAAAATGTGGCTCGATGTAGTTTTATGTGAATTTTTAAACAACTAAATTTAAATCTTTTTCTTCAGTGTACTCGCCATTGCATTTTTGCGTTCCTAATTCAATATTATTATTGTCCAAGACCGAAATTTGAAATTGCAAGTCTTTATTATCTCTCCAATTTTCCCTAAAGTGAGCAGATAAAAGTATTCTCAAATCATTTTTCGGGTTAACCCCCCACATTGATGGGAATTATATCTGGAACAATGTCATGTATTTTTCCGAGTTCCTTTTCCTTTTATTCTATTATAATTCAACTAGAAGGTTGGAACTTAAGATGTAGTTCACTTAATGCTTTCACCACAGGAGCTACAGCTGATTTCAAGTCATATTCATGAACATGGCTACAAAAATATTTGTTAATATACGATAAATAAAAAACAACATCCTTACAAATTTAATTTTTAAATTCCTTAATTCAAATATAAATAAAATTATAAGAAAAATTATATTTAAATATGAATTGATATATAAAAAGAATTGGAGAAATTGGTCATTAAAATTTTTTATTTTGAAAAATATTAGAAAAATTGTAATGCAAAAAAGTCGGAGTCGGAGTCGCTAGTTTTTGTGGGTACTTCGACTCCGACTCCGACTCCGGTACAAAAACCTCAACTCCGACTCCTCAACTCCGACTCCCCAGCCCTGACAAAATCACTTATCTTTTTATTTGCCACATTTTAATTAAACTATTATGAACTTCCTAAGCTTTAATGACATTATTTTGATATAAATGTTTATCTTCTGGAATCAGGGAAATTGGTAGTGATTAAAGCATTTCAAACAATAAATAGAATGCAGAATACAATTCGAAAATATTGCTTTTTTTTGTTATCTTTTTAATTTTCATGTTGTAAAATTCCTTTCTTCATAGAAATAATTTAATGAAAATTAAATTTAATGAACTTAAGCCTAATTAAAAATATTAAAAATTTGGATTAAAAACCACAAATAGTTCAACAAAGTAACCACAATACTAATTAAATTAAGAAATTTCATATTAAGAAATTCCATATAAGTCTTAAGGCCATGTCAGATAAAACTTTTGCTTCGCGTTGCGTTAGAGATTCGCTTTGACATCCAAGATGGAATATACATACTTATACGAAACATGTCACATAAAGTACTTTTAACGCAGAGCGAAGCGAAAAGTTAGGCAACTCTCATCTTTTTACGCGGTTTGACAATCTGCTAGTAATTAATCGACTGTTTCATCGAAAAATTGTGTCTAGCGAGGAGGCTCATTTCTGGCTAAATGGATACATAAACAAGCAAAACTGCCGCATCTGGGGTGAAGAACAGTAACATGCCGTACAAGAGTTACCGATGCATCCCGAAAAAAACGACAGTTTGGTGTGGTTTATGGGCTGGTGGCATCATCGGTCCATTTTTCTTCAAAAACGACCGTCAGCGTTACCGTTGTGCAACTTTAGTTGCAATTTGCAACCTTTTTGACGCTCTGACACTTTTTGTGCGACTTTTTCAAAATCGTCTAATTTTGCAACTTTTTCTAACTTTTTGCGACATTTTGGCCCTTTTTTGTACGTAAAATACTTTTTTTTACACTGCATAATTTCACATATTTTCCCTTAAAAATATCAATTTTGTTTTAAACATTCCCCGGGATATGTTACCTCATTGCATTGATCAGGGGCCAGATTCTGGCAGTCGTGATCGAGTACTTTCTCGATTCGAAAGCAATTTAATATCTAATTATTTCAGTCAATACTGAACGAATTGGAATTATTTTTTTGTTATTGTAAAGCATTCATTGGAGTTTAACTATACTGAAAAAATAATTTCGATTCGTTCAGTATTGACTGAAATAAAATTGCTTTCGAGTCAAGAAGGTACTCGATCACGAATGCCAGAATTAGGCCCCAGGTGATTATTTTGTATCCAGACAATTTCAACTACTGAAATGTATTGTATATGCCTTGTTTTGTATCGTCTTCATTGAATTTCCATGCCAATCTTGGATGATCGGCTTTGTTATTTAAAGCGTTTTAAGACCACCGTTTTTACCTCCAATGATCTCATATCTTTATTTAAAAATGTTATAAATGACAGGCTTTTATTAACGAATTTTAGATGGAAGAAAGAAAATCAAATGATAAATCATACAATTACATTATTAAAATTACAAATACTAACCATTTTTGGCATACAGTGGGAAGCTTAAAAATTGATTTTAATTAAGCACTGTACCTTAATTTAGACAAATAAGCAGCACACGTATTATTTCCACCGATTTTTTTTTTTTTTTTAAATTAGAATTAATAAAAAATAACTTAAGCAACAGGTTAAAAGTAGAAACTTGTGAGTCCCTGCTATCAACTCCAAATTTTGTAGATACTGAAATAGAAGGTTGGATAAGATGCCAAGTTATGAAGTTGTGTCAAAATACAAAAAAAGTTAAAGAACATAACACGTAAAGTTCATACATATATTAAATATGTATATACAAATACATTATTAAAAATCAATTAAATGTAAAATTAATACACAAGAGTGTATTTAAACACATTTTTGACAATTATTTCTCAGCTATTTATATCGTTTAAATTGTTAATTCCTTTTTGGTTTTGTGTTTTTTTGATTAACCATCGCCTTACCAAAGATTTTTATGTACATAGTTTCTATAATAATACAATACCCCCCCTGGGTGTTACTGCATGTCTATAAGCGATGAGAACAAGTTGTCGTCATACAACTATTTGCGGTTTTTTTTAAGTTTTCGTCATACAAATTTTTTTTAGTTTTTTTAACGAAAACAATTTGTTCTGTAAGTAAAAATTTCTTTTTAACTGAAGCAAATTTAAGAGAGTTATTAAAGAAATAAAACCGTAATTGTCACCCGGGTGGGTATTGGTAAGGCTAAAGTAATTAAAATGTTAAAAAAAAAGTGTGAGACTTAAATTTGAAAAAACGACTTTTTTTTGCGACTTTTTGTTTTAAAAACGACTTTTTGTGCGACTTTTCCAGAAAAGTTACCTTCAACGGCGAACGATATCGAGCCATGATACGCGACTTTTTCTTGCCCCAATTGGCTGAGTTGGACTTGGTTGATATGTGGTTTAAACAAGACGGTGCCACATGCCACACAGTTGGTGAGCAAATTATCTCTCGAAATGGCCCTGTTGGCCGCCAAGATCATGTTATTTGACGTCTTTTGACTATTTCTTGTGGGGTTATGTGAAGTCGTTGGTCTATGTGGACAAGCCAAACACGATTGAAGCCTTATGCCTAATAAAACACTGATGGTTTAAACGCTGGTTTAGTTGAACTAAACTGGAATTTATATGTAGTTAAAACTCAACAACCATAAATCAGTGTCCCCAAAAAAATAACATATGGCAGCACTTCGACAAATATTGGCAAATTCATATAATTTGTACTGGTAGTTTAAACGCCCAATTTTATGCGTTGAAAGATGGTTTATATGTTTAATGATTTATAGATTTGTTGGTTTAAACACATTTTAAACCAAAAAGAGAGTTTAACTTGCGCTGATTTTTAAGGCCTTAGAGTATAACAAAACACGTGTTATTCATGGAATACAGGCCGATATGCTCAAAAAAGTGGTGCAAAATTGGATCTTACGCATGGACCATTTGAACCGGAGCCGCGGGCAACATTTACATGAAGTTATTTTTAAAAAGTAAATGGCAAAGACCAATTTATCGATTCCAACAAAAATTTTGAATATATGATGCAAATTTGAGTTTTTTATTCGATTTTTTAAAAAACCGCTTAAAAAATCACCCATTATCATTTTTTTTTTTTATTTATTTATTTTTTTTAACACACAATACGTGAGTGTTGCCAAAGTTTTTATTGTTTTATACACCTTTTGCTTTGCGCTTTTCTGTCCAAGTAAGAAACGTAACGCAAAGCGAAGAAGTTGTATCTGACACGGCCTTTAGTTCACTCGCTTCAACTTTACTTGCTCCATTACCCAGGGCTGTCAGATATGGCGATTCTCCCCAAACGTGGCGACTTTGAAACGTGTTTGGCGGTGGGATTTTCCATTTGGCGACTGGCGTCTTTTTTTAGGCGATTTTTATTATAAGTGGCGATTTACTTGGCTATTTTTTCCATTTATATTATTTAAGCGATTTTTTTAACAGTTTGTCATTTTTTTATCATTACTAATTAAAAAAAAAATCTAACAATTTTTTTCACATGATTTTTGTTTTGGTATCGTTTTTAATGAATTTTATATTCAGTCACTATTTAATTTTAAAAGATATGAAATCGATGAGGCTAAAGTGCACGATCTTATAGACTTATAGACAAAATTTACTTAATTTTAGTTTTTTTTTAACAGAAGCGATATATTCCTTTATTGCATCAAAGTCATGTCTCAAAAAAAATCGAACTTGGCAAAATGCGATTAACGTTTTTAAAAATGTAAATTTATACAGTAATTTTTGCACGATTTTTTGTGAAGATAAATCAAAAGTGCTCTTATCTTAAATGAATTTAGCTGCCTTAATGTGCAGGTACACAATTGTGGTTACCTGCATAAAAGTGCAGCTAAAGTTAATTGTTTAAAAGAAGAATAAAAATCGTTTTTATCAATAAATTGATATTTTATTAAAATTTTATAAAATTTAATATTTATATGAAAAAGTGACCACCATATTTTGTTATGTGGGCAGCTAACTTTGATATTTTATATGAAAATATTTTAAAGCTGCCCAAAAATATGAAAAATATGCAGGTAAACAAAATGCACGTAGGAAAGGATTTTGAAGAATAATTACAGAAAATATGTATTGGGCAGTTAAGTCAAAGTGAAGCTAACTTAAATTTTTTGCATGAAAATAATTTTAAAATGCCAAAAATGTTGTGCATTTATCTTAAATGTGCAGCTATAGAAAGTGCACTTAAAAAAGGAATTTGTATGGAATTTAAAATAATAATGACAAAAATTTGTAATTTTGTGCACTTAAACAAAAGGCAGTTAAGTCAAAACTACTGTATACAGATTTAATAAAATATATTTTGCTATAACTTCGGTTCAGTTTTAGATAAGTTACTGATATTTTTATTTACATATAAAGAAGGTAACACTTTTGCTCAAGTAACTTAAAATTTTTTATTTTTTGAGATATGACTATGTTGCAATAAAGGAGCGATATGATCTCCTTTTTATATTATTTAAACAAAATAACAGAAACTTAACAAAATTTTATTTTTGGTCGACTTTTTTGTATTTTTTTCTGTTGGCGATTTTTTACTGAAATATTATACTAGCTTTTTTCGGTATGCAAAATCTATTTAAAACAAAAAAATGTTACGAAAACTGAACAAAATTGACGTTTGGCCATTTCTGACAGCCGGTTTGGCAATGGAGCTCAAAAAATCTGACAACCCTGCCATTACCATGTTTAGTTCTCTGTCATGTCGTACATGTGAAGTTACAACATCAAAATAAACACATTTCTAGACAATCATAGATTTCGGTTTTCTTTCTCTTTCTGTTGTTACGAATAAAATTTCATTATTCCAATAACACAGTTCAAAATCTTGAACCAATTGAGACCCCCAAAATCTAAAAGCTTATGATTGTAGAAGAAAAACCCTAGCTGGGTTTTGAATTATTAGCTAAGGTTTTTTTTAATTCGCTTTTGAAGTTTTCGACTGGGGGTGGATTTTAGTAGTATTTTTAAAAACATGCACTGCTTCTTAAGTCTATATCTCGCGAACTATTCGAAATATGGCTTGTCTCTATTCGGCAAATTTTTAGCTCTTAATCAGATCTAAAAATTTTACCTTGAGATAAAATCAAAAAAACAACATCATCTTACTCAAAACAGCAAAACTGTCAAAAAACGTAAAGACAAAGACAAAGGAAACAAAACAGTTGCAATCTACAGGAAAGAATATGAAAAGAAAATGGAAAATTTACTCGAAGACAAAAATACTTACCAGGTTATGAACATGGACCCTACCAGCAAATTAGTAAGAACTAATAACAGCATTATTAGTCAATTATACAGGGATAAATATATAGATAATTGGCATAAACATAGGCTCACTTGTTCGGCTGCAACGGCACCTAGAATTTACGGGTTACCTAAAATCCATAAATGTGGGATACCTTTACGACCCATAGTATCATCTATTCAAGTCCCGTGCTATCAGTTAAGCAAACACATAGGACTCATACTCAAGAACATTATCTCGGAAAAATATAACATTAAAAACTCTATGGAACTAAAAAAACAGCTGAAGGACATCACCATTAATAAAAATGACACACTGGTTTCGTTTGACGTAGTTTCTCTTTTCACCAATGTTCCTGTTTACACAGCGATAAAAAATATTATGAACCAATGGCACACTATTGAGACGAAAACCAGTATCCCAAAATCCAAATTCTTGGAAATTCTGAAATTCTGTTTGAATGACAACAACTATTTTACATACAATAACAAAATATACAAACAGATTTTTGGTATGCCAATGGGAAATCCCCTTTCCCCTACTATTGCCGATATTGTTTTGGATAATTTACTAGACGCAGCCTTGGCAGAATTGAAAAACAAGAACGTCAACATCAAATACGTGGCAAAGTACGTAGATGACATACTGGCTGTAATAGACATTAAGGACAAAGACGATATACTTACAGCACTCAACGGGTATCACCCGAAGATTAAATTCACCGTTGAGGTGGAGACGAACAGAGAAATAGCATACCTTGACACAAAATTACATAGAGAGGACAATAAAATAACGTTTGACTGGTATGCAAAAAATACATCGTCTGGCAGAATTATCAATTTCAACGCTACTCAACCTAAATCTCAAATAATAAATACTGCAAAAAATTTTATACGTAGAGTTCTTGATATTAGCGATAAACAACACCACAGCAAAAATAAACTGGCAATCACGAAATTACTTAAAGATAATGCTTTTCCTACAAATTTAATTAAAAATTTAATAACTGCCTATAAACCTATAATAACAAACACAAATGGTAACATTGAAAAGGAGGAAAAATATTTTATCAGTGTAAAATACATACCGGGCCTCACGGACAATAAAAACATAAAAGGTGCAATAGATAAAAATGACATGAGCTTTGCTTACAAACCAAACAAAACATTAAGTGCAATATTTACAAATACAAAAACTCCAATACACAAACTACAACAAAATAATGTAGTGTATGAAATACCATGCAAGGGAGACAACAACAACAGCTGTGACTTAGTTTACATTGGTACGACCAAAAGGAATTTGGAGACAAGAATGGGAGAACACAATTCAGACATAAACAAAAACAAAGAAAGCACTGCATTATCACAGCACATATTACAAACAAAACACAAACCTGATTTTGACAACATAAGAATACTTGACAAGGTAAATAACGTGAGGAAAAGATATACAACAGAAAGCTTAAGAATTCAACAGAAAATAAATAGAACAATGAATAAAAAAGAAGATACTGACAATTTAAGCGCCAGTTATAGAGTTGTTTTGAAAAACAGTAGATGACACCACTAGTGTTGGCTTTTATGTTTTTAAAAATATATTAATGTAATACAAATTTGTTTCTTTTCACTGTAAGTTCGTTACATTTATATTTATTGTATTATTAAATGTTGATGGTTTTATTTTATATTAATAGACGAATCCCCTGAAGAAGTGAACATAAAATTCACGAAACGTCGGGAAAAATGAAATAAAAAATTTTGCATTTTTATTTTCACAAATGGAGTTAGGCCTCACCAGCTAAATATATATAATAAAAATATATATTAATACAAGTAAAATTTCGTCATTTATTTTTATTATTGATGATGGAAAATATAAGGACATTTCAAATAATAACTTCAAACCATATTGTACTTAAGAAAACATTTTGGTTCATTTTATGAAACTGGCTTTTGCGAAACAGATCGCACTTTTCGTACGAAATAAAATATTTTTTGATTTAATTTTTGTTTTTTTAAGGCTTTTGAGATGCTTTTTGTTAATGTTTGACAGTAGCTTAAGCCAGCTAATGCATATTATATATGGGCCTTTAGAAAAATTGATGATTTTGAACATAAGGAAGAAAAAATTGAGAAGACGAATGGAAAGTTTTAGTAAAAAAAATGCTAAGTCATTCCAAGCAATCGGTGTGACTATGATATTAAAACTTCAGTTTTTAAATAATCTTTTAGCAGAGTTCAAAAAACCATTGCCAACAAAATCTGAGGAGCAAGGTGAGCGCTTTCACCAAGTAGCCATTTCGATGAAAATGCGGATCGAAGGGAAAAATTGGATGCGGTGCTTGGGGAAGTATGCTGGTCTAGCCATAAGGTATTTTCATACGAAAACAGAGCTAGCGAAACGTTTGGAAACATGTTTTCAGATGATGAGACTAGTTTCGAAAGCGACGACTAAAGTTCAATATATATTTAAAAAGATTTGAGGTGTTCTTATTTTTCATTCCTTATGTTTTTAATCATCAATTTTTCTAAAGGCCCAACTATAATATGCATAAGCTGGCTTAAGCTACTGTCAAAACAAAAAGCCTCTCAAAAACCTTTAAAAAAACAAAAATAAAATCAACAAATATTTAATTCCATAAGGAAAGAGATATAGAATTAAGAATCAGTACATGTTTTTTTTGAAAATTGTACTAAAATCTTCCCCCAGCCGAAAACTTCAAAAGCGAATTAAAAAAAACCTTAGCTAGTAATTCAAAACCCAGCTAGGGTTTTCCTTCTACTATCGTAAGCTTTCAGATTTTGGGCGTCTCAATTGGTTCAAGATTTTAGTACTGCACTGTGTAATAAACGAATTGTTAAGAATAAATAAAGTTAAAAGAAATGAAAAAGAAAACTGAAACAAAAAGACCTTAACCTTGCGTATGACCTAATACTCCTCCATAACCGGGCTATGCCCATTACGTCCCCTTGCAAGTTTTCAAAACTTCGACTAATTTACCTAAGAATAGATTTCCTAGCCATTTCTATTCTGTTACATCGGACAGTGACACAAAATGTGCTCAACTGTCTTTATCTCCTCAGTATTCTTAAACATACGACAGATGTTCGTTGTGTCGGATTCCCATATCAGTGTAATTCGCTCAATCATGCAATGACATGTAATTACAGTCGCTTAAACATCCCATCGAATCTGCCTTGTTTAATTCCAGCAATAACGGCCATGATACTTTGCAGTCCGTTCTGCTTTTTCATGCAATTTTAGTTTTATTAAGGATCCACTCTATTATCTTCGTTAAATAAAAGCATAACGGAGTTGTAACGCAAGTTAGACCTGCAGTTTTATGTACTGCTGATACCTTTTTCAATAACCATCCACTTTTTTTTATATACTTCTTAATCCAATGTATGCTTGAAATGGTTAAAAAAATGTTAAGTCAAGTCAATCATATTACGAATAATTATTAAATAAAAAAAAGAAAAGCTTTTTAGTGAATACAAATTACATTAATACAATAAAATAAAAAAAAAAAAAAAATATGATACGAAAACAAAACTTAAATAAAAACAAATAAAACAAGAACTATAACTCAAATTGACATTTTAAGTACTTTAATACAATCTCTTGTATCTTAAAGAAGATAAAGTATCTTGATTACATTTTCTAAACATCTTACAAATTGTAGGCGTGTATGTCTGTGTCATTGAGTCGTTTATTAGCTTCTGGCAAAAAGAAGATAGAATATTGTTTGTGTTTTAGTATTTGTAATGTTTGAAGTAAAGATATTGTTTTAAGCTGTTTTTGTTTTATTTTTTTTTTTTTTAAAGTTCTTTATATAGAAGAGTTTTGCCATTTAAGCCAATTGAAAAATTCTAAACATATTTCATATATTTTGCTTAATTTTCTTTTATTTTTTACAGCTTTATACTAGAAATTCCAAAATGCAAAATCTTTTATAAAAATTAAATAACCAAAGATTTTCATCATCAGTATAGATGGGGAAAAGAGTAAATATCCAATTGGTAAATACCCGGTAAATAGGGAAAATTGGGTAAGAATGTGTATATACCCTGGTATTTACTCAAAGGGTGGGTATAAAAGTTGTGAACACAATTTGATAAAAATGTTTTGTTTAATTTAAACAATACTAGCTGCTTGGTCCCGGCGCTGCTCGGGATTTTCTTAAGTTTATGATTCAACTCATTTCGAGTCATTTTCAGTGGGGCCACCTGTCTGAAATTGGTCATATCAACTTATAAACCTTCGCCGGCTCATGCTCAATAACTTTGCTAAAGACCATAGCATCGTCAAATGCAGAGTTTACGATTTAATTCATACTGGGTAATTTTCAATGGCGCCACCTATTTTAGATTTTTTTTATTCTATTTTTATGCTATTCTTTTTACTTGGTCAGAGACCATTCCGAATTGGTACGAATCATCGAAATCGGTCCAGCCGTTCTTTAGTCATAAACGTAGTAACTAACGCCACTTTCTTTATATATATATATATATATATATATATATATATATATATATAAGAAGAAGATTAGCTTAACTAATAAACACATACATACCTTGTTAACAATTTTAAATTAATATTTTCCGCTTAATTGCAGTTTTAGTACAATTTAACAAGCTTTTTGATATTAAATGTCGTTTAAAAAAACGAAAAGTATTTTAAAATTAAATTAATTTTAATGACAGTTAATAATTGCCATATGAATTTATACTTTATAAATAGCCAAATAAATTCCCACAAAAGGTATAGATCTGGTATTTACCCAGACTTAAGGTAAATACCCGGTAGAATCCCATCTATAATCATCCGTTTTTGATTTCATGACTATAAGAATATAATATTACAAGTTCAGTTTTTTTTATCTCTTTATTTACATTATTCTATATTTGACACACAAATATGCAAATTACTTTCAAATAATGTCATAAAACCTTTATTACAACGTGTCTTAAAAGTTCATGTTTGTAAAAGTTAGGCTTAGCTAATGTAAGGCATAAAGTGGCCTTTAAATATTTTTCGTTGTTATAGCTTTCCTGTAAGATAGATATAAAATTGTTTAAAATATGGCAATACTTTAGCAAATACCGCATACTTTTGACATTTGTTTACACTCAACACATTTTGATGTTAAATGACAACTGTCAATGCATAAACCACACGTTAAGGGCCATTACTACAACCTATCCTAGGAGAAAGAGAACTAGCACCAATCTTTTCACGTGACTGTTCTAAAATGGTAGATGCCGGTTGTAGTTCTAAAGCTAAGATCCCACTATCGGCTCAAATAGCACAATCTGTGACGATTTGTATCGTGCATATCGGCGCACATTTAAAAACATTGCACAATTTATTCTTGGGTGGTCCCATTATAGTCGCACATTGTGACAAGTTTTTTCGGTTCATATCGGCCAAAACTCAATTGCGACAATAATCGGTACAATGCGGTCACACTATCGTGCTATTTGGGCAAATTAAATCATATGATTTTGTTTATTTGCTTTTTGGCAGACATAATTTTACTTTAGAAATTCGCAAAATTTTCCGTCTACATATTCCATTGTGTTTCCTAACAATTTTAAATAATGTTTTAATATATAATAAAAAATGTATTCAATTTTATTTAAACTTATTGCCGTTGTTCTTTTTTTTTAATTATTGTTTTGTAAACAAATGTTTACAAACCAGGGATGGCAACATCGATACAACCGCAAAGCGAACTGTTTTTTATCATTTAACAGTACAAATGTACTATTTAACGTTTTAATACATAAATAATAGATAAAACAAATGTAATTTTGGTACAATTAAGCTCAAAAAAGTAAAATTTCAGTAGCCAGTTGGTGCAATTTAAAAATTTCGTTTCGCCGTCCCTTGCTGATTGGCGACTTTGATCGGCGCACAAGTGGCCGATAAAAATCGGTACATACTAAACAATTTAACTGCTTCACATTGTGCAAAAGAGTGTTCACATTATCGGCGCATCAAGGTTAGTTTTGATTGTCCACAGTAAGCACAATTGCGGCACAGATTGTCGCATATTAAAAAGTTTTGACCGTTTACACTATCGGCACATGAAATACGACAAAAATTGGTACATTGCGCCGATAGTGGGATCTTAGCTTAACACTTTATATGAAGGGAACTTATCATAGCGATGTCCTAGGAAAAGGTTAATTGGCACCTTTTTACACTTTGTAACAGGTTACTGAAACAGCCTGAATGGGTAAATTCAGTTATATTGCCAGTCGCAGATATTGTCCCGAGTGAACCGACTAGGTGTACTAGCTAAAATTATGACAATTTACCGCCTCCTAGGCCAACACTATGTAAATTTGAAAAGGCTTTTTTATTTTAAGTAAAAGAACCAGACGCTACCCGCACAAAATCCTGTCTCATGACTAGTTTTGTGTCAATTATTTTTCCTCTGGAGTAACTAAACTTTAAACACATTATCTCCAATTGAATGACATGTCTTTATTTCACCTCACTATCACAATTTTCTCCTTTTTATTATAAAATTGTGTTCACTACTTCTGGAATAAGTGCTTTGAGAACAATTAACACTAATTTTCTGCAGGGTAGTGATAAAGCTCCTGATAGTTAACGTGAACAATAGCTGTCGTGAACGATAAAGAGACCATATAGTTTTCTCCATTATTACAAATGTCTGATAAAATAAAAAATGTAATTTATATACTGTGGCAACATTGCAGTAGGTTATTCTAGAAATTTTATAACCTTTCACTAAAAAGAAAGAAATACATAATCCGTTAAAATTTTTGAAGATATGTATTTGCATTTCAGTCACATCATCTTTTTTAAAAACACAAATAACGGTTATTTTGGAATATCTCAGAAACTGATCTTCTTTTGACAATTCTGACTTCATATTCGGATTCAGCGCAAAATTGTACATAAAGATTAGGTGTGAAATTCATTTGGTCAAAAAACTCACGTAGTGATATTATTACCTACTACTACTTTTTGTTACTGTTACTGTTAAGACAATTTTTTTTTCAGATTTTATTGAAACCTTAACAATCAACGCTCTTTACACTCTAAACACCCACTACTAAGTACTAAAACTTGTAAAAATTTAAATATTTTTGCTTTTGTGTGTGTGTACGTGTCATGCTTTATATTTATTTGTATTTCCCTTTTTATCCTCTTTAATGTTAAATATTTATAAGTATTGGTAATTTTATTAAAGAAACTTAATACGTAAATCGTTTTAAAAAGTTATTCACACACAAACACCTGAATATTTAGATGTAACAATATCAAGACTTCAAAAATTACAACAATGATTCTATTTTGAAGAAAAATACTTAAATTTGTTAGAAAAGCAGAAGATGAAGAAGAAGAAGAATACAACCAAATCTCCCCCCCCCCCCCCCCCCCCAAAGAAAAATGTTACGAAAAGTATTTTTATGCATGATACAACACATTAAATTATTTTTAACTTTTACAAGATTACTTACCAACTTTAGAGTTTATCTTATTTTGCGGAGCAAAAAACGACTGACTCTCGTCTTGTAACAGGTGTTGTAATACAGGCGCGGATCCAGCTGGAGCCCTAGGGGGGGGGGGGGGTAATTTTTTATGATACAAAAAAAAATTAGTTTTTTAAAGTTTATTAAAAAAAAACTCAACAATAAGTTTAAATAAAATAAAGAATCAGTTCAATATAAATTTAAATAACTTAATCTTTTTAAAAAAGCAATTTATGATTTCCTTGTGCGGCAAATTTAGATAGTACAAGATTAGGACCAATTTCAATTTCATGATGAATGTGCTTCATGGCTAAGCTATTCAGTCTATCTGCTGTCATTGTTGATCTGAGCCATGTTTTTATTCGACGAAGGATAGGAAATGACCTCTCGCTCGTAGCATTACTGACGAGCATTGAAACGAAAATTTGAAATATTTTTCTCAGATTTGGGTAGATATCTTCATCACAGTTTATTAAAGCATCTACAACATTTTCTGATCGATTTTCAGATATTGTCCATGTTTGTTGCCAATGCAACAGTTTAGACTCAAGTTTAGATGTTAGTAGGTGTTTATGACTTGATAACACTCTGAGGTAGAATTTTAGATATGTTTAATACATTTAGGATATCTTTAAGGAAAGTTGTTTTGAGATCTTCTAAAATAAATGAAATAAGAGGAATGTAACCGACAACTCGGTAGTAATCTTCAACATTTTGGATGTGATCGTTCAAATCTTGTGTTTTAGATTGGAACCTCGATTTGAACGCAAATAACTTGAACTTTTTCAAAAATCGCTTTAAATTGTTCTTCGTCTTAATGTCTTTTCTTTTTAAGGCTCATGATTAAAGTTTTGATTAGGCTTGATCCTTTTTAAAGATCTATATCGTGCTTTTGAAAAATTATACTAAGCGGCTGTGTAACACTAAGTATCACACTTAAAAAAAAAATGAAAAAGTGTAAAATTGAGTCGTGACAGTCCACCCATCTTGTCTCGCATAATGTAGAGTTTGGCTCCCAAATACTTTGCTTAAACTGCGTTTCGCTTGAGATGATTATATTTAAAAAATTTTGTCGTTTCTTTAACAAATGATACAACTTTTTGTATTAATGGCACTTTATTGCTTTTAGAAATTGAGTTGTTTGATTGATACACTGAAAGAATTTTCTTCAGAATACCAATGAATTTTGACATTAATCCCATGAAAAATGGCATTAAAAAGGAACCTATGCAGCGCTTCGTTGGATCAATGAAGCCTGTTTCATTAAAATGTATTTAATGAAACATTACATTAGATCTATGAATGTTATTCATTGGATGAATACTTTCAAAAAAGTAAAAAAAAAAATTTTTTTTTATTTTTTTTTTTTTTTTTTTTTGAATTTTTGTTTTTAATCAAAATTGTTCTCATTCAACTTTTTTTTTTAACCAGTGTCGCTGGCGGGAATCGATCCCGCAACCTCGGCGCTGATATACTTTTTTTTTATTTTTTTTTAATTTTTTTGAATTTTTTTTTTTTTTTTAAATCAAAGTTTGTTCTTATTCAACTTTTTTTTAACCTCTGGCGGGAATCGATCCCGCAACCTCGGCGTTGATAGACTAGCTCACTACCAGCTAGCCTACTGGGGCAGTGTAGTTTTTGAATGAAAAATGTTATTTGCCATTACTCAATTAAGAGCGTAAATATGAGATTAAATTGTCATAACATAACAACAATAACAACGTTGATTTTTTTTGCAACGCATAAAAAAAGACGACATAAAGAGAGAACAAGCTTTTTCGTATACATTATTTGGTTGACAACAGTATAAAATAAGGGTGTGTTTTTTAAAGGGGAACATTTATTTGTTCAGTACTTAGTACATACTATATGTATTTTAGTATGATCATATTAGAGAAAACCAAAAACATACGTATTTATGGATTGAAAGTTTTTGTTTCATTACTATAATGACATTTTTCATTGCCATAATGAAAATTTAAAGTTATGAAGGCATGCTTTTTCGAAATATTTTTATACTTTTAGTTATTGAGACTATAGAGTTATTTAAATGTTAAAAATAATTTTTTTTTTTTTTAATTATTGAAATATGTTGCTTTTACAAAAAAATTTTTGATTTCATAAATTTAATGGCATATTACATTAGATGTATGAAATAATTAAATCTTACATTTATTAATTAACAATTAAACATATTTTTAAGGAAACTATAATTTTGTATTAATTTATGAATAAAGTTATGTTTGTATATTGTATTTTATGTTCCCAATTAAAATATTTTGTTTAACTTGGACAAACTTTAGTTTTCATATATCCAATGAAAATTTTTAACGTAATTACGAAATCCAATGAATCGAATTTGACGAAAATACTTCATTATAACTACGAAATTCCATTTGGACAATGAAAATTTTCATTTAACCAGTGAATTTTTTTTTATGAAAACGATTCATTAAATATATGAAGCATTTTTCTTTCAGTGTAGGAATAGTGCCTTCGCATTAATTGACACATCAACGTCATTATCAACAAAGCCAATACATTTTTCCCTAACAACTTTTTGTTGTATGTTGAAATATCTTAAAGATAAGGAAATCTAGATTTTCCCCGACAAATCCGTGCTTTCGTCAAAAATTATCGAATAGAATTTTGATTCATATATGTATATGTATTTCAAAATTTCAAATTCAAAGCCTACTGTGATGAAAATGTGATACGAAAAACGGTTGTATTCAAATGTATATAATAATAATTATAATAACATATACTTAGGCTTGTATTTAATTCAACCGCACGCATTTTCAAGTCAAACGTTTACTCTTTGGATATAGATGGTACCTACTGGAATTGAATGTAGGATAATAAGTATTTAAATACAGTAAACTAGAAGTTTCATTGGAAATATCTAATAAATAATGATAAGGATTAAGATTTGGATACTTATTGAAAATTTCGTTACAGATTCAATAAACAAAACAAAACTTGCTGGGCTTTCCAAAAATTTTGTATATACATATAAAAAAAATAGTATTATTGGTAATTCTTGTATTATCGAAATAAACAAAACATATTTTTTTAAAATTTAGGGGGGGGGGGGGATTTCCTTTTTTTCTCCCCCCTGAATCCGCACCTGTGTAATGTATCTTAGACAGGGGTGGAAAGTTGATTTTCTAAGTTTGTGCCAACTTTTTGAACAAAATGTACTTTTTAGACAATGGCAGTAGCCTTTTTTAGTTTTTTGAATCAACATTAATTTTGTGCGGTTGATATATTTTGTAGGATCTCGAAAAGGCGCGATTTAACACGTTTGCGAACGAATATGGAATAAATGGAATAGATTCCTTCAATATATTGTTAGGTTTTTACTTCTTAAGACGCGTTTCCGCTTATTCCTTTATAATAAACCTTTGAGTTCTTTTAGGTGCAACCCAAAATAAATACACACACTTAATCAATAGAACAAACTGTATTTAAATTAACTATAAAGTTCACAAAATGTATTCACTGTAGTTATTAACGAATTTATGAGCATTTATGAGTCAGCCTGTATTTAAAGATCACAACCTTCTAACTGTTTTTAACATTTATGCATCTAAATCTAAAGTGGAGTTGAAATACAATTGTGCAGAACAATAGAAAGTAGTCAGTATCAGGGAATAGGCTCTTTAGGAGATGGAATAACAGCACCTTCGGATTAAAACACGATTCTGCTTTTATGTGTATTGTACAAAACTGATTATGGGCTGTATAGTGCTATCTTTATACGACGATATAAACCACTCGTTTCGCTCTCTGAAACTAGTTTGCCAAACATGCTGTTCATACGATTCATTCTTGATTCATTTTGACATTTTTTTTTTGTGTTGTTAGTGTGATTTTTTTTTTTTTTTTAAATATATATAAAAGTAAATAAAACTTAAAAATATATTATTTAATACTTTAATTAATATTATTATGTTATTATTATCACTTTATTTAATTAAACATCAATTTTTTTTTTTATTTTTTTCTTTGTTTTGATTTTTTTTGAGAGCTAGTTCAGATAAACTAAACATAAATGTTATCAAAATTGGTGATGATAATACATTTTTCTTGTTTCAAAATAAAACCACCTTTTTCTCTCTCAATTTTGTATGGGAAAACAAGGAATGAGAGAGCGAAACACGAATATTGCTGTGCGTGTGAACATGGTATAAAGGTAGCAACAAAGTCTAAAATGAGCCAAAGAAAGTACAATTATAAAAAGTTTGCCATCTCTGATCTTATGTACGCAAGCAATTGCATTAAAATATTATTAAAGGAAAATAAAAAAAATGAATTACAGAAAATTGGAATGAATTGACATTTTTCCATCCTCATCATTTTTAAATTTTACGTTAGACATGAAAATAAAAATTGGAAAATTAAAGGAAACATACTTTTAGGAAAACCATTAAGAAAAATAAAAATTATATAAAGCTAAGCATTTTTTTTAAGTTGTTAAGAAAGTGATTGGCCGTTTTTAGAGTACTAAACATAAATCCTTATATTAAACAATTTAAAAATGTTAGCCTTATTTATAAATAAGAAACTTATTAGTTTTTTAGTCAGGTCAAACTTTTAAGCTTTTTGCTTTAAAAAAAAATTGTTTGCAGGACTTCTTAAAAAATGCTTTATTCTTCGTTATCCTTGTATCTACGGTATCATTTTTATCAACAACATTTTTAAAGAGATAACAGCGATTGTTATTTTGTTTGGGCGACACGAACTAAGACTCAATAAAATAATGCCCAATTGAGAAAATTAAATAAAATCTAATAAAAATGCTTTATTTTAAAATTGGGCAAAAGTACCAAAGTACGCAAAACAGAATAAAATTGCCCCTTCAAGTTATTATTTGTTGTAAATGTGTATGTCTTTTGCAGCCTAAATGAGCTTAATTAAAAAGCATCCGCAATTGCCCACTTTTACCACCTAAATGGCAGACTTTCAAAATGTATTTTCATTGTGACATGCCATCGTTGTTACAAAAATTCGTTTGGGATCTCAAAAATATTTGAAAAAACATGATAACAAAAAGTACCAAAAGAACGAATTTTTACCCTTTTTTGCCCTTTAAAATTAGAATTGCCCGAACCTATATCACTGGTGATAGTTTTAGCCAAAATATAAATAAACTTTCAAAACTAAACAGTCTTAATGGGATTGATCAAAATGTACCGATAATTCCCTTTATTTACCCAGTAAAAACCTGATTTTCGAAATGGCTTTTTCATGATATGACTATGTTCATAAGCCGCACCAAGCAGTAACCCTTTGTCGATGCATCAGCATTCCCTCGTGGATTCTTATTTGCGATTGTGGACATATTTGGTCGATTATTTGACAAAAAAAAAAAAAAATCACGAAGTGTTCGAAATTAATTTTTGTTTTAACGCCCATTTTCGTAAAAGGCTTCAACAATCTAAACGCGCTGCTTTATTGTCTTCCTCTCCATGGTTGAATTTGTCGAACTCCAAAACAAACAAATGTCAAATTATGTTGGGCAAAAAACTTGACGTTAAGTGTGACTCACAATTAAAATCGTGCATTATGGTTGGACCACTTTTTATATATTCGACTTGTTCAACAATACTGTATTAATTCAAAATTTAAAAATTTTCGGTAGATGCAAAACAGTTTTTAATATTACATTAAAGGCATTTGAAAAAGAATTTTTAAACCAACCTTTTCACGATATTTTAACAGCGGCTTGATATGAATATAACGTGCAGATTATTTCCAAAAAGCAAAAAAATATACAAATTTTGAGTTAATACACAATATGTTGAACAAGTGCGATATATTAGAACAGCCATTTAACATGTGCGTATTATCGGAAACCTACAACTGACGTTAGTACTATTGATTGTACTTTGGGGACCATATGTGTACATTGGAACCAGATAATATCTAGTACATTAAAGTAAATCTTGTCTACCAACAGACTAAAACAGAGCAAAATGTAAATGAGTTGTAGAATAAACTTATCATAAGAGATTTACTACAGCATGACAACAAATATGATTGCAAATGACCTATTCTCGCTATAGTTTTGTAAGTGTTTTTGAGAATGTGCCCCGTTATTTATTAGCTAAAGTTTTCAGTCTGTGTTATGTTCAAAGAGTGAAGTATTTTAAAGTGTTTAAAACAGTATACAATTTAAAAAGGTAATTAAATATTATATAAGTAAAAAACTTTTTATAAACATGCCATATAGATTTAAACGGAGTGTTCGTAAAGAATGTAATCTTATTATAGATTCGAAAAGTTTTTTTCTGTAAGCGTATTCTTTACCTATATTTCTTATATGTATTATAAGAAATCATACCAATTGATAAATTTTCATTATAAAACTATTTTAAATAAGCTTTTTATAATAGTAATGACAGCACTTTTCTAAGCATTAGTCTTATGTTAGTAAGCTTGCTACAAGTTCTTGGTTTGTTAAGTACAACCTTCCCAACAAACTAAAACGATATAGAAAGAACTTGTAGCAAGCTTATTTATTTTTATTTATTTATTTATTTAATTAGTCTATGGATTAACTCCCTTCAGACAAAAATTACAAAATATTACAAAATTTTAAAAGAATATTTAACATCATCTATTTAAATATAAAATTAAATTCTGTTTGATAGTATTAATATCCAAAGTTATATCAATAATACTGTACAGATCATTAAAGTTTACACATGCTTGACGAAAAGGGTCGACATTTGCATAATTTTGTTGAAAGTATTTAATTGATAACGGCTGGTAATAACGTGTAGGACGTTGGGGAACATTAAAAAATAAACTGTTTAACAGGAACTCCGAGCAAATATTGCCTTTAATTAGATTGATAACAAACAGGTGTGATTGCAGACCCATATGTGTCTCAGTTAATGAAGTAGAAATTGTTGGAAAAGTGTGAAATATCACATTCAGCATTGTTCGGCGGCTTTTTAAAGTTGGTAAATGAATCTCCAATAACCTGGTTCTATATGGAGGAAGATATGTAGATGGATTTGGGTAAGTGCTCCGTAGTATGAATAGCAGAAATTGTTTTTGTATAGACTCAATACGATCACTATGAACGTTGTAATATGGGTCCCAAATTATTGAGCCATATTCGATTATAGGTCTGACAAGTGCTATGTACAACTGTTTTGTTATAGATCTATCCGAGAATTCCTTTGACCAACGTTTAATAAATCCAAATACACAACGAGCTTTATTAGTACACATATTTATATGTTCAATAAAAGATAACTTACTGTCAAATAATACACCGAGATCCAAGAAAACATTAACAACTTCCAATTTGTAGTCACCAATAAAATAGCAGCCAATTGGTCTAGTTTTTCTGGAAAAACGTATATGTTTGCATTTTTTAAAATTTATATCCAGTAAGTTTATTTGGCAACAATTATGGAATAAATTTAAATCCTGTTGTAAGTGGGGTTGAACAATGGAGTCAGCACAGCTTGAAAACATTTTTACATCGTCAGCATACATACATAAGGCTTAAGCTTAGAAAAGTGTTGTGATTACTATTATTTAAGGCTTGTTAATAATTATTTAATAATGAAAACTGATCCCTTGCGATAATATTACTTGACTACAAGCTTAGGTAATACCCTCTCAAATACTTTTGCGGTTGAACTTGGTGTAAAACAAGGTTGTATTTTAAGCCCTTTACTATTTTCTTTGTATGTAAATGACCTTCCCGATGAGCTACCTGGCGGTTTAAATGTAGCAGGAACAAATGTCAAAATTTTACTTTATGCACACGCAGAGAAAAAACATGTTTAAATATGGTCACCTCCAACAATACTATGTTTAAAGAAAATTTGAACCATAATATGGTTGTCGGTGACACAAATATGGTTAAATTAGACATCCATCAAGAAGCCACAACCATATTATGGTTGCCTGTAAACATTTTATGGTTAAATATGACAATAATTTGTTTTTAAGTTAACAATAGTATTTTCCTCTTTTTCAAGTGCAACATACTATGGTTAAAAACCAACCATGCTATTATAAGTGTTAAACATATTTTAGTTATTATTAAACATAATATGTTTGGAGGCAACCATAATATGGTTGTGGCTTCTTGATCGATGACTATTTTTTACCATAATATGGTTGTCGTTGACAATAATATGGTTAAATTAAACATAATATGGTTAAAATTGTCTTTAAACATAGTATTGTTGGAGGTGACCATATTTAAAAATGTTTTTTCTCTGGGTGCAGATGATATAGTTCTACTTTCGGATTTACCTGTGGATTTGCAGCAAATGATTGATGCTTTATATGCTTACTGCTCTATTTGGAGCCTAAAAGTAAATTTAGATAAGTCTAAAATTCTCATATTTCGAACAGCCACACGATTACCCTCTACCTTGAAATGGCATTATGGAGCTCAAGATATAGAAATCGTTAATAACTACAAATATCTTGGAATTATAATTGCATATAATTTATCTTTCAAGAAACATCTGACTGACAAGCTTTCTGACTCGAAGTTAGCAATAAACTCGGCATGGTTAAAATATATATTAAATCCACAAATATCGCAAAATAATAAAATAAAAGTCGTTCATGCTGCTTCCAGATCTATAATGTTTTACGCTGCACAAATATGGGGATACGAAAAATATGACGAAGTCGAAAAACTATATCGGTTTTTAATTAAAAAAATGCTTTACTTGCCCGCCAATACTCCCAATTACATGTTGCATATGGAAACTGATCACGATTCACTATATCTAACTACTCTGAAACTACATTTTAAGTACATCAATACTATATTGAGTCTAAATCACAATCGCTTACCTCGAATCTTGGCCAAAAGTATCATGTATGCTGGGCAAAAGAGTGGTCTGGGGCCTAATTCTGGCAGTCGTGATCGAGTAATTTCTCGATTCGAAAGCAATTTGATCTCATTCGATACTGAACGAATCAAAATTATTTTTTCAGTATTGTGAAACTCAAATTAATGCTTTACAACACTGAAAAAATAATTCCAATTCGTTCAGTATTGACTGAAATAATTAGATTTTAAATTGCTTTCGAATCGAGAAATTACTCGATCACGACTGCCAGAATCAGGCCCCTGATCTCTTTATTTATCTGGGATTCTCCCCTCCTGACTCTGGCCAGCATTTATGTGCCTATTGGAAATCTATTTTAAACCTACTTAGAAGTAAAGAACGCGAAAATTACATTTTGAATGCAACAAACTCACAGCATCATGATCTCTACTCACAACTTAATTTTAATGATCCGGCTTCTCTCTCCGCAAATTTATCCTCAAGTATCTCAAGTGTTTTAATTAAAGCAAGGGGTGGACTACTAAACTTAAACGCTAGAAGCTTTAGTAACAACTCTACTACTTTATGTACTTTATGTAATCTTTGTGAATCTGAGAACACTTTTCACTTTATTGGTGTGTGCCCAATTTTTAATCACTTCAGGATCAGCTTCCTTGGGAAACAACAATTTAATATAAGTGAGGTGCTAAATATGCTGAATGGGCTCAATTACAAGTTTGCTTAAACTATAGAAAACTAATTGTAAATGAATTTGATTCCTAAGTTTGAATTTTTTAACAACAATGAATTATTATAATAACAATGCTAATCAGGCTTACAACAAAATGTTCAGCCTAATATAGATATGTATTAAAAAACAATTGAATTATGAAAAAAAAAAAAACAAAATATTTATGTACATTAGGGTGGCCGTTATTTTTTTTATTTTGATTTCTTATATTCTCCCCCCCTAAATCGGTTCAGTTTTATGTAAAAAAAAATACAAAAAAATTTCGTAGCGATAAGTTGTGTTTTAGGGGGGGCGTCCGTCCCTCAAAGTTTGCCATCAAGCCATTTATTCAAATGTAATTTATTTGCGTATGACTATCTTCTAAAAACAACATTTTACAAGAATGTGATATATGGCAATATTTTAGCTCTTCTAGTCAACAACATAAGCCTCTAAGAAAGTTTTTTGCTAAAATCAATATTTTAGAAAATAATTAAGAAAATAAAAACAAAATACCAAACATTTTATATACGTTTTATATATATAAAAGGTGGATTTAATGTCAAGTGACCCAATTTTGAAATAGATGTCTTTCGATTTAAATGAAATTTACACCAATTTTAGTACTGTTAGATAGTAGCTTAGACACAAATTTTCAACAAGATCGGTCAAAAAGTTTCTGAGTAAGAGGGGGTCAAAGTTTGACATTTTGGCCATACAGGTGTTCTTTCTCATCCATGTAACTTATTACCTATTGGTGTAAGCAAAATTTGTCCCAAGTAGCTTAGATAGCTTTTTGATCAAACTTTTTAAAAATTTTTTTTTTGTTTTTTTAAAAAATTTTTTAAATTTTTTTTTTTTTAAATTTTTTTTTTTTAAATTTAACACTTGGCTAAAAAAAAATAAAAAAAAAAGTTTTAAATTTAAAAAAAAAAATTAAAAAATTTTTAAAAAAAACAAAAAAATATTTTTAAAAAAGATTGATTAAATAGCTATCTAAGCTACTTGGGACAAATTTTGCTAACACCAATAGGTAATAAATTACATGGATAAGAAAGAACACCTGTATGGCAAACTTTGACCCCCTCTACCTCTGAAACATTTTGACCGATCTTGTTGAAAATTTGTATGTAAACTACTATCTAATAGGACTTACCTTGGTGTAAATTTCATCCAAATCGGAAGACATCGATTTCAAAATTGTGTCACTTGACATTAAATCGCCTTTTTATATATATATAACGTATATAAAATGTTTGGTATTTTGTTGTTATTTTCTTAATTATTTTCTAAGATATTAGTCTTAGCAAAAAACTTTCTTGGAGGCTTATGTTGTTGACTAGAAGAGCTAAAATATTGCCATATATCATATTCTTGTAAAATGTTGTATTTATAAGATAGTCATACGCAAACAAATTACATTTGAATAAATGGCTTGATGGCAAACTTTGAGGGGCGGACGCCCTCCCTAAAACACAACTTATCGCTACGAAATTTTTTTGTATTTTTTTTTACATAAAACTGAACCGATTTGGAGGGGGAGAGTATAAGAAATCAAAAAAAAAAAGTTCTCCATACAACTAACGGCCACGCTAATGTACATATTATATTTACATTTATCTATTAATAAAATAAATAATAAATAATAAATAATAATAATAATGTAAGCTTAGAAGTCGAGTTATAGAATAAGCTTACAGAAAAATATTTTTCTAATCTATAATAAGATTAAATTCTTTACGAACACTCTCTTTTGATTTATGATTTATGATTTACAAAAAGTTATTTCCTTATAAAATATTTAATTACTTTTATTAAATTGTGCACTGCTTAAAACTCTTTAAAACACTTTACTCTTTGAACAAAACACAAATACTGAAAACTTTAGCTAATAATACAAAATTCAAATAGCTGGACATAGAATGATATTATTCCCAAAAACACTTACAAAACTTTTGCGAGAATAAGTCGTTTGCAATAATATTGGTTGTCATGTTGTACGAAATCTCTTATGATAAGCTTATTCTACATTTCATTAAAATTTTGCTCTGTTTTGGTCTGTTGGGTTGGTACTTTTCTAAAGTAGTAGTTGAATTGCAATTTGCAGATTTTTTTACATATAATTATTTTATTAAAAAAATTAATTAAAAATACGAATTCATAACGGTTTTTTTTTTATTTTGCTCTAACTTTTACAGTAATTATTAGTGTTCGAAAATAAACATTAAATACCACTCCTTTGTGTTCGGTTCTGTAGATTTGTGGAAACACGTACGCTAAAAGAGTTTATATAATAAATCATTAAAAAAAATAACGTTTCCTTGTATGTCATCTTTGAGCACAAAAATAATACTGTTTTTCCCAACTTAACAAGAAGATAAGAAAATTTAATTCCGTTCGGTTTTTTTTAACCACAAACTTTAATGTGTTCGGTTCACGAATTAGTGTTCATTCGTTTCAGTTGTGCTTAGTGCCCTTCCGGCAGGTAAAACAAAAACCAAAAATTTGTTTACAAAAACAAAATACTTATACGAAAAAAAACAAAAATCCAGCAAAAAAAATTTACACAATATACACACAAGCTTTTCGTGCTGGGGTCGTTACTAAAATTCGTTTTTGTTCATTTCTTTATTAATTTAAAAAAGTAACATTTACAATACCACTACAATTGTTCTGTTTTTAAACGAAGAACAGAACACCATAATGTTCGGCACTTTTTGAAAATAGTTACGAACGGTATTAAGGGTCGTGTTCGTCTGCACAAACACTAAAAAAATAGATAGATGTGCGTGTGAGCCGAACGCTAAATAATGTTCCGTTTATTTTCGAACACTGGAAATTATATTTCTCAATTTTTATTTATTTTTTTTTGTATTAAAGCAAATATAAAAGTGTATACACTTTATTTCCAAAGTCGCCAAGAAGTCACCAAAATAATGACTTGGAGAGACTTGCAACCTGGTTTCCTTTAGGTCAATTTAAGTTTTATGTATATTTTTTATTTATATATTCAAAAATATTGATATTTTCGTAATCCAAGGACTCAAAGAAAACGAAATAATTTTATTGTTATTAAAGGATGTTTCTTAAAGACTTTTGACAAGCATTTACAAGTAACTTCTTTCAAACCTTAACAATAAAGCAAATCTACTTTAATATAGAAAAAAATTGTAGTTGCGAAAACAGTTTTCTACTTTTATTACCCAACTACGAAAACAAAACTAAACATTAAATTTTGCAAGGAACCCTCTTTCACTTACCTCCATAAAAGTAAAAACCTCTTAAATTGAATAAAAAATTTTTTTTTCTATTTTTCCTTAATCGAACATAAAAAACATGTTTTGCATGTCATCATAGTTGCTTCAAAAAAATTACCAGTATTTCTTAAAACGAACATAAAAAAATAACAAACATCGTAAAAAAATCTTTATAATGTTTGAAAAATATTCTATTGTTCGTGTTTGCTCTGCGCCACAGCACGAACAATTTTTCATTGATTTTTAAAATACTTGTAGGAAGAAAAGGAAAAGAATCAACAAAAAGTAGCATATCATCCATCCAAAGGCACGTATCAATAGGTTTAGTTTAGTTAAAGTCTTAAACCAAATAAGCCCTACTTATAATAGACATACCAAAACTACTGGGGTGAACGAAAAGTTATATTGAATTTAACCTTAAAAATCCAAAATAAAAAAAGTTTTATTTTTATACCATTTTGTAACAAAATGCGATTTGTGGTCTAGAGACAGGATAAAAGACTACAAAAATAACAGCTGCACTAAGTCATCAACATACAACAATTTTTAACCAATTTTTTTTCTAACATTTTATATGTACTGTATACTACAATATATAAAGGGTATTTTATTAAGAGCGAAGCATGTTGTTCTTGCAATTAAAAGAATTGAAGGCTTGTTATGGAAATGATTGGTATTTTAAACGAAAGTATAATCGATGCCATTGCCTACGACATCGTTTAAATATCCGCGACCGAAGCACTGACAGTCAATTTTCCTTGCATCGCGCGCAAAAATCGGCTGATATGCTAGGAATTTTGCCTTCGATTTTTGTCTACAGCTTTTCTTGCGTTGTTTTAATGTAACGCAAAAGAAAAAAATCTAAACGAGCTAAATCGCATTAACGAGGTGACCACTTGCAATCGCCTTTGTGGGTAATAACACACACGCTCAACTTGGTTTTTAATAATGCAATTTTATTGTAGGCATTGTGGCAAATTGCACCGTCCTATTGCAACCACAGATAGCCCGATTTCGTAGCGTCGAGAAAGCACAAAAAAAACTCCCATATCACGGCCTCGTTGCGACCGCAGTTTTCATAAACAAAAAAATGAAAAATGTGCGATGATGCCGCCGACATGAAGTCTACACCAAACAATTGCTGCCTCTTTCAAGTTTTTCTAGCATTAACGCATAGAAAGTTATATGAAAAGCACTCAGTATTTACAATATTTTTCATATAAAATTCTATGCGCTTAAAATTGTGAAATAAGCAGCTAAGTTGTTGCGCATTTGCGGCCGTTTTTCGCCGATAACTCTTCGAATGTTGATTTCCAGGTGTTCAATTGTTTGTGGTTTATCGACGTAGACAAGCGACTAAACATAACCCCAAAGAAAATAAACCAATGGGGTTAAATCACACGATCTTGGTGGCCAATTAATTGGGCCATTACGTGAAATTATTTTTTCATCAAAAGATTTTTTTTAGTAAATCAATTGTAGCGCCAACTGTGTGGAATGTGGCTCCGTCCTGTTGGAACCACTATCAGCAAGATTAATGCTACGTAATTGAGTACGAAAAAATTTCGAATCATGTTTCTATACCGTTCACCATTGACAGTAACATTCTAACATCATAGTTTTTGAAGACATATGGGCCAATGACGCCGCCCGAAAATAAAGCGCACCAAACAGTAATTTTCTGTGGATGTAATGGTGTTTCGACAAAAGTTTGTGGATTCTCCTCACTCTAAATGCGACAATCCTGCTTATTTACGTTTCCATTCAACCAGAAATGGGCTTCATCGGAAAATACAATTTTGAATGAAAACTCAAAACTAATATCAATTTTTGCTTCAGCCCATTCGCCGAATTGGCGGTGCATACGATGGTCGTTTGGCTTTAATTCCAGCACAAGTGGAATGTTGAAAGCTTTTAAGCCAAACTCCTTTCGTAAAATCTTCAACGCTTTCCTGTTCAGCGGCTACAGCTTCTTCAGTGCGCACTGTTCGGCGTCTCACGGGATGTGTGGTAAATGTGGTCCGAAAACGATTTATTGTTCTTCGAATAAGGCGCTCTAAAGGAAGATTACGTACGCCATAAAATGGAAGAATTGCACGACTAGAACAATTATTTTGATTCAAAATTTCAACAATTTGCACGTGTTGCTCTGGTTAAAGTCTATTCATAATAAAATTTCAAAGTACCATAAGCAAAATGCAACTATCAGCTGTTGAATGGGTGCACAAATAAAGCAGTGATGTCAACTCAAAGTTGTGGTACTCTAAAAAACACGCTTTACATCACTAAAGGGTGATCCCTCGTCCAGATAAGACAATTTAGTTCGTTGTCAAATCCATCGCGGCAGACAGTTTATAGGAAAATATACGCAATCGCAAGCAAAGTATTCGTTGTAGAACGTAAACTTAAGCAAAGCCTGTCGTTTCAAACTATGATATAACTGCAAAGCTTACTTCACTTTTATATTGTCGATAATAATAAACGTTGTCACTACTAAAGGACCCGATACCGCAACTAGTCCGCTTTGATTTAAACTATGTCTTCGTTTACATGTATAAGCAATATGAGTACCTATACAATATACATACTTACCAAGTGAGTGAGTCAGTCTAGTACTTTACTTTAACTTACTTAGACTAAAAACCGTAAAAAACCCCAAAATTCCTAACAAGTTACTCCTGCCTGGTATTCACATACAATACTTTTTTCATTTGGTATTCTTTTGCCAGTATAAAATTCCTTACACACACCGACTCAATTGCACATATACTATTTAGCCTAACAATGAACAGTCATACATTTTTATAAATTCACATTCTTTATGTTCTCGCATATACACACGTTTACAAGCATAACCACAACTCTAAGCCAGGGTCGCACAATGAACTATTTTCTTATTGATCAAACATAGGAAAAAACAGGGAAAAGTTCGACAGATTTTTTAAACGTGAATATTTGTTCCATGAATTACTTGAAAATGGCAGATCTTTGGCAAATTTTGAGTCTTAATTATGAAGCTATTTTAGAGTATAAATTTATTTATATTGCCGTCTTTAATTATGACCTTTCCTCCTGTTTTTGGCAACAAATGGATTTCGCAACAAAAAAAACCCGCTGAAATTTGCCCGCCAATACCAAATTTTGCCAATTTCGAATAATTTGCTTTAAAGTAAAGTGTATTTCAGTGAGAACGTTCTGTGTCAATTAAAACAATTAGTATTCGATCGGGACAAGGTCTGGAATTTAAGATGGATGAGGCGAACTTTCAAACCAATATCTTGTAAACATTATTTAACAGGTTTTGCAAGATGTGTCCGAGCATTGCCGTTATATAAATATTGGCTTTATACTCGATGACATATTTCGCGCGTTTTTTTTTTTTGCCAATCTTCGGTTAAAACGAGTAATTGTTCTGACCGATTTCAGCAGCTTATATTAGAGATCAGCCTTCTGGTCTCACCAAATACAAAAGTATTATCTTGATGTTGTGGATATAAGACTTTAACGATTGATCTGTCTTCATACAGTGTTCATAGAAATTTTTTAAATTTGATTCCTAAATTGTAAATATGTATGTATTCCCAAAAATCCCATACAAAAATTTTTATATTAAGAATAAATGGTTTTTTCATTCTAGGAATTAAATGTGTCGCAAAAAATTTTAATTTTTTTCATTTTATTTCTAATTTTTATCTTGCTGCGCTGCGCTCATTGCCGAAAAAACCCGTTGAACGCTTAATTTTCAATGACCCTGATCCACTTTTGTTAAAAATCAAAGGTTTACCATTTTACCAATTAAAGCTTTCTCCATTGTGATAAATAGATTTTTCTTAAAACATTATCATCTATAAGTGATTAAAGTATTTTCATAACTAAGTAAAAACTATGACCACGAAATAGTCAATAAAACAGCAAAAAAAGCCTTGAAGTCCACTAGATTGAAATATTTTAAATGATAGCGGCCACACTCGCCTAAGGAGAAGAGATACTGCAGGACTTATCCGATTAGAAAAGCGCTTAACACCTACATATCGCATTGGTTGCACTAAAGGGAGTCAAGTCAAAATTTATACATTTTCACTTTTTCAGAAACTTATGAAGAAAGCATAATTGGGGGATTCACAAGGTGTCACAAAGTCATATGCCTTAAAATAACAACATGAAAAAATACGACTGTTGTGAACAACCCCTCATAATTTAGTGTGCTATATTGAATTTAAATCAGCTGGTTTAAAACAAATATTAAAAATATTAATATTTACCTGATAAAAAATTTTTTATAGTTCTAATCCATGAATTAATAAATTAAATTAGATTTTACCTGACTACTTTCCATTTTTCAGACGCAATTCACAAATAAATTTTATTTTGCTTGTTCACCAAACAGCAGAGTCCTAAGCCGATCTAATTGGACGCCGCAAGTGATTTGTTGCAAAAATTTCTAGCCGGAAGTTAAATACGGATGTTAGCCGGATAAAACTATACCATCAAC
Organism: Pollenia griseotomentosa; assembly: GCA_963931875.1. Taxonomy (NCBI): domain Eukaryota; kingdom Metazoa; phylum Arthropoda; class Insecta; order Diptera; family Polleniidae; genus Pollenia; species Pollenia griseotomentosa. Next base: position 39,064,573 of record OZ007563.1, on the reverse strand, counting down.
GGCGACGGTTACAAAAACTGACGCGGCATAGCTCATCCACTTAGCGCAGGTCTCTTCTGATTAATTACGACAGCACAATAAACATGGCAAGCAAAGTTCTAATAATTTAAGACACTTTTTGTTTACAAAGCAACAACAACTTTTTTAAACCATTGTAAAATGTTAGAACATATTCAGGGGTGTTCTGGAAATCAAAAACGCAAAACGCAAGAATTTTAATCGTCGTTTTTTATTAAGATTTCTATGATAAAAGACTTTTATGACGAATATTATACAAATATTTCTTAATTTAACAGAATTTTATAAGAAAAATTATAAAAACTTGATTAAAAGTGATTTTATCAAAGTTATTTTTTGGGAATACAAAATTTATTATTAATAAGATTTCTGTATGACGTGCCAAATTCCCAATTTTTCATTTTTACATAAAAATTTATGGTCGAATTTTGACCATTAGGCGAACACTAGTAAACAGTGAGGTTATCTTTTCTTACATTCCCCTAAAGTGTTTCAAAAACAACCTCGAAATTTTTGCGTTTTGCGTTTTCGATTTCCAGATCAACCCTGTATGACAATATAACATGATAGCACACCTTGTGAATACCCCAAATATAACTTTAACAAAATAATAAGGACACTATCGGCTAATTTCGGATAAAAATTAATGAAAAAAGATTGGACTAAGTTAGAAAAATTTTGATTTAAATTGGTCGTTTCCGAATTTGCAAATGAAAAAAATTTTTTTTCCAAAATAATTTTTAAAAATTTTATTTTTTTTTTTTGTTTGATTTATTTTTAGTTTGAAAAAATAATTAAAAAAAAATTTTTTTTGGAAATCTTAGAAAAAATATTTCGCACACTTATTCATATATACTACTCAATAAACTAAACCGTTTTTGAGTTAGGCGAATATGTGTTGTGCAACCTCCTCGATATCTATATCTATATATACAAGAGCTTACCTACAAAACGGTTAGCACTACTGTATTAAGCGTACCCGAATTAGGTTAACACGCCAGGTGCCCTGCTTGACAGAAAAAAAGTGTCAAATTCTAGCACAGCGTTATTGTCGGGTTATATTGACTACTTTAACCTTCAATCAATAAATCCGCCTTGTTCTGGAAATCGAAATCGTGTAAAATTTAAATCGAAGGAAATTTTCTATATGACTTTACTTTTTATGGTTTTTATTGGTACTCAAAGTATGAATTCAATTAAACGGAATATATTTTATGAACCTTTAAAGCAGGATTGTTTTGAAAATTTGTTCGATTTTTATTTCACTCGCATTCGATTATATTTTTAATTAAAAAATCACAGAAAAAATTCTCCAAAATGTTTCACCAATTAAAGCATTAATCAAAAATAAAATCAGTTTTAATTTAAAATGTAATCAATGGAATTAAACCTTTAATTAATTCAATTAAACGTTTAATCAAGTGAATTAAACGTTTAATTGATACTATTAATTTGTTTACTGTTGCAAATTTCAATAATTTTGAAATTAATATTACACATTTTTTAATTGAAACTAATTTTTATTTTTTTCTATGTGTTTTTATTTTTGATTAATGGTTTAATTGAAAAAAAAAAAAATTGGAGGGAATTTTTTCTTTATACTGTTATAAGAATATCTAGCTAGGACCCTCAATGGTTAGTAAAAATTTTATCAATAAACCAATCAGTGTCCCTTATACAGCCACCACACTGTCACCAACTACGTGCAGTAGGCACAACATTCTTTGCACAGTTTTTAGGTTGGTCGCAATTCCCTTTTTTTTTCTTATATAATTTGATCAAAAAGATTGTAGATTATCTATTCACTTGTTTTTCTACTCATTATGTTTGTTAAGCCTTTATGTTGTTGAAAAACACAAAAACAATTGCACGCATCGATACACAAACACATACACAACAAACACAAGCTCACACATACCTATAAAGAAATTTTTTGGCAAAATTTTCAAAACAAAAAACACAGTGTTACCTCGGTTAACGCAACCCTCGATAATCGCAATAGCTAATTTCTAAACATTGGTGACTCTGTTAACGCTGCTTTTCAAAAAACAAACCGTTAATTAACGCAACTTTACAAGCCAAGTTTTGTTTTTGTTTCTATTTTGCTTTGTTTTAACTTTTGATTTTTTTTTTTAAATAAATTCAAAACTACTGACGTACTTTCACATGGTTTATTTACTTGCCAAGGTGGCTTCGATATTACCACAATACAAAATCAGCAGTCATTTTGTATTTTGATTTAGTTTTACATGCAGTAAAATGTTGTTTTAGCTCCAATACCTTAAAAAATGTATGCCAGAATACTATCGGAAGCTTTTACGTTTGTCTTCAATGGTCGGATGAAAGTAGGTAATAGTTGTTTGGACCACTCCGTTGGTCTTTAAAAAGCTTCGAGAAACTGCAGATCAAAAAAAAAAATTTCTTGAAAAATACGCGATCAAAAATTTCACACTTTTTGTAATAAACATGATTCTTTAACTTTATTCAAACTGTTATTAAAAATTTACATACATTTAAACATGCATTTCTTTCTTAATTACAATACTTTTTTTGTGTTTTATTGGTTTATCTTTTTTTAATTAAAAGAAATGCATGTTTTTTAAATAAACCTTTTAGTTGATTTGGCATAAGCTCTTCAATAGAAAAATAGGCACAGAAATTTCTTTAGGTTGCGTTTACCTAGGTTACACTGTAATATAGAAGAAAATTAAAGAAAGTTTACGTCTGACTGCCTACAAATATGGTTGGTAACACACACATCCGTCATGACAAACACAGTTTATACACACACACATATTTCGCACATGCAAACCCAATCTCAACTCTTATTTATTTACCTTCTGCTTGAATTTTAGGGATTTCAAATGTGTTCGTTATAAAAAAAAAATTTAAATTAAGAATAAAAAAAAAATATAAAAATCGTTTTACTCCTTTCCTTGTTCGTTCTTGTTCATTGTAGTTTTCATTGATTGCGGTAAAAAGACTTTAAACAAGTCTTAAATTGCCATTTAGTGTATAGACACTTTGATTGTTGATTTTTGGAATCGGTCTGGACATTTGCCCCAAAGACAAACAAGAAAGAAAATATTAAATTGGCCACTGTTGAAACATGATAAAGAAATAAGTTTTTTTTTTTTGTTTTCCTAACAAAAGAGAGATTCAACAAACATTTTTTAAACTTGTTTGCTGTTGTTGTATGTGAATGAGTTCTATTTTAAGTCATTCATTCAGAAAAAGTAATAAAACATGTGAAAGAAAATATGCAAAACTTTTCTAACGAAATGTAAAATATTGAAACAAAAAAGTTAAAATTGTTAAGGTTGGCAAAAAAAAAAAGTTTTCAATAAGAATGTTTTTTAAGTTTCAAATTAACCGGGTTGATATTTTGAAATAGGGGAGTGTTTGAAATCATGTAAAAGTACTTACATGACTATCTTGAAAGAATTTAAAACAACAATAAATCATAAAAAGAAGGGAAAAGCAGGGAAAAGTAAGAAACGATTATTTTAAATTTACTGCCTTTTTTACTAAATGGAAAAGAACTATTTCTTTCGCACAACTATATTTTAAACAAAAGCTAAGAAAATGTGCTTTCAACATCGTAAAATTGGCAGTTAGTTTATCATAAAAATATTCGTAGCTCAGGGGAATTCATTTGTAAAAAGGTTGGATTTATTGTTTACTTGTCTAACAGCTGCAATAATCTTTTGTTGTAAAAATCAGCCAAAAAGCGCTTAGTCAGTTTCAAGTGACGAATCTTCTCTAATCGTTCGGTCCGTAGGCCCACCCACCATCTTCTTTCCAACTGCCACCTTTGCCTCATTTCAACTTTCTCTGAGAATAAACTTAAGCCAAATAACTCATCCGAAAAGTACCAAAGCTAGGATTTTATGCCATTTTTAACTATTTCACTCAAGTATCAATAATTTAATAATTGTTCATGTCTTTCCACAGAGAAGGGTCTTCCCAAGCTGCAATTGTAGCCATAGAAGCTTTAAACCAATATTTTACGTATACAAGAGCTCCAATCTTTACAAAGAGTTCAAACTGCGATTTTTCCTTTTATGTGGTTTTGAAATCGCCTTCCCCTCGAAAAAAAAGTAGATTTTGATGGCGTGTATTAATTTCGCCATCCAATGAAATTTATATTCAGCATGACCAAGAGCTAGGAGAGACAGCTTTTTTACATCCACGTTAAAGCCTCTGGGCTACTTTTTACTTCCTAAGGTAACTAATAAGGCATTTATTTTTAATGGCTGCTAGTTGTCTTGGTATAAAAAGGACCATGAATCTTTTGAATAAAAAAATGTCAGGAGTAACTTTTAAAATTTTGATGAATTTTTTCATTGTGTTGCTTTTATAAAAACAACATCTAAAATTATTAATTAAAGACGGTGTGACATTGCAAGCGTTGAGAACGCCAGTAACACATATCGCTGACGGCGACGAAAATTTACTAAAATTGAAAAGTTTTCAACGACGGCGGCGAAAATACAACCGTCGTCTATACCAAATAATGTAAAGTGCGACTTAAATGTTTGTTGGCTGCCAACGAGCTTTGGAAAAAATTCGTATTATTTTTTAAAAATGTTAAAAGCAAAATAATTAAACAATGAAAAAATGTGCAAAGAACAAAATATTACTTTTATTATTATTATTCGTATTTTGCATTTTTAATTGTTTTTTTGTAGTAAAATTTTTTCACGCCCCATTTTCATACGTGACAGTTCAATGTAGAAACTTTTCTCACAAAAATGTTGCAGACACACTTTTCCTGTGAATAGGCGAGTAGTTTTCTTACGTGACAGCTAGTACTCGCCAAAAAAAGTAACAGACACGGTTAGTGAGAAAAATAGCTGTTGGTTTCAATATATGCCATTTCTGTTTCATTTCACACATTTAAATCGAAAAGTTTCTCGACGCGAGAGTTGCAAAACATGGGCACTGGAATGCTTTGATTACCAATTATTTTTTAAATAATAACTTCTAAAACAAGGAAAAACTACGATTGTTTTTGAAATAATTGAACTTAAAACATTCGTCGATTTTAATTCATCTCGATTTTGATGGCTGATTAAATGGTTTTGGAAAGGCAAGTTATAATTTTTACAAGTATGTATTCAAAATACATCTGGTTGACGAATAAGCTAATTTATTAGAGTTTTCAATGTTAGTTTTTGGCCTAATTAACAAAGTTCGCAAAAAAGTATCTTGTTATTGATCAGTTGATGAATAACATCTTTTTTGACGAAAAGGAGCCAAACAAATAATTTTGCACAGATCATCAAATCGATGAAGTCCGACCCTGCAGAAATCAAAAAAAAAAAAAAAAATTAATAATGATCCACGATTTTACAATATTTTGAAAAAAAAATAAATTTAAGTTACTTCCAAACTAGAAATTATGTATTCAAAAAATGTTTGCTTAAATGTTTTCTATTAATATGTATGTATGTACAGTACTTTTCGCTTATAGTCCACTACTATAGTTGCACAACTTTTGTGGACTATAAGCGAATTTGGACTTTAACCGATTTTTTTTTATAAGCCATTTTATGGATCATAATTGAAACCTAGTATAATCCACATTTTGGACTATATAAATATTATTTTCTTCAATAAATCCACTCTTTTTAAACCAAAGAAAAGTTTATTTAAAACATAACCAAATATTGATTTATTTTAAATAAATAGTTAAAACAAAAATCTTTTTAATTAATTAATTCAAATGCTTTAAAAGATTTCAATAAAAACAAATGCGTATGAGATTCATTTTAATTCTTTGGATAACGAAATCAAACACAACATAAATATCAATTTCATAGGATCTTTACATGGGGTCTCCACCTGACAGTTTTTTGTTATACCAAACGTCAAAGTCTATAAAAAAAAAACTCTTTTATTTTTATTAGCGTTTTTTTATGAAGTTGGACGTTTATTTAACAAAAAATTGTCAGACGAAGACACCATGTCATGAAATATAAATTGCGAAATTTGGCTTTTATAATACAGTAGACGCTCAGAAATTCGAACTCTCAGAATCAACTTGATGTTGTTAGAGTTTAAAACTCAGTTTTTTTGGTGTTTGTATTACACATACTAAATAAAGTCAAATGAAATGAATTGTTATTTTTTATATTTCGTTAAGTTTTGTATAGTTTTTATGTTAAATAAACTAAAATTAAAAAAAAAGTATAGTTTTGTATATCTTTATGGTCAAATTTATCTAAATTTTTGTAAAAAAAAAACCGTCCAGAAATTCGAATAATTCGGAAACTCGAATCGCCCTAAAAACAAAGTGGATCGAATTTCCGAGCGTGTGCTGTAATTGCCAGAAAGGTAAATTAAAACATGTTGCCAGTTGATTAAAAATATATAAAAAACAGAGTGGACTATAAGCGAACATTTTTGCATGAAGAATTATATACGCATGCTAAGAAAATGTGGCTTTTAAACGAAAGTGGACTACAAGCGAAATGGACCTTAGAACAAATAATTTGTATGAAATTCGAAAAAATCTGCATGTGAATATGACAGTTTTGGCTTATATCCGTTTTTGGCCTTTAAGCGGAATGGACTATAAGCGAAAAGTACTGTATGTGGAATATCGATTTATATTCACTCAAAATATTATGTAGTTAAATTCAAACGAAAATTCATTTTAAACAACTTAAAATTCATTAAAAAAACGGATCATTTACATTTCATTTAAAACAAATGATTTTTACATTCATTTTTAAATTTTTAATTTATTAAACTGCATATTCCTTAAAATTGAATAGTTTTTACTTTTAAAAAATATATTTTAACCGACAAAAATCAAACTACATAACAAAATAAATACGGAAAAACATTATTTTTTGGTAGTTTGTTTTTTTGAATAACAAACATAAATGTTAAAAAATAAAATTATTCGTAAAACAACTATATTTTTATTAAATTTTAACAGTACGGAAAACGAATTTAATAACCCACAATCAGTTACTGTAATAATTTTATAAGTGTTCGTAAAGTTGTGAGAGTATTTTAAATATCTTAATTTTGCTAGCATCTAAGACAACCTTTATGTAAAGAGGTGTTTTTTTTTTAACTTGTGTCCTTAAATTTTATCAATAAGACCAATAGTGTAGAATGTTTTACTTACATACATACATTTTACAATTATATTTCCCTAAAACGTATATCATCAGGATATGACTTATTGACAAGTCTAAGATAACTGGCAGAGTCTATGATAATTTTTTAGAAGTTTTTTTTCCAACAAGCCATCTTTCTAGTTTTCTGCAAACTTTAAAAACCTACTACTTTAAAATTCATTACCAAAATACTTTTCTTCTAATATTAAAGAACCAAGGAACCTTCGTCATAGAGAATAACCAGAGGCGAAGGTTTCATAAATATGTCTTATTGTAAATATGATGCCAAAGTACTTAAAAAAGAGTGGCCGCAAAACTTTATATGAAGCTCAACAACATGCAATTTTAGGATTTTTATTTTATTTTATTTATTATATTTTTTTTTTTTTTTTGCATTACTTGCTTGGGGTGTTTTTACAATTTCATTACAAAAAAAAGGTACATTGCGATCTGAAAAATGGCTCTTAGTTTTAGGATCAATTTTCATTTGATTTTGGGGCCATATTTCCTAGCTATAACAACAAAATAGTACCATAATTTACTAACACGATCATAGAATCAAGTTTTTCTTAACAGAATTACGTTTTTTGCTTTAAATATTATTTCGAGAGACTTCTCCTCTAGTCGCTCATCTATACATTAAGCTTCCCATTAAGGTTTCTAATTTCCCGGACTATTTCTATTCCCGGGAAACGAAACAAAAAAATCTTATTCCCGGGAATCCCGGGATTTTTAGAATAAAACAATGATTTCATTAAATGAATTCAAGACAGAGGTTTTTACTTTTTTAAAAGAATATACATGTGTAAAAATATACAACAGTCTAAAAAAATAGCTTTATTAATGCTACAGAAAACCAAAACAAAACCAGATAAATTGTTACATTCATATTGACAAACATATCGAGCCTTAACCGCGAAAATAACGTTACCGATATCATTTCCAATTTTCGTTTTTTTAATAAATTACTTCATTGGCAACACTTGCATCATCTCCTAAAATGTCGTGGTTGCATAAAGTACAGTTACATTTTTATAGCAAGAACAATTTTATCGTAAGCGAAAAATTTCATACAAAATTTATATGAACTAAAATAAAAAAATTTGATTTTTGGTGCTTACGTTATTTTCGCGGTTAGGGCTCGATATTATATGAATATGTATGTATGTATATATTTACTTTTCTTTGGGGAGATCACGAATTATTAATACTTATTAGATTAATAGCAACTTACTACAATTAACTTTCTTTTAAGAAAACAAATTTTAGTATTATTAAAGCATTTAGAAGCTCATCAGAGATTCTATTTCTAATCCTTGTTGATATGTATTTTGCCTGCTACCGAAAACGTACTCTCGCTTTATACATTCGTTGGTTTTATAGTAGGAACCGCATCATACAAAGATTTTAAATTTGTTACCCGTGACTTCATAGACGTCGATTTCTTTTTTTAAGATATTTTCAGGCTTTTGTATTTTCTTAATTTTTTTTTTAATAGTAAATGGTTCAACTGGTGTTGGTGATGGTGTATCATGTACATTTTCTACTTCAAGAAGCTTGTTAGACATTTCATCAACTATTAAAGACACCGTTGATTTATCGGCGTAGAAAAAAAAGTCCAATTTGTAGGTAGTTTTTAGTAAATTTAGTAAAGAATATATTTGTATTGCTCGTTTTTGATTTTAACGATGCTATCAAATTAAAATTTCAAAAAATTTAATTTTAAATTCCCGAAAATTCCCGGAAAAAATTTCCTGAGATTAATATTAAAAAAAATGTCCCGGGATTCCCGGGAATTCTTTCTCTCGTAGAAACTCTACTTCCTATTAACAAGTTTTACAAAATATAATTTATTTTCTCTTAAAATTTTTTATTATTACTTTCTATGTTTTAACATCTTTGTGTTCTTTAAATACAATTATTCCAAAAAATACTTTTCCTTCATCATTAATTAAATTATGTATGAAAAATAATGTATAGAGTAGTGCACAATTTCTTCAAAGACTTTTCAGTAAAGTAATCTAATTTATTGGTTGAAATGAACTATTACCAGCAAAAAAGGAAAAAAATAGAACTTGATTCTGCATTGCGTCATAAATTTTTAAAATATTTTACATTAAAACCTTAATAGAACCCCAGCCAACGAAATGATTTAGTTAAGAATGATTAATGATTTGAGAGAAAATAAGTATTATCTTTAAAATTGTAAATGTGTGTAAAATTTTAAATTGAATATTTCTTGAAAACATTTAGCAGATTTTCTATATCTAAAAATTTGAGAAAACCACTTGATTTTTTTTTCGACTAAAAAAGAATTTAAGAATTACATCTGAAATTAAAATTAAAAAACTTCGTTCATACAGATTTAAAATCGTATTTTTTTTTGGCAGCAAATGTTAAACTTATACTTGCAATCGAGAATTAAATAAAATTTGATTCTAAATACATTTTCTTGTGCCGAATGTTTGGAAATGATTAAAAATCAATTAATTTACGATCTGTGGCCATATGGAAGCGTAGATAAGGACAATCTAAGACAAAATTGAGATATAATAAGTTGTAAAGTTGTGAAATCTTTTGAAATTAAACATTTTTTTTAAACATTTACTTTTAGTCTCTATTGAAGTTGTTACTAATAAAATAACATACAGACTAAAAGCAAAAAACTCCTCGAATATAACCTCAATTAAACTGAGGATATCTCGAAACTACAATATTCGACATACTTCTACTTTTCCATATTGGCAAAGACAATGAATGAAAAAAATATTTTGTAAAAATGAGTGCCAAAAGCAGGTACAATTTGCATCCCTAAAACGTTCGAATTTCAAAAACAGAACATTATGTCGCGTTCGGCTCGATATTCGGAACGATATATATTTTTAGTGTTTGTGTAAACGAACACAACCCTTAATACCGTTCGTAACTATTTTCATGAAAGAGTCAAACATTTAATAGTGTTCTGTTCTTCGAAAAAAAACACATAACAATTGTAGGTAGTGATACTGTAGACAAACATTATATTTTAATGTTCTATAATGTTATTTTTTTACATTGGTAAGGAAATGAACAAACAAAAAAATTTAGCAACGACTTAGGCACGAACACCTTGTGTATGTATTGTGTATATGTTTTGTTTGTGTAAAATTATTTTGCTGGCTTTTTGTTTTTTTTCGTTAGTGTAATTTGTTTTTTTCGTAGGTGCACAGAAAAAAATAAAAATTGATTTCAATTAAAAAGTTTGTAATATTGATTAAAAAATAAATTAAATTTGCACCAGTTTACAAATTAATAGTATCAATTAAACGTTTAATTCACTTGATTTAAAATTTAATTCACTTGATTAAACGTTTAATTCACCTGATTAAATTTTTGATTAAAACTGATTTTATTTTTGATTAATGCTTTAATTGGTGAAAAATGTTAGAGATTTTTTTCTGTGTGTACTTGGTTTTTGTTAAAAATTTTTGGTTTTTACCAGCCAAAAAGGCGTTACGCACAAAAGAAACGAACGAACATTATTGAGCTGAACCGAACACAATGAAGTTTGTGGTTTAAAAAAAAACCGAACGGAATTAAATGTTCTCATCTTTTTATTGAGTTGGATAGGACCGTATTAATTTGGTGTTTGAAAGATGACAAACAGGGAAACGTTATTTTTTAATGGTTTTCTTAACAAACACTTTAAGCATTTGTGTTTTCCACAAATCTACCGAATCGAACACTAAGGAGCGATATTTAGTGTTTATTTTAGGACACAGATTGGTATTATTTAGATAAGTTACGAATGTGATACAATTTTTATTTTTTATGTTTTTTTTTTAAACAATAGATGGGTGACAAAAAAGTTTCAAAATAGAGGTTTTACCCGTTTACTCTCCAAAAGGGCCTTATATCAAAAAATTGCTAATGAATGACCAAACTACGGTCCAAATTTCAAATTTTTAGTTTCATCAAACGTGACGACCGATTTCAAATAAACTTATACACAAGGTAGGTATTGGTATCATTGTGGCTTATGTTAAGTTCGGCTGAAATCAGAAATCGCATGTGAGCGATGAATAGATCTCAAGATACTATAAATTCATTGTTTTAGTAACTCATATATTTGATCTTTTATTTTAGTTTCTATTTTGCTCAGCAACCTGGCTCAAACGGCTGAACCGGCTACATTTTCCCGGAATTTTGGACCAGAAAGAAATAAAATGGTCATAATGGGAAACAAACTACAACCGACTTATTCGAATTAAGCCTTCATCTTAAATCCTCAATTTTTTTTATGAGACCTGTTACTACATCGGCATGGCAGAAAAAAGTACATTTCGTAAACCGTCCTTTTAATTGGTCAAACGGGGAATACTAGCTACATTTTGATTAACTCCATTTGGAAAGTTTGATTACTTTTGTGGTTCAGCTTCTAACAGGGTCACACATATGTATAAAAAATGGCGGCATGAAATAACCCCCCATAATATAACCCCCAAAAAAATAATAAAATAACCCCCCAAAAGTTTGTTCAGGGAACAACAACAACGATTTTGGGGGGGGGGGGGTTATTTCATTTTGTTTGGGGTGTTATTTAATTTTTTTAATCATTATGAAATAAAGCCCTATTTTTTTTGTAGATTGTTTCATCTTTAAATTTATAACGAAAATGTTTACGGGCGCAAGGATTTTTTCCTCTATGGTATAACGAACACCGGCTTCGCTAACTAAAGCTCTTTGGTATAGCAGGCCTTCGGCCGGGCTCAATCATGTTTTTTTCTATGGTATAACAAGCACCGACTTCACTAACTAAAGCTTCTCTGCGTAGCCGGCCTTCGGTAGGTAACAAAGCCGATTTTAGAAGCTTTGGTTAGCGATGCCGGTGTTTGTTATACCATAGAGGAGAAAGTCTTTGGGCCCGGCCGAAGGCCGACTATGCAGAGACGCTTTAGTCAGCGAAGCTGGTGCATGGCATATCATCGAGGAGGAAATCCTTTCGCAAGTCTCAACCATGCTTTCTATCGCGCGATTCTTTAATTGGGATCTTATTTTATATGAAATAGGCCCCAAAAAATTATGGTATTATTTCATTTCTGTTTGGGGCGTTATTTAATTTTATTGGGGGTTATTTCATTTTCAAAATTGGGGTTTTATTGCACATGAAATAAGGCCCCACACTTTGAGGGGTTATTTTATTATTTTTTGTGGGGTTATATTTTGGGGGGCTATTTCATGCCGCCATAAAAAAAAATAAACTTGAAGGGCCAAAACAGGAAAAAATAGTTCTTTTGAAATTTAATGAGGAAAATTTATTTATTTGCACCAGTAAAAAAACTAATAGTATTAATTAACCTTTAATTCACTTGATTAGTCGTTTAATTCACTTGATTAAATTTTTAATTGAAACTGATTTTATTTTTGATAAATGCTTCAATTGGTGACTAACTTTTATTTTTATTTTTTCAACATAAATTGATCCTTGTTTTTTTTATGTATTTTATGTATTTTTTCTTTTTTTCCCCAAAAACATTGTAAAACTATTGACATTTTATAATTTTCTTTAACAGTTATAATTCTAATACTGAAATTTTTAAGATATACTATCTTGTTGTATTAGAAAATCGATATTAATAAATAAAAAAGAAATTTTGGAGATTTTTGTTTTGTTTTCAGACTCGAGACATGAAGCTGATTAATTAAAAACACTATAAAAAAATGTTTCTTAAATCTATATTAAACATATAAGTTTGTTCATAAGGATTTTTTTAAGAGTATTTTAACGTATTTAAAATATTCGTTGTCGTGATATGATTTGTGTTTGTTGGGTTATTTCCATTTGCTCGCATAGGCATGTATGTATTTACTCGTACATTTACCACACATTTAGTATATTGCTTTTTAGTGTAGAAAGTGGTTGTTGCAGCTGTGTACGTTGCAGAGAAAATGAAGTTACCTTTGGTTATATTCTGATAACTACCGCAAAGTGTTTATATGCATCTGATACTTGAATGACGGCAGCAAAATAAAACTTGCTACACTTTACATATTGAAAAGAATTTAAATATTGTATCGCAAATTTAAACAAGGTCTGAAATCTTTTTAACTTAAAGGAAAATAAACTCTTAAATGTTCAATAAAAGTAACTGCACCGGAACGTAAAACTTAAATTTCTAACATTCCAAAAATATATGGCTAATGCGCCTTTTATCAACATTTTGGAAACTTTTTCTTTATCATCTAAAAAGTATTTCATTTTAAAACATCTACTGAAAATTACTCATACTACACTGAAAGAATTTTCTTCACAGATCCAATGGATTTTGACATTAATCCAATGAAAAATTACATTAAAATTCAACCTATGTAACGTTTCATTGGATTAAAGAAGAATGTTACATAAGCCCTCCGTTAATGAAATGTTTCATAAAATCGATAAAAATTTTAATTTGTTTAATGACATAAATTTACTAAATTATTGATTAAATTTGGTCATTTTTATGACCATATATATACTATTTATGTTTATTTGATTCAGCCATTTCAATGTGCGTTTTGAGTTGTTGTGAATTTTATTTTTTTCCTGTTTCAAATCATCAAGTTATATTAATTTTATTTCGTTTATATACTTATGTTACATCATGTTATGTTCTAAATACTTGTATAAGCGTACCTTTTAGTAAATTGTATTTAAATAATTTTCCAAGCCGGGACGACCTTCATCTTGCTTTTTTCCATTTTGCTGGCTTGTACTACTACGTAAATTTTGTGTATTTAAATCTATATATATAAAACTGTAACGTTACTGACTGACTGACTGACTGATTCATCATCGCACAGCCTAAACGCCTGAAGCTAAACACTTGAAATTTGGACCAGAGATTGGTCACACCCCAAATCGATCCACTAAGACGGGATTTTTGGAAATTCGAATGTTTAGGGGGTAAAAAAGGGTAAAAACGGAAAAATTTGGTAACCTTATATCTCCAAAACTAAAAGTGATACAAAAAAAATGTAATACTTATCGTTGTTCTTTAGAAAAATAAGCGGACAGGTGTCTGGTACTTTTATGAAATTCGGCTCTTTTAGGGAGTAAACGGGTAAAACCTGAATTTTAGTACTTTTTTGACACCCTATCTATCTTTTGAACCAGTAAACATACAAAAAAAGTTTATACCACATTCGAAACTTCTCAAAAAAATACGAATACGAATTTGGTACTTTTTCGAAATTCGAACATCTAAGGGGTAAAAATCGTAACTATTTTTGGTACTTTTTTTACAAAACATTTTTCTACATTCATTGAGATATTCGTACCAAATTATGGGCTCCCACTACAATACTGAAATTTTTGAAACTTTAATGGGGGTAACAAATAGTACCAAAAAAAGGAAACACGGGAAATTTGATATTTTTCTTTAGCTTTTTGGTTCTACAACTGGTATTTTTTTAATTATCGTTAATATTGGACCCAAAAACATAAGATTCAACATGCAATGTCCTGAGGGGATAAGAATTTATAAGAGAGAACTTTTTGGTACTTTTTATTCTTTGATTGGTACTTTTTTAATTTCCGTTAATATTTGACCTAGAAACATAAAATTAAACATGCAAGGTCCTGAGTGGATGAGAACCTGAAAGAGGGCTTTTAGGTACTTTTTTGTTCATCAATCGGTACTTTTTGAATTTCCGTTAGTATTGGACCTAGAAACATAAAATTCAACATGCAGAGTCATGTGGTCCTTTTTTACAAAATATTTGTCTCCATTCATTGGCATATTCGTACTTAATTATGGGCTCCCACCACAACACTGAAATGTTTCATACATAAATGGGTTGAAACAAGTATCAAAACGGATTGTACGGGAAATTAACTTACTTTCATTTGCTTTTGTATTATACGAGTGGTACTTTTTGAATTTTCTATAATATTGAACTTAGAAACACAAAATAATAGGTGCAAAGTCCTGTGTAAATATCAACCTATGAGATGAAAATTTTGGAACTTTTTTGCTAAAACATAGATACATATTCTTTGGCATATAAATATGTTCATGAAAGAAAAAGCCCGATTAAAAACTTGCGGGTTAAATGCTTGAATTAAAACAAGTTTAAGCCTAGAAAAGTAAACTTTGGCATAAAAATATGTCCACGAAAAAAAGGAGACGCTAACGAAGTAGCGGGTTAAATGCTAGTTAACAATAAAAAAAAGAATGTGAGCATTGTTTTCTCTTGTTTTTTCTTTCTCGTTGTATGTTTTTGAACCTATTACTAACATTTATCTTAATTCAGTGTTTCGTTATCGTTATGAATTTTTTCATTGATGTTATGAAATATTGAAATTTACAACTTTTTTCATATATTTTCATGTCTATCGCTTAAAATGGAATTAAAAATACCTTATTTTACAGCAGTTATAGGAAGAAAATATTTTCTAGTTATAAGTATTTTGAAGCTAGATAATTTTATCTTGCTTTCATTGATTTAGTGACATTTTTCATGAAAAATATGAACTTACACTTTTTTTCGTTAACTGAAAAATATTTGAATACATTAATTAATAGTTCATTTTATTCTTAAAAAACCTGTTGAAATAATGTATAACAATTAGTTGAATTTAGCTTTTGAAGAGATATTAACTTGTCATTAATTTAATGAAAAATTTTACCAAATTACGAAACTCAATTTCGTAGTGGTAATAAAATTGCTTCATTATTTCTGTAAAATTTCATTCACGTAAAGAAATTTTTCATTGGATTAAAGAAACAAATTTAATGAAATTGATTCATCAGATTTATGAAACATAATTCTTTCAGTGTATTCAGTTAAACAGATGCCAGTTTTCTCTTTAAGAATGTACAACTTCAATATTGTGAATTTAGCTCGAAATTTTTGTAATTTATGTCAGTCTTCTTGTATCTTAAAATCTTACTCATGCAAACAATCTTAAACTGTTTACCTCTTTGAAAGGAAAATTTCAATTTAATTTCATCGGTATTATGAAAGAACATGCCTCCCAATAAACGAATAGGCAAACAAAATCAAACAACATTAAAGTGGCAAAGTAAGAAATTCATAGTTGCAAGAATAAAGAGTTTTCCGAAATTTTAATTTATTTGCAAACATTTACAAATCCATAGTGCTGAAAGTTTTGTTGAAACACACAACATTATATAACATTGCGTAACTGATTGCCATTCTGATGAAAGGGTTTTATCAAATTGACATACAAACAAGCAGACCACCAAACAAACGTTTTGACCCTGCAAGTATTTAAAAGATTTTTAAAAGTTAATAAGTGACCGGGCGTCACTGGTTTCATACTTGTAGAGGATTGAAAGAAGATTTTACATATATTACAAAAACAAAACAAAAATCGTATTTTCAGCATCTGATAATTTTTTCCGCTGGGGGTATGGAGGGAAACATCAAAAGGTGAAATTTTCTCTGGAAGAATGAGGAGCAGTTCGAAATTGCCAGATACCACGGGAGCTAGTGGCCCTTAAGACTTCGGTCCCAGCAGACCATTGGTTGAGGCCCAACGGGTATTACGTGGTGATTAAGGCTTGGATTTAGGGTGATCAATCAATTGGGTCTTATTGTTGCTCGATTAAACGATTTATCGTTTTTTGGCATTTTTAACTTATTCGATTAAACGAATCAAATATATAAATAATATTTTGTTTCAAACATAGTAAGCGTAAAATTGTTATCGTCGAACAAAGAATTATGAAATAACGGCATATTTAGTGAAAACGTGCTCCAGCACGGAAACGGGTAATAAACGCTTGGTTTTTCACCCAGTAGTTAAGATAACCATGAGATAAGGCCAACACAGCAGGTGCTCATTAAATCTCTTTTGCTGATTTGATTTATTTAGAAGAAAAACCACATTTTTCATAGTTTTTCAATAATTTTTAGAAACACATAAGAGGGCCTCCTAGAAGTACCTACTTAGATCCTAGAAATATTATATTTGTATCCCAATATGGACACTTTTCCAATATAAACTAGCCTTCCCGATAGAAGATTAGAATAATAATGATGATTGGCTTCGCTATCATTTTAATGGAAAAACAACAGCCGTATTTTTCGCCCGCAAAAGCAAATGCTTGCAGGGGGAAACATGAATCACCCACACATACACACTTATATTTACAAAAATCCACCTTCTTTACAAACACTGACACTTAAAAATTACATTTGCATACGTTTACTTTTAATATGATTAACAACAACTACTTCCGCAAAAATGTTAACTACATGTCCTGCCCCCATAACATACCTGAAAATTTAAAGCACACATGCAAACCTGTGTTTACACAAACCATGTTGGTCGCAGTAGCACAGTGGTGAAGAAATGCTTTGCAAACATTTTTTTAAAATTTCGTGGTAATAACGCATTTCTGTAAACGTTTCTTTTTATCTTAAATTTTCGCAAAAATCCCTAATTTTCGTAAAATTTCCTAAAAATAGCTAATTTTCGCAAAATTTTCCTATAAACAGCAAATTATTTTAAGACATTCTTCCTATTAATAGCAAATTTAAGTAAAATTTTTTTAATGCAATGATTTTGCAATATTTCCTATAAATAATTTTTCGAGAGTTTTCTAGTAAAAGCAAACTTTCACAAAATTTCAAATGTGCTATTTATTCTCAAAATAAAAAAACTTTTTGTAAAAAGCAAGATTTCGCAAAATTTCCTTTAAATAGCAATATTTCGCAAAAAGCCGATAACTATTGTAAATCGTAAGTTTTCGTAAAAATTCCTATAATTATTAAATCTTCGCTAAATTTTCAATATATAGCACCAATTTTCGCAAAACTTCCTATTAATGCGAGATTGAGCAAAGCTTCCTAAAAATATTAAGATTTCGCAAAATTTGCTACAAATAGAATATGTTGGCAAAAATTTCCTTTAAATGGCAATATTTCGCAAATAGTAAGTAAATAATAATTTTTAATCAAGCGTTCTTCCAAAATTTGCTATAATTATAAAATTTTCGCTAAATTTTCCATATACATACACCAATACCCCGGTTTGCGTCGTTTTCGAAGTTGTGTCTTTTTAAAATTTCTGTTGCGCCGATTTTGTTTCACTTTGAGCCGCATGGCTTCGAAGTTGCGACCCTAGTGCTTCGATTTGCGTTGTTAATATAAAAATGTTTGTACAAAGCTTAAACAGAAAAAAGGGGATTTCCCTTTTAAGTCTAATGCAATTATGTATGTGAAGGTTGTCTGATGGTTGCAACTGGTTTCAAATTACATTTGCAGAAGTAAAGTTAAATTTAAATATTTTGCAGCATAGAGTCAAAAAAAAGGAAAATAAGCTTAGAACAAAACGTGGGCATTTCGACGAATTCTAAACCAGGGGAAAAGGCTGTTGATATTGAGAGAAACCTTGAAATAGCCCCATCTACAATGAAATCAAATTGCTGTTCCAGTGACGCTGATAAAATTAAGAAATTTGTTGAAACAAGAACATCGTTACAACATAAACAAGTTACAAAGATGAGAATTCACTTAATGAAAGTAATGGAGCCACTTCTTATTATTTGAATTAAAGATCAAAATCAGCGAAGCTTTAGCTTTAAAAGAAAGCTTTAACTTTATTTGAAGATAGAATCTGGGAATTTATTTCTCATTGTGAGTAACATTCATCATATAAATTTCCATATTATTCGAATGTGTATTCTAAGTCAAATTACAATCCTCAAAAGCTTTTATATTCCTGGAAAATATTGAAGGAATAAGCCCATTAAAATATAAAAGCTTTTGAGGATTGTAATTTGACTGAGAATACACATTCGAATAATATGAAAATTTATACAGTCTATCAAATCCAAATTTATTTTTTCAGCTAAAATTATGAATCTCGGAACAAACTAAATGAAATCAATACAAATGTATGAAAAATCGTGGTTCGGTTTGCGTGGATTTTTTCCGGTCCCAAATATGCCAAATTTTTACAAAATTTCCTATAAATACATACAAAATTTTCGCAATAATTCCTATAAAAAGCCAAATTTCGCAAAGCTTCCTAAAAATAGCAAGATTTCGCAAAATTTTCTATAAAAAGCAAATTTTTAGAATAATTTTTAGAAACAATTTTAGAACATTTTTGCAAAATTTCTTATAAAGAGCAATATTTCGAAAATAGTAAGTAAATAAAACTGTGCTAGTTGAAAAAACAGACAAGCCGGGCACATCGCGTTTTAACATAATTCGGGTACGCTGAATCCAATGGTGCAAACCGTTTTTTTAGGTTAGCTCTTGTTTTCGAGATATACCGTTATTTCGAAAATGGAGGAGGTTGCACACCATATATTCGCGTAACTCAAAAACGGTTAAGTTTATTGAAATTACTAAAAAAAACCAAAATTCCGCAATAAAATTTCCTTTAAGAAAAGTAAAACTTTTTTCTGATATGCGCTGTCGTTTTAGAAACATAATTTTTTTTTGGAAAAAAATAATTTTGTTTATCAAAATTTCGAAATTTTTGTTTTTTTTTTTTTTTTTTTTGAATAGTAAGTTCTCGCCAAATTTCCTATAAAAATTTTCGCTAAATGTTCTTTACATAGTAAATTTTCACAAAATTTGTAATAAATACCAAATTTTTGTAAAATTTCCTATAAAAAGCAAGATTTTGCAAAATTTCTATTTATAAGAAAGTTTTTGGAAAATTTCCAATAAAAAGTGAATTTTCGTAAAATTTCCTCTAAATATCAAATAAGCATATTTTCCTATAAATATCAAATTTTTGAAAATTTTCTTTAAACAAAAGATTTTGCATAATTTCCTATAAATAGTAAATTTTTGAATATTTCCTTTAAATTTAAGATTTTGCAACATTTCCTATATATAGCAAATTTTCGCTAAATTTCCTATAAATACCAAATTTTCACGTACTTAATTTCCTGAAATAGCAAATTTTCGCAAAATTTGCCAAATTTTTGCAAATTTCTAAAAAAGCAACTTTTCGCAAAATTCCTATAAATAGCCAATTATCACAAAATTTCCCAAATTTGTTATATATAGTTTAAACCTCGTTTTTATTTTCCTCGATTCTAATCCAATGTGTCAGTACGTCTACATTTTCATGATGAAGTGTGTGTCTGTGGGCAAAAATGAAATGGTAGAAATTTTAAGTCATTTACATCATGTAGTTTCCCAGCGGGAAAAAGAAGGAGTAGGATGGCCTTCTAGAAGGCCTCTGTACCCCTTCTTTTGGATGTACAAGGCCTTCTTGCTCCATTCCATACTCATATCTTTTTTACACACGTTGTCATTGCGGAGAAGGCCTTCCGCTCTCGCTTCTTCAGCAGGTACATAAGAAGGGTAACGGGACCAAAAAAAAATGATTTTGCTTTTGCTTGTGCAAAAAACAATACAAAAAATGTTACTACTTCTCTACTCCGTTCTCATAGAAGCGAGTGTGGAAGGTGTATCTTATCATTTATACGAAAGAGCCGAGGCCTTCTATGAGGCCTTCTTTAGCAGTTAGATAAGAATAGTAATTGAAGCAAAAAATCTTTTAAGCAGGCCTTTAAAAAGGCCTGAAGTAAGAAGGTCTTCTGAGTTTTCCCGCTGGGTTGTTACTCATGTACACATACAAACTCATGCATTTATGTGTAAACGTTTGTGATTGTATTGGTGTGTTGAAATTTACACAATTGCATGGGAAATTTTATAAACTCAACTGACCAAAAGGTATTTTGCAATAATTAAACATGTTAAAATAGACAGTTTTCAAAAGCCAAATTGTATACGTACATACATGCATAAAGGTGGTTCTTATCGTCTTGTCTTTGAATTGTAACTGGCATAAAATTTGTTATTTTGTTTGCAGTATATCGGAATGTGGTTTAAACTTCATGAACTTAATTAGGAAATTTGGTATTTTACATGTGAAAAAAATATGAAACTATGTCGTAAATCTTATTTGGCTGGGGAACACTGGAATATAAGAAGGTCAGAAGCATTTTGCACTAATAGGTCTTACATAAAGTATCTAATCTTGTTGAAAAATAAATATTTTGTGTTGAAAAATACCTAAACCACTTTAAGTTTTTTAACCTACATTACATCGATTCTTGTTTTTGTTTCATGACAACTTTCTCTTTCGACAAATTTCATTTTGTTTCAAAAACTGCATAAAATTCTAAGCCAAATAAAACCACCAATAAAACCGTATTTCTAAAAATTTTATAGTTTTGAAAAACTATTTTAGAACAACCAGTTTGAGTATGTCTGTAGTTTTTTGAACTATTTTTCTCTAAGTATTATTGACATAACTTTAGGATTTTAGTTTTTCCATTTCCTTTTTTCCACAGACTAGTGTTGGCTAAACTCTGCTACATCAACAACACCTTGGCAGGAAGTTGAGTTTTAAAATAAATTTGCTCAAACAATTTCACCCTCACATACATACGCATCTTTTGAATATCTGGAAAGGCAGCAAGTAAAACTTATAAATATTTAAATAAACGCATACACATGCATTGTTACAGGGTGAGACTAATAGTGGTAGATTTTAATATAACAATGCAGGAAATTTTCATAAAATTATGCATTGAAATAGCAAATTTTTTTATAAAAAATCTAATAAAAAAAAATTCATATAATTTTCAATAAAAAATTAAAAGAATTTTCTAAAATTTTCTATAAAAAAAAATTTTTATTAATACAAAGGCTGACTTCCAAAACGTCAATTGCTTTGTATTAGAACAAAGTATAATGTTTCATATCGCCGCAGTACAATATATATACAATGCAACCCCTTCCAAAACGTTACTGCTAAGTATCAGTAACGCATCAAAAAAGCAATCGGAGCATCGGTTTTAAAGTTGATGCTTTGTGACATTTAACATTTTATTTGCAAGCAATACAGATTTATTTTAAAAGTATTATGCATTGCATCACTTACATTTCAAAACGTTTTAATAAACAAAACACAAAGTTGCATTGTTTCGGTACTTTGTACGTGTACATGGTTGAAATACAGCAGTAAAATTGTGTACGAACTTTGTATTAGTACGTTTTGGAAGTCAGCGAAACAATCTGGATAATTCATATAAAAAGCAAATATTTACAATATATCCTGGGTGCCCCGATTGCCTAGTTGGTGTTGAGCTATTCTACCAGTGCTATGGTTGCGTGTTCGATTTCCGCTACACACTCCGATCTGTTTTTTTACAACAGACTAAAGAAGTTCGATACTAATTTTCTTAAGATTTATTTTTATTCGACCTTTAAAATTCAATATTAAAAGAAACCCGCTCGAGCTGGAGGTCTGTTGTATTGTCTTCGATACTATTACTCGGTCAATTAAGTAAGATAGAATATTCTAGTTTTCTAGTTGGGGTTAAGCAAGGTGATGTGCTTGCCTCCACTCTATTTAACTTTGCATTAGAATTCGCAATTTGAAAAGCAGGAATTGAAATTAGTGGTACTATTTGAATGAATTCATCACAAGTTCTTGCTTTTGCCGATGATATTGACCTAATTACTCAAAATATAACTGCACTCCAAAAAAATATAGCAAAACTTTAAAAATGCGGCCAATATGGTTGGCTTGGAAATAAATACAGCAAAGTCGAAATATCTAAGTAACATAAAATCTAGTCATAATTAGGGGTGGTTAAATTTTGTTGATTTTGATTTTGAATAAAACACAAATTATTTAGGAAATTATTGTCATTTCTTTTTTTATTATGATAATATTGGTATGGTTCAATTATGTATGGAACAAAATATCGGCCAAATGGCGGCACACCTCCAACCGATGGTCCAAATTTAGCCGTTGTTTCGTTAATAGCCTTTTCACACTTGTCAACATCAATTTGCGAAGATGTTGGAATTTTCCCATTAGAAATACATACGAATAAAAATCAACATTTTTCAACATCTTTACAGAATGTTACTATCTCATTTTGTTCCCTTTTATATTTTTCGATTCTTTTAGTGTCATCACTAGAAAAGTGGTAATAAATTCTATTATTATTATGGCATCACTGAGAAAATGGAAGTTGCTTTGAAAGCAGCGTTACCATTTCTCAAGTTTTTCCTTTCTTGCAAGCCTTATTTTGCTTAGTTTTGCTAAAATTATTAAACAAAATGAATAAGAAATACGTTTTGGTGTTATCTTTTAAAATGTTGGCACTTTTGTAGAAAGAAAGTATATAAAAAAAAATAAAAGTTTTTTTCAGAAATGGTGACATTTTTTATTGATAGTAGATGTTAGATGTTTCTAGTGTGAACGCGTATTTCACATTTTCAACATCTTTCATGCGTTCCTCCGAAATGTATGCTAGTGTGCAAAGGGTATAACTGTGTGGCAAGTGGTACCGTCCTGTTGAAACCACATATCGTCCACATCCATATCTTCCAATTCGGGCCATAAAAAGTTCGCTATCATCTCACGATAGCGAAAACCATTCACAGTAACTGCCTGACCGGCCTCATTTTGGAAAAAATACGGCCCGATGATGCCGCCAGCCCATAAACTGCACCAAACAGTCACTCTTTGTGGGTGCATTGGTTTTTCGACAATATCATTCGCCCAAATGCGGCAGTTCTGCTTATTGACGAATCCACTGAGGTGAAAATGTGCCTCATCACTGAAGATGATTTTCTTCGAAAATTGATTATCCACTGTTGCAATTTCTTGCCACCATTTTGAGTCAATTGCACCTTGAAGCATGTAAATGCAAGACTTTATGCATAATGTTCATCAACGACGAGCGTGAGAGGTGCAATTGTGAGTTGAGGTGGACGGCTCTTCAGCCACACTATCGCGAACAACAAAAATATTTTCTTCACCTTAACGAACACCTTTACGACCTGTACGAACATGCACTGGCGCTCTCACATCTCCTACAGACCCAGTTTGCTCAAATTTATGCACGATTTTTTCATATAAGCCTGAATAACTTTAGCGCGTTGCTCGATTGTGTATCATTCAATGGCTCAAATTAAGTTAGTCTGAAATTGAAAAATGTCAAATGAAATGCAGAAAAAAACTTGACGTTTAGGTGGGGTTCACATTCAACATCGGCCCTTAAAATTTAACCACCTTTTATAACACTAGATAACTGCTGCTTAAAATCTGTTGAACATAAATACAACAAACGATTGTAGTCAAGAGATAGGTAAACGAATAAAAGCTGCAAAAAAAGCTTTTTTAACAAAAACATCAAAAATCCGTTTATACACAACGCTCATCTTACCAATCTTTATGTATGCTGTTGAAACTTGGTCAGTCAAAAAATCAGATGAAGTAAAAATCAATGCTTTTGAATGAAAAGTATTAAGCCGTATGCTGGGACCCATAAGGGAAGAAGATTGATAATGGAGAAAAAGATAAGATAAAAGACGAGTGAAAAATGGAATAAACTTTTACGGGAGGCCAAGATTCAATATAGATCGCAGAGCCATCAATGATGATGAGAATATTCTAGTAAAATTATTATAGGTCATATTTTTTTTTTTTTTGAATATCGGGAAGGTATAGAATAGAAAAAAAGGCAAAACTGGCACCCATTTTTTTTAAATCTTTATTCTAAATTCAAATTTGTTTTCCCATAAATTTCTGATGCTGCGACCGCATGTCACAAAAAACTGAAAATCTGTTTTATAGGAAGTTAAAGTGTGAAAACCATGGAATTATTGGTACATTTTATTGAATCCCATTTAGACTACAACATTTAAAAAGTTTATTTATTTTTATACCTTAAATATCCCCAGGGTACAGATTTGAAAAAATATAGCTTTATGGAGCAAAACATCGCAAATGTTTTGTGCAAATTAAAAACTTATGTTCTTTAATACAAACAAAAGCAAACAAATAAATAACATCTGAGTACATAAGGGAATTATGGCACATAATGGGTAAAAACGGAAAGACTAAAATAAACAAAATACAGACTAAACATTTTAAAAGTTGGTTTATTTTTCTTTTATTAGAAGCAAAGATTGAGAAAGTTATAAATTGGTGGGACAGAAAAGGTCAAATTTTGTAGTCTAGGTACTTTTGTTAAAAAGCGTTTTTTGAAAAATAATTCTAAAATTGTAGATGCAAGTATACAATCTAAATCAACAACCTTAAACCCAGACCATGCCCACTTCAACAATCTTTCTCTGCGTGGGATATATCGATAAGCTTGATATTTGGTTATTAAAAAAATTTTTAATTTACCTGTGTGTAAAAATATATTTTTTATATAAAATGGTCGTGTGGAGAAAAGTGTATTTAAACTGAGATTTTTTACAGAGAACAGTATAATCCATTCTTAAGCCTTAGGTAATAAAAAAGACTAAGTAGAAAATAAAAAGTGAAAGCGTAAGCAATAGTGGAAGATAATATCGAACCAGAAAGAAAAACAAACAACCCTACTAAATAAATAGGTCTTGCACAACCCGAAACAGCTCCCAATTCGCCTATGAACCTATTACCCAGCCTACTGTTTACAGAACAGGACAGTGACACAGGATGTGCTCTATCTCCTCTGTGTCCGTGAAGTTTGTCAAAAATCCGACGAGTCGGATCCCATTACCCCCGACATTCTTCTTATCAGTCACTGGCCCGTAATAATACCCATTATGGTTCTAACGCAAATTAGGCTGCTGCCTTGTAGTAAATTAGAATAATAATTTTCATTGAAAGATTTGAACTGGAGATTACACCACACTCCCGCGGTATTGTATGTTCATGGTAAAAATATATAAATTTTATTGTTACGGTCCTTTGGGTCATGGTGAAGGGAGGATCCTATACCTTTGGCAAGAGTTCATTTGAAAAGGATTTACTCGTGTGCAATAGTCACTGTGACGCTTTAACAGGAACCACAACAATAAGGTCGTTTTCTTCTGTTTAAGATATTCGATAAGTGAAAATTTGTGGACATTCTTGAAAAAAAAATTTTATAAAATTAGAATTTGAAACAAAGGGGAATGTGTCACCATCTGTGAAAATTAAAAAAAAACAGCAGTTTTTAAACGTTTTGTTTAATAAAATATCCAATGTATTTTTTTGTGAAATTTGACGGCATTAAACTAAGTAGTAACTTCTAGCTGAAGCACCCTTTACACTTTACATAATACCAACTAGTAATACATGAATGAATGCATGAAATTATATACAAATATTTGCCAAGGGAAAAGAAGAAGGAAAAAATTTTGGAGAAGAAACGACAGTAATAGAGAAAATTGTTTAAACTTTACAGTTATCCTTAAAGTCAGATATCAGTGATGCATAAATTTAATTACAAATTGTACCAAAGTGATTAATTCTTTTTTTTCTTTACTTCTTATTTAAAAATTTTTACAGTAAGATTTTTTTTTTATTTATTTTAAATAAAATGTTACAAAACTTGTATCGATTAAAATTTTAGAAATCTAAAGCTTTTAGATTTTTTTACGATCATGTTTACACTTTATGTCAACAAATTATCAATTTTCTTTATATATAAAAACGTTTGTGCCGTGTATGTGCTCCTAAAACTCAGGAAGTTGAGTTTGGAGCCAGGTTTCTCTAAAGTTGAATACCGATAGGTGGCGCTGTTGTCGTGATATTTAAACTTTTTTTAATTTATGGTACGATTTGGCTGAAATTCAAAAAATATATTTATTAAACAACAATAAGTTTCCTGATAAAATTTTTATTCGGTAGATAGCGATGGGGTCAAGTTATTAACAAAATTCTCCAGTGTTCATTTTTGAATTTTTATTTGGAAAATCCCGAGCAGCGCCGGAACCAAACAGCTAGAGATGCGACAATTAACCAACACACCAATAGAACAAAGAATTAATTTTAAAACCGATACAGACAAAGTAGCTCAAAATTACACATTAGACATTTAATTTATAAGAATAAGATTGAAAATTGAATAAGTTTAGAAAAATGTAATTGAATAATTTTGTTTCCTGAGTATTATTTTTATTATTATTTATGTTGTCAATTACTGTTATTCTCTATTTTTGGCCACTTTCTTTTGTTCATATTTATATATTTGTTTATATACACTATTGTTCGAAACCTAAGCAACTTGTCCTGCAAAGAAAAAAATAAAAATGGATTTCAATTAAAAAGTTTGTGATATTAATTAAAAAATTAATTAAATTTGCACTAGTAAACAAACTAATAGTATCAATTAAACCAGTTAATAGTATTAATTAACATTTAATTCACCTGATTAAATGTTTAATTCACTTTATTAAATTTTTAATTAAAACTGATTTTATTTTTGATTAGTGCTTTAATTGGTGAACAATTTTGGAGAATTGTTCCTGTGCACCTCTAAAATAGTTGCAGAAGTCGATCTCTTAAGAAAGTTTACGACCACTTTTTCGCACATTTTGGGCGGTATCTCGGCTAAACCTTTACGAATCTTAGTTTTAAAATGCTTCAAGAACAGGGGATTATCCACGTAGACGTGGTCGTTGACGTAGCCCCACATAATTGGTGAAAAATTTTGGAGAATTTTTTCTGTGTGGTACAGTAATTAAAGCCTTATATAATTATTATAATTATTTTGAAGATATTTCAGATTGGATATTAAAAAAGTTTACTCGAATTGGACTGTGGCAAAATGGAACACTATTTTATTTAGCGAAAAGACTAAATTTAACTTGTTAAATGAAGATGGAGTATACCACTCAAAAACCAAAGGGAACGGTAAACATGCAATGGTAACATTCACCTTATTGTAAAGGCACAAAAAACCATGAAAGTGGAAATGTAATGGCGTGGACACGTTTTTCTAAAAGTGGAGTTAGCACTTTTGTTGAAATACATACAAAAATGGACCGCTTCCTTTCTAGGGACTTGTTAGCCATCTACGGTCTTCAACGGGCGAAATGGAAATTGCCGCTTTTATGGGGGTTTCAATATGACAAAGACCAAAAACACTCGCCAAAACTAATCAAATATTAATTGTCTGGTAATATGATTCGAGT
The DNA here is from genome assembly GCA_963931875.1 of Pollenia griseotomentosa. Taxonomy (NCBI): domain Eukaryota; kingdom Metazoa; phylum Arthropoda; class Insecta; order Diptera; family Polleniidae; genus Pollenia; species Pollenia griseotomentosa. Next base: position 39,036,482 of record OZ007563.1, on the reverse strand, counting down.
CTTGGATTGGCCAGCTCAATCACCAAACTAAAATCCCATAGATAAAATTTTCGGCATTCTGAAGCGCCGGTGGGAGCTTGTCGTCTCAAAAATAAGCCGGAGCTGTTGGATTGCTTTAAATGAGTGTGGGAATCAACGTCATCAACAATTTCAACAAATCTTATTGATTCTTGTCAAAACGATGTGCGGAGGTCATAAGAAACAAAGGCTATTATAGGAAGTACTGAAAGTTGATTAAGTTTCGAACTGTTGCTCAAAGAGTTGACTTAATTTTTACTTGCTTATTTCTTGCAAGGGATTAAAATAAAATTTTTGTAGTTACTGTTAGATAATAGTTGCATAATATAATAAAAATTAACTGTGTTATTTTTATTAAATATACTTAAAAACAAGTAAGAAAGTATAGTCGGTCAAGCCCGACCATATGATACCCAGCACCACAGTACTTAAAAACACATCATGCTTATGTGTCCATATAAATATGGATTTCTCTATGTTTAAAAACTTCATTAAAATCGGTTTAAAAGTTTGTGAGAGGCAGAAATTGCCCCCTACATTCCCTTGTGGTCCTATTTTTGAAAAACTGTATAGCTTATGTGTCCATATAGATATGGATCTACCTATGTTTTAAATTTCATTAAAATCAGTTTGAGAGGCAAAAATTGCCCCTTTCTCCCCTTGTGGTCCTACATTTTTTAAAACTGTATAGCTTATGTGTCCATATAGATATGGATCTATCCATGTTTTAAATTTCATAAAAATCGGTTTGATAGTTTCTGAGAGGAAGAAATTTCCCTCTATCTTTCCTCGTGGTCCTACGATTTGGCCCATTTTCAATAGGCTTGGTCCTTGTGCCAATAAGAACCTATGACCTAAATTTTATCAAGTTATCTCCAAAGTTGCGACCTGTACTTTGCGCACAAGGTTACATGGACAGCCAGCCAGCCAGCCGGACGGACATCGTTAGTTCGACTCAAAAAGTGATTCTGAGTAGATCGGTATACTTTAAGGTGGGTCTAGGACCACCATTTTAAGGCGTTACACACATCAGCACATATGCATAATACCCTCTCCACTATTGTGGTGTGGGTATAATAAAATGTAACACTTTTATTATAATGGGTGTTTGTGAAGCGGTAGCAAAGTACTCATGGAAGTAAAATTTATTGAGGTGAATAAAATTTCACTAGCCTGGGGGCTAGTAAAAATTTTGACATTAGTGTAATAATTTTTTTTCATCAAATTTGTTTAAACAAAATACAAAATAATATGGAAGCAGGACCAGCGGCAAAAAAATCAAAAAGAATTATACCTACAACATGTAATTATTTACATATGTATAAGCTTTTTTGCCCACACTTTTTGCAAAAATTGTTAATATATCAGAACGAATTCATCAAATAGTTGGGACGATCTCATTTCCAACAGAATTGAAATGATTATTGGTAAAAACTTGATTAATTTATTCATTTTCACAAAACTACTAGAAATTGTTTTTTTTTCTTTATGTCAAAATTTTACGTTGTCAAAAATGTTACAATTTCACACAGCACAAATATGAAAATTTTCTACCACAAACAAATTTCATTTCACCATAGAACTTTGCTACTGTTTCACACACACCCAATGTCACGAAAAATTGCTTAGGTTTCGAACATTACTGTATATTCAGCTGGTTAGGCCTAACTCCATTTGTGAAAATAAAAATTTTTTATATAATTTTTCCCGACGTTTCGAGAATTTTCAGGGGACTTGTAGCAAAAAGAATCAAATTTGTATTACATTAATATTATTGTTGTTTAATTTAAATTTTGTTTTTTAAAAAAAAATTGTTTTAAATGTATAAACCTAAGATCCTTGAATAAGCTGTTCATTGTGCCAGCGAAATATTAGATAAACGATAAACAAATATATTTTGCATAACCTGACCTTGAGCTTGACTTATAAATAAGAAGAAAATGTATGTATTGATAAGTATTATGATATAAAATGTATATGTTAAATATATGTGTATTTTGTAGCCCCTGAAGATGACCATCGATGTATGGTCGAAATATCGGATGAAAAATAAAAAACAAAATTAAAAATACAAAAATTTGTGAAATTTTTTATTTTAATTTGCATATGACCTTAAGCCAAACAAAAACAACAACATAGAATAAGAAGAAATTTTTTTTTTTTGTGTTAGAAAATTGTATTTTACATTTGTTTTTCCCGTCTGGGAGCATAAGAATGATCTTAAGGATATTTCTTCTGTTGGTATTACATCCTCCTGGGCACATCAGCTGTATGCATACTACGGATCCGACAAAAATCAAAAATGACAAGAATCATGAAGTGTTTATTTTAAAACCGAAGTTTCACCAGAGTACTTTTTGATTCTGCACACAGAAAAAAATCAAGTTAAAAACGTACAAAACAAGGTTGATTTAAAATTTTTCGGTGGTGATTTTGCTTCATAAGTTTTTCATGTTAATTCAACCACTTTTATACTTAATATATACCTCGGATATGCCAACAAACAACTACACCCAAACTTCAACATTTGCTGATGACACAGCTTTTCTAAGCGTGCACGAAAACAGTCAAGAAGCATCTCGGTACCTACAGGATCATATATTTCAACTCGAACTGTGGCTAAAGCAATGGAGGATAAAGGTCAATGAGCAAAAATGCGTACATATAACATTTACCTTGCGTCGGGAAACATGCCCCCCTATTAAAATCAATAATCATTTAGTGCCTCAAAATTCGCATGTAAAATACCTCGGTACTCATCTAGATCGCCGTTTAACGTGCAAAAGCCATAAAGAGGCAAAATTATCTCAAATGAAACTAAAAGCCATCCAAATTCATTGCCTTATTGGAAGAAACTCTGTCCTTAGTCTCGACTGCAAACTTTTACTATTCAACTATGGGGCACTGCCTCGGCCTCTAATATCGAAAAAATTCAAAGGCGCCAAAATAAACTTCTTCGAATAATCACAGCTGCCCCTTGGTATGTTAAAAACTCAAATATTCACAAGGATTTCAATGTTCCATTAGTAAAAACTATGATTACAAAATATGCAGTAAAATATTTAAAGAGGCTTGAACAACACCCAAGTCCACTAGCTCGAAATATTTTAAACCATGGCGGCCACACTCGCTTAAGAAGAAGAGACACTGCAGCACTTACCCAATTAGATGAGCGATAAACACCCATATAATTGAACAGAACCCGCGATGAAGAAAATTTTTGTCTGGCACTGGCAGGACATAAATAAAGTATTAGGATAAGATTTGATTAATTATTGTTAGTTCATATTAAATATATGAAGATTCAATAAATAAATATTAAAAAAAAAAAAATTCAACCTGATTTTACAATAACTTGCGAACAAAATTTGTCATTTATGTCATTTATGTTGAAATAACAAACCGAATCACGTTGAATGAAAGTTATTTTAAGTTGAAACAACGCGAATTTCATGTAGAATCAAATTGGTTTGAGTGTAATATAACAGTGTGAAGAAGTTTCAGAGACAACATATGCATTTATTTAAGAATAATTCAATACACTTACCCCTGTAACATATGTTTCACTAATTTTGTACTCTCCTTTGTCAACAGAAGCATCAGCAGAATCGATCGATATGGTTTTCGTCATCATTCTACTTTGAAATTTTGATGTACTATTTAACTAAATAGTTTTAATTAAAAGAATACGGGAATTGTCTTCTTTTTATAACATATTTTTAACATGAAAATAAAAAAATGTACATACCTAAGTGTGTATGCATGTTAATTTAACAAGATAAACTTTTGATATTTTTGTTATTTTAACAGTGAATAAAATTTAAAAAAAACCTTATTTAAGGTTAGTTTAATATTTTTCATTTAAAATTAATATGATATAACGACAAAATTAAATAAAGGGCATTCTTTTGCAAAAATTTACTAAGATTCTCAATCAACATTTCGCCATGTTAATTTTACATTGGTATTTTTTCTGTGTGTGTTGCCATAGGAAACTCGGGGTATAGATTAGTGCAAGGAACCTGTCTGACTATTGTTTGAGGCCCCCGCTAAAAGCCTTCTTGCGAGAAATGCTTCCTGTCTTTCAGCATAATTGTCTTTGCGGAAGCTTAACTTTTCTGATAGAAGGTTGTTTTTCATAAGGTTGTTATCCAACCAATAGGTAAGTGCTTTTTTTAAAAGCATGAACTCACAGAAGTTCAACGAAAGGCTGCTTTTTTGAATAAGAAATATTTCGAGAATCACGTGGTGGTTGTGGTATAAACCCAAAGTCGCGGGAAGGGATAGTACTGAAAAGCCCTCAAAAAGGCTGCCACTTGTGGGAGAGGTCGGCCTGAGGGAGTGCTTCCCTAGATGCTGTTCACAACAGGCTAGATAGATAGCACCTAAACATGGGACGAGTGTATAATTTTAACCTGACTGTGCACTCAAAATTGCTGCATGTGAGTACTGGTCGTGCTTACATAATGGGACGTTTGGTAAACTCATTGTTTTTCACTTAGTGGTTAGGATCCACCATGAGATTAGGCTTTCTGACAGTTGCTCATGTAATTAATTTTTACATTTGTGCTACTTCGTGACTGAATTAAAGTTAAAACGCTTTTAATATCACAAAATTCTGAAAAACTATCTTGTTTATCAAAAGCAAAATCTACTTTCTAATGGTGTTTTCTTTTCTACAAAAAATGTGACATTTTATTTTAAAACAAGTTAGAGTGCTATATTCGGCTGTGCCGAATCTTTGATACCCTCCACCGACAGTTCGAATGTTTAAGGAATAATATCTGTATGATGTCTTTTTATTATTATTAGCTTAAACTGTGACGATTTGTTATTAATTATGGTTTTAGGAGACTAAACTGTTTTCCGGGAGTAGGGCATATATGGGGCCTAGGGTAAACTATGTACCGATCTTCACGAAATTTCACAGTATCATTTATAGTCCTATAAAATTGTGACGAGCCAAAATTTGTTATGATTGCATTATTTTTTACGGGTTTAGGCGTACTAAACTGTTTTCCGGGAGTAGTGTTTATATGGGGCTTAGGGTAAATTATAGACCGACCTTTGCGAAATTTTACAGTGTCATTTCTAGTCGAATAAAACGGACTTGTGCAAAATCTTATGTCATTACGTGCATTTTTGCATCATTTATGTTAGTTTTTGTAACAAAATTATCAAGTTTTTGAAGGTGGTGGTTCCACATTTTGATTCATAGCTCTGGTCCTACTGAACCGATTTTGCTGAAATAGTTTGTTTATTTCTTTTGAGTTTTTCGAAAGTGAGCGTGTTTTCAACAGACGGACAGACAGACGGACATGGCTAAATCGACTTAGAATTACTCAAGCAGCCAGAATATATATACTTTATGGGGTCTGAGATGAAATATAAAAAAGTTTCACACGGAATGACAAACTTAGTATACCCTCTTCACAACTAATTGTGGTGGAGGGTATAAAAATGCAATTTTGTGTCTGTTTCCTAAAAATTTTGATCCTGAAAAGGATGAGTTTTTTTAGAATAAAACAAGCCGGGAGCAAAATTTTTAAGAAACAGACACCAAATTGCATTTTTTTTTAAATAGAATGTCACATTTTTTTGTAGGAAAGAAAACACCATAAGTAAGTTATTTGGCGTATTCTTGGACCCTTTTGGATTGGATTTCGATTATCAACGAATCGGTAAGAATTTGTATGTGGCTTGTAGAGCTTTACTAGATATGAGTTTTTTTTTAATTTCGTATTCAAAAATACAACACCAGTCAGTTTTGACAGACATTTGAATTCAAGTTAGATACACACACTGTTGCTTTTATTCATTTATGTACATATTTAGTTTTTAACGCAGACTAAAACAATTTGGGGTTTTTTTTATTAAAGTTAGAAACAATTTTTAATTTTCATTCTTTCTTATGCTTTTGTTTTGTGTAATTTTCTAACAATGAGTTTTAAATTGGTTTACTATGAAAGTTTTAAATACAATTTTTTTTTTATATAAAACACAGAAGTTCAGTCGAACATACCAAATTCCCTTACAAAGTCATATAGTTATAACAAATAAATTAACAAAGTCTGTCAAGCCCGACCAATTGATTCCCTACACTACCGTATTAACATCCAAATTTCTGACGCGTTCAAAAATAGTTTTTTGGTAGCTAGTCTTAAAACATCTAGTACTTAACTGTTACAAAAATTGCTAGTAACGAATTTAGCTGCAGGACGTCCTTCACCTATGATGAAGGTGGTTTATCATGTAAAGATTAGGGATGACAATCCCGGGATTTTCGGGACTTAGCGAATCCCGAATGAAAATTTTTTAATCCCGGAATTTTCGGGATTTTGTCAATCCCGAAATTGTTAACTTAATTTTTTTTGTTTTACCTTTTTTATAAAAAGAAATTTATTATGACATTTTTCATGAGAGGATAGGGAGCACAATATTGATCTTTAATATTTATTTGATTAATTCTGTTAATACTGTCGTTGAAAACGTAAGAAAAAAGTTACACTTTGTTATTCTTTTCAAGCGTGTCCAATAATTATAAAGAAATTTTAACGTGAGAAGTGCTGAAAATAATTAAACAAGAAATTTTATTAGAGAAAAAAATGTTTTTGAAATGCAAAAAACAATTCACTGGTGCGCCAAATACAAAATTTAAGCTTTACTCTTTACAGGGTTAAGATTATTAAAGTGTATTCCGAGAGTTGACATCGAACCTACGGTAATTAATGGAGCGATTTCACAATATTAAGGACCGTTTTCACGACTTACCTATAAAGTTCGATATAGTTAACGGTACCTTTAGCACTAGTGAGGAATAAAGTTACCTTCAACTATTTTTCGTTTTCACAACTTCTGTATAAAATAAACTTAACATTTTTAAAAAAGTGGCAATACTAAAGAAAATACCGATTATTTTTGCCAAAATAAAAATTCGAACTGGCAACTACGTACTTTTTATACATTTACAAAATATACGTATAATTGGAGTTGCCATATATAAAAAATATGTGAATATAATATGGCAATCTCAAATCTAAACCTTACGACAAGAGTTAAAGGTAGAACGTTCCTCTCTTTAGCTTATCCTTCACTTTTAGATTAAAGGGAACTTGTGATAATTAAAAACTCATTATCTGTTCGATAACTTCCTACATTTAGCTATCGTTAAGTCGTGAAAACGGGCCTAAGTAATGTATTTTATACACTACATAATTCCTACCGAAAGTAGTGGTGGTTATAAAAATGCGTTTCTGTTAAAATAAGATTTTAATGGTTAACTAAATAAATTGATTTTTTTAAGTTTATTTCGAATTCAAATTTCAATTATTTATTTTAATTCATTTAATAAAATTTTAAAAGAATCTTACAAATAAATCAACTTCTATGTTGCGTTGTTCAATTAGAATATTAATTATTTTTTTTATTTAGTTTGAATGAAGTGAGGTAATTGAATCAAATATAGCTTTTATGGTAATTATTTTCTTATTGAATCAAGGTAACACATTGTTTAAAATCGTACGTTGTTTTTTTTATCATATTTTTTATTAAATTAGTCATTAAAAAAGAAAAGTCACAATTTTAAATTTTTACAAATTTAAGTAATATTTAACTTTAAAATAATAAATTTATTATAAAACCTTCGTTTGTAAACTTCTTTTAAAGACGTTTTGTTTTTTAAATAAATATCTATAAAAAGCATTTATCTCTTAATTTTCAAAAATCCCGATATCCCGTAAAATCCCGGGATTACTAACCCCACGTTTCCACATGCAAGTAATTACTTGCAAGTAGTGTATACGTATTAATATCGAAAATCAGAAGAAATGTCAAAAAAAACACAACAATTTTTTGAGTGGCTACACAGCACAGTGCAAGTTCATTTTTAAAATGTCGTCAACAAGTAAACTTCTAGCAAAAATTGCCGTATTAAACGAATTAAAAAAATTCAAAAGCGAATGTGAAAAAAAATGTGGAAAAAGAAGGTTTTGGGTTTCTGTTTTCTGTCCATCTTGATGAAAAAATTATGTTTATTTTATAAAATATGTGACTACAGTATTGCCGTAGTGGCGATATCATAATGTTACAGAGAAAATATTTTGATTAACAATTTTTTTTTTCAAAATGTTTAAAATTTATGATTAAAATTACCATTTAGATGCGTTGTTGTATAGTTGTGCTTTTTTTTATTAGTTATTTTTTATAAATACACAGAAAATCCCGTATAAACATAACTTTTATTTTACTAAGTACTAGAAGATTGATACAAAAGTCATCCACGGCAACACTGTTTCTTCATTTGTCATTTTACTTGCGACAAGTGTCAAAAATTTACTTGCAAGCAAATTCTGTTGCAAGTTGAGCTGCAAGTACGAAAAATGTGATGGTGTTAGTAAAAAAGTGTGAGTTTATTGAGTTTTTCGAACTTGTACTTGCATGTGGAAACGCTAGGTAAAGATGCAATATTTAAATTTTCTTCATAAATTTTTTTTTTTCAATATTTTAAAGAACAATTTGTTCAGCTGGTAAAACATTCCTTGTAACTGAAGCAAATCTAAGGAAATTATAAAAGATACATACAAAACCGCAATGGTCACCCGAGTGGGTATTGGTAAGGCGAAGGTGTTATCGACATTAATTTGCTTAAACGCATTATGGGGTGCTAGATAAATATTTCTTGGTGTTGCATACACTATGCCGTATTTAGCATGCTATCAATTATGGCTCGTGTTGGAAGTTATACTTTGGTATACATTTAGTACATTCATTCAGCTACATATATAAATATCGAAATGTCTGTGTAAATGTTTAGTCTTCCATTGATCACGTTTTCAGGATTTTGACAGCTATCAATTATAGACTGCAAATTGTACTTTACCTCGTTCTTTCCCTCCATAACTTCCTCTTTCCCAGTCTGTGTATTATAATTGCTACACAGTATGAATTGGATTTGTTCTTGTTTTTAAAAGGTTTTTGTGGGTGTTTTTTTGTTGTTGTGGCAACTTTTTGCTTGCACCTCCATTTGTCAATTTATTTTTATTGACAAGTAAAACGTTAAAAATGTAGATTTTTAACATGGAACGTATTATATTTTGTTGATAACATTTTTTTCTCTATTTTTTTTTTTTTTTTTTTTAATACTTTGAACACCACGAAATATTTAAAATATGTACTGTTTTCTTGTTTTACCTTTATGCAGTTGCGTTTTTTGTTTGTTTGGCAAATAATATTTGGTTTAGAATTTAATGGTTTTTGTTAATGGCTTATACAGAAGAGTCAGAAAAACGAATTTATTGAGTTGGTTTCGTTTTTATTAATTCTATTATATAAATTTAAAGAATTTGAAAATTGATAGAACGGCTTATAGCACTGACAATTTTTAGCAATGGATGTGGTAAGTAAAAGGTTTGTTTTAGAAATTAAAATTTTAAAGATTTTTTAACGCATTTTGATAAACTTGAAAATTAACGTGTTGTTTCCAGGTGACAACCCAATAAAAAATTGAGCTTCAAACGAAGCAGGTTTGTAAGGGAGAAATGTAAGAGTTTCGCTTACTGAAGGCATGAATTTTATATGGTGAGTTCCCACTTTGAAGCAATACATTTTTGAAAACAAAAAGCGCGTTATTCAACGCATATAAAAACTAGTGAATGTAGCGTTCAGCTTTACACACTGAATGTTTTTCTACAGTTATTTTTAAGTATTCTCCCTTAGTCCCAATTCACATTATACGATTTTTGTCGTTGCGATTATTGTTGTTTCCTCTGTGAAGTCGGTCTCATATTAACATTATACGATTTTTGTCGTAACAACCTTAATACATTTTTCGTCAAATGAGAAAAAATTGAGAGAACGAAAGTATGAACAAAACGAATCGAAGGGTACACTCGCTTCTGTACCTCTTATAATTCCTCTCACCCCTCTTGCCAATTAAGTTAGAATCGCAACGACAAAAATCGTATAATGTGAATGGGCACTTACAAACCTGCTCCGTAGTAGGTTTGGGATCACACTATGAACGTTTTCTTTAAAAAAGTCCGAATTTATTGGTGAGAGGGGAGAGAAAAATAGCCTGTTCTCTTCCTCTCTAACCTATAAACAGCGTTGCCGTTTTGGTTACTTTTAACCAAAACTGGTTACTTTTTTTCTCAATGTGTACTTGTGTACTTTTTTTCTATTTTGGTTACTTTTTTCAACACAAAAATAACCAATTTTTTGTTTTGGAGCAAGAACTACCCGCTTCGCTTTTTTGACCTTTAAAAATTGTGTGTGGTATTTGTGCATCTTAAACCAATACTTTTTTCATCTAGTTAAAAATAATTTTTTTAGAAGCTTATGCTTTAACAGACTATCAAGTGTAAATGGCCATTATCAGCTACTCTTCATGCTTCATATGGCTAACTGAACCACTTTTCTAGATAAATGAAAAGGTCAAAGGCCCCTCCGATCCAATCCGATCCCGTTTAATATGAGTATATAACACTGGGCTAAAATCATCTATAAATTAAAGATCTACCGCAAAATTTAGCTCAATTTTGCACTTTAATAATATAACACACAGTAAGAGCTCTTTATATAAAAAGAATGAAAGCTATAGCTCATAAAATTTTTAAAAATTACGAAAATAAGTTTGTATAGGAAGTGCCACTTCCACTAAAAATTTCGAAAAATTGTATATGGGCATTTCCTGGGGTCACGAACGTACGTTCGTACGCTTTGGTATGCAAAAAATGTAGAAAACTAAACTTTTCCTAGAATTTTTTTTTGCGATTCGATAGCATTTGGGTAGCTCCATGTTTAGTGCAAAAGATGAGTTTCATCGAGTTTAAGTTTTCATAATGATAGCTGTAAACATGTGGTCACGAACGTACGCAAAATAGAAGTCAACTTTGGATGACGGTAGTGAAATGTAAAAATCTGCGTAATGGAACGGAATATTCAAAAGTGGTTAATTTATTTTGAAAGTGTATTAATGTAGGTCTCCATCCAGCATTTACAAAATAAAATATCTCTCTTGGTTTTTGTTTAATTGGCTTATGTACCGGTCGCGAACGTACGGGTCGCGAACGTACGATTTTTCCATATGTTTTTTTATTATTATCACCATGCATTTTCCCATAAATATCCTTAAATTTCCTTAACAAAAACACTTAATACTCCTTTTACAACTGATTGTAATGGAGAGATTATGAAGAAAGAGTGTAAACATAACATATTTTTTGCATTTAAAATAAGTATATAAAAATGTCTTTAGAAGTAGAAAATATAAGAAAATATAAAATTTTTCAGTTTCCAGTGCAATTTCCGCAAGTAAAACAGCTGAGATATGCTATGAAACCATTCTTTTATAACAACATAGACTTTTTTTATAATAATAAACAATAAAAGACATAGATTATCAACATTTTATTTTTTCATCCTGGTAGACCATTCTGGGGAAATGCCCATATCCTATTGTTCTTTCCCGAAATCGGTCCAGCGGCTAATGAGCCAACAAGATACAAACAAACACAATTTCTTCTTTAGACATATTTTTAAACTGAAGTGCGAACAAAATAGTACTTTTGATACAAAATAATTTTCGTTACTTTTTTTCGCTTTTGGTTACTTTATTTTTACATTTTGGTTACAAAATTTTTTTGGTCGTGGCAACGCTGCCTATAAAATCATACTTTCTGAAAGAAAACTTTCATAGTGTAAACCCAGACTAAGGGAGTGGCGTAGCACTTGAAATGTTATTTTTTCTTTTATAAAACTTGATAAGAGTTCCTTTACTTACTTTACTGCATCTCTGTATGTCTTATTGCGTTGCGCATAATTGTGCGCCTATTTTTTTAAATGTACCATTAGTGCTTCGCAAAATGTTTAAATTTTTTATTAGGAAGCAATTGATTGCGTAGTAAAATTAATATGAAAAGCACTCGGGTGATTTTCATATAAATTTTTCTATACAATCAATTGCCTGTCACCTGGAAACAGCATATAAAATTCAATAAAAATTGTATAATGAAAGGTAAAGAAGAAATGTCTTATTTATTTGAAAATTGTCTGTAGCAGAGCTTTAATAGAGTGTAATCAATTTGATTGCAATCACATTATTTCTCGTTAATGATTGCTAATTTTTTGGTTGCATGAAAAACCAGAAAAGTAATTGTATTACTTTAATTTACAATTTTACCATCAATTGTTTGCTATTTTGAATAGAATACATTTTTGAAATCAATTTATGGATTAATTGTTTGCAATCTTATTTAATTGCAATCGATTTGATTGTAATCAAATTCAGTAATTGTATCAAAATAAAAAAAACAATCAAAATCTTTTTATGATATTTTATTTAAATTAATTTTAATACGCCTAAAACCGCAACGAGTGATGGTACGGTGAGGTCAGTTTTTGTAAAGATTGGCTTATAATTTATAGATTCCATAAAAAAGCCTCTCTCTGAAATATTCTTTTAATAAGTATACTTATTATAAAAACAGCTGTTTTTTATACCCTCCACCACCACAAGTGGTCAAAGAGGGTATGCTAAGTTTCTCATTTCGTGTGAAACTTTTTTATTATACATCTCAGACTCCTTAAAGTATATCTGTTCTGGCTCCTTGAGTAATTCTTAGTCGATTTAGCCATGTCCGTCTGTTGAAAACACGCTCACTTTCGAAAAACTCAAAAGAAATGAAAAATCTTGGTGTCAAATTGCTTGTAGTTATCCTAAGCAGTTTAGAATTGAAACCCAGCAAAATCGGTTCAGTACAATCAGAGCTATAAATCAAACTGTGGAAACAACCCTCCTCCCCCCTCCTAAAAAAATTTATAATTTTGTTACAAAAACTAACATAAATGGTGGAATAACGCACAGAACGATATCAGATTTTGTACAAATTCGTTTTATTCGACTGGAAACCACACTGTTAAATTTCGTGAAGATCCGTCCATAATTTACCCTAGGCCCCATATAAACCCTTCTCCCGAAAAACAGTTTATTACACGCAAAGAAAAAACATGGTTGTGGTTAACATATTATGATAAGAATTATGATTGTAGTCACCATATAAAGATTATTATTGAAACATATTATGACTCAATATACTCGTAATATGTCATCATAATATTTTTCCCTTAATCATATTATTATTCTGTTAATCATACTAAGTTAAGAAGTAATCAAATTATTGTCATATTAATCAATAGAAATTAATCATATTATTGTCATGTTAATCATAATAAGCTAAGAAGTAATCATATTATCATCATGTTAATCATAATAAATTTAGAAGCAATCATATTATGATACAGCACCTTTCATAGCTGTCATAAAAATACAAAATAAATTTAAATATTTTCGAATCGATTTTTTATTTTGTGGCTTTTTACAATTTTTCTTAATGTTAATCAAATAGCGGAGTTCAATATAAGGCTTGCAAAAGAGCAAATGAAAAATCTGTGGTTTTCATGGGCAACCGCGTGTGCCCATTTTTTTGATTTTAAGATGTTGATGCCATATTGCCTAATTTCTTTATATTTTTTTGAAAAAAGATGGATCAATTCCGTTTTGTAACGTAATGACAAAGTTTAAAATGTGCAATACCTAGCCCATAGTTTGATCTAGAATGGGTTTTCGACTTTCCTGAACAATTTGTTTTAAGACATACGCGGTTGCCCATGAAAACCACAGAAATATCGTAGCACTTTTATAAAATATAACGAAATCTCTGTGTTTTGTTGTTGGATTTTACAAAAAAACTATGATATTTTTTTGCACTATTACATCACTAATACTTGAATGAACTCCGCTAATATTTTAATTTTTTAATTTATTTAAACTTATTTTTTTTATGGAATTTTATCTTTTAATTGTTTAACCGCTCACAAATAAAAAAAACGACACAACTTCTTCAAAATTATTTTACAAATGGCGCTAACATAATATGATTAGAGTAAAAATAGTTTGATTGCATCTTTAACATAATATGATAAATGTAAAGAAAGTTATCATGTTATGGCTATTAAATATCATGATATGGTTGTGAGAAATATAATATGTTTAGAAAGCTATCATAATTAAGTTGTTAGAAAAATAATTATTTTTCGGTCAACAATACTCAAATTCATAATTGCGATAAACATTGATATGTTTACTGTAACTATAATATTGTTAATATTAAATAAAAATAACAATTATTTGTGTACGACAACAATATATTGTTACATTAAACATAGTGTTGTTGCCGTAACCATGCCCAACCATATTTTTTCTCTGTGTATACGCCTAAACTCGTAATAAATAATGCTCTCATAATAAAATTTCTTACATAACAGTTTAATAGAACTAGAAATCACACTGTTAAATTTCGTGCAGATCGGTACATAATTTACCCTAGGCCCCATATAAAGCTCACTCTGGTAAATTAATTAAATACGCCTAAAACCATAGCAGATATAGCTATTGCGGTAAAATTGCTTCCTACTTAGCTTCATATGGCCTGAAAAAATGTCATGCAATTTTGTGATATTCGGTCCATAATTTACCTTAGATCCCATACTTAGCAGCCTTCTGAAATTCACTGTAAACGCTAAAACTAATTTAACTGCTGTATTTAAATATATTGAAATTTATGTTTTTTAATACCTTAATTTACCAAGGCTCCAATATAAATCTTCCCCCCCCCCATGAAAATCATTTAAGTTCGGCTTAAACTGCTACGAAGCAAGATATTTTACTCAAGATTATCGGTCAATAATTTAATATAGGTCTAAGCTGCAACCAATTTTAATGCTGATGTCGGTTTTTATAAAGATAAATTAATAATAAATAGATATCATAGTGATCCCTCTCCTGCAATATTCGAACTGTAGTTGGAGGGTATCCAAGATTCGGCACAGCCGAATAAAGCACTCTTACTTGGTTTATTTATAATTACTAACTTAGCCATCGAAGTATTAAAAGTAAAAAATAATTAAAAAAGGAAATTGCGATCATAATGTCAGATATTTATGATGATTTTTCGTCTGATGATAATAAAAACAAGCAAAAGTGCAATATCCTCTATGCCGTATCTTATATACATTAGAGCGACTCAAGTTGTATGGAAGCGAAATTCGTGCAAGGTGTACCCCCTCAAAATGAACCTTGGACTTTTTTAAGATGACATTTAAAATATTTCGGCTCCAGCTTTGACCTCTCGTGAGCTGGACCATTTTGAAAAAGGGTCTATTTTTGCATGTTTTGTTAATTTTGGAATCTGTTTCCTTAGTAACATATACAATATGGGTGTTATAAGAAATGTTTAAGGAGCAACTGTATATACAATTTGTCCAGGGACGATCATCCATTCTGTAAAAAAGAACGGTTTTTGAATTTTTTGTTTGGGGTTGTTTGTAATAAAAATGGCAAATTTACATATTTTAATCTTTAGTCGTTTTAATTACGGGTCTCAGCTTTTTTTGAAATTCGTGCTAGTTCGCGTTGTGACAGAAATGCAATGGAGTGGTAACCCTTAGTTTTAAATAGGGCAATATGGGTATCAAGTTTTGTCTTTGTATGTAAATAATTTAGATTTTTTCCAAATAAGATGCATTTTACACGGTGCTCTGGAATGTGTATAAATGCAATTTTGTGGTAACTCTAATATGATAGCGGATTAAGTTTCTAGATCATGTATGGATGAAAATAGGACTAAAGAAAGAAAAAAAGAAATGATTAAAGACTATTTGGCGGCATATTTTTTCGCAAATTAAAAAAAGTTATTAAAAAATATGCCTCCAAAAAGTCGTGGATCATTTTTTTTCTTTCTTTAGTCGAAATATTTTAAATGTCATCTTAAAAAAGCCAAAGGTTCATTTTTACATCGAGCACTTTTTTTGGTGAGTCGCTCTAATATACATATCTTATATCTTATCGTATAATCTTTTATCGCTATATTCCAATTTTTAATTAATTTGTTGGAATTTTACTGTAGTGGTTATTGCAAAGGAAACTGATTGCAATCACATGATTTAATTAAAATTTGATTGCAATCGAATTGAGTGTATATATTTAAATTGATTGCATTCAATGATTCCTAAAAAGAATGATATAAAAATGATTGCAATCACAAAATATTGCAATCTTGTGGTTGCAATCATTTTGATTGCAATTAATGTTCGGTTGTTATTGGTGTTACCCTTAGGTATGTTGTAAGTATATTTCAAATTGAAAAGTAATTAAATTGCAAACAGAAACTGGGTTTTATTTCCTTTCGTTAAGGAATTGAACTATTACAAAAAAGCTTTATAAAATACATAACTGAAATTTAGCTCATAAAATAAATTCGAAAAATAAAAAATGTATTGAATTTTCCACCGTCTTTTTGAAACCATATGTTTGCCACATCGAATTTTGGCAGAATATGGGGCATCAAGAGCATCACCAGTTTTAAAATTGCTTTAACAGGAACAAGTGGAAATCAGCACACCCTCCCCTGCACACACACAATTAATACTTATTACCATCAATGTAGAAAACAATTCGTATTAAAACTAGAGCTGGGTACTCCGGTAGGCCAGTTGGTAGGTAACATTGAGCTAGTTTTTTATTAGGAGGGTTGCGGGTTCAATTCTCTCCAGAGAATCTGGTTCACTACAACTATTGCTCGGTTAATTAAGTAAGAATAAAATTATACTTAGAATAATTATTAGATTATTATATCATTTAACGCCCTATATTCTTCGTAAACATTTAATTTAAGTATATAAAATTTTTGGATATATAAGAGATATATACTATAAACACGTATCAATTTCTGAGTCGATCTAACGATGTCCGGCTGTCTGACTATACATTTAAACTTTGTCCGCAACGTACAGATCACAATTTGGTACGTAGGTTCTGTTTAAATAAGTCGGAATCGGTCCATTATTTCCAATAGCCTCCATACAAACATTTTTCCGGAATAGAGTCCATCCAAAAAATTATGTTATTATGTTGGTATTAAGCCTAAGATCCCAACTATGAGCTTATCGAACGAATTTTCATGTGATATCAATCAGCTGTCGCTTTAAATAGAACAATTTTGTTTAAAAATTTCGAAAATAATTATTGTTGGTTCCAAACAATTAAGCTTCTGCGCATTTTATCGCACTTTTTTACAGGTTGAACTTTTGTGTAAATACTTTTTGCCTAAAAATAATTTTGTTCCATAAGGAAAACGAAACTTTGCATTAGTTTTTTACGATCCTACGCGCAGAGAAAAAAACATGTTTAAACATGGTCACTGGAGTGACCGGATCTTATAGGAGGGGATAAAAATGTCGGAATTTTTTTGGTCTTAGCCCCACAAAATGATTCACCTTTCCAGATATTGAGATAGCCAAAATTTAAGTTCGATTAAGCAACGCTAACCCAATGCGCTCGTCGTTCAAAATATGGAAAAATCGATATTTTTGGGATTAAATCTTACATATGGAGCCATAGCTCCAGAACTGTAAATAATAAAAACACGATTAGTATCTCAAAAGAAAGCTAATATTGTTCTTTAAAATTTATATATAATTGTTGTTATTTTAAGTCAAACCGAGTTACAACAGTTTTTATCCCCAAAAACACAACAAATAAATATACAAAGCTTAATTTTTGGTAACAATAAATATGAAAAATAGCTTAAAACTATTGAATTTCTTTGTGGGTTAATTTACTAAATCTTCTGCAGCTTTGTCATTTTTGCACCAATCAAAATGTTCATATTAAAATAATCTAATGTCGTATGCAATAAAACATTAGGATTTTTAAATGATGGGTTTAAAAAAAATAACTTGAAAAGAGCAAAATTGAACAAAATTATAAAATTTTCAATTAGGCTTGAACTTTTGTCCCCTGTAACTCTGTCATTTTTTGACCAATCTTCATTAGAAATCCATGGTTATCTTAGAAACTTTATAACCTTTCACTAAAAAGAAATACATAATCGGTTTAAAATTTTTGAAGATTTTTGCATTTCAGTCACATCATCTTTTTTAAAAACACAAATAACGGTTATTTTGGAATATCTCAAAAGCTGTTCTATTTTTCGCAATTCTTATTCGGATTCAGCGCAAAATTTTACAAAAAGATTGGATTTCAGATTCATTTGGTCGCGACTCGGTGGAAATTGTTTCACGTAGTGTAATTGTTCGATCTAACCATCTCAAAGGCACTTTAAAAACTAAACTGATTAAATAGTTGTAAGCAAATGCCGAGCATTATATCCTGACGTTGCAAAAACTAGTTTAACAAAAGATCTAGAATAGATAACATAACTAATTAAAATTACCAACTCATGTAGGACCTACGTCCGTACCTTTTCTGTGTCTGTTTTGTGTGTATTATATACCTGGTTTTTATATTTTAAAATAAAATATTTCATAATACTTATCAGTATTACTTATTTTACTTATTTTTTATTATATTTCTAGTTTAAATATACGAAGTATGCTTCTAGTGGCACCAGGTCAGGTTTTTGGGGATAAAAGCTGTTGTAACTCGGCTTAACTTAAAATAACAACAATTATGTATATAATATAAATTTTAAACAACAATATTAGCTTTCTTTTGAGATATTAAGCGTGTTTTTATTATTTACAGTTCTGGAGCTATGGCTCCATATGTAAGATTTTGGCCCAAAAATATCGATTTTTCCAAATTTTGGACGACGAGCGCATGTGGTTAGCGGTGTTTAATCGAGCTTAAATTTTGGCTATCTCAATATCTGGAAAGGGGAATAATTTTGTGGGGTTAAGACCAAAAAAATACAAACATCGATTTGTGTGGTCACTCTAATGGTCACCTCCAACAAAAATATTTTTAAAGAAAATTTTAAACATTTTATGTTTAATTTAATCATGTTAATGTCGCCGACAATCATATTATGTTTTAATTAGTCCTCCATCAAGAAGTCACAACCATATTATGGTTGCCTCTAAACATGTTATAGTTAAATGTGACGCCAATTTCTTTTTAAATTAACAATAGTATTTTCCTCTTTTATAAGAGCAACATGCTATGGTTGAAAACCAACTATGCTATTTTAAGTGTTAGAGATATTTTAGTAATTAATAACCATAACATGTTCTGAGGCAAACATAATATGGTTGTGGCTTCTTGATGGAGGACTTATTTAACCATGACATGGTTGTAGGTAACAATAATATTATCAAATTAATCATAATATGTTTAAGACTTTCTTTAAAAATAGTTTTGTTAGATGTTTACTTTAAAAATTTTTTTTCTCTGGGTGTAGACTTGCATAAAATTAACAATAATAATAATAATATGGAATGTGGTATTTGGAATATGCAAACAAGAAAACGTACAAATATTTACATTTTCAACAAGTTTTTTAAAATTATTTGCAGCGTCGAAAGCAAAATTATTTTCGTTCGATAGCTAGCGAAAATCGTTTGTCGAATGCAACTTATAAAATGGTCCCAAATAACCCCCCAAAATATAAGCCCCCAAAAAAATAATGAAATAACCCCCCAAAGTTTGGGGCCTTATTTCATATGCAATAAGCCCCCAATTTTGAAAATGAAATAAGCTCCCAATGAAATGAAATAACACCCCAAACAGAAATTAAATAATACCCTAATTTTTGGGGGCTTAATTCATATGATATAAGACCCCAAATTCTGGAATGAAATAAGACCCCAATATGTAGGTATAATACATTAATTGTACAGTTTTGATTTAAAGAATCATGCGATAGTTAGCATGGTTGAGACTTCGGCCAAACGCAAGGATTTTCTCCTCTATGATATGCCAATCATCGGCTTCGATAACCAAAGCCCTCCTGTATAGCCGGCCTTGGGCCGAGCGCAAGGATTTTCTCCTAAACGTTATAACAAACACTGGCTTCGCTAACTAAATCTTCTCTGCATAGCCGGCCTTCGGCCGGGCGCAAGGATTTCCTCCTCTACGGTATAACAAATACCGGCTTCGCTAATTAATGCTTTTCTGCATAGGCGGCCTTAGGCCTTGCGCAAGCCCAAATTTAGGAGCTTTACTTAGCGAAGACGGTGTTTGGTATTTATTTATTTTTAGTTTATTTTATTTATTTATTTATTTATTTATTTAGTTGTATCCTAGCAAAACAAGATAATTATCTTATAAATGAAAGTGCTAGGAAATAAGATCAAACTTATAATCACAGTTTGTGTTAAGGAAATTAAAAACGTAATATTAAAATAATAACATAAAATTAAATAAGCAGAGAAATAGAATATTGCATCAGACTGGATAGTAAGTGATAAGAAATAGAAAAACTGATAAATTACATAATGCAAAAAAAATTATATAACTCCTTTTTAAACGCATTTGCATTGCCTATGCTTTGTATATAATTTGGTAAAGAATTCCAAAGACTTGTGGTGTAAATGAAAAATTGTCGATGTGACAAAAGACTCTTGTATCTTTGTTGAATAATCTTCCTTCCTCGGTTAGATCTAGCAAATTGAATCCTACTGAACAAATATATAGGCTGCTTAGTGGTAATAATCTTGTGTAAAAAAATAAGGCATTTAAGTTTCAAAAGGTTTTCAAACTTAATTTGAAATATCTGATACGAGTAGAGTGAAATGTGGTCACGACGTCCTTTAAGAAATACATATCTTGCAATATTGTTATAAGCTAAGTTGAGTTTACGTTGATCGTCACTGTCACAGTTCGCAAAAATTTCACAACCGTATAATAGGGCAGGAATAAGATATGTTTTCGCAAGTTGCTTACGTGTGGAAAATGGTGTTGAATCTATTACTGCCCACAAGTTGCGAAGCATACTATATACTCTACCCACAACGACATTAATATGGTTTGACCAGGTTAGCCGAACGTTAAAAACGACACCTAGGTTCTCAGCTGTTTTAACGTACTCGATTTTATTTCCCTTGATGTTTATTTCCGGTACTTCAAATGATCTATTAGACTTCGAAAGCAAAATACATTTAGATTTGGATGGGTTGATGGATAGCCCATTGGCATTAGCCCAGCTGTCAATTTTGTTTAATTCACAATTAATATAGTTTACACAAGAACTAACATTTTCAATATGAGTACTCATGTAGAGCTGCACATCATCAGCGTACATATGGACTTTGCTGTCAGTCAACACATCAGGTAGGTCATTAATGTACATACAGAATAAGAGTGGCCCCAGTACAGAACCCTGAGGAACTCCTCTTTTAACATTCAGAGAATTTGAAACCTTATTATTAAGATGGACACGTTGAGATCTTTCCATAAGATACGAATATATTAGGTTACAGGCTGTATTCGAAAAATAAAATTGTTTTTGAAGCTTTGTTAATAATATTGCATGATCTACCGTATCAAATGCTTTACTATGATCTAGCAGAACTAGAAAAGCAACCAAATTTTCATCCAACTTCGATCTGAGGTCTTCAACCACATCCAGAAGGGCAGTGGTACAGCTTCTAGCTTTCATGAAACCAGATTGCCTATCTGATAGAAAATTATTACTTTCCAAGTACTGATTGATTTGTTTTGCCATGAGGTTTTCCAAAACTTTCGATACAAACTCTGTACAAACTTTTGGGGGGTTATTTCATTATTTTTTTGGGGGATTATTTCATGCCGCCCTAAATTTAGACTAAAAATATTTTATTTCAGCCTAAATCATCTAACAAAATTTTATTAGAATCAGTATAAGCAATAGCTTCCATACGAACACCACTCCATAAAGAGCTTTTAACTTCATGCCTTCTTTGTAGTAATATTATTTATTTCATCTCCAGCTCTTAATCCTTTTTCCATTTAATCAAAATTTAATTTGAACTCAATTTAATTATTTTTTTTCTCTGTCATAAACAACAATCCACAATTATAGTCATTTCATTCGCGTAAGTTGTATTTGTTGGCGCACTGTATGGGTTTGTATATTTCTTTTTTTTTCATAAAAAAATTATTTAAAAAAAAGAATTTACAATTTTTCCTGTTTCGCTGTCATTTTGCTACCAGTAATTCATTGAAATGAAATCATTACATAAAAAACTAACAAATAACAATGTTCATATACGAACATGAAACAACATTAAACAACAACAGCAATATTATTTGAATAAATACAACAACAGCTAAAAAGTAAAAGCAACAACTATCTATTCATAGATTATATGAACGTATAAAGTATGTATAACATCTACATAATTATTTATGTATATCTGTGTTTCTCTGAACATGTATGAAGAAACAATAGCAAGGAAAAAAAACATTAAAAATACTCTCTAGTGGTCCAACTAACAAATACAACCGCTCTTATGGTTACATGAGTGCCTTGGAGTGCGTTTTTATGTTTGTGAGATTCAGTTGTAACAAATACAACAGCAGAATCAGATTCTGAATAAAAACAAAAAAATCTACTCGTTGTAACTGAAGTAGTTGTGGTTGTGTTTTCAACTATTTGTTTGTAGTAGTGGCAGATGCAGTTGTGTTGTGTTTGTTGCTTGTATAAAAGTTAAAGTATAATGCTGGTGCCGGTTACTGTTGCTGATGATGACAATTGTGTGACTACAAACAAACATAAAGTTATGCATAAGCAAGTATATTTATGTCCTTGTGGCTTTTCTGCTATTATTTTTTTTTTGCGCTGTTTCTTTATATCATTTTATTCTATACATTCTTATATGTGGGGCATATAATAAGTGTAACCAGATCTTGAAAAAATTCTTTAAAGGGCCAAAATGTTTTTAAGATTTTAATCACAAATTTACTTAGAATATAAAATTATTATTAGTTGTTTTTGTTTGGTTGCAGGTCCACGTAAATAAATAAAATAAAAAATAAAAATTAGTGATATTTTTGTTTTTATATTTTTATTTTGTTCCCAATATTTCGGGTCTGAATAAATAAATACCATAATAATTGTTATTAATATTAAACAAAAAACAAAACATAGTATTACAAAGATAATTACATGTAAACAATTAAAAAATATAATAACAAAATAACAAAATTTTGTCACACTTATTATATATTTGATCAAATAAGTGTAACCCCTACTTTTGTTAACTATTAACATGAGATTAAAAATGGTCTTAATATTACAAAATAAACTAATTATACTACATAACATAGCAAACAACCGTTTTTTGTAAGATGTGGAATTTTAATCAAAATAAATATTAATTTTAAGCGAAATGATTTTTTAGTTTGGTTGTTGGTCCCGTTTTTTTCGTCAAATATTTGACAAGTCTGACCGTAGCTTAACACTTGTGTCACTTCTAATTAGATTTTCTGAACTAAATCTAGTTTATCGATCGTCTGTTTTTGTTTATTAATTGTTTGTATATGTGTGCACAATTTTCTGTCGGTAATTGAGACGAAGCTGTGGATTAACATCAATAATATGTAGCATCTCTAATGTATATCTCCTTGAATAATTTCTCTCTTCATGTAATATTTTGTCTTCTTTTAAAATGTGGTATTTCAGCGTACAGTGGGCTGCTAGTGCAGTTTTTTGTTCAATAGGTTTGTCAATAGCTTTATGGTCAGATTTATGCGAAGATATTCATGTCTTAAGTTTTGTTTGTCGTCCCAACGTATACTTTATTGCAGTGAATTTTATATACCACATTTGACTTGTCTTCTTTTTTAATTTTTGATTTTGTTGTGCTGAATAACTGATTCACAGTGTTGTCCCTTCTAAATGCTAGTTAAAATTTTTCTTCGTCATAAATATCTGATTATTTCCATCCTGCTGAGAGTCCAGAAACATATCGACCCCTTTGCGCGAAATTATCGTATGTTACTAAAACCAAATTTTACAGGACAGCCATTTTTCTACTTTTCTCTGCTTTCGCTTGCAATATCAAAATGAAAATATACAATCAATTTTTGGAGCAACGAAGTGGAATTCGCCTACAATATTTTGTCAGGTAACGTTTCTTTGAATGTAGAACAAGATTGCATCAAAAACTCAATTTCAAAAAAATTGGCATATACGATCATTTCGCGCAAAGGGGTCGATATGATATGCCTTTATACCGTTTTGGTTCTCTTACCACCTGTTGCCTGTTGTTTTTTGCACGTTTTATAAGATTTTTAATTGTCCTTATTGGGAAGTCATTCATGGTTAAAATATTCGTTATTTTTGTTATATTGTTTTTATGGAATTCCGTGTCAATAATTTTAAGAACTCGTCGTATAAAATTTGATGCTGTATTTATAATTATTCTTCTAGGGTGCTTAGAATAAAAATTGATCGATCGTCTTGAGGCTGTTGGTTTTTGATACCAATTAACTTTTAAATTGTTCCCTTTTCTAATAGCAATTGCGTCTTAGTATGGTAGTTGGTTGTCAATTTCTTCCTCGATGGTAAACTGTATTTGTCCATTAAATGAATTTAGTTTTTCGATGGTGTCATTTATTCTGTCCTTTTTTAATATTGCGAATAAATCATCTACATATTTCATAATTATCCTCGGTTTTTCGTCCATTTAATCCAGTGATATGTCAAGAAGTTGTTCCATAAATACATCAGCTATGACTGGTGAGGCTGAAGAGCCCATCGGCATTCCTTTTCTTTGTTCATAGATTTTGTCATCATACACTAAATATCTACTTTCTTTGATACAAATCCTCAAAATGTCCAAAAACAAATCCTTAGGTATAATTGTATGTGTCTCTAAAAATTTCCATTTTTCTTCAATTGTCCTTAGAGCTAACTTAGTCGGAATGCTTGGAAATAATGATACCACGTCAAATGAAATAAGAACTTCGTCATCGGCGATGTAAGTGTTATTTATTTTTGAACTAAATTCTACAGCATCATTAATATTATATTTTGAATTTTCCGTCAAGTGTTTTAATATGTCTACCATGTATTTGGAGAATTTGAATTTATCGAAAATTATATTTAAAATTAAATAACGATTACGGACAATTTTACCAAGTCCAGTTAAAACTAACAATTACTTTAACTTCCAGTTAACAATATGTTTTTGACAGTTATAATTGTTAGTTAATAATAACTGAACTTGTTGAAATTGGAAATTGAAAAAAATAAGTAAATGGTCTGAAAGACATGAATACAATGGATGTTATTATGCAAGCAAAATTCGAACAATAATATTTCTTTATTTTTGTTCCGATTGAAAAATTTTGTATATAAATATCTTATTGTTTAGTTTTTACAGTCAACAAAACTTCAAGTTTAAAAAAATATATATCAAGCCCTATTTGCGATAAAATCGTAAGCGACATCATGAAAACTATCATAACCGCCTAAATTGCTATGATAAATTAAGTCCCTGCGTTAACCGACAATAGGTTCTACGCCCCGGAATGACTCGAAAGTCAACGATCAGCGACCACGGATTATCAACTCAGCAATACCTGTCACAATATTTCATGTCTACCTGACACAACAATAATCAATTGAATCTCAGCATATTCATGAAAAGTTTCGTAAGAGTAAATCCGAATGAAATAATGCACTGCTTAAAACAAAAATAATAAAACTTCAATAAAATTTGTCTTTTGTCGCTTACGATATTATTGTAAATACAGGTCGAAATATTTTTGTGTTGCACTTCCTAGATTTTTCTGCGCATGTTACAGCTGTACCTAAACAAAAGCGGCAAGCGTTTTCTAGTTGTCAACAATTATCACAGCATTAATACGATTTCTGTATGACGTGCTAAATTCCCAATTTATCACATTTGATAAATACACTGAAATTTATTGTTGAGGGAAAGCTAGCTTCTATGCGCATTTCACTGGTTGCTTAGGCCAGCTCATCAGGAAACCTTTTCCTAAGATTTTAGAAAAGCTAAAAATATTATACGAATAAAATCCTAAAGCGAATAAAAGTTTTAAACACTCAAAGTCTTACTCGTACCAATATCAAAGCTTAAACAAAACAACAACAATAAACAGTGAGTTTATCTTTTCTTACATCCCCCTACAATTGGTTGGGTTCTTTCCGACTCGAATTGTAGTTGTAAGTGGGTAAAAAGAAAAAACAAAATTAAAAAACAAATTGTTTCATTCTATTGTCTTCGTAAGAAAACAACAAAGAAAAACCAATTTGCCAATTCAGTTTTCTGCACGGGCACATGCGAGTATATTATCAAAGTTATTTACGGGAATACAAAATTTATCATTAATACGATTTCTGTATGACGTGCTAAATTCCCAATTTATCACATTTGATAAATACACTGAAATTTATTGTTGAGGGAAAGCTAGCTTCTATGCGCATTTCACTGGTTGCTTAGGCCAGCTCATCAGGAAACCTTTTCCTAAGATTTTAGAAAAGCTAAAAATATTATACGAATAAAATCCTAAAGCGAATAAAAGTTTTAAACACTCAAAGTCTTACTCGTACCAATATCAAAGCTTAAACAAAACAACAACAATAAACAGTGAGTTTATCTTTTCTTACATCCCCCTACAATTGGTTGGGTTCTTTCCGACTCGAATTGTAGTTGTAAGTGGGTAAAAAGAAAAAACAAAATTAAAAAACAAATTGTTTCATTCTATTGTCTTCGTAAGAAAACAACAAAGAAAAACCAATTTGCCAATTCAGTTTTCTGCACGGGCACATGCGAGTATATTATCAAAGTTATTTACGGGAATACAAAATTTATCATTAATACGATTTCTGTATGACGTGCTAAATTCCCAATTTATCACATTTGATAAATACACTGAAATTTATTGTTGAGGGAAAGCTAGCTTCTATGCGCATTTCACTGGTTGCTTAGGCCAGCTCATCAGGAAACCTTTTCCTAAGATTTTAGAAAAGCTAAAAATATTATACGAATAAAATCCTAAAGCGAATAAAAGTTTTAAACACTCAAAGTCTTACTCGTACCAATATCAAAGCTTAAACAAAACAACAACAATAAACAGTGAGTTTATCTTTTCTTACATCCCCCTACAATTGGTTGGGTTCTTTCCGACTCGAATTGTAGTTGTAAGTGGGTAAAAAGAAAAAACAAAATTAAAAAACAAATTGTTTCATTCTATTGTCTTCGTAAGAAAACAACAAAGAAAAACCAATTTGCCAATTCAGTTTTCTGCACGGGCACATGCGAGTATATTATCAAAGTTATTTACGGGAATACAAAATTTATCATTAATACGATTTCTGTATGACGTGCTAAATTCCCAATTTATCACATTTGATAAATACACTGAAATTTATTGTTGAGGGAAAGCTAGCTTCTATGCGCATTTCACTGGTTGCTTAGGCCAGCTCATCAGGAAACCTTTTCCTAAGATTTTAGAAAAGCTAAAAATATTATACGAATAAAATCCTAAAGCGAATAAAAGTTTTAAACACTCAAAGTCTTACTCGTACCAATATCAAAGCTTAAACAAAACAACAACAATAAACAGTGAGTTTATCTTTTCTTACATCCCCCTACAATTGGTTGGGTTCTTTCCGACTCGAATTGTAGTTGTAAGTGGGTAAAAAGAAAAAACAAAATTAAAAAACAAATTGTTTCATTCTATTGTCTTCGTAAGAAAACAACAAAGAAAAACCAATTTGCCAATTCAGTTTTCTGCACGGGCACATGCGAGTATATTATCAAAGTTATTTACGGGAATACAAAATTTATCATTAATACGATTTCTGTATGACGTGCTAAATTCCCAATTTATCACATTTGATAAATACACTGAAATTTATTGTTGAGGGAAAGCTAGCTTCTATGCGCATTTCACTGGTTGCTTAGGCCAGCTCATCAGGAAACCTTTTCCTAAGATTTTAGAAAAGCTAAAAATATTATACGAATAAAATCCTAAAGCGAATAAAAGTTTTAAACACTCAAAGTCTTACTCGTACCAATATCAAAGCTTAAACAAAACAACAACAATAAACAGTGAGTTTATCTTTTCTTACATCCCCCTACAATTGGTTGGGTTCTTTCCGACTCGAATTGTAGTTGTAAGTGGGTAAAAAGAAAAAACAAAATTAAAAAACAAATTGTTTCATTCTATTGTCTTCGTACAATAGAAGCCCATACAATTTGCTTGAAGTCACCCTTAATAGGGCGGAGTCAATGCTTTACAATTGGAAAATCCGATTTGGAAGCGCGTTTATTAGTGAAGTTGTCCGCTCTTGTTAATAAATAATGATAATTTAGTTACTTTGCTCAATCTAGCGGTTTCCGCTCCATTTTTTATTTCTATTAGTCGGGTTTTATTAAACAAGAGAGTTGACACTACTGTTCGTGACACAACATTGGCGCTCTTGTTTAGGTATAGCATATCAGCTAGTAAAAGCTAAGCGGAAGAGAACGTTCCGCTCTCCGCTCTGTTTTAGGTTCAGCAGTTATAGACTTGCGCAAATAATTAAACTAAGGCCTGGAACAGAATAAAGTAGTTATAGTAGTAGCTGAAACTGAAAAAAAAACTTCAAAATTTCGCTTCAACTTCGACTACAACAACTACGTATTCTGTTGACACTACTATGAAACTGCCGTTTTTAACTTTTGACAGCTTGCAGCGCTATTCGTAATGCTGTTCTATAGCGACTATTCTGTTCCCAACTTAAAAGTTAAATACTGCATCAGCTAATGAATGCGTTTTTAAGAACATCCTATATTATAGTATTTTTTACACTAAAAACATCTCGGTGAAATGCGTTGAAGATGTAGAAAATGTGAAACACTCAACCAAAAATGTCACCATTTCTGATATACAAATATTTTTTCTTCAAAAATGACAAAATTTTAAAAGAAAATACAAAAACGTATTTGAAATTATTTTTGTTTAAAGATATAAAAAATATTAAACAAAAAAACATAGCCAAAAATGGAAAACTTATGGTGTTTTCTTTTCTACAAAAAATGTGACATTTTATTTTAAAAAAATGCAATTTACTGTTTCCTAAAATTGTTGCTCCCGAAAAGGATGAGTTTTTTAGATTAAAACAAGCCACCCTTTTCGGGAGCAAAATTTTTAGGAAACAGACACCAAATTGCATTTTTTTTAAATAAAATGTCACATTTTTTTGTAGAAAAGAAAACACCATTAACAAATGGTAACGCTTTTTTTAAAACAAAAGTCATTTTGTCAGTGATGTACACCAATACCCCGGTTTGCGTCGCTAATTGGGACCGGATATACGGGACGCAAATCGAAACGACGCAAACCGAAGCACGATTTTCCATACATTTCTATTGATTTTTATTTAATTGGTTCCGTGATTCAAAATGTTAGCCGAAAAAATACATTTTGACTTGATAGACTTGTTAACGGGTAATTTTTTTTAGAACTTGAAATAAAGTTACAGCTTTCTTTTCAATTACCATTTGACTCTTCTTTGCTTATTTTTATCTTCAATCCAAATGATAGGAAGCGGCTTTATTTTTTCATTAAAGAATTTTTAATTTTGTAAACTGTTTATGTTGTAACGATGTAGCGGTTTCATTTTTAAAGTAGAAGGGGCTAATCCAAAAGGCCCAGTTTTTGTCCTAAATTTATTTGCTTTCTTTTTTGACTCATTCGGGCCTGTTCTGAAAATCACGTGATTTCAAATCACGAGCGTGATTTTTTGGTGTTCTGTAAGTCACACCGGATATGATCACACCAAAACACACAAAAACGGGACACTAAAATATTTGAAATCACCTGATTCGAGTAAAAGTGATTTGCAGAACAGGCCTGATTGTTGCACAATATTTAGATTTAACTTCACTTCAACAAATGTAATTTGAAGCCACTACTTCTTCTCATACATATTTAAATTAGACTTAAGCGGGAAATTCCCTTTTTCGGTTTTAGTTTTGAACAAACATTTTTATATTAACGACGCAAATCGAAGCACTAACGACGCAACTTTGAAGCCATTCGACGCAAACTGAAACAAAAACGACGCAACTTCGAAATCACAGAAATTTTAAAAAGACGCAACTTCGAAACGACGCAAACCGAAGCGACGCAAACCGGGGTATTGGTGTATTGTTTTTCTTACGGGATTTCCCGGGACAAAAATTTTCCCGAAAAATGTGCGGGAATTCCCGGGATTTTTTTTATTTAATTGTGTTAATTACTGCTGATATAATTGTAAATAAGTAGATCTTAGCCGTTAGGCAAAAAGGTCTTAAGTCAAAAAAAAAAAACGCATTTTAAGGTTTTGATTGGCTTTAATTCAATTTGTTCTCTCTTGTTTGCTTTAAATCACTTTAATCTAGCACAACTCTTTCTAATCGTTATCATCTTCTCTTAGAAAATAAGTTAATGAAATACGCCAGATAAACCTCGTTTAATTTAACATAACGAAAAACTACAGTTCCTGACTTAAGACATTTTTGCCAAACGCCAAAGAGATGTCAATTCATATCCGATAATTAAGGCAATGTTTAATGTTTAATGCTCTGATATTTCGAAAAAAGAAGAGTTAAAATGTACAGAGTTTTTAGTTTGTTTAAAGACCCATTTTTATTTTATTAAAACGAAAAAAATTGTTCCCACTTGCTTCAAACAATTTAATGATTTAATATGCAGAGCAGCTGCATAAAAGATTTTTCGGATTAGATTCTGTAAGAGATGATGACAAAAGCTATTAATAAAGAAGAAAAAATTAAAAAAAAAAAGAATTACAAGTTTTGAAGGAAGTGCTAAGAAAACTGAAAGTGTCTAGAGATTATATAATGTTCCTTTGACTATAAAGGCAAACACCCGTAGAAAGAAAACGTGTTTTCTCATTGAAATATTCTTGAGATTACAAATAAGCTTTCAAACGTAAATGCTTATTCTAAACTAAAATCCTATTTAAAAGAAATATTTTGTAATAATTTGTTTAAATAGTTTAACTTTTTTGGTTTTATATAAATGCTGTTGGCTTGGAATTAATTCTGTGGCAATAAGTGCAGAAGTTTTTATTTATTTAGTTTTATAGGAGGACACTTTAAAACCTAAAAGGTGGCTTTTGGAAATTTACTCTGAATTTCATATAAAAATCAGTTCTCTGTGGTTATAATTTTTTAAGTTTTTATTCCTTAACACTCCTAGTGTCACAAATCGGAAGTTTTTAATATTCCAAATGTTATTGCACATTGAAAAAAGGTAACCAAAAAGTCATTTTTCTATAACATCCTCAAAAATCCTACAAAATAATTGAAAGTTTGCCCATGTGTAATTTTGAACATGAAGATCTAAAGGTGGCACTAAGCACATTTTCCTTTTTGCCACAGAAATAAAAAAGTTGATTGTAAAACTTATTTAATTGATCTCAGAAAATGTCATTTGCTCAAATAAATTAAATTAAATATTTTGCATCGATTTGTATTGAGCGGAAATTCCCGGGAAATGAAAAATTCCGGGAAAAGAAAGACTCTGCAGTGATACAACAATAATAATAGAACTTACGGCCACTTTTCTATTGATGACAGTTAAATAATCGAAAGATGTAAATTGGAATAAAATGAGATGGGAACATCTTGTTAAGGTGTGGATTTTTACGCAAATTTGTTTCTTATTGGAATGTGGCTACACCTTCGCAAATTGATAGTTGAAGTTAGATGTTGAGCAGTGTAAAAAGGCTATAACGCATGCCTTAAGAATTTCAATGATATACTCAATAGATTAAGGATGAGGTTTTTGAATTTTATATTATTGCTGTTATTAATGTATAAATACATCGTTTTTATTTTTTATAAACCAGTAGCTCGTTTCTGTATTTCTCGCATCGTAAAATTTCTTACATGAAGAATGAAACAAAAAATTCCATCGTTTCTCGATTTGTGAGATAAAAGTGTTTCTGTATTTGGATGCGAAAACAGACAACACAGATTTTGTTTTAACTGGAATATTTCCAGTAATTAAGTGTCAAATTAAAGCGAAACGTCAACGAAAGAAATAAGTATAATAAAACCAGGGCTGCCAGATTTGACTATTTAATGTCATTTTGACGATTTTTTGTTCCGAAATTAGCAAAGTGCAGATTTGATGATTTTTTCTAAAAAAGTGACGATATTATTTAGTCTTCGAAATAAGACAATTTTAAATCTTTTCATATGTTTGTTTATTAGGCACCACAAAAAAAGATATCTTTGGAAACAAGGTAGCTTAAAATTTTTTATTTAACCCTATTGTGAAAATTGTCCCCGAAATTGTTTGTCTTTTGCCTAAAAAATATATCGGTAAAAGCAAAATTTCGAGGGATAAGTGTTTACTATTTATTACCGTAATTATTTCATACAATTATGTATGACTTCTTCAGGAATAAATAACAGTTTAAAATTAATATCGGATTAAAGAAAATAAATAATTTTATTAAAAATAGGCCCCAAGCTTAATAAAATAAATATAATTTTAAAAAAATTAAGGTCGAGCAATAGACAAATTATATGTGTGTATTAATAAAATAATTAAAGTATATTTTTGTTGAATTATGTTTTAATAAAAATCGAACAAAATTTGTTTAAAATTAATTTTAAATTGTCCGATTTTTTGGCTCCGTGCAATAACTCCCAGGTGCAATAAGTCCCAGTGCAATAACTCCCAATGAATTAAATCCCAAAATAAATGAAATAAGTCCCAAACTGGAAAAAAGAAATAAATCCCAAAAAAATGAAATAATTTCCAAGTCTTAAATGAAACAAACCCCAACTTTTGGGAGTTATTTCATAATGAAATAACTCCTAAAGACATTAATGAAATAACTTCCAAAAACAGCCCACCGAAAATAAATGAAATAAGACCCAACAAAAATGAAGCAACTTCCAAAGAAATGTATTATATATGTATTCGGTTTACTTGAATATTTACATATAAGGTGGTCATTGCTTTTATTTATAACTTTACTCAACTTAACACTTCAAAATTTATAATGGAACTGATTAATTTTGATTTACTTAAGTCATTGTATTCAAATAGTTTGAAATATCCCATTATAAATAACGTTTAAAATGTTAAACAATTTTAAGAAATTGCAAAAAATTGAAAATGAAATAACTCCCACAAAAAATGAAATAACTCCCACAGCAAATGAGATAACACCGAAGCTCAAAATAAAATGAAATGACTCCCATGTTTATTTTTTCGGGGACTTATTTCATTTGGACTTTATTTCATTATGAAATAACTCCCAAGCAAAAAATGAAATAACTTCCAAAAAAAATGAAATAAAACCGAGAGAGCTGGGGCTATTTCATAATGAAATGACTCCCACATTTGTATGAAAAATTGTTGGGTCTAATTTCATTTTTTTCTTGGGACTTATTGCACCTGGGAGTTATTGCACGGAGCCGATTTTTTCAAACAAAAAAGGCGATCTTTTTATTTTTTCTCCGGAAATTGACGATTTTTACACAAATTTATCTGGTAGTCCTGAATAAAACCAAAATAAAAGGAAAGGCTAAAAAAATTTAAAATAACAAATAATCACAATTGTGTTTTATTTATTTTCACAATAATGCATTCATCATTTAATTTCTTTCTATTTTAAATTATAAAAATTGTATATAAACCAATTTTAAATGTAAAATAACTATTTTTAGTTTTTCTCGCACCAATTTCAAATGTGACTTATTTTGACAGTTCTTGTAAGAAACTTTTTCTCACATCCTTCCAATAATTGCTGGAAAATTATTTAAATGACAGATAATTCTCGCAAAGGAAAGATACAGAAACACTTGTTGGAGAAAAACCATTTTTTGTTTCATTTTACATTGCTTTTGTTTTAATTCACTCGTCTCTTGTGAACAATTTTACGATGTGAGAAATACAGAAACGGGCTACAGTCCAAAAACCACATCTATAGTGACCACGAAATTTTGTTTGCGGCACTTACTGTCTTCTTTAAACTCAATTTAATTTAAAAAATTGATCCTTGACATTTTTGAATTTGAAGTTGTGTCTGTTTAATATGTATAAACTTGCAAAATCTTGACATAAGCTTTTGTCGTTTGCAATAAAATCGCAATACAGGAGACCAAAAAAAAGATATTTTTATAAGTGTAATTTTTGATAGTCGAGAACTTTTTTCTCCACGTAGCTCCGTTTTATTTTCCTCTATGATACTTTGTTGCATATGATACTTTGTTGCATATGAAAGAAGTCGTGCATATATTTTCACTTTGTTTTTTTAAGATTTTTGACTAGAACGTGGCTTTTAATGTAAAATCTTTTTATTGCAATTTCTATAAACAATAAATTTTTCGAAAAAGTTTAAAAAAGTTGATAGAATTTTTTGTTCTTTATACATTAATTTAGTATTTAGTATAAATGGGAAGGACTCGAATTCTTGCTCCGACATGCTGAACATTTTTAGTGTTTTATCTATAATGAATATAAATAAGTGTGTAGAGTTTTGTCGTTTTGCAAAACCTCCTTTTATTTATAGCCGCTCGTTACATGAAATGACGACACTGAGCGCAGTTGTTTATGGTCTGGCTATGGTGAATGCAGGTCATGATCTCTTATGGGATTCAATCGGTAGCAGATCAAGATAACAATCCCGGTGATACCTAGACACTGACCAGTAGGGACTCAAATGAATAGAATAGGTCTAAAATTTAATGAATTCTGCATAACGTTACTTTAATATATAAAAGCCCTAACTAACATTTTCCGTACTTTACAGGAGAAGGAAAAAACTTAATAAAAATTATATTCTTGCAGTCGCGATTTTTTTTAAACGCAGTTTTTTATTAAACTCTCTAAACAATTTAATAAAAAACTGCGTTTAAAAAAAATCGCAACTACGATACTACAATTTTTATTAAGTCTTTTCCTTCTCCTGTAAAGTAAGGAAAATGTAAGTTAGGGCTTTTCTATATTAAAGTAACGATAAGCTACCATGACGAGGAGGAAGACGAAACTGTGTTTCATTTTCTGTGTCAATATCCTAAAATTCACGACATTAGGGAGAGAAACCTTGCAAAACCAGCGTTGATCTTTTTGAATGATCTACCTAAGATATAAATAAGTTTGCTGTTCTTTTCATTATGCAAACGAATTGGTTGAAATCAGCACTGCCTAGCTTAATGGGCAATGCCGCTGAGTGTATACGATTGAATTCGCCTTGATGTCCAGCAGTTTCACAGTGTATTGTGCCCTTAAGAATATTTTGCAGCTAAATTAAAGCTGCAAAAATGCCGAAATGGTCACACTGCATAGAACATTTCTTTCGATTCTTTCTTTTGGCTTCTCTTTTTAAAACAAATCAGATGCAACAACAAGTTGATGTATGGCACTGAGTCATACATGTTATGTACACTCATGGGCACAGACATACATTTTAAAACGCGATAACAAAACTAAAAAAAAAGTTTCCTTGCTGTGTTTTTACATGATTTAAACAAGTGTGTGTGTGTGTGTGTGTGTGTTTGTATTCCTGGTTGGTGGCCGTATTGTGTTGTTTTGATTTCAATTTTTGTTCTGTTAGTGTTCCTTGTGTTTTATGTGGGTACAAGTGTATGTACGGATGAATATTGTTCCATTATACAATTATTGTCCTAGTATGTTGACGACGTTGATGATGCACATAAATGACATGTTTAAAAATTTGTCAAAAAGTTTAAGTTCAATTTGGAGGGTGAATGCAGAAGTTTATGTTTAATACTCGAACATAAAGCAATGTGTTATTAAACTCTGCTAATAACTTTCTAAAATGTAAGATATAAAATCATTGTTGCGTTAGATTCAAGACAGCCAAAACAATTTTATTAAATGTATTCCTGCAAGTGGATCGGTTGGATTTAAGCTCGTTCGCCTTGGTCATAAAGTAATTCTACTAAAATTTCAATCTAATCTTATCTAGTCTAAGCACCACATTCGATATCGAGTAAACTATCGTAATTTTTTGCATACGATAGACACTGACGTATCGAATAAAAACTTGAGAGATGTTATGTCTTTGGTTACCCGATACCGAATGCTATGTTCTCAAATTACGGTATATTTCATTCGATATCGAGTGTCACGATACTAAAACAAAAAATTTCGTTAAATTTTGCTCGATATCGTTTGCTCACTTATATTAATGACGCTGTTGTGTTATCCGGGGTCAATGACTTTTACCAATATTACTCCTCTCGTGCCACTGCATATTCAACCCTTAATGTTCCGCCCATATAAAAGACAAAGGAGTTAAATTTGTTTTATATCGCAAAAAACTTTTATTAACGTTGGCATTTTAGAAATCTTTTCCAGCTATTTATAAAAAGATTTCATTAGAATGGCAGAAAAAACACAGTTTCCTTATTCTCATTGATCTGATGATTCGAAAAGAAATTATAAAAACTGAGATCAATTGTTATGGCAATTACTTCTAGTGCCCAGTGGCTCCTAATCACCGCCATTACTGACCTAATACGGTTCCGAATAATCAAATATAATCAAGTGTTTGCGTTCTGCGACTTGCTTTTATAGGCTACACGACTCGCATAATATCAACATTTTTTAATGAGCATTTAATCTGTGTTACAATCGAATGTTTCCCTTATGTGAACATTCGATAAATGTACAATGGCGGTTTTTCTGACCGTATTCTTTAATGTTGATTAATGTACTTGCCGTGATATACAGCCTTAAAACTTTCTCTCTACCCATCGCACCTGCATAAAAAATCTTCTTCTCATTTAAGTAAGTCTCTTTGATGATAATGTTATCACTGATGTCCTTCAGCATTTTGTTGTTAAAAAATATATCCTGACATATTCCCCCACAAGCAACATAATCAAATTTTTCAACTACACACGAAAAATTACATCATATTTCAAACCTGCACAAATCTGTATTTTAAACGTAATTTTAAATTGTTTGCAATTTATTATTTTCGCATTTTATTTAGACGTAAAATAAAATTCTCGCTTTACTTTTTTGACAAACATAAATAAAGTTGAACACAAACACTAAATGTTGGCATCAGCGGGAAAACAAACAACAATGACAATAAGAACAAAAAATGCAAACAATTATTTTGTTGACAGATCTTTTGTTCAAAACTACTTTACATGTTTATTGAAATTCACATTAAGTTGGGCATTAGAGCAGACATGCAGGCGCAGAAAAACAGATAGGGAAGCAAAAACATTGAAGTTTTAATTCGGTTATGAGGAATTTCGTAGAGCCTTTTATATAGAAAAGCTTAAAAACAACTTTGTACAAAGTTTTTGGTTAAAACCAAATTGCAGCTTAAATCAAGACTTATAAGCCATACAAAAAAATCAAAACCACATCAAGCGCAAATGTAGAACAAAATGTTTACACATGTGTAATAATAGTGTAATGCCTGAAGCACTTAATCGCTTTAATTACAAACTCATACGCAAAAAAAAAATGTTCCCAACCACTATTTAAGTGGGCTTACGATTTTGTTCCCAAAACTATTTGCTATTGTTGTTTAGGTAACAATTTCCACAAATGATTGTTGTTGTTTCAAAATGTCTAAAGCAGTGGGAATAATGTCACTATTACTTACACATTTGCTTTACCATTTCAGATTTAAATGTACGTTTTTCCCCCAACCTCAGAGATATATAGAACAATTTGTAACTATTTTAGTGCAGTTGGACAAGGGTTTCAATTTGGGAAAAATCCACGGGAAAACATTTTAGGAGGGAAATTTTGGGAATTTTCTTTCAAAGTTTTCGACGTGTATCATTAAAATTAAACTAACTGCCAGTTATGCAAGTCGAATGAAATGAAATTATCTCATTTTTAATCGGAGCAAATAATCACGCATATTATCGCAATTTAAGGAGCTGATCAGGTTAATGAAAATATCTTTAGGAATCTTCTTAATTGGAAAAACCCGCAACTTTATTTAGGACATTCAGGAGAGGACACGATGTCCGGCAGGATCTTATATATGTATATATACGGGAACAATTTTTTTGTGGTTGATTTTTAAGTATCTTATCGTCCACCGATTTTAATGAAACATACAGTATTGTTCGAAACCTAAGCAACTTGTCTTGATAAAGTAATTAAAGCCTTATATTATTATTGTATTTATTTTGAAGATATTTCAGATTGGATATTAAAAAAGTTTACTCGAATTGGACTGTGGCAAAATGGAACACTATTTTTT
Source organism: Pollenia griseotomentosa (assembly GCA_963931875.1). Classification (NCBI taxonomy): domain Eukaryota; kingdom Metazoa; phylum Arthropoda; class Insecta; order Diptera; family Polleniidae; genus Pollenia; species Pollenia griseotomentosa. The sequence continues at coordinate 38,998,440 of OZ007563.1, read as the reverse complement.
TTAGCGAAAAGACTAAATTTAACTTGTTAAATTAAGGTGGAGTATACCACTCAAAAACCAAAGGGAGCGGTAAACATGTAATGGTAACATTCACCTTATTGTAAAGGCACAAAAAACCATGGAAGTGGAAATGTAATGGCGTGGACACGTTTTTCTAAAGGTGGAGTTAGCACTTTTGTTGAAATACATACAAAAATGGACCGTTTCCTTTCTAGGGACTTGTTAGCCAACTACGTTCTTCAATGGGCCAAATGGGAAATGCCACTTCTATGGGTGTTTCAATATGACAAAGACCAAAAACACTCGCCAAAACTAATCAAATATTAATTGTCTGGTAATAGGGTTCGAGTCTTGGATTGGCCAGCTCAATCACCAAACTAGAGTCCCATAGAGAACATATTCGGCATTCTGAAGAGCCGGTGGGAGCTTGTCGTCTCAAAAATAAACAGGAGCTGTTGGATTGCTTAAAATTACTGTGTGAATCAATGTCATCACAATTACCACAAATCTTATTGATTCTATGTCAAAACGATGTGCGGAGGTCATAAAAAAGAAAGGCTATTATTAAATATACTTAAAAATAAAATGTAACACTTTTATTATAATGTCACGAAAAGTGGCTTAGGTTTCAAACAATACTGTTTGTATATCGTTTTAAAGGTATTTTTGTGTATTTTCTAAATTTCCAGGATTGGAGGGTTTAAAAAGCGTTTTAAATTTGTTTGCAAACACACGCTTACACATTTATAAATAGTGGTTGAGTTTTTCTCCCAAAAGTAGTTTTTTCTTGCATTATACTTGCAAACACACATGTACACAAATGTGTAAACAACGGTTATGCTCTATGTTGTTCTCCCAAAATGTTTTTATTTTAATTTTGCACTTGCAAACACACATGTATAAACGTATAAGGACAGGGTTACCGTTAGACATTTTGAAAAATAAAGTCGCGCAAAAACGTCGTTTAAGAAAATAAAAGTCTAAATTGTTTTTTAATGACTTTTAACGAAGATCTGTGTTTCTATTTTTTACTTTGATTACATTTTATGAAAATCTTATAAATTAAAAACGGGGATACGCACAATATATTTTTTTTGTAAAATTTTTGGAATTAAAGTGTTTGAAAAGCGTTTTAATTTATCCTGCAGACACACGTACAAAGATAGGTGAATAGTGCGGTTTGCCGCATTCTTAAAACGTGTACGTATTTATTGTATAACGCACAGGTTCTCTCGAAAGTGAATGTCAAGTGGTCGAATTTTGGCCACCGGGTGATCCTAGTTTTTATAAATTGTTAAACATAATGTAACAGAACTCGGTCATTTGCTGCAACGTCGTCAAAAGTAAAAAAAATTAATTTCGAAATAAACGTGCTTAAAGCTTTAAATTTACTGGCACCACTTAAAAAATAACGACACATTCTCTACGCCAATATAAAGAAAAATATAGCAAACAGTTCTGCTTCACTAACTCCAAAATTTAATTTTTTGAATTATGACTAGGTTGTTTGTTCAGTCGATTAATCGAACAATTTTAGACGAATAAATGTTCGAAAAATTTAAAATTATTATATTATTGATAATGTTTTTATCACGATTTGCTTTCAGAGATCTGTTTAAATACGATGAAGATTTTGAAAGCAATGCCAACATGGGCTGTCACATAAATTTGTGAGGAAATCGTCAGTTTTCTGAGAAAAAATAAAAAAATCGTCTTTCACGTTGTTAAAAATCTTCAAAAAAAAATCGGACAACTTAAAATTTTTTTTTTTTTTTGAACAATTTTTGTTCGATTTCTATAAAAAAAAAGCATTCAAACAAAAACATAATTGCTAGCATTTTCTATCTTGTAAGAAATACTTGGAGTTTAATGAAGACCGTCTTAAATCGTCGATGACCGCATTTTTTAATCGTAGAAAACTGTAACACGACTGCGATTCTTCCATAGCACAGCGAAAGATGCTTCTTCAACCGTTGTGGGAATCATTTAAGACGTGGGTAAAGATTATCTAACGAGTCTTTCATGTCAAGAATTGTATAAATTTCATGTAGATATTATCTTGCAACTCGTTAAATGTTCGCCGTATAATTGTTGAAAATATGATATATGCAGAGAGTCTTTAAAGGTTCATTTGATGATGGTTGTTTTTGTACTCTGAAAATAATAATTTAAAGATTGTCTTAAGACTTGCAAATCACAGCCGTACCTAAACAAAAGCGGCACGCGTTTTCTAGTTTTTGAATAGAGCGGCCTCAACGCGTTGCAATTGGAAGAACCGATTTTGACAGCTCGTTTAATAGTGAAGTTTGCCGCTATTGTTAATTAAAAATGACAATTTAGCTTTCTTTTGGTCAATCTATCGTTTTTATACCCTCCACCACAACTAGTTGTGAAGAGGGTATACTAAGTTTGTCATTTCGTTAGACCCCATAACCTATACATATTCTGGCTCCTTGAGTAATTCTAAGTCGATTTAGCCATGTCCGTCTGTCTGTCCGTCTGTTAAAAACACGCACACTTTCGAAAAGCTCGAAAGAAATAAAAAACTTGCATGTCAAATTGCTTGTAGTTATCCTAAGCAGTTTTGGATTGAAATCCAGCCAAATCGGTTCAGTAGGATCAGAGCTATGAATCAAAATTTGGAACCACCACTTTAAAAAATTGATAATTTTATTAAAAAAAACTAGCATAAATGATTGAACAATGCACGAAATGATATGAAATTTTGCAAATGTTCGTTTTATTCGACTATAAATGACACTGTAAAATTTCCTGAAGATCGCTCCATAATTTACCCTAGGCCCCATATAAACCCTACTCCCAAAAAACCAGTTTAGTACGCCTAAAACCGTAATAAATAATGCTATCATAATAGCATTTGTCGGTCAATAATTTAATATAGGTCTAAGCCGCAACCAATTTTAATGCTGATGTCTGTTGTTATAAAGATTAATTAATAATAAATAGACATCATATAGATATCACTCCTGAAATATTCAAATTGTCGGTGGAGGGTATCAAAGATTCGGCACAGCCGAATATAACACTCTAACTTGTTATCTCTATTTTTATTTATAGTTTCTGGGCTTTTTTTTAACAAGAAAGCTATCACTACTGTTTGTAAAAAAAGGTTGACGCTCTTGTTAGGTATGGCATATCAGCGTAAAAGCTAAGCGGAAGAAAACGTTCCGCCTTCCGGTCTTGTTAAGGTACGGCTGTTCCAAGATTAAAAAACGAACGTGTCAGAAAATTTTATGTTTTATTCAGACTTTAAAGACTAAAAACAATCGTCACTTTTTAGAAAAAAGTTAGCAAATCGGCACTTTGCTAATTTCGGAACAAAAAATCGTCAAAACTACGATAAATCGTCAAATCTGGCAGCCCTGATGTCAACCAAGCCTTTGGGAAAAAACGAGATTGAACGACTTTTGTTGGACTCTACCCAAAAATGGAGCTTTAAACGTAGCAAGTTTTTAAGAATGAAATCTTCAAGTTTTACTTAATATTTCGCAAACGAAATCATTAATTTTATATCCCACTTTGAGGCAATACATTTTAGACATAATACATATGCGCTTTATTCTACTCATATAATAACTATTGAGGGGTACGATGAGCTTTAAACACTAAACTTTTGTTGCTAAACTTAGGGCCTTATTCCGTATTTCATTGAAAGCAAAAACAAATTCAAAAATATTTTATAATTTTGTTGTGGTTTTCTATAGAAATTAATATTTTGTTTTAAAATTTCTAACGCCACAATATATAAACAGCCGTATTTATAAGCGAAATTTGGCATGAAGTTAGCACAAGTTTTATTTATAACACACTTACCAAACTCTGGCTAACGATTTGCTAAACTCTTTTTAACCAGCTGCCAAACGTTTGCCAACTTGTAAAAATCAGCTGTTTAATGTTAAACAATTTGGTTGGTTTTATTTTAATTACTGTTTTATTTTATGTTTCTTTCTTTTTTTATTTTATATCAATTTTAAAAACTTTTTAAATTTGTTATATGTGGAGGAAAAAACAAAAAAAAAATTACAAAAAATGACAAAACCAGAGATGATTAATTCAAACGTGTTGCATTTTTCAGTAATATAATGTGGCATTATTAAAATTCAGAGTTGATTTTTTTTAGTTAGCATATGGACAAAAGTTTGTTATAAATAAACTCTGTGCTAACAAGCTGCTAGGCTTAATCGGCATTCTAGTTAGCAGCTCGTTGTACGTAGTGTACAAACTGTGGCTAACTTTTTGTTATAAATACGGCTGAAAGTGTTTAAGATTTATAAATTCAATATAAATTTCTGTAGAAATCAACAACGAATTTATAAAATTTTTTGAATTTGTTTTTGCTTTCAATGAAATTTTAGGCGTTGCGTTGTGCCTCACTGAATAAGGTTCTTATTCTTTATAATTGTCCCTTAAAAACCTGTTTCGTAATAAATGAACGCCTTGGTCCTTTAAATGGAATTTTTTTTATAAATTTTGTTCCCTTAACTCACTGCATATGTGTATGCTTTATTGCGTAGCGCATCGATTTGCGTTTAGGTTTTAAAATATTCCATTATGGCTACCAAATATTAGAAATTTTTTTATTGAGTATTATCTAAAAGCAATACAAACAATTCAGTTTTATTCGGACTAAATACGCATTGTGGCATAAAAACCATGGAATGTCAATAATGGTTTACAACATTTTCATACTTTTTCATATTATTATTCTCCACAAAAAATATTCCGATAATTCCGGAGAATGAAAGAAAAATGTTAAGCTCTACTGAGATTGGAAATAGCCAGGGATTAAAGAAACCCTTAGATGAACCCTTAAACCAAATTCAATTGAATAGTTGTTTCCTTTTTGGTTCAATTTAGTTTTTGGTCATTTATTTGAAACTCAACTGGAAAAATGTTCTCTAGCATTGTTTTAGTTGTATCTATAAAATATGTAGCAATTGATAAAAATTCCAATAAAAACAAAAAATAGCTATAAATTCATAGACCGTTTAGGGATAACAATAAACGTGTAAATGTGAGTCCGATAGTCAGTAAAGTTAAATCTGTGGCAACAAGGATTTTAGTTTTGTAGAAGAGCAACTTTTAATGTGATTTTTGAAAATTTACTCCTATTCTAAAATAATCTTCACTTAGATGTTCCTTATGTCACAGATCGAAAGTAAACTTGAGTTGTTATGGCAGATTTTATTGCACATTGAAAAAAGATAAGCAAAAACTAATTTTTTGAAACTTGGACCATGTGTAATTTCGAACGTGAACAAAAGTATTGGAAGATCGAAATTGGCTTTGAATGATTATCTGTTTTAAATGTTATATATTCTTCCTTACTTTAGTTTTTTCTTACTTTTTGTCAAGAATTCTTTTCGAAGTCCAAAGTACATTTTTTTGTTTTTATCAATTTTTTGTCTTTCTTTTTCTTGTTGACCTTTTTCAGTACAACTTTAAGGACAAATGTAAACATAGAGCTGAAGTAAGGAAGAAATTGTATATCAATTAAAATAGATAATCACTCAAAGCAAATTTGGATCTACCAAGGGTTAAATACAAATTGGTGTAAAGATTGATGTTTGACTATTGACTGCCAACAGTCGTCAATGGCTGTCAGTGCTAAACGGCAAAACCCTCTGAAGAGATTGAGTGGTTACAATTGAAACATTTAAGGATAACGTGTCCGTGAAATCCTGGGTTCGAGCCCCGCGGCAGTCAAGAATAAAAAATTGTCAAAAAATTTTAATTAATATCATGTTGTTGAATTCCTTTCTTCATAAAAATAATTTAATGATAATTAAATTTGATGAATTTTAGCCCAATTAAAAATATTAAAATTTGGATTAAAAACCACAAAAAGTTGAACAGAAATATCCACAATACTAATGATTTCCTATAAGTAACAATTTCGGTAAAATATCCTTTAAATAGCAAATTTTTTCTAAATTTCATATAAAAAGCCAATTTTATCAATATTTCCTAAAAAATTAAAAATTTTGCAATTTTTGAAAAAGTTCCTATAAAAGTAAATTTTTGAAAAATTTCCTATAAAAGTAAATTTTTGAAAAATTTCCTATAAAAGTAAATTTTTGAAAAATTTCCTATAAAAGTAAATTTTTGAAAATTTCCTATAAAAGTAAATTTTTGAAAAATTTCCTTTAAAAGCATATTTTTGAAAAATTTCCTATAAAAGTAAATTAGTATTGTGGTTATTTTGTTGAACTTTTTATGGTTTTTAATCCAAATTTTTTAATATTTTTAATTAGGCTTAAGTTCATTAAATTTAATTTTCATTAAATTATTTTTATGAAGAAAGGAAATTTACAACATGAAAATTAATTAAAATTGTTATTGATAATCTTTCATTTTTTGACCGTGGCCGGGATTCGAACCGCGGCCGGCAGGTTACCATGACATGTTTCGATCGCAACCACTCGATCTTCTCAAATGGATTTGCCGTTTTACACTCGCAGCCATCGAAGGCTGCTGACGTCAATAGTCAAACATCAATCCTTAAACCAAAAACAGAAGTAAGGAAGAACATGTAAAATCAAAAAAGCAAACTTCGATCTACCAAAGGTTAAAATACAATATGGTTTAAGGATTGATGTTTGACTATTGACGTCAGCAGCCTTCGATGGCTGCGAGTGTAAAACGGCAAATCCATTTGAGAAGATCGAGTGGTTGCGATCGAAACATGTCATGGTAACCTGCCGGCCGCGGTTCGAATCCCGGCCACGGTCAAAAAATGAAAGATTATCAATAACAATTTTAATTAATTTTCATGTTGTAAAACACCTTTCTTCATAAAAATAATTTAATGAAAATTAAATTTAATGAACTAAAGCCTAATTAAAAATATTAAAAAATTTGGAATAAAAGTAAATTTTTGAAATTTCCTATAAAAACAAATTTTTGAAAAATTTCCTATAAAAGCAAATTTTTGAAAAATTTCCTATAAAAGCAAATTTTTGAAAAATTTCCTATAAAAGCAAATTTTTGAAGTAGATTTGTAGTAGATTGAATCTCTTCTTAATACATAATTCTATGCCAACGTATGTTACTAGCAATACCACTTCTCTTCTTGATAATTTTTTGGTGTCTTCTACTAACTTAGTAAAATCTACTGGGCAATTTCAATGTCCTGGTATAACGCGGCATTCTTTTATTTTTTTGTCTTTTGAAATTTTATTATCTGAGCATAGAAGATTTTATCAATTTTATGATTATGATGCGGTAGATATTAGTTCTTTTCAATTTGCATTGTTGGACTGTAACATTGATGATATGTATCTGACTAGTAATGTTGATGAGCAATTAAACATTTTAACTTATAATTTAGGAAATTTACATTCTCTTGTTCCCTTAAGGAAACGTTTTCTTTAGCAATCGTAGTGAGTCTTGGACTAATGATCCAGAGATTCAATACAATGTTTCTCTTAGGGACCTTGCTTATAGGACCTATTTATTGAATAGAACGGATGGTAATTGGAAGGTTTTTTGTCGCTGTAGGAATCGCGTAAAATCTGTTATTAGCAAAGTAAAAAGGACGGTGCATAGTTTTATGTTTGAGAATAAAAACGCTAAGGATATTTGGACAATCCTGAATAGGCATGGAATTGGAGTTAATGATGACAAGTTAGGTCACGTTGATCCTGACTATTTAAATTATGTCTTTTCATCCAATCAAATTAATAATAGCAATAGAATAGTGGATAGATCAATTTATAATCAAGTTGGATTTTCATTTCTTCCAGTTGAATTGTGCGAAATGGTTTCGGCTTTTTATTTAATTAAGTCAAATGCTGTTGGATTAGATGGCTTTAGGCTTAAGTTTATCAGGATTTTGATGCCGATTATTGGGAGCTATGTACTTCATTTAGTCAATACAATATTGGTAACGTCGAATTTTCCGTTATTTTGGAAGATTGCGAGGATAGTACCCATAAGTAAAAATAATTCAACAACTGGCTCTGGCGACTTACGACCGATATCCATATTGCCTGTTCTATCTTATGAAGATTCAACTTTTGAAACATATTGATCATAATAATTATCTACATGATTGTCAATCTGGTTTTAGAGCTAATAGGAGTACTACCTCTTTACTGCTTGGCTTAACAGATAATATTCGCAATAATTTAGCTAATGAAGGTGTTTGTATTTTATTGTCATTAGATTTTACTAAGGCTTTTGATAGAGTAGATCATTATCTAATTATTCAAAAATTGCACAGATATTATAACTTTTCAAGTTCTGCTTGCAAGTTAATATCTTCATATCTTTCTGGTAGAAGTCAATATGTTGTTAGTGGTAATCGGGCTTCTAGCTTGCTTCCAGTTCACAGTGGTGTGCCTCAAGGATCGGTCCTTGGACCTTTACTTTTTATAATGTTTATTAATGATCTTTTTGATCAAATTTCTAGTAATTCGTGTCTTCCATTTTCATTTGCTGATGATGTGCAACTTTTGTTTAATGGCACACCTGAATTTTCTGATGTATTGCAAAATGTGATCAATTATACAGTTCAATTGTTGGATAGTTGGGTTCTGGATAATGCGTTTGTAGTTAATACTGGTAAAACTAAGGCTATGTTGTTTGGCAAGTGTAGTAGTTCTGAGTTTACTATTACTCTTAGTGGTGGTGTAATTGAGTTTGTTGATCGTCTTAACTGCCTAGGTGTAATACTTGACACTAAATTATCATTTGAAGGTCATGTTAATTTCATAATATCCAAGGTGAATTTTACTTTACGTAAATTGTACAATACAGATTTAATGTTGCCAACGTATGTTAAGAAACAAATTGTTCATGGTCTTATAATGCCAGTTTTTTTATATGGTTTGGAGGTGTACTCTGGAACAGTTGGCTATATTCTAAAAAAAGTAAAATTGGTTTTTAATCGAGTTATGCGATATCTTTACTCGTTGAGAATAAGACAGCATGTCTCACCATTTGTTTTAAAATTTTTAGGTTTTTCTTTTGTAGAGTTCATTAATTTTAGAAATCTTGTTCACTTTTACAAGTCTTATAGGTTGCAAACTCCTGGATATTTAATTCAGTTATTTGAATTTTGTAGATCAACGAGGAATAGACAGTTAAAGATACCAAAATTATCTGCCGTATTGGAGCGTTCTTTTTATGTTAGAGTTGCGCGATCTTATAATAAGTTGCCTAACTTTTTGAAAACTTTTAGTGTTTCTGCTAACACATATAAAAAAAGACTTTTTCTGGAACTTTCAAGAAATCAATCTTCTATATAAGTGATTCTATTTATGTGTTGAATATGCATTAAAGGATTAAATTCATAATATTTGAAAATTTATTTCTGTGAAGTTTGTTGTGTGGTATTTTCTTTATGAACACAAAATAAATCATTATGTATACTCTGAGAGTTAAGAAATATCCACTTAATATTTTTCTTCATTATTAAAATTTTCATTATTTTGTTACTTAGTTATATGTGCGTGTGTATGCATATGTGTATGTATATGTGTATGTATATGTATATATATATATATATATTATATATATATATATATATATATATATATATATATATATGTATGTATGTGTATATATATGTATGTGTGTGCATGTACATGTATTTACATATAAAATTTTCATATAATTTTTACAAATTTTTACAAAATGTCCTATAATAAGCAAATTTTTTTCAAAATTTCCTATAAAAAGCAAATTTTTGCAAAACATCCTTAAAAAAAGCTGCTGCTATCTTAGCTGCTTTGTTAAATTCAACAACAAAATACAGAGTTGCCGTTAGACTTTTATAAAGGAGCTACGATATTTTGCATTTGCGCTTTCGTCGGGTCATTTGCACCAAACACTTAACTCCGCTATTGTCTTTTCAAATAATACGCTCGTTGCGTTTGGTAGCATATCAGCTGCGAAACAGATTACTTTAGAAATTTTATACTTTATAAAAGTTTGCACTGTTGTGGTTGGGAATACGTGTCATTGTTGTACTGCAAGGCAACATGCGTTTAGGAAAGCAGCCATAGTTTATATTTATATATTGTTTGCACTATTAATTATAAGAATCATTAGAAAAACCATATGCAAGGATCATAAATATATTAAAATTTTCTTTTAATTTCTACTCCGTTTAACTATTGCAAAGTAGTAAAAGCCGAAAACAACTTTTTTATGCCCAAAATCAGTTATTCTTGAAATGAAACTTTTGTTTAATTAAAAATAAAAAGAAAGACTAAATATCTACAAACGAAACAATTGAAAAGCCCCAATTTGCTAATTTTTTTTAAAACCAGTGTCTTGCAATTGCCACTGGCTTAAGAGAAAAACTTCCAAACATTCACCAGTCTCACAAACTAAAACAGAGCTAATGAAAGACTAAAAACATTTTTAATTAAATACTTGTGTACATAAATGTTTGGACCAATTACAATAATATTTTGGATGTATATGTACAAATTTAATTGAACACACTTAATAACTCTGGCATATGTATGCATGTATGTACATATGTATGTCTAGTCATGCCTAAAACCAAATACATTCATATGTTTCTCTAGTTTAAATACAAATTTGTTCACATATGTTCACACACGACTAAAATAAAAGACATCTGCAATTGTTCTTTCAACCATGAACAAAGAAGACCGACCAACCGACCGACCATCTTTGTAGAAATTCATTTAAATAAATTTAAATATATAAATGCTTGCATGTGTATTTTTTAAATACACATTTAAGTTCAAACTAAACTAACAATTAAATTAAAAAAGATTTTTTTTTCTTTTTGTGAACAATTTTAATAAAAATACAAAACAAGTTATTTTGAGTTTGAATAATGTTGCTTCAAGACATGTTTAATAATGCAGAGAACATATTTGGAAAAATCGGTTTAGAAGTATTTATTAAATAAAAATTCATTTGCCTAAATTGTTTCTTTCATTCTTTAAGGCATTTGTATATTTGATATTCAATTCAATGTGCTGCTGAAGAACGTTTTTGATAAATGAAGTGTAATTTAAAATTCTGCAGAAATTTCATTAAACACGAACGTATGAGTGATATTTAAATAATTGCGCAATCATATCACTCATACGTAAAAGTATTTGTTAGTGTGTAGTAGAGTATCCAGGAATTTTTTGGCCGTATTTGATCGAATAATTGAAAAAGCCGATTCCGAATAAGGAATAGCTCGAACAATTTATGTAAATTAATCAATTAAAATTAAATTCTTAAAAAATTCAGCATTTTTAATATAAAAATTATTTTTTACTTTTTAGATATGGGTATATGTGTGACATATTATATAAATTATGATAAACGTCAAATTCTATTTGAAAGTAGTTTCGTAATAAAAAAGCACATTTCTTATATATAAGTTATGCTCACACTTGGCAAATATTTGACGAAAAAATCGTGACAAGCAGGCAAACTAAAATTTAATTTCTCTTAATTCTAATATTTTTTTTAATTCTAGTGTCTAGCATTGCAATTTGTGTGTTTTGTGATATTAAGAAAATGTTAAAACTTAGAAGTTATGCTTATTTGGTCAAATATTTAATAAGTGTGACCATAGCTTTAGTTTGGTGATTACTGTAAAAAAATTCACCATTACTAAAAACTGCGTAAACTATACACTGTCAGATTATGGTAAGTAACTGTTAATTTATTTATTATCTCACATCTTTCAATCGGCTGGAATTCGACATTTGAGGCATCGGTAAATTCGACTTAGAACCTACACAGAAAAAAATAAAAATTGATTTCAATTAAAAAATTTGTGATATTAATTAAAAAATTAATTAAATTTGCACCAGTAAACAAATTAATAGTATCAATTAAGCAAGTTAATAGTATTAATTAAACCTTTAATTTACTTGATTAATTCACTTGATTAAATTTTTAATTAAACTGATTATGTTTTTGATTAATGCATTAATTGGTGAACAATTTTTTCTGTGTAAGTGTCGGTGTTTGAAAACAGAATCACAGATTTTGGTGTGAAATAGTAATACGCTTAAAACTTAACTAGCCAAACCTCTAGAATAGAGCTTTAAAATAAAGAAAATTTAAAGAGGATTACAAAAATATATACGTTTTCAGCCATGTTCTCTAAATCTAATACATACAAGTGAACTTAAGATCGCACAAACTTTGATACCGATCCAACGAACGAAAACTCCTTTTAAATATTTGATAGTTTGAGTTCTTATCCGGAAAAACTGGGGTGATTTTTAAAATAATGTGGCTGAGAATTTCATTCGAGTTATATAACAAGATGTGTTTTAATAGTTTTTTATTACTGGCTGGCACCTCTCATAAAAGTGCCACGACAAAAAAATCTAAATTAAATTAAATAATTTAAAAAGTGGAAAAAACATAATAAACAAATGTATTCAGGTTTTCAAGACGAAGCCTTGACAGAAAGAATACGAAAAAACAGAAGAGAGGAAGCAACATGAAATATAAAATTAAAATGATAATTACAGCAAATTTCGACCACTGGTTAAAGATTGATGTTTGACTGTTGGCTGGCAGGCACCGCAGTGGTGCAGAGGTAAGAACTCAAAGAATTCTGATGAAAGAATGTGGTGATTCTTGAAACATGTAAATTCCCAGGTTCGAACTCCAGCTCAGCCAAGAAAATTATCAATAAATTTTAATAAAAAAAAAAATCATGTTGTAAAATTCCTTCCTTCAGTAAAAATAATTTAATGAAAATTAAATTTAATGAACTCAAGCCTAACTTAAAATATCAAAATTAAAAATTAACAGTTCAAGCAGGTGGGACACAATAAAAAATTATACACCGAAATAAAATTAATTGGTCCCGCCTGCTACTAAACCTAGCGCATGTATTCAACTTTGGCTTTTAAGATCATTTTATCTGTTAAGTCGAAGTTGTGTTGATTTTATTTCGGCCTTTTAAATGCATTAAAAACTGCATGTTTTGTAGCCGGGTTTTAATGCTTTTAATTATTTTTTTTTATTATTCAAAAGTTTTAGAGCTGTAAACGTAATACAAATAAATTGTTTTTTAATGTTTTCTGTTAAACAAAATGTTTGTTTCATTGTGTTTTTCCTATTTATTTATACATAATAATAGCAGCAAATCAAATAGAAATATTTGCCCATTGCATAAAACTATTTAAATTATTCCAGTATTCTGATTAAATTTTTTTTTTTTTTTTTTTTTTTTTTAATTTATCGAACCATATTAAAATTTAAAAATCGATAAATTCGAGCTAAAGTCAAATAATTGGATACTCTAGTGTGTAGTATGCACAGTGCACAATAGTATTTGAAATTTGAGGCAAAAAGTTTTAGTTGCTTCTTGCACAGATGTGGAAATTATTTCAACATTATGGTTTCGAATTTAATAGAATATTTGCCACTGCAACAAAACTGCTGCAAATTTTATATTTATGCTATACAACTGTTTCTGCGGATCAAATTTAATTTTCATTTGATTATTTCAATGAAGGAAGGAATCTTACAGCATAAAATGAATTTTGTTTTTTTTGATCATTTTTATTCTTGACTGAACTTTTACATATTTCGAGAATAACCACATTGTCATTGCTAGAATTCTTTGCAGTTCTAAAGTTTGCACCACTGAAAAGATTTTTTTGAATGAAATAGTTCTTAAATGTAATTTATTTTTGTTTGAGATATATCGAAGTGCTTTTCGGAATGATTCTTTGTGCGTGACCAGTGACATAATCGACTATCGAAAAACCATTTCAGTGCGATTTCAAGTCTCAGGAAACTTAATTGGCCAAATTCTACCACAAAATCATTTTTGTTTTAGATTTAGTTTTAGTAAAATGGTAAAATTTAAATTGCTTGTTTTAATTAGGGTTTTTACCCGGGATTTCCCGTCCCGGGAATTCCCGGGAATTTCAATTATTTTATTTCCCGTTTTCCCGGGATTTTTCTTGCGGGATCCCGGGAAATAAAAAATTCCTCATAAAAGATATTTATACTTTGAAATTTAGTTTTCTATTCTCTAAAAGTACATGTATTTAAATCAATGTCTCCTGATGCAATAAATCTACTAAACGCAGAATGGGCAGTGCAACAGTTGATAATTACTACATTTAGTGAAGTGAAGAGTTAATAAAGTACATTAATTCAAAATAATATGCAGGTAGTAAAGTTTCATTGTCCATGAACAAGTCTTAAAAATAGGAGATACCTAAACATATCGCTCCTTAATTGCAACAAAGTCATATCTACAAAATCAAACGCTCTTGGCAAAATGCGATTAAAGTTTTCAAAATGTACCGATTTAAAGACATATTTGGCTATAACTTCGGTTCAGTTTGAGATATATTACGAGAAGGTATGAAGGAAAACTTTGCTAAAGTTACTTCGAATTTTGAGATATGACTATGATGCAATGAAGGAGCGATATGTTTATTAGGTGATAAACACAAATTTTTTAATTTCAATTTCAATTTGTGTTGGTTTATATACCCGTGAAGTGCGGGGAAACCGAAATAAAATAACATTTTGGAAACTCGTGTAAGATACTACAACATACAACTTGAAAAACACATTGTCCTAAAGATTACAAATGGACCTATTGAAATGAAAAGGTTTGCAAGAAGCAGACCGGTTGATGCTATTTTTGCATCAACCTTGACATACATTTGAATGATATAAACGTTGTTTATAAAAAAGAAAAAATTGCTTCTGATTCTGAATCCGAAGCATGCTACAACTATTTAACTATTTGTCCAACCTCGGTAAAAAATGAACGAAATTTTTCGGAAACATGGTATTAGTAAATAAAATCAATCAAGAATATACTTTTTGACGACTTACAAAGCGCTTTGAGCGTACCAGAAAGTTATTTTTTAAGCCATTAAAAAATTTTATATATTTCTTTAAAGTATTTTATCTATTTTATTAATTAACTTTTTGATCTCATATCCTGAGTACCTTAATTTTTATTTTGTTTTTATTATTGTTTTATGAATTAAATTGTTATGTTTATGTTATATTCTTATCTTGTATCCAGAGCATAATAATACTGAATAAAAGCATAATAATAGGGAATAAAGGCGTGAGTTCCCTTACGTTTTTTTATAAAAGTTTTTTTCATTAATTAATAACAAAATTTACTTTGTATTATTTATATGGAGCGGGATCCCGGGATCCCGGGAAATTTGAAAAAATTTCCCGCTTTCCCGGGAATCGAAAAAGTCCGGGAAAAAAAAACTCTAGTTTTAATTCATTCAATTAAAATTTTAATTAAATCTAACAAATAATTTGATTACTAGTTTGCTTTATGAATTATTTTATTATATTATTAATTTAATACAGAACTTTTGTTAAATATTTTTTTAGTGGAATCTTTTTTTATCATATTTTTAGTCAAAATTTAATATATCATTTCTTGACAACAACTCCCATACAAATACAGCTCTCGAAAAAAAATTATAATGTCATAAATTCCTTATTAATATTGGCATTGATATAAAAATGTTCGACAATAACTTTACCGATATCTACCAATTCATGACAAAAAGTTGTGCTAGTAGGGTCCCCCTTGCTCAAATCACCTAAAGGCGTGGATGAAGATATAACTTTTTTATGAATCTTAATCTCATAATATAATTTTGTTCTGGCGGGTGCATGATTGTCCCAAACAGGGTACACTCTCGAAAATTTGTTTTTTTAGTAATGTGGTGTAGGAAATTCTATGCTCGGGATTGACTTAACTTTCTTCCTTTTTTCCTCCTCTTACAACAATTTAACTTCTTTTTCCTAGGTTTAAAATTTTGTTAAGATTTTAACTTTTCATTCAAAACTTTTTGTCCTCATCGGTCCATAGAAATTCGTTTTTAGTTTCGTATATGTACCACGATTTTTATAGTAAAGTTTGGGCAATTTGTTGACTTTGACCTTTTCTCTTAGAATTATCAAGCCGAAAGAAAGTATGTTTCTAAAATTAATATTTTTTAATCAAACCTCAATATAAACTGGGAAAAGACCGATATAATTTACAAAGGCTCCACGAAATAAGTCCCTAAAAACAAAATTAAGTATATTCCCAATTTGTTGGGTCTTATTTCATATGAAATAATTCCGCAAACAATCATTGTGAAATAAAGCCCCAACAAATTTTTTTGGGGATTATTTCATTTTTAAATTTACTACAAAACGTTTTTGGCGCAAAGACTTTCTCTTCTATGGTATAACAAACACAGCCTTCGTTAACAATAGCTTCTCTGTATAGCCGGCCTTCGGCCGGGCGCTAGAATTTTCTTCTCTATGGTATACCAAACACCGTCTTCGCTAACTAAAGCTCCTAAATTTTGGCTTACGCTAGGCCGAAGACCGCCTATGCAGAAAAGCTTTAATAAGCGAAGCCGGTATTTTTTATACCGTAGAGGAGAAAATCCTAGCGCCCAGCCGAAGGACGGCTATGCAGAGAAGATTTAGTTATCGAAGCCGATGATTGGCATATCCTAGAGGAGAAAATCCTTGCGCTCGGCCGAAGTCTCAACCATGCTATCTATCGCATGATTCTTTAAATCAAAACTGTACAATTAATGTATTATACATATTGGGGTCTTATTTCATTCCAGAAATTGGGGTCTGATTTCATATGCAAAAAGCCCTCAAAATTTAGTTTATTATTTTACTTCTGTTTGGGGTGTTTTTTCATTTCGTTGGGAGTTTATTTCATTTTCAATATTGGGGGTTTTTGCATATGAAATAAGGCCCCACACGTTGGGGGGGGGTTATTTCATTATTTTTTTGGGGGTTATTTCATGCCGCCATGTGCAATAAGTTCCAAAAAAAGATAAGTCCCCAAAAAATGTTATTGTTGCTTTCTGTACATTTTGTGGGGATTAATTTTTTTTTTTTTTTTATTCTTTTTTTTTTAGACTTATTTCGTGGGGACTTTTTTCGTGAAGCCATGTATGCACAAGTGTCAAAATAATTTGCATTCATAGAATTTTTTTCCACTCTGTTATCAAGCCTTCAATTGTAGGCATCCTTTGTGATGTACGTTTTTTAAACAACTCATGTTCTATTTAATAAGAATTAAAACCTTTATCAAAATTTGTATTTGCAAATAACACGCCCTTCATAAATCATACTTTTTAATACTAGACTTACAACCAAGTTTATGTATGTTTGTTAAATAATACTTTTAAATAAATCATGTTTACAATAAATAATACACTACAACGAAATTCTTTCTACAAAGTAAGACATTAGCAAATCAATATACATAAATTTTAAATGAAAAAATCCTTTAGAAGACGACTTTTTTCTTACAGCAGGCAAACAAATTCCTTTTAAAACTAAAAGATAATATTGCAAAAAAAAAAACTTTTTAAGTCAAAATTTGACACAATAAATCCATTATATTTTGAAATTTCTTTTTTTACTTTTTTCCAAATTCTGCATTAAAAAGTTGTATTTTTCGTTACATACATGAGTCAGATGTAAACAAATTTGTTATATTTTTTTTCCACCCAACTTTGCATTGAATACTTTTATTCCATTTGTTTTTTAACAAAGTCTGCTCAAATACAAATAAAATATATTTATGTTTGTGAATATGAAAATAAAATTTTAAATAAAAATAATAAAAAAAAAAATAGAGAATATAAAAATACAATACAGATTTACATATGTTTGTTCACATACATTTACATTTCAATTTACATACATATTTACACAAAAAGTCAATTGAAATGTATTTAGTACAATCATGTTCAGCATTCAGCAGCATTTATGGAACGAAAGCATGAATGACTATCTAATGGAATGTACTACATTTGTTGCCGTAGAATATTTTCAGTTTAGTTCAGTTGCATTTACGAAATATTTTACTATTTAGGTTGTTTTTCAATATATACGTATGTAGTAGTTGTATGCTGTAAAAGCCTTTCTAACAGTTGTTTTCAATTCTTGCTTTCCCGGGAACTTATTGCGGGATTCCCGGGGAAAATTTTGATTACATAATTTTGACAATTTGAAGAAGAAGTTTTTTTTATATTATTTCATAAAGATTTTGTATGAAGTTTGCCGCTTAAGCTGAAATTGTTTTTGCTATAAAATCGTAACGGCACCTTATGTAACCAAGATATTTAAGGAGATTAATTAATTAATTTATTAAAAATAAACGAAAATTGAAAAGGATGTCGGCCTCCGAACATGTTTTGCCTAATAATAAAAAAATTTGTTTAACACTTATAATAGCATGGTTAATTTTCAACTATAGCATGTTGTTCCTGAGAAAGTGGAAAAAAAACTATTCTTTTTTAAAGCAGTGTTCGAAAACAAGCATTAATTATCGTTCCTTAGTATCCGGTAATAGTGTTCGGTTGGTAAAAATACCAAAAATTTTTACAAAAATAAAATACATATATAAAAAAAAACAAAAAGCCATCGAAAAAATTTTACACAAACAGAACATGTACACAGTACATACACAAGCTATTTGTGCTGTGGTCGTTGTTTTTTTTTTTTTTTTTTTTTGCTCATTTCTTTATCAATGTAAAAAGGAAACACTATGGAACATTAAAAAAAAACAATATTTTTAATAGTTGAAACTTTCACAATAACGGGTCCGCCATCTAACGTTTTTTTTTCAACTGTTGCTTATTTCGTGAATGGTAACGCTTAGCTCAAGTCTGATTTGACAGATAATTAGTTTTATCCTTCCGCTGAACGAATATGGTTGTGTATACGCTTGAACAACGCTGGGAAATATTGCTACATTACTTTGAAAATCATGGTAATGTTGCAGAATGTTTGCGAAAATTGCGTAAGGATTTTGGAAGAAGAGAAGCACCGTCAGCTCCGTATGTTCGTTATCTTGTGAAAAAAGTGAAGGAAACTTTCATCCTCATCGATAAACCAAAGCGTGAAAAGCCAAAAACAGTGCGTACACCCGAGAATATTGCTGCTGTGGCAGAAAGTGTGCGTGAAGCGCCATCAACATCAATTCACCGTCGTTCTCAACAATTGAACATTTCGGAGACATCATTGAGAGGAATTTTGTATAAAGACCTTGGTATGACGCCATACAAAGTCCAATTGGTTCAGGAGTTGAAGCCAACTGACCATCCAATGCGTTTTCGCTTCGCTAAGTGGGCCTGCTGTCGACTTACAGAAGATGCCGATTTTGCCAAAAAAAAATCATCTTTTCAGATGAAGCTCATTTTGATCTTGGCGGGTATGTAAACAAGCAAAATTGTCGCATTTGGGGCACAGAAAACCCGCACGCATACATAGAAAAGCCGATGCACCCAAAACGAGTCACTGTTTGGTGCGGATTTTGGTCCAGAGGCATAATTGGGCCATTTTTCTTCGAAAATGAGCAAGGAGTGGCCGTTTCAGTCAATGGCGATCGTTATCGGGCCATGTTGAACGAATTTTGGTTCACAAAAATTGAAGAGGAGGATATTGGCAACATTTGGTTTCAACAGGACGGCGCTACGTGCCACACAGCCGAAGCTACACTCGATGTTTTGCGCCCTGTTTTTGAAGATCGCATTATCAGCCGCAGAGCTGATGTCGTTTGGCCACCTCGGAGCTGCGATTTGACACCGTTGGACTATTATTTGTGGGGTGCCGTCAAAGATAAGTGTTACGCCGACAAGCCAGAGACAATTGACGCTTTAAAGGACAATATTCGTGAAGCCATTGGTGAAATACAGCTTCACACAACCGATAATGTGCTTAAAAATTGGACCGATCGTGTAGGCCAGCCGAGGCAGCCATTTGAATGAAATTATTTTCCATTTGTTAACCGGAAGGGTTGTACTTTCAAATAAAAAAAGAAATTTGAAAAAATATTAAGTAGTTTTTTTTTATAGCATTTTCAAAAAAAAAAAGTTATTTGGCAGACCGGACCCTTTATGATAAAAGAAATGTTTAAAAATTAACTCCCTGTTCTATATGAACTTTATATGGGAATCTTTTTTTTCATAGAAATGTTCTTAACGTTCGAAATTGTTGAACAGGGAATTAATTGAAATTACTTTAAAATTTCTAGATTTTTTATGAAAAAACTGGAAATTACAATCTCATGCTCTGTTATTTAAAAAAACTTCAACAGGTTCATGTTTTTAATAATACTTGCTTATTAAAAAAATGCACACCAGACTAGTTGGGAAAAAAGTTTTTTTGTTATTTGCCTTGAGAGCAGTACAACGGAGATCCCGGGAAAATTTAAGAGTTTTTCCCGTTTTTAGGAAAAGTAAAAAAGTCCGATGGAAAAAAACCCTGGTGGTTAGAGAGTGCAAGAATAAACAAATTTATTTTAATACACATTTTAAAGTGTTTACTTTTGTTTGCATAAAAAACATTCACTCATTTATTTGTGCATTTGTACATGTGTTGTTTTTTTTTTATGAAAAATATTTTACATGTAGTGTACATAAATACATTCATTTTATGAA
Organism: Pollenia griseotomentosa; assembly: GCA_963931875.1. Classification (NCBI taxonomy): domain Eukaryota; kingdom Metazoa; phylum Arthropoda; class Insecta; order Diptera; family Polleniidae; genus Pollenia; species Pollenia griseotomentosa. Next base: position 38,978,002 of record OZ007563.1, on the reverse strand, counting down.
GACTTAAAGTCATATTGTGATGTTCGAAATTATGAATGTACACACAGATGCAACCAGAACGTAGAAGTCGTTATCTACAGCTTTTAATTAATTTGGGTCTGTCAATAGAATTGTCTTTTAACCAGGGAAACCGTAAATATGCAGTTGCATGGTTTTCCTTGTGCGGCCAATTATGACAAAAACTTTGTATTTATCAGTTTCAGTGCTTTTTAAGAATTTTAGCATCAATTTGTTAATGCATATTATATCCTTTGCAGCATTTTTTTATATTTTATGTTTATAACGCATATTTTACCTTTCGCAGCAAATTAAAAACAAAGGTTTGCAATTCTGTTTAGCAGATAGAAAAGTCTTCAGTTATATGTGTTTATCTGTCCGTACACCCAACGTGTGGTTTCAATTTCGCCATCTACATTTCATTTTCACTCTACAATTGTAAGCAAAAGCAAGATGTCAATAAAATTCTTAAGGTATAGAAAAATCTGAACACTTTCCCAACTGCCCTAAATTGCAGAATGTTTAAGAAATACGGTGATCTGGAGTATGCCGTTCTTTTAACAAGCAATCCATTTCGAAATGAAGACTAAGTTAATAAAACTATCAGATCAGTCCCTCTAAATTGGCTGAAAAAAATCAAAAACGATGAGGATTAACGCAAACAACGATCGTCTTTGGATAAAGCGAAGTCGAGGCGGAAATTGAAAATATGCTTTGTGAATACATGACGAAAAAGTCACTAACTATTCTTAACATTAAAGAAAAGTTTGAATTTTTCAATGTAAAATATTTTAATAATTAACTTTTTTATTGAAATGGTGTCTTAAAAATAAAGGCCCAACTATAATATGCTTAAGCTCCTGTCAAAAAATAACAAAAATCTTTTCAAATGCATTTGAAAACACAAAAATAAAACCAAAAAACATTTGATTCCGTACGGAAAGTGCGATTTGTTTCGCACCTTGCTTAAGCAAATGACAGATTCATAAAATTTAACAAAAAGTTTCCTTAAGTTCAATATGGTTTGACATATATGTTTTACATGTATTCGCCCATTTGCTTAAGCCAACTTAAGCATATAATAAACTTTTAAAAATATTACTTTTATAAGTTTTTAATTGATTGTGCCACAAAATTTTGTTGCAAGCAGCTACCAAAGAAACAAATGTTATCCACAAAGACACATCTTCACTGATTGAAACTAAATAATTATTAAAATCAAATTTAAAAATGTGGCAATGACTTGTTTGTATTTATTAACCTGTAAAATTAAAGGCAATTATTGCAATAATATCTATCAAATCAATCTGCTTTTGACGTTTATCTTGCCAATAAAGCTGTTCCCGAACAAGTTTTTTATAAAATATAACTTTGCAAAAACAACATTTTAAAAGCTCAAGAGCAAATCCCTCCATTCAATCTCTTCACAAAAAAAAAAGAAGAACGACTACTTGAATTTCACATACATCATTTCTTACATTACAGATTTTTTTTAAGAAAATTAAAACTGCAAAACCCATCAAAACCACTAACCACTTGCTCTTCATGTTGCAAATGTGTGGGTTAAAGAAATCGCCTGGTAGTGAATGCTGACTAGATGGGACCTTTATAACTGCTAGTTAGTTGGGGTTGTGGGTATTTTGTTACTGTGTGGCATTTAAGAGAGGCACTAGAGAAATTGTTACAAGTTGAATATTGAGGTACTTACCAACAATGCAATGTAGGGGTTGTATTCTTGAGAAGGTATAAAAGCAGTGGCAAAAGTAGTTGTAGCCTTTGCAGCTCGGCCACAATTGTTGAATGGCTTTCCATGCTCCAGTGACACATGTTACAAACTGTACTTGTCTTGTTGCAAGCAACAACTGATTCACTTACATATATTACTGTGCTTTCACTTATTTAATTTCTTCTGCACTTAGTTTTTAATGTTTGTGTGCTTTAACAAGTACTTACCTGACTAAGCAACAAAAACAACATCTTCAGATATAAATTCTTAATCTGAAGAGGATGTGTTGATTCACTCACTTCCTTCAAAATAGATGGAGAAGACATTCGTATTTTGTTCAACCAAAGATATGTAATTTTTTTTTTTTTTTTTAATAGGGGTGGGGGGGAAAACCGAAATGTCATTAGTAGTTAATAATTACCACAAAAGACAACAATTTAAAAAAAATTCAAAAGCGTTTAATAATTCTTATTTTTTTTTTTTATATAGCAAATATCTTATTTACTGCCAAATTTTCGATAAATAAAAAAGGTTTCACTAAATTTTCTATTATTAATAGCAAAGTTTCGCTAAATTTTCTTTAAATAGCAAAACTTTGCCAAACCTCCAATAAATACTAAATTTGCCTGCAATTTTCAATAATTAGCAAGTAAACTTTCTATCAAAGGCAATCTTCGTACAGTTTTTGCAAAATCTAGAGGACGTACAGCAGTAGGTATCGGATTTAAGAACATCTCACATAACTAAGAAAAAAACTGCTTTTTGCCAATATTTATTTAAATTTGTTTGTTTTTTAAAAAAATTTGTTTGAAATTTATAAACCAAAGATCCCTGAAGAAGCTGTCCATTGTGGCAGCGAAATATTGGATACACTTTAAATAAATATTTTTTGCATAACCTGACCTTGAGCTTGAATTAAAAATAAGAAGAAATAAAATTAAAAGGTCGAAGAATATAGACTAAATAATTTATTGATAAATATACTGAAATTTAATGTTTAGGGACAAGCTAGTTTCTGTGCGCATTTCACTGGTTGCTTATGCCAGATCATCAGGAAACCTTTTTCCAAATATTTTGGAAAAGCTAAAGATATTATAAAAGGTGTTTTTTTAAGCTAGATAGAACTTTAAATTGTAAAAAGTAACACAAAAAATTAAATTTTGATGAAATATTTTTTTTTATCGTTTCAGTATACTCTGACAAATCATCATGAATAGACTTACGCTTGAATAACGCTACGAAATTATCCAAATTTACTTTGAAAATCAGTCGTCGATTCGCTCTAGAGCAGTTGGCAACTGACCCGTTGTTTTATCGCAAAATTGTGTTCAGCGATGAGGCGCATTTTTGGCTTAACGGGTTTGTTAATAAGCAAAATTGCCGCATATGGAGCGAGACCAATCCACAAGAGACCCTACAGACTCCATTACATCCAGAAAAATGCACCGTTTGGTGCGGTTTTCACGCTGGTGGCATCATCGGACCTTATTTCTTCAAAAATGAGGCCGGAGCTAGCGTTACGGTCAATGGAGATCGTTACCGCACCATGATCAATGATTTTTTGTTTGAAAATATGGATGACATTGATCCGGAGGAGATGTGGTTTCAACAGGATGGCGCTACGTGCCATACGGCGAACGCAACCATCGACTTATTGAAATCAAAATTTGGCGATAAGTTGATTTCGAGAAATGGACCTGTCAATTGGCCTCCAAGGTCGTGCGATTTGACACCTCTCGATTATTTCCTGTGGGGCTACGTGAAGTCACCGGTTTATGCTGATAAACCAGCAACAATTGACGCCTTGGAGGCCAGCATTGTTCGTGTTATTCGTGACATACGGCCAGCAGTGCTCGAAAAAGTGGCCCAAAATTGGACGTCCAGAATGCGCTTCGTCAAGAACAGCCGCGGTGCCCATATGCCCGAAATCATTTTCAAATGTTAATGTCACGTATTGATCTTTCGAATAAAAAATTTTGATTACAATTTAATTTTTTGTGTTATTTTTTACAATTCCAAGTTCTATCAGGCTTAAAAAAACACCCTTTACAAATAAAACTGTAAAGCGAACGAGAATTACAAACACTCAAGTCTTATTTGACACAAAACACTGTTACAGTTTTAGGTGTTCTTAGCTTTTTTCCGAGAGTGGGCTTTATATGGAGCCTATGGAAAATTATGGACTGATAATCACGAAAATTTACAGTGTGATTTCTAGTCATATAAAGCTGTAACAGAACAAATTTATCACAATAGCATTATTTTTTCGTCCTTAGCCGTACTAAAGGTTTTTTGAGAGTGGGCTTTAAATTGGGTCTATCGTTAATTATTGACCGATCTTCACGAAATTTAACAGAATGATTTTTAGTAATATTTGTGCAAAATATTTTATCAATATGTGCATTCCGCCATAAGTTATGCCAGTTTTTGTAACAAAATAATAAATTTGTTTCACATTTTGATTTATAACTCTTTTCCTACAGAACCGATTTTGGATTTCAATCCAAAACTGATTAGGAGAACTGGAAACAATTTGATATTATATTTACTTTATTAGGTCTTAGATGAATATTTAAACAGTTTAACCCGGAATGGCAAACTTAGTTATTCTTATCACAACTAGTTGTTGTGGAGGGTATAACAATTCCGTTATAAAAACGCAAAAAGGTCTTTAACATTTACGCTATTTTTTTCAATTATTTGCCGTTTTAAGCATTAGATAAAATTAGTTGGATGAAAGTAAGTGAATTATATTGCTTGGGATCTATCGAGACAATTTACTTTTTGTTTCAAAATTTTTAGCAAGCTTAAATTTGTGAATTGTCACATGCAGCCCTAACAAAATACTTACTGAATATCGAAAAAATGTCATATAGAATCTTCAGTTCACTAAAACTGCAAAAGTAAGTAAAACCGTAAACATAAACAAGCAGTTTTTAACCATAAAAACAAAAAAAAAAACTTAATAAGAAAAAGGATAAAATCTCTAAATTTAAAATTTGAGAAAGGTTTTTCAGGTTTTGAAAATCGCTAGATTTCCCGCTTACCGCTAAAACGTATTTTTTTCCCGCGATTGACATTTCAAAAACGCTAGATTTAGTGGGAAAATCTCTAAATTGGCAAAAGTGATCAGAAGTTTGATGTTACTCAACGTGCTCATACTTAAGGCTAGTTTACACTATCTCACAAGTCTTACGTATTCCATAATACTTTGTGAGATAGAAATCGAATGTGTTTTATTGCGACTGTAAAAAAATCTAATTTAACATAACAGTTTGTGTTCACACCATCACACAAAGTAAAAACACTCACACATGAAATAAAATGCAACCCTGATCCAATAAAAAGTATTATTGTTTAGAAATTTTTCAAAAAACAATGAAGTCGTATGGGATGTCAAACTTTTTTCACAATACTTGTCGTTTTCGTGACACATTGCATTCACACTATCACACTTTGGCATATAACTTGAGTTTTTGACATGTATTAATACAAAGTATAATAGTGTAAACTAGCCTTTAGCAACATTTATGTAGTGGTTGATTAAGATTCAACCTAACTCAATGTGTATAGGCGAAGTACAATGCGAGGCTGCCAGATTTGTCCCCGAAATAGCAAAGTGACGATTTGGCAATTACAGTTTACTAAAGCTAACGATGTTGTGTGTTTGATCTGTTGTGTTAAAACGGTAAATGGATGAGCTGAATGAGTGGAATCAACGGGAGTATTATAAGTATTTTTCTGAAGTTAGAAATCAAGCTCGACGTCGCACTCATATTTATTGCTCGTGTCTTTTCTCTACTCTGTAAATAAATTGATAAAAAAAAACAATCATTTATAAGCGGCGTGCAAATAGTCAACCAGAGGACTTAAAGTCCTTGGTTTATTCTTAACTCTAAAATGAGTCGATCTAATTATTGGACTCCTATAAAATGTTTAAAAATTCCGGTATGACTAAATACAGCATTAAAAAAATTTCTATTGGAATCCAAATAATTTGTGAAACTAAAGAAACTTTCAAAATTATTATAACAATTTTAAAAGAACATAATTGCCAGTTTTTTACTCATGAATCAAAGCATGATAAACCCTTTAAATTTGTTTTATTTGGTTTAGAAGGCAAAACAGCCGAAGAAGTGAAAGAAGAAATGATATTAAAAAAATATAAGTGTATCAATGTTAAAAAAGTTGAAAAAAAATATAACGAGTACGTTGATACCATTTATATCGTCTACTTTGAAAACGGATCAGTTAAACTACATGATCTCAGACAAACTCTCTTTCATATGGTTGTTAAATGGGAATACCAAAGGAAAATTAAAGATAAACCCGTGCAATGTTATAATTGCCAAATGTTTGGTAATGGTGAAAAAGGCTGTTCTATTAAAACAAATTGTGCTCTTTGTGCTGGTAGACACAAAACCACAGAATGCACTAACAGAGATAAAATTAAATGTGCAAACTGTAATAACTCTCACACAGCAACTGATATGTTATGTCCAGTAAGAGAATCTTTTCTACATCTAAGAGAAAATATTCAACGCAAAAACAATCGTCATACAAATAATATTAGTAGATATAGCGAAAGAAGAATTAATAATAATGTTACAACTACAGTTTTTAATGACAACGCTTTTCCTCACCTACCAAAAACAAACCATAGACCTGAAAGCACACCAAATGTCTGGCCAAATCCTCAAAATAGTAACATTAAAAATAAAAATCATTACTCAAATGAACTCTTTACCGCAGAAGAAATAAGTCAACTGACTTTAGATTTATTAAATAGATTAAAAAATTGTAAATCTAAGGAAGAACAATTTCATGTTATCACACAATTAGCAACTAAATATTTATATAATAAATAAATTGTAACAATGGCAAATCAATTAAATGTTATTTTTTGGAATTGTAGAAGTATAAGAAATAAATACTTAGAATTATATGATTTTTTAAATACTAATAATATTGATCTATGTTTTTAATCAGAAACATGGCTATCAAATTCAGTTAATATACCACAAATGGGATATTATTGTGTTCGCAGTGATCGGGTAGATCGTGTTGGTGGAGGAGTTGCAGTTTTAATTAAAAAAAAACTTAGGTAGATTTAAAACTGTATATGTGAAAACTAATTTAATTGAGAATGTTGGGATAAGCGTCACAACCAGCCATTCCAAAGAAATTATTATGTTTGCAGTCTACTTTCCTGGCAATATTGCAAACGCAGACACTAAGGCGTTATTCAGAAATGATATTCGCAAACTTCTTCAAATTAATAAAAATGTCATAATTTGTGGCGATCTAAACAGCAAGCATAGAAACTGGAACTGTAACCGCGCGAATGTGTGGGGTAATATTCTCTTTGATTGTGTATCAAATCTCCCGTACACAATTCTACATTCAGGTTCACCAACTTATATTCCTAATGCTAGAAACAGAACACCATCAGTTATTGACCTAGTAATTTCTAATATTCCACATTGCATAACCCACCCTACAAATATAAATGAATTTAACTCGGATCACCTACCGGTATCTTTCAAACTTAACATCAATATATTACGAACGCCTCAATACATATTAAACTACAAAAATGCCAACTGGAATCTTTTTAGATCGTTAGTAAACAACTCGATATCCCACTTACCTCGTGATATAAGTAATGTAACTAGAAAAGAAACTGTAGATGCAAATGTAGATTATTTAACAAAATGCGTTATAGATGCCTCAGCCACTGCAACGCCGAAAATTAACATTGATTCTAATAGAAATAGTCTACCACAATTTATTAGGCAATTACCTAACCATATAAATTATTTTCGTAGGCAGTGGATGAGATACCGAAATATAACTGATCTCAAAATAATGGAAAGTTATAACAGGATAATACGTAGTGAAATTACTAGGCTTCGAAATAGAATGTGGAACTCTAAGATTAAAAATTTAGATAAGGCATCTAAACCTTTTTGGAATATAGCAAAGTGCTTAAGGAAAAGAAAGTTGTTTATGCCACCTCTTAGGGAAAACTCGACAAAATTTTATTCCGATGAAGAAAAAGACAACCAACTGGCTACAACCTTTTTTGAAAATCATTTAGTTTCAAGCAACTTAGGCAATCCATCACATATTTCATTGGTTGATACTATAAACCAGCGTTTTTCCTCACTTCATGTAAGCCTTGATCCAAACGAATACGCAGACGTTAATGAAATTTCAACAATTATAAAAGAATTAAACCCTAGGAAAGCCTCCGGGTTAGATGGGATCAAAAATATAATGCTAAGGCAATTACCAAATTCAGCCATTATCTATATCGGCTTTATTATAAACTGTTGTTTAAAACTACAATATTTTCCAAAAGGCTGGAAAATGGCTAAAGTAGTGCCAATTTTAAAACCAAACAAACTTCCTTACTCCCTAAAAAGCTATCGTCCAATTAGTTTACTAAGTAGCCTTAGCAAAATCTTGGAAAAAGTCCTTAAAACAAGACTTTTTAGGTTTATTGAACAAAATAATATTTTACCACTTACACAGTTTGGATTCATACCATTTTACAGTACTGTTCACCAGATTAAACGTATACACAAACATATAAATACAGGGTTTGAAAATGGACTATCTACAGTTGTAGTCACACTTGATATCGAAAAAGCCTTCGATACCGTTTGGCATAATGGTCTGTTATACAAAATGATTCAATACAACATTCCACTTTATCTTATAAGAACCATAGAATCGTTTTTAAAAAATAGATATTTCTGTGTAAATCTTAATGATAAATATTCTGATATTACAGAAATACCGGCAGGAGTCCCCCAAGGCTCAGTTTTGGGACTATTACTTTATAACTTATATTGCTCTGATATGCCACAATTTAATGCAGTTGAATGTGCAGCCTATGCTGACGACACATGTCTATTTTCATCACATAAATTTGGCCAAAATATTGTAGATAATTTACAATCTGCCTTATACCGGCTTGCTGATTATTTAATGAAAGTAAAACGCAAGCAGTATTCTTTAGTCGTAGAAGAAATTCTCATTTTTATCCCACAAACCAATTGATTATCAATGGCTCTGCAGTGCAGTGGAGCAACAATGTAAAATATTTAGGAGTTTACTTCGATAGAAAATTAATTTTTGACTTGCATATTCAAAAGCAAATAGAAAAATTTAACTTAGCAAAAAGCCTGTTATATGCGCTAATAGGGCGAAGATCTTTTTTAAGTCGTGAGAATAAAATAATATTAGCTAAAGTAGTTTTCCAATCCATTATTCTGTACGCTTGTCCTGTTTGGGGGGTATGTGCAAAATCCCACATTAAAAAATTGCAAATTACTCAAAACAAATTACTTAAAATGATGTTGAATTTACCCTGGCATTTTTCCACTAACGATCTCCATAACGAAAACAATATAAACATGATTCGCGATAAAATACGCATCATGACAGAACGTTTTAGACTATTATGTGAACAATCTAATAACCCACTAATTTCGAGTCTATTTAATTAAAAAAATTTTTTTTTTTTTTTTATTTATTTTTTATTATTTGTTTACTTGTACTATATTACTTTAGTAAGCGCTTTATTATTTATCCATACTCTATAAAATATACTCACGTATGTAAAGAAGAATTTATAGTAGATTAACAGCCTGTTTTTAGAAAATGAAAATATTTGTTCGTTCGTAAAAAAAACGAACGAAATCAGATTTAGGTTTTCATAAAATTAAAAAACATTTCATGTGAGTGACAAAAAAAGCTTTAATTTTTTTTTACATATTTTTGGTTCTTATAAAATGAACATCTTCGTAATAAATGAAAACAAAAGTGAAAAGTAGACGATAAGTAAAAGGCATTCGTTTAAAAAACAAATCACCGCAAAATGGAAAATAACTGCGGTATTTTAAAAAAGGAAACTTAATAAGCTAATACTATTGTAAAATATTCTATAAAGGTTCACTTATAATTGCATAAATACATATGTATTTACAGGTTCAAAAAATTCTAGAAACAATGGAACTACATACGCTCAAAAATATGAACATATGTATGTACATTAGAGCGGGTCGACATCCTTACAAAAAAAGGTTTGTGCCAGTCACTCCCTTGAATGAAAGTTATGTCAATGATGTTTCTAAAACGGTTAAACTTTATAGCCACGCCTCCATATGCAGCCCATTTAGTTTTTTAAATATAGCGCTGCCATTTAAAGTTCGATCACATCATGTTGCGTGCCGTTGTTTATGGCATAGTACGTACTCCCTCTAAAATTGGAGCTTAAGAATAACTCTGGATTTCTGATCGATATTTTTTGGCATTGTCAAGGCATCGACACACTGTCAAAATCAATCTACAAAAAGTTTGGATCAATTTCCGCTAATTATACTTTTACACTTATGAGTTAATCTGATTATACGTACGATGCCAAATAGAAAACTGTCCTTTTTAAATTAAGAAGATTTAAAGGAAAAATAATATACGGAAAGTGGCCCAAGCTAAACTTGCCAGCAAATTCTTAAGAACTGTAGTAATTTTAGAAAAAAAAAAAATATTACTGTTTTGTTAAAATAGACAAGAAAACAAAGGACATTTGTAATGTAATGAAAAAAAAGGAACGATGGGAATTTTTTTAGTTCAAATTTTAAAATTGTTGGACGTGTCAAGTCTACAGTGCAGACTGTAGTAAAGCACTTGTCTGAGACTCAATTTATATTAAGCAAGCCAAAAACTGGAAGTCCACCCAAAATTTCCTTACGAGTTGAGCAATTTATAAAAAGTGTTGTTAGTGAAAATCCCAAAATAATAGCCGTGCAAATTCGAAACACTTTGAAAAATTACCACAATATTAATGTTCATACAGAAACAGTGCGAAGTGTTCTGCGAAAAAGCGGATTACATAGCCGCGTACCAAGAAAAAACAAACATTAATTGGGGAAATAAACAGATAAAAGCGACTCGACTTCGCATATGCATACAAAACAATAGTCTTAAATTTAAATAATTAAATAAATATTTGCTTTCATTTAAAAATTTTTGATTTATTTATTATTTTAAATATCTCTAATTTTTGGGAAGTAAAGGAATTGTTAAGGCGTGCGTTCTATTATCTGTGTGACTGTTCATACAGTGTAGTGTAAAATACCACGGTTCTTCCGAATGTTCCAAAAAATTATATCTTCGCAAATATCTTCTACATATCTATATGTTGATGTGCAGCAAAAGATCTTCTTTATGTATTTCTTTTATTAATTGCCATTATTGTTAACATTTTTATTCAACACTTTTATTTTTACTAATTTAGTAACACTTTTTATAAAATATTTGGTTTTTGAAATTTAATTTTAATTTTTGTAAACAAAAGCCAGGGTTATCCACAAACACAAAACCTTAATATGAAAAAATAATATAAATGTACGAATATTAATGCATTGGCAATAATGTTGATTCACGAAAGAAAAAAGCTTTATTTATGTCAACTATAAATAGACGAAAGCTTTTAAATGTTTTTTAAAAACCAAATTTTGAACAAAAACGTATTAATACGAAAACTTCAAGTGAGAAGACTTATGTTTTACAAAAACAGGCTGTAATACAAATAATAAAACATATCAGAGGTTTTTGTTATTAATTTTCCTTTGAAAAATTATTTTTGAAATTAAAATCTAAACTTTGAATTTAAATATATATTAATTTTTTAGATGAAAAGTTATTAAATAACTAAAACTCTGTAAATTGTGTGATAACTATAGCTTCAGGAAACCAAATTTTAAATAAAAAAAAAAAAAAAAAAAAAAATATGTTTACTCACTTATACTTACAATTTCATGAGTCATTATGAGTAGCGAAAAAACGATTCATTGCTGAACTCTGGTATCCAGGTTGTTGAAATTTGCGTCTAGCACTGTATTATTGTTAGATCCCTGCCTGGCCCAAAATGCCAGAAAGAAAATTTCTTTTGTATATTTACATTGAAAACAACAAAGAAATGTGGTTTTCGATATCGTGGGCCAGGCAAGAAAAGATATATATATTTATCGCACTTGATCAAAGCTTCAGTAGATGTGGAAAACTGTTTGTGGTTAGATTTTAAAAGAATTTGAAAATCCGAATATCTTATAGAAAGCTAATTGCATTACCTTTTTTTAAAATAATAATAATTTATTTTATTATCAAAATTTTGATAATAAACTGGCAAGTGCACGGCCTAAAAAAAACTACCTGGCAACATGTATTTGCAAGTTGTTTTTTCTGCATTTTGTTTTTTGTTAACCTACTTACAACTACAATTAATGTTGGAAGAATTCCAATCAATTGTAGTGGGGAATGTAAGAAGAGATAAACTCACTGTTTATTGTTGATGTTTTTGTTTAAACTTTGATATTGTTACAAGTAGAGCTGTTGCTTATGATTCTTATACGCTTAACAGTTTTATTTGGTTTAATACCTTTACTTTTTCTAAAATTTTTATGGATGAAGTTTCCTTATGATCTGGCCTAAGCAACCAGTGAAATGCGCATAGGAATAGCTGATCCCATCAACAATAAATTTCAAGTGTTTTTATCAAGAATAAAAACTGGGAATTAAGCACGAATAACAAAATCTTTTTAATGATTTATTTTATCAATTTTATTTGTTTTTTTTATTTTTCTACAATTTTCTCAAAATTTTTTTTAATTTTTTAACAGTATTTTTTTTTAATAAAATGTAATTTTTTTCTGGAGCAGGGAAGTATTTTTAAGTGCTATTTGATAAAAAAAAAACCATAGTTGTTTCACTAAGAACTACTTGATTTTGAGTAGATTTCGTCGAAATCTAGTCACGGAGTAGATTTTGTTTTGTATGGGAAATCTTGTCAAAAACAACTAGATTTGGCTTGAAATCTCGTAAGTACTAGATTTCGTTGTAGTGTAAATTGGCTATAAAACAAGTAAATTTTTTAACTTGAATAAACGCTCAAATCAAAATAATACTTTTTTTATGAAAATATAGGATAAGTTTTTATTTAAACTTTTGTATTAACTCAAAATACTACCTTTTTATTAAGAAAAATTTCCTCTTTCTAATTTAAGCTTTCAAGTAAGATTTTAATAATTATAGTAGCATTCAAAACTTAATTAATTACAACAAAATGACAATGTCCTGTATTGAATTTCCGTTCATGGTTGCAGACAATTCTACAAATAGAACACACACATATACATATAAGTTATATACAAATTTAATTATATATTTAACATTATTTGTGGCTGAAATTTAATGTACTTCCGCACCCAAATGTAATCGCACTAATTCTATTGTTTTGTGAACAGCACCCAACATCCAACTGCAACACGTTTGCTGGAAATATTCTCAAAATAACCATTAATTTTATCAAGTTTGATAAATATGAAATGATAAAACAAGTTAAACATTAGTTTCCTTTTGTATGTCACATCATGGCTGTCAATTTATTATGTTTCAGGCAAAATGAAATTATAAGTTTGTGAGTGGGTGACTGAGAAAGTGTGTGTGTGAGCATAATTCGAATTTTCAAATTAAATGTGTAAAATACCGAAAAAGATTGATTAATTTTGAAATACAATAGGAAAATAAATATGTTTTATGTAGAGAATAGCGTAGATGACCAACAAAACTACAGCTACACATATGGAGCCGTAAGTGAAAGAGTTTCAAAACTAAAAACTGAGTTACTCACATGAGTGGAAGGGAGATTCCTATATGTGTGTGCCACATTTGCATTTAATATGATAATGTCAATGTGTTTGAGATTGGATACGAGCACCAGCCAGATGTTGACACAACAAACATCAAAACATTTTAAATATTTAAACTTGGATTACCCATGTGTTATAAAATGTCACTTTATTTTATATTTAACTTTTTTTGTTTGGTTTTTCGTGTTTTTTTTTTGGAATACACATTTTTAGAACTTTCCAATAGTAGAATATCAGGAATTTAAATGGATTTTTTATTTTGGTTTTTGCAACAAAAAAAAAAAAAAAACATACAGCTAAAAGTGTTGTTGGAAATTGTTGCTATCATTTATAATGCATCTACGTGCATGTTTAAGCATATTGAAACTGGTTTGCCATTAATTCATTTTAAATCAATTTGAAATTTTGCAAATAAAAATTGTCTGTTGTGTGTTTTCTATTGTTTTGTTTTTAAACTTTAAATATCATTATAAATGTTAAATAAACTGTTTATTAGCTGATAAAATACATTTTCATGATTTCTACAATTGAATATTTTATTTGTTGTTAAATTGAACTGCGGGTGGTATGATTAATATTTATTTTATTTGAGTAATTTTATATTACTTATACGTTGTAATATGGCAACAAAAGGACTGAGATGAGTTAAAAACAGTCATTACGTACACTGATTATTGTCGCTAAACAAAAATATGCTATTTAAAAAAAATTGCTAAATGTATTATTAATTATATTTTACGCCCAATAAATTAGTTTGCAATATGGCTACCTTGAAACTAAAACTCAGTAAAAACTTGACCCACAGAAATAAAAATGGACGAAAATAGTAAAAATTGGTGTATTTTTTCAGATAACCTTTATTAAAATCATTCCCCGTAATGCGAATTAAATTCCGAGTAACTATTTCTATACCTCGCTGTACAGTTTGAGTACTTATTGACACCCTTTATGAACATGACTAATTGCTTAAAATAGCGATATAACACCTTGAGTTGAAAAAAAACAGTTTTCCCCTTCTTCTGCCACAACTATTTGGCAGACTGTATATATTTGAACTATTTTTCAATAATTCAAAAAAATATGCTGGTATTGCTGTTTTTCTACAAACAGTGTAATTAATCAACAATCAAAACAGAGCAATTACCCACATTAAAATATTAGAAAAAAAGTAAAATTAAAATATCGTGGTTTGTTTTTAGAAATATTGTTGTGACAGGTAACCAAAAGTTGATAAAAAAAAAAGTTTATGTATTAACCATTTAAAGCTGCAAATTCGCAGTATTTTTTTAAATCAGGGATGGAAAACGAAAACATTTACGGTATCCGAAAAGTTTCAATAGTACGTGTTTAACCCTTTTGGTACAACCGCTATATGGAGAATACATTCAGAAATAGAGAGCAAAGGCTGTAGGCCTTAATAAAAATTAAGCCAAGGCAAAATATATGAAAAAAAAAACATTAAAATAGGATACTAACGCTTTGAGGGAGTTACCAGCTTTACAAACCTGGGATCCCTGATTAGAAATGACAAGAGTATGCAAGACAGCATGATGACAATGTTCCGCTATTCTCCAGTTCAAGGACAAACGGTATCAGTAAGTGATGTCAAATAGACTCTGTTTGTAGCTGTTCTTATTGCCATAAAAATCATATAGCAGCCAGTTCGCGCGTTGCTACAGTGTGCCAGGACGTCTTTGGGAGACAAGGACGATTACAGCCTTTGGAGTTGTACAGCAGTGCTTTCTTTGCAATCTCGATATTTGATCTCAATGAATGGCCTAACCATCCGAACCTTCTTCTCAGGGTGGTTGTTGGCTTGTAGTCCAAAGTAGCTCAATATTGTTAATAGAATTTGGCCAGAAACATCGGACTACGAGTCGTAGTGGGGTGAAACATATGCAAAACGAGGATTAATTCAGGGAAGTCTGTAATTACTGACAATAATTTTTTTTTTTGGATTCTGTGTATATTGATTAATAAAAAAAAACTTTTGTTGTAAAATTTTAGTGGAATTTTAATTTTGTTTTATTAAATAAACTAAAAACTTAAAACAAATAAGTGATTTTTTTTCGAACAATATTTTTTTTTTTTTTTGAAACAAGGCACAGTCATTGCTAAAATATGGAATTAAAAATCATCTTCATAATTATCTTCACCTTCATCAAAATCATAATCTTAATGTTATCATCATCAACATCGAAAATATTTAGCAGATTAAGCAAATCAAGTGCTGTTTATGGTAAATTTAAATTATGTAGTTGTTTTATCATAATTTTCAAAATCTATTGTAGCTTTTTCATTTTTGTACCAATCTATGTATTGTTGGGCGCAAAATGTTCATATTAAAATAATCTAATGTCAATGCAATAAAATATTAACATTTTTAAATCATTGGTTTAAAAAAATAACTGGAAAAGAGCAAAATTGAACAAAATCATAATATTTTCAATGAAGCTTGAAATTTTATCCCCTGTAACTCTGTCATTTCTTGACCTATCTTCACTAGCAATCCATGGTTATTTAAGAAATTTTATAACCTGCACTAAAAAGAAAGAAATACATAATCCGCTTAAAATTTTGGAAGATATTTGCATTTCAGTCACATCATCTGTTTTAAAAACATAAATAACGGTTATTTTGGAATATCTCAAATTCTGACTTCATATTCGGATTCAGGGGAAAATTTTACATAAAGATTATCTGTCAGATTTATTTGGTCACGACTTTGTTGAAATTTTGTGACGTAGTGTTATCATTTAACCGTACGATTCATAACCAGCAAAACTCCTTTAATTTCATAACCAGGTACCCGGGTACCCGAAGTAGGTTGTTTTGCGTTTATTGAAATAAAATAATATTTTCCTGTAAATATTTTTGTTGTTGATTATATTTTGCGTTCTCAACTGTACAAATTTGATATTTGGAAAAAAAACTGGTTTCTGTTCGTATATAAGTACCTAAAGCGACACAAGTAGGCAGAAACTGGTTTTATGTAAGGGTTGTTTATTTGCTTATTTTGCTTTTTTTTCTTATTTTCGGTACCTACTTGCTTAATTGCTTTTGAATTAGGTAGCAGATGTTCATTTGTGTCGTAAAATTGAAATATTTCATTTGCTTCGCCAGTCTGTGTTGAATATTTGAACAGTGAAGTTGGTGAAAAATGAGCCGCAACGACCGATATTTGTCTACAAGGGAATACTGGAATTTAAGTGATGAAGCAAGAAGCAGATATATTCAACGTTTATTTGAGGAAGTGACTCAAGATGAGGACCTTGAAGTGGACCCTGAGGAAGACCAACATGAAGAAAATGTGGCCTATACTGGCGAAGTTTCGGAATCAGAGAATGAAGATTTGAATGTTGACAACGCAAACGAAATTGCAGCTGCTATTGACGCACCAGAGAAAATTTTCTTTGATGATGAAAGTGAAGATGATGATATGCAAGAAGATGCACCAACAACAAACCCAGCAGACTACATGACTGCACGTGACGGCACACAATGGCAGCGAACACCACGTAGTTGCCAACAAGTGAGAAGCCACAATATATTCAGAGACCGCTGTGGTCTAGCGCGGATTACTGAAAATATGACGCCTTTGCAGTGTTTCAAATCATACCTCACAGTGGAAATGGTGGATATAATAGTGCGCCACACAAATAGAAAAGCGCATGCCACATATAATGCGTACAATGAAGCGAATCCCAATAGACGTCAGTTGAAGTGGAAAGACACGACAATCAACGAAATTTATGCGTTCATTGGAATGATTTTGATGGCTGGCACAAATCATTCTAATGACGAAAACGCAAGAGATTTGTGGACGTCACAGGCTCACCCAATATTCCGCGCCACCATGCGAATAAACAGGTTTTTCGATTTGCTGCGTTTTATGCGGTTTGACGATCCCAGAACACGGGTAGAGCGGCAGCGTCAAGACAAAGCGGCGCCAATTCGCGATATTTGGATAATGCTCAATGCAAATCTTGCCAGATATTATGTGCCATCAGAATATTTGACCATTGATGAACAATTATATCCATACCGTGGTAGAACCAAATTCACTTGATATATACCCTCGAAGCCAGCAAAATATGGCATAAAAGTATGGTGGATTTGCGATGCCAAAAACTCATATCCACTTCATGGCCAAATATATACTGGCAAACAAGAAACTGGTCGTGAAGTTGGTGTTGGCGAAAGAGTGGTGAAAGATTTAGTTGGGCCATACTACGGTAGCGGACGAAATATAACAATGGATAATTTTTTTACGACGCTGCCGTTGGCTAGGCAACTAAAAGTAGAAAAGCTCAGCATTGTGGGTACACTCCGCCGCAACAAAGCTTACATCCCTGCGGAGATGAAAGAAGACAAAAAAAAAGACGTTGGTTCAAGTTTATTTGGCTTCTACGACAACGTAACACTGCTCTCATATAAGCAGCGGAAGTCCAACTCGGTCATCCTTCTTTCTAGTATGCATGATGATGCACAAATTGACGAGAATGGGAAACCAGAAATTATAAATTTTTATAATCAAACAAAATACACGACCCAGCGACAAACAAGAAGATGGCCGATGGCATTTTTCTATAACATCATTGATGTGAGCGCATTTGCATCACACATCATATATTATGGAAATAATCCAACTGCACGATACACCACGACGCGCAGGAAGAATTTCCTGCGTCAACTGGCAGAAAACCTGTGCATTCCTGTTATAGAAAATAGAATTTCAAATGTGCAAAGCGTGCGCCAATTTTCAACAAAAAATGCAATTGAAAGCATCATCGGAAGGCCGTTGGAGAGTGTGCTTTGTGCTGCAGGTCCGTCAACATCTCCGTCAGCACGACAAAGGGGCAGAAAAGTACATACGGGCGTGTGCTACATGTGCAAACTTCTTCCAAATAAGCGCAGAAGAAAAACTAGAAAAAACTGCAGCATATGTAGCACGCCGATATCCGATGAGCACGCCATAACAATTACTAAATGCTACAATTGCCACAATAACAACGATAGTGATTCGGATGAATTATAATATAATATATATAAAATATGATAAAATAAATAAAAAAGACATTTATTTCCAATAAAAACAACACACAAAAAACGTTTTTTCATTTACATGTCAGGCATTTACATAGGAATTGCATTAGGGTACCCGGGGACCCGGTTGTGTGTTTATGGGGGTAAAACATTTAAAATCAGTTTTTAAAGAAAATATTGAAAATAATTTGAATTTTTTCGTATTTAAATCTTAGTTTAGCCAAAATCTCTCATGATTCAGAGTTTTATGTCCATATCTCAAAAATTATAGGCACAGCAGCACTTTAAAGTCAAAAAAGGTACACGGGTACCCGGTTATGAAACAAAACAGAAAAAACAAGTAAATGTGTTTCACAAAATCTCAAATATTTTCAAATGGGGCAAAAACGGGCAAGATTTTTTTTTTATTATGGTAGTTGAAATACCATATTTTAAGAATATATAAAAAGTTTTCCCCAAGTATTCTCACAAACATGTTGAAAATCAACATTTCCTTAAAAAACTTATTTTTTTTGACCAATTTAAAAAAAAAAAATTAAAAATACTTCCTCAATATTTTTCTTTACAAAAATTTATCAAAAAATTAGTTAAATAACTGAAGTTAATATATCCATTTAAAAAAAATAGTGTTTTCTAAGAAACAATTCACTCAAATTTCAATTAAAATATCATGATTTTCACTTTTTAACAAATATTTCCAAATTATAAAATATTATTGCTTATTATTGCTGCCAAAGCGTATAACAAAAAAAGTAAACAACATACAGTGGGGAGCAAAGGTGAGTACATGTTTGTATATCTTGCACTTCTAAGGGAATAAGAAAAACAATAATAAAGCTATTTAAAATTTTTTTTTTGTATTTTATTTCTTTTTTAATTCTTAGCAAAATTCAATTTAAAACAAAATAAAAAAACAACAAGTTCATAGGTAAACATAAACAAAACTTAAATAACTCTCATGTACTCAATTTTGCACCTTCATATTAGAATTAATATTGATTATATTTTTACGGCCTAATTTATAAAAAATAAAACCGGTTAATAAAGGGTTAATAAAATGGATTTTCATACAAAATCCGTTTCATAAACCCTTTATTAACATGTTTTATTTTTTATAAATAAGGCTGTTAGTATTTAGTACATAGTCCTTTATCATTTAAAACACTTATTATGAGTTTTGGCATACTTTCTACCAAGTTCTGAATAATTTCATCAGGAATGCGTTGACACTCCAGCTGTACACTGTGCCATAGCTCGTTTAAGTTCGATGGGGCTGTTTGATACTGTCCCAACCGTCTTTTCACGATTCACCACAAATTCTCAATTGGATTGAAGTCGGGACTTTGCGGTGGCCACTGCATTAACTGAAAATTTTGCCCAGTCAACCATTCCTTAACGATTTTGGAGGTGTGCCTTTGGGTCACCATCCTGTTGAAATATGACTTCTTCCTCAGGATATGCGATCATATCCACAAAACCGGGAAGATGGGTCTCTAAAATTTTCAAATAATCCTCTTTTCACATGATACCATAAATTTTTTGCAGTGGTCCAATATGCCACCAAGTAAAGCAGCCCCATTCCATAACGCTTCCTCCACCATGTTTAACAGTTTGTTTAACATGGTGTCTTTGTATGGTCTTCCCAGGGCGGCGTCAGTAATACTGCTTACCATCTGACTGCAATCGGTTGAATTTGGATTCATCTGACCAGAATACTCGTTTCCAACTATCGGCAGTCCAATTCTTGGGTTCCAATGCGAACTTTAATCGTGCTGCAACATTTTTCTTTCATGATGCAGGTTTAGGTTTCTTAAAAGCTGATATGTAGCCAATGTTGTACAGCGCTCTTCTTGCTGTCCATCGGCTTACATTTTTATTTATTGCTAGGGAAGCTTCCTTTGGCGTTAAAGATTGATTTGCCTTCATCTTTCTCATCATTAAACGTGCGTCGCCATCCGTTAAAAGTCTTCGGCGACCCAGAACTTGCGCTTGGGAAGTAATATTTCGGCTTTTCCGGACTCTTATCACCACTAACTGACTCACTTGAATTTCTTTGGCTTGTACTCTCGATGAGAAGCCATTCTCTGTCATGGTTAAAATACTATTTTCCACGGTTCGCGATAGCTTTCTCATAATTTTAAATATTTTGGAATTTGTATTTTATATTTGAAATGCACCTTTTAAATAAAACATTACGCAGTTTATCAAACACGACGTTAAACTAAAATTTATATTAACAGAAACATTAATAACACCAATCAAATCATAAACCAAATCAAAATTAACGGTCAATTTTGATTGTTTCTAAGAATATGGTTGAAAACATGCGGGTGCAAAATTGAGTACATCAGAGTTATTTAAGTTTTGTTTATGTTTACCTATGAACTTGTTGTTTTCTTATTTTGTTTTAAATTGAATTTTGCTAAGAATTAAAAAAGAAATAAAATACAAAAAAAATGTTTAAATAGCTTTATTATTGTTTTTCTTATTCCCTTAGAAGTGCAAGATATACAAACATGTACTCACCTCTGCTCCCCACTGTAGATCCAAAATTTTTACAGCTATTCGTATTGAATTTTATTTACTTTTATATGGTACCAAATACTTATACGAAAGACTAACTTTTTTTTTGAATTAATCCTCGTTTTTGGTACTGCTCACCCCTCTGTGCACTGATTGTTTTTTTTTTAGATAGACCCCAGGTTTCGTATCCGCATAAGAGGATGGGCTTAACACACGTGTTGAAGAATTGTGTTTTCAGGTATTTAGAAAAGTCAGCAGACATCCAAGCTTTCCTTAGCGAGTACAATGCCTGACGGGCCTTGTTGATGCGCGCATCTATTTCTAATTTCGCATTTCTTTAAACGTGATAATACAAGCTAAGTAGCAATATAGTTGCACATCTTCTTCGATGGTGTTATTGAGAGCAAGAAGTGAATTTTTGGTGGCTTTCATTCTAATTAGTTTTGTTTTAGGGAAATTTATGCTCAGGCCAACTTTGAGGAAATTTGAATGCAGTGCCTTTAATTTATCTTTCATATGTTGAAAACTATGTAATAGTAGACATTTATCGTCAACACCGAACAAACAGGATGGTTTGATTTCAAATTGATTCTAATATTTTCAATTAAAATTTAACGGCCTAATTTATAAAAAATAAAACCGGTTAATAAAGGGTTAATAAAATGGATTTTCGTACAAAATCCGTTTAATAAACCCTTTATTAACATGTTTTATTTTTTATAAATAAGGCTGTAAATGTTTAAATCAAATAATTTAAAAAGCGTCTGAGAATTGTGTTTGATGTCAAATGATAAAGTCATTTCATATCAAAAGTTTGACTTGGTTTTTATTGGCATAGTCAAGGTCATTCAGTTTTCTGAAAGGCGTTCATTGAATGTCGTTTGGTGCCTAAGCGTTTGTTGCCGCCATGACGTCGTCCCGTACAATCAAGAAGAAGATTAACGATAAAACACACCTTTGGCGTACCTCTACGTCTATTGTGAATGGCTTAGATGCTTGGCCCTTGAATAGAACTTTGTTTTTAGCGTTGACGTAGAGAAACTTGATTTTTATTATAGTTTACGGGACACCTGTTCGCTGTAGCGCTTTCCTGCTTTATCATATTGCTAAATGTCAAAAACATAAATTAAATGTACATTGTCAATTCACTTTGAGTAAAACTATTCAAGAAGATAAACAAATTTCTTTTTACCATAATTTTTTACTTCGCCCTTGATTTTTATTTATTTCTTCTTCTTCTTAAGTAAAATTTGCCATTCACATTGTTCGATACCATAAAATTAAGCCAGGTATGGGAGTTTTAATATAAAATAATGGTAATAAACAAGTCCCAGATTTTTATGCAAATGCATATTTGCTTTCGTCAGTCGGAGATTATCCTATACAAAATATCTTTGCGAATCAAGAAATTTGCAGTAAAATGGCATCGATTTTTTAGTGCATATACCGATTTGAATGCATATTGTTGCATATATGGCTGATGTTGCATATTTTGAAAAAAATAGTTTTAATTGCTTTATTTTGCCATGCACCCGCAAGAGAGAGAAAAGCAAAACTTCGATTATATTTATTTATGGATTTTTTATGGGAAAAATATTTTGTAAAGCACCTTCGCGTGTTGCCGCATATAAAAAGGATTATCCGGATTATTGTCGTCCTATACAGCCTATAACAACCAGATGTGGTTGAAAGCAATTATGTTTTATGCTGAAAAATTTTGCCAATTCAAAGATGTGGTAAAAGGATTCATTAATGGTGAGTTAAGTTAATTGATATTTCCATAAATAAGTTGTAATTTGTAGACGGTAACTTAAGTTAACAAATTCGTAGCAAGCTAGATAAAGTTTAAATAAAAATTAAGGACTTAAATTTATTGTTTTAAATCCTTAACTGCTTGCATATTTAATTTAAATTGTCTTCGAAAATAGTGTTTTGAATATGAATATACCACAGAGAAAATATGAGCATTCAATCATGCACCTATCACTTCCGTTTTATTTTATTTTGAAAAACAGGCAGTAAACTTTTATTTTGAAAAATTGTAGGGTCAAATATATCTCTAAGGCATTTTAAAAAACAGAATCAATAAACATTTGATTCGTATGCAAATGACAGTTTCAAAAAATTTAACAAAAAGTTTTCTTAAGTTCAATATGGTTTGACACTTATGATTAACATGTATTCGCACAGTGGCTCAAGCCAGCTTATGCATATTATAGTTGGTCCTTTACAAGTGACTTAATTTACATGATTGTCTTTCTTTTTCTTTATATATTTGTGTTTTATTTTATTATTGGGCCTTTCTTACGTTTATGAGACAGAATTTTAACGTTCTTTATGCTATTTTTGTTTTTTCTTGTTATTTTTGTGTTTTTTTTTTATCACTAATAAAAAAATTTAAGATTATTTTAACTGCTTATTTTTGTAATTTTTAGAGCATATATTTTTATTTTTAGTGCATTTTTTACGCGATTTTAACTGCATAAAAGTCCAAGCCCTGGTAATAAATATTAATTGATAAGCAGTTTTAATTAAAATAGTTTTAAAAAAAGCTAAAATTAATCAAACATATATTAATTATTCAAAAGAATTAAATCTGTGGTGATAGTTACCAGGCCTGGCATAGCAACAACATTTTTCAAAGCACATAAAAACCAATCGTAAATTGAGACAGCACTTGTTTGAAAATTACCAACAACAAATATACAAAATTGTATCATTAGACAACGGAAAAGACGATACGACGAGCTTTTGAATTGCACAATAGTCTAAGACAAGATAAATAAGTTATGCCTTAAAATAGATTCTAACGAAACATACAAAATGTCACAATACCATATAGATAGTGATTTCTGAAATGAAGATGAGGATGATCAGGAACTGCAAATTTTGTATCACAATGACTAATTTAAAAAAAATGTAAATGCTATTTAAAGCTACAGTTGCAGCCCTAGAGGGAATCGAACTAACACCAAAGTAGTAACGTGATAGGTATTTGCTGTTAGAGACCGGTTCTAGTTCTAACACTTTATATGAATTGGACCTATCACTTTTACATGGGGTTGTCAGGGGGTCAATTGACACTTAACAGCCACCATTTGGCAAGTCACACCACTATTCTCATGAACTTGTTTAGTGTTCAATGTAGTATTGTTTCAATACAATGTAGTTTTATTTAATAAAACAAGTCCCTAGAACTAAATTTAGGAACCAAATTTCAGAAAGTCCCAAAAAAATGTGTTACATCACCGGTGAAGACTGTAATTCATAACTTTTTTTAAGGTTTGGTTCTTCATATTCTAGTTAAATGATTGGTTCTCCTTTCGCTGATCATGAATTCTTTCTTTTTGTATTTGTTCTATTTTCACAAATCCCAGACCCAGTCTATTAAAAAAATTAACACAAATTTCCGGCAGGGAGCCGAATTTAATTGAACGTGAAATGATCTCATTTATATTTTTAAATAAATCCTTTTGTTTAAAATTCTGTTAAAAAATAGGAAAAAGTGCTTAAGTCAAATTATGCAAAATTTGAGTTAACGGCACCTTCAAGATCTTCATGTTCAAAAGTACACATGGGCAAATTTTCTGTCCTTTTATTCCGTTTTTTTTTTCAAGTGTCTTCATGCGTTTAGTATCCCAAGAGTTGGCATCACTGCTTGTATTCTTATTTTTTTTTTTTTTTGTATTTCCAAATGGGTTAATTTGCCACCACATGCAAACAGTATGATGCAGCGTGACCATTTTGGCATTTTTGCAGCTAGATTTAGCATTTTCTTGTCTGATTTTGCTGCAAATTTTTCATTTAGCAGTTAGCATTTTTTTTAGCATTTTTCAACTAAATATTTAGCATTTTTTAGCATTATTTAATTTAAGAATATTCAAGTAATATTTTTTTGAAAATCTACCACACTTTTTTGTTGAATGCACATACAAAACCCTACTCTTTTGCTATAGAAACTGTACAATCTTTTAAAATATCTTTCATATCAAATTGTTTTAAAATTTGATCAGTTTGATTCATTAAATTCATGTTAAGCTGATTTTTTCCAATAACGATTTTAAAAACATTTGGGAAACGAACAGTGATACCATAACGTTTGAAATAGAAAAACAAATACGAATTACATGCCGAGATTTTATAGCTCAATTAATATGTCAACTTAGACAACGATTGCCAAAAAGTGTTAATAATTTAACAAATGCTAACTTTTATTGTGTAGAAAACAGTTTAAAAGCTAATAAATGCAACTTAAGCGAACATTTTAAAGAAGAAATAATAGATTTCACTGTAGAAGAAATTACAACTTTGGAACATCAGTGGCAGAAACTAAATTCATATGAATTGTTAAATAAGAACTCAACAGTTGATTTCTGGATAAATGTATATGAATGTAAAAATGCATTAAATGAAAATCCATTCAGTGAATTAGCTTCTTTTGCAATAAAGTTCTGGGTTTTGCCATTTAGCAACGCGGAAGTTAAATAAGTTTTTAGTTGTATAAATCTCTTGAGAACGAAAATTCGAAATAGACTGACGTTAAAGACTTTGAATTCGCTACTTTATATTAAGTGTGGTTTAAAATTTTGCCATAGTTTTAAAAAAATGTACGATCTCACATAAAAATGCGATAAGGACATATATTATAATGATATCTCGATCGATTCTTCAGAAGTTGAAGCATAATATTAATTTTGATGACGTATTTAATTTATAAAATGAAATTTTTTATTAAACATGTTATAAATTTTATTGAAATACTAAATAAAAGCCATTTATAGGTCAAGTTCCATTGATTTTTTCTTTTATATTTTTAAGACTTTTTATGTTTACTAAATATTTTATTTATTTTAATCAGTTTGTTCTATTGATATGATGTAAGTTTATAAGAAAGAATTATATAAAATAAATCATATATGGGTATTTCCTCAAAAAGGTCAACCAGGATGAACATTTAAAATGTTGATAATAATCGTCTTTTATTGTTTATTATTATAAAAAAGTCTATGTTGTAATGGTTTCAAAGCATATCTCAGCTGTTTTACTTGAGGAAATTGCGCTGGAAACTCGAAAATTTTATATTTTCTTTTTAAGCTACCATTTTTATATAACTATTTTGCATGCAAAAAATATGTTATGTTTGCACTCTTTCTTCATAATCTCTTCATTACAATCAATTGTAAATTGAGTGTTAAGTTTTTTGTTACGGAAATTTTAAGATATTTATAAGAAAATGCATGGTGATAACAAAAAAAAACTTATGGAAAAATCGTACGTTTGCGACCGGTACATAAGCCAATTAAACAAAAGCCAATAGAGATATTTTATTGTGTAAATACTGGATAGAGACCTACATTAATACACTTTTAAAATAAACTAATTACTTTTGAATATTCCGTTCCATTACGCAGATTTTTACATTTCACTACAGTCAGCCCAAGTAGACTTCTATTTTGCGTACGTTCGTGACCACATGTTTATGTTTATAACTAGGAAAAGTTTTGTTTTCTATATTATTTGTACAGCAAAACCGTACGAACGTACGTTCGTGACCCTAGGAAATGCCCATATACAATTTAAATTTTAGCATTATTTTTTGGCAGTTTAAGATTTTTGTTAGCATTTTTTAGCATTATTTTAAAGCTGATTTAGCTGTAAAATATTTTTGGATATGGCCACACTGGTATGATGTCACAACCCTATAGATTCTACCTGCAACCAAAAGTTAACCAGAATTTTTTTTTTTATTAAAAAATGTCCAATTGTTATTGCTTAAGCTGTTTTATACATTTTTGCAATTTAACTGTATGACATTTTTATTAGTATTTTAAAAAAACAATTAGTTGTTTGTAATAAAATAAAAACCTCAATTGAAATTTAATATTTATTTAAATATGCATTTCATTTTAATATAATGGTTTTTCCCACTTTTTTAATTTAATTTTCGGTTTATATTTAAAATAAAAATGCAAAGTTTTCACATTAATATACTTCTGCGGTCTTCTGGAGTAACCACATATGTCCTTTTTAATGATTTTAATTCATGTTAATTAGAATACATTTTCTATAATTTCATCTGTCATAATTAACTAAAAATCCACAAAGATAGACATACGCCGTTATTTAAGCAGACCACAAATTTAATTTATTTTGCTTCATAAAATTGTTACCTAATTTATTTATATTTATTTATCATAAATATTTAATTAATATCATGTCGTTAATTATCTATTGTTTGCAATTTCACATAACGAACATTTGTTACAACAAAGAAATACAACTACTGTGTGTTTAAAAACTATTAATAAATAAATTGTTAAAACATAAATGTACATACATACATACATACATACATACATACATACATACATACATACATACATGCATACATTTGTACACTGTAGGAAATGTCACTAGTGAATCTGTACGGATTCACTACTAATACAGTCATCGGTACTAGTGACTTGTTTTACCCCAAACAAAAAATCTACTACTGACGTTGATACTATTTTGACTAGGTAATTCTTTTGGGGCCATATCGACCCCTAACCGCGAAAATAACGTAACCGACATCATTTTCAATTTTCGTTTATTTTAATAAATGACTTTATTGGCAACACTTGCATCATCTCCTAAAATGTCATAATCACATAAGGTACCGTTACGTTTTTTAAGCAAGAACAATTTTATCTTAAGCGCCAAATTTCATATAAAATAAAATAAAAAAACTCTATCCTGTAAAATTTGATTTTTGGCGCTTACGTTATTTTCGCGGTTATGGCTCGATATGTACCCATTGTAACCAGAGAATCAATAGTAAATTTAAGAAAATCTTGTCTATATTCAGGGCTGCCAGATTTGATGATATATCGTCATTTTGACGATTTTTTGTTCCGGAATTAGCAAAGTGCCGATTTGCTGATTTTTTTCTTAAAAGTGACGATTTCTTTCAGACTCCAAAGTCTGAAAAAAACATTAAATTTTCTGACACGTTCGTTTTTAAATCTAGAAATGTTTAACAGCCGAACCTTAACAAGAGCGGAAGCCGGAACGTTTTCCTTCGCATAGCTTTTATGCTGATATGCCATACCTAAGCAAAATCGTCAACGCTGTGTCACGAACAGTAGTGATAGCTTTCTTGTTTAATAAATAAATTAACAATAGCGGCAAACTTCACTACTAAACGAGCTGTCAGAAAACGCGTGCCGCTTTTGTTTAGGTACGGCTGTAATATGCAAGTCTCTTCAGAGTACAAAAAAAAACAATGTTACACTTTGTTTATCTTTCGTCAAACCATCATCGAATGAATCTTTTACGACTCTCTGTATAAATCATATTTTCACCAATTATGCGGCGAACATTTCACGAGTTGTAAGATAATAAACTACATGAACGCTGATATATGCACTGGCTATTTCCCACTACTAAGAAGCAGCAGGAAACGATTGCCATTTAAGTGAATTTTTAATTTAATGATTGAATAACTTCGCATTATCCCTTATAAGTAAGCAGGTTGTAAGTGAATAATTAAAATCATCATTTTTAATGAAAAAATCACGAACAATGTTTTATGTGCTTCTGTTATTCCCTTGCACCGAAGCAGGGGCCTAATTCTGGCATTCGTGATCGAGTACTTTCTCGATTCGTAAGCAATTTTATTTCAGACTGAACGAATCAAAATAATTTTTTCAGTATTGTAAAACTCAAATTAATGCTTTACAATAACGAAAAAGTAATTCCAATTCGTTCAGTATTGACTGAAAGAATTAGATATTAAATTGCTATCTAATCGAGAAAGTACTCGATCACGAATGCCAGAATCTGGCTCCAGGTTGTATGGCAATTATTTTCAAATGTGGTTACGACCATTTCCGAAATATTACCGAACATAGAAATTAAATTTTTATATAACGCAATCAATTATCAAATTGTTTTTAAGCAAAGAGGAAAAAAGTAGTGCTTCCAAGTGGGAATTTGCCATATAAAAATCATGCCTCTTGTAAGCAGGTTTGTAAGAGGGTATTGCGCTTCTCTCCCTTACAAAACTGCTTACCAGTAAGCTCCATTTCAACTGGGATACGGTTCTTGACATGAAAGGCTCGTTAGATAATGTTTACCCACGTCTTAAACGATTCCCAAAACGATTGAAGAAGCGTCTTTCACTGTGCTATAGAGAAATCTCAGTCGTGTTACAGTTTTTCCCATGTGAAATGCGGCATCGACGATCAAAGACGGTCTGTATGAAACTCCCAGTATCTCTTACACGATTAAAAAAGCTAGCTGGGTATGAAGTAATTATGTTTATGTTTGAATGTTTTTTTTTATAAAAATCGAACAATTACTTTTTAAAAAAACTAAATTTTAAGTTGTACAATTTTTTTTGACGTTTTTCGAAACGTGAAAGACTTTTTTTTTTATTTTTCTCAAGAAATTGACGATTTGCTCACATATTTATCGGGCAGCCCTGTCCATACTTTTGGTAATTTTTTTAAGTAGATGTCGAAATGAAAATTGCTTTTTTAGCATTCAATTATTTTATTGAAAAAAATATGTATTAAAATGAATTCATAACAAAATGTTTTTCTTATTAAAGGCAAATATAAAAGTGTAGACACTTCGTTGGAAATGGCGCCAAAGTGTTAACAATAGAGTCGACAAAACTGGTGACTTAGAGACACTTGCACCCAGATTTCCTTCAGGGTACATACAGAGATTATAATGTATTTTACAGCTTAATACAAACTTTACAAATTTTGTTTTTTCTCACTTTAGTTTACCATTTATAGTCATACATTTCAATTGTCATATTTTTAATTAAATATGAAAAATAACGTAAATTTTTGTTAAAATTGGTTTACATATAAATTAATGCATGTAATTTATTTATTACTTGGTGTTTACTGATAATACGTGTTAGATTAATTTATATAAAATACCACTTTGTAAAGTGCCAACAAAATATTTATTAAATCGAATAAAAAATATAAATATGTTTAATCACATACAATATCATCACCTTAAATGCAAACGGACGTAAATACATTTTTATTTTTTTTTTTTTTTAAGGAGAAGCAAAAACTTTAAAAATCAGTAATAACAAGGTGTTCTTGGCGCTTGAATTTATTTAAAAAAGTCGCCATTTTTGATCACATTTTTGATCTAAAAACTTGCGTGAATATTTAACATAGTTTAATAAAACGAACAAAAATTAATCAAAAACTCAATTTCTAATTTTTGTGTAGTTACGGTGGTTTGCATTTAAGGTGGAGATATATTAAGTTCATCTTAAATGTATAAACAAAGTGAGTGTTTAACAAGTAACATTGCTATTTCGGTTGTGTAAAGCTGTAATAATGAAAAACTTCGCATACGTCTAGGGTTGCCATCCGTCCTCTTTTCCCCGGACACGGTCGTCTTTTTTGGGTATCCGGGGCAGTCCTATTTCTTTTTCATCAAGTGTCCGGGGTTGTCCGGCTTTTTACACCTTCATTGAAAATTTGTTCCTGGATTTAAATCACAGTTCACAAAATTCATTAAAAAAAAAGATTTACGTGCTCGGGTTTTTTTTTTAAGATAGGTATGATTTAATTTTTGGGGACGTAACGTGACAAAAAGAGTACTTTTCTTTGAATTTGCCCAAAATGGAGCTCCCAAAAAAAAATGGAACAAATAAGCAAAAGCAACCTTATCAATGTCGTTACTTTTGTTCAAATAAATACTTATTGCTCAAATGATTATATTAAAATTTTATTTTAAGATTATTTTTAGAAAGAAAAAAAAAATCATATCTTAAAAAAAAGCACATCCTTCAAAGTTTTAGGATTTTTAAAAAACAGTTTGAAGAATTATATAAAAAAAAAATCAGCAAAAAAATAGGGTTTTGACTTAGTCCATTTTTAAAATTTGATATTTTGCATATACATTTTTTTCAATATATTTATTGTAGCCTCATGTATTCTCTTTAAACTGATCAAAAATCATCTTCGTATGTAAAGTAGTTTTCGAGATATTAAAAGAATAAACTCAACACATTCGGCTTATTCGGCGATGTTATGACAATTTGAATATGACATAACTTTTGAAAAAAATTAAATAATTGTTTTTCGTTGATATGTATTCTTTATGGGATCAAATAAACCCTCTCGCCAAATTGCATTCAAATCGAAAGGGGTCGAGTCCCACTCTTGGTCGACTTGACATGGAATTACCCAAATTAAATTTTTGTGTACAAACAAATTTTGGTTGTTAATTTGTATGCCGTCGTTAATTTTATTAATATTAGGTTGTTTAGAAAGAGTCCTCTTTTTTCGAACAAATGACCTACATTTTTTATGCTGGCGTCCTCTTTTTCTTAAAATAGAAATGGCAAGCCTACATACGTCTGATCTATTACTAACTATAAGTTGTAATTATGGTCCTAAATAGGGATGCGAAAAGTGTTCGGTTTCGCATTTGCAAACTATTCGCTTTATTTTGCTATTTTCACTCGCACTCGCATTCGCTAAAGAAATACTTTTGATTATTTTCAAGGTATAATTATAAAATTACATAGACGAGTATCATAAATAAGTTTCTGAATAAACAAAATGTCTTTTTAACGGTTTTGGTATAAAATGTTTTACATACACACATAGATGGGGGATTCACAAGGTGTCATAAAATCATATGTCTTAAAATAATAAAATGAAAATATACGACTGTTGTGAACAACCCCTCATAATTTAGTGTGCTATTTTGAATTTAAGTCAGCTGCTTTAAAACAAATACAAAAAAATAAATATTTACCTAAAATCAAAATGTTTTTTAATTCTAATCCATGAATTTAAAAATAAAATTAGATCTTTCCTGACTATTTTCCATTTTTCAGACGCAAGCCACAAATATTTTATTTTCTTTGTTTACCAAACATCAGAGTCCTAGGCCGATCTAATTTGACGCCGCAAGTGTTTTGTTTTGCAAAAAATGCTAGCCGCAGGTTAAATTCTGATGTTAGCTGGATAAAACTATACAACCAACGGCGACGGCTACAAAAAAAACAAACCATTGTAAAATGTTAGAACATTATGACAATACAACATGATAGCACACCTTGTGAATACCCCAAAAGTTTATACATAATTGAGATCAAATGATGACTAACAAATTGTGGTGACCATGCAGACGTAAAATTCATGAATAGTATAGCTGCGGCTATTAAATGAGTGATTGGATTACCATGGCAGATATAAACACTTTTCATTACCTTACTTTATCCCTAAATGTTCTCTTTATATCCTTGGATTCATTACTCTCCTCTGGAAACTTTTTGTTTTATATATTAACTAAAAATAATTTATTAAAATCTACCAAGTTTTTTAATACAATCGTCATTTCATTAAAAAAAAGGTAATTTTCTTTTTAGACCTTTTTTAATATTTTCAAAGAAAAACAAGCCAAAAAAAAAAACTACAGGCTCTAAAAAAAAGGGATTTTTAAACATTTTAAAAATGTCATTTTGATTTTAATGGCTTGTACTTTGTTCCTTTTGAAGGGCTTTTTTATGAAATATGGAAAAAACTTGCCTTAAACAGTAGACCTTCTCTTATGTAATTTCATTCATTGTTACTAAAAAAACAAAAACACAAACCTGTTAAAACTTTGTCCATTTAGTTTTGTTTTTCTCGGGCATCTCTTTTAAAGTAGACGAGATAGTTTTTTTCCAAAAAATTTATAAAAGAAAAAGACTGAAAAACTAAATACGAGAACAACACCCAGCAAAATTTTATTAAGACAAACTAAAAAATAATTTTTCTAGAAAGCTAGATTCTTTTAAATGTCTCTGATTTTCCTGAATAACGGCGTGTGTTTATATATATTAGTTCTTTTCATCCCGCACATTTCCCGTGACAAAAACCCCGCGATCCAGCACATTTTTCGGAAAAAATTCCTGCATAAAATTCCCGGGAGTTTTTTTATTTAATTATAACAACTATTATCAAAGTAATTTTTAGGAATACATATATGGAAGAAAAAACAAAATTATAAAACAAATTGCTTAATTTTATTGTTATCGTAAAACATAATTTGCAAATTCAGTTTTTTTTGCACGGGCGCATGCAAATTCATTATCAAAGTTACTTTTTGGATTGCAAAGTTTTAAATTAATAAGATTCCTGTATGACGTGCTGAATTCCCAATTTTTAATTTTTAATACATACACGGAAATTTATTGCTAAGGGAAAGCCAGTTTCTATCAGTGATGCCAACTTAGTGCTTTTGGCACTATTTATGGTGCTTTTTGATGCCGCAAAACGCCAAAATCGTATCCTTAGTTCCAAACTAAGAAAAAGCACTAACTTGGTGCTTTTTCAATTTTGCGTTAGTACCTTTAGTGCTTTTAAATTTTTTTTATACCATTTTTAAAACTTTGATTATACAATTTTGAGAAGGCCTGTAATGACTTCAAGATTTCAAATGATAAAAAAAAGTGATAAAAGAAAGTTGCATTCGTTTTACCAAAAACTTAATTTCAGTGTTAGAGCTAGGCTTTCTAGCAATTTGGAAATTTTGCAAAACGTTGCACTTTTAAGCGTTGAAAACATATTTAGTAATCGTAATAAAAACGATGTATTGGTCTTCGGTAAATATTTTTTTCACAGATGTAGACACTGTTTCAAAAATAGAAAATGGCTTGGAAAATATTAGGAATTGTGAATGGAAAAATAAACAACGATTTTAAGTCATGTAGAAAAAACGTATTGAAAAGTTAAAAAACATGCAGTTAGAACCCGTACAAAAGAACGCAAAGACTGCAAAAACAAAAAGAAAAAAGAGCCGTAGCTTGGTATTAGCAAAGTGTTAGATAAATTAAAAACAGCTGGCAGAAAATGCTTTTATAGCGAGCGTTGTGTAACCTGCCATTTTTCATTCGCTTTAGTTTTTAAACGCACGACACTCGTCTCCAAATAACCGCGTATCAGAATACAAACATACGTTTTTTCTATTTTCCACCTTATGTGTGTTCTTTATTCAAAAGCGTACATAACTTAAAATAATTGGATAATTTTTAAAGAAAGTTGCATGATACGCCAATTGTTTTATTAAACTTTGCACGATTTTAACTTAGATTTATTTAAACGGTAAAATATAAAGTTTTTTAATTAAAATATGGGCTGTCATTAAGTTTTATAAACAACGGTCGGTCATTGCAAATTTTGGATAATTTCAACAGGCCAGATTTTTTCGAGTTACGAAAATCGAGCTCGCACTGTATTTCTTTAAAACTGTTTTCTGGCCAATTCAAACTCAGCTGCTGATGGTCCAAATGACTTGGATGATATTATTATACCTTCTCCACAGGTGAAAAAGGGTATATAAAAGTTTGTCATTCCGTTTGTAATTTCCACAATATTGATCTTAGACCCTATTAAGTATATATATTCTGGGTCCTTATGAGGAGAGAAAATGATTTAACGATATCCGTCCATCCGTCTGTCCGTCCGTCTTACGTTTGATATATGTTTTCCGGAGAAAAATTGTATAAAAACCTGAATTTTTTTACTGTAATATGAATTTTTAGTAGAAAATATTTTCTGAAAAACTCGGAAAATCGGTTCAGATACGAAAAAGTTATGACCAAAATATTAATTTTTCTTTGAAAAATACACATTTTCGGGAACCATAGATCTTCCCGAGTCCAAGTTTTATAACCAAAATAACTGGCAAATTTCTTCTTTAACACGTCGGTATATAAATCTGTCAAATCGGTTAAGAAATATCAGAGTTATGACCAAAATACTGAAATCCCAAAAATTACTCTTTTTTATTATTAAAATTAAGTTTGTTTTTTATACCTTTCACCGAAGGTCCTACACCCTATAAAGTATATATATTCTGGGTCCTTATGAAAAGTGAAGTTCAAATCCGGTTGTCGTCTCAACTGTGTTGAGTTGTAAACAGTAAATGGTCCATATTTCATTTGAATGTCTAGGTGGTGTGTTAAGTTAGAAACTGTGAGTTCCCTGGTTCGAATCTTGGTTTTTTAAAAACAAATTTTTTTTTTAATATTTTTATGTTCTAAAAACGATTTTAAAAAAATATTTACCAGTTTTCGCTTTTTAAATTTTATTTATCATGAAGTTTTAAGTATTGTAAATATGTATGTATGTAAATGTAAAAATTATTTAGTTGATCTGTATTCCGCTCGCACAGTGGTGAAGGGTATATAAGATTCGGCACAGCCGAATATAGCACTCTTACTTGTTTTTTATTGAAGATAATAAAATTTTATAAATAAATTTTTATATACAAATGTAAAGTCATTTATTATTTAATTTTAAATGAAAATGGTCTCCAATCAACGCCGTCGCCTTTTTTTAAATTTTGGAGGTATATAAAATTTGGCACAGCCGAATGCAACTTGTTTTGTGTTTAATTAAATTATAAAAATGGGTTTGTGCTTTTTTACGCTTTTTTTGCTCGAAATAGTGCTTTTTAGTGCTCTGTTAAAATTTTAAAGTGCTTTTTGTTCTCAAAAAGTTGGCATCACTGGTTTGTATGCGCATTTCATTGTTTTTTGTACAAATAAATCAAATAACATTTTGCATCAGTTGGTATGGGCGGGAATTCCGGGGATCTAGTTTCTGAGATAAAATTTATGAGAAAGCCGAAAACGGATTACATATTTGAAAAATTTAGGGTCGAAAACCTAAAGTGGCATAATTAACTCGAAATTTGTAAAATGGCGGATAGAGCACATAAACTCCCGCACGACGATATATATTCAGGCTAATGCTAAGTTCACACTTGGGGTTTTAAACTCGTTTAATCAAATTGTTGATTTACATTTGAGATGATTAAGAAAAAACACAACAAACAAATTTATATTTCTTTAAAGTATTAAAAATGGATTAAAATACTTTTATAAAGTTATCAGAAGATTAATTTAAACATATTAATGATGAAATTGTGAAAATATATGAATTATTTAAAGAAAAAATAAAAACATTAAGCAGAAATCGTGGCCGGTTGTACACGTTCTTATTGGCCGATTCTACATTTAAGGTATGTTCAGTTGACTCTATGTGATTAATGAAGTGATTTAGTCAATTTGAAGTAATCATGTCAATTTGAACTGATTACCAAATCAGTTTAATGTATGGGTAATCATTGCGATTTTGAAGTGATTAGAGCTTAATCACGTTCGAGCTGCTAAAACGCTTTTAAGAACCCAAATGTTTGATTAAAGACATGAAACTGTTCAGTTCGTTACTTTCAATAGTGGATACATTTTATGAAAATTCAATAAAGTTTTTTAAGTTGAATAAGAGTGTGAATTTATTTTGATTTGCAATTGAAAGAACTTGAAAGCGTTTATTAAAGGAAAAACGTAGCAATATGTATTTGTCTATTCATCTTGACATACGTTGTTTTGTCTGAAAATTCTTAGCTCCCGTATTTTTTAAAACACTTAACCTCACTTTAAAAATATTCTCACCCAAATTTTAAAAATTGTATATAAAAGATTTCTCAGCGTTTGGTAAACGGCTTTACAAAATATTCCTCTATTTTCTATATCGCTTTGTTCATTTCTTCTTTCACAGAACAAAATTGTATAGGATTTAAACTTAAGTTTATGGTTCATTAACTGTTAATCTTGACGCAGTTTGATTTCTTCCCAAACCAATTTTCTTTGCTGGGTTAGTTAATCCTCATACACGCACACAAAAGTACACACACACAAGCAAGTATGAATACTATGAATAGCAAATAAAAGCATAAAGTTAAATCTCTATTTAATTGCTTACAATTATCCACTCAAGCATGCTTAGACAACAACAGCAACAACAACAATAGCAATAGCAACAGCAACAAATACACAATAACAAACAATTGCAATTTAATGTACAAAATGCAACTTCAATTCCAAAAAAAATGGAAAAAACACACAAAATTGTTAAATAGAAAAAATAATCAACATCAAAAAAGAGGAAGAAATTTTCATTACTGACATACAAATAAAATAAATGTATCCATCTAACACAAAAACAACAAATAAAACAATCCATCAACTGGAAATTTGCTGCTTAAGCAACGACTACTTACAACTACCAGCACTACTTTATATACAACTACAATAATAACAATAACTACAGATAATACAACCACTACAAACAGCTACAACTAAAACAACTACAGCTCTATTTCATACATAAACTCAAAAAACAACTGAAATAGTAAAAAAGAAGAGATTTCAGAATATGAATGTGGTAAAAGATAATTTTGCATTTTAAATTATCTGTTAGAAAAGTCAGAAAAAACTGTTGCTAAAAAATAAATGCATTCTCTTTATACACAAACTCTGTGGTGAATATTTAAGTCTTTTTTTTTTCTTGTAAGTTTTCTTGCAATTGGAATTGACTGGCAAAAGAAAATCCAGTAAATTAGAAACAGACATGGTGCACAATAGGGCAGGGCAAACTGACACCCAGTAGCAACAAGTTGGAAGGAACTTTTTTAGAACTTCTCTCAAAAGCTTTTTTAAATAGAACAGTAAACAAATTTTAAATTCTGTTAAAATAATATGAATCCCAAAATCGTTTTTAGGGAAAATTGAAATTAAAATTTTGTATTCCCAAAAATTGAAATTACTTTTTGATAATAAACAGGCAAGTGCACGTCCTAAAAAAACACTTAATTGACAACATCTTTTGTAAGTTGTTGTTGTTTTTATTTTGTTTTTCTTAACCTACTTACAACTACAATTAATGTTGAGAGAATTTCAACTAATTGTAGTGGGGAATGTAAGATGAGATAAACCCACTGTTTATTGTTGATGTGTTTTGTTTAAACTTTGATATTATTACAAGTAGAACTGTTGCTATAAGTCTTATACGCTTAACAGTTTTATTTGGTTTAATATCTTTAGTTTTTCTAAAATCTTTATGGATGAAGTTTCCTGATGATCTGGCCTAAGCAACCAGTGAAATGCGCATAGGAATAGCTTATCCCATCAACAATAAATTTCAAGTGTTTTTATCAATAATAAAAACCGGGAATTAAGCACGAATAACAAAATCTTTTGGAAAAAATAACATTTTTCAATATGGGAGGTAGGGTTTCTAATCTTCCATTCCCAGGAGCGCAGAAACCGTTTCTTTCAATCCAGGAAATTTGTTCTGAAGTATGATGAATTATTAACAATTAATGGAAATTTTTTGCAAAAGTGTTACGGTTTTAATTTGTAATGCATTTAACACGAGTGCTGAATTGGCTATCTTTCCTTCCAAAAAGCTTTTTTAAATTATCTACTGTTTGTTGGAATGTGACGTCACGGGGTTGTTTTGGAAGCAGATAATCTTTGTATTTGTTAAATACCGCATTGCTGACTTTTCTTAATAATAACCTCACTTTTGCAGCATCATCAAGTTGATCTGCTTCGAACTGGAAAACATCTTAAGAGCGTTCATACCACGTAGCGAAGATTTGGGTTTCTTCAGGCTCGTAGGTAAACTCGCGTATATATTTCGATAAAATGTCCATTAAAGTTTCAGGCGCTGTTACATTTGTTGATGGAGTTGCTGTTCCACTAACGCTAGCTACTGTTTAACTTTGTGTTGCCATAATTAGCCTTTCCATGAGTTGGTGTTGTTTTTCCATGGCTTCTTGTTGTCGCGCTAGGAACTGTCTAACTACTTGTTCCAACGATGTCATTGTGATGTGTAATTTCAGTTGCACAATTTATAAGTTTTAATCCTTGTCGCCAATTGTTACGGTTTTAATTTGTGTTTATAAAACCAAGTTTATTTAAATTAAAAAGATTACAAATTACAATACATTAAGCGGGACTACATAAAAAACGATGTTTAACGACGAACTCACAAACTAGACTTTTATAATTAAGTATCCACTAACTGTCAGTTTCTTTGGGGATGCCAACAAAAAGAAAGTGCTTAATCACTAAAAACTAAATCGTTTGTTTGTATTGCTTGGAACATATTTCAGACTTCAAAGTTCCGAAAGTCTCTAAGCTTGCATTTTCGTAATAAAAATTCTTCTTTATTGCCTATTCGATTTCGGAATATAAGCGATAATACATAAAACATATAACAAAATAAGTCTCTATTTATTTCAGAAATTCTAAGATTCTCTGCATTCTAGAATTCTGTCCATTGTTGAATATTTTAAAGTCTGTACATTTCGTTTCCGCCTCTGGTGCGTTCCCCTTTAATGATGGCATTTTTCAATATTCTATATTTTGGATTTCGCATTATATAGTCTAGATATGAGGTTTTTCGATGTGACCAAATAGTTCTCGGGTTTATAATGCACAATGTTAATTGTGTGTCACACCTTAACGTCAAGTTTTTTGCCCAACTTAATTTTACATTTCTTTGTTGCAGTGTTAGACAAATTCAACCATGGAGATGTACACAATTGAGCAGCGCGTTAAGATTGTTGAAGCTTTTAACGAAACCGGCCATTTAAATCCAAATGCATTTCGTGATTTTTTTGGTCAACATAATCGACCAAATGTATCTCAGCAAATATTAGGAAGGGGATTTATATTGGACCTTTGGTTAATTTTGGACCTACCAGCACACCATATTGTCATGGCATAGAAGCTTTCGTAAAAGTTATTGTCGCCAATTCTTAAGGCTCAGTTGGGCGAACGTTGCTGTACCGTGTCTGTACGGTTTTAATCAGCTGTTCGCTTTTTGTTATATTAAAAGCAATACAAAAGCTTACCGAAATGTAAT
This sequence comes from Pollenia griseotomentosa, assembly GCA_963931875.1. NCBI lineage: Eukaryota > Metazoa > Arthropoda > Insecta > Diptera > Polleniidae > Pollenia > Pollenia griseotomentosa. The sequence continues at coordinate 38,938,253 of OZ007563.1, read as the reverse complement.
GTACCGTGGTAGCAACGTACTATTAAAAAATAGAATTTTATACCGTTGTTACCTGACACTTGTGATGGGCGGCTTGTATGTTTCATTGCATGCGGACATTTTTGCTCTTTTTTTTTGGTAACTTTTTCATTATTGCTATGGAATTGCGACAAAACAACTTACAATACAACATATATCCATATATACAATATATGTATGCATGTGTATTAGACCGGGTCGACCTCCATACAAAAAAAAAAGTTGTGCCAGTCACCCCCTAGAATGAAAGATATGTCAATGAAGTTTCTAAAACAGAAAAAAATTTTTTTTTTGCCACGCCCCAAAATACAGCACTTTTGGTTTATTATATGTAGCGCTGCCATTTAAAGTCCGATCTTATCATTTCGCATATCGTTGTTCATGGCTTGACAGTGGCTTCATTTTTGGCTTTGGTGACTTTTCAATCCGACATCAAACTCTGGGCGCCACTTATGCCATCTCGGATCCTTCCCCCAAATGTAAATTTTTTTAAACGTGCCAAGAAAGTCCTTGTAAAACTAAGTATGTCTAGCTTTTATTATACTCACTTTTATGCCACGCCTCAAAATTGAGTCCCTTTTTTCTTTTTCACATACATATTACATTAAACCAGGTAGAAGCCAATACAAACCAAAAACATTTTCATCATTTATGCTCTAGAATAAAAGGTAGAGTTTGAAAAACTTTAAAAAAATTGTTTTTGCCACGCCCTAAATTACAGCCCTTTTTGTTTTATATATATAGCATCGTCATTTAAAGTCCAATCTCATCGTATAGTATATCATTGTTAATGGCTAGAATATGGCTTTATTTTTTAAAAGAATCAATATAACTTTAGAGTTTTGCTGTGCTTCTGCAAATAATTTCCTCTAGAGAATCGATCGAAGTATCTTGTTTAAATATTTGTTCATTAGACCACTTGTAGCACAGTATTATGTTATAGTCACTGTGCAAGTGGTAATTTAGTAAAGTTGTTGAAGAACATTTACTTTAATTCATTTTTTGACACCTGTTACATTAAGCATTATAAGATTCATCCTTCGTACAATACTTTTAAAACAAACTTATTCTAAAGAGAGAAACGCATGAGCTATTTCGCTTAAAAGTATGGATCGAAACGAAGTGGATTTAAAATCGAGCAAATTTTAAAAACGACCTAGTAATGCAAGTTCATAAAAATATTCAATTTTATCTACTTCATCATTCTTTAAGTATCTATTATTTTTGCAAGAACAACATTTCCTCAAGCCACGAAAAACTACGGTCATTTTGTAAATAGTAATTGAATTTAAACTATCGTTCGATTTCAATTTCACTTCATTTCGATTTATGAAACATACCCGATAAATTAATATAAATCTTTGAGTTAACAAACTTACTTTTGTCGTTTTTTTTCTTTTGTTGAATGAGTTATTAAATTGTGTTGAAAAAATGTAACAAAAATATAAGCTAAATTACTCAGTAAACATGACTGTTTTTTTTTTTAATTCCAACAGACACACACATTTGGTTTATTTATTCGACTTAAAACTTTAAAAAAAATTACACATTTAACAGAAATAGTAAAAATTATTATTATTCGATTAGTTGGTATAAATTCTTCGATTAATCTTTTAATCGAAATTATCAATTTTAAATTGTTCGAGCAATTATTCGTCTAAAATTGTTCGATTAATCTAACAAGAATTAATTGACTGAAGTCCCTAAAATCAACGTAATTGTTAGTATGAGTGAATCAGCGAAGTGCAATTTTAATGATGTCTATTCTTTCTCATCTAAAATTTCATGAGTGACTATGAGTAGCCAAAAAACGATTCATTGCAGATCCCTGATTGGTATTTTAGTATACAAATCGGAGATGTGCAATCAATCTGCAATGAATGTTGGGCCTTAGACCAATATTTAATGGTGTTAACAGGTGTTATCAGCACAAACGCATAATACCATCCGCAGTATTGTGGTGTGGGTACAATAAGAGATAAACAATTTGTTTACTTTTCAAAAAAAAATAGCAAGCCAACTGAATTCTGGTCCCACTGTATATTACAAACCGAAGCAAAAAAACAAGCAAAGTAACTAAAACTAAGTTAAACGCAGAAACAAGTGAAACTACATCTTTAAATTGAATTAAACTAATGGCATTCACTCACATTCATTCAGTCACTAAGTCGACAATGGAAAACGCCTACAGTAGAACAAGACAACATTTTCAATAGCTACAGACATTAAGTAAAAACAATAAGAGATATGCAGACAGACAGCCTGTCAGGCATTCCGGCGATCAGGCAGACGAGTAGACAAACGTTCAATCCAAAAGCTTAACATTGAGACAAATCGTTATTAGGTCTCTGTACTTCGCTCGACCGTTTGTAGGAAGTTCTGTTAAGGATAGAACAAAAGACAAGCCACCGCATGCAGATGTTGTTTATTTCTCTATTTATATCTATGTAGTTTTATATTTATTTATTTATTTAGAACAACAGCACCAACAACAACAACAGCAGCAACAAAATGGCATTTCGTTTACAAGTGACAGTGTGTTATCAACGTCAGATTTGCAATGAGAACTAACTTTAAATTAACTTTAAATTTTCGTATTTATTGCAAACTGTTGTGTTAATATTTGCTTTAATTTGAATCTTTAATTTCCAATTGTTATTTGCACGAGTTAGAATTACAGTAAAGTATATGTAGTTAATTTATTTTAGTAATTTAACGTATATTCATATATTTACTATCTATATGTGTGTATTCGCATTGACTTGCGTCATCATCATTATTATTGCCATCATCTCATTACATGTGTTGGGGGGTAGGGGGTCTAAATAAAACAACTAAAAGTCATTAAATTTACAGTATTTTAGTTTAACATGCTTAGAATGTAGAAACATGTTACATATAAGCCATGTAGGTAAAGAGTTTATAGGAATAGTTGGTAACGGTATCATGTTAGTGAAACATATTTTTTTAATTTTTTAAAGCATATTAAGATTTAATTTTATTTGTTTATTTTTTATTTATTTATTCTATGGAACATTTTCCTTACAGACCTTACAGAAATGAAATGACGATACACTTGAATACAGTGGTAGCCACATAATTAGAAACGATGTTTTAAGAAAAAACTATCGCAGTGTAACTTCTGCTAAGAACTTTACTGTAACTTAAATTACCATTATTCAACGAGTAGACAATTTATATTTTTGTAAATGCAACTTCACATTTTCTTGTTTTTTTTACGAAAGAAACTTAAAATTATTTTCCAAGTAATTGTTTTTGGCTGGTCGTTATAAACGTTTAGTTTGTGGTTTAATTTCCTAACTTTTCCTTTAAAAATTGACAATGGTAGTTTAATTTAAAATACAAATAGAGTAAGTTTTAATATTTTTAATACGATTAAGTTTCTAAAATGGGTAAAAAGGAATCGTGTACTCGACAAATGAGAGAGTTAATTGTGCATTGTTATCAGAATATAAAAAACCTGTCAATATCGGCTTTTGCACAAGAGTATGGTGCAATTTACTTGTATTAGAAGACAAAGTAGTTTGAATCCCCAGGCAGAAAGTCTAGGATACGAAATACCGTAGGGCAAGTAAAAGAAATAAAGCCTAAAATTTGACAGCAAATAAATGTAGAAATCTCTACACAGATTTACATGAACACCTGTACTATGGCCTAATCCCATGGCGGATATCAAACACTTGGTGATTTATATATGCTTTTACCGAGTGCCCTCGTATATGCGAGAATAATTTTTCATACACAGCTTTTAATTTGATAGTATATCCGACAAAACTATACTCCTCCCCTTGTTAAGGAGTTAGAGCTATCAAACCTCCTCGATACAAAGGCAGTTTCCGTACTGATAACAACAGAACCTTAGGCAGATTTAAGTATCGCCGCAAACGCCCACTCCACATGGGCTCCTCTACGAATAATGACAACCCGTTTAGCCACTAAGTGCTCCACTAATGTATTCTTTCAAAAAAGGACAATACAATCTTCCGAGTCCTCAGAATTCAGGAAGTATTTCTTGAAAAGTATACTTATAGTGACCTCAAACAATATTCAGACCGGGCCTACTGACATCTCTAGCGCCTCAGTTAAGCACAAAGCTACAACTGCGGACTCCTTGAAATCATTGGACCCTACAGGGCCCTGTCATTTTGGATGTTTGTCGAATCCTAGGTATGCATTCACTTCTGCCAGTTATTCATTTATGGTCAAATTGTCACCTTTCGGATCCCAGGTATGACCTAATCCTGATTTATTCCGAAGGATGTTACACCAAACGGGTGAAATATCCTTAAGATGATCCCTGTACCCCCTCGGGGGAAACTACCCGGACAGTAAGAATATGATTAAATCAGTCGGGTTTTCTTGGTTGCATTGTACGAACAATGATCGCATGAATCAAAAAAACATTTAAAAGCGGTTGCGGTTTTCAAGAGAAATTCTTAGAAAAGTTCCACGATACTCGAACAGAGTTCCCTGGAGCGATACATCTAAGTTTAACTTATTTCAATCTGATGTTATGAGCTTAAGAATAATATTTATTCGGTTAACATTTTTTTTTTATAATATCTTTAGGTTTTCTAATATCTTGGAATGAAGTTTCCCGATGATCTGGCCTAAGCAACCAGTGAAATGCGCATAGGAATAGCTAATCCCATCAATAATAAATTTCAGTTAACCCCAAGATAAACTTTCATGCTGAAGTAAGTTTTATAGATATATAATATAATATATGTACTGCAAAGTTAGAAGCCGATGTGAAATTGCAGACGTTGAGAACTCCAGTCACACATATCGTTGAAGGCGATCAAAATTCACTAAAATTAAAAAATGTTCAACGACTTTAATGTTTGTTGTTTATAAAATAGCTTTGAAAACATTGGCATAGTTTTCAAAAATTTTAAAAACAAAATAATTAAGCAATGAAAAAATCTGCCAAGAAAAAAATACTTACCTCTTCCGTAGTATTATTCTTTGCATTTTTAATACATTTTTAAGTGCTAAAATGTTTCTCACCCCGTTTTTATACGTGAGTTTATTTGACAGTTTAAAGCGGAAACTTTCTCACAAACATTTTACAGTCACACTTTGGTTGTAAATTGGCCAGTTATTCCTTACGTGACATTAGTTACTCGCCATAAATGTTACAGACTTTGTAAAGTAAGAAAAACAGTTGTTTGTTTAAATTTATTGCATTTTTGTTTCATTTCTCACATTTCAATCGAAAAGTTTTTCGACGCGGCAGTAATAGAACATGGGCACAGATTAATATAGAATTTCTTTCGAAACATGTCGTTATTTACGGAGGCGCGCAGAATGACCCCAGGTAATATGGCCCAAAAGGAAAGTGAAGAACGGCCCCAAAATTTTACATGAGACACAACAACACGCAATTTTGGGGCACCTTTTTTGTTTTTTTTTCTGTTTTTTGGGTTATTGTTCATTTTTTGTTAGGATGTTTTTGCATTTTAAGTGAAATGAAAAATGACCCCAATATCCAGGAATGAAAAATGGCCCTCAATAAAATCAAAATTTTTACTTTGGGGCTATTTTTCGTTTACTAATAAAAAATGCAAATTTTAAGATATGAAAAATCACCCCAAATATTTTTATACAAATTATATGAAATTTAATGTAAAAGTTTCTAGGGATTATTATCAAAAGTAATTTTTGGGAATACAAAATTCTAATTTAAAAGATTTTGTTATTCGTGCTTAATTCCCAGGGCCCAAATCGTCGCACTCGTGATCGAGTAACTTTGATCGAAATTTTACATTTTGAAATCGTCCCATTCGTTATCAAAAAACTTCTATCGAAATTTGAGATTATGTCATTCGATAACGAGTAGTCGATCAAATGCCTTTACTCGGAATGTCTTTCGATAGGTTAAGAGCTTTCGTAAAAACATTTAATTGTTTTTTTTACAAACAATTTACATACTTTTTGGGAATAATTATTAGATTTCTTCCACAAATAGCTAAAAATTTAAGTATTAAACTTTTTTAGCAATAAGAAAAAAAATAATAACATTTAGTTTTGCAATTTTTCGCAAATTTTATTAATGTTTGCGATAGAAGCGATTTTTGTATTGTAATCTTTTTTTAATTCTTACAGCTTAAACGATTTTTAATATATAGTAGACTTTGCTATTATGCCGCTGTTAGCAATTTTTTGCGAATTTCCCCTAATTTAGCAATTTTTACAGAATTTTTTCCATTCCTTATACTTTTATGGACTTTTAGTCAATTTTATGGCTTGTTCGAACTATTAAAAATTTTCGCTATTTTTGTAAATTTCTTTTAACCGATTTAGCGATTTCAAATAAATTTTAGCGTTTCTTTCCAAATTTGCAATTATTCGCGAATTTTAGCCATGTTCGCTATAGCAGCAATTTTTATGGAAGTTCTCTGATTCTTTACAGCTTTAACAATTTTTAATAAATACTAGACTATGCTTTCATGCCGCTGTTTGCAAATTATCGCTTCGAATTTTTGCCATTCCTTGTAGTTTTAGGGACTTTTAATCAATTTATTGGCTTGTTTGATATATTAAAAACTTTCGCGAATTTTCGCTATTTTTGCAAATTTTCTGAATTTGTAAAATTTTTACGAATTTCTATAGTTTTCCGAATTTTTGAAATTTTGCTCTTTTTGGCAAGCGCCGAAAACCGATAAACCGAAGTCACATATTTTATAGGGCACTATTAACAATGTTGATTTATATACAAGCATAAAAATCTATTACATTTATTAAACAAGTTTCGATTCGAAAGCTTTCGAATGCTGCAATCCCGTTTTTGATACGTGACGAAGTTTTATTCGATACGAAAGTTCATTTGAACACGTGTGCGACGATTTGGGCCCAGTTTTTATTCTTGATAAAAACACTTGAAATTTATTGTTGATGGGATAAGCTATTCCTATGCGCATTTCACTGGTTGCTTAGGCCAGATCATCAGGAAACGTCATCCATAAAAATTTTAGAAAAACTAAAGATATTAAACAAAATAAAACTGTTAAGCGTATAAGAATCATAAGCAACAGTTCTACTTGTAACAATATCAAAGTTTAAACAAAAACATCAACAATAAACAGTGAGTTTATCTAGGGATAGTATAAAAAACCAGAATTCTTATACCAAAGTGGAGAAAATCCTTGCCGGTTATGCAGAGATGCTTTAGTTTGCGAAGAAGATGTAATAAACACACCATAGAGGAAGAAATCCTTGCGCCCGGCCGAAGGCCGGCTATTAAGAAAAGCTTTACTGAGCGAAGCCAGAGTTCGTTATACCAAAGAGAAGAAAATCCTTGTATCCAGCCGAATGTCGGCTATATAGAGAAGCTTTAGTTAGCGAATTCAGTGTTCGTTATATCATAGAGAAGCAAAGCCAGTGTTCGTTATATCATAGAGGAAAAAATCCTTGCGCATGCATGGCCGAAAACCCAACCATGCTATCCATCGTATAATCTTTAAAACCAAACTTTATAATTATTCGAATTTTGAAATCGGGATTCCAAATTTTGGATTTTTAGTTTTGAGCATATGAAATCCACCCAAAATTTTTAGTATAACTTTCTTTGTGTTCTTTTTTGGGGTTAAAATTCATTATATATTTTGAGGTGATTTTTCATAATTAAGAATTATCCCAAAATTAGGTTCCTTTTAATTTTTAGGGTTATTTTTTTTTTTTTGGGGTAATCTTTCATTTCAATAATGGGGTCATATTGCATTATGAAAAAACCCCCAATTTGGGGTCGATTTTCATTTATTTTTTCGGGCTATATTTCCTGGGGCCATATTTCGCAGCGCCGTTATTTACAGTTGTAGAATCTGTCAAAAATGCTAGCAAAGTGTGACAAAAATTTCGTTAAGATTTAAATTTTAGAGCTTAAGTATGACAAAAAAAATCGGAAATATCTGTCCATAAACTTAAGTGCTATGCTCAAAAGATTAAAGATAAAAATTTTAAAAAAAAATACCCATTTTTGGGATACGCTGCCTCATATTCACAGTTAAATCTGCAGAATCTGTCGAAAATACTCAAAAAAAATTGCAAAATAAAACATTAAAATTTTCATAAGAACTTACAGCCTCATTTATACAAGATAAAACAGATTAATATTCTGTATAAATATTAGAGTTGTCAACCGATTAAGAATAATTTGATTAATCGATCAAACAAAAACAAACTCTTGTTCGAATAATTTTAAAATGGCGATTTTCGAATAACGAATAAATCGATTGATTAATGTCTATTATTCGATTTTGAACGAAAACTTCGTTCGCTTAAAGGTTCAGTTAGTCTTTACTTTCTGTTTCTGTTCCGTTCCGTGCCGTTCTGTTACGAAATTGTAATAGTTACTTTTTCTGTAGCAACTTATCAGCCATTTATGACAAATTTATTAGTTTTGCACCATCCATTGTTTTATTGCAATAACTTTAAGCACATAAATTTAAAAAAATTAAATTTTTTGAATTCTTAAAATAAAAAAATAGTTTATTTCAATACAAAAATGTATTTTTTATTATTTATTTTGCTGTCACTTACAATTACTTAACAAGTTTTTGATTTTAACAAACTGAGCAGCAACAGAACAGAAAAACTAATCAATTTCACAGGTTTTTTAATAATAAAAACACATCAGCTGATTCGTAACAGAACAGAAAGTAAAGACTAACTGAGCCTTAACTTACATGTAAAACAAAAACAATATTTTATAATTTATTTTTGCTTTATATGTTAGTTAAGCGAACGAAGTCTTCGTTCGAAATCGACGAACAGGCCATTAATAAAAGCTTAGAATTTGATTTATTCTCATACGTTTTTAGTGATTTTATACAAAATGTAGGAAAGGTAAAAAATATTGTAGCCATAGCCCTGATTGTAATTAATCTCAATGTTTAGGAAGCAAAATACGTGTTGAGTACTCATAGTATTTCAAAAATGTTTTTCATGTTTTCTTTTTTAATCAAACGTTAAAAAATTTTTAAGAAAGGGGAAATTTCACTCTCGGGTAAAGTTTAGAAATATACAAAAAGCTAAAGCATTAAAGTATAAAATGTTGTTATTGTATTAAATACATTATTTTTTTTAAATTATGTAAGTATGTATACCTTTGCCATTTGCGTAAGTGTCACAATATTACCATTGCAAACGCTGTAGTGGAAGATAATCCAACGAAATCAAAAAACGCCGAACTTGTTCCAATGGAAAAATACAGAAGAGAGACAGCAGTTGTTCTTTAGAAGAAATTGTTGGCTGAAGATCGAAGGTCTGCAAACGCCTTTCGAAAATCCAAAATAGTATCCGAATATTAAAGAAGTAAGGGTTTTACGATTCCCTTAATGGAGTCAAAATGAAAAGTTTTGCGCATCAAAAAAAAAAAAAAATAGTCATAGCGGATTTGAGGAAAAATAAAGAAGAATATGGAAGACTTTCCATAGTTGTAGATGAATGGAAGGATGTATCCTATTTAAAATATGTAATTTTTTTGTACAAATAATTTTATTTTATCTTATTCTCTTCGATTAATCGAATAAGTTTTTAGATTTAATCGTTTGATCGAACGAACAAAAACAATTATTTCAATTATTCGATTAAAGTTGAAAGGTGAATAATTTACAACTCTAATAAATATAAATTCTGAATAAAAATTTGTTTAATAAACCTTCTATTAAACTGTTTGATTTTTGATTAAATACATATGGCCGTTAATTTTTAGAGCTCGACTCGGAAAAATCGTTCTTCAAACAAAAGAGTTGTGCTCCAAAGATTTTAAATAAATTTTATGAAAAATTTGCCTACTTTTGTGAAGCAAAGTCTTCCCGAGTTCAAATTATAGAAACGGTAAATTATATGAAGATTTTCTAAACATTGTCTCAATTCGGAAAATTAATAAAAAAAACAAGATAATTTTTAAATCAAAAAAGTAATTTCAAGTTTTGGGAATACAAAATTTTAATTTCAAAAGATTTTGTTATTCGTGCTTAATTCCCAGTTTTTATTACTGATAAAAACACTTGAAATTTATTGTTGATGGGATAAGCTATTCCTATGCGCATTTCACTGGTTGCTTAGGCCAGATCATCAGGAAACTTCATCCATAACGTTTTAGAAAAACTAAAGATATTAAACCAAATAAAACTGTTAAGCGTATAAGACTTATAGCAACAGTTCTACTTGTAATAATATCAAAGCTTAAACAAAACACATCAACAATAAACAGTGGGTTTATCTCATCTTACATTCCCCACTACAATTAGTTGAAATTCTCTCAACATTAATTGTAGTTGTAAGTAGGTTAAGAAAAACAAAATAAAAACAACAACAACAACTTTACAAAAGATGTTGACAATTAAGTGTTTTTTTAGGCCGTGCACTGCCCGTTTATTATCAAAAAAGTAATTTCAAGTTTTGGGAATACAAAATTTTAATTTCAAAAGATTTTGTTATTCGTGCTTAATTCCCAGTTTTTATTACTGATAAAAACACTTGAAATTTATTGTTGATGGGATAAGCTATTCCTATGCGCATTTCACTGGTTGCTTAGGCCAGATCATCAGGAAACTTCATCCATAACGTTTTAGAAAAACTAAAGATATTAAACCAAATAAAACTGTTAAGCGTATAAGACTTATAGCAACAGTTCTACTTGTAATAATATCAAAGCTTAAACAAAACACATCAACAATAAACAGTGGGTTTATCTCATCTTACATTCCCCACTACAATTAGTTGAAATTCTCTCAACATTAATTGTAGTTGTAAGTAGGTTAAGAAAAACAAAATAAAAACAACAACAACAACTTTACAAAAGATGTTGACAATTAAGTGTTTTTTTAGGCCGTGCACTGCCCGTTTATTATCAAAAAAGTAATTTCAAGTTTTGGGAATACAAAATTTTAATTTCAAAAGATTTTGTTATTCGTGCTTAATTCCCAGTTTTTATTACTGATAAAAACACTTGAAATTTATTGTTGATGGGATAAGCTATTCCTATGCGCATTTCACTGGTTGCTTAGGCCAGATCATCAGGAAACTTCATCCATAACGTTTTAGAAAAACTAAAGATATTAAACCAAATAAAACTGTTAAGCGTATAAGACTTATAGCAACAGTTCTACTTGTAATAATATCAAAGCTTAAGATATTATTACAAGTAGAACTGTTGCTATAAGTCTTATACGCTTAACAGTTTTATTTGGTTTAATATCTTTAGTTTTTCTAAAACGTTATGGATGAAGTTTCCTGATGATCTGGCCTAAGCAACCAGTGAAATGCGCATAGGAATAGCTTATCCCATCAACAATAAATTTCAAGTGTTTTTATCAGTAATAAAAACTGGGAATTAAGCACGAATAACAAAATCTTTTGAAATTAAAATTTTGTATTCCCAAAACTTGAAATTACTTTTTTGATAATAAACGGGCAGTGCACGGCCTAAAAAAACACTTAATTGTCAACATCTTTTGTAAAGTTGTTGTTGTTGTTTTTATTTTGTTTTTCTTAACCTACTTACAACTACAATTAATGTTGAGAGAATTTCAACTAATTGTAGTGGGGAATGTAAGATGAGATAAACCCACTGTTTATTGTTGATGTGTTTTGTTTAAGCTTTGATATTATTACAAGTAGAACTGTTGCTATAAGTCTTATACGCTTAACAGTTTTATTTGGTTTAATATCTTTAGTTTTTCTAAAACGTTATGGATGAAGTTTCCTGATGATCTGGCCTAAGCAACCAGTGAAATGCGCATAGGAATAGCTTATCCCATCAACAATAAATTTCAAGTGTTTTTATCAGTAATAAAAACTGGGAATTAAGCACGAATAACAAAATCTTTTGAAATTAAAATTTTGTATTCCCAAAACTTGAAATTACTTTTTTGATAATAAACGGGCAGTGCACGGCCTAAAAAAACACTTAATTGTCAACATCTTTTGTAAAGTTGTTGTTGTTGTTTTTATTTTGTTTTTCTTAACCTACTTACAACTACAATTAATGTTGAGAGAATTTCAACTAATTGTAGTGGGGAATGTAAGATGAGATAAACCCACTGTTTATTGTTGATGTGTTTTGTTTAAGCTTTGATATTATTACAAGTAGAACTGTTGCTATAAGTCTTATACGCTTAACAGTTTTATTTGGTTTAATATCTTTAGTTTTTCTAAAACGTTATGGATGAAGTTTCCTGATGATCTGGCCTAAGCAACCAGTGAAATGCGCATAGGAATAGCTTATCCCATCAACAATAAATTTCAAGTGTTTTTATCAGTAATAAAAACTGGGAATTAAGCACGAATAACAAAATCTTTTGATAATTTTTAAAATTTTAAATATCCTTAAGTTCACATCTTTCTTTGTCTATTTATTTTAAGCTTTTGATTCGGCAAATAATTTCCATAAGAATTAACATTTTAATAGTATGTATTTCAAACACAAACATTTAAATACTTTACTTACATGCAAAGTACATAATGGCGTATGATTAATAATAATCATGCTTATTATCAAGTATACGCCCGCAAGGTGTATGTGTTTGCGCCTTTAAGCCTATTTTAATAAAACATTTAATATCTTCTTCGTTCACTTTTAAGTGACATTAATGTTAGTAATAAATTATTATAAAAAGCAAACTTTTCTACATTAGATTATCTCTGAAAGCAATTTAAAGCACTTGTCGTAACACATAAAATTCATAAATTTCTTTGTTTTTATTAACAATAAAAAATATTTTAATTTTATTTTATATATTTTGTCTTGTATGAGACTTTTTTCCAGAAAAAATTCACAACAATTTCATATTTCTAGTACTTTGTGTAACGCCTCTCTCATAACTTTTGAAAAAGTATAAAACAAATAATAACAAGTTTTAAAACAGGTAACATTTCGTGTAAATTATATTGACTGAATTTTTTTCTGTTGAAACCAAAAGAAAAACAAAGTTCATGAAAAAAGTGTAAATTTTTCTGGGTGGAGTATGTTTTTAGCCCCTTAAGCAAACTATAACTTGTTTAGAAACTCATATGCTTCACTAACTAGTTGGGAACAGTAATGCCTGCAATAAGAGCAGTGGCACTCAAAAAGGTTTCAATGAACTAATTTTTCAATAACTTTTTAGGAAAGCTAAAATAGAAAAAATATTACAAAAAAAAAAAGCTTAAATAGAAAAAAAGTTTATAAGTTATAAATTCATAGGGTTGTACACTTTAGTTATTAGACAGGCAGTCCCATTCACTTGAAATTTTTATAAACTTTTTTTTCTACAACAAAAATACTAGCAAAACTCTTTTGCATTTGGGATATATTTTATATTATAATGTCTATATTAAATTTTGTAAAAAATAAAATACTACTACATAAACAAATTTGAATAAATTGATATTTCTTAACTTTTTATATGATTTTCTTGCTAGTTAAAGCTTATTTAATTTTTCTTAATGACTGTCTGCCGTATTCATAGAAAATAAAATAAGTTTTAAATTTGTTTAAAGGGCAAATGTTCATAAAATTTTTTCTTAAAATACAATTCAAATCCATTTTATTTTTTTATAATTACTGCAGTGTATTTATAAATCGACTTTAATCCCACATTATATTCATTAAAAGTATAATAATTATACTTTATTTTTGTTTTCCTGTTTGGTTTCTATGGTCTAAATGGTAAAAGTTATTACGTTTTTATTTTTAAAACACAAGTTAAAAAAAAATACATTAATGCAAAAAACAACATATTCGTATAACCAACGAAACAACCACCTTCATTTCGTTATCATAAATAAAAATATTTGTTTATTTATTTAAATGTTTGTTTTAAAACTACATTGAGTGCACATTTACGTATAAATATGGGTTTTTGTAACGGAGTTGCCAGAAAATTTTTGGCTTTCTCCCTTAAATTTTAAGATTGGATTCACCAAAGCAAAATCCTAACATCAAAATTTGAGTCCCCAGTTTTATAAAAGATAAAAATGTTACGGGAATTAAAGGCATTAAGAAAATGTTCAGCGATATGTTAAAAATTGATTTTTAAGCAATACAGGGCGGGTCCATTAGTCCGTGACTTTTTAAATGACGTTTTAGGACAAAAAATATCATTTTATTTTTTAAAGTAGTTCAAGTTTTCTCCAACTTTTTAATCCCATCAAACAGAGAAAAAATATTTTTTAATATAGTCACCTCTTACAAATAAAATAAATAAATACATACAACCATAATATTATTGTGACTTCGTGGTGGAGGACTAATTTTACCATAATATGGTTGCCGGCGATAATGTGGTTAAAATAGCCATAATATGTTATCAAAATAATTTTTGGGAATACCAAATTTTCAATTAACAAGATTTTGTTTGTCGTGCTTAATTCCCAATTTTTATTGTTGATTAGTAATATGTTTAAAAATTTTCGTTAAAAATAAAATGTAAGAAAAGTTTTTTTATTTAATTGGTATTTTGTTTAAGCTTTAATATCGTTGCAAAAAAGACTTTTTGAGTGTTTGCATTTCTCATTCACTCTGGAGTCTTGTTTGCTAATATCGTTGGCTTTTCTAAAAAGTTTTTGGTGAATGTTTCCTGATGATCTGGCCTAAGAAACCAGTGAAATGTGCATAGAAACTCGCTTATCACCCAACTTTAAATTTTAGTATTTTGGGAATTAAGCACGACAAACAAAATCTTAGTATTAAAAAAAATTTTGTATTCCCAAAAATTACTTTGATAAGAAAATTTAAAAAGAACCAGTTAAAGAACAAAAAGGTACCAAAAAAATCCCTTTTTACAGATTCTGATTTACTGAGGACCTTGGGTGTTAAATTTTATGTTTCTATTAAAAATACTAACGGAAATTCAAAAAGTACCATTTAAAGAACAAAAAAGTACCATAAGCCCTTTTACAAATTCTCATTCGCTAAGAAACTTTCACGTTTCTTTCACTCAGAACCTTGCGCGTTTTATTTTATGTTTCTAGGTCCAATACTAACGAAAATTCAAAAAAAAAAAACAGTTAAAGAACAAAAAAGTACCAAAAAAATCACTCGCAAGTTCTTATCCACTGAGGAAATCGCATGTTGAATTTTATGTTTATAGGTAAAATATAAACTATAATTTAAGAAAGTTCCAATTGTAAAACAAAAAGCTAAAGAAAGGAATTTAATTTCCCATATTTCGCCCTTTTTGGTACTTCTTTTCTCCCCATTTATCAAGAAATTAAAAATTTTAGTGTGAGCTCATAAATTAATATGTATATGTCAATGAATGGAGAGAAATGTTTTGTAAAAAAGTACCAAAAATAGTTAAGACTTTCTCCCCTTATACTTTCAAATTTTGAAATAGTATCGAATTTCGAATGTGATATAAATTTTATTTCTATGTTTATTGGCTTAAAAGATAGATGGGGTGACAAAAAAGTTCCAATATACAGGTTTTACCCGTTTACTCCCTAAAAGGATCGAATTTTAAAAAAGTGTTAGACACCTGTCCGCTTATTTTTCTAAAGAACATTTTTGTTGTATCTCTTTTAGTTCTGGAGATATACGGTTTTTACTCCCGTAACATTTCCTTTTTTAAAAATCCCGTCTTGGTATATCCATTTGGGAAGAGACCAACCTCCAAATTTTAAGTGTTTAGGCTGTACGATGATAAATCAGTCGTTACAATTTTATATATATATATATACCTATATATATATTTATTTATATATATATATATATATAGGTAGATTAATTATTAAAAATTTTATTTCAAAGTAAAAGAAATTTTTAAAGTATGCCAAATATTTTAAATATTAATCAAAATAATTTTTACACGTTACTGCCTTTTCCTAAGCACGGCAGTTTAAGTTCGTGTTCTTTGTCCATTGTTTTTATAATTTTCTAATAAAATCCGCGAATCCGGATGAAGTTGCAACCTTAGAAGGATAATTATCAGAACAATTTTCCTGAAAAACAGGAAGCATTTCCCGCAAGAAATATACTGCCTCTTAACCAAAAGTCAATCCGCTTCGTGCTCACCGGGGGTTTCAGATCGTGGACATCTCTTGGGATCTGTCAATTTTGGCTTATGACCCAGGTATTGGCTGCGCTTGATTATGCCCCGGAGGGTGAAACACCAAAAGGTGAAATATCGCCAAGAAGGTCCCTACCCACCTCAGAAGGCACATTAGAACAAATAACATTGTATAATAGTACACGGTTGCATTGTAGAATGCATTTCAAAAAGCGAGTTGCTTTGAAACTGACGTTTACTTCTTAAAAAACTTTGTATTAATATAAAAGATTTTGTTATTCGTGCTTAATTCCCAGTTTTTATTCTTGATAAAAACAGTTGAAATTTATTGTTGATGGGATAAGCTATTCCTATGCGCATTTCACTGGTTGCTTAGGCCAGATCATCAGGAAACTTCATCCATAAAGATTTTAGAAAAACTAAAGATAATAAACCAAATAAAACTGTTAGGCGTATAAGAATTATAAGCAACAGCTCTACTTGTAACAATATCAAAGTTTAAACAAAAACATCAACAATAAACAGTGAGTTTATCTCTTCTTACATTCCCCACTACAATTGATTGGAATTCTTCCAACATTAATTGTAGTTGTAAGCAGGGTTGTCAGATTTTTTTTCACCTTCATCGCCAAATAGTATACTGAAAATCGCCAAAAATCGCCAAATTTATCCTTATTCTAGTAGTGTGTTTATATAATAGTAGAACATCGCCAACTTGAATTCTGTAATCTGTAAATCATTAATCGCAATCGCAAGAAGTTTAGTGACTTTAAATTGCAAAAGTATGCTGAAGGGAACTAGAATTTATGTAATCATAAGAAGGCTGATTATCTTAAAACCTACAACTTGTGAGATCAGTTAATTGAATTTTGCCAAAACATTAATTTTATCAAGCATGTAAATTGAGAAGCGTGATTTTTTATGTGAATATAAGCCAGAATATGGTAAAATTTTGTATTTATTTAAAGCAAAGGATAAGGAATTTGAATTGGAATACTTAAAGCCAACTCAATCTTCTAAACAAATTACATGAATTATTTTTAAAAATTACCTTCTAACACAGATTCGTTTTCGATTCTATATAAAATCAGGGTTTTCAAAAATTTCAAGTGAATATTTAATAGTTTGAGGTTTAAAAGAAATATTTGATTTTATTTCGTGTAAAAGTTCGCATTTTTTCACATTGCGCTTGATACTGCTGTATAGAATCTCATATCAATGCAACTTTTTTTAAACAATTTTCTGATTTTCTTTCGCTATTAATTCAACTATATTTGCGTTTTTAAAATTTATTTTGCAAAATAAGTTTTTCGGTAAAGGTCCGATTATTGATAACTTCTGATCAGAAAAATGTGCAAAAATCTAAGAAAGCTTAAGCTTTATTCCAAATTTCTATGGAAACAATTCTTAAATGTTTTCAATGTAATTATCTGGCAATATAATCAATTTATCATTTAAAACAATCGCATTCGTATTGCGATTTTAAAATTTGTTAAAAATTTAAAGAAAAATCTTAGCCCGTACTTATAAATTTATTCATATAAATATGAAAAAAAGTTAAAATGTGTTTTAGAAACCGCCAAATAATCGCCCACTTTTTTAAATTTCGCCAAAAAAAATCGTCATGTCGCCAAACACAAAATTGCATCGCCAGTTAGGTTTATAAATCGCCGCGATTGGCGAAAATCGCCACATCTGACAGCACTGGTTGTAAGTAGGTTAAGAAAAAACAAAATGCAAAAAAACAACTTGCAAAAGCATGTTGCCAGGTAAGTTTTTTCTTAGGCCGTGCACTTTCCAGTTTTTTATCATAGAATAAAGCACGAATAACAAAATCTTTTATATTAAAATATTGTATTCCCAAAAATTACTTTTGATAATAAACTTTATATTTCTCATTTTTTCTAGCCTTTTTTTCAAATGAAAAAGATTAGAGAAATATTTTAATAATATATATCCACATATTGCATTAGCTCCTTATCTTCTACGAAACAGTAGATATCTCGAAAATGAATGCTGATTACTCTAATTTAATATCAATTTCGGTATCTGGCAGCACCGATTTTTATTGAAAAATAAACATTTGCACACAAACACATTTCCATAAAAAAGACTATAAAATGTTCTGTTTGGTTAAACAAAAAACGAAAAGAAACAAACAAAACTGTTATAAAAATACGCATTTGGATATGTTTCTGCAATATACATTCATTTAACACGACTTTAATAAACCCATATAATAAAAATAGTACTGCATATTTGTTGGTATATATGTGGTATTCAGGTGAAATATTTTATTGCATAAAAGTATACATACATAGTTATTCACATGAACATTAGAGAGGTCCCATTTTTTATTGTGTCTTAACTTTTATTAACATAATTGAATGAAATTAATATTCATATTAAGTTAAGAAAGTAAGAGTATTCGCGAGTTTTTTAAACGAGATTTTCCCCATAAGAACCACCATCGCACAAGTCCTACGTATTTTGAGGAAAACCCAACCCTGTCATGATAAGTTTTTATTGTTTTTTAAAAATGTTCAAACAATAATTAGATGGGGAAAGCATTTTTGTCAAAATATTTAAGACTTGTTTGACCCATAAGCAAAGCCATTAGATTTATTAGTGAAACTTTTCTCAGGCAGTCAGTTTTTTTATACTCAGAAACCTTGATATGTGTTTATATGATTTAAGGCCCAACTATAATATGCTTAAGCAATTGTGCAAATACATATCGCTCATTTGCTGCAAGACCAGCATAACTCAAAAAAATCCATTTCGAGATAAACGCATTTAAAGTTTTTGATTTGCTCTAAGTACTTAGAAAAAAAGAAGACACATTCTCTTCAAACTGCGAAAGTAAAAAAGATATAAAG
This sequence comes from Pollenia griseotomentosa, assembly GCA_963931875.1. Taxonomy (NCBI): domain Eukaryota; kingdom Metazoa; phylum Arthropoda; class Insecta; order Diptera; family Polleniidae; genus Pollenia; species Pollenia griseotomentosa. Next base: position 38,919,337 of record OZ007563.1, on the reverse strand, counting down.
ATGAATTTAATACACAACATAAAGAAAAACAAAGCGAACAACTCTGCATCTCTAACTCCAAAATTCAATTTTTTGCGCTATGCCGGTCTTGCAGCAAATGAGCGATATGTTTCATATGTGCCGAACCATATTGAACTTAAGAAAACTTTTGGGTTAATTTTATAAAACTGGCATTTGCTTAAGCAAGGTGCGAAACAGATCGCACTTTCTGTACGGAATAAAATATTTTTTGATTTTATTTTTGTTTTTTTTTAAATGCTTTTTTAAATTTTTTTTGTAATCAAAATAATTTTTGGGAATACAAAATTTTAATTTAAAAGATTTTGTTAGTCGTGCTCAATTCCCAATTTTTATTCTTGATAAAAACACTGACATTTATTGTTGAAGGGATCAGCTATTCCTATGCGAATTTCACTAGTTGATTAGGTCAGATCGTCAGGAAACTTCATCTAAAGATTTTAGAAAAACTAAAGACAGTAAACAAATAAAACTGTTAGGCGAATAAGAATTATAAGCAACAATTTTTTTTACAATATCCAAGTTTAACTTTGATATTGTTACAAGCAAACTGTTGCTTATAATTCTTATTCGCCTAACAGTTTTATTTGTTTACTATCTTTAGTTTTTCTAAAATCTTTAGATGAAGTTTCCTGACGATCTGTCCTAATCAACTAGTGAAATTCGCATAGGAATAGCTGATCCCTTCAACAATAAATGTCAGTGTTTTTATCAAGAATAAAAATTGGGAATTGAGCACGACTAACAAAATCTTTTTTGTTAATTTCTAACAATAGCTTAAGCCAGCTTATGCATATTATAGTTGGGTCTTTAGTATTAAGAAAAATACAAATGGCTTTTATGTAAATTAAATTAGTTTTGCTTCATTATTGAATTAATTTCGCATACAATGTGCCCTGCGGAAAGTTGTTTCCACTTGCATAATTTATTTAAATTTAATATTGAGAAAAATAAAACAAATCAATACACGTTCGTGTTATTGCATAAATGTTAAGACTTAATAAACATGCTTTGCTTATTTTTTAAAAGCCATGCTCTCTCGGCTTATAAGAATAATAGCCGTATTTGTCTTTATTTTACTTATTAAATTAACAAATTTTTTTAACAAATCAGAGAAGAAAGTGTCCAACCTATTGTAACAAACAATTTAACATTCCCATACAAAATAAAAAATATTTATAATGCCTTCTGGTTGACTTCATTTACTAAATTCACAGATGTTGATGTTGTTTTGACAGTGAGATTAAATAAAAAAAAGGGAAAATATTGTCTCATAAGGAATAAAGGACGTTTTACACTATAATACAAATGAAGAAGCTTTCATTGAGATAGCGAAATATTGGATAAATTTTAAAAAAATATTCTTTATATAAAACGGACCTTGAGCTTGAGAAATTATTGAAAGGAAATTTTCCAATGCTTAATTTTTTTCACTTACACTATTCACGTAAATAATGTCAGTTTTCAAAGCGAGAAATAAGCTTATTTCGGATATCTAAAGAAGAATATCTAAGAATTTCAAACAAAAATATTTCTTAGAAATATAAGCGCTACACTATGAATTCTCCCTAACATTACTGCTTCCGAGGGTAAATATTTGTAATTATAAATTTCGTTCAAAATGTACGGCCTATTTTGACTGTAGGTGGGCCAAAAAGTTTTTTAAAACGAATATTTGGCTTTTTTGAACCACAACCAAGTTAGGCCAAATTTTGTTACCCACACCACAATAGTTTAGAGAGTATTGTGCGCTTGTGTTGATGTTTACAATACCTTTAAATATTGCGGGTACACCCACCTCTAAGTATACCGATTTATGTCCGTCCATCCGGCTGGCTGATCGTCCATGTAAACCTCGTGTGCAAGATACATGTTGCAATTTTAAAGATTATTTGATAAAATTTGGTACACATGTAGATTTTAATTGATTAACAGATTGTTCTTGCCTGTAAGGCATCTTATAATGTTGGTATTTAGATTAAATTTGGTCCAAACTTATTTGAATGCAACCAAAATCATCTGACGAAATTGTATTGGAATTGGTTCGTAAGGGCCAATGCAGTATAAGGCCGTTATATATGTGCATTAGGGTGGCAGCGAAATGTATGGAGCAATTTTTTTGTATTAATATTGATGTCTCCCGGGCGGAATATTGTGCCACATGGTCTAAAATTCATGTCGAAAAAATTTCAGCCAAATCGGATAACTTTAACCCGTGCCCCTTTGAGGTCAAAGTTCAAATGATAAAAAAAAAAATTCCATACAAGCAAAAATTTTTTTTTTTGATTTTTTTTTTTTTTTTAATATTAGTTAGCTTTATTAGCTTATTAACAACAAAAAATTTCATTTCGATCGGACAAGATTTTCAGTTTCAAAAGTGACTCTGAAAAAAAATTTTCAGGCTTACTCTAAAAAATTTTCAACATTTTTTTTTTTTAGTTTTGACAAGCATACATTAAAGATATTTTGTCGCTCTCAATAATAGGTTTTTTAAACTTTTTTTGTGACGTCGTAATTTTGTTTATTAATAGGGCCAAAAACTGGATTTTTCCAGTTTTTTACCCCAATTTAGAACAAAAATGCGATGTCGAAAAAAAATTTTTAAAAAAAATTTAAAAAACCTGGTATTAAGAGCAACAAAAAATTTTTAATGTGTGCTTATCAAAACTAAAAAAAAATTTTTTTTTTAAATTTTTTAGAGTAAGCCCCTAACAAGCCTCAAATTTTTTTTTCTGAGTCACTTTAGAAACTGAAAATCTTGTCCGATCGAAATTAGATTTTTTGTCGTTAATAAGCTAATAAAGCAAACTAATATTAAAAAAAAAAAAAAACGAAATTTTTTTTTTTTTTTGCTTGTATGGAAATTTTTTTTTTTATCATTTGAACTTTGACCTCAAAGGGGCACAAGTTCAAGTTATCCAATTTGGCTGAAATTTTTTCCACATCAGTTTTAGACCATGTGGCACAATATTCCGCCCGGAAGATGTTGAAAATCCAAAGTTGAACAGTGTTGGTAATGTGGTTTTTGTTGTTGTTTTTGTTATACCCTTCACTACAAGTGGTGGATTTTATTTGTAATGTGTTTAATTTTACGCATACACATACACATCAATACATGTATATGATATGCCGCTCAAATAAAGAAACAAACTCATAGACTCAATGTATTTTAATTTAACGCTTCTTCAGTAAAAGCCTTCGTAGCCGAGTTGTTAAGTTCTCTCCTGAGACTGATGATATTGCCAGTTTGAATCTCAAAAAGAAATTTTGAAATTATAAAAAGAATTTCAAACATCAACTTTGGCAAAAGAGGAAACGGGCTTGGGAACATATATAAATTTTTTGTTTTTTTATATTCTTCGGCATGACGAAATGAAAAGTTGGCGTGGCTCAATTAATATTTATTTATACCTCTCTAAAGAACGTTATTTATGTATATAACTTTTTGTTCTTATCTCATCATGGTGAAGGGTATATAAGATTCGGCAAAGCCGAATATAGCACTCTTACTTGTTTTTTAATCACATAAAAGTTTTCGCATCAAACGCAATTACCAATTAGCAATGCCAGCACTCAGTAATGCTCGTTGGAATTCTGACACTTTTGTCATACTCATTCCGAAATATCAATTGCAATTATTTTATATTTGTAAATTTATATGTGATGCTAAGGGCGAAGTTTGGTTTTCTGATCATACTATCAACAAAAATAATTTCGCCACACTACAAAAATCATTGTCGGGCTTTAGAGAAGCAAATTAATGTTTTCTCAGACATTGGGACAAAAAGCATCAGTTATTCCGAAAGGAGGCAACCTCCTATTGGGCCAAAGACCTATTGGATAGACCTTACTAGGAGCTAGAATAAAAAGAGAACTGTTATGTTCAGTTAAACGCATAAGAGAAGGTGCAAAGTTAGACAACGTTTGTTGCCACACTTTAAACATATCGGATATACCAAAATAAGTTGGTATATGCGCAAGATGAAAATTACATAATTGAAATTATAAACAGTTGTAACAACTTTATTTAATGGCGATTTATTTTCTGAGAAAAATATGTTACATGAGATACTTTCTAATGCTACCTATAATCATTCGAAGTGTTACGTGTTGTGCAACTTTCGTAGAACAAAATTAGCTGATTTTATTTACAACTATTACACTTTTATCAATAATGTACTTTATGAGCGATTTTTAAGGCTATTTGAGCGGTTTCTGCACGCTTTTACGGTTTGGCAACAAATTTTGACATCACTAATGGCTTAGAAAAATTAAAACGATTATAATATACATAGACTTTTTTTCATTTTTATATATAAATATTTTTATATTTTGTTTTAAAACAATCTTTTTACAAAATTATGAGCGCTACGAAATTTGACAAAGAAAATAAAACATTGGTTCTATAAAGAAAGTAAGTATCAGAGAGCTGCAAAATCAACTATTTTTGTTGATTTATTTATACGCTTAAATTTACATTAACTCTATGCCTGCAAAACAAAGTTCAACTTTGGTAATTTTGACATCGTTTTGTACACATTTGATTTGTGCATGTGTGAGTTTTTTATTGAAAGTGCTTTGTTGGCATTTATTGTTGGCGCACGCAATAACACAAACTCCTCTTAGTCAAAAGGCAAACATTCTTATGCTTTTGCATTCACGTAGTCATTGTCCACTCGATGAGGCAACGTCGAACTAAATTAGTATGAGTACGAGTCGCTTTGTTACATTAGCGTTAACAGCAATAACAAGAATAGCAACAACAATAACAACAATCCATTGTTGTTAAGAATTGATAAAAAATAAAAACAGCCTTCTTTTTCTATGGAAATTGTTTGTACCTAGTGCGTTTGCGTTTCATTTAAATTTTTTTTCTTGTACTACATAGCAACTGCTGAATACCTACATGAGTAATGATTGTTTGATTTCTGGCTTTTTTGTTTTTTTATTTCTTTCTTTACCAAAACAATCATTGTCGCACCGAACACACAAACATCTTAATTAAAAAACGAAGCTAAACGATGGTATAAATAACAAAGCACGATGTGCATTGTTTGAATGACTGCAAACCATCAGCGAATGTGTGCAGTTGCGCAAGTTGGATTGTATGACCGAAAGCGAGTGTATTTGTTGGTATTCATTAAATACGATTTTTTTGCAATCGCACAAAGCCGTTCTCTGGTAAGTATCAAAGTTGTTTAAAAGTACAAGTAAGGGTAAAATATGCAACATGTTTTTCATCAACTTAATCACAAAGAGCTTGAACATTTTTCCCACACTTGTATTTTTTGTACAAACGAACACAAAAATTGTGAACATGTTACATTAAAGCAACCTATTTCTCAAAAAAGAAATCGTCATAAAATATATTATAATTGGGCTATTCACAAGGTGTGCTATCAAGTCATATCGTCATAATGTCCTAAATAACATTTTACAATTGTTTAAAAAAAATATTGTTGTGTTTGAAACAAAATAAAAATTTTAATGCTGTGTTCATTATTTCGTCTTAAATGTACATTAGAAATCTAAATTATAAGCGCTTACCCACAGCAGTCATATATATTTCTTGTAATTATTTTAAGACATATGATATTACCACTTTATGACTACCTTGTGAATAGCCCAAATGTAACATTATAATAAGTGTTTAAATTAAACAAAATTAATGTGTAAAAACAATTTCAAACGTAAATTTTTTATTATATTCATAAAAATAAATGTTACAAAACTAGCACTTTTGTTTTTCACTGTAAAACAATTTAGCACTTTTTTTTGTCTATTTAGCACTTTAAATTTGAATTCTTCTGTCAAGCCTGTTAAATATTATAAAGTTGATTCAATCCCGAATTCGTTCTTGTAATATACCAAAAGTGAAATTAGAAGGAGAATTTTATTATGATTGATCTACTTACCCGTATAACACCTCACAGAAATTTAAATCATAAAACACCAGCATAATTCCCGATATGGTGTTTACTTTTAAAACTTAATGTATAACTGAAAATATAAACTAAATGAGAAGCAAGAATTTTCCATTTTACTTTTTAAACATGAAAATAATGTGTTTTCGTCATGTTCTGTTGTTTTTGTTGTTTCTACACACAACAAGCAAATCGTTTTTTAACTAGTTGTGTGGTGTTGTTGTAGTTTCTGCAACAAAATTTGATAAGTTAAATGAGATTTAAATGCTCACTTTGTAATTTTACTTTCAGAGTGGTACTACCAACGAAAAGTTTAGTCTTTTTTTTATATGGTTTACAAATTTTGTACTTATTTTAAGAAATTCCGAGACTGATTTTGGAAAGTAATCCCATTAAGGATTGTTTTAAGTACGTTTAAGTGCTATTCGTATTTGAATTTTTGAGTAAGGCTCGTACTTAAAGGAAGTATAAAAAATTTAATTTAAAACGAGTGTTTTTCTTTCTGTGCAGGTGCTCATGTTAATCTGTTTTTTCATCACCTGGCCTGCATACAAGGTCCATACGAAATAATCTAGGTTGATAAAATTGAGAAAAAATTATCTCTATATAAAGGGTGTTTTTTTTTTTTTTGAGTGATACAACCAGGGCTGTGGAGTCGTTAAGAAATAGTTATAACTCCGACTCCGACTCCTTTTGCTGAAATTTTTTAAGTACGACTCCGACTCCAACTCCGACTCCTACTCTAACCTAGCATTATTTAAGAGACTAGTTTTTATTTGACTTTAAACTCTTTTTTAATTTAGTACCTGTTAAATGGTTAAATATAGCAAGAAAATGATTCTGTAAAAATTTCAAATCGATATTTTAATTCTAACGTGCCGCGCATTGAGCTTTAACCTACTAGTTACTAGCATATAAGTAGGAAAGCTGCAAAATATTTTATTTGGATTTTGGAAAAAATGTAAAAAAACATATACCGCCCGATTCAATAGACCAAATGAGTTGAACTTTTTTAATTCTAAAGTGTTATGACTTATAACTCAACAGTTTAGAAATTTAAACCAACTAAAATATAGAAAAATAATGGATTTAATTTTGGAACGAACGAGTTTTGTTACGAACTTTCGAAAGAAACGAGTTTTGCTTCAATCCGTATGGGATCATTGAACTTTAGTATATTTTAAAGGTTATATTAATTTATTAAAATTATGCAAACAGTGCTAAAAAATGTAAAAACAGTTCTGTAGGGGAGAAATAAACTACACCAATTCACATCTTTTTCAAAAAACGTTTTTTATACTGTTGGAATTTATAGATGTGTGAATTTCTATAAGTCCTATCTAATGTAGCTTTCGAGATAGAAAAGTTGAAAACAACACCAAGTCCAATTGGCTTAGACGTTAAAGGCATCAAGAACTCGCCATTGCATTTTTCCGTTCCTAATTCAATATTATTATTGTCCAAGACCGAAATTTGAAATTGCAAGTCTTTATTATCTCTCCAATTTTCCCTAAAGTGAGTAGATAAAAGTATTCTCAAATCATTTTTGGGGTAATCCCCACATTGATGGGAATTATATCTGGAACAATGTCATGTATTTTTCCGAGTTCCTTTTCCTTTTATTCTATTATAATTCACCTTGAAGGTTGGAACTTAAAATGTAGTTCACTTAATGCTTTCACCACAGGAGCTACAGCTGATTTCAAGTCATATTCATGAACATGGCTACAAAAATATTTGTTAATATACGATAAATAAAAAACAAAATCTTTACAAATCTATTTCATTAACGATGTCTTGGCGAAATTCAAATAGTGAACCCGCTGGTTTTTGTTACAGAAATTTGAGGTCACATTAAAACATAGAAAAGGACATGCTTCGATACAATCTATAACTATTCTTATAAATTGTCAAAATAAGATGTTATCTCAATTTTTTAATTTTTGATATGAAAAGTATACTGGTCCTTATTTTCTGACTTCACAATTTTAAGAAGCAGACCCTCTTATGGCCAATTCCACTAATTTATTTAAAATCAATTTATGTTTAAAATTTGTTTTTTTATGTCAAATTAAAATAAAATTATAAGAAAAATTATATTTAAATATGAATTGATATTAAAAAAGAATTGGAGAAATTGGTCATTAAAATTTTTTATTTTGAAAAATATTGGAAAAATTTTAATGCAAAAAAGTCGGAGTCGGAGTCACTAGTTTTTGTGGGTACTTCGACTCCGACTCCGGTACAAAAACCTCAACTCCGACTCTTCAACTCCGACTCCACAGCCCTGGATACAACTTTGCTTTATCCCTGCTTTATTTGACCACCCATTTAACAGCTGATAGTTGCTTTTTGTTTAGTTTGCTTTGACATTTCATTATAAATCGACTTACACCAGAGCAACGTGTGCAAATTATTGAAATTTTTTATCAAAACAATTCGACAAATGGGCTGAAGCACAAATTGATATTGATTTTGAATTTCCCCATTTCTGGTTGAATGGGTACGTAAATAAGCAGAATTGTCGCATTTGGAGTGAGGAGAATCCACAAGCTTTTGTAGAAACAGCGTTACATCCACAGAAAAATAACTTTTTGGTGGGCTTTATGGGCTGGCGTAGTCATTGCCCCATATGTCTTCAAAAACGATGATGGTCAGAATGCGAAAAGTTGTTGAAATTGCTGTTCCAGATTGCGCTTTCTACGCGGCAGCCGTGGCGGCCACATGACCGAAATCATATTTGAACATTAATGTCATAAAATGTTCTATCGAATAAAGACCGTTTTATTGATATCAAAAATATATAACTATGTTTTATTATAATTTAAACTTGTATCACTCTATAAAAAACACCCTTTTTGATATTTCAAATGGCTTATCAAATCGGGGAAATCGACCTATTACTTCCCCTAAGCAGGGGAAAAAGAATTGGATCGTTTGGATACAAAAGTTTAACATTATCTTAGTATCTCTCTGGAATTTTATGCTCCATAGCTTTCAACTTTTAAGTAACGCACGAAAATTTAAGGAAATATTTTTAAACTGTTTTCAGCATAACAATTTGAAACATAGTTTTTTGATTATTTGAGATAAAACTTCATATGATTAAATTATTTAAAATTTGTTTGATTTTAATTGGTTTTGCTTTATGTATAAAAATTGTAATTAGTTATTAAGTTGTTCTCAGTTCCATACTGCAAAATAAAACTCTAAGTCTTGTGTATGGAGCAATTCAATTAAATAAATAAAAAAAATATATCAAGAAAAAAATTCAAGCGCCCATTTAAAAATATTTTCGAATTAAGGAGCTGGACACGAGCGCCCATACCATATGAGCTGGGGAGTTATGTTCTTTTCGATACTATAGCGAAGGGCATATAAGATTCCGCACAGCCGAATATAGCACTTTTACTTTTTGCTTCCCTTCTAATTTGTTGGCCACACAACACAAGGTACATCCTTTCTTAACTAAGCCATTGATTTATAATTCTGGATAATTCTTATTTAACTAGCAAGTATTGTTTTTCCATTATTTTTTTTATCTTAGAATTTAAATAAGAAGCTGAAACTGAGAGTTAAATAACTAGCACAACCATTAATATGAAGGGTAAACATTTTTTTACATTTTTTTGTCTATTTGGCCAACATGCAACCTGTGATAAGGCTGATATTTTTTTATAAATTTAATTTATCAGTCTATTACTTTGACTGTTGCCTGAACTTACCGTTTTCCATACATTTTCCTAAAAGACAAGTTCAAATAAATACAAGTGAATAAATGTTCGTACGTATCTCATGGCTCTTGCAGTTTAAAGGTGCAAAACACGTCTTCTAACACTTTCGAGGACATGCACAAATGTCATGAATTCTAATGTTGATTTCAAGTACAGCAAATAGAAGTGTTGTAGAAAGGAAAAAAGTATATTTTACGTGGCTTATCTTCACTCTTAATTTCCCACTGAAAACAAGACTTGGTTTAACAGCAAACGATGATTGTTTTGTGCAATAGAAGTTTATAAAATAAAGTGAATGAATGCCATTTCTTTTTTCAAATTTTTTTGGCGAAACGCATTCCCTTTTGTCATACTCCAACACTTGTTATTGTCTAAGTAGCAAGTGTCAAATTAAAAGTGTTGAATAACGACGACATGGCCAGTTGTTCTTTTTCTACCCGAGTCTTTTTTGACTTTTTTTAACTTTTTCGTGTTTTGTTTCGCATTTTTAACATTTTACGCGCACAATGTTGAAAAAATTAATGATTGTACTTGTTTTTTCTAGTATTATATGACATTGTTGTTTAACTTTTTTTTTAAGTTTTTTGTTTAGCTGTCAAATAAATTTGTAATGCCTTTCGAGTAGAAGTTTTAAGGTGTTTTCAACAGGAAAAAGCAATTTTGAAGTTTGGTGTAAAATTGTTAGAATTTGTATTAAATTTAATATAAACTTTGTCTTGCTAGATAAAGAAAACTGATTAGAAAGGTAGAAATAACTGATTAAGAACATAAAAACAGAGATAAAAACTTAACCCCTATAAAAAACGATTATAGAATTTAACAAAGGTTTATTTATTTGCTTTGTTTGCCTTTATTAAATGCAGACAAACTGAAAGCTTCGCGAAATTAACATGAGAGTCAAGAATTTTTAAATAGTAAAGAAAAATAATATTAAAAATATTTTTATAAATAATTTTTAAGTTTATTTTTTATTCGACCTTTTTATTTTAACATAAAATAAGTAATTAATTAAGCTCGAGGTCCAGACCTCGTCCTGGACCTCGAGCTTAATTAATTACTTATTTTATATTTTTATAAATGCTTATATTTATTTACGTTTACGCCTAAGAATATTTGAAAAAAAAATCAAAAAAACTGTGACCAGTAAATTGATTAAACTTCAGCTATATTTTTAACAATTTCTATTGATTTACTAAAATTTATTTGTAAGAAGGTGATTGTATAATGTAATTTAAAAGCTGTTACATGAAGCTTGATCTAGCCAAACGTTTTTCAAAAGGAAATAATTTTTTACACTGAAATAAAAGGCGTCATAACGTTGATGTATTTTGACATCAGGGGCCTAATTGTGGCAGTCGTGATCGAGTACTTTCTCGATTCGAAAGCAATTTTATTTCAGCCGATACTGAACGAATCGAAATTATATTTTCCGTATTGTGAAGCTCAAACTAATGCTTTATAACACTGAAAAAATAATTCCGATTCGTTCAGTATTGACTGAAATAAATAGATATTAAATTGTTTTCGAATCGAGAAAGTACTCGATCACGACTGCCAGAATCAGGCCCCAGTACTATAACAAGTGTTTTCGTTTTTGGTCCCATGACACCTTTCATTATTGTAACATCGCTTGGCCAAATTGTCATCAGGTGAAATTATGTTATCAATGGAATGACATATCGGCATGACAGAAATCACGAATCGGAGTCAGTTTATTAAAAACTGTCATCAGTGCGATGACTCAGTAACATGTCATGACAAACTGTCATTAAATTGAGTCATTGGAATTGACTCAAGCCAAAGTGAGAAAATATTATTATTTACTTACCCGTTACACATTTTCGTTTCATTTTTGTTGTATTCCGTAAAATATAACGAAATTTCATGATGACGTTCGTCATTGGATTGATGTCACTTTTTGCCTCATTGATGCCATTTGTAATAACATTGATGTCACAATTCTGATGTCAGGGCATTAACAATAAGAAGATGACTTTTTCTTGCATTCTCAGATCTTCCGATTATTATACAGGGTGGCGCATAATGAGCTTTATGGTTTAAATGGTTTTTAACTTTTTTATTTATGCGATTATTATAATTTTTTTTTTTTTTTAAATACAGTATGTTATTAGGGAATCCTGTAAGTGATGTCCATTTTCTGTTTTGCACATACGTGCTCTTTTTAGCATATTTTCCATAACTTTTCGCAAAATTTCGGGTGTAATGGCCATGATTTCATTTCGAATGTTGGTTTTTAGTTGGAGTATGGTTCTTGGTTTGTTAACGTAAACTCTTTCTTTCAAATAGTCCCAAAAAAAACTGTCAGGAGCTGTTTAATCTGGTGAACGTGGAGGCCAGTTAAAATTGCTTGTGCGCGAAATAATGCGTTCGCCGAATATGTCCCTTAACAAAGCCATTGAGGCACCTGCAGTATGTGCAGGTGTAATGATCGTGTAATTATTCAAAACTAATTCCCCAAGTCTCATTCACAAAATGCTGAAAAAAAACAAAGAAAGAATAATAATTAAAAAAGTTATAAAGAATTCAAACCATATAGTTCATTTTGCGCCACCCTGTATGATCGAAACTAAAAGCAAAAGGTACTTAAAGAAGAATAGTTTTCATACGGGATTTCCCGGGAAAAAAATCCCTGGCTCCTTCACCTTGTTCGGGAAGATAATCCCGGGAAATTTGTGCGGAAATTTTCGTGATTTTTTTTTATTTAATTATGGCAACTTTACTGCCGATATAATTGTCCAGAAATAGATGTGAATTCAAATCCGAAAAGTAAGACAATGTTAATTTTCAAGTAAGTAAAGGAAGAGTAATAATGTCAAACAATTCTGTTGATAAGCATTAATTACTAAAATCCTATTTTCAAGGAAATGTTTTGTGATATTTTGTTTAAATAATATAACTATTTTGATTTAATGTCTATGCTTTTGGCTTTGCAAAAGTAGAATTTTTCATGGTTATTGCATTTTTTATTGGTATTTTTTAATAGATCTTATGAATTGTTATATGTTTTTTGTTCAGAATTTGATATTGAAAAACTAACCCCGCTTTCCCAGAAAATGAAAAAGTGCGGAAAAAGAAAAACTCTACCTTAAAAGGACCACTATTTCACCTGGCCTTCAAACAGGTTTTCTTCTGCATTGTCACAATATAATCAGGGCTGTGGACTCGGAGTCGGAGTTGAAGAGTCGGAGCTGAGCTTTTTGTACCAGAGTCGCAGTCGAAGTACCCACAAAAACTCGCGACTCCGCCACCAAAATTTTTCGGCATAACAAAATTTCTAATATTTTCCAAAATAAAAAAATTTTAAGAGGGTCTGCTTTAAAAATTTTTAAGTCAGAAAATTAAGGACCAGTCTACTTTACATATGTAAATAACTATATTAAAGCTTAATGCGGCACGTGTTTGAATAAAAATATCAATTTTAAATTTTTACAGAAGCATTTTCTTGCTACATTCAACCATAAAATACATTAAAAAATAGTGGTTCAAGTTAAATAAGAAGCAGTCTTATATACATTTAGCATCAAGCTTTGAGTAGGAGTTGGAGTCGGAGTCGGAGTCGTACTTAAGAAATTGCAGCGGATGGAGTAGGAGTAAGAACTATTTCTTGACGACTCCACTGACCTGGATATAACGCGCAGAGAAGAACCAAGAATATTATTAAAAGCTACGTTTACATCTCCCAATAATACTAAGGACATTCAATAGTATAAAATCCTCGTTATCTTTTTCATTTAAAATTCTCTTTATTACAAATATTTCCTTAATATTAAATAAATATTATTTTCTTTAATAGCTTTTACTTTTCATTAAATGAAACCATATTTATAGGTATTAAACCATCTATTATTATTATTATCTTGATGCAGGCACAAATAATATATTGCCATAGTTGATGGTTGCTACCAATATGGTTTCACAATACTAGTAAATAATAATAATAAAAAGCTTGTAGCAAACCTTTCTCACTGTGGATTCAAGGATAAGAATATTTTCTTGGTTGTAAATAAACACAAATTGATTGAAATCCTTTTGACTAAATACAATTTATAAAAGAAGAGTTGTTATGGTTATTTAATGAATTTAATTTAATATGATTTTAATTATAACTTTAAATTTAACTCATTTTCTAAAAACATTTTGCTTTAATGTAAAACAGTTGGTTTTTATGTGTTGTAAAACGAATGTTATATAAAATTGTTTGGATAAAAAGGAGTTTTAATAATCCTGACTATCACGTTTATGTTTATTGTTTAAGGCACTTGTGTACCAAAAGTCAAATGAATTCTACTCCGATTCGCACTTTGGCATTTGGTAACAATAAGAGTTTTCGCGATTGTCATTGTACAAAAATTGCAGTTTGTAAATTTGCAGTGCATATTGAGTCATAACCGCAAAAAAAGCTCAAGCGGCAAAACCAAAATTTAAGAGGAGAAGATTTTTTTTATTTTATATTATAAAAATGTTGTATGAAGGTTGTCGCTTAAGATAAAATTGTTTTTGCTATAAAATCGTTACGGTACCTTATGTGACCATGATATTTTAGGAAATGATGCAAGTGTTGCCAATAAAATTATTTAATAAAAAAACGAATATTTAAAATGATGTCGCTTAAGCTTTTTTTTCCTTAAAGGACCCGATACTATGATTGATCGTAAGCAAAACGGTTTATTTTTTTTTTTGGTAACATAAAAACTTCTAGCAGCACTAATAAAAGTGGTCAAAAATCTGCATTTGTTTGCAATTGAAGCAAAGCCGCGATTAACGATGCAAAGCACAAATTTTGCAAAACTTGTTTTTTGGAGATTACTGTTAAGATAGATACCTCTCCTACATTGCTCAAACATCAAATCAGCCAGAATTTTGAACTTTATCGCCGTAATGCATTGAGTTACAAGGAGTCAGGCAGTCGAAGAACGTTGCTAGTCACTTACACAATAATACAAACTAAAGCTCAACCATATTGAACTTTAGGAAACTTTTTGTAAAGTTTTATGAAACTGCCATTTGCTTAAGCAAAGTGCGAAACTGATCACACATTCCGTACGAAATCAAATGTTTTTTGATTTTGTTTTTTAAAAAAAAACATTTGAGAAATAAAATCTATTTTATATTGAGAAAGTCTTTTCTAATGTAAATGCATTCAAATATAGAAACTTACTCTCCCAACAATGCTACCATACTTTCATTAAATTTTATACATTTTGTAAACAGAAAATGAAACACAAAAGAAAATGATCAATTTAAATAATAAAATTTTTGCCACAAGTAAAACCAAAAAATTTTGATTTTGTAAATGTCAGCTTAAATTTGCAGTGTAAAAGTTTTCAATTTGAGCGTGTTCTATTTTCAAGTGACAATCCATCTGACATCAGCTGTTTTTCAAATAATTTTCTTGTAACGGCATGTATGTATTAAAATCTATTTAATTAAACATATTCTTTAAATAAACAAAATTTTTGGTTTACTAAAATACAATTAAAAGCGAATAGATATACATATAAGCCAATATATATAATTTGCTGTTGTGAACGATTTTAGGTTATATCAGATGAAACCAAAAACAAACGTATGAAAGCAGTTACATATGGATTTAACATCTGACAAACAAACAACACTCTAGCGCTAAATATGTAAAATGTTATTTTTTACATTTGTCTGTAACTAAGTAATTTTTTATACTTATTTTTGCTCAAAATTTTTTTAGTGCACATAAAGAAAAAGTAGGCAAATTGCAATTACATATATTTATTTTGTTGTTGCCTAAAAAAAGAATAGTATTTTTGCTCACATTTGCACAGTTTGCAATACCCGTCGTGAAACCCCTTAGTGACTCACATCGCATCTTTGGGGCGTGCCTTTATTACCAAATAAATTTCGACTTAAAGTGTTGACTTCTCGTTATCAACGACTGCATGTTTGTTGTGGCTTCAGTGTTTTTAATTTTCTTTTCTGCTCTTCTTTTATCTTGTACACTTTTATGTTTATTTTCTTAAAGCCCATATGACACTACATTTTTAATGCATTGTTCAAGTTTTGGTGAACAGTACAAATATAATGTAATAGAAAAATTTACCAAGTGCAAAGAGTTCAGCTGTATTAAGATAAATGGCAAGCTGTCAACAATTTTTAAACAGTTATCGATAAAAAATGAAGTTATGTCAAAAAAAAATGTAAAATTGTTTAACTTAAAATTGACATTTCAAGCTTGAAATATTAAAAGTGTTGCTGAATCAGCGGTTTATGGGCAAATTCAGCGATTTACCGCTTTTTGTTTTTAGGTTTCTCATAAACAAAAAGTTGGCAGCATTTAATAAAATAAACAAAACAGGGATGGCTAAGTTGTTTCAATGGTTCTTTTTTGTTGATACTTTTTTAACTAAGATTTATAATACCTTTTTGTGGTGTTTTTTATGAACATAATTAAAATTAATTTCAACTAAAAAAAATCTTTTAGTACAATTAGGGTAAAAAACTATAATTTTTAAAGGTTGTTGGTACAATATTAAAAATTCTCAACGCCATCCCTGAAACAAAAACATAACATACTTATAGTTTGCTCTTTCTTACATTTACTGTTTCTTTCTATCAATTCTATATCAATTAATGAATAAAAAATGTAGTGTCATAAGGGCTTAAGCACAACCCTATTGGAAATTTGTTTCTTATTAGCAAAACTCAAAGTACTTAAAAAAGTTTATTATACTCCCATAGCTCATAACATTATTAACCAAAAAAAAATGTGTTCCAAACATATATACATACCTACACATGAACCATAAATAGAAAAAAGTTTTAAATCTATATGCAAAATAGTTTTCAAACACATCAACATTTCCAATAGATTATTAAAGGAAATTTATGCAAATATTTGATTGAAAATTTCTGTTTAATGTTGTTGGATGTAAATCAAAGAAGGAAATACATACTAAATAGGATAATAGGTTGAGGTAAATTAGAAAAATGCCCTATAAATTTAAGGGAAATATGTATAATTAATAATTTATATTTTATTATGTTTTAAGCATTCTTTAGTTCAAACGAAATGGTTTGCTTCAGGCATTATTATGCCTTTAGGGTAAACAGAAAATAACGCAGCCATTTAACCAGAAATGCGCTTCGTTAAATGAACGAGAAGCTCTATGAACATCGAAAACAGATTTATTTTTCAAAGTAAATTTCCACAATTAAGAGGCATTGTTCTAGCGAAAACCGATTAATGATGACTTGCCATACTTTACTGAACAAAAAAGTCAACACAGTGCGATATTCTGAGCTGTCAAACTATAGTTATCGATAACAAAAGTTATCATGCAGCCAAAAAAAAAACACCCTTGATGTTTTTTTTTTAATTTTTACTTATAATTTTCTAAAAAATAAAATAAAATTTTTAAACGCGACACCCGATCTGATCCGGTTAGATAAAATCTGTTTGCTAGAAGGTTGGTCTAGTGCATAAATTAAGTACGCACTATCAGCCGTATTCAAAAAAAAATATTAATTTTGGTTTAAAGAACATATTAGTTAATAAGCACTTTACGCTTAATAACCTTTTTGTAAAAATTTGTATACAAAAAACGTATATTAGTTAATATTGACTTTAAGAATTTTTTTTAGCTTAAGTCTGGCAACACTGTTTCATGCACTTGTCATTTCAATTCTAGTAATGCAAAAAAAATTAATATTATTTTTATTTTATGTGATATATATCAAGGTATATTTACACAAGGTAAACTTGTTGGCCCATATGTTTGTCAGCTGTTTACCCCTAGTTGGAACCGAAACGTCAAATTTAGTGTATATGAGCCAAAATTTGTACATGTGTGCGTTAAATGGTTTTTGTTTTATATGAATACAATTTTGACAACTCGGTTCCTTTTATAGAGCAGCATGTCTACACTCCCAAATGAGTCTACCTTGTGTAAATATACCTTGATATATATTTTAGTTTTTTTCTTTAAAAGTCTAAAATTAATCATTTTTATTGCATTTACTATTGTGTTTGTTTCATTATATGTACATACATACATATATAAAAGATGCTGCTGCAAGAGCTCATCGAAAAGAATGTTAAAGCCATCGAAAATAAATACACCGACACCAATACTAACCAAGCTAAGAAGAGGGCTTGGATAGAAATAGAGGAGAAGTACGTATAAAACAATGTATTTAAATTATTACAAATTGTAAAATAATGTTTTTTCTAGTTTCAACAGTTTATGTATGGGTGGCCACCGTAATATAATTCAAATCAAAACCCAATGGGTAGCAACAAAAGTTCAAGCGCGTAAAAAATTGCAACCCATCGGAAAGAAATTTTAAAAACTGGTGGCGGTACACAACCTAAGGAGCTAGACGTAAGTGGCAACGACATAAGCGTTTGACTTCCAAACGAATTTGTCGTTGACAGAAACGAATTTGATTCTGATGCGATTGAAGACGTAAGTTAAAACTGTCCCAAAAAAATTATAAAATTATGTATGTATGTACATTAAAGGCTCAGTTAACCGGGAGTAACAGTAACGTTTCAAGGCTACCAATACCTGCAAATCTGCCGATGTTCCACATCCTCCTCTGTCCAATGAAATATCATTTTTTATTAAATTGCAAGGCGAATTCATCCCAGGTAATCTCGGTACTACAACAAATACAACTCGTACAAAAACCACAAGCAATTTGTTTTTGTAAAATCATTGTACAATGTCAAAAACAGAAATAAAACAAAACAGAAACAAAGATAATAAAAGAGAATAATAAAAATTTTGACATCCTACAGTGATTTTAGCTAATATCAGCAGGGCTTTTAAGACCACCTGTAATAAATTCGCCTTGTCAAATTGGTTATATTTTTTACGGTTTGCTTATTAAACCGATATTACTTTTTGAACTCGATGTCAGGAAGGGAAGAAGGGTCAGGCCTATCTTTATAAATTCTTTGACGTCTGTAGTTGGATACTTGCGTTAAAAATTCTGTTAAAATAGAAGACAAGTCAAAACTTTCTTATTTTTTTAAATAATCATGATACTTACCAATTCGTTCTATAAAACTTATGGCGATTTCTATTCTGAGAAAAAAATGCTACAGTATATGCATGTAACACTTTTTCATGTTACCTATAATCACTCGAAGTGTTACATGTTGTACAACTTCAATCGAACAGAATTAGCTGCCTTTATTTACAACTATTACACTTTTATTATTAATGTAGTTCATTAGCGATTTTTAAAACTATTCGACTATTTGCTGCACACTTACTTTACGGTTTGGAAACAGACATTGACATCACTTATTGCTTGAACAAATTTAAAACGATAATAAATACATAGAATTTTCCACCAAAATAAAAAAACGATTTAATTCAAAATGGAGTATGCCGTCGAAGAATATTTAGATGTAGAATTCTTTTGACAAAACTTTTAAAATATTATGACAAACAAAATAAAATATTGGTTGTACAAACAAAGTAGTAAGTACCAAAGTTGTAAAACAGGGCAGTATGAACCCTTAAGTAAAAGTAAGGGTAAAACATGTAACATGTTTTGCATGTTTTTCATCAACATTTTCACAAAAGAACTTGAAAATTTTTCCCACAGTTGTATTTTTTGTACAAACGAACACAAAATGTTGAACATGTAACATTTTTCTCAGAAAAGAAATCGCCATTAGTGTTTCCATTTTAAATACAAAAATAAAATATTGTAAAGTTTCTATTTTTTTTTTTAGTTTATTTTATTAATTTTCTCAAAGTTTGTTGTCTTTGTAATATTTTTAATTTAGGTTTAAAGTAGGGTTGAAATTACTTTAAAATTCTTACATTTAATATTGAGTTACAAAAGGTATTTTAGACTAATACAGTGAAAACTCCGTATAGTGGACACTCTCTTTAGCGGACACCCCCTTTTAATGGACAAAAACTCTGAAACGTAGCACCAAAAAATAATTTTCATGTAAATGAACCTCCGATAGGTGGACACTCCCTTATATGGACATGGACAAGCATTTTGTATATATTTTGGTTGAAAACCCTCCATTACGTGGACATCTTCATAAAATCGCTGAAAATTTTTTAAATATTTTTGTATAATTCTTTTTATCTGGCATCGCTTTTGCATATTTTCGTTTTGTTTTCAAATATTATTCATTTGGTAACTCTGAAGCAACTAAATATGTATGTATGTTTTTCTGCTGTGTATGGGGAATTCACGCAATTTAGTTTTTGTTGTTAAATTAACTTATTGGTTTTGTGTCAAAAATGGCTTCACAGCGAAAGTGTTTAACATTAAAAGAAAAAGTGGAAATTATTGAATCCTCAAAAAAAGATAAATGTTCGGTTCGGAAATTAGCAGAAAGGTTTGTTATTATTAAATTGTATGTGCTATTTAGGTGTAGATCAAATTAATATTGATCTTCTTTCAGCTTTTACATCGGCTTTCATATAAACAATTTTTTTAAAGCGATTTAAAATTGTAAATTACAAAACATAAACTAGTGAACATGTATGTATTAATGAAATTGGAATGATCTCTTTTTGTTTTTGTTATTAAATAAAATAAAAAATATTATGCACTTTTTATTAGACCTCCCCTTAGGTGGACACCTCTCAATAATGGACAAATATCAGGCGACCGTAGCTGTCCACTATAGAGAGTTTTCACTGTAATTGTTTTTGAATAATACTTTAACGATTTTTACTTAATAAGGTTTGGTAAACCTTTAGCAACTTTTTTTGAATACGGCTGTAAATCTATAATAACGTTTTTTAAAGTTCACCTTCAAAATGATCTCAACTTTTTGAAGTTGCAAAATTTATAACGAACCAATTACACTTTCCATTCTCTTTGTTTTCGTCTCACTGTGAATGACAGCATTTTTTCTCGTAGGATAATGTTTTTATGTTCAACTCGATTTTTGTTTCTTTTTCTTGTCTTCTCAACTCACGATTATGTGCTAGGAATTAGTAATGTGCAAACAAATTCAAGTTATTCAATAACTGAAAATTTAAAAAGAAAAACAAAAAATAACCAACTCAGTCTTATAAATTCACTAAGTCAGCCAAACAGTCAGTCAGTCAGTCAGTCAGTCACTCACTCATTCATTCAATTCTTGTTGATAATGCTTCCGGCAAACAAGTGGCTTCATATTGTATTGAATCTGACGAGATGTGATAGAAGTGGATTGGATTTGGTTTGGGTTTGAATATCAAAATAAGAATCTAAATGGAAGAAAAAACAGACAAATTATATGCAAAATGATGATTATACTGACGACGACAATAATAAAAACGATGTTGGCCATATTGTTGTTAACTTTAGCTTGTTAGATATTCATATTTTCTCCTATACATTGTTGGTTTTTTTCCATTTGTCTAGTCTGTAAGTGAGTGAGTGACTTTATAGATTCATTCATAAAAAAATAATCAAACAAATATGAAGCCAGTCAGACTAAAATGCATTTATAACTCTTGTATTTATTGATTTTTTTTATTGGAATTGTTAACTAAATTCATAATATGATATAGTCCATACTCAATAGTCATAACATGGATGCATTATGCTGACATTATAAATGGTGTGGGAGCGAGGAAATGTTGAGTACATTATTAACTTTTTTTCTATTACAAAAATTTATGGTTTAAGAAAAGATTATTTAAATTTTGTTTAGTATAACACATACATACGTACATAAATGTTGAACAATGAAATTTTGTTTTTATTAAAAAAAAAAAAGTAATAATAAAATGACTAAAAAAGTAAATGACTGCTTTACCAGCAAAAACTGGCAAGTTGGGCTAATCGAGATTCCGTCTTCCTTAATTCCATTGATTTGAACTATTTGTAATTGATTATTTGTTCCTCATTTAAAGAAAAATATACAAACACTAGCTGTTAAGGCTGTCTGTGCCAGCCAGGAAGAAAAACTAATTTAAGGTAAGCCCCAACGTTAGTTCCATATGCCTGGCAATTCTTTGCTTCATTGGTCTTTAGGGGGCTTTTCAAAATTTGCTTTAAGTACAAGATTTTCAAGATTTCGACAAAAGATCCATCTTTCTTAAGCCGATGCAGCGCCCTACATAGTTAGGGCTTTTATGCCCGTAATTTCTACAAAAATAAATCTAGCTGTGTATAGAAATCTATGGTGTAAAAGTTGCCATATTTTAAAAGAAAACTGAAGGTTAAAACACGTTCCAAATAAAAAAAAGTACCTAGGGGGGTAGAAAATTGAAAAATAAGAAGAAAAAATTAAATAAAAAATATTGGCGCAAACGCTTAGTTTTCGAGTTATGGACGTTTTTAGTTTTCCTAGAAATATGTGATTCGGCCGGACGCAAAACATTTCTTCTCTACGGTATAACAAATACCGGCTTCGCTATCTAAACCAATCGTGAGCAAATTACCTTTAATATGGGTACCCACACAATCACTAAGTGGTCGGGGCAGTTTTTTGGTGCCAGGGGGCCTCAGCCCCCTTAAATTTAAAGTCAGTTGTGTAATTCTGTAACTTTTTAACGACAAAAATTTGTCGTTAAGTAGAAAATTTTAAGTAAAAATTTAGTACTTACCGACAAATTTTTGACATTCTCAAATTACTCAAAGCTTTTGAATAGAATTCTACTGGCTGTGGTAAAAGGGGAATCAAAGGATACATTTAATTAAAAGTTGCAATACTATCGAATTGACTTCTTATTTCCTCTGCAACGCGGTATAACTCATGTGTCAAGCAAGTAATTTGTAACAGTTTTGGATAAAATATTTTAAGCCCATTTACGCCCGTAATTTCTACAGTCGTGTTCGTAAATTTTAAGTAAAAATGTACTACTTAACGACAAATTTTTGTCGTTAAAAAGTTACAGAATTACCCTACTGTAGCTTAAGGTAGGCAGAAGAGCTTGTTGATACCGATGATTATACAATTAAAAAAGTAAAAGATATGTTAAATTTAAATAACATCAGAAGTTAATTAGCATTTGTATTTTCCAATTACGGATATATTGGTGAAAGAATAACTAATTGGAAGGGATTTAGTTCACTTAATACCCAAGTCAAATTAATTGATTTGCAGAAAGTAAAATTAACAATGTGAAAGGAAGAATAGCCCCACTAATTCAAAAAATTCAAGAGTACAAGACAAAGTTCTACTTTTAATGACACAGTACTTATCAAAAAAAAAAATTGTAATTAGTTATTTAAGATTTTAAAGATATTTGAATAAAAATAGACTGAATTTTATATATTTTTGGTTTTAGTAATTATCAAAGTAATTTTTGTAAATACAAAATTTTTCAATTAACAAGATTTTGTTTGTCGTGCTTAATTCCCAATTTTTATTCGTGATAAAAACACGGAAATTTATTGTTTATGGGATAAGCTATTCTTATGCGCATTTCAATGGTTGCTTAGGCGAGAACATCAGGAAACTTCATCCAAAGATTTTAAAATAACTAAAGATATTAAACAAATAAAACTGTTAAGCGAATAAAAATTATAAGCAACAGTTTTACTTAGTTTAACAATATGAAACAAAATCTTGTTAATTGAAAAATTTTGTATTTCCAAAAATTACTTTGATAATAAACTGGCAAGTGCACACTTTTCATCTTTGTGATGTCAGTCTTAACATCACTTGGCCAAATTGTCTTCAGGTGAAATTATGTCATCAATGGGATGATACATCGGCATAACAGAAATGTCGAAGCAGAGTCAGTTTAATAAAAAATGTCATCAGTGCGATGACTAATTTACATCGGAGAAAGGACTTATTAGGCTCAATTTTATGACAATTTGTCATTGGGATTGACTTAAGTCAAAGTGAGAGAATATTATTATTAACATAACCGTTACACATGTTTGTTTCGCTTTTGTTATGTTCCGCCTATTGTTAAAAGAAGAACTCTCAACTAAAAGTCACCAGCAGCATGTCCGATAGGATTTTCATGATATGGCTTCTACTTTAAAAATTTGATGTTTTTAACTAAGTAATTTAAGCAAATAGAATATGGGAATTTTTTCTTATTATTATTTAACTTTTTAAACATGAAAATTAGAGTATCCAATTATTCGACTTTTGGTTTTGTTTGGGTAAGAGTCTAAATCTAAACACAATGTTTGCGGTGCGGTACGATTTCTCGTTGCGGGATAGAAAAATAAACATAATACAACGAAAGACGGCGACGAAAATAGTTGTTATTTTTTGTTTAAATTTTTATTAATTTATTTGTGCATACATTTTTATCATGTTGTTTGTTTTCAATAATGTTGTGAACATAGCCAATTAGTCAAAAACTATGGCAACATCAGAAAGAGAACTAGTATCAAAAATTGAGAGACAAGGCGAATTTAATTCGCCTTGTTGAAAGAGAAAGAAAGTCCGCAATGAAAATAAGAGTCTAAACACAATGTTTGCAGTGCGGTGCGATTTCTCGTTGCGGGAGAGAAAAATAAACATAATGCAACGGAAGACGGCGACGAAAATAGTTGTCATTTTTTGTTTAAATTTTTATTAATTTATTTGTGCATACATTTTAATCGAACAACGATTAATCGAGTGGATACTCTAATGACTATAGTCATAATATATGACAAATTTTATGATGATTCGTCGTTGGATTGATGTCACTTTTTGCTTCGATGATGCCATTTGTAATAACATTGATGTCACAATTCTGATGTTAGGGCATCCGCAAAAAAAGATCAATTTTTATGAATAATTTATTTAATATGTACTAGTTTTTACCCGTGACTTCGTTCAAGTGAAAATTATAGCAAGATTTAAAGAAAAGGGTTTATCTTTAAAAAAAATTTTAGAAACTTTATTTAGATTTTTTACATCTGTATTTATTTTATGTTAAAATATTTTAATTAACAACATTTATAGGAATAATTATTTTTTGCCAACACATACATATAACTTTTGAGAACTCGATACTCTTGATCAACCGACATTCAACTGTCAATATTAAAAGAAAGGCGTATCTTATTATGTATATTTCTATGGTCCATATGTTTTCTCTATAAAAAATTTTTCAAAAAGAGAAAAAGTACCAAATATAAAACAGTACCAATAGTACCAGCTTTTCTTAATTTAGGCCCACAAAAAGTACACTGTGTGTTAATGTAGGCTTTAATCTCTATTGGCAATTTTCTCAATGTATCGACAAACTGTCTGTTACTTAATGTCCACATAAATATATTACCCTACGTTTCCACATGCAAGTAATTATTTGCAAGTAGTGTGTACGTATTATCAACGAAAAATCGAGGAAACAGCCGATTGGCTGAAAGTACAAAAATTGTGTGAAAGTTAGTGAAAAAATGCGAGTGTATTGAGTTTTTCTAACTTGCACTTGCATGTGGAAACGGGGGGTTAGACCGATATCCGTTAACGATTTCAGGTTTTTCAATAAACCAACAAAAAACATGGTTTTCAGTTGGCAGCACCTCTCAAAATACATGTTAAAGTTGGGAGTCAGCTGATTAAACTTATCTGTACGGCAAATAAAAGGAAAATAAAGAATTGGCAGATGAGTGCTGGCTAGCTTTGCGACAGAAAAGAAGCAAATGAGACATTGAGAAAACCAAACTTCTTTAATGTGCAGTTTCTCGTTGGGAAAATAGATAATCGTGTAATGAGAAAACGGCCATATATATGTATATCAAATTTCTCGAAAAGAGAAAAAGTCAAATTTTATCCCATTTTTTACCCCTTAAAAAGTGCCAATATCTTTTCTCAAAAAGTACCATACATTTTTATCTGGAAAATACTCAATCTGCATACCAAATTTATAAAAAAGTACTAAGGTGCCAATTTTTTTTTTAAGTACCCTATTTTAATCGGGGTCATATGCTGTCCCGTCCGTCTATCAAATTTCACCCAAATCCATTAAGTGGTTTTTGGGTGATTCAGCTACAAACTATCAAACATTTAATCATCCAAATATCCAAGCATACAAACTTTCACATTTATAATATCAGCAAGATTTACGGCCAATTTCACCAAGCTTAGTTATAACTAACTATTACTTTAACTTCCAGTAAACAATATGTTTTTGACAGTTAAAACTGATAGTAAATTATAACTAAACTTGGTGAAATTGGCAGTTAAAATAGATATTTAGATTATAATATTTGACAAATATTTATTAGATAAAATTTTCACTGAAAATTTGTCTTGTAAACCTTAATGAAATTCAAAATATATTTATGAAACAGCCATTTAATTGCTTGCAAATTTTGTTTACAAGCACATGAATGTAGGCAATATTTGGACAGCGTCAGCATCAACGAAATATATGATGAATTATTTAATTAAAAATGCATATTAGATCTTATTTTTTAACACTTTTCGGCTGTTGAGAATTTAAAACTTATAACCTGTTCTTTTCTAAAATCTTCGTAAATAGTTTTGCTAATAACCATTTTTCCGTAATGCCATAAATTGTTTTAAGTTCTTGCAAGACATTCAATGTATCTAACATTTACTCGTTCAAAAAATAGAACAAAGTCTATTTAAAAAAATCATAATGTAAGAACACGCATCTGCATATCACAACAACATTTATCTTTTTGCCTCTTTCCTTTTGATTTTATCTGCAGAAAGAATTATGTAATCTTTTTTTTTTATCTGAAGTCATAAAAGTTGTAATGAATTTTGCTTAGAACTGAATAAAACGTACTCATATTACGGCAAAATGACCCTGTTAAATTAATACTTTGACAAAAATCATAGTTGTAAAAGTTAAACCCAATTTGCTATAAAATTTTATTTTTCATAAATAATTTTTTTCTATTCTCGGCCAGCAAACAGTTCGTTTTGCGTGTATGTGTGCAAATATCTATAAGACTGCAAAGTATAAATGGCTGTGTGTGTGAGTTGTTAAAGTAAAAATTCAAGAAAAAGAAACAGCTTAAGTATTAAATACCGTAAAGATGTAAATTAAAGCGAATGTGGGTGTGAGAGAAAAAATAAGGATCCAAAAAGCCTTTAAGCAAATCAAGACAAAAGGATGGGACACCAATTTTTTCTTCTTATTATTACGTTTTTTTTTTTTATTTATTTTTCCAAGTGTAGATGCGTTTGTGTATGTGTGCTTTTGCGTGAGGCCATAATAATGGTTATTTTGCTTTTACGCCCAGTATTGTAAATGTTTGTATTTGTGTTGCTTTTAAACTGTTGGAGTTGCCTGTACTGATGGTGAAGCTGCTGTTGCTGCTGCTGCTATTATTTTATATGTGTCATACAATCTCAAATTAAAATCTTGGCGACTTGCTTACGTACATAATTTAGCACTTTCACACTCCCAAATATACATACACACATACATAAACACATAAAACAAACATGCATGTAAGTATGTACTTTTGACACACATACATACAGACAAAGTAAACTTTTACTTACACATATATGTATGTATGTATGTAAATGTATATTATTTTATAACGAATGCTAAACGGAAATAACCAGGTTATAAATGTTTTGGATCAAGAGAAAGCACTGTATGGTTGTTGAGATGTGTACCCAGCCAACACAGGACCTTAAGTCTTAAAATTAGGAATATGTTTTGATAATCCCATTTTGAAAAGAGTGACTTTTTCTCAATAATATTCAAAGAGAGAGATATTATGATATCAAAGAAGACATATCGCAGACCTAGTTTAAAATTGATTCAACTCAAAATTTTCATTTTTCGGGTCTTTGTTTTGTTTTTAAATATTTTTTAGGTCAAAAACAGTTTTTCCGATTTCTGAAAAATTGAGTTTTTTGAGTTGAGTCACTTTTGAACTGGTATGCGATATGTAATTTTTCAAACGTTTAATTTGTGTTTGCTGGGTATTTGCATATACTTGTTGGCTTGTGAGTACATGCTGTTTTTGTTGTTGCTGCTGCTGTCATTTTTTTTTTTTTTTTGTTGTTCTTATTGTTAGTTAGCACTCATATATAAGCTCGTAAATTTTGTTTACAAGGGCTATCAGAAAAGTGTTTAACTCAAAATTCGTTTGTAACATTTTGCATTTTAGTTATTTGGATTTATTTGAAAAAAGCTTACGAATTATTCGTTTTTTATTTATTTTTAAGTATCCCTGCAAATAATATTGGACTACCTGATCCATTTTGATCAAATGGACTACTCCCTGGACTGGTCCAATGTTTTGAAAGCATGGACCATGTCATTGTTAAAAAGTGTTTGTAGTGAAACGTTTTTTAACGACATGTTTTCGTTTTTAAGCGATTTAAAAGCTAATCCTCTGGAGTATACCATGGAGTAGTTTTAAGACTACTCCTTTGTATTGCAAAGCTGGGTTATATGGTCCTGCCCTAGGACATCGTAATGTTAAATAGACCATGTTTTGTCCATACATTGGGGTTCCCTTTTGACTAGTCCTAGTCCCTTATGGGCTACATTTTATATGCGTGTATGGACTAGTCGTATTATTTGCAGTAATAAGCGTGTTTTTTTCTTGTGTATAATTCAAGGATCGTAAATAATAATTATTTTTGAATTTTCAAATGAACAAAGCAACAAAGCAAGTTAATGGCACCATTTTGAGGGTTTGCAACTATACATATCGCATGCTAAATCATAAACAGGCACAACTCGAAATTCAAAACATGGTTGCAAATTTTTAATCAAATTGAGTTTCAGAAATGTAAGAGGAGGATAGTTAGAGAAGACAGCGACGCAAACGAAATGTTCGTGGTCGCAATAGATTTGACTTTTGAACAGGCTTATGAAAAACACAACGATATTAATAAGATTTGAGTTGTGCCTTTTTATGGTTAAGTGCACATTATATTCATAAAACATATGCTTTTTAAGCTCTTCTTTTTATTTTTTTTTTTTTTTTTTGTTTTTTCAGAAGAAATTGTTATACATTCATTACCGAAGTCAGATGGTTAATTTTCAAACTGACTTAAAACAAGAAGTTAAAAAATTACTATTATTTAGCTGATAACAAAACACTTCCTTGTTCTGTTAGAACAACTTTTAAGCTCGCCCTCGTATAATGTATGTTTAGGCAGCATAGCACGTATAACAATTTTCTTGACATGTTCTCACCACTTAAGCCAAAAGTCTACTTTATGTAGTGCATGTAAACAACTAAACTTAACAACAACAAATAAATTATTTTAGTTGAGGTTTGACTACTGCTACACTTGCACCCTAACAAACACATACATACTCACACACACTCATACTTACGTTCACTCTAAACTTCTTAGAAATTTGCAGTCATAAAGAGAAGGAGTAGTCGTAGTTGTGGAAAGTCCTGACTGTAACATTGTAAACATTCAACATAAACACACAAACACACTCACAACCGCACTCGCTCTCTCTCATATTCTTGCAATTGTATACAATAGATCCTTCATCTTAACAGTAACAAAAGCAACAAACGACAATACACGAACATAAAATGAACCTTCTTAGAAACATTGAAGCTCATACTAAATGACAGACTGGGAAAAGGTGTAATGAAGTGTGTGTGCGTACGTGTGCGTGAGTATGACGTTATAAGTATTTGTGTGCATGTTCAAGATTGTGATGGAAATCTTTAAAGAAAATACAGTTGTGGCTGTGTAATTAGAGAATGATTAGAAATAAAGTTTACTAAACACATTCAAGTTGAAAGATAAAATACACAAGTATGTTTTATTTGTGTATTTATTTAAGTTGAAATACAAGAAGATTTTTTGGATAATTTGAAGACATGTTGCAGTAAAACGAATGGAAATATTGTGAGAAGATGAGAATGATTTGTTCTAAATAATTTATAGAACGTATGTAATTTAAAGTTATTTGATTTATGTGTTTTGTTAATTTAGTTTTTAATAGATTTGAAGCACTTTAGCGAATGTGGCATTGTGAAAAATGTTTATAATGAAATAAATGCAAAACTATAAATTGTTATAGATAATCCCAGCAAACACTCCAGTTACCTACACAGAAAAAAATCTCCAAAATTTTTCACCAATGAAAGCATAAATCAAAAATATAATCAGTTTTAATTAAAAATTTAATCAAGTGAATTAAACTTTTAATCAAGTAAATTAAACGTTTAATACTAATACTATAACTATATACTATATACTATAACTGGTTTAATTGATACTATAAATTTGTTTACTGGTGCAAATTTAATTAATTTTTTAATTAATATCACAAATTTTTTAATTGAAATCAATTTTTTTTCTGTGAGGTTTGCATTGAAAAAACGGTTTACTGCTGACTTTTTGGGTGAAAAGCTCATTACCTTTGTTTGAAATGTCCAAAAATGCAGGGGTCCCTTTCACAAATCTGCATGGTAAACAAACCAGTACAAAAAAATTACGTGAGGGAAAAGTAATTTTGCTGAGCATAGATTTGAACTTGGGCTACTACAGACAAGTCTATACTTGTACGTCTTGCATGTTACTAACTTCTCCACGTCCGTATGATTAAATTGAGAGTTAACTATTTAGTAATTTTTAAATGAAAAATCAGGTTTTAATATTTTATTAAATGGTCCGGCCCTTGTTAAAGTTTAATCGTGGGTCCCTTGTAGGCAGGGATGCAAATATTAGGGAGTTTTCCCTTTTTATAGTGATTTTTCGTAAAATTTCAAGCGTAGGGAAAAAAGGACAGATATTTTATTTTAAGGATATGTAGAGAATTTTCAAAATATTATCTAATTTTTAATATATTGTGTAAAAATGCAAAATGTACGTATTTCGCATTTGGAAGTTATTCGCTTATTTTTGCTATTTGCATTCGCACTCACATTCGCAAAAATGTATGCGAATATTAAAAGCGAATATTCAATAAATGAAATTTTGACATAGAAATTATTTATGTTCCGAGAGTAAAACAATCACGCCATCGAAACTATGAGAAATAAAATCATACAATTTCGAATTCTTAAAAAATTGTTAATGAAAAGTTTTAAGGATATGAAATGATTTATTTAAGTGGAAATTTTTTCTATATTTTTGCTCAGGGGAACTGAAGTAAATATTTTTAAAAATTTTACATATCCTTTTCTTTTATTTGTTACGAGTTTGCTAACAATAAAAGATACTAACTCCTTATTAAATATACGCTTAATACTAACGGGTGGTTCAATTTTAATTGTTGAATGTGGACAACACCTAAGCGTTAAGTTTTTTTCTGAATTTCATTTGACATTTCTCAATTTTAGACTAACTTAATTTGAACCATGGAAAAATGCACAATCCAGCAACGCGTTAAAATTATCCAGGCTTATTATGAAAATGGGCGTTAAAATCAAAATGCATATCGTGCACTTCGTGATTTTCTCGGTCAATTTAATCGTCCAAATGTGCATACAATCGAAAACCGGGTCTGTAGGAGATATGAAAACACCAGTGCATGCTCGTACACTTCGTACTGCAGAAAACATTGCTGCTGTTCGCGATAGCGTGGCTGAAAAGCCGTCCACCTCAACTCGTCGTCTTGCCCAACAATTGCACCTCTCACGCTCGTCGTTGATAAGCATTATGCATAAAGACTTGCATTTACAAGCTCACAAGGTACAATTGACTCCAGAACTAAAGCCTCTTGGATCATTCCAAACGTCGTCAAAGGTCAGAATGGTGGCAAGAAAAAGGAACAGTGGGTGATCAATTTTCGAAGAAAACATCTTCAGTGATGAGGCACATTTTCAACTCAGTGGATTCGTCAATAAGGAGAATTGCCGCATTTGGGAGAATGATAATCCAAGAGTGATTGTCGAAAAACCAATGCACCCACAAAGAGTGACTGTTAGGTGCGGTTTATGGGCTGGCGGCATCATCGGGCCGTATTTTTTTTTAAATAAGGCCGGTCAGGCAGTTACTGTGAATCGTGTTCGCTATCGTTAGATGTGGACAATATGTGGTTTCAACAAGACGGTGCCACTTGCCACACAGCTAACGATGGCCGTGTTATCTCACGTGGTTGCGATGTAAATTGGCCGCCAAGATCATGTGATTTGACACCGTTGGACTTCTTTCTTTGGAGTTATTTGAAAGAAAAGGTGTACTTCGATAAGTCAGCAACAATTCAAGAGCTAAAGGATAAAATAATTCGGCACATTACAACACAGAACCTCAATTATGTTTCAACGTCATTTGGACCATCGGAAAATTTAGACCATCGAATGGAGGTGTGCCGCCGATGTTTTGTTCCATACATAATTGAACCATACCAATATTATTATTATTAAAAGAAATGACAATTATTTCCTAAATAATTTGTGTTTTATTCAAAATCAACATCGGCCCTTAAAATTTAACCATCCTTAATTATAAAGAACTTGCTATCAACTCAACTTTTTTTTTAAATTTTCTGATTTTCTTTCGTTATTTATTTAACTAATTTTGCACACTACCCAGCGTATATTATTATTAATTTATTTTAAAAATCCCATTTCGTGTGGAATCGAAAACGATTCGGTTTAAAAATTTATTTTGCAAAATAAGTTTTCGGTACAGATCCGATGATTGATAACTTCTGATAAGGAAAATGTGCAAAAATCTAAGAAAGCTTAAGCTTTATTCCAAATTTCTATGGAAATAATTTTTTAATGTTTTTAATCTAATTTATCTGACAATATTATCAATTTTATAAAATTTCAAGAAAAAACTTAGCCAAAACTCATAAATTTTTTCATATAAATATGAAAAAAAAAAAATAAAATACGTTTTAGAAATCACCAAAATAATTGCCAACTTTTTTATTCCGCAAAAAAAATGCCATGTCGCCAAACACAAAATTTCATCACCAGTTAGGTTTACAAATCGCCACATCTGACAGCCCTGCCCAGTATTTGGAAAGAAGGAATAATAATAAAACTTTCTAAAAAAGTAAGGCATATCCCTATTAAATTTTATATCAAAACTAATATCGCATATTGCTGTCCAACGTTTTAGCGAAAAATTACAACCTCTGCTCTACCCTGAACTCTACTGAAAACGGGTCATGAATTCATCATGTGAACAGCTTACGAGGGAATTAAGGGTGTAACTTCAGTTAGGATTTTATGATAAATGTCGGTAAAATAAAGCTATGTACGTCTTCCACACACATTGATATTTGTGGAAAGGTAAACTTAGGTCTTTAGTTTGTTTAGTATATTGGCAGCGTCATAAACTACAACGGTGGAACAAAAGAATTACACCGAATCAAGCAAGATGTGGTGCCTTTCGTAACATTAGATAATGTGTGGCGCTCTCAGTTCATCTCAAAGCAAACGTAGGATTTTTGACTCAAGTATCAAGTTCCTCCAACTTTCTTATTCTGTACGGCTGTGAAACATAGAACGTAGACTGGGCTAAAGGCACTCCAGGTATTCACAAACAGGTGTCTGCGCAGTGTTACGGATCGTAACTAAACAGAAACCAGTTAGCCAAGACATAAGAAGTTATAAGGGGAAATGGATAAGCCATATCTTAAGAAAGCCCAAAAGCGATATTGCCCGACAGGCACTGAAATCGAACCCGCAAGGGAACCGCAGAAGAGGTAGGCCTGCCAACATCTGGAGGCGGAAGCAGCAACTGTGGGTCAAAGCTGAATTGAAATCAAGTATTTAGCCTTCAATAGATCTGAATGGAATAACTTTGTGGTGGCCCTATGCTGCTCTCAAGAGTTAAAAGGAATAAACAATACGTAGGGAGGTCAGAGATATCAATATACGTAAAAAAGTTGTTAAATACAGAGCCCGTTCTTCACATACGATCAAAATTGGGGAAGATTTCTATAGAAACCAGTTATACAACTACCACCATAAATTTAAAAATTTTGCGGGAGCATTACAATATGTAGTTAAACTAACAAAAATTTAAAAAAGCAAGTAAGCAAAAATCAATGATGAAGAAAATGGTAATTTAAAAATCACTAAAAAAAAGAAAAAACTGTAGTATTTAAGGCATTAATTTTGAAAAGTAAAAAAGAAAATTAATTTATACACTCAGAAGAAAAATCAATCCATCCGTACTCAAATCGAACCATAGCGGTGTTAGCGGTCCGTTAAGTACGGATTTTCTTGAATCAAGTACAGAAAGATTGATTCAAGTTTGGATTTTCAATCGTGAAATGCGTAACTTATCCATATTCAATCCCGAATTCGTACTTAAAACGATCCGAAAATGAGATTGATTTAAGTAAAACTTAAATCGAATCTATCTTATAATGCGCTTGATTTAAGTATTATAAAGTTGATTTAATCCCGAATTCATTTTTGAAATAAGCCAAGAGTGAAATTAGAAGGAGAATTTTATTATGATTGATTTACTTACCCGTATTACACCTCACAGAATTTAAATTATAAAACTCCAGCATTATTCCCGATATGATATTTACTTTAAAACTTAATGTACATATATAATAAAAAAAATATAAACTAAATGAGAAGCAAGAGTTCTCAAGTTTACTTTTTAAACATGAAAATAATGTGTTTTCGTCTTATTATGTTGTGGTGTTGTTGTAGTGTCTGCAACAAACTTTGATAACTTAAATGAGATTAAAACGCTCACTTGGTAATTTTGCTCTCAGGGTAGCACTACCAACGAAAAGCTTAATCTTTTTTAATTGGTTTAAGAATTTTTTACTTATTTTAAGAAAGTAATCCCATTAAGGATTGATTTAAGTACGTTTTAGTGTTATTCGTTCTTGAATTTTTGAGTATGACTTATACTTAAAGTAAATATTACAAACTTAGTTTTCCCGAGTGTTTTTTTTTTTTTGTGTATATACACAAGTAAAAGTGCTTAATTTGACATTGCCTAAGATTATATACCCTCCGCCATGGTGTAATGAGAACAGAAAATTATGTTAATACCATTCTAAAGATATGAAAAATCTATTTTGTGCCACGCCCAATCCCCTCCCCCCCACATGTTGTCTCCATGGTATTTCTTGTCAGAGAAATACCAAGCCACTTCTCGATTCCCGCTTACATTTTATCGGATGTTGATGTACGGGAGGTGCCACACCCACTTCTCCAATCGCGCTCATGTTACTAGGGATGCTGAGTATTTATAATCGAAATGCTCTTACCTAATTCGGAAAATTTGGCACTTCCCGTTCTAAAGATATAAAAAAAAAAAAAATTAAAAACAACAGTAACAAGGGGTTTATGGGTAAAATTAGAGGCAGGCGTAGTTTTTTGCTCATATTTCAGTCATTTATGGATCGATCTGGCTGAATTTTATATTATATTTTATATTTTATGTGATACAAATATGTATAAAACAACTTAGTCCCCATCATTTCTGGGGTCTTCGGAAACCCCATTTCAACATACACACGGACAGACGGCCATCGTTAAATCAACTTTGTTAATCGTTAGGACACAGAATATTTATACTTTATAGGGTCTAACATCGATATTGTAGAAATTACAAATGAACTGACAAACTTGTATATACAATTTTCCACCTGTGGTGAAGAAGGGTATAAAAATCTATTGCTTTTAAAAGAAATATTGAATTTAATCATATATTTTTCTTAACAAGAGGATATAAAAATTTAATTAAATTTCTTAAACCTTAAAAAAAGATCTAAGATTTTTCCTCTTATTTTGTAAAACACTCACTTAAAAAATATTTTTATGGGTAATTCCATGTCAAATCGACCAAGATTTGACTTGAATTTTAATGAAATTTGGTGAGAAAGTTCTTTTTTTCCTATAAGAAACATATATGGACGAAAAAAAATTTTTTAATTATTTATGTCATATTCAAAATCTTATTATTTTGCCGAATTAGCCGAATGTGTTGAGCTTATTTCTTCAATATCTCGAAAACTACTTTATAAACGAAGATGATTTTTATGTCATTTTAAAAAGAATACTTGGGGCTACAAACATTTTAAAAATACATCCTACATTTTCGAAAAAGCGGTATATCTTGAAAACAAGAGCTAACCTAAAAAAAGGTAAGCTCCACTGGATTCAGCGTGCCCCGATTAGGTTAAAAAGCCAGGTACCTGTCTTGTCTGTTTTTTGAAACTAGCACAGTGTGCCGATTGCTCAAAATTACAAAATTAAAATTCTATTTTAAGATTATTTTTTAAAGGTTCTACAAATAATTGTCCGTCTTTTAAAACCTTAATAATCTGCCACCACTGTGCGGTTTGAAGATCATAAATGTAAAAAAGAGCTACCTGAATTAGAAATATTGTTATTGTTCATATTCATTGTTAAACTTGGTATATTGCCATGTGCACACAAACACAGCCAACCTGTAAACAGGATGTGTACCTGACACTTACACATTCATACATATGTTCATATATATTGCTGTTTACATTTGATATATTTATTTCTGCTTTATAAATAAATATGTATGTTTGTTTATGTACAAATTTATGTCGGTGTACATTAAACTATTCATTTATCCATATGGCTTTTTCATTTTATATAACTTTACAAGCACAATAACATTAACTTTCTTGCAGTATGTTTTTTTTTTGTATGTT
This sequence comes from Pollenia griseotomentosa, assembly GCA_963931875.1. Classification (NCBI taxonomy): domain Eukaryota; kingdom Metazoa; phylum Arthropoda; class Insecta; order Diptera; family Polleniidae; genus Pollenia; species Pollenia griseotomentosa. Next base: position 38,883,190 of record OZ007563.1, on the reverse strand, counting down.
GTGTTGCCAGAATTTTTTTTTGATAAATTTATTTGCTATGTGTACTGAAAAAAAAAAATATTTTCTTAATTAAGCTTCGTTTACAATAGCAGCAACATTTTCACTTGGGGTGCACAATTAAGCAACAATTTTTTTTCGCAACCACATACCTTTTTAATTAAGAAAACATTTACAAATTTTGCTCAGAATAATTTTACGTATTCATTATTATTCTTTTTTAAACGTTTTGGGTAAATTTTATTCAATAATAAAATAATAAAATTTTAATAAACGTCATTTACAATTTCTTGCAAATTTTTGCTGAATAAGAAAGACACGATTTAAAAAAAAAAAACCTAAGTTATATTTTTGTTCGAATAACGAAAGGAAAATATAAGAAATACTTTGGCAAGAAATAAGATAGAAGAAAAAACGAAATTGTTGAACGAAGCTTTAAGCAACAATTTGTATAAAATTACATTATTACAAATTTTACTTAGTTTAAATGAAAATTTTAGCAACATATTCTAAAAAATAAAAATCAATACCGAATATTGTTTTGGGCAAAATTTGCAAACGTTTTCATGATTGAAAATGTGTGAAAAAAAATATATCGCTAGGCTGTTAGGATCATAGCATAGGGCTTCTGGCAAAAACACTTAATTTTTACCTAAATACTATTATATATGAACAATTTTACTTTTTAAAGGAAAAGAATACGAATATTTTCGTATTTTTACACAATATATTGAAAATGAGATAATATTTTGAAAATTACCTACATTTGCCTTAAAGTAAAAATCTGTCCTTGTTTCCTACGCTTGAAATTTTACGAAAAAAAACACTCCAAAAAAGGAAAATGTTCTACTATGGGCACCACTGACGTCAATATCAATATTTATAAGAAAGTTATGGCATTAAAAGCAATTTCGGGAGCAGCATTTGCATAGGAGCCATGTTCAAATATGGGCTGATCAAAAAAAATCTTATTAAGGCATTATTTGTTGTAATCATAGATGGGGGTAGTGCATTCATTTTTCAGTTTCAACTCACACTTAGTGATAGTGCAAAAATATTGCAATCATTTTGTTGATGTTGAGTGATGAATTGAAAATTTGCAGCCTCACTAAACATGAGTGATAGTGATGTTAAAAAGTTTTGCACTCAAAAAAAAGTAGTTTGATTTAAAATAAAGCAATCATCAGCTTATTTCAACTTTTTTTTCTTTACTCATTTGAGTGCAACTTAAATTGGTGCACTAATTTTTAAATTAAAAACTTGTTTTTTCATGACTAAAGCCAATAATTATACCGTTATTGACAAAATATCATTTTGTTTTATGTTTTTACTTATGCATATCCTCAAAAGAAATCAAAAAAACATGCACATACAAAGTTACATTTTTTAAATTTTAGTGAGACAATATTTGTATGCAGCTTTTTTGATTGCATGTCCGAATTTTGCACTATTTGATTTGAGTGCAGATTTTTGCATTCAAATCTGCGTTTAGTGATAGTGAAAAAATTTGCAATATCACTCAAAATTTTTTAGTGGCAGTTAAAAAATAACAATCATCACTAAATCTGGTAAAAAAGAGTGCAAACTAATTTCTTTGCAGTTTTATTTAGTGATAGTGCAATGCTGATTTAAATCAATATTTAGTGCACTACCCCCAACTATGGTTGTAATAAAGTAATTTTGGACCAAGTTTAATATTAAAACCAACGTTTCAAGATGCTTTATGATAAAAAGAATCTATTCCGGAAAAAAAGCTTGTAGCAGAGCTTTTTGAAATAATGAACCAATTCTCACTATTTTTATTTATATACCAAGTCTAGTCCTTGTTCCAGTTAAAATCTATATACCAAATTACATCAAATTAACTCCAAAATTGCAACCTGTACTTTGCGCTCGAAGTTTACATAGACAGCCGGACGAAAGGACGGACGACGTTAGGTCGACTCAAAAAGTGATTCTTAATAGATCGGTATACTAAACGGTGGGTCAAAGGCCAGTATTTTAAGGCGTTATAAAACATTAGCACAAACGCAAAACATGCTGTTCACCATTGTGGTGTGGGTTAATCAAGAAAATTTTTCAAAACTGCTATCAAATTAGGGATTTTTATTCTCTGAAAATGAAAATAGCGTCTCTTTTTTATTAATAAAGAAGCGCATAAAAACGAAAATTTAAGAAAAACCTAAAATTTAAATAATTTACAAAATCTATCCAATTTTTCATATGCTATTCTTTTTTTGAAGAAAAACCTACTGCTAGGGATGTTTTTTACATTCTGGCAACACTTCACCTAACAAACAATGGCAGTAAAATGGAAATTTAAACGCGGCCGCATTTCGTACTTTGTCTTCTTCTAAAAAGTTTATTTATGTGTTCCCAGCAAACACATAAGTTTGATTAGAAATTAAATATGATTTACAATCAAAACATTTTTCAAACATCCAACGATAAGAAATGGTTTAATAAAAAAATAGCCTTATCAACAAAAAAAGAAAATTTTTTCTTCATATCTTAATATCATTGATACCACAGGAAAAACACATTGCTTTTATAAAGTGAATTTTCTGTTTGTTGGGTGTGAATTTATTGACATGTATGCTTATGGGTGTATGAGTGTGTGTCTTTCCTCTTGGTGTTTTTCTGGTTTTCTGTTCTATTTAGTTGTAAAATAGATGAGAATTGACTTGACCTCATAAATATGTTTTCGCTTGAATTACTGCAAGGATGTTGCCAAAAACATGAGTAACTACCAAAGACTTAGATAGAGGATGAGGAAAATTCACCCATCGAAATATCTTTATATAGAGTTATCAAAGTAACTAAGTACTTGATGTGTGCTTTTCTAAATATATACAAATTTATGTTTTCATAATAGATTAGTTTTAATACAGGTAAATGTTTAATAAAAGGATACTGTTTGAAGTAAATTAGAATTTTTTTTTTTTTTTTTGTTGTATTAATACATAAGCAAAATCAAGTGATTGAAGCTCTAAATAATTACCAAAGGTGAAAATGATAGGAATTCTTTTTGAACGGTATCAACATTAGCGGTTATAGCGTTACCTAAAACGCAAAAGATCCTATTTAGCATTTTGAAATTTTAACAAGATATGCAAAAAGCTATTTAAAATGATAAATTGATAAATATCCTTAAACTGCTTATTATTATTTTTTTTTTATTTTCTTCTTGTAAAGCAAATATTGCAGGTGGCATCGCTACAGCAACAAATACAACATTACAACAAAAATAGAAATTAGTCCCAGCTTACGTCAAAAAATATTTTAAACAAAAATCAAAGCGTGCCGCTGAACGTGTTGGAATAAATACGTCTTTAGCCAATTTTTATATAATTATGGTCAATATCTTATTTATTGTTAATTAAAAATATCAAAAACTTTAATAAAATACACTAATCACAACACAAAATATGGACTTTTTGTAAACATAAACAAAACTTTGACATAATATGGGACAAACAATGCTAGAGTAAAAAATCGTCATTTGGCGTAGTAATGCCACTTACACGTAAAGAAAAACACATGTTTTAATATAGTCACCTCCAACAAAACTATTTTTAAAGATTTAACCATATTATTGTCACCGACAACCATATTATAGTTAAATCAGTCCTCCATCAAGAAGCCACAACCATATTATGGTTGCTTCTTAACATGTTATTGTTGAATATGACAAAAATTTGTTTTAAGATTAACAATAGTATTTCCTCTCATCTAAGAGAAACATGCTATGGTGTAAAACCAGCTATGCTATTATAAGTGCTTAGCATATTTTAGTTATTATTAACGATAACATGTTCGGAGGCAACCATAGCATGGTTGTGGCCTCTTGATGAAGGACTTATTTAACCATATGGTTTTCGGTGATAATATTATGGTTAAGTTAAGCAAAATATGTTTAAAATTTTCTTTAAAAATAGTTTTGTTGGAGGTGACCATATTTTAACATATTTTTTCTCTGTGTGTTTTTATTACATCACGGTAAACCCTACCAGTTGTTTTGACAATTGATAATGTTGCATATTAAGCAAACTTTTAGTTAGGTCTTTTAGCATTAATCATTTAATCTTTTGTAGATTTGTTTTTTGTTAAAAAAAACCGCTAATTTTATTCGAAAGATTTTTGATACAAAACATCAGAATCAATGAAAAAGTAAATTCTTAATTTTTGGTTAGTTGGGGCCTTTCGCGTTTTATGTAACTTTATGCAGTTTTGTAAAAAAAAATAGTGCTAAATAAATGGTATTGTTACGTTACTGCCTTTCAATAACGTTTTGGTTTATTTCCTTTATAATAAACCGTTTCGAGTTCTTTATTGCAACTTTAATAAAATAAATAAAACACAACACTTTAAACACTGTTTACAATTTACACAACTTTATTTAGTACAAAGTCACTCTAACAAACCGTAATTTATAGCTTTTATTTATTACCAACTATAATTTCTTCCGCGTTATACGTTATTGACAAAGTCTGAACTAAGAATGAATTAATTACGCTAGTCGCCGCTAGTATTTATACTGCAATTTGGTTGTCTAGAACATTCGAAATGTTTTTCGAAGGTTCGAGGCTTTACTATTCACCACACTTTAATTTGATTAATGCAGCGCTAATGTTTACATAATTTTACCTCTTATACTGAAGCTTTTTTAACGGTCATTTCTAGGTCTTTCTGCACATTGGGATTGAAGTGTACTAAATTATAACAATTTTTAATAACAATGTAAACTAGTAAAATTACTTATGAATACAAGACAACTAATAAATACAAGACAACTAATAAATACAAAATAACTTATAAATACAACCAATTCTTAACCAATAATTACAACTAATTCTTAGCTTTAACAGTATGTATAATAAAAACGAACATTTTTGTTTAATTTTTATAAAACTCATAGCTAAAAGTTTTTTTGCGATTTCTTTTCTAATGCTACATATAATCACTCAGAGTGTTGCATGTGCAACTTCAATAGAAATTTTTCATTTAAGTATATAAAAATTTTTATTTTTTGTTTTTAAACAATATTCTTACAAAATTATGAGCGATATAAATTTTATTAAGAAATTAAACAAAATAAAAGCTTGGTTGGGAAAACAAAGTAGTAAGTGCCAAAGTTGTACAACAGGGCAGTATAAACACCTTAAGTAAAAGTGCGCGTCAAATATGCAACATGTACCCATGTTCTGTAATCATACTGAGAAATGCTCGCATCGAAAGGGTGAGAAAAAAGTATGTCTGAAACTCATGTCGAAAACTATCAAAAGAGATTACGTCGTTACGTTAAAAATGACTCGAAGCCGATGTGACATTGCAGGCGTTGAGAACGCCAGTCACACATATCGTTGACGGCGACCAAATTTTACTAAACTGAAAATTTTTCAACGACGGCGGCGAAAATACAACCGTCAGCTATCCCAAATAATGTTAAGTGCGACTTTAATGTTTTTTGTTTGCAAACGAGCTTTGAAAACATTCCTATATTCAATAAAAATGTTAAAAGCAAAATAATTCAACAATAAAAAAATGTGCCAAGAACAAAATATTTATTTTGCATTTATAATTGTTTTTTAGTGTTAAAATCTGTTCTCGTCCCAGTTTTATTCGTGAGTTTATTTGACAGTTCAAAGCGGAAACTTTTCTCACAAAAATGTTACAGACACACTTTTTCTGTAATTTGGCGAGTAATTTCCTTACGTGACAGCTAGTAATCGCCAAAAAAAAAAAAGTAACACACAGTTTAGTAAGAAAAACAGCTTCAATATATGGCATTTTTGCTTAATTTCACACATTTCAATCGAAAAGTTTCTTGATGCGAGAGTAACAGAGCATAAGCAATGTTTTGCATATTTTTCATGACCATATTCACAAAAAAACTCGAAAATGTTTCCTACAGTTGTTTTTTTTTTTGTGCAAACGAACACAAAAATTTTGAACATGTAAAATATATGCAACATGTTTCTCAGAAAAGAAATCGCCATTAGTATTTAGTACCTGTTTTACATTATGCGACATGTAGTCGCATAATATACAGTTTTCTAATTTTTGTATGTATTTTCATCTTGGTTTCCTCTTCTCCTTTTCATATTTTGTATATATGTAAATACAAATACACCTTCAGCCAACTTTAAGGTTAAAAGTATGAGTTTTGTAATACACAATAGAATTGCAGAAGAACCCCCTCCCCAGACTTCTCACCCCTCTCATCAATAAACTCAAAAATTGCTGCAACAAAAATTTAAGGTTTGGAGGATGACTAACACAGGCATGCGAAATAAGAGTTTTTGAAAATATTTTTCTCAATCTTTTACACTGCGCAACAGTCATTTTGCGGCCTGGAACTTTATAGCAAATTTTTACTAATTTGAGGTCGCTGATTTCAAATCAATATACCGTTATGTCTAAAATTAAAGCACTCTCGCAACATATATTGGAATAACTTGAAAACGGTTTACCATATTAAGTTACAAAAAAATCCGAAACTCGGCAAGAATAAATTATCTTTGAGCCGTGCTTACACTGTTTTCAGAGATATCGTTAAAGTTTAAAAAAATAACAATTTAAAAAAAAAATTTGTTCTTTAAAAAATTAAAAATTAAAATGCGGCAAAAATCACAGTTTTGGTCTTAAAACCTTTAGTTAAACATATTTGGAGTTAAATGAGCTTTATTTCATTGCAATTGCTGCACAACTGATTTTGTTAATAATTTACTGAATTGATAATTCAATTCAATTTCAATTTTGTTCGAACATACGCTTTAAAAAATGGTTTATTTTATGGAAATTGGGTTTTTATCAACTCTTTTTTCTCAGTAAATTGTGAACAAAATTTTGAACATAACGATATATCTCGAAAATTCGAGCTGACAGAGAAAAACGGAGACTAGATTTGAAATCAGCGACCTCAAATTAGTAAAAATTTGCATCAAAGTTCCAGGTCGCACAAAAAAAGTTCAATTTGTTCCCTTGTGTTATTATTTGTGGTCATTACCGTAAAAGAAACGGAAAAGTGTGAAGCAGGTATAAGTTTTGTAGAAAATTATTTAATATAAATTTATTTTAAATATTAATATTATTTTATGAATTTTAAATTCAAATTTCAAAAGTAAGAAAAAATGGAAATATGTATGAATATTGCCGAATATATTTAATTAAATTACTGATCGAAACTGAAATTGTTTCTGGATGGAATGGTATTTGGTTGCACATTCGTGTAATTTCGAATGTAAAACAATCGAAACGAATTAAAAATCTAGTGGTTTTGCATACCTTTTCTTTTTTGGAGCTATTGTCAATAATCATAATTGTTTTATTGTCAGTTATATCGATTGTTTATTCCCCTTATAACCGCTGTTAGGAATTTCTAAATATTTTTAAAACAGCTATAATTCTGTTCCTATAAAGTAGTAGTCGCAGTAGGTTATAGTTCCAATTCTGTCCTTTTTCCATAAGTTTTACTGTTCCTTGCAAAAACATACCAACACTCACTTACACATCAAATTCGACTTAAGTCAATAAGCGTTTTTTGTTCTTGTCTCACTGTTAGATACAAAGTTAAAATGAAAAAAATAATGCAATCGTACGTACAAGAAAATAAAATATGACAAATAAAATGTATTATAAACATTAGAATCTTTGTTATGAAAGTACAAATATGTAAGGATAATAAATTCTATGGGGACATGAATCAGTATCTATTTATCTCAATTCTTTATTGCTATCTTAAAACTCAATGTTTACTATGCACATTGGGGCAGAAAAAAATGTTTTGGAAAATAGATTTGTCATTTCTAAACGGCTCGACCGATTGATATTAAAGTCAACATATGAATGATATTTAAGGACTTTTTACACTATAAAACTGAGCACTACGACATCTCGAAAACTAAAATACATATGGCAAAAAAATACGTTAAGAAATTTCCTAGTCAAACGGCTCTCACCAGTACCCATGTTCTGTAACTATAGTGAGAACTTCTCGCATTGAAAATATGTGAAACAAAATATTCCATTGTTTCTCGAAAAGTGGGAAAAAACTGTGTCTGTAACTCATGTCGAAAACTATCAAAAGAGATAACATCGTTACGTTATAAATGTCATAACACTGCCCTTGAAGCCGATGTGTTGAGAACGCCAGTAACACATACAGTTGACGGCGACCAAAATTAACCAAAATTGAAATATTTTTAACGACGACGGCGAAAATACAACCGTCGACTATACCAAATAATGTTAAGTGCGACCTTAATGTTTGTTGTTTGCAAACGACCTTTGAAAACATTCGTACATATTATAAAAATGTTAAAAGCAAAATAAGTAAACAATAAAAAAATGTGGCAAGAACAAAATATTATTATTATTCCTTGTATTTTGCATTTTTAATTGTTTTTTAGTGTTAAAATTTTTTCTCGCCCCATTTTTATTCGTGAGTTTATTTGACAGTTCAAAGAAGGAACTTTTCTCACAAAAATGTTACAGACACACTTTTTCTGTAAATTGGCGAGTAATTTCCTTACGTGACAGCTAGTACTCGCCAAAAAAAAAGTTACAGACATAGTTTAGTGAGAAAAACAGCTGTTTATTTCAATATATGGCATTTTTGTTTCATTTCACACATTTCAAACGAAAAGTTTACAGAGCATGGGCACAGTTCTTGAAATTTTTTAAACTATAAGATTTTTCCTTTTATCGGAGTTTTATTTTATAGATGCACAAATGGAAAATCGAGAATAGAAAATTTAAATTTTGTTCACAAATTTTTCCTATTTTTTTTAACAAAAACTGCAAAATGTTAAAAAAAAAATATAAAATTTCAAGTCTCTATTAAAATTTTAAATAAATCACACATCATTGTTGTAAAAAATAACGTCGGAAAAATGCCTAAAGCATTTGCGGATGCGTTTCATGGTAGTGAAGTGCTAATGTGTAAAAACACGAATTTCGTAAACAAAAATATCAAAACACAAACCACGGTTAACAAAAGTATTACAGCCTAGCCCACGATGTCGACCGCTCCCGTTCGTTTGCATTTTCTACGACTAACAGCTGATTTTCGCCCTACTAAAAATTTTCACCACAACAAATCGATCGATAATGCAAGAGAGCGATAACGTAAGAGTTTTCATACAAATTTGCGCTCCACTAAGAAATTTTGTGCGACCAGAAATGTCAAAATGTGTTGTGGTTGTCACAGAGCCATTTTGTTAAAATATTAAACGAAACTTTTCTTTACAAGCCAACAATGAATATTTTATATTATATTTTTTTTTACAACACCAATAATAAATTAATATACGTAGTTTTATAAAATATATTTTACAAAATTTTATTCCATATTTTTAGTTTTCTACTTTGGTCGTAGCACAGAGTTGTATTTTTATTGCTTAATTTATATGGTTTGGCGATTTTTATTTTCTTAAGCGACTCATACCTTTGCAATAAAATTGTTAAATTTTACGCATTGTTACGATTTTTATTGCACAACGAAAAGAAAGTGAAATGTGCTGGCAACATTGTACAATGCTGTTTATGTTATTCCTATAGGTTATGTTCACCTTTTTATTGAATAAATGAAACCATTGTGCGAGTTATTGCATAATATGGGACAAATTGGATATAATATGGTGAATATCATGTACAATAATATTGCAAGTGTATGGGCCGCTTTACTAGCGTTTTGTTTGTGGAATTGTTGCTGTGACAATAAAAAACTTGTTTTGTCCGGGATTTTTTATTTCAAGACTTTGGAGAGCAGCTCTAGTGCGGTATGTGGTATCCACCCTCAAAACGTTAACCCAAAAACACTTCTGCTGTTTATAAAATAACTTTCATATCAATCAATCTAGCCGCTTAGAACTTGCAGATATGTTTCCCAAAAAACTTTGTTCTGACCCAGTGTGCAATGTATGAGTACGTGAATGGATATGTGTGCGTAAGTCTTCATGTGTACTTATGAGCTCTCACATAAAGTTTAGATAGTTTATCTCCTTAAAAACTTTATACATAGATATCATATCATAAATTTCTTTAAATTTATTTAAACGAACAGATTTATCATGGCATAAATAAATTTTAAAAAATATTGTGGAATTAAACACCCTTTTTTTTGCAAAACTATAAAAGCAACAGGATAAAGCTTAAACAAATATAATAAATTTATGAAGTAGAAAAAGTTAATTTTATTTTATATTAAAAGTTATTTGAAACAATTAAAGTTTTTAAGTAAATAAAAAGAAAATGTTAATAATTTTACTTATTTTAATTGAATAAGTTAATTAAGAAGGCTAACAATTTAGTGCAACAAATTCTCTAGTCGATAGAAAAATTAAGAGAATTGGCACAGATTATTCGCCGAGTTATTTAAATTAAAATTGTGTTATAGATATTATTAATCAGTAGGGATGAGATTTTCATGCACTAAAAAATCGAAAATATGCACTAAAAAATCTAAATATTCACTAAAAACTTGAAAATTTTCCATAAAAAATCGTTTTTTAATTTCATTTATAACAAAAAAATATAAAAAAAAATATTAAAATATCTTAAAAAACCTAAATAACTAATTTAAATTTTTTTTTTAAATAAATAAGTACTGTGCTATTAAAAGTAAAAATTCTTACACTTGAAGAATGCCAATGCATTTTGAAAAAATTTATTTTCAGATCCCACTTTGATATTCTTTGAATATTTGAACTTTTTTTTTTTTAATCCTTGAATTTTTTTGCAAAACTTATTGGATTTTTTTTAATTTGTCGGGCTATTCTTCCTTCCTTCCACATTGTTAATTTTTCTTTTTGCAATATCAATTAATTCGACTTGCGTATTAAGTGAACTAAGTCCCTCATAATTAGTTATTGTTTCACCAATATATCCGTAATTGAAAATACAAATGGTAATTGACTTCTGATGTTTTTTAAATTAAATATTTCTTTTGCTTTTTTAATTGCACACTCATCGGCATCAACAAGCTCTTCTAACATTATTTAATTACTCAAAGGTTTTTGAATATATAACCCATGTGCCAAGCAAGTAGCTTGTAACAGTTTTATGGAAAGTTTTTTTAGTGTATTAAAAATTTTTTTTAAATTTTTTTAAAATTTTTTTATAATATGAAAATTAAAAAAAAAAAAACCCAAAAAAATGTCAAAATATGCAAAAATATGCATTTAAAATCTAAATATGCATTTTCACCAAAATATGCAACAGTATGCAAAAACAAATCGATGCCATTTTAACGCAAATTTAATGATTCGGAAAGATAATTGTTCGACATCGTTCTTAGACTATCGACAAAAAACATTCATTTGCATGGAAATTGCATCCCTATTAATCGGTGATCACAATATGGTGCTTATATCAAATGACAAGGATGTTTTCAAACCCTGGATGCTGTGAGATAAATATATTTTATTTTTATTTATGTTTTTATTAAAAAATATTAATTTATTAATGACAGGTGCACCATAAATTTATAATATTAGACTTAAAAATAAATTTACGAAAACTCTAAAAATGGATTTTTCTCGTGTTCAGCTGAACAAAACTAAGCTTCCGACAAACTGTGCCATAATCCAGCATTTCGTTGCCTTAAAGTGAAAACCTGCTAAATTCATTTTTAACCGTATATAACATTTTGATACCTTTCTAAAGAAAAAGTACGTCACGGGGGTACCAGCATACTTTTTAGTTTTGAATCGTACCAAAAAAGTACAATTGTACCAACTTTATCAACCCTGATTAGCAGGCTTAAGCTGAGATCACACGATTGCCGCAATGCACCAATTTTCATACTTTTTAATACCCCAATCGTGTGACTGCACAACCAATTGGCTCATGTGCCAATCAAGAACAATATTGTGCTACAAATTTGTTTCTACTTTTATTGCAAATTATTAGAAATACTGTTTACAAGTTCTATAATTTTTAAAAGAATTTTTTAAAGAAAAATCCCACTTTTTATAATCTATAAATAACTTTTCGCCATAAACACATGTTGCATACTAAAATTTTTATTAACTTAACCAATATCAAAATATTTATTGACCATTTTTAATTCAGCTTTAATTTCCGGTCTATTTAATTTATATGCCCTCAATAAAAAGCTCATAAATATTTTTGTACGACGTAGATTTTTGGTATGTTTTTAATATTCTAAAATCATTTGTTATTCACATTTTGTTATGTAGAAAATACAGGAAATCCACTAAATCACATTTTCATTATGTTTCCTCTTTTAGTTGGCTCGTTAGCCAACAACAAACAAACAAAATACAAAACAAATAAAAAAAATAATTTAACCATTTAAAAAAATTGTATTATTTCTTTGCTGCCTCGTTCCCTAGCTCGTCTGAAAGTACCTATTTGCGAAGGATTTTTTTATAATTTTGTTCTAAATGAGAGTGCTTTTCCTTTACTTTAGTCTATTATTATGGTTGAAAATGTTGTTTTATTTGTTTGTTATTTTCTTGGCCAATTTGGACTTAAAATGAATGTGTTTAAAGGATTGTTAAGATGCAGGCAAGCAAATGCTTTTTCGAATTTTATTTGTTTTATAATATTTATTTAAAAATAAATTCATTATTTAACTAAAAAAAAAGTTTAAAAAAATATGAAAAATAAAACTTAAATAAGAAATAACAGGAATTTCGAGTAGGAAATTTGTGTGTGTGTGTGTGTTTAATGAGTGTTTGAAAAAACAAATGTGTTGGTAGAGATTTTAACGGCAAATGAAGCTCTCATTTGTCGACTAGTATACACGTGTCCGTATGTGTAAGTGTGTTTATGAAAGAGTACATCACCTGGTGGAACTATCTAACAACTGTAAATTGTGTTTCCTTGTAAGAGCAAATCTATGGCTAGATTTAAGATCTCTTTTTTTTGTAGGTGTTTGTAGTAAAAATTTTATTAAAAATTAAAAATAGTTTACATTTATAAATTCTTTCAAATAACACGAGAGAGATAGAGAGTTTAATATGTAAAAAATATAGTAGGCAGATGGTTTTTTTTTTCTTTTTTTCTTTAAGAGAGAAAGAGAGAGAGAGCGTGTAAAAAAGCCTTACTTAAAACGTTCTTAATGATGAAAATAAGTTGCTGTTCTTGTTTTACAAATTTTGTTTTCATGTTTTATTTGGAGAAATGTGTAAAATCCTTTCTTAATATTTTTTGAAAATATAATAAATTTTTCTTTTTTTTTTTTGCTTTGGTTTTGTAGTTGTGGTAAGAATAAGCTAATAATAACTATATTGATTTTTTGTTGGTTTTTTTTTTGTTTAATTTTATTAAATGTAGTTAAATTAATTTATTCTTCCTCTTCTTCTTCCTCCTCCTCTTCTTCCTCTTCTTCTTCTTCCTCTTCTTCTTCTTCCTCTTCTTCTTCCTCCTCTTCTTCTTCTTCCTCGCCTTCTTCTTCCTCTTCTTCCACAACCTCCTCTTCGACTTCATCTTCATCCTCGACGACATCATCATCAGCCTTGGCATCTTCTTCACCATCGGGTGTCTCGGGTTCACCAGCCTTTTTGCCGGGTCTTTCGCCGAACCACTTGGGCAATTTGGCTATTGGAAGAAAAAATTTTATTAAAATTTTTTTGTAAAATTTTTAATTTAAATTTAAAAAAAAAATTCTCTCGCTTCACATAAAAATTCAAAAACAAAAAATTATTTCGATGCATTTTTAACAAAATTCAAAAATTGGAAAAAACGAGTAGACAGTTCAAAATTATTATTTAATTGTTAATTTTAACATGAGATTCGTGAGTTGTATTAGTCAAGTTATACATACATTTTTGGCGGCCTGAGTATTGTTCCTTCCTTTCGTTCCAGATCTTTTCATTGACCTCTTTGCCGATTTCTTCCCAGCCCTAATGGGTTTTTAGCATTTATGAGAGAGATACAACAAGATGCACACAGATTCAAATTTTTTACGTAACATTCAACATGTAACGAATGATTAAATTTAACGCCATCATAAAATAAAAAGACCCAACCAACATTTAAATGTCCAAAGAAAGAGAGAGAAAGAAAGATGGTGCATTCGTTTATAAGTGTGTTTTTAAAAAAATGTAAGGTGTTGAAATGTTAAAGGACCCCCCTGAGCTAAAATATATGTATTTTGTTTTGTTGTGTTTTTTGTAAAATTTTTGGGAATTGTTAGGAAATTAGACTTAAACTGGGTAAATTCAAATAAACGTTAATATTTACGAACCCTGTTTTAAATTGTTTATACTAAGCAAATGTGCTGTGTAATTGAAATTGTAATAGAATTGTAATGTAAACTTTAATTAGTTTTAAATGCCGTTACTTGTTCCCTGCACAAGGAGTTATATTATTTTGATATAATCACAGATAACTATTATTTTTAAATGCAAAGTTTGATACGATGCAAAAATAGTGTAATTTGCATGATACATACTCAGAAGAAATACAATTTGATGATGAGGACGACTTTCTTTATCTTGATATCGAGCCCCTGCTGTTATAGGCCTTACACTACTAACTAGAATAGAGCGAATTCCATCTGCGAAACTTTCTTATTCACAATAATAAAACCTACTTCAAGCGCAGAGGTCAGTGGCCTCAATTAAAGCAGTCGCTCGATATCAAGATCAAGAAAGTCCTCGTTCTGATATAACAGCATTTCCTCTGAATTCGCCTCTTAGTCTGTTGAGTAAGTAAGTAAGTAAGACAGTTTAACCATGCCTGTCTATCCGTCGGTTACAAAAACGTTAAATTATCTCAAGTTCTTCTTAGCTGATTACCTATTGGTTTAGTGGAAAAACAGTTATGAATTCTTCAATAAAATTTAATTCAATTTAGCTTTGTAGGGCTAGAAGTCACGCTATCATTTCGTTAAAGCTAAAATTTGCTCTAAACATTATGTATATAAATCCCACTCTCGGGAGCACTTTAATATGCCTTAAGCCGTTACGAATAAAATTGTGGTAAAATTGGCTCTAATTAAGTTTCATTAGAACAGAAATTAGACTTCTGAATTTTGTAAATATGTCTAGAAATAACACCAAACAATTCTATAATAATCGGTCCATAAAGTCTACTCTCGGAAACCGTCTAAAAATGCAACAAATAATGCTGTTGTTGTAAAATCTGATCGCATTGGGTTTTATTAGACTGGAAACCACACTATCAATATAAATCATGATCGGTCCATAATAGGCCATAGGTCCCACAAAAGTCTAGTTCTCTGTGATCATATCGAAAACGAATGCTTCTCGGCATTATAATGTAATTTTGAAAGAGATCAACAAAGTTTTTAAAATATATATTTGTTCCTTTTACTCCTGCAAGGAGCATATTTTTGATATGTTTTTTCTGTAAATAAGAATTATACTAAGGATTAATGTTATGTAGTAGTTGGAATAAGAATTTTTTTATTGCAAATATTTCGAGAAAAACCTCAATTCAAATGAACAATTTATTTGGGTTAATTCAACAAAAACTAGGAAAACAAGAAATCAAGACTCTTTATATTAAAGCAAGTCGTATTTTGCTTGCGTATGACAAAACATCACAACATAAAACATAAAATGACAATTGAATTCAAATTGTCACACAGACACAGTGAGACATAGAGAGAAAGAGCACTATAATGATATTTGGGAGGGAGAGAAAGAGAAAGTGTGTAAAGAAAAGCTTACATTTTGATCGTTGCATAAATCTCTCTTGTCTTTCTTGCCAGATTTTCTCTGCAGTCTCCTTATAAAGCGTATTGTAACCCTTAAGAGTTTAATTTTAAAAAAAATATTAATAAAAAATATTTTTATAGATCCAACAAAACAATTACATACACAATTTTCCCCATACAACTAAAAAGTTAAGAAATTTAAAAACAACATATTTTTAGGTAAATACTTACACCTTCGAAGAGTTTCTTTTTGTCATCGTAGGAGCGGGTATCTACACGTCTTTCATATTTGGAGGCGACTTGAATCTTGGGCGGGTATTTGCCAGTTAAGGCTTCAGGGTCAAGACCCTTCTTCAAGGCCTTGTGTCTGAGCTGTTGTTTTTGTCTTTCCTTTAATTCTTTCAACTGCAAAAGAACAACAATATTTTAGTAAAAACTTAATTTTAGATTAAAAGTTTTTTGAAACTTACATCGTAGTCCTGACGTTTTTGCCTTTCTTCCAAATCATACTTTTCAGTTTCCAATTTGACAATAAGTTCCCACAATTCTTGGGCCTTTTCGCGCAAAGCGGATTCGCCTAAGCCTTCAATGGCAAGAGGTTTAATACGGAACGACAAAGAAATCTTCTTTTCTTCTTCCAATTGTTCCTTAGTCTTGTTACGTTCCATGGCGGCGGAGGAAAGACCCAACTACATTTTTTTAAGCATATTACACAAATACATAGACAGTTACACAGACACATAAAGACAATAGAACAATATGATTTTTTGCGTATTTACGATAGACAGACAATATAACACAAGACACAACCAAAATTTATGCCACAATTAAAAAAGAGAAAGAGAAATAAGAAAATCACGTGTTTTAAATGTGTTTGGTGATTGTTGTTGTTTGCAAAAATTTAAAGCGTCAGTTTTTTTTTTTTAAATTTAAAATATATAATGAATTAAAAAAAATTAAAAAAGTTTTTTTTGGAAAATCGGTAATTTGGTAAACGGAATTTAAAGGAAAATTTTAAAGAGATTTTAAAAAATTTTGTGTTGGATTCGAAAATGAAGGAAAGTACAAGATTTCAGGGGTTAGTTGTTGTAGGAGAGAATAATAATAAAAAGAAATAAACAAAAAGGAAACTTCATAAGTAAAATGCAATGCGATGAATTGAAATAATTACCACGCCTTGATCCTTCTTGGCGATGGTAAAGTTGGGGCCCTTCTTGTCCTTGTCCTTCATAGCTTGGAGCATGGCTTGGCGTTTCTTTTCAGCCTCTTCGAGACGTTGACGCTTCTCTTCGATTTCGCGTTGTTTCTTTTCTTCAACTTCGCGAACGCGGCGTTCTTCCTCCTCCTTCTTGCGTTGGGCCATCTTCTGTTCTTCTTCAGCACGGGTGACCTTGCGTTTAGCTTGCTTTTCTTTGAGTTTCTTTAACTCGTCTTCTTCCTTTGCTCTCTGTTTGCGCCATTCATTGATGTATTCTTTCAATTGATCATCGAGGTCAGAGCGCTTTTGATCCTGACGTTTAATGAACTCTGGATCACCCTCACCTCTAAACAAGCGTAAGAAAAGATTAAAAGAAAACAAGAAAATAGATGATTAGTTTCTTCATGAAGTTTTAATCATTTTTGTTTTTTTTTTTTTTTTTTGTTTTGGGATTAGTGTACTTTTATCATGTTTTCTAGTGACATTTTGCTTAATTTGTATGTTGAAAGTAGTTACCAAGGCGAATTCACTTTTCAGGTGGCAAAACTTGCTTGTGCTTTTGACATATTGACCAACGAAAACAACAAAAAATACTATTGTGGTTGCCACCACCGCTTAGATGAATTCGCCTTGGTAGTAACTTTTTGTGATGAATTTAGTTGTTTTTATTATTATATTTGCATGAAATTGTGCAAACTTAAAGTGTATGTATTTACAAAAAATGTAAGCTTTACAAAAAGTACTTTAAAAAAAACGTTTATGTATCATTAAGAAAATATTAACAAAAAAATTATTATTTGTTTGAAAAAGTATCTTAAAGCTTTAATTAGAATTAAAGCGTTTGGCATTTTCAACATTTGTTTCTATATACACAATGTAAAATGAGTTGAAATTTTATATAAGAGCTGCGCGTTTTCGTTTTTAGCCATTCTGTACATTTTAGTTTTTCTTTCAACGTAAATGAATGAATCTTTGCATAAAAAAAAAAATTGTAAAAAAAGAATTGTGTGTGTGTATAAATGCAGAACGACTAAGTCATAAACTCATGAAAATATTTAAACAATATTATGCAAGATTTAACAGATACCTGAAGGAAAGCTTGATATTTCTCCCTATTAAAAATAGTAATGAAAACTTTGTTAAAGAAGGTATTCACTAAATAAGGCAGGTTTCAAAAAGGAGTTTTTAAATGTTAAAATATAAATTTAGAAGGAATTTAGGATATGAAAATATTTTAAGGATTTTATAAGATTTTTTTTATTTGCTTTTTTAAGTGAATACCCTTAATTTAATTCATTTTGTCTCCACAAGACGCATGATGCGATAAACTTATTTTAACAAACACAAAACACTGTAACTACAATTAAACGAATTTCCAAAGAAATCTTTAATAAATCTAACACACATCCTCAGAAAACTTCTTTTTATACAAAAAATTAAAAAAAGTTTTTTTTTTTTCTTTGACTAAAGAAAGTTTATTATTTTTTCCTTTTTTTTTTCTTTGGAAGAGCGTATAAGATTTTGTTTTGGTATATGTACGTTTAAGATTACAATTACACTGTGCTGCATCACTTTTCATTCTCGTAGATCACATTGAGTACTGTAAAATCCCCTATTAAGTATTTAAAATGGACTTGGAAAAAAATTATGAGAAATCTTAGATCGAAAAATAAACCTTTAATTTAATAAGCTTTAAAAGAATTTACGGTTATTTGATTATATTTGTGGCAATAAGAAAAAGTGCTTAAGTATATTTTTATAGTTTTGTTTATAATATAATCATCACTTATCTGCGGTTATTTTATTTTTTAGTGTTTATTTCTTAATATTTTCAATGTCATTGGAAGATCAGAAGTAAACTTAAGTTTTAATTCCAAATTTAATTGCACATGAAGTAATGGCAAAAAGTAATTATGCTTTAACTTCCTGAAAAATCGTGCAAAATAATTGAATTTGATTTCTCAGAGCTGCCATTCATTTAAATAAATTTGCTTAAGTAAACTTGAATACTATTCTTTTTTGCCACAGATATTTTTTATCAATCTAAAACTTTCCTAAAGCCCTTATGACACTACATTTTTTATTCATTAATTGATATAGAATTGATAGAAAGAAACAGTAAATGTAAGAAAGAGCAAACTATAAAAAATGTAAACAAAGTTTTTTAGTTTTTTTTTCTCTTGTTATGGTTTTGTTTCAGGGATGGCGTTGAGAATTTTTAAAATTGTACCAACAACCTTTAAAAATTGTACTTTTTTTACCCTAGTTGTAAGTTAAAATTTAATTGTTAGTTAAAATTAATTTTATTTATGTTCATAAAAAACACCACAAAAAAGTATTATGAATCTTAGTTAAAAAAGTATCAACAAAAAAGTACAATTGAAACAACTTAGCCATCCCTGTTTTGTTTATTTTATTTAATGCTGCCAACTTTTTGTTTATGAGAAACCTAAAAACAAAAAGCGGTAAGTCGCTGAATTTGCTCATAAACCGCTGATTCAGCAACACTTTTAATATTTCAAGCTTGAAATGTCAATTTAAAGTTAAACAATTTTACATTTTTTTTGACATAACTTCATTTTTTATCGATAACTTTAGTAAAACTTTTGACAGTTTGCCATTTATCTTAATACAGCTTAACTCTTTGCACTTGATACATTTTTGTATTACATTATATTTGTACTGTTTACCAAAACTTGAACAATGCATTAAAAATGTAGTGTCATAAGGGCTTAAGGCACAGGGTAACAAATGTTTACTTTAGAAAAGCTTTTATAATATTAAGAAAAAAGAACATTAACTTCGGGTTCAAAACTGAATTGTTAAACAGGCATTAAAGCGTTTTCGCCTCCCTGCTTTGCATGTTTTTCATACCTTACTTGCGTTCTGCAAATCAAGTAACATACAACGCTTTTTATCACCACAAGTAAAAAATTCAATTTTATTTGTCAAAACTCGCTGATTTGTTGCGAAAAAGCGAAAAATGCATGGTGTGGATCTCCGGCTTAAAGGTGAGTTTTTAGCTTAAAGATTTAACCAGGATTAAGAGTAAGATAAATTAATCATAAAATAAAATTAATCTAACTTTAATCCTCTTTCACGTTTTTGATTTAAAGTTAAAAGCTTTTAGCATTGTAATAAGAACTGAAAGCTGTCATCAAAACCTTAAAAAAACTTGGGGCGCTTAAACTAGTAAACAAAATTTTGAGTGTTTAAACTAGTTAACAAAATAAAATAATCAACTGCTTTAAAACTACTTCCCAAGAATAATTCTAATTCAATCGCTAAACTTTAAGTCTAAAACTGGCTCTAATTTAATTAAAAATTTCAAAATTTGTTTTTGTTTTAAATGTTAGTCAAACGAGCCACCTTTGCACTCTTGTTCTAAAAACAGGCAGTAACTTAATCTAAATGATGAGCATATAATAAATTTTTCGACAAACAGGCTTTAGCTGAAGGTACACACCATGCTCTCATGTGTCTGTCCTTTTTATGCATCTGGCAAAAAAGTACATAGAATTAGTGCTGGTTCACACACTTCAAGTTTTAGTCATCAAGGCTTGAGTTTTTAGGAGAGGGAGGAAAAGAAATGGCATTCACTTTTCCCTTCTCTCCTAAAAACTCAAGACTTGACGGCTAAAACTTGAAGTGTGTGAACCAGCACTTAGCGTTATTGTATGAGACAAGTTACACAGCAAAACGCATAAAATATATATACGCGTATCAACGCATCAAAGTAGGTTTACTTTCTACTGTTGTATCCGTCGCATGAGTGGTGAGAAAATGTCAACTGTTTTCTATAGCTATGGATGAGACATCATATTTTATTTTCAATGTTATCGATAAATATGTTTTTGTGGTGGATTTCTTTTTACATTTTTTTGGTAAAAAAAAAAAATTTAATAAAAGAAGAAGCTTTCGTTAAAAAGGTTGCAATAAGTTTCAAGAAAAAAATCCATAAAAATTAATTTTAATTTATCGATTACTTTTAAATACTGAGTGCCATCTCTGTTGTGCTTATTATTATTATTTTAAAAAACAAGTGATATGAAGGAGAAGCTTATGCTGGGAAAAACAACGAATATTTATACAATAAAAGCTTTTTCCTTACATATGTACCTATGTATTATTCCATAAATTCTTTTTAAATCTCAATTTCACTTCCCATTTTGCCAAAATTGTTTTTATTTGATAACAATTTTAACACAACAGCTGATCAAAAAAAAATAATATGGCGCATAAAACGCATTGCATGTTACTTGAATTTAGAAACGCATTAATACGCATCTACGCATGAACGCATGGTGTGGGCCTTCAGCTTTTGCCGGCACACGTACATTTTCAAATTCTCTCTCTATTTATAACTAAAATTATAAAAATAGCAAGTTCACGGTTGCCAGATTAGACTATTGATCGTAATTTTAAAAAATTTAACGATTTTTAAATATAACTTTACATTTTTGAGCTGCTTTGATACTTTCGCTTTTTGGATTGGAAACAATTTTTTATGTCTTAGCAGTTTAAATAACAACGGGCATTTATTTGGCATTTATTTTGCTCATGAGTGTTTATGGTTAAGATTCAGGTTATAGATCCATTTTTCAAACATTCTTTCTTGTTATGTTACATAAATGATTCTGGATTTTTAATTCTAGATTCTTTAACTTTTGTAGCCTTGCTTTATGTAGCAAAGTTAGTTTTGCAAGGAGTAAACTATACCACCAATATTTCAAATATTCTTCTAATTTGGTTCTATTGCTATTGATAAGAAAACTTAAACTTTTCTTTTAACTAAGCCACTATGTCGCTTGCATTTTCAACGGCAAACAGCTGATTTACGCCCCACATAAAATGTTCAGCACGACAAGTCGATCGACAATGCAAGCGAGCGCAAGCAAGCGAACGATAACGTCAAAAATAAAAACGTTAAACCTGACGATCGAAAAGTCGACAGGTTGTGGGGCGCTTATGAGAACGGTAATGAGTTTGCTGCTCGCTTAAGTTGTCGATCGACATCGTAGGTCAGGCTGAAAAAGTCTTTTTAACTATAAAAAGTTAATGAAAACGAAAATAATTAATTAAGAGTTTTTAGAAACACAAACTTAAATTAAAAAAATATTTCCAAAAATGAATTAAAACTTAGTATTATTTTACATGGACGATTTTTGAGCGGATTAAGTAAGTCCATTTGACGATTTCCACTATTTTTTTCGCTTGAATGTGACGACTTTTAATCAATTTAATCTAGCAACTATAATCAAGTTGTTTACACATGCTATTGCAAATCTCTGCTATTTATAAATTCAATCGTAAATGTCGTAGTATGTGCACAGAAAGAATTATTTACTAAATTATGCTTGATTATCGCCCAAGCCAAAAATTGATTTTAAGCCAAAAATTTTTAAAATAAGTAATTTTTGGCTTGGACGAGAATCATGCAAACTTTTCTTGGTTCAAGCCATATTTAGTAATAATTCTTTCCGTGTGCATGTTGCCCAACCCTTACCTAAACAAAACGTTGCAGCACAGTGTGTTGTTGTTGTTGCTGTTGCGACTTAAAGTGTACTTGTATGTAATTGACTCTTTTGGTAATTCCAAAAAGCTTTAAGCTGTTTATGTGTTTTTATCATTGCGTTTTTTTTTTTTTAAGTGTATGTATAAGTGTTTTGTATGTGTTAAAGTTAAGTACTTGTTTGTGTAGCGGCAACATTTTATAATGAAATTAATTTTTTTTTCGGTTTGATGCTGGAGCGTTGGAAAGTCAAAATACAAATGGATACATAATTTATATATACATACATATATACATAAGTATATAGACTGTAATACATATTATGAACACGCAACAAAAAGCAAAAAGTATAAGTATTTTATTAAAATTTTTTAAAAATCATTGGAAAAATAATTACACATACGATATATCCTCGGTGTTATACATATTTCACAAAAGCTTAAGTTTTTAATTGTTGTTATTAGTTTTGTGGGTGGGTGAGGTAAAAAAACAAGAGCCGAAATTTCAAATTTTTTTTAAAGAACATTAAAGAAAGGGCTTGATTAAACTCAATAGTAAAATTTAATCATCAAATTGTTTACTTTTGAGTTCAATTATTTTTGTTTAAATTAACAAAGTGTTTGTTTGTTTGTGTTATGGAATTTTTTAATAATTTTGCTTTTAAGGGAATTGGAATTTAGTTTATATTTAAGCGGGCGTGAGGGTGTGTGTGTATATGTATAGAATGGGGTATGGTGAGTTTTGTGGGCTTATTTTTGGAGTAGAAGACCAAGTTATATAATTATATGCTCGCAATTAGCTTTTATTTTTTTTTTTTTTATTTATCATGTTATTAACAACATAATTATGTTACAAGAACAAAAAAAAACATAAACATTTTATTTTTTTAGTCTAAATGTTTTGTTTATAGAGAAAAAAAAAACAAAAACATTTCACTTACTCGGCTGGTGTTTGAGGTGGTTTTCTACACAGTTTTGTAACAACAATTATTTGAAATGATGATGGTTGGTGGTGGTGAATTTTGAATAAATTTTTTTTATAGTTTTAAGGTGTTTTTGTTTGTGTAACGTTTTCCAAAAATAGTAAGTAGCAAAAAAAAAATTGGTTTTTTTATAAATAAAACATTATGATGGCCCCAAAGTATGGATGAGTTTGAAACAATTCCAAATAAAACAAAAAAAAATAACAATTCAAATTTTGAAAAAAAAAACAAATTTAAAGGATTTTTTAGGTAGATTTTTTTTTCGTTTCAAACAAAACACGCAAAACATTTTACAAAAAAGTGTTTATTTTTTCGTATATAAAAAAAAAGAAAGAAAAAAAAGAAAAAAAATTTGTTAAAAAATGGAGAAAATTTTTCGGTATGAAACATATCAAATCTAAGCAAAAATTTTCAAAGCATAACTATAATTTGACCATGAAATTTGTACAAGTGAAAAAAGTATGTGAACTTAGTTAATAATTTGAAAAAATCCCATTATATTTGTACAAGAAAAAGGAAATCTTAAGATATTTAACATATTTTGTTTTTCTTGAATTAAAAAAGGCAAAATATTTGAATTCTGATCAATTGAAATTATTTTGGAAACCCTAACAAATTTTAAGATTTTTATAAAAAATATTTCATCAGTAAATATTACATTGTTTTAATTAAATAATCTGTTACTTTTTTAATTGGATTTAGAGGTTTCAGTTGGCATAAAAAAAGTGAAACGCAAGAGTAAAACCAAATCTTTTTATTTAATTGCTTAAGACACTGATCAACATCTGTTTATAAACACGCCCTCTTCAGATTTGTTACACAATATATTATGAGCTGAATTTTCCTCTTTTTTAATAAAAATCAGTTTTTTTGCATTATGTCAATGAAAAGTTAATTGGTTTCGGACCTCATTAACAAACAGAGCCGCCTGCTGTTTTATAATGTTTTTTTAGTACTCGTTTAAGATGTTAGCCTCAACATTTGTATTACTATAAAAAAACCGCAATTGATCATAAAAAAAATATCTTAAGATTTTGAAAAACAATTTTTCTTTTGGTAATTTAAAAAAAAAAGTTTTTGCTTAGATATGGATTTTTTTAGTTTTTCTCTTTTTTTTAAAAAAAAAATTTTTTTAACCAAAGTTGCGCAATAAACTTCAGAACTTCTATTACTTACTTCCTGAAATTAAAAAAATAGAAAAAGGAAAAGAAAAACAAACAAATGAATAGTATAAAGAACAATAAACAATTAAAGTTCATATACATTATAACTATGTACAAATTTTCTAAAAAGAAATACATAATTTTAGAAATATACAGCAACGAATTTTGGCAAGCCAGGAAGAAGAAAAGGGGGAAATTTGTTACAAAAAGTAAAGCCAATTTGTAGAAATTTTGTTTTTTATAAAATTATACACCAATTTTAAGAGTTAAAAATTTTGAAGAGATTTCGGGGAATATTTGGAATATTGCTTGAAGAAACTTTGGTTATTTTTTTTTTGTTTTCGAATAACAGTAACGCATTTCTTAGATAAAATTATTAACGAAAGAAAAAAACAAAATACTTACTCTCTAACCTCCTCGACAACCTCCTCCTCCTCTTCGGAACTGCTTTGAGGTATTTAAATGTTTTCATTACAGGGAACACATTTTCACAACATGACACAATCACAACAAAAACATTTTCACATTTGTCACACAAATTGTTTAATTGATTGATTGATAGATCGATCATACAGTGAAAGATTCAAGTGGGTTCATTTGGTTGTAAAGATACAGGTTGTATAGAACAGGTATGATAGTTCAGGTTTGATCAGGTTTATAGAGGTGTAGTAGTGGTTGGTATGTGGGTAAGGGGAAAACGTATATGAAAAAGAAAACGTAATAACTTTAAAATATTGTACATTTGCTAATAGACTAATCATAAGATTTATTTCCGATGTAGTATTTAATAATTTACAAAACTTATGATTAGTCTTTTTTTTTAAATGAAAATTTACAATTATACAAAAATACCGTCCATTTGCTAATAAAAACTCTTAACAGGGTGTCACAGTTTTTCGTTTCAGCGAATTGCTCTAACTTTTTGTTTATTTTTATACGAAAAAATATTTAAATCTTATAAATACAAATATACAAAAATTGACAAATATTTACAAGAAAAAAAGAGAAAATATGTATGTATATTGACTGTAGTGCATTTTAAACATAAATACAAGTACAACAATACAACAAATATTTGTAATATCATAAAAATGTAAAAAATATGTGGAAAAAAACATTTGTAGTAGTATGTAATAAACTTGTTTGGTTTGAGTATTAATAATTGATTCTTTTCAAAAAAAAAAAAAAAAAAATGTCATGTCTGCAGATCTGTGTATAGTTTTTGTTTCGGTTTGTTGGATTTGTTTGACAAATTGTTTTCAATACTTACGTGTACTCCTCATCGTCGGACATGGTTATGGTTTGGGATTAAAAAAACCTAAAAACAAGAGATAAACAAAATATTGTTGTTAATAAATGTTCAATTGTTTAATTTAAATGCAAAAAGGATTTCAAGCGATTTTAAAAATAAAATATTTTTGGGATAATAACAACATGTGTGAGCATATTTAAGATTTTTTATGTATTTAAAATACCATAAAACACAAATGACTTTTTAACATTCGTTTAAAAAGCAACTCTTTCTAAAGCAAATATCCAATATTCGTATGAATGATGGTAAAAATTAAAGTTGGATATGGTTTACATCAATCTATGACCGTTTGTATCAACCGGAAGTTTTTCCCAGGGGAGTATTTTCGACGACAGCAATTTCGTTACATCAAACATTTTTACTTAATACATCATCTTATAACTCAACTAATCTTTCTAGCAATTTAACAATCGTCCCTATTATATAAGTCGTTGTCGATGTCAACGTAAATTTTAAGTTTCTGCCACAGCAAGTTGACGACTACATCACTTCGACGTTTATTTCGTGTTTTTAAGGAATCTCATCTTTAATTACACTGTGTCACAATTTTTCAACAAAGTCGTGACCAAATGAATCTGACATCTAAATCTTTATGAAAAATTGTTCGCTAAATCCGAATGTCAGAACGGTCAAAAGTAGAACAGTTTTGGAGATATTGGCAAATTACGTTTTTTAAAAAGATGATGTCACTTTAATAAAAGTGTCTTCGAAAATATTCGACGGATTTTTATTCCTTTATTTTTATTTAAAGATAATCAAATTACTAAAACAACCACAAGTCGTTCGTATAAATTGGTCAAGAAATGACTAAGTTACATTTAACCAAAGTTCAAATTTCACAAACATTTTAATGATTATTTGCAATTTTGCTCTTTTCAACTTATTTTTAAAACCAAACAATAAAATTTTTTTAAGTTTTATTACTTACGACGTTACCTTATTTCAGTGCACATTTTGTACCCAATAGGATCCAAATCGGTAAAAAAAATTAAAAATTTTCAGAAGATTATTTGAAATACACCACTTTTCGATTCTCACCAAATCACATAAAACACACCAAGTAAATACACCTAGCGAAATGTTTGGTAACAAAAAATATTGAAAAAAACGGTTAAATTACTATGTGGGTTAATTCACTAAATCTTCTTGTTTGGTATAAAAAAAATAACTTGAAAAAAGGCAAAATTGCAAAAAATCATAAAATTTTCAATTAAGTTTGAACTTTTGTCCCCTGTAACTATGTCGTTTCTTGACCAATCTTCACTAGCAATCCATTGTTATTTTTGTAATTTTATTTTCTCTCATTAAGAAAAAAAAAACATAATCTGTTTAATATTTTGAATATATTTACATTTAAGTGACATCATCTTTTTTAAAAACACAAGTAACGGTTATTTTGAAATATCTCGAAAACTATTCTACTTTTGAGCATTTCGACTTCATATTCGGATTGAGCGGGCAATTAAAATGTCACATAATGTTATTTGTTTCTTCTAACATTTATGGTCTATTTTACCAATTCTATTTAAATATCAATTCATATTTTAATAAAGTTTTTCATATAATTTTATTTTTATTTGATATGAAAAACGAATTTCAAATATAAATTAATCTTTAAATAGAATTTTTTTTTTTAATAAATTTTGATTAAAATAAATTAACTGAAAAAGTGTGTTTTTGGGAAACTAAAAGTAAAGTATTCATCCTGGCGTATTTAGTTATTCAAGTGTTACTCCATAGTGGGCATTTGGACGAAGTCTAAAATCTATTTTATGTATTTTAAACACAGGGGCCAAATTATGCCATTCCATATCGATCGAAATTCCCATTAAAGTTGTATTGTAATTTCGATCGATTTCGAATGCCGTAATTTGGCTCCAGATTTTTGGAAAGCTTTTCATGCACTATTTCAAAAATTAAATTTTTGTTTATAAGTTCTTTTAAATTTGCATTTTTTTTTATATTTCAAAAGTATTTAATAAATAAATTTACTTGCTAACTAAAATTTCCAGAAAATACCAAGCTACTGTCAATATTATAAATATTGTTTCATTGCCGTTGACTTTCATAATAGGGGTAATAATATAACAAAACAAATAAAAATGCTAACAATCAGGGCCCTGTTTCTCAAATCTACAAGTAAAATATATTTGAAACGAAAATTGTAAAATTGTTGCTTTTTTAACGTATTTTTCTTGTAGATTTGTAACTTGTAGTTTTAAGTAACAGGGCTCAGTACGCAAATAAGTTTGTAACCACACCACTACAGTTGGAGACAATATTAAGCGTATGTGCTGATGGGTGTTACACAAAATAAAAAAAATTCAGTCTTATTGTGTAAGGCGTTGTCGTTATCGACTCAGTCGTTTTTTTGTAAAAGATACAAAAAACGACTTATGCGTAACCGACACAATAAGGCCCATTATAAGGCCCATTTGGTATACCGACCGACTTAGAATCACTTTTTGAATAGATCCTACGATGTCGGTCCGGCCTCCCATTTCTTTGAAATCGGTCCATATCTTACTATATCTTTAATACAAATAAAAAACCGCTCCTTAGCTTTTAATGTCGTAACGTCCTTATAAATGTTGACGACAATAACATCTTTAATAGCTCCTATATCATGTCAAAACGTTGTGCTGATAGGCCTAGGTAAGTATGCTATATGTCCCCCTAAAGCTCTCAAGGATTTTTCTAATAAAAATCAAGAAAATTGGTTTACAAATTCACCGAAGGGTTATATAAGAATATATAAAGAAAAAAAGTCCCTAAAATATATATGGCGTGTGCATTGATTTCGAATGAAGTCTTCGTTCCCTTAACTTACATGTAAAACAAAAACTATATTTTATTATTTCTTTTTGTTTTAAATGTAAGTTAAGCGATCAAAGTCGTCGTTCGGAAATAAAACTGTAAACTTTAGCTAATAAATACATAACTACCAATTGAAAACTTATACACAATTTATCCGTTGTTTTTATGTTGTTAAATTTTTAAAAACAGGCTAAAAGTATTAACTGCAATAAGAGGTACTTTAAAAATGGCTTATCTAGCCCAAAAAGGGTTAAGTAAGCATCACTGTGAGGGACTTATAAAGAAAAAGTTCAACCATTTTGTTTAAGTTATATGTGAACTAAATTTATTTAAAATTAAAATTTATTTTAAAGTGTATTACATGTGTGAAAAGAATTTAAGAAGGGTGCTTAACTTTACTTAAGATAGATAAACCCATGTTGTCCGGCCAAAATATTTGTTCGGGTAACTTTTGATACATATATAAGTGAGAGAGATAGAAAATATTCAACTATTTGCCGAAGAAAGCATGAACACCTTATTGATCAACCATTTATTTCCCTTTTAGCAAACGTTATGCAACATTAAGCAAATGTTAATTTAAAATCGTGGTTTCGTTATTAGCTGGTTTAAAGTTTTTAAAGCAGGCAACGGGAACTAAAACTTTTGACTTTGGTTCAATAAAATTTTAAGTTATTTTATTTAAATTCAGGGCTGCATTTTTTTAACTGTTAATTCTGTTCTTTTGTTATAACTGTGGCAAAAAGAAAAAAAGTGCTTAAGATGACCTTAGCTAAATTTAATTTAATAGCACCGTTGAGAATTTCACGCTCAAAAGTACTCATGGGAAAAGCTTCAATTATTTTGTACGTTTTTTTAGGAAGTTATAGCAAAATGAATTTTTGCTTATCTTTTTTCAACGTGCAATAATATTTGGAATAAAAACTTAACATAACATCAGCACAAAAGAACTATAACCGCAGAGAAGTGATAATTATAATGGAATAGGAGTAAATTTTCAAAAATTTCATTTAAAGTTTAAAATTACTGCTAAAAACTAAAAAAAAATAGACTAAAGCTAGATTCACCCATTGTTTCTCCATAATTTTTTTGCCCGAAGAAAGTTTGTTTAACAGAGAGTTTTTCTCAACACGGTTCATCCATTTTAAACAATTTGTCTAGAAAAACAAAGCTACCATATTCAATACGTGTGTAAATGAGGCGTAAGCTTTAGTGCAATAGATTCGTTTAACTACATTTAAAATATTTTTCAATCTCAATCTGTGCCAAAACAAAATATAAAAAAAAACTTTTTTCACAAGTACACTCTGTGATTTCAGTAAACACTTAATTTAATGTGGCATGGCAGCACAGTTCAATATTATCCGGACAAAAATTAAACCCATTCAAGTTAAAAATGTTCCGAACAAAATTATTTTTCTCTCTCTCAAGAAGAAATACGTCAAACTAAATATTAAAAAAATTGTCCGGACAAACAAATTATTCGGAAACAATGAGTGAATTCAGCTTTAAGCGCTTGTTCCTCATTCTCACACATATATTAACGAACATTTTATTTACAGCTCTTATCTTACTTATCGTATTAAAAAACAGGAAAGTAACAAAAATGTTTGATATTCTATCAGTCAAAAGATCAGCTTAGTAGACGTCACCTGGGAATGTATAGTGGAAATATTCAGAGAGTTATGTCTTGGTTATGGTTCCAAAAAGAAATAAGTGCATTCAAGTCTTTAAAACTTTTTTAAGGCTTTGTTTTTAAATTTTTTTTTTTTCATAAAAAAAATTATAAAAATTAGAATGTGGGAATTTTTTCTTTCCTTTTTATAAAAAATGTTTTTATTTACTGCCTTTTTTTTAATAAAAAAATAAAAATTTTAGTTTGGGAATTTACTTTGAAACAACAATTAAAACTCATATTTGTTTTGGTTTTCAATAAAAATTCCCAACATTTTTCGTATGAGCTTCTTTGAACTAAATTTCAATTGATAAAACTTTTTTGTGATAGTCCTATTCCTTCAATATTTCACATATGTACTTTTTAATTGAAATTTGACTTGAAAATGTTCGCTTAATTCATAATAAAATTTATTAGAAGTCTGTTAATGACAATTTGTTATAGACAAATTTGTTGTTTTTTAAATCTTAAATATATATATTTTTTTTTTTAATAAATCCTTATAATTACTAATAGAATTCCAATTATTCAGTTTAACAATTAAATCAATTGTTTTTTTTTCAAAAATTCCGCACGTAAACAAAAGAAATCTAAACTCAATTTCAAATATTTTAAACATTACGCATCATATTGATCAATAAGAAATAGAAATGCAAATATTTAAAAATAAAAAAAAAAACTAAATATTTAAAGACTTTCTAGTATATATATGCATACACCTATACATATTTACATACGTATAAATAAATTGAGGTGGTTAAAAGAAAAATGGAGGTGGTCTCCTACAATTTTTAAAAAAATATATTAAAATTTTTTTTAATATGGACATAAATTCATAGCACATATTTATAGCTTTGAAATTTAGAAGAATAAAAATTAAATATATATATATGCATATAAACAGATATCTGGTACAATTTGAAAATACATATATAATGTCATAATTTCTCTCCTATATTTTTGTTTTTTTTTTTTTTTTTTTTTTTTTTTGAGGGGCTTTACGCTGTGGGCATAAACGTGTGTAATATATGTATGTGTCTGTGTGGTTAAAAGAGTGAGCAACATCGTGAAAACGTTACAAACAAATTTTCTTCTTAGTAACAACAACAATATTTTTTGGTGATTTTTAAATTTTTTTTTTTAATTTCTTTGTATATGTTTTAAATATTTAAAAATAGATCGTATTGAATTTCCAAGAGAGTTCATTTTTATTGTTGTTTCAAAGAGCACAATAATTGAGATTTTAGCTTAAAGCTTTTTTACCTTGGCACTAATACTAAGGCATAAATATGATGATCGTATACAAAATTTTTTTTAATAAAATATATATTTTAAAAAAATTTTGGGTAGATAATTTTGCACAAAACGGATTAAGATGGTATAATAAGTTTTAAAAACAATTTTATGAAAAACATAAATTTATTTAGGTTAAAAACTTTGTATTATATTTTAAATATAATATTTTTTTAGTTTATTAAGAATTTTTATTAATATTCTTTAATAAGATAGAGAAGTGAACATGTTATCTGCTTGAAACTTTTTAGAGATTCTGCCTAATTTGCTTTCAAAGTTTTAAACTCAAATTTTGTATTATTTTATTTGAAAGGTGAAATTTTTATTTATTAAGGGCCTACTTCACCAATTTTATTTAAATATCAATTTATGTTTAAAATTCGTTTTTTATGTAAAATAAAAATAAAATTATATGAAAAACTATATTTAAATATGAATTGATATTTCAATTAAATGAGTGAAATATGCTCTTATTTATTAAGAGTTGCAAATAAAATTACAAGTTATATATTTCAACTTAATGAACTGAGTAATAATAACTAAGACCTTCAGCCCATTGCACTGGTAGACTTTATTCTCAATACCAGCTAACCTAGCGGTGCAAACAAAATTTAAACTTTAACTTAAAACATTTTTAGCAATAGTTTCGATTTTTGTCATAACGGTTTCTTTTTCTTTTAACCGTAAGAATACTTTTTGTAAATTCAAGATGCTTTTGAAGCTTTTAAACCTATAAAAACACTGATGATACATTCTGAATTGTTAACAGAGTCTTAAATCCCCTAACTACAATTGACCTAGTTATCTGTTTGAACATGCATCAATAGATGTTTAACGTAAAATGACAACATGAAACCATATTTAGGTTAAACTCAACTGGTGGAAATGCCCCTAAAAGGTCAAAGATCTCATTATTGCAAGGAAACTGAAAATGGGTTATAGCGTGAGTGTGTTTGTGTGTTTGTATCTATGAAAATATTTCAAAAAGATGTGTTGGTTGGTAGTTGGCATTAAGTGTGTATACTTAATTTTAATTTAAAAAATATATTTTTTTTTTTCAAAATATTCTAAAAATATTTCATAATTCCAAAATCAGATATACTCAAAATTTTAGTAGATAAGTATCCAGAAAGCTTTTTTTTTGGTTTTTTTGTTGTAAAGTAATAATTATTTTTCACAATTTCCTTTCTCTAAGCTCCTCTCTCTTTCTCTTAAAGAACATACACTCGCTCGGTTATTGTGATATACACAATTTCACAAAAACACACACACACACACACATTCATAGCCACAAACACTTTTACAGTTCCGATTGTTTTTTCCTCGTACTTGTCAATGATTTCTTTCGGGCGATCTTCATTTTTTACGCAATTTTCTGTGTTAAAATTCAATTTAATTTGAATTATTTTGTTTCACTAAATCACTCGTTGTGTTGGTTGGATATTCGGGTGTTTTGTCAGGGAAAATGTAGCACTGAGTGTAGTAGTGGTAAGAAGACGACGACGATGATGATGATGACGGCCAACGAGACCAAAAATTTTATTTTCTGTGATTTCTTGCTTCTAAATAAAAATTTCAAGATGTTTTTCTTTGATTTAGTCGCATTTTTTACTTTTTTTGTAAATTTTTTGAATTATTGTCTCGTTTTTATTCGTAAAGAAAAGAAAAACAAAAAAGAATTTAATGTGTTTTATATGTATGATAAAAATATATCATGTAACACTTTGAGGTCGGTTGCTAAATCTAAAAGAATTTTCTATTTTTAGTTAAATATTTTTTATTTTTTTTTTTTTTTTTTTTATAAAATATTAGAAAATTAAACCACAATTGTCTTTTATTTGCACTGTATTAATGTTAAAACAAATTTTTGTTCATATTTGTTTTTTATTTTTTTTAATTTAGTTTTGCAAAGTCTTTTTTTAAATATTTTTTAATTAATTCTTATTTTAGTTCTTATATAACATTCTTTAATTTATAAAGTTTTATTTAATATATCCATTTTCGTATTTTGTAGTCCATTTGACAAGGTCTAATATTGCTGTATTGTTGTTATTATCCATATTTTTGTATAATTTTTTTTTTAATTAAAGGATTTTATTTTAGCATTTTTTTAGTATTTCATTCATATTTTTTTTGATTTTTCAAATTTCTGATATATTTTTTTGTTGAGATCAGAACTTACTTCGGGAAAAGAAACAAATTAAACTCTCTACTAGTTGTCCGAGCAGCTGACGTAGTTGGAGCGAATGCTGCGGTTCGACTAAACAGACTGACGATCTATCAAGAAACACCACGCTATGTTAAAGATTTTTCGGAATAGCAAGTTTTCCTATTTTCCTACCAACACACGTACATGCCCATACATTTTCACAGCAAATATTGCATGCTCTTGCACCACAACTGTCTATGTAAAAGTGGAGACACTCACAAGCGCAATTCTCTCGATCTCAAAGGAGAGTAATAATTGTATAGGAAAAACAAGGAAGGCCATAAAATCTTTTCTATTCATTAAAAAAGGAAAGCAATAGTTTAAATATTATTCTACGTGTAAGCTCTTTTGCACCTACACAGGTGGGGTGTTGGGGGGTTAATAAGAACCAATAAATTTTGTTGGTTTTTCTTCATTTTAGCATTATTTTTTTCGTCTATCATAAATGTTTCATATTGGACAAAAAGCACACAAAAAAATAATGAAAAATATTTAAAGGCTCCTAGCATAATTTTGAAATAGAAACTTTTTCTGATTTTATATACATATGTATAACAAACATATACATATATGCATATTATATAGAGTGTATGTATGTATATAGAACAACAATTTTCGTATCGTTCAGAATCTTATTTCTATAAAGATAAAAAAATGCCTTCAGGCACAAAAACAAAGCAAAAAGAAAAGAAAGAGAATTTTGATCGTGGGTGTTTGCGAGGGTGGTGGTTGTTGATTTTGCCTTTTGGTTTGCTTTTTCGTTAATAACAATTTTATAGATTTCCCACATTAAATACGCCTGATGACGGTGTGTTTTAATAGAAGTAGATCTGGATTCTTTTTTGTATTGGGTACATTGTTTTTGTTTTCAATATTTATTCTGCTTTATAAATTAAATATGGTAATGTATCGTTTATCAAGCCAAAAAGCTTTTGTTTTGCATCAAATAAATTTAATTGAATACAAAATTAAAAATATTTTAAAGAATAATTAAAAAAGGAAAACACAAACAAAAGTATAAATTTTGTGTTAAGATTATAAAACTATTCATTCATTGTTATTTTGACACATATAAATTGAAAATTCACAATTGGCAATTGCATTTACTCGCAACTTGTAAAAAATAATTAATTTGAAAAAATTTTTACATGACAATATTTTTCAAAATTTTATTTCTTCTTGAGAAGGTTAAAACACAAGGGTTTCCTGTTTGCAAACATATTGCAACCACTTTTGATAAACGTCTTCTCACCATTTGTGTTCAAACATTAGCCAAAAAAAAAAAAAATCGAGAAAACAAAAAGTGTGTTTCATTCTTAATGGGCAATAGGCCAAGTACCTCAAAGCACAAATTGCATAGATTGTACATAAAAGAATTTATAATAATTCGCATTTCTTGCATCCAACCGTACCCATCCGCTATGCTCGTCTGTATTTTATCGACAAGAACATCTTTTCGTAAATAAAAAATGGTTTTTCATCAGGTACACATTTGTTTTAATTTTATTTAATTCAGAGTTTCAAATATAAATGTAGGACATTAATTTTGCCATAATACAATAAGTTTTTCCTTATGATTTTCTTTAGTTGACAAGTCACTTTTTATACCCACACCAGCATTGGGGAAGAGGGAATTATATATATGTATATATATATGAATATACACTGAAAAAAACAATCGATCCATCCGTACTTAAATCAAGCTGAAGCGGTGTTAAGTACTGATTTCCTTAAATCAAGTACAGAACGCTTGATTCAAGTATGGAATATTCAAGTGCGAAATACTTAACTTATCCATATTTTATCCCGAATTCGTACTTAAAATAACCCGACAACATAATTGACCTAATTAAAAGTCAAATAAAATTAATCTCAAACTGTGCTTGATTCAAGAATTTCTAAGACGGTTTAATCTCGATTCGTACTTGAAATTATCTGAAAGTGAGATTAGATTGTTTCTAACCTTAACACTTATCACACAGCACCAGACAGAATATTATTATTTTATTAACCCGTTATATATATATATTATGTCCTGTGGTTCCTAGTAGGAACAAATTTCCCTCCAGCTTAGCCCACTTTGGTTTACTTCAGATTCAAGTTGACGTCTCCAGGTGTGCGACGGCCGGCCAACTCTTCTTGTATTACCATGGGGGTTCCAGTCAATCGCAGATTTAGTAGGGTCGCCATGTGGTCTACGGAGCGAGTGACCTATCCAGCGCCATTTTCGATTAAGGATCTCGATGTTAATTGGCCGTTGGTTTGTCCGTTGCCAAAGGTTAGTGTTGGATATGGTGTTTGGCCAGAATATCTTGAGGATCCTACGCAGGCAGCGATTAACAAACACCTGAATGGCGTTTATTTCACGTGATGTCGTGTTCCATGATTCGCAGGCGTAAAGGAGCACCGATTTGACGCAAGAATTAAATATGCCAATCTTAGTGTGTTCCGAAATAGAGGTAGACTTCCATACAGGGCGCAACATGCCAAATGATTGCTTGGCCTTTGACATTCGATAGGCCACATCATTGCTGCAGCCGCCAGTATGTGTTAAAATGCTACCAAGATAGCAAAACGACTTTACTTCTTCTAGCTCTACATCCTGTATTTTAAATTTGCTGTTATTGAGGGTATTGCAACGCATTGCCTTACTCTTTCTAATATTAATTTTTAATCCAGCTTTTGCAGCTTCGCTTATTAACCCGTTACACATGTTTAATTCACTTTTCTTGTATTCAGACCTTTGTTTACAGAAGCATTCTCAGTTATAAGTAGGGTTTTTTCCCGGGATTTCCCGTCCCGGTAATTCCCGGGAATTTCAATTATTTTATTTCCCGTTTTCCCGGGATTTTTCTTGCGGGATCCCGGGAAATAAAAAATTCCTCATAATTTCAGAAAATAGCTATTTATACTTTGAAATTTAGTTTTCTATTCTTAAAAAATTAGCATCTGTAGATGGGTTGTGGATTAGATCAATTACAAGAAGTGAGTACATGTATTTAAATCAATGTCTCCTGATGCAATAAATCTACTAAAAGCAGAATGGGCAGTGCAACAGTTGATAATTATTACATTTAGTGAAGTGAAGAGTTAATAAAGTACATTAATTCAAAATAAGATGCAGGCAGTAAAGTTCCATTGTCCATGAACAAGTCTTAAAAATAGGAGATACCTAAACATATCGCTCCTTTATTGCAACATAGTCATATCTACAAAAACAAACGATCTTGGCAAAAAGCGATTAAAGTTTTCCAAATGTACCGATTTAAAGATATATTTTGCTATAACTTCGGTTCAGTTCGAGATATAATACGAGAATGTATGAAGGAAAACTTTGCTAAAGTTTCTTCAAATTTTGAGATATGACTATGATGCAATGAAGGAGCGATATGTTTATTAGGTGATAAACACAAATTTTCAATTTCAATTTGTGTTGGTTTATATACCCGTGAAGTGCGAGGAAACCGAAATAAAATAAAATTTTGGAAACTCGTGTAAGATACTACAACATACTACTTGAAAAATACATTGTCCTAAAGATTACAAATGGACCTATTGAAATGAAAAGGTTTGTAAGAAGCAGTCCGGTTGATGCTATTTTTGCATCAACCTTGACATACATTTGACTGATAAAGACGTTGTTTATAAAAAAATGCTTCTGATTGTGAATCCGAAGCATGCTACAACGGTTCACTTTGTACTATTTGTCCAACCTCGGTAAAAAATGAACGAAATTTTTCGGAAACATGGTAATTAGTAAATAAAATCAGGAATATACTTTTTGACGACATACTAAGCGCTTTGAGTGTGTCAGAAAGTTATTTCCTAAGCTATTAAAAAATGTTATATATTTCTTTAAAGTATTTTATCTATTTTATTAATTAACTTTTTGATCTTATATCTTGAGTACCTCAATTTTTATTTTGTTTTTATTATTGTTTTATGAATTAAATTGTTATGTTTATGTTATCTTTTCATCTTGTGTCCAGAGCATAATAATACTGAATAAAAGCATAATACTGTGGTTTTCATGGGCAACCGCGTATGTCTATTTTTTCAGACTTTGAGATGTTGATGCCAAATTGCCTAATTTTAAACGCTCTTTACATGTTTCTAAAAATTTTTGAAAAAAGATGGATCGATACCGATTTTTAACGTAATAACCAAGTTCAAAAAGTGCAATGCCTAGCACAAAGTTTGATCTAGAATGGTTTTTCGGCTCTACTGAAAAATTTGATTTAAAGACATACGCGGTTGCCCATGAAAACCACATGAAAAAATTTCCCGCTTTCCCGGGAATCGAAAAAGTTCGGGAAAAAAAGCTCTAGTTATAAGACACCAGCAGCATGCCCAATATGGTGTTCGTAATCGTTCTACTTTATAAATTTAATGTATTTAACTAAATAATTTAAAAAAATAGAATACGGGAATTATTGCTTCTTGTTTTACTTTTTGAACATTAAAATAATAATCTATATTTTTCTTCTTGAAGTGTTGTTGCTGTTGCTACAACAAACTTTTACAAACCAACGCGTATGCATACATAAATGGTCTTCGAAAGTTATCCATTTTGGATTCTTTTAAGTGCTAGTACTAAAGTAAGTAAAAAACAGGGCTGCCAGGTACTTTTTTCCCTTGTCCCAAAAAAATTAAAAAAATATCCCCAAAAATCCCCAAATAAAAAAAAACCTTAAAAAGCTAATATTTTTTTTTTTACCAAAATTTAAATATTTTTAAAAAAACAGTATGAAAAATTTTAATAAGAAATCTCCAAAAATCCCCAAATCAAAATTTTTAGTAAAAAATAACTATTTTATTTTGTTTGTAGCGACTGGTTTCGTCAAGTTTTTTTAAATCCTTTTTATGCGATTCCAGTGAGGAATTACAAGCAGAACAATATACTGTTACTGAAGACGAATGAGCCAATTAATAAGAATTTGCAGCTTTTTCAATCGGTTATATTGCCTTTCATTTTTACTTATTATTGGGGAAGACATACATATTTGCTTGAAAATTGTCTTTAAAAAACTTAACAATTTTATGTGTTGTGTCAACGGTTTTAGATTCTATTTTTAAATTTTTTTTTTTTAACACTCACTCAAGAAAAATAACATAAGTTTATAAAGTACCTTATACACAACTAACAAAAATGGTAATCTTAATTAGGACCTTTTACACCGTATAAGTGGTTGATAAGAGTAAGATAAAAGTTTTGCTACTTTTTTTCATATTTTATATACGAAAAAAAGAAAAATAAGCGTAAATAATAAATTAAGGGAAAAAATATTAAAAATTGTAAAATCCCCAAAAATTCCCCGAATTTTTTTTTCAAATCCCCAATCCCCAAATGACTTTCTATGTCCTTTTTGCTCGCATGAAATCCCCAACATTGGGGATAAATCCCCAAGTCTGACAGCCCTGGTAAAAAAAACTTAAATTTATATATGCATATGACCCACCTAGGGGCATCGTATGAGCTCTGGGCCAATTTTGTGCAATTTTAAAAATTTTAAACTTTGTATGGGAACCCCCTTAAGAAATGGAGAATACGGGTAGGTATGTTTGAATAAATTTTGGGGCATTAATTGATTTTTTTATGGCTTCTGATCTACCTGATTTTCCACAGTTTGTAATAAACAATCTAATTATCATGTACCAATAATATTAGGCTTCTATCTTTATTACTTTTTGTCCAGAGACATTCAAAGTTGACCCAAGTGAATGTTTTTGAAATGACCGTTAGATATGCCACTTTCTATCGCTTAATGTTTTTAAAATACTTTTGTTATGACATTAAAATGAATTTTTTTTACACAATTGGATGTTTTAAATGATATATAATATGAAAATAAAAAAAAATTAAAAAAAAAAAAATTATTATCAATTGTCCAAAAATATTTATTTTTTCCAACTTCTATGGCTTGTATATATTAATCTCCAACGACCTCTAGTCCGAGACTTATATCAAATTAAAGCTTGAAGTCTCAGCTAACGATTTTCAAAAATTCAGCTGCCCATTTGTGCCCCTAAGCAATTCCAGTATAAAAAACTGAAAAAAGTTAGGAAAAATTTCCTTCACAAGCATGTTATTGCGCATGCATAACACCTTTTTTTATTTTTTTTTTTTTTTTTTGGTTGTTTGCAACGTTGTTTTGTTGTAAAAAAACACACAAAAGACAAACTCAAGTTTACAAATATGTACTTTATAATTAAATAATATTGAAATTAGCGCACTAAGTAGTAGCTTTTTAAAAACTGCATTCAAAGTAGAAAAACTGTCATTTCTTCCACTTCCCCATTTGTTATTGGCAAAAAAAAAAAAAACGGTTGCTTTTACTTCTGATTTATTAAATGTAAACAGTCGCGGTCTGTCAAACCAACTCAAAAATCGAAAAGTTGATCATAATTTTTTTTTTTTTTTGTTTGACAGTTTTTGGTTTCGACTGCAGTTTTTTTAATCCTGCTTAGTAGTGCTTGCAATAACTTCTTCCCATTATTTTTATGCTGTTTTTGTTGTTATTGAAAGTTCAATATTATTATCAGCTATGATTATTAGTTGCATTGTTTTTGTGATTAAAGCCTTTTAGTTTATTGTTTTGAGTTTCTTATCAGCTGTGAATATTAGTTGTGTTTAAATGGTTATAGCTTATTAGTTTATTGTTTATGAAGTGACAATTAAAAGAAAATTATTAAAATATAGACAATCTTCAGTTATCCTATTATGAAATTTTTGATCTTTTATTAGATTGTGAGAAGAAGATTGATGTAGTTTGCTATATAAAGGGTGTTTTTTAAGCTAGATAGAACTTTAAGTTGTAAAAAGTAACACAAAAAATTAAATTTTGATGAAATATTTTTTTTTATCGTTTCAGTATACTCTGACAAATCATCATGAATAGACTCACGCTTGAACAACGCTACGAAAATATCCAAATTTACTTTGAAAATCAGTCGTCGATTCGCGCAACTTATAGACGAAAAATTGTGTTCAGCGATGAGGCGCATTTTTGGCTTAACGGGTTTATTAATAAGCAAAATTGCCGCATATGGAGGGAGACCAATCCACAAGAGACCCTACAGACTCCATTACATCCAGAAAAATGCACCGTTTGGTGCGGTTTTCACGCTGGTGGCATCATCGGACCTTATTTCTTCAAAAATGAGGCCGGAGCTCGCGTTACGGTCAATGGAGATCGTTACCGCACCATGATCAATGATTTTTTGTTTGAAAATATGGATGACATTGATCCGGAGGAGATGTGGTTTCAACAGGATGGCGTTACGTGCCATACGGCGAACGCAACCATCGACTTATTGAAATCAAAATTTGGCGATAAGTTGATTTCGAGAAATGGACCTGTCAATTGGCCTCCAAGGTCGTGCGATTTGACACCTCACGATTATTTCCTGTGGGGCTACGTGAAGTCACTGGCTTATGCTGATAAACCAGCAACAATTGACGCCTTGGAGGCCAGCATTGTTCGTGTTATTCGTGACATACGGCCAGCAGTGCTCGAAAAAGTGGCCCAAAATTGGACGTCCAGAATGCGCTTCGTCAAGAACAGCCGCGGTGCCCATATGCCCGAAATCATTTTCAAATGTTAATGTCACGTATTGAGCTTTCGAATAAAAAAAAAATTTTGATTACAATTTAATCTTTTGTGTTATTTTTTACAATTTCAAGTTCTATCGGGCTTAAAAAAAACACCCTGTATATTTAACAAATAATAAAAATTTATCAATTGTTAACGTAGATCAATTTAAAAAATTTTTAAATAAACAATTTTTACAAAAATATATAAAAAAATAGATTTTTTGAACAAAACGAAGTTTGGTTGGAAACTATGTATTGTTTTGGTGAAGACCTTCCAGAAATCAAACGTGGTCGCCCTTCTAAAGGAAGATATTGCAGTTTATGTGGTCATTTTGAATGAGAGGTAGGCATGGTTGTTAGCAGATTTTGCTACTTTTTTCACCATTGGTTAATATTATCATAAAATTGCAATGAGCAAAAAATTGTAACTCTACAATGATTTTCAACTTTTGTGTTACATGGGAAGTAGGCGTGGTTGTGCTCGGATTTTCATATTTGCAGTATTTTTTTATCACAACTAAATATTAGTATATACCAAAATTCAAGGCTCTACGATGTTTCCTTATATTTAATGCCACCAATCGTATGAAGCTGAACCACTGTGAATCGGCATACATTTTTCCCAGCTGCGGGCTTCGTAGGAGCTGTGTCCCAATTTATTAGCAATTTCTAAATTTGAAGCTTTGTATGGGAGCCCTTCAAGGAATGCAGAATACGGGAAGGTATGTTTGGGACAAGTATGCTCGAGAAAAATGTCGGGAAGGAAAAATTAATAGGGGTCTGTCCTACATTTTACCTCTCAAGGAGTAAATCTGAGGCACTCTGTTTACATATTTGTCCTGGGTATCTGCGTTGTGGCCATTTTAATCACTATTTGAAACGAACTCCAAAAAATAAGGGGTTTATTGAGAAAACTTATGGTGTTTTCTTTTCTACAAAAAAATGTGACATTTTATTTAAAAAAAATGCATTTTGGTGTCTGTTTCTTAAAAATTTTGCTCCCGAAAAGGGTGGCTTGTTTTATTCTAAAAAACTCATCCTTTTCAGGATCAAAATTTTTAGGAAACAGACACCAAATTGCATTTTTTTAAAATAAAATGTCACATTTTTTGTAGAAAAGAAAACACCATTAATTAAAAAATTGTTTTGGTTTTTTTATATTTTGTATTTTAATCAAAAATTAAATTAAAAAATATTAGTTCAAGAAATCACAACAATATTTGAAATTTTACAAGACTATTGTGATTTAAAAAAATTATAGAACAAATAATTATGAAGAAGTAATTTTTAGTATAATTTTTATGCAAGAAGAAAGTGGAACTGGATTGGACACACACTCCGTGAGTCACTGTCCGACCTTGCCAGGAATGCAATCGAATGGAACCCGCAGGTTAGTCGCAGAAGAGGCCGACCAGCACATACATGGCGTAGGTAAATTGATAGAAAGGGTAGAAAAATGCATAAAAGCTGTAGTGAAGTAAAAACTATTGCGATGAACAGATCTGAATGGAAGAAGTTTGTTGAGGTCCTATGCTCCTTATAGGATCGAGGGGAATATATATATATATATATATATATATATATATATATATATTTAAAAGTTATAAAAAGCTTATTATTTTACGATATTGTTATAGAGAAATATTTAGATTTTACTAATTTTATAAATTTACCCATAAATTTGTTCACTTAGATAAACAATCAGACTGTAAAGCTGTGCAAACGTAATTTTTTATTTGTGAGAATGTTTTGTTGCATGTTTTTTTTAATATTATCTTCCTTAAAAAAGGTTATATTTGATGGAAATTATTCAAAAAAAATTTTCTTACATGGTCTGTAATCTAAGGAAGAGTTCGAAGAGATGTTATTCGGATTAACGGTTAATTTTAATTTTTTAAATCATTATTCACTTAAATTATTATGGAAAAAATGTCATTCGAAATGTCACGTTCGAAATGTCACGTATCGAACCAGATTTTGGCTTAAACAAAAAAAAAATATAGAAGATTTTGGAATCAAACCAAAGACATTTAAATGTTACATTGCTACGTAAAATTCTGAAAGTAGTTTGACTAAAAAATTGTGCCAGGTTTCGCTGAATTACGCCCTTTTATACATGGCCACAAAAACTACTTCTATTTTTTTCACGTTTGAACCGCTACTTCTCTTGCCATTATCTTTGACCTAGAATCGCGCCCCCCATAAACTTTAGCATAGATAATAGTGCTTTCTTAGTGCTATAATTTAAGGGTTAAAAGAACGTAAAAATATTTGTTGTTTAAAATGTTATTGCATTTTTGATGCGTACGACTGTCACGTTCAACACTTTGGAATTACCCATATACAGGCCTGTTCTGCAAATCACTTTTCCTCAAATCACGTGATTTCAAATCACATGTGGCTACTAAAATCAAACGTGTGATATTTTAGTGTCCCGTTTTTGTGTGTTGTGGTGTGATCTTCAATTGCCGAAAGCACACCGAGAAACACAAAAACGGTATGACTTTCAAAACACCACAAAATCACACCCGTGTTTTCAAAAACACGTGATTTTCAGAACAGGCCCGATTATGTATCTATTATTATGCAATTGAATAAAATGGTATTGAAAATTTGACTATTTTTTAAAATCTACTGTACACGTTCTTGAGTGTTCGGGTAGAGTTTAAAAGGCAGATTTTTTAAAATAAATATGTTAATTATGATTTGTAAGAAAAAATATAAAATAGATCTGAAATTTTTTTTTTGTAATAAACAAATATTTTTAATACACCATTTTCGACCTTTGCCCGAAGTAGGGTGCATGTCTATATCGGTAAAAACATTCCTTATCC
The DNA here is from genome assembly GCA_963931875.1 of Pollenia griseotomentosa. Taxonomy (NCBI): domain Eukaryota; kingdom Metazoa; phylum Arthropoda; class Insecta; order Diptera; family Polleniidae; genus Pollenia; species Pollenia griseotomentosa. The sequence goes on along the minus strand of OZ007563.1, from coordinate 38,838,949 downwards.
TGAAGTTTTAAAAATCTGATTTTGCGCTATATTAATGTTTTTTCGCCTTTTTTTACTTTTTTCACAAATCAGGCTTTTTGTATTTTTTATATTTTTTTTTTAATTTTTTTATTTTTTTTTTTTGTGTTTGACAAAAACCTAAAAAAAAATCTTAAAAAAAAAGAATCAAGTCAAGAAGCCAAGGCGGGACAGCTGCAGAGCAGATGTGCTGACGTCTCATCATTACCCATTATAAAGTGATTGTATCTAAGACCACAGTGCCCCGTAAATAGGCCAACAAGTAGCAAGAGTTCGCCCTTATCAAGCAGAAGAAGACCCGGACAGGTTCACAAATCTCTTGGAATGTCTCAACCCAGAAATGGAAGTCCATATGTAAAGGAATTCACGTTCGAACCATGATTGTACCGTCCCCTTAATGTGACCGATAGGGGCTCCGAAGAAAGGCTCAGAGCCTATAAATGACCTGGTTTGTAATTGACTTTAATATTTGTTATTTTTTTTTAAATTTTAAAACAAAAATTATGTCAGAGTTTTAAGAATATTCCAAAATATTGAAATTTATGATAATTTTAATATTGTGTTGAGATTATTTCTTCAATATGTCGAAAACTACTTTACATACGAAGATGATTTTAATGTCATTTTAAAGAGAATACTTGGGGCTACAAACCATTTTTTTATTTGGCTAATTTTTTTATATAATACCTCAAACTGTTCTTTAAAAAACCTGAAACTTTGAAGGAGGTGTTTTTTTTTTTCTTTTTTAAGATAAGATTTTTTTTCTTTCGCAACCTTTAAAAAAAAAATCTTAAAAGAGAATTTTAATATTGTAATTTTGAGCAATAAGTACACTGTGCTAGTTGCAAAATACAGACAAGCCGGGCAATTAGCGTTTTAACCGAATTCGGGAACGCTTAAAGATGGGATTCTACCCGGTATTTACCCGATGTATGGGTAAGTACCCGGTAAATACGGTGTAAATACCTTTTTTGGGAATTTATTTGGGTATTTATAATACGCATTTGAAATACAGCACCTGGCAATCTCTGGTTGTCAACCGGGTGTCCGCCGGGAAGGTATACTACTTTGTTTTGCCGCCATCTTGGTAAACATTAGTCTTGACAGTTTTGGCAGTCGTAAAGTAGACACGTGGCAAATTTATTATGGGAAAATATTCGATAAACCAACGTGTTTTAATCGTTAAAAATTTTATCAAAATCAATAATCAATTACTGTGATGATGAGAAAGTTACAATTTTTGGGAGAAACAACGTACCAACGAAACGCACGTTTTTATCGTCTAGTGAATGATTTCGAAGAAAGAGGGTCTGTAGGTGATTGACCCACGCATGGACCACAACGTACTGCAAGATTGGCTGAAAACATTACTGCTGCTCAAGAAAGTGTTCAAAACAATCCATCAACCTCAATTCGACGCCGTGTTCAGGAGCTTGGTCTTCAAAGAACAACTTTGGCCACAATTTTGCACAAGGATTTGTATTTGTTTCCATTTTAGATTCAGTTGACACAAGAGCTTCTTCCACTAGACCATTTACGCTCCCGTATATATGCCAATAGGATATCACAGCTCGCCCATGACAACCCCGATTTTCATGAAAAAATCATAATGAATGACGAGGCACATTCTCATTTGAATGGATATGTGAATAAACAGAATAGTTAGTTCTGGGCAATGGAAAACCCTCTTATTATTCATCAGTTACCTTTGCATCTATTAAAAGTGACAATTTGGTCAGGAGGAATCATTGGACCTTACTTCTTTGAAAATGAAAACGCCGTAACGGTAACTGTGAATGAAGAGCGATATCGTGATATGATTGAAAACTCTTTAACGCCACAACTGCATGCTTTCGGCTTGATTAACATGTGGTATCAACAAGACGGTGCCACATCGCATACAGTCAGGATAACAATGGAATTATTGCGAGTAGTATACCTTCCCGGCGGACACCCGTATCTAATTAAAACTCTTATTAAAACTGTAGTCATGGGAAGACCTATAAATAAACAAATATGGAAGCATTTTGCAGCAAGTGCAAGCAGCAAAAAAAACAATTCTTTGCATATATTGGACACGGCTTATAAACATGCAAATGTTAATAAAATTACAAAACATTTAATGAATTGTGTCAAATGTCCAGTTATGGTCAAACGAGAAATTGGTTAAACGAATCAAGTTGAACTGACAATAATTTCATTGGAAAATTCGACTCAGTTCAGTGATGTTTTAAGTTCATGGAATTCTATTCAAGCTTAAAATCGTTAAAAATTTATTTAAAAATATTTTATGTTCGAAGTGAAACTGACGATGACAGTGACAGTGATTTTGCTTAATGCTATGTAATTAATGTCTTAAGTTTTTATTTTCCAACTGCTCTACAAGCATTTTTATTTATTGAATTTATTATGAAATGCACTACATTTTTCTGCACAATGTATTTTTCGCCAAATTTTCTACAACACAGTTTATACCCATCTTTTAGGTAAATACATGGGTATTTACCAATTTTACCGGGTATTTACCAATTAGATATTTACCCGTTTCCCATCTCTAGGCACGCTGAATCCAGTGGTACTAACGGTTTTGTTTTCGAGATATACCGTTATTTCGAAAATAGAGGAGATTTCAAATAAATAATAATCTTACCACATTCGGCTAATTCGGCGAAATTATGACATTTTGAATATGTCATAACTAGGGCAACCAAAAAAAAGCACCAAAAAAAAAGATTTAAACTCTTAAAAAACGCATTTAAAAACATTAAAATAAGCTGTTAAAATTAAAAAAAGCAATATAAATTTATTTTTTATTTTCCACTTTATTCGTTTAATACGTTGTAACAGTAAATTATAAGTTGATGCAATAAATTTTTGAAAAGAAAACTATGTCTATTAAAAGTCTACAGATTTTTTATTTAAAATTGAGTATTTGCTCTGAAGTATATTTTATACGATTGGATTCACAATTCCGCTTGCCTCCCATAAACTCCTTAATATCTTTTAGTCCTGAAAATCCTTCATTTTTTAATAAAACTGATTTAAAGGTTTTATTAACTTTGTCTCCTATATTCACTGGAACACCGGACATTTTTCTTACGGTGTCCACTTTACTTAGGAAACCCATGAAAAATTTTTTAATCCCAATTTTGTTACAACTTCGTGAAAAACCCTAAAATTTGCAGAAATGAACAATATCTGGTTCCGCAAATCACTTGCATTCCAATTTATACAGATAATTTCTTAATAGCTAAAACTATATTAAAAAAAAGCACAAAAAATAACGTTACTATACCAAAAACAGAAACGGTGTTTTATTGTATAAAGTGACTGTGTGACTGAGGAATTTGGTCGTTAGAATGCAGCTATGGAATTTCAAGAGAAAAGAACTTAAACAAACAAATAATATAATACGTTGATAAAAACTAAAAACTTAAGCACATAAATAATATATACCACAATATAAATGGTACGCTACAATACCGCTAAGACAGAGTAACATAAAAATCAAGTAAGAAAGTATAGTCGTTCAAGCCCGACCATATGAAACATAATACCGCACATTGAAAAAAAAATTTTCGAGAGTGTATGGCAATTTGAAAATTTCATTGAAATCGGTTAAATAGTTTCTGATACACGGAGAGAATTGTGTGCAGAAATTATGCGCTATGGGCACAATTTATGCACAAATTGTTCACGAAAAACGACCAAGAACAGTTGTTCATAATCTATGCACACTTGTTCATAACTTAAGTTCAGCACTATGAGCATGTTTTATGAACAACTGTGCATAGGTTATGAACAACATTTTCATAGATTGTGAACAACTGGGAAAAGACTATGAACAACTGTGCATAGGTTATGAACAACATTTTCATAGATTGTGAACAACTGGGAAAAGACTATGAACAACTGTGCATAGGTTATGAACAACATTTTCATAGATTGTGAACAACTGGGAAAAGACTATGAACAACTGTGCATAGGTTATGAACAACATTTTTATAGATTGTGAACAAGTAGGAAACATTTTACACCTCCTGCAAATATTAAAGAAACAAAACTTCATTTTATTTTCAAATGTCTTTATTTCAAAGTACAAGCGCTTTATAACTAATATTATATACACACATATTAAAATAAAATAAATCTTATACTTCAGTATTAACATGTTTATTTTATATAATTTATAAAATAATTAATTTTTTTTACATTTCTATAAAATTCTTATCATAAAACATAGTCTAGTGCTTAATATTGGATGAAGCTCAAAGGGTTTAGGAAATTCAATTTCTGTAATAGATTTTAATACATAATTTTCCGTTCTTTCCCCAATAATATATGCATAATAATGCAAATCAAAATTTTCAATTTGGTATTCATTAAGTAATAAATATATGCCGTCTTCTAATAATATTATATCGATAATACTATAAACACACTCCTTCATAAAAATATAGTACCCAATTTTGTAAATTGTTCCTTTGTAACTTATAGAATTTGAAACATTTAGTTCTTTTTTTGTTTCGAATGGTAGTAGTAATTGTTTAAATGCATATTCTTGAGTTGTAAGTGTTTTCATATTATTTATTTGAATGATATTGAAAGGGTCCTTGTTTACAAGCATTTGATTTGAAAATTTTATACAGAACTTTTTTGCTATTGATAGCTCTAAATTAACTCTCGAATATGAAACTTTGGAGTATTCTTTTAACATTTTGGACATCGAACGGTATTTGTTGTACAGTTTTCCGTTCCGCTTTTCCTTTTGAAAATAATATTGCTGTAAACAATCAAATAGGATCAAACAGTTGTATATGTGTTTTTCCTAGTTTTGTACTTTTTTTTCTGATGCAAATCGTTTTACTATGTCTCCTGTTATATTATCGAATATAGCATAATTCATGGGCACGTCTTTCTCTAAATGATCTCTTACTATATTTGTCATCAAAGTCTCTCTGTCTGATGCACCCAATTCATTGTTTGCGTCGTAATTAGCGCAAATTTTTATTCCAATTGGGGAATCTAAGAAATTATGTAAATTCTGAAATATTAACAATAAGTTATACATATATCCGATATTTGTCTAGGAAAAATGTGTTATACAAATTTGTATGTAGAGCTATCGGTTATAACCGACTCTGAAAATGAAGAAATCGAGTCCGACTGACTGATTGAGCCACTAACTGAAGATTGGTCTGAATGTTTGCAACAACATGTTGAAATTGGGGCCAATTGCTGCGATTAAAAAATTCAATATCTTATACTATAATTCATATAATATTTGCTTTCTCACATTTGCAATTCGCCAGTCATTGACTAGGCCACGAAACTTTATGCGAGTGCCAATTTCATCATTAAAAATCTCTTTAATGTCAGCTTCTGTCATGGCCTTGAAGCAGTCGATATTTATTTTGACATTTATTAAAGACAAATAATACTCTTCTAGTCCATATTTATTTAATAGATTGAAAAATGCAGAGTCTACATCTACAGTGACAATGTCACCGGCTGACAAATCTGAATTAAAAGGAAAAAAATAAACAGAAATGTATTAAAAAAGCCAACCCGTGCATAACAAATATACAACAAGTATACAGAAATAACAGAAAATTAAATTAAAATATAAATTAATACCTTCTAAACTTGTAGGAATCATATATTCACTTCTTAGTTCACCTGCGAAGTTTTCCATATTTAGCACTTCAATGGAAGTTTTTCTGCAAAACACAAACAAAAAGTAAACAAAATCAGCTGAAGCAGAACTCCATAAATAGTTCGTCAAGCAACTACCCAGTCAGAAAAACAATTGGCTGTATCAGTTATCTTTGTTCTGTGATAAATATTTGATAATAACTCAATACTTACCTCTGGTTTTCTTGATTTGCACTATTATATATTTCTAAATAATATTCACTTCAATTCACTTCAACTACTGTCGCTTCTAAACACAACTGGCGCTCTTGACACAAGAAACATAATATTGTTCATAATCTATGCATAAATGCGCACAACTTATGAACAAGATACACACATATCAAAATGTTGGGCAAAATCCATGCACAAGTAGGCATAACTCATGAACAAAAAGTGTTAATAATAGTCATTCATGCACAATGTTCATATATTATGATCAATTGTGTTTAATTTTCAAATAATTAAGCTATGAACAATGTTCACAAACTGTGCACATTTTTTGTGTATAACTTATGCACAATTTCAATAGATTGTGCAGAATTTATGATTATTAGGCATAATTTATGCGCAAAGTTGCATATTCAAAAATGTACCTAATCATTTTATAGTTATGAACAGCTTGTGCATAAATAATGCACAACAGTTTTCTTCGTGTAGGCAGAAATAGCCCCCTATCTCCCCTCATGGTCCTATTTTTTAAAAAATGCATACCTTACGTGTCCATATAAAAATGGATCTATCTACAAATGTTTAAAATTTCATTAAAATTGGTTCGATAGTGGGAACAAAGACCCTATTCCGGAAAGCAGCTTGTATGGGGCTATATATAAAAATTTCATTAAATTATCTTCAAACTTGGCACCTGTACTTTGCGCACAAGGTTATGTGGACAGACAGCCGGACAGACATTGTTAGATCGACTCAGAATCACTTAACCGATATTGCCCAAATAAGCAAAAAAAGCCCTAACAAATATAGCTCATTTTCTTTGTTTTTTTTATGATCGGAAGTTGTGTTCAATCAAAATCATTCTATCTTGTAAACCAAAATAAGCATTTGCTTTTCTTGGTTGGCCTAGTCATAACTTTTGAAAAAAAAATTTTTTAATTTTTTTTAGTTCATATATGTTCCTTATAGGATAAAAGGAACCTTCTCACCAAATTTCATTAAAATCGAAAGGGGTCGGGTCCCATTCTTGGTCGATTTGACATGGAATTACTCTTATAATAAATATTTTAATCTGCTTTTAGCCCCAACTCTAATATGCTTAAGTTGGCTTAAGCAAATGTGTGAATACATGAAAATCATATGAGGCAACCCATAATGAGCTTAAGAAAACTTTTTGTTAAACTTAATGAATCTGTCAATTGCTTAAGCAAAGTGCGAAACAGATTACACTTTCCATACGAAATCAAAGGTTTTTTGATTTTGTTTTAGTTTTTTAAAAGCATTTGAGAGGCTTTACATAAAAAATTAACTAAAAGAAACTTAAAGGTTTATCGTTTAATTTGGTTTAAAGATTTCCAGACAGTTTTTAATATTATAAAAAAATAACAATAGTATTGTGGTTATTTTGTTGAACTGTTCATGGTTTTTAAACCCAAATTTTGATATTTTAATTAGGCTAAAGTTCATCAAATTTAATTTTCATTAAACTGTTAAATACAATTTGGTTTAAAGATTGATGTTTGACTATTGACTGCCAGCAGCTGTGAGTGTTAAACGGCAAACCCCTCTGAAGAGATCGAATGGTTGCCATTGAAACACGTAATGGTAACCTGTCCGTAAAAACGCCTGGGTTCGAGCCCAGCTTCAGTCAAGAATGAAAAATTATCAATAAATTTTAATTAATTTCATGTTGTAAAATTCCTTTCTTCATAAAAATAATTTAATGAAAATTAAATTTGATGAACTTTAGCCTAATTAAAATATCAAAATTTGGATTTATTAAAAAAATATTTTTAAAGTTTAAGTCCCTGTTTTGTTGTATAAAATTGGCCGGTAATTGTAGATTAGTTTTTTCTTATTTATTCCAATTTAAAATAATTTGTTCAGCCGCATTTATTTTTGTGCTTTTGTTGATTTCTATTTCTGTTTTATTTTTTTAATAAAATATTTATCTCTACATATACTACACTCATACATACATACAGATATGTTGATTTTTAAATAGCTTAGCATCTATTTTAACTTATATACTTATATAATAAAAAGTATGTATATGCAAACACCAATATAAACATTAGAATGACTGCAAAAAAATATAGATTTAAGGTGCCATATCTGAGGGATTATGAATATTCCGCAATTTTTCAGTTATTTCGGAAGAAAATGTTAAAATTGTGAAAATGAAATTTAATTGTAAAAATGTATGCTTTTTTACAGGATTTATGTTCCTATTAGTCAAATGCATTGCATCTGGCCTTATTACACCCTGATCCACTCTCAAAGGAAAAACATTTCTTGTTTGAAAAAAAGACATTAGAATTTTATAGCCAATTTAAGACAAACCTACATCTCTCTGGCTAGTTAAAAGTCTATTTAACTGTCATTTACAAAGTAAAGGCACAAGGGGCTTTTTTGGTACATTATTTTAGTTAATGCTGATTCGAAATGGGACTTTTTTTTGGTTAACACAAATTTTCCAAACTTGGTGCTTTTTATTAAAAATTTAGTCCAATTACACAAATATAAAAATGTCACAAAAAATTTTAGGGAAACTGATCCAAAATTGGCTATAGTTTGCAAATGAAAACCTTAAAATCGTTTCAAATAAAATTGCTATCGAATAAAAACTTTATTTAGAATCATATTATGTACTACAGTGTTAAAGCCATTACAGTGGAATCTCTCATGACCGGAAACCGAAGGTCCATTAAAATGTATGCATAGCAAGGCAAATGACCTCTTAAGAAAATGACCGCTTAAGAAAGATTTCCGTTAAATTTTATAATTTAGAAAAATATTATTTCGTACGAAATGCAATAATTCAATTCAATTTTGAAGATAAGTTTGTAATAATCGGCATATTCTTTCATCGTGCCCCCATATTATTGATCTCCCAGAATATGAGCATTGATAAAACATTTAGCAGAGGTAGTTTAATATAACAGAAAGAACTCTTACAAATTTTATTGTGAAAGTTTAAAAATTTACCCAATCTCCCAAAAAGATCAAATTTACGCGAAAATTAAAAAAAAAATAAGTGTGTGACAAACCGAATATAATTTATTAAAGAACTCCTAGTCCTGTGGTGTGGGTTACCATATTTTTCAAACGAAAAAAATTCACATTTCGAAATGTAGTAAAAATGATAAATGGTATCAAGGTTATTAAATAAGTAATAAGATAATTCAAACCATACGATATTATCAAGTAGAACTACACATACTTATTTATTTTATTATTTTATTGTCTATGAAAAAATTAATAAAATATACCTAGAAATTCATATAAAAAAAATTACGTAAAAGCCTTTAAAACAAAAAAAAAATTACTAATTAAAAATAATTGATCATTAATACGATTTCTGTATGACGTGCTAAATTCCCAATTTTCCATATTTGATAAATACACTGAAATTTATTGTTGAGGGAAAGCTAGCTTCTATGCGCATTTCACTGGTTGCTTAGGCCAGCTCATCAGGAAACCTTTTCCTAAGATTTTAGAAAAGCTAAAAATATTATACAAATAAAACCCTAAAGCGAATAAGAATTTTAAACACTCAAAGTCTTACTTGTAAGTAACAATATCAAAGCTTAAACAAAACACCAACAATAAACAGTGAGTTTATCTTTTCTTACATCCCTCTACAATTGGTTGGGTTCTTTCCGACTCGAATTGTAGTTATAAGTGGGTAAAAAGAAAAAACAAAATTAAAAAACAAATTGTTTCATTCTATTGTCTTCGTAAGAAAACAACAAAAAAACCAATTTGCCAATTCAGTTTTCTGCACGGGCACATGCGAGTATATTATCAAAGTTATTTACGGGAATACAAAATTTATCATTAATACGATTTCTGTATGACGTGCTAAATTGATATATTTCTGTAAAAGAAATTTGTTTAACAAAGTTTCGTTTAAATGTGCTCAATGCCCATTTCACGCTATTGATAAACGGAAATTTATTGTTGATTATATAAGCTATTCCGTAATTTTTTTAAATATAAATGTTTTTACATAAAACTAATTTAAATTCTGCACAGTCCATTTGAAAATTGCACTTTGTTATTACAAGTGATTCTTAAGTAACCACTTTTAATTGGGACTTTTGCGATAGTCCAAAAATTATTATTATAAATTGCAAGTATTAGCAATTGCAAGCAAACAAAATTTTACAAGCTTGTTTATATTTTTACCTCCAATATTTTTTTTCATTGAAATAGCCAAAATGTTCCATCTATATTTGATCCACTGATATATCATCTTTTCTCCACTTCTCAGCCAATCAAAACGTTAAATATTTGTAAACACTGCAGCCAATTGATTTACATCGTCAATACAGAATACTACCTACCAACTTAATATGCCCAGATACTTTAATAACCAGTGGAAAAAACACATTTTCTTTGCGCGCAATTGCAGCCCCAAGCATTGCAATATGTTGTGACTCTAGACGACAAATATATTTTTGGAATATAAAGACTTGGCTATGTGCCGAAAGTTACCACAATCCAGCACATGGATCATCAAAATAATTTTTGCAATATCATGGGGCACCTTTGTTGAGGGAGAAAATATTTTTTAAATGGAACGAACAAGTTTAGAATTAAAATCGCGCACTCAAGATCCCGAATTACAAAATCGCGAATTTCAAAGAATCTAACTACCTAAGGCACGAGCTCTATGTGTACATTTGTCCTTCAAGTTGTGCTGAAAAAGGTCAACAAGAAAAAGAAAGACAAACATGGAAAAACAAAAAGGTACTTTGGACTTCAAGAAGAATTCTTAACAAAAAGTACAAAAAAACAGATGTAAGGAAAAAACATGTAAAATCAATTAAAAATGGATAATCTTTCGAAAAAAGCAAATTTCGATCTACCAAAGGTTAAAATACAATTTAATTTAAGGATTGATGTTTGACTATTGACGTCAGCAGTCATCGATGGCTGCGAGTGTAAGACGGCAAATCCCTCTGAGGAGATCAAGTGGTTGTGATCGAAACATGTCAGGGTAACCAGCCGCCTGGGTTCGAATCTCAGGCCAGCCGCCTGGGTTCGAATCTCAGGTCAGTCAAGAAAGAAAAATTATCAATAACAATTTTAATTAATTTTCAATTAATTTCCTTTCTCCATAAAAATAATTTAATGAAAAATTAAATTTGATGAAATTAACCCTGATTAAAAAATATTAAAATTTGGGTTAGAATCTAACTAAAGCTTCTTTTTCTTTCACGATTGTATATCAAACACCGGATGCTATAATTAATGCTTCTTTGCCAGTCTTCAGCCTGTATTGTATAACAGACACCGTATTCGCAAACTAAAGCTTTAAAATTCGAAATTAATTTTCAACCAATTCGTTAAAATAATTTCGTGTCAATGCTAAAACTTTATATTTTTTTTTTTACTTGGCTACTAGAATTAGTTAATATATTTGAGACAATAAGATAATTTTATAAAAAAAAAAACAAAAACTTTCATATTAATTCGAATGTGTATTATAAGTCAAATTACAAATTTAAAAGCTTTTATACTTTAATAGTCTTATTCCTTCAATATTTTCCAGGAATATTTTCTATGCACTATCAGAATTTTCGTTTGTATATTTCTGTTCATTTAGCTATCTATCCTTTGGCTAGCAATGAAGTAAATTGTACAGAAAATTTATGCAACTGTTAGATACCAGCAGAATGTAATGCATTTTCTGGCCCGCTACGGCCTTCGTCAGTATTCTTTGTATCTTAAAACTGGACAGTGCCTATTGTAAATTTTATGTATTTAACTTAATTATTTTAACAAATAAAATCTCGGAATTAATTTCTCATCGTGAGTTACATTTATTTTATAAATTTTCACATTGATTGGAATGGAAAATATTGAAGGAATAAGACTATTAATGTATAAAAGCTTTTAAATTTGTAATTTGATTTAGAATACACATTCGAATTAATATGAAAATTTATAAAAAAAAAAAAACATTAAATAATAAAAAAAAAATGTGGAATATATAATATAGTTAACCGACCACATAGTTCTTGCACCAGAATTTAACATATTTATTTAAAGATATAAATTTTTTAAATTTTCGGTATTTAGTTAGGCTTGAGTTCATCAAATTTAGTTTTCATTAAATTATTTTTACTAAAGGAAGGAATTTACAACATGAAATTTATTGATAATTTTTATTCTTATATATTACCATTTTTTTTTTTTAATCTGAGGTTTGGTTTCATTTATATCGTTGTGAAATATGGGGATTTAGTTCATTTTTGTTTTTGGCGTTATTTCATACTTTTGAGGACTTGTTGCCATGCCATTTCATTTTTGTTTACTCTATTGCACTGCTTCAAAAACTGATTGTTTAAAAAAATTTATACTTAGTTCCTTTACAATCGAAGATAACTGTTCATCTGCTTATATACATACATACATACATACATATAATATATGTATGTATATAAGCACATGCATACGTTTATATGCATACAGAGTAGAGTATTCAATCATTCGATGTCTTGTATTAATCGATTAATCGAGCGAATAATTATTCGAGGCAAAATTTAATCGAATATTAATGGAACAATTTAATTTTATTCGATTAATCTAATGATTTTAATTTTGTCTAGTTAAGAATTTTGAAAATTAGACCTACAATTATATTAACATTAAAATATTAATAAAAAAGTAACAACAATTTAACAAAAGGTAACTTCATGTAATAAGAGGAAATTGTTTAAAATTAAAAATAGCAAAATTTAAGCTAATCTTCTAAAAACATCTTTGAAAAAGAGTATAAAGGCTGTTTTTATTCTCAAAAAATATAAATCTAAATCATTGTGGTAAAAGCCTGTACTAAGCATTGTTAAAAAAAAAACATTTCCAACCAAAAAACATCTTCTTCATTTAAGTCATTGTGGTAAAAGTATGTACTAAACATTTTAAAAAATAAATTATTCCCAAACTTTTTGGTTTCAGTCTTTGTACTACATATATTTAAAAAAAAAAAATTTACTCGAAGGAAATGTTTCCGAGTTATTTAAAACGGTTATTTAAAACGTACCGGCCTGTTTTTTACATAAAAGAAAAAAAATAATACTGTAAAAAAACAAATTTTCGATTAATCGATTAATCGACATAAATTATTCGAATAATTCGTTAATCGAAAATAAGTAATTTTAAATTATTCGAACAGTTAAACGCCGAAAATTAATCGATTTATCTAACAACGGTTAATCGTTTGAATACCCTAATACAGAAACACACATATTGAAATATTTTTCTTTAATTTTCTTTATGTTACCAATAATCTTATATTTTTTATAAGAAAATGAGTATTTTAATGTTAAGGGAAATAGTTGTTGTTATGAATTTAATTAAATTTTAAAAAAACAATTGAAATTTTTTAATAAATACTTATTTTTGACAAACAAAACAATATACAAATGTACATTAGGGTATAACCAATTTTTTGTCATAGTAACCACAAAAATTATAATCTTGTGTTTTTTTTTCTCAAAAAAGTTCACGCACCAATTGGTTTTTCTAAACCAATGCAATATTGAATATTCATAATTTTATACGGTGGTTTTTATTAATTTTTAATTTTTTTTTTTCGTTAAAAAATGTTAAAGATACGTTTTGTTTTCCGGAAAAATCTCTTACCATCTCTAAATACACTGTGCTAGTTGAAAAAATAGACAAGCCGGGCACATGGCGTTTTAACATAAGTCGGGTACGCTGAATCCAAAGGTGCTAACCGTTTTTATACCCTTCACCACAGGTGGTGACTAGGGTATATATAAGTTTGTCATTCCGTTTGTAATTTCTATAATATTGATGTATGAGGAGCGAAGTTGATTTAACGATGTCCGTCTGTCCGTTGAAATGGATTTTCCGAAGACCCCATATATGATGGGGGCCAGGTTATTAAACATTTATGTCACATATCGTCCGGAATTGTTTGCTATTGAAATTCAGCAAGATTGGTCCACAAATGGCTGAGATATGAGTAAAAAACCACGACTGCCTCAACTTTTTTCCTTTAAAGTTCCAATTAGACGAGACATTACCATACCAACACTGTATTACCAATTTTGGTTTCTACGGTCATACAGTGGCTATGGTAATACAGTGTTGGTAATGTGGTTTTTGTTGTTGTTTTTTATACCCTTCACTACAAGTGGTGGATTTTATTTTTAATGTGTTTAATTTTACGCATACACATACACATTAATGCATGTATATGATATGCCGCTCAAATAAAGAAACAAACTCATAGACTCAATATATTATAATTTAACGCTTCTTCAGTAAAAGCATACCATACAAACCAATTCAATTTTGGTTTCTACGGTCATACAGTGGCTATGGTAATACAGTGTTGGTAATGTGGTTTTTTGTTGCCTGTTGTATACCCTTCACTACAAGTGGTGTATTTTATTTGTAATGTGTTTAATTTTACGCATCCACATACACATTAATGCATGTTCATGATATGCCGCTCAAAAAAAGAAACAAACTCATAGACTCAATATATTTTAATTTAACGCTTCTTCAGTAAAAGCATTCGTAGTCGAGTTGTTAAGTTCTCTCCTGAGACTGATGATATTGCCAGTTCGAATCCCAAAAAGAATTTTTTTTTAATTTTTTTATGTTCTAAAACACGATTTTAAGATTTTAAAACGAATTTCAAGCAACAACTTTGGCAAAAGAGGAAACGGGCTTAGGTACATATATAAATTTTTTATTTTTTTATATTCTTCGGCATGGCGAAATGAAAAGTTGGCGTGGCTCAATTAATATTTATTTATACCTATCTAAAGAACGTTATTTATGTATATAACTTTTTGTTCTTATCTCATCATGGTGAAGGGTATATAAGATTCGGCATAGCCGAATAAAGCACTCTTATACCCCTGACAGACATAGGATTTGTATACTATACTATCATGGTATACTAAATGTGTGTCAACCTAAACTACAATTAAATCATGAAACAAAGTGGTATATTGATGGTTTTTATACTACTGTAGTATGCATACCATGGTATTGAAACTTAACATTTTCTCGAGACATACTTGGCCTTTATCTCCACTTCTTAGGGGGGCTTCCATACAAATATTGCGTTTTATGAAATTCTTAAATTAATTAAAATTTTTTTGGCAATTTTGTTATACGTCTGGAAAAAATTAGAAGCCTAGCAGCATTTTCAAATTTTTTATAAATTTTAAAAACACAAAAATTTCGAAATTTTGATAATAAAAATTACTTTTTTTTCCAATTATTATATTAGAAAAAAGTTTTACCTTTCTTAAAGGAAATTTTATTGCGGAATTTTTTTTAGTTTTTTCATAAGCTAAAGCGTTTTTGAGTTACGCGAACATATGTATGTTGTGCAACCTCCTCCATTTTCGAAATAACGGTATATCTCGAAAACCAGATCTAACCTAAAAGAACGGCTAGCACCACTGGATTCAGCGTACCCGAATTAGGTTAAAACGACAAGTGCCCAGCTTGTCTAAAAAAGTGTCAATTTCTAGCACAGTGATATTAATGAAATTTCATACTTGAGCTATTTTTTGTTTTAAATAAACATAGATTAATTTTTCTTAACCAAAAATAAAATTAAAAATTTTCAAAACTTCATCGCGATTGGTGTTTGAACTTTTTTGACCTAAGCAAACAAATAAGTATACATTCCCTTATAATTGTTTATGCTCAATTGGACTGTGCTATGCCAATTTTGATATTTTAAAAAATTGTTAAAAAGTTATCTCACTAATGTACATAGCTATTTATATACATATGGATGTGTATATTTAAGTTATTTATTCCTACAAAAGTATTTGAAAATGTAATTTTTTTATTTTTTAATAAAAACATTTTAAACGTTTAACGTCATTGATTTAGATATATTTTTTTGTTGTTTTTAAAAATAACAAAAGAATTATTTAATTTAAATAAAAATAATCTATTAGGAAAATTTAAACAAACTGGTCGAGGTTTTTGGGTCAATATTAAAAGAAAATTTTATAAAACCAAAAATTATTTGCAAAATAGCTTTAAATCAGACGTTAGACCGTTAAACTTCTAAATACTGCAGCGAATTTAAATTAAATAAGAAAACTTTCGAAAATTAAATTTTATTATTTTCTGTTTTTTGGGATTAATAAATAAAGTTTTACTGTAGTAATTACTTTTAAATAAAACTGTAATAAATAATAATGTAATAAATGTATATTAACATATTTTTTAAGTTTCAATATAGTCTTGGCAGAAATTTTTTATGTGGCCTGTTTTTTATTAGTTGAATTCAAATTTTACTTAAAAACTTTGTTAAGTCTTAAATTCTTTTTGTATACCCTTCACCACAGATGGAAAGCTTTTCATTCCGTTTGTAATTTCTACAAAATGGACGTTAGACACTGTAACCCAATTAAAAATTGAGCTTCAAACGCAGCAGTGAGAAATGAAAGAGGTTCGCTTACCATCTCGCATACGGAAGGCATGAATTTTATATGGTGAGTTCCCACCTTGAAGCAATACATTTTTGACACAAAAAGCGCTTTATTTAACGCATATAAAAACTGAGGAGTGTAGCTATCAGCTTTACACACTGGATGCTTTTAACAGTTATTTTTTTGAATTAAAACAAATCCCGCGAATTCCCCCACAAATTTCCCGGGGTTTTTTTCCCGAAAAATGTGCGGGATCCCGGGTTTTTGTCCCGGGAAATCCCTTATGAAAAACACTAATTGTGATGCACCGAATCAAAATACATACATTTTTCTTGAAGAATTTGGGTAATTTTTCAATAAGGGAGTTGTTTATTGCTTCTCATTGATTAATTTAACTTAGAGGGCTTTTTTGAAATCATATGACGATATGAGAAGCGAAGTTCATTTAGCGATGTCCTCGGTTTTCGAAGACTCAAGATATGATGGGGACTAGGTTGTTATCCATTTTTCGATATCAAAAGTAAAGATAAATAAAACACACATCAAGCTATTATTTTGTTGACACATTTTTTTTAATTATAATGGTTGGACCTTGCCATTACGTACACTGAACCAAAAGTGGTTATAGGTAAATAGCGCAAAATGGCATGTAGATTTGAGGAAAAGTAAGTCATTATCAAGGCCCAGATTTTTATGCAAATGCATATTTGTTGTCGTCAGTCTGCGATCAACCTAAACTGAATATCTTTGCGAATCAAGAAATTTTAAGTAAAATGGCATCGATTTGTTAGTGCATATTTTTGCATATTTTGTTTTAAGTGCATATTTTTGCATATATTGCTGACATTACATAATTTTGTTGCATATTTTGAAATGCATAACTTGTTATATTTGCTTTATTTTTCACCGTGTTGAAAAAGAGATAAGAGGTAACTGCGATGATATTGATTTATTGATTTCTTAAAAGAAAAAAATATTTCATTTATTCATTAATAAATGTTAATAAATTTTTAAGTGCATATTTTTTAAATTTTAGCGCATATTTTTCTATTTTAAGTGCATGTTTTATGCGCATAAAACGCGACTTTAATTCAATTACAGTAAATAGACAATTTGAAGAAAACTTGTCAATTTAAACAATTTCCATCGTTATTATTCATGGTGTTAGTTTGACGAAAATTAAGTAAACAAAATGAAAAATTGTCCAAATAACGAATAATAATCTTTATATATAGAAATGTTATTTCATTTGAACTACTCGCATACGAAATGTAATGTTATTTAAATGACCGCCTCTAGATTGGTGGCAGTACACGGAAAAAATTTTCTTCACAGATCCAATGAAATTTACATTAAAATTCAACCTATGTAACCCTTCATTGGATTAATGAAGGGTTAATGAAATGTTTCATAAAATCAATGAAAATGTTGCATTAGTTTAATGACAAACGTTTATTTTATCCATTTTTTCAATGAGGATTAATATATCAATGAAAATTTTGTCATTGATTTTATTAATCCTTCATTAATCCAATGAAGGGTTACATAGGTTGAATTTTAATGTAAATTTCATTGGATCTGTGAAGCAAATTTTTTCAGTGTAGTCGAACCTTTTAATGTAGTTTTCGACCACTTTTTTGAACATTTCGGCGATGACTTGACGAATGTTGGTTTTCAAATGCTTTACCTTAAGCCCCACAAAAAAAGTCTAACAAAAATAAATAAGAATTTGTGCTGATATTGACCATGACTGCAGTTGATGAACACTTGGTAAATAAATATATTATTTTTATCAGATAAATAAAGACAATTGCTTAAACAATATTTATAACTTTCAATAAAATTCATAAATAATCAAATTAAAGTAATTATAAAAAAGAGAAAAATTACCACCATGTAAAGTCTAAAGAAACAAAATATTTGTTTTTTAATTCTTTCTAAGAAATTTTAAATTTATTAATAAACGTTCAAATTTAGTGTCTTGAAAATATTTTTAAATTTTTGTGAAAAATATAAAATTTTTATAAAATGCCAACAAAATAAAATTTATTTTAGCGTATGAACTATTTTTGGAATCATGTAGGCACATATCGAAAATACCGAAAGAAAATAATATAAAATTTTTGTTTAGATTTTTATCGCTGGCTGGCACTGACGATTTTATAAAGAAAACAAAACTACACCATTTCCTGATTTTTTTTTTAATTAAATAGATAATATATGTTTGATTTCTGTTGAAACTAATTTGAAAAGTAACGTAGATGTTCATTGATTTTTCTACCCACACCAGAATAGTAGAAAATGTATTTTGCGTTTGTGCGGATGTTTGTAATACCTTAACTGACGTATATAGACGTCAAAACAAAGTTTTCTTGTGGGACATGACGTAAATTTGCGTCATAAAATTTAAAGCTCATATAAGTTTTACGAGTTAACTTTTCCAACAACAACCTTGTTTATATCATGTGTTAATCTAGTGAACATACTATCATGTGTGTATAAACATTGTTTTAAACGAAATACACTGCCAGAAAGTACAACAACGTATGATGTGTACACTCAAAAAAAAATCAATCCATTCGTTCTCAAATCAATCGGAAGCGGTATTATAATTACGATGAGTACGGATTTTCTTGAATCAAGTACAGAAAGATTGATTTAAGTACGGATTTTTAATCGCGAAATACTTAAATTATTTATATTCATTCCCGAATTCGTACTTGATTAGGGATGCAAACGATACATCGATGTTTAGAAAACATCGATACATCGTTCATAAACATCGATGTTAATATCGATGTTTTGATTTACGATACATCGGCGATACATCGTCGCCAAAACTAAAAAACATCGACATCGTCCATTTAATATTTTCATTAATTTAATATTTTTTATAATATTTTTACCAATTTTAATTTTTATATTTCAATTAAACCTTTTATTTAAAAATATAAAAAAGTGTGTTTCAAAGCATACGTTAAACGCAAGAATTTGAAATGTCGGTTTTTAATAAAATTTCTGTAATATAAGAATTTTATGACAAATATCATATAAATATTTCTCTATTAAACAGAATTTTAAAACAAAAATTAAAAATATTTTATTAAAAGTGTATTAAAAACGACCTCCCAAATTCTTGCGTTTTATGTTTCCGTTTTCCAGCACACCCCTGATAGCCATACAAAGTACATGCATGCATACTGTGCATTGCATAACTATATGTATGTATTAAGTTGCTTAAGTTGGCTCAAGCAACTATGCGAATACATAAAAATCATATTTGTCAAACCATATTGCACTTATGGAAACTTTTTGATTAATTTTATGAATCTGTCATTTGCTTAAGCAAAATGCGAAACTGATTGCACTTTGTTTTGGTGTTTTTGAATGCATTTGACAGGCTTTTTGTTAATTTTTGACAAAAGCTTATGCAAGCATATGTATATTATAGTTGGGCATTAAGATTTTCAGTAGCAAAGAAGAATTTGAACAGTCCGTAAGTATAATTACAAAGTAGGTTTCAACATCGATGTTAAACATCGATGTATCGTGTTTTTTACCGATGTTTTTTAACATCGATGCTTGTCGTGAAAACATCGGTGTCTTCAAACATCGATGTTTTTCAGAGCGATGTTGCATCCCTATACTTGATGCAATCCGAAAATGAGATTGATTTAAGTAAAACTAAGATTAAAGCAATAGCAAAATGCGCTTGATTCAAGTATTATAAAGTTGATTTTATCCTGAATTTGTGCTTTTAAAAAACCAAAATTAAATTAGAAATAAAAAGTTGTTATGATGTATTGACTTGCCCGTATTACACCTTACAGAATGATGACACACCAACATCATGCCCGACAAGGTTTTTACTTTAGATATCTTATGTACATATTTAACTTAAATTATTTTTCAATATGTATAGAAAATCAAAACATGCATAAGCCGGAGTTTAATCATTTTTTTTTTACTTGATTTAAGAATTTTATACTTATTTCAAGAAATTCCGGAATTGATTTCCGAAATTAATCCCATTAAGGATTGTTTTGAGTACGTTTTAGTGTTATTCGTACTTTAATTTTTGAGTACGACTCGTACTTAAAGTAACCATAAAAAACTTGATTTAACCCGAGTGTTTTTCTTTCTGTGTGCAACCGTCGTACCGTTCGAATTCCTTCATAAGGTTAAAAATGTAGCAGTTAGCAAGCCCTGGTATTAACATTAGCATTCGGAATTTTGCAGTTAACCTACATAGATGTCGTATAGACACTCGATAGGAATATATCCATCGACATACCTTAGCCAGTAGGCCACCCGCCTCGTAGCAGAGATTTCCTCCTAAAGGACAACAATCCGTAATCCGGCAGACCAAAGAGAAACTTTATATATATGAAGAAACCCCCGTAAACTCTACTTCATTTCCTCGCATCGTCAGTATAAACCTTTAAAGCCCAACTATAAAATGCTTAAGTTGGCTTAAGCAATTGTGCGAATACATGTGATTCATATGTGTAGAATTATATTGAACTTAAGAAAACTTTTTGGTTAATTTTATGAAACTGGCATTTGCTTAAGAAAGGTACGAAACAGATCGTATATTCCTTACGGAATAAAATATTTTTTGATTTTATTTTTGTTTTTTGTAATGCTTTTTTTAATTTTTTTCGTTAATTTTTGACAGTAGCTTCTTAAGCCTTAAGCTTAAGCATATTATAGTTGGGCCTTTAGGGTCGGTTCACAGATGGCATCTCAAAAGACAGCCGATAGACAGAAAAGTTCCGGCTTGCAGTAGTCCACCCCGCCAGGAATAATCGAGTGATTGAGTATCCTGGCGTGGCCATAGTCACGAGACTATTTTTACTCAAATATGGTGTTTTATTTTCTAAAAACCAAAAAATTTCCAAGACACCTATTCTTTTTTCAACATATTCGCAACATGATTGCTTTAATTTAGCTAATACGAATTTCATAAAATAGACGGCATTTCGAATACGAATATTCGTAGCATCACTACTCTCTAATGCAAAAATAATATGGGTAATTCCATGTCAAATCGAACAAGAGTGGGACCCGACCGCTTTAGATTTTAATGAAATTTGGTGAGAATGTTCCTATAAAAAACAAAATGTCCTAATTTCGCCGAATTAGCCGAAGGTGTTGAGATTATTTCTTCAATATCTCGAAAACTACTTTACATACGAAGATGATTTTAATGGCATTTTAAAGAGAATACTTGGGGCTACAAACAATACATTGAAAATTACAATTTTTTTTTTATTTCGCTGATTTTTTTTACATAATACCTCAAAATGTTCTTTAAAAATTCTGAAACTTTGAAGGAGGTGTTTTTTAAGATATGATTTTTTTTCTTTCGCAACCTTTAAAAAATGATCTTAAAATAGAATTTAAATATTGTAATTTTGAGCAGTAAGTACACTGTGGTAGTTGAAAAAAACAGACAAGCCGGGCACCTGGCGTATGAACCTAATTCGGGCACGCTGAATCCAGTGGTGCTAACCGTTTTTTATGTCAGCTCTTGGTTTAAAGATATACCGTTATTTCGAAAATGTAGGAGGATGCACAACATATATTCGCGTAACTTAAAAAAGGTTTAGGATTTTGAAATTAAAAATGACTAAAAAAACCGAAATATTGCAATAAACTTACCTTTTAATTTTATTAAAATCGAAACGGTCGGATCCACTCGTGCTCGATTTTACATAGAATTACCCCTGTAGGTTTTTTTTTCTTTAAGAAATGTTAAAAGTTAATATTGCTTGTCTAATTTTATGTATTTTTTTTTTAATTTTTGTATATTTTTACGTATTTGCAAAATATTTGCTTTAGTTTGGCGAACACGAATGCGAATCTCATCAAATATCCGGCATTTCATATACGAATATTTTTAACATCACTACTCTCTAATGTAAAATTATTATAATTTGTGGTTTCACCACACGCAAAGAAAAATCATGTTTGTGGAAAACATATTCTTAGAGCAACATATTACGATAAGATTTATGATTGTAGTAAACATATTACGGTTATAATTGAAGCATATTATGACCAAATATATTCGTTATATAACATCATAATATTCTTCCCTTAATCATATTATTATCATGTTAATTATAAAAAGTTAAGAAGTAATCATGTTATTATCATGTTGATCACAATAAGTTAAGAGAAATTCATATTATTATCATGTTAGTCATAATAGGTTAAAAGTAATCAAAACATATCTGAAAGAATCATATTATGATTACTGTAATCATATTTAAATCGTAGGTTTATCATAATATCGCTGTTATCGTTTGTCGTAGGTCGCAATTATTTATAAATTATTTGAAAGAATTTTTTATACTTTTTCTATTAAAATAACAATAAACTTACATGCAATGGTCAATATTTTTTGCACTTTCACAAAGAAAAAAAAAATAAAAAAGGTTATTGGCTATGCTATTTTATTTAACAATTTTTTATTTAACGAACAATTCATTATTTTTTTAAATTTTTTTTTAAATATTACGACAGAACTGATATAAAATTATTTGACAAATGGCGCTAACAAAATATTATTAGAGTAAAGATATTTTGATTGCATCTCAGGCATACTATGACTACACGTATAGAAAGTTATCATGTTATGGTTGTAAGAAATTTAATATGTTTTCAAAGTTATCATTATTTAGTTGTTAGACTCAACAATACTTAAATTTATAATTGCGATAAACAATGATATGTTTACAGTGACTATATTATTGCTTATATTTTATATTAGAGTTGTCAAATATTCGTATATTCCTAAAAACCCAGTTTTCAAATACTTCGAAAAACCGACTTCTGAAAAAATCGGATTTTCGGTTTTGTAACAAAAAACCGGTTTCGAAAAATCGGGTTTTCGGTTTTTATAAATTATTTATTTAATAAAAAAGTAAAACATAACAATTCATTAGTACGTACATCTGTACACCAACACCTCGCTTTGCGTCGTTTCGTATTGCGTTTTATCGAAGTTGCGTCGCTGCCGAATTAGTACTAATTTTCACTGTGCGTAGTTTGATTTTCAAAGTTGCGTTGTTTTGGGTTTGAATCTTTATTTTTTTTTTAATTTTGTTTTTTTTTAAACTTTTGTTTATTTTTTGTTTCATCAAAACTCGGGGATTCCCTTTCCAACTCAAAATCAAAGCAATTTTAATACAGTTTTATTTTCACTTTGTTTTGCAAATTTTAGAGTTCAGCTTCAATAAGTGTGTTGTGCTTTTTTTAGCCCTGAAAGGTTACTCTTCATTTTGGTACATTCAGGTTACTCTTCGTCGAATCGACGAACTTTTTAAAAAAAAATTCTAGCGGAACGATTTTTAAAGTAAAAAATTTACAAAAACTTCTTTAGTTAAGCATTTTATTAAGCAATAAACTAAAATAAAACATAAAAAATAAAAGTTTTTCATCTATCCCAAAATTTGATACGAATTTTAGCACTTTTTTGTATTTTAAATTAATTATTTTTTTAAAGCTTTTGTCATGACCTAAAGATTCGTACAGACGGTGGTCAGAACTTATAATGTTGTCATTAAAATTGCCTAAAAATGTCTTACAACTGTGTGAACATTGTAAGCTCATTTTCAATTGGCAGATATGTAAAATTAATGCATCTGACAATAGCACCATTGTCAGAATAATGACAATGTTGGAAGATCTGACCAACGTCTGTACAAAGTTTAACGTTGGTGAAAAAAAGAGCGTAATTTGAATACAAATAAAAAAGTTATATGATAAAATGTAAATAAGCTTCGTCGATTTGATGAAGAGTAACCGTGCAGGGTTAAAGAGATTATTTTACGTTGCAAAAAAAGCTGTCCAGCAAACATTGAACCAATTTTTTGCGAAAGAAAGCCGACTTGCGACAACAGCCACTATGTCAAAACTGTCGCTTAACTCATTTTGCTGGAAATTATAAAAAAGTCAGGGTTGTAAATAGAATTCTTCTGCAAGTTTAATAGCTTGGTACTGTGATGAATATGTTATGTTTGGTGACAACAATTAAAATACTGTTGTGAATAACGAAAGTGGTTACTAAAAAATGTCATCGAATGCAAGATAATTGAAAAATTAAATTTAAGCAAAAGTCGATTATTCCAGACCAAAAAACCGATTTCGTGAATACTTCGAAAACTGGCCTTTTTAAAAAAACCGGAAAAATAAAAAAAAAATCGATTCTTCGAATACTTCGGAAATCGGTTTTGACCACTATAATTTAATATACATAACAATTTTTTGTGTACGACAACAATATATTGCTTCAATAAAGATAGTGTAGTTGCCGTAACCATGCCCAACCATATTCTTTTCTGCGTGCATTCTTTCAACTTTAGTAACATTTGTTTATGACAAATATAAAAAAAACTTATTTTATGTAGGAGACAGATAATTCTTTTTGCAAGTGTAAATGGTGTATATAAATGTTTTTGCATTTGTTTTGAAACTGATTAAGACCAGTAGCAAAATTTACTCTCTGAGATAAAGATAATTTTTGTGTGGGAGAAACAAAAAGCAGATAAATCGATGAAGTAATCGAGCATATGTGTACATAATGTGCATAAATATATACAGCATACATGTGTACATATACATATGCACATAAGTATATAAATGAGTTTAATATACCCACCTTTTAAGAAAAAAAACATATAAAAACTGGAATTAAAAAGAATTGATTGCAAAATTGTTTTTAAATGTATGTATAAGTATACCCTTCAAACATTTTTGAAATTTGTTGGCGATTGCTTGTTTGGCGATGATTACGCGATCCTTCTCAGGGAATACGAATCGCTAACCATCGCCTACGGCGATGAATATGCGAGCGCACACAAGTAGCGGCAATCATCAGTGTTTTTTTTATAACTTTCGATAGAATTTTTTTTGTGTTGTTGTTTTGTTAAGGTAATGGGAAAATAAATATTTGGTTTCAATCGCGATTAGGGATGCAAACGATACATCGATGTTTAGAAAACATCGATGTATCGTTCATAAACATCGATATTAACATCGATGTTTTGATGGACGATATATCGGCGATACATCGGCATCAAAACTAAAAAACATCGACATCGTCCATTTAATATTTTCATTTATTTAAATTTTTTTTAATAATATTTAAACCATTTTTAATTTAAATTTTTTTTAAATTTTTTTTTAACTAAATCCTTATTTTAAAAATATAAAAAGTGTATTTCAAAGCATAGCAGTACAAAGTAGGCACGACACGTACATATGTATGTAGATACAGTTATTTCCGCTCAATTGAGTTTCTAAAAATGAACGACTTTTGACGCAATTAAACGGGAACTCAATTAAACAGTACTCGGTTAATTGAATCACCGACGCAGCAAAAACGAAAATCGCTTAATTGAGCAAGATGTGCAATAAAGCGAAACACCCATGTGTATATAGAAAATAAAACTCATTTCTTTATTTATTTTATATAACATTTATTTATATAACAGAAACATGACTTTCTTGCCGAAATATAATTTTTTTAACGTTTGTGGAGCAAAAACACATTAAGTAGAGGGAATCAATTAACCGAAACATTTGCTCTGGATTTTCGCAATGCGGTCTTATTTTGCGAAATAATTAAGCGGGTGACGCAATTAAACGGAACTCAACTAAACGGGTATTTTTACATAGACAGTTATACTAAATGGTTTCGTTCCACGATTTTTAGTGCAATAAAACGGGAAACTCAATTATGCGGGGCTCAATTAACCAAAAACAACTGTACATACTATACATTGCATAGCTTTATGTAATAAGGGGTAGCCGCTTTTATAATTTAAAGAAATGTTAAAACAATTAAACTATAATATGCGTCAAATCATATTGTACTGAAGAAAACTTTCTGTTAAATTTTATAAATCTGTAATTTGCTTAAGCAAGGTGTGAAACTGATTGCACTTTCTGTACGGAATCAAATGTTTTTTATATTGTTTTTGTGTTTTTAAATGCATTTGACAGGTTTTTTGTTAATTTTTAACAGAAACTTAAGCAAGCTTATGCATATTATAGTTGGGCCTTAAGATTTTCAGTACCAAAGACGAAGTATATCTGCAAATTAGTTTATAACATCGATGTTGAAACATCGATGTATCGTATTTTTTACCGATGTTTTTAAGTATCGATGCTTATCGTGGAAACATCGACGGTTTTAAACATCGATGTTTTTTAGAACGATGTTGCATCCCTAATCGCGATACGCGATTCGCGTGGTTGACACATGCGAACGTTTTCCCGATTCGCCAGAGGATCGCATTTAGCTTCCACGCGATGCATCGCAGCGATGTTAAACAACTTGCCGGCGATTCGCGGGCGATGATTCGGCGATGGAAATTGTTTGCAGGGTATAAATTTTTAAAAACATACATGCATACATACACCATTTTTCTCACATACGCAAACACACAACTGATAGTAAATTTGCATGAAAATAAACTTTAAAGCGGTATATTCCTTTAGATTTTTACATATAACCAGCGTTGCCAAGTGTACAGATTTATCTGTTTATTGCAGATTTTTTTAAGTGCAAAACAGTCGTGCACATTTTTGTTTCAAAAACCAGCTTTTTGAAATCACTGCAGTTTTTTAGATTTTATTCAAATAATACAAAGAAGCATTTAATTACAATATGATTAACAAGCATTTATTCTAGGACAACAATGTTATAACTAGGGCAACCAAAAAAAAGCACTAAAAAAACAGTTTTTAGCTCTTAAAAAAAGCGTCTAAAAACATGAAAATAAGCTGTTAAAACTAAAAAAAAAGCAATTTAAACTTGTTTATTTTCCACTTAATTCGTTTAATACGTTGTTATAATAAATTATGAGTTGATGCAATAAATTTTCAAAAAGAAAACTATGTCGGTTTGGAGTCAGCAAGTTCTTGTACATAGAAAAAGTTCTTCCTACGTCTACAGATGTTGAGGGAGCATATTTAAAATTGAGTATTTGCTCTGAAGTATATTTTATACGATTGGACTCATAATTCCGCTTGCCTCCCAAAATATCCCCAATATCTTTTAATACCGAAAATCTTTCATTTTTTAATGAAACTGATTTAAATTTTTTATTAACTTTGTCTTCTATATCCCCTGGAACACGGGACAATTTTCTTACGGTCCATAACTATGTTCACTTACCCTGCGGCCACACGATCAAGATGTTCTTGATAGTCTTTTACATATACTGCTTGTCAAAATTTACATAATTTTGTTACAACTTCGTGTAAAACCCCAAAGTTTGCAGAAATTAACAATATTTGATATACAGAGAAATTCTTAATAGTTAAACTATATTAAAAAAGGCAAAAAATAAGACTTTTCTATACCAAAAACAGAGAGAAGTGGAACTTACAGACGTTACTTTATACAAAAACTATACATATATAAAAAGAAATAAGACTTTACAAGCTATGATGGTTAAAAGACGTTACAGACTGAGGAATTTGATCGTAAGAATACAGCGATGGAATTTTCGAGAGAAAATAACTTAAACAAGCAAATAATAAAATAAGTTGATAAAAAGGCTTAATACTAAAAACATAAACACAAAAAAATTATACACAACACTATAAAAAGTACGTTACAGTACCGCTAAGACAAAGTTGCATAAAAATCAAGTAAGAAGGTCAAGCCCGACCGTATGATACCCAACACAACAGTATTTAAAAACAAGTTTCGAGAGTGTTTGGCTATATGAATAGGGATCTATCTATGTTTTAAATTTCATTAAAATCGGTTAAATAGTTACAGATGGGCAGAAATTGACTCTATCTCCCCTCGTGGTCCTATTTTTTAAAAAATGCATACACGTGTCCATATAAATATGGATCTATCTCCATATGTCTTAAATTGCATTAAAATTGGTTTGATAGTGGGCACAAAGACCCTCTTCCGGATAGCAGCTTGTATGGGGGCTATATTAAATTATGGACCGATTCGCCATTGTGCCAATTAGAATCCACGTACCAAATTTCATTAAATTATCTTTAAAATTGCGACCTGTACTTTGCGCACGAGGTTAAATGGACATCCAGCCAGCCGGACGGACGGACATCGTTAGATCGACTCAGAAAGTGATTCTGAGTTGATCGGTATACTTTAGGACTAATATTTTAAGGTGTTTCTCACATCAGCACAAATGCATAATACCCTCTCCACTCTTGTGGTGTGGCCCACACCGTGTGCGTATAATAATTGTGGGGATGATATTGTGCAAGGGAAGCACAAAATATTACCATAACTTTGAACGATTTTTTTAACCAGAGTTGTTACAGCACAGAAATGGTTGAATTTTTAGTATTTATAAAAAAAAGTTACACATAAAAAAAATAATAACGATTTTTGCAAAATTTTATTAAATAAGTTTTTTTCGTATGAAAAATATGAAAAATTATCTTAAAATGGCAAAATAAGCAAAAAAAAAAACCGATATCGCAAAAATAACTAAAAAAAAGCCGATATTGCCAAAATAAGCGAAAATAAGCCCTAACAAATATAGCTCATTTTCTTTGTTTTTTTATGATCGGAATTTGTGTTCAATCAAAATCTTTTTATCTTGTAAACCAAAAAATAAGCATTTGCTTTTTTTTGGTTGCCCTAGTTATAACCTGTTCTACCTATTAAAGCAACAATGTTCATTTATTCTAAAAGTCATTTATACTAAAGCAAAATGTAGCACATACGAAAATTCGAGCCAAATCTAGTTGGTTTTGACTAGATTTTTTTTAATTAAAAGTAAAAATCCTATTTAAAAAGCAAGCTTTTATTTAAATGCATTAAAATGAAAAAAAATTTTACTTTAAAACTTTAACTATCAACTTTTAGCGTCATAAAAGCAAATCGCGAGATTTAAGTACATATTCGTATTCACTTAGTTTGAAAATTTTAATATGTCAATCAAATCAAGTTATTTAATTTACTTTACTTGTGTTTTGACGTTATAAGTTGATAGTTAAAGTCATATTGAATTTAGAAGGACGTCACTTTATTTTTGGAGTTATTCTTAGCAAGCCTTTTCATTGAGTGACCCGGTATGCTAGCTGGTAGTGAGTTAGTCTATCAGCGCCGAAGTTGCGGGTTCTCGCCAGAGACTCTGGCTTCTTTTCTGCAGACAGTGTAAAGCTTTGCGGGATTAGCTTAGGGAATTTAAAAAAAATATATTTAAGTAAAAAAAAACATTTATTACATTAATATTTGATACCCATATTGCAGGAGTGCATTAAAAAAGACTAGACCGTCATCTTGTGTGTGCCGCCATGTTGTATTTAGAATGACGTCACACAGTTTAGCATGAATTGTCATCCAAACTTAACGTGTGGACAAAATTTTAGCTCGATAGGTTAAAGATATCTGCTTTAAAATTGGTTTTCAAGCTTTAGAAGTCCGCAATATTGTATTTAGAGTGACGTCACTTTATTTTTTGAGTTATTCTTAGCAAGTCCTTTCATTTTATACCTATATTGTAGAAGTGAATTAAAAATAACTAGTCCGCGATCTTGTGTGTTCCGCAATGTTAGATTTAAAATGACGTCACACAGTTTATCATGAATTGTCATCCAAACTGAACGTGTATACAAAATTTCAGCTCAACCGGTTAAAAATATCAGCTTCAAAACTGAGTTGCAATATTTCACCCGAACAAACATACATACATACATTAATACATACATACATACATTAGAGCGACTCACGACTCGCCATCTTGGACCTCTCCGTGAGCTGGACCATTTTGAAAAAGGGTCTATTTTTGCATGTTTTGTTAATTTGAGAATCTGTTTCCTCACCAACATATACAAATTGGGTATCGCAAGAAATGATTCACGACTTTTTGGCGGCATATTTTTT
This sequence comes from Pollenia griseotomentosa, assembly GCA_963931875.1. Lineage (NCBI taxonomy): Eukaryota > Metazoa > Arthropoda > Insecta > Diptera > Polleniidae > Pollenia > Pollenia griseotomentosa. The sequence goes on along the minus strand of OZ007563.1, from coordinate 38,808,718 downwards.
TTCGCAAATTAAAAAAAATTTAAGTCGTGGATCATTTTCTTTTTTCTTTTTTTAGTTCTATTTTCAGCCGTACATGATCAAGAAACTATATCCGCTATCATATTAGAGTTACTACAAAATTGCATTTATAAATATTCCAGAGCACCATGTAAAATGCATCTAATTTGCAAAAATCTAAATTATTTACATACAAAGATGATGTACTTGGCAAAAGAAAAAATTTGATACCCATATTGCCCTATTTAAAACGAAGGGTTACCACCCCATTGCATTTTTGTCAAAACGCGAACTAGCACGAATCTCAAAAAAAGCTGATACACGTATTTAATTAAATCGACTAAAGGTTAGAATATGTTAATTTGGCAATGTTATTACAAACAACCCCGAACAAATAATTCAAAAACCGTTTTTTTACAGTTAATCCTTAAAAAAAGGGACATGGATGATCGTCCTTGAACAAATTGTATATACAGTTGGACGCGCATTAAAAAAACCTTTCTTACGATACCCAATTTGTATATGTGGGTAAGGAAACAGATTCTCAAATTAACAAAACATGCAAAAGTAGACCCTTTTTCAAAATGGTCCAGCTCACGAGAGGTCAAAGCTGGAGCCGAAATATTTAAAATGTCATCTTAAAAAATTCTAAGGTTCATTTTTAGGAGGGTACATCGAGCACGAATTTTGCTTCCATACAACTTGAGTCGCTCTAACATACTTACATTGCAAGTTAAATTAAAGCTTTTAAAAATACAGCACTGTGTCGTAAAATTTAAAACTTTGGCGGAAAATAACAAAAAATTAAGGTGCGGGACTATAAAAATTAATTTTAAAGAGTAATTGATGAAAATATGAATGAAAACAACTCAAAAAATAACTTTTTCACAGCAAAGAAAAAGCTGCGGAGTTCTTATAAAGAGGCTCTGTTAGAGCAGTTTTCTTTCTTTTTTTTTTTTTGAAATATCAGTTTTTGAAGAAAAAAATATGGCAACACTGCATACAAGCTCCACTACCATCAGTTTAAAATTAGTTTGTCATTCCGTGTGTCACACTAAGAAATATTGCCATAGGACCCCATAAAGTATATAAATATGTATATTCTGGGTTCTTGAGAAATTCTTAGTTGAGTTATCGATAGCCGACTGTTAAATTCACGCTCACTTCTGAACGACCCAAAAGAAAGTTCTGTTATAATTCTTCCATGTGGTTGAGAACTGAAAACCAGCATTAAATGGGTGGGGGAATGCAGATACATATTATCATGAAATTTAACATTAACTCGATATATAGTATGCCTTTCAACACCAACATTCATGAACCACAATTTACCGAAGGATGCATATAAAGCGCATTTTTTAAAAACACTGTTATACGCTCGAAACCGTAACAAATACCGATATTTTAGTGAAATTTGTCGAATTAAGTGTTACACTGTACGACACGATTTTTCACCCATTATCAAACTGACCAGATCCTGAAAATATAGCTTAAACGAAATTATACGTATCTTTCGGTTTTTCTAGAGCAATTCGTTTCGGGTTTTTACGAGCAATTTAATTTTTAATGTAAATCCTGCAATCTATCACTTGGGGAAGTTGCCAATATATCGTACCAATGTAGATATCTAGATAGTTTACGGCACAAATAACTCTTATATGAATCATAACCTAAAAAAATAATTTTGGTTTGGCGAATCCATATGATTGCCCATGGGTCCTTTAACGGATGAAATCTTAACAAGTTTTTCGTAAACACTGTGGCGTAGGGTATCATATGTTCAGGTTTGATCGACTACACTTTTCTACTTGTTTATTTTATTAAATGTGCATGCGAATTTTTCCAAATTGGGTAAGTTCTGATGATTATGATGGTCGGACGTAGTCTATAATAGAATACAAATATATTTGAAAAACTAAAGGAAAGAAAGAAAACAAGTACAATATGTACAGTGAAGTGGGTGAGAGGTCAATTAAATTCGATATGTGCAAATTTTATGTTTTACTTGTTTTCTCTGTTTTTTTTTTTTGTTTGTAGGTTTTGTTATTTCTTTTATTATATCTGTAATGTTGTTGGTTTTATTTTTGGTCAATAATATTGCACATTTATTTAACAGTTTTGGATGAAAAAACTTTTTAAGCTAATTGTCCTTTACAAAAAAAAACTATGTATTCCTTTTATGTCTTTATTGTGGATTCTTGTTTTGTATCCTTAAAATTTTACAATTTTTGTTAAATTTTTGATTTATAAAAGGCATGTACCCAAAAAAAATTGAGGGAGAAACATAAAGTTTTCGCTTACCATATCCCTTGCGGAAGACACGAATTTTATATGGCAAGTTCCCATTTTACAACAATACATTTTTAACACAAAAAGCGTTTTATTCAGCACATTTAAAAATTTGTGAATGCAACGATCATCTTTACACACTGAATTTTTTGTAAACTTAAGAATTGCTGCAACAAAAATTTCAAGTCTGGACGATGACAAAATCGGTGGAGATTTTTTTATGTAATGTACCCTCATCCATTATTTTGTTTTGGTAAGTCTGAATTTACACGTTTCATCTTTTGATTCTCAACTTCTTTTTAATTCCCTTTTGAAGATGCAAAAATAATCACACGCACAGTGTTGCCACTTTGTGGGTAATTACCCGAATTGGCTATAATTTTTACTGTCGTGGATAGAGCGTGGTTAATTTCTTTAAGGTTTAGATCAGGTGCAATTTGAAATTCTTTCGTTTATAGACAAAAAATAAAAGGATTTGATTTCAGTGATGACATTTTTACCATTTAAGCTATTGTTGATACAAAAAACTCACAGTCTTTTTAACCAAAGTCACTGTTTCTTTAAAATAAAAAAATAAAAAAAACCGGTTTTTAAAAAAAGTCGAATAATCGATCTCCCTTGTCAGTATAAATTAAAAGCTTTAACTAAAATTTTTATTAAACTTACCCCCAATTTCACAAAGTTCAGTTATAATTAACTATCAGTTATTGTCAAAAGCATATTGTTAACTGGAAGTTAAAGTAATACATAGTTTATTTTAGCTGAACTTGGTGAAATTGGCCTTTAAAGTTATTTCAAACTAACGGAATGTTTATCTTTAAGCTTGGCATTACTTTTAATAAACCAGTGTATCCAAGTACATTTTAAGAAACAGCATTTTTAGCGCCACAACCATTTACAATATTATTGCCCTATATTCTTCAATAATTTGCAAAATTCTTTCAATTATGTGGCGCAACACTTATTAAATAAAAAAACCTAACATTTAAAACAAAACAACATCATACATTTTGCCAACACAGGATTTGGATTCTTGCCAATATATTGTGCCACGAAAAATTGAGCAATTATATTGCAAGTATATAAGCCGCCTTAATCGAAAAAATACCCCAAATTTTCACTGAGAAAAATAAAAATACCCAAAAAACTTAAATCTTTTTTAACATTTAAACCATTTTATTAAACATAATTTGTATACATACTTATATATTTAAGGATATGCTTACACTAAAAAAGCTTGTAGAAGAAAGAAAATATTATAATTCACGGTCAAAAATGAGAGATTATCAATAACAATTTTCATGTTGTAAAATTCCTTTCCTCGTAAAAATAATTTAATGAAAATTAAATTTAATGAACTTAAGCCTAATAAAGAATATTAGAAATTTGGATTAAAAACCATGAATAGTTCGACAAAATAACCACAATACTAATTATTGTTGAAGCTAGGCCACGGGCTCTATGTGTTCATTTGTCCTTCAAGTTGTGCTGAAAAAGGTCAACAAGGGAAAGAAGGACGAGAAGGAAAGAGCAAAAAATGTACTTTGGACTTCAAGAAGAATTCTTGACAAAAGTACGAAAAAACGGAAGTAAGGAAAAGACATGTTAAATCAATTAAAATGGATAATCATTCAAAAATGCAAATTTCGATCTACCAAAGGTTGAAATACAATTTTGTTTAAAGCTTCGTTCACAATCAGAGAAACAATTTCGTTTTCTCTTCTATCTTTTTTCTTCTCAAAGTATTTCATATATTTTCCTTTCATTTTTAGAACAAAAATGTAACTAAAATTTTTTTAAAAATGTAACTAAAGTTGAGTCAACTAGAACTTCAGCAACAATTTGTATGAAATTGTTTCTGACGTTTAAAATAATTTTATTTAGTTTTGAATGAAAATTTCAACAAATAGTTGTCAAAAATAATAATAAATGCATAATATTGTTGTGGCTAAAATTTGCAAACAGGTTCTTAATACAAATAATACACCAAGTGAAAATGTTTTTTTGATTGTGAACGAAGCCTAAGGATTGATGTTTGATTATTGACGTCAGCAGTCTTCGATGGCTGCGAGTGTAAAACGGCAAATCCATCTGAGGAGATCGAGTGGTTGCGATCGAAACATGTCATGGTAACCTGCCGGCCGCAGTTCGAATCCCGGCCACGGTCAAAAATGAGAGATTATCAAGAACAATTTTAATTAATTTTCATGTTGTAAAATTCCTTTCTTCGTTAAAATAATTTAATGAAAATTAAATTTAATGAACTTAAGCCTTATTAAGAATATTAGAAATTTGGATTAAAAACCATGAATAGTTCGACAAAATAACCACAATACTAATTAATATTATAATTCTTTAAAAATGTCTAATACATTCTTATTCCAATCGTCCACGTAGATGTTTTTATAATTATTTAAGCAATTTAGATATGGTATTAAGTTTTGGCATTCATTACTTAGTCCCCTTTTACACTGTGGCAAGTGAAATACAGACGGAGATAAATATTGCGACATATATTGCAGTGAATGTCAAAATTATGTTATCTTTAATGTAGACAGCACTTTTTTGTACATATTTATTGCCGGCAATTTAAAATTGCAATAATTGTTCACTACAAACAGCTGACTGCTATTGCTTTGCCTGTTGTTGTGATATTGAGGCCACCTTGCCAAATTATAGCAATGGCAACTTCAGTTGAACTTAAATAAAGCTTTGTAAATTAAGTTACATTTAAGTGCTCAGTGAAGAACAGAATTTGGATTTTAAAACGATTTTAAATATAAATGTGATATAATAACAAACCTAAAAATTTGCCGTTACTCCCTTAAATTGTCCCCAAACGCAAAAGAAACCTCCTAATTTAGAATGAAAAGCCAAACTTGGCAGCATTGTAATGCACACATCTAAAAAAAATAATCAACACAGCCATGCTATTACTACTATTTATTTACTACGTTTGCATTTACTATCGCAGCAACCCTGGGCTTATTATTAAATAAAACACTCATTGAACGTACTGCACGTATTTCCGTTTTCTTCTTTGTGTTAAAGGGGGCTTCCAGCTCTATTTTATACCTTATTCTCAATTTCATCCCCTAACATTCCCAATATAGCTATTTTGTAATTTCCAAAATCTCCACAAATCCTTAAAAATAAAACAAAATTATGTCAAAAAAAAATTATTTATACATTTATATATTTAATTAAATCAATTTGCATATGTAATATTATTAAAACTAGTTTTGTTTGCACTTTGAGTTCTAAGTTCATATCTAAATACACATGTATATAAAAATAGCAACATAAAAAAGAACAAGAAAAATAATTATGCAAAAATGTATGTTTATCAGTTCAAAAAAATCAGAACTGATTCATCAGCCAATGCAATTTTGTTTTCCATCAAAAAGTGTTAACAGTTGAGAAGATGAAATAATTTGTCACAGAAAACTAAATTATTTTTAAAGTATGTATTTTTCTAATTTTTAGTTTTGGTTGTATTTAGCATATTTATAACTATTTCATCGAGCTCTTGAAAAGGTATTCAACCACCAAAAAAGACTAAAATTTGTACCCAGATCTTGACCAAATCGGTCTTGCCATTGCACAAATGACATTTATAATAATACAGTGCACCCGCGATAATATGAACACCTCAAAATATGAACACTTATTTTCTTCCATTAACTGCTCTAAAATATGAAATTGTGCAAAATCTTTAAAATATGAACAACTTTCAGTTGTATTTTTCACGTTTTTTATCTACCTACACAGTGTTAAAATCAAAATCAATTTTGATTCAACTGCATAATAACTTGGGGATTTGCCTAGCTATCGCTTTTAAATTATCTTCAGTTGTTAATCAAAATGTTGCACATACACTTTTTAGTTAGTTCTTACATTAACATGGAATTCTATATACATTTTTAAATATAATTTTAACGTGAAAAGTTCTTATATATGAATAAAAAAAGCATACGTTTTAACTTTAAAAAGAAAAATCAGACATTTTGGAACATTTAGGAAAAGGTATTATTAATTTAGCAAATAAATTCGTTTTTTTAAATGTTCTAACAATACGTTTCTTTGACTTGGAAGAAGAAAAATGTGCGATCATCCGAATACCCAAAAAATGGAAAATACATGCACCGATGGTTTTTGAAAATGAGATACAAAAATATCACTGTTAGCGGACACGGCAAAAAAAAGCGGGGCGTTTTTAAACTGATTGAAAATCTGAAAATCACAGACTTTGTCGCATAACTTTAAGTTTGTTTATTTTTTTTAAAAAAATCAATAGTTTCTTAAATCCAATAAACAATAAATAAAAAAACTTTAATATTAGAAACTTTTATTTTTATGGAAAAAACTTTTTGAAGGGAAATTAGATGCCATTTGCAAATATGAACAATCTTGCAAAAGTGAACTGACTTTGTTTTAATTAGTTCATATTATAGCGAGTGCGCTGTATATTATCCCTAAAAAATACCCAGCGAAAATACAAAGTGCTTTTCCCAAAAAAAATCCCTAGGGATTTCAAGAACACAAGAAAAACTAATAAAACTACAGTATTTTTAGTTAGTTAGTAGTTATTCCTTTTTTGATAAAAGAAAGAGATGAAAACAGTTATTTTTTTACTTTTATTTTTTGAACAATTATAACAGTTACTTTATTTTTATTTTCTCGAGCAAAGATAAAAGATATTCTCTAATTCTGGGTTCACAATATGAAAGTTTTCTTTCAGAAAGCCTGTGTTTATTGGTCAGAGGGGAAGAGGACATGCTATTATTCGCTATCTTTTCATCAATTAACTAAGACCTTCTGAAAGAAAACTTTTATAGTGTGAACCCAGACTAAAGAAATGTACGTGCTTTAATAATTTAGTTGACTTTTAATATTTATTTTAATGTGCATAAGAAATCCCAATGATGATTACACATTAAAAAAAAATTTTAAGTCAACTTAATTATTATTACACGTACATTTCTTTAGAGAACAAATTTTATTTTTGCTCAAAAAAATAAAAATCTAAAAATAACTGTTATTTTTGTTCAAAAAAATAAAAATCATAAAAGAACTGTTATATTAGTTCAAAAAATAACTGTTATTTTTGTTGAGAGAAAAAATAAAAATCAAAAAATAACTGTTATTTTTGTTGAAAAAAATAAGGCTTAAATCTAGTTTAGCGACGCACACCCAAATAAAAATAATGTACATAGGTAAAAATTAAAGCAAATGCTTAGTTTTCGAGTTATGGACATTTTTATTTTATTTATTTATTTATTTCCTGTTTATTATAATTAAAATTACAATAAATCTTAAAAAAAACTAAAAGCACTAGCAGTTACGCCACCCGATTTAGAATAAAAAAAGAAAAACCAAAATTAAAATTTAAGGGGACTGAGGTCCGTGGGGCCCCCTGGAACCAAAAAACTGCCCCGCTCACTTAGTGATATGTGTGAGTGAAAAGCATTAGTTAGCGAAGCCGGTGTTTGTTATACCATAGAGGGGAAAATCCTTGCGCCCGGCCAAAGGCCGACTACACAGAAAAGAATTTTTTAGCACATCGGAAATAGGCTATTAGTTACAAAAAAATTAAAAAATTTATTAATTTTTTTATTAGTACATAGGTACTAATTTTTAAATAAAAGAACTTTTTTCCTTTGAGCTCGAGGTCCTCAAAGGAAAAAAGATCTCTTATTTATACATTTTAAAGGTCAAATTAAACACAATATAAGGTACTTATTTTTATTTAAATATTTCCATAAAAATAAAACATCTTTTTGAAAAAAAAAATAAATAAAAAATTCAAGTTTATACATTTGGTACCCAAAAACTGTAATGTGAACTTAAGAGTTAAAACTTTTTAAATAAATTCTATATATCCAGAAAGACCTAGTCAAAACCTTTAAAATGATACCAATATTGGCCATATACATACCTTTTTTTGTTTTAAAATTCAATATAGCTGCTATTTTCGATTCCTGGTATTTTTTTACACATTATATCAAAATCTCTTAAATTGACATTAAAAAATCACTACGTTAACACCACTGTATGCCACCCTATCTTTGCTTTGGTTTGTTGTAATTCTTTGCTTCTTTATTACCTTTTTCTTCGTTGTGCTTGCATTTCAGCTCCAATTTTCACAAGTGTAACAAATAAATAAAAAAATTTGAAGTAATTCCTAGATAAAACTTAAAAATAATTAAAAACAAAAAATAGCGCATTTCATTAAAGTCATCATTTAACTAGATATAAAAAAAATGAACAAGAAATGTAGCCGGTAAACAGAAATGGTGAAGATGTTACGATAATATGAAGATACTATACAAATATTCAATATAAAACTTGTTCAGTAAAAGAAAAAACGTAATTAGGCTACAAAAAAGCCATCGAGGAAATATTGTTTAATCGCGAAAAATATTAGCTGGTTCATTTTTAAAATTTTTGAAAAAGGTTAAAAATTTAACAATTTTAAAAATAGTTTTGTTCAAAATAATAAAATCAAAAGAAAAAATAGAAAACTACCATGAACAACGGTTTTAGTACGGGTGAGGAAGATTCAAGAGGAGGGCATACGGATCAAACATGTTGCCTGATTGATGAAAATGAAAGATGCAATAGACCAGCTGGCAATGCCAGCTATAGCAAGCGTATACAGAAAACTGTGAAGGACAAACGTTTAAAATTAAGCAGTGATCCAACATCTCAACACATCTACATCTGCGACTTTCATAAGGAACGTATACAATCGGCACGCTCAAAGAGAAGGCGTAAGGAATCGGAAGATGACAGTAATGATACCGACATTGACCTGCCTGAAGTGCCCGATCTGTATCAACTACAAGTCAACACTTTAAGACGCTACAAACGCCATTATAAATTGCAAACACGACCCGGAATGAAAAGAGCCCAACTTGCTGACGTAAGTATGGAGCATAATTATAATTTTTTGCAGAATGGAACCAGAATTTTTATGTTAGAAAAAAATGAGTTTTGGGCCTGTTCGGAAATGCATCACTGCGCTGCATCAGTGATTTCAAATGCTTAAATATATATCAGTGAAGTAGATGTGGATCAAAAAATTATCAAATACTCCACAAGAATAATAGTCACACAATAAAAACAAAATTAAAATTATTTTTTATCGGCATTAAAAAAAGTTTGCTTTTCTGATGCAGCGCAGTGATGCATTACCGAACAGGCCCTTTGTTATTCCAAAACATAATTATTTAAATTAGATTTATTTCTGATAAGTTTAATTACTACATAGGTATAATCATGCATAGTTTCATCAAATAAAATTAATTTCTGTATTACCTTTTTATACCCTTCACCGTTTGTGATTTCTGAAATATTGATCTATGACCCTAGCAAGTATGTATATTATTTATTCTGGTTCCTTGTGTGCAGAACAGTTCATTTCACAATGACCGTTTGTCTATCGGTTGAAATCATGTTTGTGGTTGTGCTATCAACAATTTGGTATTTAAAATCTGCCAAATCGGCTTACAGCAATTGTAGTATTGTCGATAATATTGCTATTTAAAATAAGCCAAATCGGTTTATAAATGGCTAAGAAATGACATTAAAACATCAACATTTTAATGAAAACTATTTTTGGGCTCCAGTACAATCTATACGTATCGCGCCCTATTGCCGACTAAATGCAAATTTTACAGAAGGGTTTTTATTGTTTTTTTTTTCTTGAGCAATGAAATGCTTTATTTGCATTTAGATGGGCTTTATCTTCGCAACTTTAAAAATTCAAAGTCTATGAATTTTTTCGTCATTGTAACGACTACTTATAACCTGTTTGGAAAAAACAAAAACCAAATTTCGTTAAATTCGTAAGCGACGATATAATCGGAAATAGGACTCGATATATATGTATAACACTCTCTGCTCCTTTCCAAACATAGTGAAGGGTATATAAGATTCGGCCCAGTCGAATATAGCACTTTTACTTGTTATGAATAAAATCGATTAACTTTTTTATATTTTTAACTTTTAGACCATTATGAAACATTTCAAAACGATACCTATAAAGGAAAAGGAAATTATTACCTATTTTGTATATATGGTCAAGTCGAATTCCAATAAATTAGACCTAAAAAATGGTATGAGTAATGACACGACTTGAAATGTATCACATAAGGAGCGTCTCTGCTGTTAAATTGCTGGTGCTCTAATACCTAATAAATTATTTTACAAAGAAATTCTTTTAATTTAAGCAATTGTTATATTAAGTCACTCAATAATTTTTGTGTAATATTTTATATATAAAACATATTTTTATTTTAAACCCAATAAAAATTGTGTATATCTAATTGGCTTAAACCACAGTTTTTAACAAAATACCCAGCTGTAAATTGAAATACAATTTCGCATTTGATCTCAAGAGGGTTTTACTCAAAATTTTTATTATATCACTTTTTGGCAAAAATCGACACGTAATATAGTAATATCTTGGCTAGTTTTTGCTAGTGAAAAAAAATTCTTTTAAATGCCTCTAATATTAAATTAAAAATTGTTTTACTTTTAACAAAAATTTTTATATATTGATTTAACACCCACTTTATGATCAAGTGCGAATTATGTTTTCATATTTAATCATGTTTCGTTTTTTTTTTTTTTTTTTAACAATAAAAATATTCATTGAAAATTTAAATATTTTTTAAAAACGTTTTAAAAAATACATTAAACAAAATGATAATAAGGGGTAAATTGTGGAAATAAAACATGATCTAATAAATTAAAGTTTCCGCTGTATTTGTTCACAATTTAATAATTAATTAAAATACGTGTCGGAATCAAAACGATAATGTTTTTAATACTTTTTAAAACCATAAAATTTTACATGTTGCTTGTTCAGCTACTTTGATCGAACGCCTTGCCTTAAAAGCAAATTAAATTAAAACACTGGCTTGCTAAACATTTATGATTTATTTTACCTAAGAATATCTAGTTTACCAACGCACCTCCAATTAACGATCATAACTCGAAAACTATGCGTTTCCGAGACTTGTTATTTTATATTTTCTTTTAATTTTTCCTTTCTATCAACCTATGTTATATTTTTTTATTTGGATGTGCGTTGGGGCATGTTCGTAAATGCATCACTGCGATACAAATGAAAAATTAAATGTCTTAAAATATTTATGTATAGCATAGCAGGCAAATGCCTTTTGCTATAAAATATCAGAGAAACTTGCATTGGCTGTGTAAGCATAGTTTGCTTGTATGATGCACAGCAATGATGCATTGAGAACAGTCGCTAGATTGATTTCAAATTCAATAGTTGTTTTGCAAAGAAAACAATACCTTAACATATAAAGCAAATTATCTTTAAATATAAATCTGCATGTTTAAAAAAAAGAGTTCAGGACAAAAACTACTAAAGTTTTGTTTTTTCAGAATATTTAATAACCATTAATTGAAATCTTAAAATAATTTTGCTTTTAACATAAAGACTTATAAAACAACCTGTTCCTCCTCTTCGGAATCCGATATTGAATATTCTGTAAAGAAATATATGTGTTAAAAAACTTATTAGTTTTAGGAACTTAAACTTACTAGGAGGATTTTTTTTAGCTGGCTTTTTCATTTGCTTAGAATGTTTTTGTTTATTTGTGGGCTTATTACTTTGAGGCTTTCCTTGCTCTAAGGCCTTATTTACCGACCGTTCTAATGTTTCATCTTCATCACTACTGCAAGCAGATTCCATTAAAGCGTCATTAGGTTCTTCTTTAGGTATCCATTTAGAATCGCTCTGAACTGATTTAATAGTTTTTGAAGCTGGAAAATGTATATGTTTAATTTGAAATATAAAAAGCAAAAGGTCACAGCTTACCATTCATATTATCAAGAGTAATTTCATCACCACTTTCATCGTCATCATTTTCTTCTTTCAGTTTCTTAAAGAACTCATTCTTACGTTTTTGTTCCTCTGTCTCTACCTCGTTAAATGTAAAATGTCTAAGTTTTAATACCAAACGATCCTCTGCTAGACTCGTAATAGTATTTTGTCTTAAACATTCAGTAAAACCAACATTCTTTCCGTTTTCTCTAGCAGCCAAATCTTTTTCTAGAGTCTGTTTCACTAAATCTACCACTTTCTTGGCCTGATTGGATGCTCTTTTAGAAGACTGTAATAATAAAGTTGAGCTCGTTAACGAGGAACCTCCTAAATTAAGACAGCATAGCTCTCTAAACGAGTTTATACCAAAAATCATTTGAGATTCGCTAGTTCTTTCTTCCATTATTGTAGCATCTGCTAACGCTATGCGGCCATCATCAAAAGTGCAATAACTAACACATACCGGATAATGATGCATGACCATTGGTAAAGGTTCCTTTTCCGCAGCGGTATGTATAACAACTTCATCCTCAACTAAGCTGACTTCAGGTCTTCTAAAATGCATTAAAGCGCACAACGTCGCCACCGAACAACAGTCAATAAGATTTCCCTCGTGGTTAAGAACGTTTAAATCAACTCTTAAAATCCATACCCTTTCTTCGGACTGTATACACAAGGACTCTAAGTCTAGGCATCGGGACTCCCTAAATGTTCTTTCTAATGTTCTGTTTAATTGCACTGTGAGCTCACAATTACGACCAACTTCAAAATGAGAAGCAGCCATAGGACCTAGTTCAACGTTTATGTGCAGCATACCTTCATTTGGCCTGGTTGCTTTTGGAACGCCTAGTTCACTTGAAATTTGGGCTATTACCTTCGTTTCTCCCATAGCAACAATAACACTTCCCCATATGGCACCATAGTTTATTTTTATGGGACGGAATTCATCATTTTTACGGCCATCCAAACGCTGGCAATGAAAAGGAATTTATTAGAGATAAAAAAATAAAATTTGCTTATTTCAATATTTACTTGATTTTGTTTAATTGCCTGTATGATAAAATTGCGTTCGCATACTGATAGTGGAGTTTCTCTCATATTTTTAAATGTGTTTTAAACTTTTAAATTTGTGTTTTAAAGTAAATTTACCACCAGTTTGGTATAAAAACAAATATTTGAGGTTAATAAATGTTTTCATTGATTGCTTCTTCTACCTACTACACGCATTCACTTTACATTGATAGCACACTTTTAAGAAAGGCTGGCAGCAAGGCGAATTCATACAAGGTTATATTATTTTGAAAACGGATACAACACTGTAAACTACCCTACAAGAAGACTACCGGTCATTTTTCTTATTATATGACCGGTAGTGTTGGCCAATATATTTCTATGGTTTACAGTATTACACATTGGTAGCCCTTATGGTGTCCATTATTAATTGTTTATTTAAAAGTGAAAGTTTGTGAAATTTGTGAAAAAAAGGTAAACAAATTAAAAATACCAAGTAAATATATTGAATAATAGCAATAATAGACTACAAGGCACGCCATAAAAGGCGATTAGTAAAAAATGAAAAATGCTTAAACTACCGCTTTAGTGTACTCCATACTGCAATGACAAGGAGTACTTTTAAAACTAGCCCACTTTAGTACTCCATGGAGTAGCTTAGGGACTACTTCGGTGGGTTATATGGTCCCCTCCTAGGACATCGTAATGTTAAATGGAACACCTTTTACCCATATATTTGGAGTAGGTTTGGAATACTCCTACTCCTTTATGGACTACTCTTTAAATGCATGTATGGACTAGTCTCGTTATCTGCAGGGATATTCCATGGTGGAATAAGCAGGTGGCATCGTTACGGCACCAAATACAACTTTACAACAAATTATATCACCGTTTACTTCAAAAAATACTTTAAACAAAAATCAAAGCGTGCCGCTGTACGTGACGAAATAAATAAATTTTTAGCCAATTTGTATTTAATTATGTGCAATTTATTTTAATAAAAATTATCAAAAACTTTAATAAAATACAATAATCACAGCACGAAAAGTGGACTTTTTGTAAACATAAACAAAACTTTGACATACGACCTGACAAGCAATGCAAGAGCAAAAAATTATCACCTGGCGTATTGCTGCCACCTTTATTATTTCACCATGATGTATTCTATATTGCAAGATTTTTGAGTATTAATTGAAATAAGCATAAAACTAATAAAAATGTTTAAAAATATGTTTGAATTTGCCTTAAAATAAATCTGGAATATATTTGATTGTGGAAGTAATAATTCAATATTTTTTAAAAACCATGGTATAATAATTACAACATCAGGCACAGTTATCAATATTTACTGAAATAATGTCTAACAAAGAAATACAACTCAATTTAAAATATTTAAATTTCAAACTTAGTTTTTTATATAAAATTTTATTTTTTTTTTAATATATGGTTTGATTGAAATGGATTTTGGTTAAAATTTGGAATCACAAAATTTTTATATTGAGAAATTTTTTTAAAAATTAATATTAATTTATTTGATCTTTGACATCGGCTTTAAAATTTTTTTCTTATATTCTTCTGTTGGACATTACATTGGTTTTAAAATTGAGAACTGTTGTAGTATATATATTTGGTCTAAGGGCTCTTAACATGCATTTTTCTTAAAAGAAATATTTTTATTTTTATAAGATTTTAGAATTCTAAGCTAATTATATGGGTTTAATAACGTACAATAATAGCTTACTACAACGGTTCTCAATTTTTAAACCAATGTAATGTCCAAAAGAAGAATATTAAAATATTTTATATATATATATATATTAACACATAATTGCGTAGCAAAATAGTTTGTTTTTGGAGTAACAATTAATAGAGATTAACACTACACAGCAGTTTGTATACAATCCGGATTATAAAGTTGCAATTAATCCGGATTATAGAGAACATTTTATTGAAAAACGATATCCGGATTAGCGAGGTCCGGACTATCAAGCCTTTACTATATATACATATATACATATATATGTATAAATGCTTATATAAATATTTTTTATTAAACTTTGAATATTCAAAATTAAAATTATTTGTTCATACATTGCTCTTAATTACCGATATGGTATTCAATTTCACTGGCTATTCATATTTTTAAATCTTATCAAATATATATGTTTATTTCCTTCTAACTGTATATATTTGAAAATTTATTGAGCCTAAGGCCTTTAAGCCATTGCCATCTATAATTTATAATTATTTTCTAATGCTACAAATAAATAAATAAATAGAAAATTATTTTAAACAAAAATCGTTGAAATTACCAATTAATATATGTTTTCTACTCTATTTAAGAAAACGCTAGGTTGTAGAGAAAACCCGCCAATTATCACTACTGTTTCTTTTTTCTTTCAACAAAGCTCGCATTTCTTCTTCGCACGTCATTGTAATAAGTTGGTTTTTAAGTTTGTGAGAAACTGCAGTTTTTTATATATATTTTGTAACGTAACTTAATAAATCTGCATAAAAAAAAAATTAAAATTGTATTGTAAAAACGTATTGCACAAAGTTTTAATAAAATTAAAAGTAAGAAGTTATAATTTAAAAAAATACAAACGTCACAAAGCCAGCGAATGAGTAGCACCACAAAAGTGATAATAAACGGATTTAAGAAAAAAGAAAAGCAAAAAGAGTTGGCGGAAGAATAAAAAGAAAAAATATTAGTGTGTGTGAGTGTGTTAAAAAATTTAAAAAAATTGTTAATATTAAATAAGATTAACAATTTTTTGGGTGATTAAAAAAAATTACTTTGTTAACAAATCAATCCACTTAAGAAAGAAACAAAAGTTACACAATGTCATTAAATAAATTTACGAAAGGCTTATCTGCAGACGAGAAAGCAGAAATACAGGAAAAATTTATAGAGGTATGTAATTGCATTTAATTTTTGCAATATTTATTTCTATTGTTTGTAAACATTTAAATAATTTATTATCTCGTTAAGAAACCAGGAAATAATTTACTTGAATATAATTCGGATGAGTCATTGTAAAGCCACCCAATATCATCCCATGTCATTCATTAGTGTTGGAGGGGAAAGGTTGTTTGGTTACTTTTTTAATTTATTGTTTTTGCAATACAAAAAGAAAGCTGAGTTCTTGGGAGTGTAATTTTTGTATTTCTTTTTCAACTATGTTTATATTTATGTTCATATGTATGTATGTTTAAAAAATATTTATAACTAATATTCAACCCCAAAATTATATTAAGGATTTCTTTGTTAACATCCTCTTGTAGTTAAATTTTCAAGGCTGCACATGTTTTCATTTCTCCCTGATTGTTTCTTTTACATTTTGTTGTTTCTCTTTTGATGCAAAGGGTGTGTGTATGCCTTGTTCAAAATGTCTACGATGTTTGTTTTCTGGTGGGGATGGATGGGATGGAATGGCATACAAACGTCTACTACTCAGCAAAAGTAAATGAATTTTTTAGTCGTAATGTGGCCACATGGGTGTTGCCGGCTTATAATCGTCAACTATGTACTATGCATTATTGTGTTTTTACACTATAAACACAGAATATTCTCTGTGATATAAAGTAAAGGCAAATAACTCTATAGTCCGGAATAAGTTGATATTATAATTCAGCCAGGTAGGCTTACAAATGGCTAAATTATTATTAAAAAATATTATAAAAACTTCTAATATTGCCCATAAACCTTTAGATTTTCAGCTTAAGTAAACGTAATAGAAAACTTGTAATCGAATTAATAAAAGTGGATTATAAATGACCGAATAAAAGACAAATAACTAATTTTTTCTTCCCAAAATACTGGTTTTGGAACAATAGCGTTTACCTATATCATATGAGTTAGGAGAAAAAAAAAATTTAGGCATATAAAACGAACTTTCTATGAATATTTGTTTAAAAAACCTATTGTAAATTAAAAATATTTTTTATAATTAAGGGAAAAAAGTATTAAGAACGAGCCACCACGGTTCATTACTTAATTTCGCCCCAATACAAGTGTTCCTCGAATTAAGTGTTTTGGTAATGTAATGTTCATAGGTACAAAACAAGCAAGGAAATAACATTGCGCTGAATTATTTCCACATACATAAATATGTATATATGTAATTTGTTTGCAAATTTATCTTATATTTCATATCATACAAATATGTACCGAAATAAGGGTTTAAACACGATAGCGTCTATACTTTATGCGCTGGCTTTTCAATATTATCTTAAAGGGTATAGAGGATTCGTCACAACCGAATATTGTACCAAGAACTTTTACTTGTTTTTTAGTATTTTTCTTTTTTAAGACACAGGCGCAGCATTGATATTCACAGAGAAGAAAGTAACATACATACATAAATCAACAATTACAGTAGTAACTCATTCAGCTTTTTTTTTTTTGAACAAACAGTACATACAGTAGACGCTCACAAATTAGAGCTTTCAGTAATTCGAACGTCCAGAAATTAGAATCAGTGTTTGCAATACATTAAACGCTCTAAAATTCGAATTTATAGTTCTAATTTCAGAGCGTTTTTTTTTTTTTTTTGTTATTTGAACACAAGAAATCCACAATTTATTTTTATTCTGTTTGAACATGTAAAACTAAAAAGGGGAATTACCAAATTTTAGATGTGTTTCCTTATTTGTTGTTTTTTTTTGGCGCATTTATATATATTTGTGGCTAGTTTATTTGTGAAATTCGAAACATGTGTACATATTTTGGAAGTCTCTATTTAAAAGTGAAAGTGTATCATTCGAAATGTCAAATAAACGTAAAAAAAACACTATCATTGGAAACGAAGGTCAAAATATTAGAAAAGCTTGACAAAGGGTTTGAAGGGAATATTAATGTTACGACATCTTCAATCAGCTATATCAAATCACAAAGAACAGCAATATTAAATGCTGTTTTCTACACATATCAGGAAGCAAGCAATAAATACAGCGCTGAATACCCAAATATGGTAAGTCGTCTGTATGAGTGGTTTAAAGAGAAAGCTAAAAAAATATTTAGAGAGGAATATCCCTATAAAGATGAAAATGCATTCCGTGGAAGCAATGGATAGTTTTCCAAATATAAGAAACGTCACGGTATTTTTAATTTTAAAAAATACATTTAATGTCAATCAAATAAAATTGAATTAAAAAAAATTTAAGTAATTTTTATTTTTTATTCGAAATAAAAACGTCCAGAAATTAGAATAATTCAGAAATTAGAATTGCCTCAATAACAAAGCGGTTCTAATTTGCGAGCGTCTACTGTATTTACATTAGGGGGTTTCACAAAAAAAGTTTTTTTTTGCCATTTCCACAAAAGTTTCTAATAGGCATAAAAAAGCTCTCTTCTAAGATCAGCTCTATATTTTAATTCTACGTGAAGCTCAACAACTTCAGTTTTTCCGTATAAATTACATGTGCAAATTTTTTTTTTTCGTATTTGCAAATAAAACGAATACAATTTTCTTATAAGTAATTCAATTTTGCACAAAAAAAACTATTACATGATTTTTTTATAAAATTAATGATTAAAAGTAATCATTGGGCAAATTACGGCATTCGACATCGATCGTAATTTCCTTTAAAATTTTATTGT
Source organism: Pollenia griseotomentosa (assembly GCA_963931875.1). Lineage (NCBI taxonomy): Eukaryota > Metazoa > Arthropoda > Insecta > Diptera > Polleniidae > Pollenia > Pollenia griseotomentosa. Next base: position 38,789,960 of record OZ007563.1, on the reverse strand, counting down.
AATTTCGATCGACATCGAATACCGTAATTTGTCCCCTGGCTTTGAGTTCTTGCACAAATGAGGAACAGAAATACTATTTGTTACAAGTAGTTTCCGATAACACAAAAAATACCTAGTAGGTATTCAAAGTCTGATACATAAGAATATCCCCATTAAAATTAAAATTGTAAAAGTAAATCTTTAAGGGCCATTATTACAACTTGAAGTTAGCTAAAGTTAGGATTAAGTTGACAGATAGTAATGTGTTATCTGTCAAAAAGCATCTGTTATCTGACGGATAGCAGCTAACGCCAAGTTGTAATAATGACCCTAAGTAGTTTTATTTATATTTCAGATGATAGCAATTCAAAAAAAAAACAAAAACAAATTAATATTTTTAAGACCCTAATGTAGAGACATATGTATGTACGAATGCACATACCTATGTATGTATATGATTGTTGAGATTATATTGCGTAAAATGTACTACATTTTAATGGGAATTAATGGAACAAGCATAAAATTATATATTGTTTAACTGTTCGCGGATGGTTACTTAAAATTTTTATGTTTAAAGTTTAAAAAAAAACTTGTTAAAAAAATAAATTTTGAAAACATGTTTTTTATTTTTCAATATTATTTTATCAAGAAATCATTTACTTGGTTTATTAACAGGGGTGTGCTGGAAATCGAACACGTAAAACGCAAGAATTTGGAAGTTGTTTTTAATAAACTTTTAATCTAATTTTTGTTATAAAATTTTGCTGAATAGAGAAATATTTGTATAATATTTGTCATACAATTTCTTTATTACAGAAATCTTATTAAAAAACTATGTTTAAATTTCTTGCGTTTTACGTTTTCGATTTCCAGCACACCCCTTTAAAGTTGTAGGTAGTACATACATACTTACATACTTAAACCTTTAAAATGGATTGAAAATCTATTTCAATTATAGTCAAAATCAATGCTAAAAAACAATTTTTCCCCACCTCTGATTAATCATTCTATGAAAATTTTCCTTAATTCACGTTTGTTAAATTTAATATGTAATTGTTTATGAAAACGGGGGTAAGTTTTTAATTTATTTATGCCTATCGAAAAAACAACCACAAAGTCTGGGTTTTATTACAATCATATCATATATTTCAAAATTACACCCTACAACAACTTCCCAAAAAAATTTTACGCATGGATGAATTGAAATGCGTTTGAAACAAGACCCCATTCATAATCAAATAACGTTACCGATTTTTTTATGATCACATTTAATATCCTTTTAAAGGAATAAAAAATAAAAAATTTAGAAATTGTATGGCTAAAAACCTCCATATTTGGCTTAAACTATTTGTCTAGAAGTATTAAAATCAATTATGGACAAATTTTGACAGTCTGTCTTTATAACTAGCAAATGAATGTAGTGTTTAAAATTAGAGGTTTAAAAACATTTAAGATTTGCATTTTTATCTTTGTTAAGATGTTTTAAAGCAGATCAAGTTTATTGAACTTTAGGAGTTTTAACTTATCATTTAATACCTATGCATATTGATATAATAATACTTTTTACATTTTTTTTATTGCTATACATATTTTTAAAGTCCTTTGCTGTGATTATGAAAAACTGAATATGCATTTAAAATTCTTGTTGCAGGGTGTTATCAGTTTAATAATGAATTGTATTTATAGAATACACATTTCATTTATGTCTTGTTGTCAAAAAAGTGAATGCAAGATAGGAAACATACTTAAAACACACACACGCAGACGTTTTTATAAGCATTTGCCATTGTCCGATTTTCGTGTTTTATAAAGTATACAATTGCTTGTAAGTGCTCTTTTACCACTTGAAAGAATTTTTAAATTTTTTTTTTATAATTCCATCATTTTTATTTGTATAGCGCCTTTCGGTTTATGTTTTTTATACTGAAATAAACAATAAAAATGCTTTATAATAAAAATGCGTAATATTTAAAATAAACTTGACTTGAGTTGAACAAATTCTTAAAGGCATTTAAAGTTATAAATATGTAGTACATATATGTAAAAAATAAAAAATTAAAAGAGTAAATTTGTTGTTTTTTTGTTCAAAATTTTTATATGATACCAGTAATTTTATGTGGGTGTATGTAGAATTTTTTCTTATACATATATTTTAATTTTTTCCCTATTTTTGCTTTTTTTGTTAAAATTAAATATTTATTTTATCAATAATCTTGATAAATACTACCTGAGCATTGCTTTATTAATACCCCTAAAAGACAGTATCGAAGCCTTTATATTAGGTTTTACTATGTGGTTTCAATATTTTTAGAATACATAACTGCATTATTTTGTAAAATATTTAAGAGCTAGAAAGAATTTTAAATTGCTTAGATATTTTTTTACCTCCTCTTTAACTTTATTTAATATTAGATTTAACCCGTCTCTTCGTTCACTTGGAAATTAGAACAAGATTTAATGAAAAGGGGGGTTATCCTAAACAATTTTTGAGCACTCGATACTCTTGAGCAACCGACATTAAACTGTCCCTATAAAAAGCAAGAGATGTCTAAATATGTATATTCCGGCCACTGGACCATTTGCAATCTGTATACCAAATTTATCAAAGAGAGGAAAGTAAAAATTTTTTCGTTTTCACATCATTTAAGGTTAGCTTTATGTTAATCTGGGCCTTATGCTGTATATATCGGGTGTTTTTTTTACAGGTTTGTTTTTCGAATAGAGATAAAACTGGCATTTTGTGGTCAAATCTGGCAACTCTAATGTCATTTATGTTCAGTTTGGTTTGCCATTTCATCATGAACAGGTTGACAAAAGAACAACGCTTGGTGTATGCGCCGAAAATGAGATTGATCTCGATGCTGATTTTCATCGCAAAATTTTGTTCAATGATGAGGCTCATTTTTGGTTGAATGGCTACGTCAACAATCAAAATTGCCGCATTTGGAGTGAAGAAAATCCACATGAGACCCTTGAGACGCCATAACATCCACAAAAACTGACTGTTTGGTGTGCTCTATGGGCTGGTGGAGTCATTGGGCCATACTTCTTCCGAAATAATGCTGGAGAGGCAGTTACCGTTAATGGAGACCGGTATAGAGCCATGATAACCGACTATTTTGTTCCCGAATTGGATGGCATGAATGTGGATGAGTTGTGGTTCCAACAAGACGGCGCTACATGCCACACAGCGCACGCCACAATCGATTTATTGAAGGAAACATTCGATGAGCGCATAATTTCGCGGAATGGACCTGTCAATTGGCCACCAAGATCGTGTGATTTGACACCATTGGATTATTTTCTTTGGGGATATGTGAAGTCGCTCGTCTACGCCAACAAACCAGAAACGTTAGGGGAATTGGAAGCCAACATTCGTGGCGTTATTGCCGACATACGGCCCCATATGCTCGAAAAAGTGGTTGAAAATTGGACCTGTAGAATTGGCTTTATTCGAGCCAGCCGCGGCGGCCACATGCCTGAAATCATATTTAAACAATAATGGCATAAAATTATCCTTCCAATAAAGCCAAATTGATGGTCATTAAAACGATTTTCTTGTGTTTTATTTCAATTCGAAGTTCTATACCACTGAAAAAAACACCCTATATAAATACAACATTAATCGATAAAATAAAGGTAAAAGAGCACCAGTTTTTTACTCATTTGAAGAATCCCGAAAGTACACTGTATGTAAATGCAGGCTTTAATCTGTATATATATACCAAATTTATCGAAAAAAGAAAAAGTACCAACTATTTCGTTTTTACCCCATACAAAATACCAATTTTATCCCTTTAAACATAACTATATATTTTTATTTCAACCATATGCAATCTGTATACCAAATTGATCAAAAATAGAAAAAGTTCAGAGTACCAATTTTTCCCCGTTTGTACCTGCTTTCCAAATTTCATCCAAATTTATTAAATGGTTTGCGCGTGATTGAGCCACAACCTAACAAACATCTAAATATCCAAACATACAAACTTTCACATTTATATTATTATTTGGATGTACTAAAGAGATACGCTTCTTCGGTGCCATATTTTCGTTCACTAAACTTGGACGACTGCTATTAAAATTATTATTTATTCACTCACAGTAATATAAAAAGCCTTTTATGTATCATATTCCTAAAAGTGGATAATATTCCTATAAAGTTTGTGCGTACTGCCATAGACGATTGACCTGTTAGATTTCGGTCAAGCTGGAAGGCAAATGGTGGCCATTTGAATATTTTTTTCAATACATTCCTAAATACGTTACAAATAAAATTCAACTAGTTGTTATAAAAAAACTTTTTATGAAAAAAATTGAAAACTTACCTGTTTCAAAAAGGAAAACAATTTTGTGTGAGGTTAGGATAAAAAAAATGTACAACAATTTTGAGGTCGATCGGTTACAAATTAGATTGCCACACAAGGGCTAAAATTCGTGAGAAGGATTGGGAAAATTGATAATAGGATTGGGAAAATGGATAGAAAAAAGCTCGTAAATACTCAGAATCCCGCCTAGGAAGATAAATTGTATGCAACCTCCAATTTTTTTGAGTTCCTAATATTTCTCAAGAACATGTGTATAACTATCAAGTCTAGTAAACTATCAAAATGGCAAATGAATTTGCGCATTCATTACAATGAATTCGTATAATTATAGTGATCTTTTTATTATAATAAACTGAACACTGCTTTTTTTTATTAAATTAATGCAATAAATGTGGCTTTTGTAACTGCTGCCGTTGCTTTCTTGAATAAAAGCATCAAATCAAAGTGATGTCATAACATCTTTATGCAAACAATGAGAACAACACATTATCAGATAGAGAAAAAAGTATAAAAAACAACAATTTTTTATTTTCTTTACTGATTTATTTATGTACATATGTATGTATGTCAAATAAAACTTATTAGAAACTAAATATTTTCAAAATATTGAGTACTATTTAGATCTAAGAAGGGGCCAAATAATCGCAATCGATATCGATCGAAATTAGAATAGAATTTGAATGGGAATTTCGATCGAAATCTTGCCCCCAGCACAAAATTTGTAATTGATCTGGAAAAATTCTGTTTTATTCTAATTCATTTCTTAAGCTGCATATTTATGTAACTGTCACATTTTTGAAATTCAGATCTCAACTTACACTTACACTACTTCACTTTTTAAACTTGATTTTACTCTTAATTTTTTTTTTAAATATACTTACATACAAATGTACATAGTATAATATATCGTTAGCTAAAATGCGAAAAGGCGTCACTAAAAAAAATTCAAAATCGTCTTTTTGAGTGATTATTATGAATGCCATTAAACTACATGGGTTGACACAATTGTACACTTCTGCGATGAAAAATGACGCTTTTATTAAAAAAAAAACAAAAGGACGTAACTACAAGTGTGTTTATTTGATCAATGCAAAACGACGTAACTACACATTTTTTTCTAACAAAATAAAATGAAATGGTTTACTTTCAAATTACTACTTGCAGACTGTCATTACTTTTAGGACAGTATTCCATTTGAAAAATAATATTAAAATGCATTTACATAGATGTGTGTATATAAAATATTTTTATTAAACAAATTTTAATAAAAGTATATAACTGAATTATCAAACTTTAATTAAAAATGAAAAACCTTTAATTTCAAATCCTTATGTTAAACTTTATTTAGTCAATATACTCAATTTATTATAACCAATTATTAATTCGTATGCCTTCTTTAAGCTAAAAATAGATATTTTATATTTTATAAAATACTTCAACTATATGCTTAAACTTATTTGTTGTAAAGGGTGGTTAAATTTTAAGGGCCGATGTTGATTTTAAATAAAAAGTAAATTTTTTAGGAAATTATTGTCATTTCTTTTTATTATGATAATATTGGTATGGTTTAATTATGTATGGAACAAAATATGGGCCAATTGGCCGCCGCAACCTCGGCGGCAGACCTCCATCCGACGCACATAGGGGTTTTTTGCCAATCTAGCCGGACATTAAGCAAAAAATTTTTTTTAAGAAATGGAAAAATTTAAGTACGCAGCTCGACAGACAACAAAGTTCTGCATCGTATAGTGAATTTTCAAGTCTTTTGCTTGAGATTTGTGGTTTTGGGACACTGTTAAAACCAGGAAAGTTGATTAAATTGCATGCGTGTTCATTGACTTTTTACGGTTTTGGGAGGTTTACAATATATTTTTTTGTAGATAAACGAATAAAGATTTTACATTGAATTTTTTTTTCTGTGAAAGACTATATAAACAGCTAATTATGAAAATTTTTAGAAAAATTTTATTTGAATTTTTTATGATAAAAAAATTAGTACGAAATTAAAAAAAACGATTTTTTTGTTCACTTTTTTGTAAAAAAAAAAAATTTAAAAGGTTTTTGAAGGTGAGTTCCGCTGAGTTCTTAAAAATTTTATACATCACGATAAAATTTGAAATCTCTACTTTTAAATTCAAAAAAAAAACGTTGCGCGTTGTTGCGCCATTTTTTTTTATGATTTTTTGAAAATTTCACCTTTTTTCTGTTTTTGCTCATCTTGCATAGGTACATATGATAGAAACCCTTTCGTCAGTCATAAAATGTTTTGGTTGTACGTAGATGGTTTTTATTTAAATTATTACATCTAAGCCTAATATTACCTGTGTAAAAAAAGGGATGTGCGAAACAGTAAGTAACGGGTTTTAACCACCTGTGCGGCCGCTAAAGGACGTTATTTAATAGAGCAAAATAAATGTACCTGTTTTGCATAACTTTTAAAATCATTAACAACAAAAATAATATATAATAAAAAATCAAATCTGGGCTCTAGGTACTTAGTTTTTTTAAATATATATTGTGGTTTTTGCATAAAATTCGAGGGTTCAGTGTAACAAAGATGTTATAAATAGACTTTTGCTCAGTTCTGACCCACTGATTACTAGTATAAGACCAACTCCAAAAAAAAAGTCACTACCCTTTACGAAAGAAGCAATTTCTTTTATGCTTCCACCTGTACTTGGCTCTGAAGAGAATTCAGATTCAGAAGAGGATTTTGAAGAAGCAGACGAAGAAGAACCATGGCACTCATCATCATCTTAGTGCAAAAGAGAAGTTATTTTAAATAAATTAGTTGTTATTATTTTAAATAAAATTTGCTGTTACTATTATAAATAAGTTATTATTACGAATATATTAATTATTTTCAGATAAATTAAATACTATAAAATATATAAAAGTCACATAAAATCTTAAAAATTAATATGTTTTGGAAATTAGCAAAAAAAAAAAAAATTTTACAGGGTCGTTCCGGGGGGGGGGGTGTTTGGAGGGATATCTCCCCCTACCCATTAAAGTTCAAAAATTTAATTTTTATAGTATTAAGGCGTTAGTAATCTATTTCTTTTAATATTTACATTTTTTTTAAATATTATTTTATGTAACCGCCCTCAAAAGGGGGCGGGGGGCGAAAAGTGTAATTTTACGATCTCATGGGTCTTATTTTAGGTTTTTTAACTTTCGCCGACGTTAAAAGTTGCATTTGCCAAACAAAAGTATGGGAAAAGTTTAAAAAAAATTGCATTTTTCAGAGGTTGGATTAGTTCTTCTAGGGGGAACATTTTCCTCCTTGGTCCGATTTTATTTATTTTTTAGGTTTACCTGCCTATGACAATATCACATATTTCTGCCAAGTTTCATCGATCTAGGGGCACTCAATAACTTTTAAGAAGCAATATAAGCTAAAACAAAAAGTAATGTCCGGCTAGATTGGCAAAAAACCCCTATGTGCGACGGTCCAAATTTTCGATAACGCTGAGGCATAATTGAGGTTTTATGCCTTTATTGTACCGAATTATCTCATCCTTTAGCTCCTGAATTCTTGCTGGCTTATTGACGTACACCTTTTCTTTCAAATAACCCCAAAAAAAGAAGTTCAACGGTGTCAAATCACATGATCTTGGCGGCCAATTGACATCGCCACCATGTAAGATAACACGGCCATTGAATTTGTCGCGCAAAAGAGCCATTGTTTCGTTAGCTGTGTGGCAAGTGGCACCTTTCTTTTGAAACCACATATCGTCCACATCCATATCTTTCAATTCAGACCATAAAAAGTTCGTTATCATCTCACGATAGCGAACACCATTCACAGTAACTGCCTGACCGGCCTCATTTTGGAAAATAATACGCCCTGATGATGCCGCCAGCCCATAAACCGCACCAAACAGTCACTCTTAGTGGGTGCATTGGTTTTTAGACAATCACCCATTTCTTGCCTTTATTCTGACCATTGACGACGTTTGGAATGGTCAAGAGGCTTTAGTTTTTGAGTCAATTGCACCTTGTACGCACATTTGGACGATTAAATTAACCGAAAAAATCACGAAGTGCACGATATGCATTTTTATTTGAACGCCCATTTTCATAATAAGCCTGAATAACTTTAACGCGTTGCTCGATTGTGTAACTTTCCATGGTTCAAATTGAGTAAGTCTGAAATTGAAAAATGTCAAATGAAATGCAGAAAAAACCTGACGTTTAGGTGTGGTTCACATTCAACATCGGCCCTTAAAATGTAACCACCCTTTAGATATGTCTTTTTGCGTTTCAAGAAAGCAGAAGTCAAAAAGGCGCATCTAACATACATATGTCTTCAAATAATAAAAAAATGTTTTTTTGCTTCTCCTGTAAGATTATATTTTTGTTAGTTACGGCATTCTGCATTTTAGCTAACGATATGTAAATATATGTACAATAAATTTCTTTACAGATTACTATGTACATGCATACATGTATATTTCTAAAAATTACCATAAATATGTTTTCTATTTCTTTAATTAAAATTTATCCTAACATGCATCTACATTTATTGCAAATTTTATTAAATTGCCGATGTGTAATTAATAAATTTTTGATTATTTTTTTCATTTGTATTTTAAAATTGATTATTTGCTCGCAGACTGCCTACTTATGACTCATAAAGTAAACATTTCTTGCATACAAAAAAACTACTTTAAATTTAATTTATAAACTAATGCAGGTGTTCAGGATTAACCAGCAAAAATAGATTCGTGGAAAAGCGTCTTATCACTTAGTACTCGTACTACATTGAAAGTTAAATGAATCATATTTTTTTTGTTTATAATGTAAATGCAAACACATACGAACGAATTAACTAGAAATTTGTGTTTTGCTCTTTAATGATTTTGGTTAATTGTTGTTTTTTGACAGCACACTTATTAATATACACAGACCTAAAAATAGAATTAAAGTGTTTTTAAAAAAATACTTAAACCTTAATAATAAAAAAATTAAAATAAAAGATCTAAGTACAATTTAATTTTCTTCAAAAATATTTTAATGGTTTTATGAGCAATGTCTGCTTTTTAGTACGTATTACTTAACATTTAACATAATATTTATAATACAAAAAGGTAAACCTTACTTCCTTCAAGTTTAAAACAATTAAGGGAACTCGTTTTCTGTGGTCGCGTGCCGAACACGCCTTTTTTTCCAAAAGTACAGCTAGTTGCATAGAAATATGTAGAAGAGACAAACATACTAATAATAATGGGGGATGATCATCTAAAAAGATTTAATAATAAGGAATTTTTAAAGTAACTTTTTAAATACAGGGTAATCCATTTAGTGGTTTCAAAACCGCCGCTCTGTCAAGGCTGTTAGTTAGCAGTTAAATATCTGAAGTAGAGCTGCAAAACAATCGATAGTATAGATAGTTTTATTTTTGGCAGGCTATCGATAGTTTTTTCACCACCGATACTATCAGAAATTTTAAAAGTAACTACAAAGTTGGTTAGATGTAGTCAACGAAACATTTTTATCAACTCATTATATAGGTACGCAAGTTTTTAACAATGCATAAACTTTAAATTCTGCGCCAAAAAGAAAAAAGTACTTAAGTTTACTTCACCTAAATTTGAGTTTATGGCATCTTTGAGATCTTCATATTCAAAAGTACATATGTACATAACGAGGCACAATTTTCGAACTTTACGGAGGATTATGGTCGCCATAGTGTTACAATACAATGCTTTGGGTTTAACAATTTATTACGAGTGAAAATTTTAATTAAAATTATTGACAACAAATAATATATAAACAAAATCTGATATGATTTAAATATAAAATATGAAACAAAGTATTTTATAACAAGTTGTTTTTAAGTTATATAAATTTATAATTTCTTTAAAACATAGTCGACCTACTGTGCAAGGAATTGGCAAGATTGGCACTGCCGTGGAAGTGTGGCGGATAACCTGCATTTGTCGATTCCACGGCTGAGAGCGCTATGGCCGTATGATAACCGATTTTTTTGGCCTGCAATTGAAGATTATGAACTGGACTATATGTGGACACAACTCGACCAACTTTGGCTTTATTTCATGGGAAGTCTATGCGGGTACGCCCCTAACATTGGAGTATTTGAAAGCAACATTCGTCAAGTTATCACCGATATAGCTCCCGAAAAGTGCGCGAAATCTAGAGAATTTCATTGAAATGTCATTGTATTTCGTACGTAATGGCAATGTCCAAGCAATGTAATAAAATAAAAGTATTATTGATACCAGAGCTTTATGTGTGTTTTATTCAACTTTATCGAGCGGTAAAAAGGATGAGTAAAGAGGCCTACAAGAAGGCCTTATTTAGCAGACACAAGCACTGTCAGATGAAGGATTTTTAAAAGGGAATATAAAAAAAAAATATTATTTATTGTTATTTGACCTTTATTATTACATATAATTATTTTTAATTATTTAAGCTTGAGTTCTTTTTATTTATAAAATAATCTATTTATTTAACCCAATAAAGGGTGGTTAAATTGTAAGGGACGATGTTGAATGTGAACCACACCTAAACGCCAAGTTTTTTTCCGAATTTTATTCGACATTTTTCAATTTCAGACTAACTCAATTTGAATCATGGAAAGATACACAATCGAGCTACGCGTTAAAGTTATTCAGGCTTATTATGAAAATAGGAAATCAAATCAAAATGCATATCGTGCAATTTTCGAAGAAAATCATCTTCAGTGGATTCGTCAATAAGCAGAATTGCCGCATATGGGCGAATGATAATCCAAGAGTAATTGTCGAAAAACCAATGCACCCACAAAAAGTGACCGTTTTGTGCGGTTTATTGGCTGGCGGCATCATCGGGCCGAACTTTTTCCCAAATGAGACCGGTCAGGCAGTTACTGTGAATGGTGTTCGCTATCGTGAGATGATAACGAAATTTTTATGGCACGAATTGGAAGATATGGATGTGGACGATATGTGGTTTCAACAGGACGTTGCCACTTGCCACACAGCTAACGAAACAATGGCTCTTTTGCGCAACAAATTCAATGGCCGTGTTATCTTACGTAATGGCGATGTCAATTGGCCGCCAAGATCATGTGATTTGACACCGTTGGACTTTTTTCTTTGGGGTTATTTGAAAGAAAAGGTATACGTCGATAAGCCAGCAACAATTCAAGAGCTAAAGGATGAGATAATTCGGCACATTAACGGCATAGAACCTCCATTATGCCTCAGGGTCATCGAAAATTTGGACCATCGGATGGAGGTGTGCCGCCGTGGTCGCGGCGCCCATTTGGCCGATATTTTGTTCCATACATAATTGAGTAGTATCAATATATCATAATAAAATAAAATTACAATAATTTCCTAAATAGTTTGTGTTTTATTCAAAATCAACATCGTGCCTTGAAATTTTAACCACCCTTTATTTCGCTAACCTTTGGTTAGCATCGTCAGGAAATTAAATTTACAAATTTTAATACAAAAAACGATAACAAAATTATTAAAAAACTTTTGTCAAAAAATTAAATTCATAAAAATTTTTTCAAAAACCATAATAACAAAAAATAAAAACTAAAGTATAACAATTCATATAAACTGAAAAAATTTCGTATCTATAAACCTAATACAAAAACCATATTTACAATAATAAAAAAATATTTTGGCTAATGAAAATTCCTATAACATAAAAAATTTTAAAACTAAACTTATTTTTATATTATCTTACATACATAATTAAACTTATTTTTATTCTTACAAACTAATATGTATATCGTGAAGGACAAGAAGGTCCTAATTTTCATTTAATTTAGGTATAAATTGAACCCTCTTGTTCCAAGACTGCGATAGGTATATTTATATAATTATATTATTATTAGGGTATTCATTCGGTTAACCGTTAATCGGTTAACCGATTAATTACTACCCGATTAACTGATCGGTTAATTTAAAATTGCCTATTTTCGATTAACGATTAAACCGGTTAATTTCAGTCGATTAACCGATGTTACATAATTTTAAATTTTTTGTAATATTATAACAAATTTTTTGTGTTTTGATTAATTGTTTCGTCTCATATACATGTTTAGAAAATATATTTTATACAATATCAGCCCAATTATGAATAAAAATTCCCCGGGAGTTTGCTCCCTTCTCCCATTTTTATTCCTATGTTAATTCAATTGTAAAAATGGGAAAAGGTAAAAAACTCCCGGGGAATTTTTAATCATAATTGGGATGTATATTTCCTTCTAGCAAAACATTCTTAACAGAATTACTCGAAACAATTAGAAGTGTTAAAAGTTTTTTAAAATTAAATCAGGACTCTAATGGCATAATGGAAGATTTTAAATGTTAAGAGAAATCCAGGAAAAGGACTGAGAAATTAGATATTCTTTATTATAGCTGCTTCTGATTCCTCCAGCATCCACGATAAGAGAAAAAAAATTTTACAAGTCAAGTGTTGTCAAAACTAAAGAAAATTATCGCCTTAATCCTAAACATTTAAACAAAATTTTTTTTTTCAAAATTTATTTAATCAGATCTCTTTAAACTATTGAAGTAACTCATAAATAATAATTTTTTAATTTAGTTATAAAATTCTGTTTAATAGGGAAATATTTGTCAATAAAATTATTTAACTACAGAAATCTTATTAAACAACGACGTTTAAAATTCTTGCGTTTTGCGTTTTCGATTTCCAGAACACCCCTGATGATGTATTACTTTAAAAATACATATCACATATTTATGAATTATTTTTTTTTGTTTGCTCGTTTTAGATCAATAATTGTTATTTTTGTTTTTTTAATAATAAACTCCAAAAAATAAATAATTTATGCATTTTTAATTGTTGAAATAACCTTATTTATTAAAAAAAACTTTATTAATCGGTTAACCGATCAAAAACCAAATTAACCGATTATTAACCGATTAAACCAAAACCTCGGTTAATTAATCGAGCGATTAACCGATTAAAGCAAAACCCCGATTAAATGAATACCCTAATTATTATATTATTATATATAATGTGTTAAAAGTCTTAGAAGCCTATTTTACCAATTCTATTTAAATACCAGTTCATATTAACATAATTAATTTTTTCATATAATTTTATTTTTATTTGACATGAAAAACGTTTTTTAAACATAAATTGATATTAAAATAGAATTCGTGAAATAAGATCTTAAGGTAGAAGTACATAACACGAGTTAGTGCGCGCGCGCTTTGTAGACTGCTGTCAAAAAAAGTGAAACTAGTGTATTTTCATAGAACAAGCTACATGCAAATATTTTGACGCGTTTGCGCCAGAAAGATGGTTGACTTTGAACTTTTTAACGCTTTGTGTCAGCTGACAATAGAAAGAATAATTTAACAAATTTGTGAATCCTAAAAGAAAAACTTATTGAAGAGCTTAAAAAATATTTATATAAACAATATTTATATAAAAAGAATAAATTCAATAAAGTAATAAAATCTTGATTTACTTTCGAAAACGTTTTCAATACACAAATAAAACACAGGTAACAGGAATGGCTTTTGTAACGCGCGTTGTGTAACTTGCAGTTTTTCATACGCTAATGTTTTTAAACGCACGACAAACGTCGACGAATTAACGCGCGTTATGTACTTCTACCTTTAGGGAAACATAGTCTTTTTAGGAATTCTTAAACAATTTCACCATTTAGCAAATTTTGAATGAAGGAGAAATTCTATTAACCGTATTTAACAACATATTTTTTACAGCTTTATAGCCATAGTCAGCAGGCGTAAACGCTGGTTAAGTTGAACTAATTTAAAATTTACATGTAGTGTAAACTCAACAACTGAAAATCAGTTTCCCATGTATTTTATGTAGTTAAAAAAATAATAAATTTATATAGTCTGTATTGGCCCAAGTTTATGCTTTTAAAGATGTTTTATATGTTTTCTTTTAGGGTATTCCTTTTTAAATATTTTGCCTAATTTATTTTGTCTAAATTTTTAATGTTTAAATTTTTTATGTTAAATTTTATGTTTTATGTAATTTAGAAACTAATTTGTACACATACAAAATCCTGCACTGTAATTATAAGACTTAGTTCTGTTGTGCAGGAAATCATAAATAAATAAAAATAGTTACCTCCCTGATTTTTAGATTTGTTGGTTTAAACACATTTTTAACCAAAAAGAGAGTTTAACTTGATCTGATTTCCTTTCCTTCCTTCAATAATTCTAAGTCGATTTAGCTATGTCCGTCTGTAAAAATTATACTTCCAACCGATTCAGTAGAAAAGAACCATTTGGGTATCAATATGTTTCTACACTCAAAATATTATGTAGTTAAATTCAAACAAAAATTCATTTAAACATTTTAAACATAATACATTTGAAAAACGGATCATTTACATTTCATTTAAAACAAAAACAGATTTTTACATTCATTTTTAAATTTTTTATTTTTCAAACTGCATATTCCTTGAAATTAAATAGTTTTTACTTTAAAAAAATATATTTTTACCGACAAAAATCCAACTACATAACAAAATAAATACGGAAAAACATTATTTTTTGGTAGTTTGTTTTTTGTATGACAAACACAAATGTTAAAACATAAAATTAATCGTAAAATAACTACATTTTTATTAAATTTTAACAGTACGGAAAACGAATTTAATAACCCACAATCAGTTACTGTTATAATTTTATAAGTATAGTTTTCTTAAGCAGTTTGGGATTAAGTAATACATATTATCCATAAAAAAATTAAAAAAAAACCGACATAAATGGGTGGCGAAATGCACCGATTACCATTAAGTTTCAACAAATTTGTTTTTTATGTCACCAAATTTCGTGAAACACGGTCCATAATTAACCTACGGCCCAATTTTAAAGCTAAAAGCATAACGAATTTTGTAAAAATTGTGTCTTAATTTATCGAGCGCTGCCCCATATGAAACGCACTCTCGGATAAAGTTTTAAAAAAAGTTTTTCTTCAAAAATTTCCGGGAATCCCGCAAATAATTCCTGGGAAATCGGGAACTGAAAACAATTTAAGCATTCCCGGGACGGTTAATTCCAATCAAAAACTCGATTTCGAATTTTTGTGTAGTTACGTCCGTATAAGAACATTCGCTTAAATTATTTCTTCACTTTGTACCACCGTATAATTATCAAAGTTACACAAAATGTTGTGGTAATTTTCTTTTAATTTGAAGTTCTTTAAATGAATAATGTTGGGATTTACATGAAAACTTCAGCTTTTTCTTGACCACTACCTTCTGAGTCATTCATTTGTAATTTTGTTGTTATCACTTGTTTTTCAATTGTAAAACATATATGTATGTACATTGTACATACATACCCTTTAATACTGTGTCAACTTAAAGAAATAGACAAAGAAAAAAAATTAAAAAGTTATGAGTATGTGTCATGGATCGAATATCTGTCTAATATATTATGTTTGAAGAGAATAAGTATTCAAAATAAACTGAAAATTTCAATATAAAAAACCGGTGTAAACACTGACAAAATTATATACATATGAAGGTATATATGTATAACACTATGTGTTTTCAATGTGTAGTTTGGTTTTTTTAACGTTTGTAATTTTTTTAAATCCTTTTTTATAAGATTTCATTTTCATTTTGCGGTATTTTGTTTTCGCATTTATTAACCCAGACATACTTTGTTAAATGAATAAACTACTTGGTAGTCTTCTCAGTTCATTATGGCACAATCATTCGGTTGAAATAGAGTAAAGCAACAAATAACTTGCAATCGTTCATAGAAACAAACACTTTTTCGTTGCGTATCATTTGGCACAGGTAGTGTATTATATGTGTTTTGAATTATCAATTAAATTCCATTATATAATGTTTTTCTTTTATTTTGAAATTAAACATTGCATGCATATGTTTTCAATTGAATGGTTAGTTATCTTTTGTTGTATGATTTCCTAAAGAAAGATTTTTTGTTAAATTTCAAAGATGATGATGATTAAAGCCATATGAAGATTTTTCTTTGATTTTAAAATAATAATGTGTTGATGTTGAACGATTTATTTATAAGTTTAGGTTTTAAATGTTTATTAAAATTTGTGGAATTCTTTTAATTGTGTAGATTGTCAAAAGTTTATTTACCCAGCTTTTTCTGGTTTTATTTTTATTAAAAAAAAGAAGATATACCACCGTATTCATAAACGCTTATTAAATTGAACAAACCTTTATCAAGAAAAACTTTCGCAAAAAATTGTTTTGTAAACCTTTATTAAATTTAAAATATTTTTATGAATACAGGCAATAATAAATAAAAAACTGTTTACTATTTTGAATTTATTTTTTTTAAGATAAGTTATGTTTACATTTTTTTAATAACTAAAAGGCTGCAATTATATGGTAAAAAAAATGAAATAAGTTAGAACCCAACAAACACGGAGGTATGATTTCAAATTGAAAATAATTTGATATCAAACGTTTTCTCAAACGACAAACATTTGCTAATGATTTCAAAATTATTTGAAAATCATAGCATTCTCAACAAAAAGGGGAAATTATTTTCAAATTGTAAAATTCCCTTATTTTCAACTTGCTTTCAAACGTAATTCTCAAATGTTTTTCAAATGTGGATTATAATACAATGTGGAAGATAAATAAATATTTAAATAAACTGTGAGATTAACATTCGGCACCATAGCTAAAAGATGAAATAATGTTCTTTCCGTCCTCTAATTCTTGCAAAAACGAAATAATTGGCTCCCTTTTATTTTGAGGATTGTAGGTAGCACCGCGATCATACAACAAACTTTTAATTTCTTCACTTTCCCGTTTTATTTTTTTAATTCGTACAAAAAAATTTTATTTTTCACAAGAAATAAATCGTTCACTTGTAAAACCCATTTAACCACAAAGTTAAAATTTAACTTTAATCGCCATTTTTAATGTTTACATATACTTTTCACTTTAGTTTTGCCAAGTTTAGTTTTGATTTGAATTGAACATTTGATACCAAATTTGACATCAAATGTTTATTTTCAAATCATTATCAATTTAAATGTTAAAATCAAACAATTAAAAAACGTTTGAGAATTGTGTTTGATGTCAAATGATAACGTAATTTTTTATCAAAGGTTTGACTTCGTGTTTGTTACATAATTTCGTTTAACAAAATGCTTTACCAAACTTAAGCACAATAATTAAAGCAATCATCAAGTTTAAAGCTTCATTCACATTTTCACTTGGTGTTCATAATAGAGCAACAATTTTTTTCGCAAATTTTTCCCACAACAACATTAGGAATTTATTGTTATTTTTTAAAAAATGTTATTAAAATTTTCATTCAAAACTAACTAAAATTATAATAAATTGTTGCTAATGTAGAAGTTGACTCAACTTTATAAAAAAAACTTTAGTTACATTTTTGTTCGAAAAAATGAGAGAAAAATAAAATAAAATAAAAGAAAAAACGAAATTATTGCTCTCATTGTGAACAAAGCTTAAAACTATTATAATAACAATTTTGTAATAAAGTGTGTTTTAAAGCCTAACAGAACTGTCACATCACGCACAGTTTTTGACATTTATGATCAGCAGGGAAACCAAAAAAATGCAATTGCATGTTTTTCCTTGTGCGACCCATGAAGGCAGAAAAAGTATATTTATCTATTTTAGAGCTTTTAATGAATTTTGGCATCGATTTGTGAGTGCATAATATTGCATATTTTACCCTTTACAGCATGTTTTTGCATTATTTAGTTCAAAGAGTCTTTGTTCTTATGCATAGAAATCTAGAAACATCTTACCGCTCGATTCAAAATCACTTTTTTAAGTCATTTAACGATGTTCATCTGTCCGTCTGGCTGGTTTAATGTCCATGTTAATTTTGTGCACAAAGTACAAGTTGCACTTTTGTAGATAATTTGATAAACTTGGTAAATATGTTTTAATTGTACTAAGAACGCAGACTATGGTGAGAACCGGTCTATAATTTCATATAGTCCCATATAAATTTCTTTCCGAAATAGGCACACAGACATAAACCATCTAATTATGTTCGTATATAGATTGAATCGGTTGACATTTGACTATCCGTAAAAAGCTTTAGCTTTCTTTTAAACGCCATTATTTATTTAACGACCGCCCCTAAAACCCTTTAAGACAGTCGTTGTCGTGGTTGATTCCGAAGTCGTATTTGTGGCGCACTACTAATTTTTGGCTTAACGGGCTTGTTAAAAACAAAATTGCCGCATAGGGAATGAAACCAATCCACTACAGACTCCATTAAATCCAGAAAAATGCATTGTTCCGGTGCGGTTCACACTCTGGTGCCATCATCTGACTTTATTTCTTAAAAATTAAGAAGAATGAACCTCTAGAATGCGCTTCGTGAAGAACAGGCGCGCGCTCATATGATCAAAGCCCACTTTCGAATAAAAAACGTGTGTGCTTAAAATTTAACTGCCGTATTCATAAAAAATTAAAATGGATTTGAAATATATTTTAAGAAAAATTTGTATGAAAATTTTGCCTTAAAACACATTTCAAACTTATTTTATTTTTTATGAATACGGCGGTAATTCTTTTGGTCTTTTGTTACAATTTCAAGTTCTACCGAGATAAAAAAAAACTCTTAAGTATTTATAAGAGAGATCGAACGGTTATTAGTTCACCAGTTTTAATAGCTTTTTTGGTTTTGCTCAAGCTAGTTGTTTTTAAATGTCCATTTTTCAAATAATAAACCGGTTTATTTAATAAAGTGTAATTTATATTCGTTTTCCTTAATTTTATTGAAAATTTAGCCGTAATTTAAGTATTATTCTAATTGTAATATTGGCCAACCTTGACCTTTTTATAAAGAATGACAAAACCATTTCCGAATATAAAAAAATATCAAATTTGTTTGGCCACGGCCCAAAAACCGACTTATTTTTTGTATCGAATTAGTTGTTTCACATTAAAAAAAAAAAACTGCCGATTAAGGGGAAGAATTCAAGATAATGGAAGTAAAACCTTTTGTTGGATTCAAAAATTATCATCATGGAAAAAATTAAAGCGGTAACTTATGGCAACAATATGCGAAATGTTAATATTCAAACTAAAAAAAAATAGCAGCGTAAAATACAGAAAACAAAGTGTGATATTTTAGGGGGAGACAAAAAATCAATTTTTTAGTTTTTGGAATCATCATATAATTAGAAATCTTTTATTTAAGAGAGTGACTAGCTGCTCAATTTATATTTATTTTTGATCCACCCTACTGTTATTAAATATTAAAATAAATTTTTTTTTTGTTATGGTTTTTTGGCTTTTACTTTCTTTTCGAAATCATGATATAAATTTCATGCCACTGTGTGTTTAATATTTCATTTTTAATCGTGGCAATTGCAAAATTGTCACTGTTGACAGCATATCTTGTTTGTTTTTTCTTATTGTTTCTTTAGATTTTTCAATGAAAAGTGTTAAATTATTGTGGTTTTGAGGAAGTTAATAAACGATTTCTTTTCTTTAATTTATGATTATCGTTCACAATTTTTTAGTTTGCTTTTTTTTACATTTTGCTGTGAAAGTAAATTAATACATTCAACAGTACCTTGAAAATAGTTGAAAAAAAAAAGAAAATAAAAAGAAATAAATGATCTACTGTTAAACTGGCGAAATGCATGAGAACAGAAAAAGTCATCAATATGATCATAATGATGACAGCATTATTTCCTTTTTTATAAGCAATATCTTTAGTTTGTACACGTCCCTCTGTGTTGTGGCGACACCAAGTAAAAATTACATTTAGTGTGTATATTATCTTATTAGAAAAAAATGTAGTAAATAAAACATGCATCCAATTCTCATAAAATGTAGATTCATAAATATTTTTTTTAATTAAGATTAATAAATAATAATAAATTGTTATAAAAAATTCGTTTTATAAACTTTTGATAAATCTGAGATAATTTTAATAATTACGGTCTTAAGGGTTTTATTGAATCGTCATCCACTTTGTGACACATGGAAAAAATCATCGGAGACCCTGCAAATTATATCAACTCAATTAAGAATAAACATTCGCCTGGAGTTCTTTAATATTTATTCAGAATTTTGAATACTAATAAATATGTAGTACATACGTACATAGCTATCTACTAGTGTTGTCAATTATTCGGGTTTTATATTCGAGTAAAATTTAATAATTTCCTTCTTGTTTGAACAGCCACATAATTTTAAACTTTTATTTGAATATTCGATCAAATAAAAAATAAAATATTTTATTCGAATAAATTTGAAAAAAATAAAAAACAACATAATAGTTGTTTAATTTTCTTTTATACACAAAAAAAAAGGATTTTGAAATTTTGTTTTTGTTTTAAATGTAGCTGAGCTACCTAAATAAGAGATTTAAACGTTTTTTAACCATGAAAGTTCTTTAGCAAACACATAGTTAATAAAACAAACCGAATTAGCGATCTGTTAAATAAGATATTCTAACAGGGTGGTGTTGAATTTTCGTTCTTAAGGTTTGTTTTGTATAAACTGCATGAAAATGCGAAGTTTTGACATGAAAAAAAAACAATTGACGCTCCTTTTTAGGTAACACAGTAAGTTAAACCAACGAATTTGCGCTCATCATTTAAAAACAGACAGTTAGTTTACCTTTTTTTTCTTTGATTTTCCTAATTTTTATCATTCTAAAGTTTATCAAATTTAATTTCCATTAAATTATTTTTATGAAGAAAGGAATTTTACAACATGAAATGAATTAAAATGTTATTGTTAACTTTTCATTTTTGACGAACATGTCAATCGAACCCAGGTTTCACGGGCAGGTTGCCCTGACATGTTTCGACAGTAACCACACTATCTCTTTAGAGGGGTTTAATGTTTTTAATACTCACCGCCATTGGCGACGGCTGGCAGTCAAGAGTCAAACATCAGTCTTTAAATTAAATGTAGCATGTTGTGAACGATTACACTGCGGAACAGACATTTTGCGCTCTGGAATTTGAAAACAAATTTTTACTAATTTGAGGTCGCTGATTTCAAATCTAATCTCCTTTTTTCTCTATCAGCTCTACTTTTCGATGAAAAAGTGAAAATCGATATTCAGTTTTCTCAGTAAATTGTAAATAAAATCAAAAGTTGTGTACCGATTATTTCATTTGAAATTATGTCAAGATTAATGTTTTTAGACCAAAACTAAGATTTTTGTCGCATTTTTATTTTTTATGAATTTTTAAAGAACAAAAAATTTGTGTTTTTTTAAATGTTCCTTTTTTTCTTCAAAAATTCAACCATATCTCTGTGACGATAATTTAAATTTTAAAACAATGTAGGCACGGCTTAAAGATAATACTATTGTCGAGTTTCGGATTTTTTTGTTAACTGAGAATATGGTCAACCGTTTTCAAGTTATTCTAATATATGTAGTGAAAGTGCCTTAATTTTGGAAATAACGGAATATCTCGAAAAGTAGAGCTGATAGAGAAAAATGGAGATTCGATTTGAAATCACCGACCTCAAATTAGTAAAAATTTGCTATCAAATTCCAGAGCGCACAAAAAAAGTTTGAATTTGTTCCGCAGTGTTATCTATTTTAATTAATTTTTATATGCCTTCTTTACTTCTGTTTTTCATACTTTTTGTCAAGAAATCTTCCTGAAGTCCAAAGTACATTTTTCTGTTTTTTTCCTTTTTTGTTTTTTTTTTCTTTGATATTTTCAGCTCATTTTAAAGTTGATGTTGTTAGACTTTTTTAGATCAGTCAGAAACTACGGCCCCTATTACGAATTACAACTTAACTCAGTTGAGTTGTAATTTCTTAATTTTTGTATTATGGTTTACAACTTTGCTATATTGCAGTGAACAAAAACATAGCAAAAATTACAACTGATCACAACCATTTGTCTTTTTTTTTTTTTTTTTTTTTTTTTTTTTTTTTTCCTAAGCTAATCCCGCGAAGCTCTATGCTTGTCTGCAGGAAAGAAACCAGAATCGAACCCGCAACCTCGGCGCTGATAGACTAGCTCGCTACCAGCTAGCCTACCGAGGCACTCTTAATTACAACTCAACTCAGTTGAGTTGTAAACCATAATAGGGGCCTACACTACTATGTACACATATTTCAATATAGGTTACTACTGGTGATTAACCGAAATTTTTGAAAACTTCATAGTTTTTTCTTGTCGTAAATTTAAGTAAGTTTGGCCGAATTTAGCCAATTTGGCAGAACTTCGGTATCGGCTTAAAAAAGTGACTTCACTCGGACACTAAAAATCATTTATAATTGTAAAAGTCATACATATGCCCCCGTTACGGTTTACAACTCAACTTAGTGAGTTGAAATGAAAGCAACTGCTTGTTATGAGTTGTGATTTTTTGATATTTTTGTTAACCGCTCTTAAACAGAGTTACAAACCATTATACAAAAATTTCAACTGAACTTGAGTTGAGTTGTAAACCGTAATAGGGGCAATAATTTTCTTAGAGAAAATGATAATCAAACCAAAATCTTAAATACTTTTTAAACATTTTCTTTGTAAATAAAACTTCTGCGATTTACCGGAAAATTTTTTTTTGTTGTAATAACAAACATAAAGATAATGCTAAATCCCCACATTTTGCCAAAATCCTCAAATTCGCCCCACGAAAATCTGTCCTCAAATCAATGTTCAAATTTCTAACTCAGGGATAAATCCCCTCATCTAGCAACACTCGTAAACATGTTGTTAAATGTTTTTTAAAAGGTCAGCTCACGAAACGACACCACTACCCCTAAAATATTTTGAAAATCATTATTAAACAACAAAGGTGTAACAATATAACTTTTTTTCCTGTCCATATAAAGTCAGTCGGTCTACTTTACGTACAAGTTTGTTTTAGCTACACACTTTTAACATCAACAATAAAAAAAAAATGAGTAAAAAACTTTACATTTATAGTGTTCGATAATAAAACTTATGTCATTTGAATGCAATTTCTTTTAAAGCAATTGAACTAAACTGATATAAACAATAACATGCCTTTATAACGTTTTGTACACATAAATGTGGCAAATACGAATACTGACATACAAGTAATTTCTAAATAGTCGTTGCTTTTTGTAGCTATCAGGCCCTGACCAATAAATGCCAATTAAGCAATTTGTTAAATGTAGTATGCATTAATTTTTTTTCTTTCTTAACAATCTTTGGTAATACTCGTAGTATTAAAAAAATACTTCAACCGAAGATATAACAATATGTATAGTGTAATAAATACATTGTATATCAGTTGTTGGTTGCATTGAATAAAA
Source organism: Pollenia griseotomentosa (assembly GCA_963931875.1). NCBI lineage: Eukaryota > Metazoa > Arthropoda > Insecta > Diptera > Polleniidae > Pollenia > Pollenia griseotomentosa. The sequence goes on along the minus strand of OZ007563.1, from coordinate 38,766,415 downwards.
GTTATTAATTTTTAATTTTCGTCAACTTTCTAACTACAATTTTTAAGTAGTATGACTTGTATGATTATTATTTGAATAGTGTTTATTGAATAAAATTTTCTTATTGGTAGATCCACAAAGTGCTTAAACATGTTTTACAGTTGTTTTTTTATATTTATGTGGCTGTTGGAGTGTTTCCGTATATGTTTATCCTATTCAAATTCGAAAAAAATTACTAATATTTTGCTTTAACACTTTAAAAATAGAAACTACAAAACCGTTTTTCTTATCGTTTTATGGAAGGTGTCTTATGCAAATTTTTCTAAAATATTTTTTTTATTTTTCCTTTATTTTCGTTTATGATGTTCATAAGGTTATTGTATTTTATGGATGTTGTTAGTTTATTGTTGTTATATGGATTCTTTTATTTGTAATTCATTTATTCTTTAGACATACATATCATCGAACATTGATCAACACCAACATTCCATAGAACATTTTTGCTTAGTTATTGTATAGAAAATTACTTGTCGAACACACTACAAACGAAAAAGTTAACAAATTAAAATGTTATTGTTATGCTATAACCCAATTGGCAGGCAACGAGTCAAAACGACACTAAGAACTTTTTTAGGCAATCAAAAAATTTAGCAATTATTTGAATCATGTTCTCGGTTTACTACCGATTGTTTTGTTGTTTTCATGTCAAACGAACTTATAGGCACTACTGCCTGTTTTTAGAAAACGTAAACAAGTGAGTGAGTGAGAAATTATATTGAAAACAAAAACAAATTTTCTCAATCACTCACTTGTTTACGTTTTCTAAAAACAGGCAGTTAATGTCTTATCAATACATTAGTTAATGATTGATTTTTTTTGTTGTAGCAAGTAACGCGACCTGAAATATTGAAAGGGGTGTTGCTGAGTTGAAAATCATACGTCGTTGTTCGTTGAACTCTAGGTTGTTCCGGTGCGTAGACAGGGCTGCCAGATTTGACGATTTATCGTAATTTTGACGGGTTTTTTGTTCCGAAATTAGCAAAGTTGCTGATTTTTTTCTAAAAAGTGACGATTTTATTCAGTCTCCAAAAAAGAAAACTTTTAATGTTTTTATTTGTTTAGATATTAAGCAACACATTTTTGTGGCAACAAATTTTGTAAACAAGGCAGCTGAAATTTTTAAGTTGCATTTGTTAAAGTGATCAAGACCGTAAATTCGAGTATAGGGCCAAGTGAAATAATGAACCACTCTTTTTTAACTTAAAATACTCCTTATATAGAAAAAATGTGGACCAAATTCGATCGCCCTACCTCACATGGGCGCTTTTATGCCAAACTCTAGGTGAAAAAAATATTTATTTTTCTATAACTCGGTCGTTTATGAACCGATTTTGTTAATTTTCACTATTTCAATATTATGGAAGTTTAAAGCGGAATGATAAACTTATATATTTTGATTCTGATCTCGGAATAAATACATATGTTCATTTAATAAGTCCCTACCGAGCTAACATAGAAATTTTTATAAATTATTATTTCCAGAGTACAAAAACAACAATGTTACACTTTGTTTATCTTTCGGTAAATCATCATCAAATGAACCTTTTGCGACTCTCTGTATAAATCATATTTTCAACCATTATACGGCGGGCATGACTCATGTAGATTTCATAATACCTACATGAGTCTCATACGATTCTTGTCATGCTTTTTGAAAGACTCGTTTGATAATCTTAACCCACATCTCAAAATATTCTCATAACGATTAAAGTAAGCTTCTTTTCATTTTGTTACAGTTTTTTCCGTGTAAGACATCTTCTACGACTAAAAAATGCTCTTGTCGACGATAAAAATCGCTCTTCATGAGATTTTCTGCCTGTTTTTAGAAAACGTAAACAAGTGAGTGAGTGAAAAATTATATTGAAAACAACAATAAAAAACGAAAATTTGTTTTTGTTTTCAATATAATTTCTCACTCACTCAGTTGTTTACGTTTTCTAAAAATAGGCAGTTTAAATAGCTTTTACACGATACAAAGTGCTACCTGGGTATAAAGTTACATATGTATATGTTTTTTTTTTTTTTTTTTTTTTTTTTTTTTTTTTTTTTTTTTTTTTTTTTTTTTAATTAAATCGACAAAGTAAAACTCGAACAATAATTGTTAAAAAAAAAACTTAACTAAAGGTTGTCCGATTTTTTTCTCAGGAAATTAACGATTTTTTCACAAATTTTTCTGGCAGCCCTGTGCGTAGAACCGATGCCGTGGGAACGAGTTAATGATTGGTTGTATTGTTTGGTTATACCTACTAGAAACTAATTTTATTTAGGGCTTGCATTTAATCGCGATTATCGATAAATCTCAGTTTCGATTTTAAATTGCAAAAACCTTTTTAATAATGAATGATAGAATATGAATATCTTATAAAATTCGTTAAAAAAAAGTGACATTTATAAATATCACATAAAAATGGGCCATTTCGATATAACATTTCACTTAGTCCCCATTAAAATTAAAAATTTTTTTTTTAAATTTAAAATAGTTAATTAAAACACATGATTTTGATCAAATTTTAATTTCATTTTAATGCTTGGACCTTGCCATTACGCACGAAATACAATTATATTTAAATTCCCGTCCTTAGATTGGTTGCAGCCTTTTTAATCCTTTTGAAGTATTTTTTGATCACTTTTCTGTACATTTCGGGCGGTATCTCGAAGGTAACTTACGATTGTTGACTTTCAAATGCTCCACAAAAAAGTCTTAACGGCGCCAAACCGCATAATCTTGAAGGCCAACTGATATCGTTAAAACGTGAAATAAGCCGTACTGAAAACTTGTGTGGCTGACGGAACCGTCTTGTTGAAAGCACATATCGTCTAGTTCATAATGTTCAATAGCAGGCCGGCCCATGGATTACATTTCATTAATCATATTTTCCTTTTTTTTTTCTTTATTTAGTTGTTTGTTAATGGGTTAGGGGAATTGTCAAGTATACAAATTTATTTCATAAGCAATTCTATGAAACCAACTTGGGAATATAAGTTGCTACCAAAAAAAAATCTTTTTATTTCGATCTCCCAGAAAAAAGTTTTTTAGTGGTACAATTTTGGAGTCAATATCTCTTACTTGGGTAACCTATATTTAAGCCAGTTTTTTTTTATTATTTATCAACGAAGTGAAAATTTTATTTATATTTATCTAGCTTTTAAACGTTATTCTCAAAAAATTGTAACACAATGTGGAACACAAATGATTAATTTTTGTTTTATAAATTTATATTTCTTTTGATTTTTTAAGAAAATTTTCACAAATTTTAAGTAAGCGGATTCTGTGTCTTTTCTTAAAATTTGCCAGACCTATTGTATTACTGATATTTAATTTTTAAGTTGCAGTATGACAAACTCGTGCTTAGCTCTTGATATTAAAATAGAACCAGTCATTACACAATTGCACTTTCGTTCATTTAAGCAACCTTTATAAAAACTTGGTTCAACATCAGCATATTTCGCGGTCACTGCCTCGAGAATTTCATGTTATTTTTAATTTTGAGATGGCTACCTCAGATCTGATTTATTAAGGAAAATTGAATAATAGGTGACACTATGGCTGCAACAATAAAAAAAATACGCAATTCGCCTGGTACAACTTTACTAATCTGATCAAAACATCTAACTAAAACACAATGGGAATAAAAAAAGGGGAAAAAATTCCTTTTTGTTGTTTGCTAAATTTTATTTTATTTTTTCACTTTTCGCTTGCATATTTTTTTCGTTAAAAGAATTTTAACGAAAGCCAACATGAAAACATAAAAAATTTTTGACACTTGAATTTTTTGAATTGAATTTAATTCGCCTTGTGATTTATGATGTTTTGTACTGCTTTTTGACATTTCTTATCAAACAATACACGGCTCACATATTCAAATGCTCGCGACTGACCGAAGTTTGCGCATGAAGATGATCAAAGGTTTTTGCAGCTCAAAGCAAACAAAAGAAACAAGTTGAATAACAGCATACTTAATTAGAGATTACAGTTGTCCCTAACAATTTTTAAAAAGTGGCCAAATTGATAACTTACGGAACGAAAAATGCATACGCTCAGAAAAGTTAACTGAGAGTTAACATTTTAGAGCGGCAAATGAAAGTTGAAAATTGGTTAACTTAACCGCGAGATTTACTTTTATGCGAGATTACTTTTTCGTGATTCTACTGTACTTTTTTTTATCCACTGCAGCGACCGCATTTCCAATTTGTTAAATGATTAAAAATTTTTATTAAAATTTTTGTTTCCTTTTATGTATTTTTTTTACACTTTTGTATTTTTTTTACAAATAAATTTGCAAAATATTCGCTTGATTTTTGCGAATACGAATGTCATGAAATGCGAATACTCGGCTATACAAATACTAATATTCGTAAGATAACAAATAAATATCGCACTTCATCATAAAGAATGTTTAACTCTAAATTTGTATTTTTGCACTTTTTGGAAACAATCGACACGTTATATCCAATCCTTCCCGCTGTAAAAATATCGAGCTTTTCTGTCTACTTTTTGGCAACGAAATGGTTGGATTAAAAATCCTTTTGCATAAGACTTTAATATTAAATTCTAAATTGTTTTTCTTCTACTGAAATTTTATTTCAATTTAAGTTAATACCCTCTTTATGATCAAGTGCGATATGTATATTCTAGTTAACATAGAACGAATACAAGGTATAATTTGTTTTAATTGTTTCAAATCTAAAACAGTTTCTTGGTTAATTATTTGTGTACTATAAAAAAATAAAAAAAAACTTTTCTTCCAATGATGAGTAAGAACGGAAAAGAGCTATTGGTATTTTTTTCTTTATATAGGTTTGCTTGAATCATATATGTATCAATGAATTTGTTATTTGTGTTAGTAGATAACAAATAACTTTCGTCATTTACTTGGTGTATAAAAATTTTTATACACCTTTCCAATATATTGTATTCGATCAGTTGAGTTTTGCATTTGACTCCGTTAGACGGTTATTTGATTTTGCTGACAATATTCGAATTTGTTATTCAAGTGCTTAAACTAAGTGTCGCCACTATTTAATTAAAGATATCTTAGAATTGTTCGAAAGTTTTAAGAAAACAACAAAAATCAATATAAAAAATGGCTGATATTATGGATATTGAACATCATCAACATATGGAAGAATATAAGCAATTTCTGGATGAATTAATACCAAATGTAGGTGTTAAATATATTCAAAAAAATTTACATAAGAGTGATTTTTTCAGGAACCTTATCTGCTTATATGTATGTTTTCGAGTTATTGATTAGATACTGATATTTAAAATGTATATAAAATGTGTTAGGAGTATGAATTGAATAAAGTTATTTATTAAAAAAAAAGCACGGTGATGCAAAAGTAAAAAAAGAATAGTCTGTCAAGTGTGACTATTTGATACCCTATGCCACAGTATATACAGACAAATATTCGAGGGTGTACCCTATATAGAACCCATGCCTAATCATGGACTCTACAAAACAATTATGTTATGAGGTTAAGATTTCTATACGAATTCTTTGTGCCGAATATTATATAAAAACCAAACATTTTTGAGCCAAATTTGATCTAAATACCAACATAATAAGAGGGATAATAACCACAAACACTATTCCGGAGAAAAGTTTGTATGGGGACCATGTGAAATTATGAACCGATGCCCGAACCTCATTTTATAGAATTCGTCCTTATGACATTTTAGACAAATTTATTAAATTACCTTCAACATTGCACCCTGTCCTGCGCACAAGGTTACATGGACAGACAACCAGCCGGACGGCCGGACATTGTTAGATCGACTCAGAAAGTGATTCTTAGTCGATCGGTATACATACTTACATATGTGTTGTGGATATAAAAATTTATGCAGTGATTCTCATATTAAAAAATTTTGCTTGCTCCATCGATAACGAAACTATTTGAAATTTCTCTTGATTACTTTGTTGTTGTGAAATAACGGTTATATTGAAATAACAGTGGTCACACTTTTTCTTATTAAGCCCCCATACATTTCGTTCTTTTTAACCGCACGGGTTGTTGTTGTAACAGCATAAACAATATACAAAATTTAATCGGGGTTTCTGCCAGATCAAGTCCAAGGAATTCAGCTACTTTCACAGAATGGGTCAAAAGACTTCTTAGACATAGCGGAGTAGGACTGGCTGGACAAGTAAAAATTTGAGGGAGACAATCAAATATGTGGTGGTATCATAAGAACGTGGTAAGAGTTCTTAACATATGCTAGGCATGCGGTATGAACGTCACGGTCTATGTGGACGGCAAGGCCTGTTGCTGCATCCAGATCTTGGTTGTGCCAGCACGACGTTTTTTTTTTACGCGGCAGAATCATTTCAGCTATATGCGTGAATAGGCATGAATAAATGGATCCTATACATACTTCTGTATGCTCTCCTCGTATGTTCGTAGGTTCTGTCTGACATGCCTCGGGGGAGCCCCCAACTGTGTGATATCAAAGTTGGGATGAGTTCTACACTGACATCCCAGCATGACGTTGTGATCCTTGACTTGTAGATATCTAGAACCTTTGTCTTCTCATTCTATTTGAAGGCTTTCTGTGGCAGTCCTTAAGGCTGCGTTTCGGCAGATTTGAATATTTCTCAACTGAATATTTCTCCACCGAAACACTGATGTAGTACAATGTTTACCCAAACTTATCTCAATTTTAATTAGAAAAAAAAAACAAAATGTTTATTCAGAAAAATGTTATTCAAATCTTACCACAATTAACAATATTGTGATGAAGTTGTGATTTATTAATTTAAAAAACTCATACATTTTTATCTTATCTTTATTTAAATTGTGGGATAGGAATTGTTTCCCATAACTGAATGTTAAAGAACTCAACATTATCTTTAGTATGAAATAACTGGAAATGGAAACTTGTGTAACTTATCAGAAAATAATTTTTATAAAATAACAAACGATTATTAACGAAAATGTCATAGAAAATTTATTGTGTAAAATTAAAAATATTTTTATGAATGCGAGCATTACGTTTACAAATGCTTAATAAATTTATTTTTTTCCGAATAAAGTTTTCAATTAAAAATAAATGCTCAGTATAGGCAAAGTTTTGTAATAAGACAAACTGAAAGGATCGAGTTGAACTTTCATTAAATTTTCGAAATTCTTTCTGACTTTACGAACTTTGCTGGTAGTTAAGCTAAAAGTTAATTAGTCCAGTACATTTAGAAGTTTTTAAAATTTTTTTTAAATATATTATTTTTTAATGTTTAAAATATTGATAAACATCTTATTTCGGGTTTCAAAGATAATTTAAAATTTTTTCGGTTTTTTTTCAAGTTTTATCAAATTTTAAAATTGAAATTCGCAATATAAATAAGCTTTTAAGTTATCGTATAATTCCGGCTCTAAACAAACATTGCTTGTGTAAATAATTTTGAAAAAATAATAATACGTTTGTAAACTATTTTTAAAATATGGATTACATAGTACATATTTAACGAATTTTGTCTTTTTTTCTATAACCTTTACAGCTCATTTTCTTCGTGAAATTTTTTAAATTTCTTTTTATGTAGTAAAAGATTAGAGTTGTCAAATATTCGTATATTTTTAAAACCGGTTTTCTTTTCAGAAGGCGGGCCTTCTGAAAAAATCGGATTTTCGGTTTTGTAACTAAAAACCGGTTTCGAATAATCGGGTATTCGGTTTTTTTTTAAATTATTTATTTAATAAAAAAGTAGGACTGAAACGTATAATACTTGTTAGGTAGATGTAAATAGAAATCAATTTAAAAAAACCAAAAAATAAATTAGTTTTTATACCCACACCACAATAGTGGAAAAGGCATTATGCGTTTGTTCTGATGTGTGTAACACTAAAAAATATTGGTCCTAGACCCACCTCTTAGCATGCCGATCAATTGTCTGTCTATGTAAAGTTTAGGTCGCAATTTTGATAAAATTTAATACATTTTAATTGTCACAAGGACTATTGAAAATGGTGAATTGTTTCCGGAATAGTCTTTGTGCCCATAAACTTTCTTATTATGTTGGTAATTAGATTAAAGTTGACTCAAAAAATTTTTTCTGCAACATAAATCGTCTAAGGTTTTATAGAGGACAATACTGAAAAACACGTTCACTAATCATTGAGATTAGGTTAATTGTCAGTTATACCATGTAAAGCATATCTAATTTGGAAGATATTTTAGAAAATTTATCTTTGTAGTCAAAATCCTCTCTTAAGTCACTGTTATTAATTGTTTTTGACCTTTTAGCTGGGTTTTAAATTTTTTAAGGGAGCATTAAGCGGTTCTTCTATTACGGTTTACAGCTCAGCTCTAGTTCAGTTGAAATTTTGCAGTTTTTGAATTATGGTTTACAACTCTTTTTAATGCGGTTTACAAAAACATCAACAATTTACAACTCATCACTAGCAGTTGTTTTAATTTAACTCAACTAAGTTGAGTTGTACACCAGAAATCAAAGCCAGAACTGTCGCTTAACTCATACTGCTGGCAGTTATAAAAAAAAGTCTGTGTTGTAGAATTCTTTTTCAAGTTCAATAGCTTGGTACTGAAATGAATATGTTATGTAAGGTGACAACAATTAAAATACTGTTGTGAATAACGAAAGTGGTTACTAAAAAATGTCATCGAATGCAAGATAATTAAAAAACTAATATAAGAAAAAGTCGATTATTCCAGACCAAAAACCGATTTCTCGAAAACCGGCCTTTTTAAAAAACCGGCTTTAAAAAACCGAAAAAATAGCAAAAAAAAAATCGATTTTTCGAATACTTCGGAAATCGGTTTTGACCCAGATATGATGGGGACTAAGTTCTTATATATTTATGTCACATATACTCCAGATTTGTTTGCTATTGAAATTCACTGCCTCTAAATTTTTATACCCATCACCCATCAAGTAACAAGAAGGAACCTTGTATAAGGTGTTTTTCTTTTATTTTTAATTTTTTAGAATTGTTTGCGTATTTTTACACATATTAAACACATTCATGTACATCGCAGTTTATTAAACGATGTCCGTCTGTTTTTCTGTATATCTGGAGAACGAAAAGAGCAAAAGTTTCCAACTACATACAAGCATTTTGGTTATCAATAGTCAACATCTGAAAAAATGTAGGCGGGAATGGATAAGTGGGCGTAACACCAAATATTTTTTTTTATCTAAAGAACGGTTAGAGAAAAGTTGTCCAAATTTCGTACACATAGCTTGGTTATCAATACACAACCTTTCTAAAAATATGTAGGGTATTGGAGAAGTGGGCGTTGCAACTTCCGTACAAAGTCATTATTGATTTCTGTATATCTGGAGAACGGCAAGAGCCAAAGCTTCCAAATTTAGTACAAGCATCTTGGTAATCAAAATCAAATGGGCGTGACAGAAGTTAGATTTATTTATATCTAAAGACAGGTATTTATATAACTTTCTATACTTATCGCATCATGGTAAAAGGTACATAGGGTTCGGCATAGCCGAATATAGCACTCTTGTTTTTTCATTTACTTTGTGAAATCAAACAAATATATTTTAACCTCATTGTTGGGGTCCGTAGAAGTTGCTTGGAGTGAAACAAATTTTACCTCTTTCAACACCTGGGATAGGAGCAAGGTATATTTACACAAGGTAAACTCGTTGGCCCATATGTTTATCAGCTGTTTACCCCTAGTTGGAACCCAAACGTCAAATTTCGTGTATATGAGCCAAAATTTGTACATGTGTGCGTTAAATTGTTTTTGTTTTATATGAACACAATTTCGACAACTCGGTTCCTTTTATAGAGCAGCATGTTTATACTCCCAAATGAGTCTACCTTGTGTAAATATACCTTGGATAGGAGTATGTATCTAAATACTAAAAAGGCTTTGGTGTAATATATTTTTATATATTGAATAAAATTCTTTGTTTTGTTTGCTTTTTGAGTATAGATAATATTATAATTATAAATCGGCACATTCATAAGACATAACTTTTGCGCAAACGTTGAGTGTTTTTCATGTTTATTTATCTGTGGCATTTTGACAAAACAAATTTAAGAAGTTGAAAAAATTTTGGTAATCATATGAATTTTAATACAAAACACATTTTTGTTCACGTTTTTAAAAATTTTGTATTATAAAAGAATTTTTTCTTTAATATTGGTTTATTTTATTATTTAATAAAAATGATTTTTTCACCGAGTTTTTTTTAAACCTCTTTTACTATCTTATCTCGAGTTAAGATGTTTTATCCAAATGCCACAGATATGTTTATATATATTATTTGAACACTTCATTAATTTGCATTGATTGCATTGCATTCAGCTTTAAATTTTATCGCTTCGTAGTTTTATTATGAAAAGTGGACTAAGAATTTGTAGTTAAATTAAGAAGATGATAAATTAATAGGCCGTACGTGAATTTAATCGGCTATGGACAAATATTTCTGGATTTCGACGAACTAAAGGATTCGCCACTTAATTTAAATAGTTAGTTACTTTTGCTTGTAAAAAGTGAAGTAAGGGCACTTACTGGACTATTCAATGGGTATTGTGGTCTCAGATACCATTAGTTTATACATATAAAGTAATGTCACTAGTGCCGATTCAGTGAGATCCAACCGAAATGTATGTTCTATCATCTAGCAAAGTAATTGGCTTTGTACGTATCCTAGATCTGTTATGGTGAATGTCGTTTCCACAGTGTGGTAGCAATCAATACTAATACGAATGATTGATTTGCAATGCGAATTTGCATCCAGGACTACCAGAATAATGTTGGACCTCATGATTTTAAACTGGCAAAACATTTAATTTTCTTTAAATATTTAAATTCGCTTTTATTTACGTCAGAACACATTTTGTTGCTCTTAACCCATTTACGCCCGCTGTGCCAATTTGGGAACACTTCATTATTTCCGGCTTATGACAAAGTTTTTGACATTATTCAATAAACTAAAATTTCAGAAATTTCTATAACATCAAACTAATTTTTTTTTAAATTTTTTTTTTTTTTTTTAAGTGACCGTAGTGCCAATTTTGGTACACCTCTTTAAAAAAAAAAAAAATTTGGTTTTATTTTTTGTCCGGTAGTTTTTGTTTGGGCTTCAATGGGTTAATACACGCCAAAATAAATTTTTTGCGATATGCATTGTCTTGTAAAAAACATTCATTTTACATGTGTGATAACAAAATGTAAAAACCAAAACAATTTACTGTTTTAATTTATTCAAGGTAAATCAATGTCTACTTTTAAATAAAAATGTAAGTTACAGCAATTATCTCTATGTGGCCTTTGCTATAATTTTTTTGCTGTCTTAATTTTTTGGCCATTTAAATACACCTTAGGCAGGAATGGGTTAAAGCGTTTGCAAAAAAATATAATATATCTAAGTATTTTTGAAGTCAATTTACTTAAGCTAATTCAACAATTATTTTCAAAAATTCTTTTATATGTACCTACTTTACCAAAAACACTCTTATATTTACCATTGTCATTATATCGGCATTCTTTATAATTATTTTTTTTTTCTAGTAATTGTTTACATTTTAAAGACAATAAGAGTATTGTTGATTAAGTACTTTAAAAAGCTTTAGGAAACTGTAGGTTGTATAATAAGCAAACAACTACATAACAGGTTTTAATATTTTTTTGACAAAGATGATTACACTTTAGCGATAACCCGCTATTACTCATAAGATTTGTATAAAGGGTGGTCCAACCATAATGCACGATATTAATTGTGAGTCACACCTTAATGTCAAGTTTTTTGCCCAACTTAGACCCCTTTTATACTCGGCAAGTTAGTTGCGCAAGTCACTTGCCGACAACAACAAAGTCTGTACAAATTTTTTTTCTTTACCCCGACCTTACCGCTAACGTCTACAAACCAAGAGTTGCGCAAGAGACTTGCGCAAGTAACTTGCCAAGTGTGAAAGGGGTATTAATTTGATATTTCTTTGTTTCAGTGTTTGATAAATTCAACCATGAAGAGGTACACAATTTAGCAGCGCCTTAAGATTGTTGTTCTGAAATTTCAGCAAACCGGGTCTGTAGAGATGTGCTTGGTACGGTTTATGGGCTGGCGGCGTCATCGCGCCGTACTTTTTCGAAAATGAGGTCGGCCAAGCAGTTACCGTGAATGGTGTTCGCTATCGCGAGATGATAACGGACTTTTTGTGGCCAGAAATTAAGGATATGGACCTGGACGATATGTGGTTCCAACAGGATGGTGACACTTGTCACACAATTAACGAAACAATGGCTCTTTTGCGCGAGATATTTAATGACCGAGTTATCTCACGTCGTCAAGAACAATTCAAGAAATAAAGGATGAGATAAATTCGGCTTATAAACGACATTGAGTCTCAATTATGTCTCAGTCATTGAAAATATGGACCTTGGGATAGAGGTATGCCACCGAAGCCGTGGCGAGCATTTGGCCGATATTTTGTTTCACACATAATTGCCATAGATCCTTCTAAAATAATCAAAAATATCTTTGTTTTTTTTTATACAATTAACATCGTGCATTATAGTTGGACTAACGAAATTTATGTTGTCATTCCAAATCGATTTTTTATGTTGCTATTTATTAATGATATAATTGATACTTTAATATTTATTTGGCCAAAAGTGTATTAATTAACGAATCATTAAAGTATCCACAATAATGACTTAATAATAATATCATAGATACTATCCGACAGGTGGGTTTTAATGCTTTATTTGATTCATTTACAGGGGTATATGTAAATATGAATGAAATATGTATATAAATGACTCATTGTTACTAAATTGTTGTTTCTAATAGATGACTTAATTTATCAATAATTTATTCAAAAACAAACAAAAAAAAGCGTATGATATGAATAATTTGAATTTGAAAACATTCCGTTAAAGTTTTGACTTGGGTGCTAATTTTGTTTTTTTTTGTTTTTCTGTTTCCTTTTGCAGATTGACGCCAACAAAGATGGTTTCATTGACCTTAGTGAACTTAAAGAAGCTCTTGATCAGGTCGGCTTTAAATTGCCAGGCTATCAGGTACGTGAGATGATTGATGAATTTCAAAACAAACAACGTACTTCTCACCAAGGAAAATTGAATTTGGAAGAATTTGAAAACCTTTGCTTGGATCTGAAGTCAAAAGATGTGGCTAGTACCTTCAAAGCAGTGGTGTCAAAAAAAGAAAATCTCGAAACGTTAGGTGGCATGTCTAGTATCTCGTCAGAGGGTACCACACATTCTGTGCGTCTCGAAGAACAGTTGGCTTTCTCAGATTGGATAAATTCTAATTTGGGCCATGATCAAGATTTGAAACACTTGTTGCCTATAGACAATGAAGGCAAACGGTTGTATCAGTCCATTAAGGATGGTATTTTATTGTGTAAAATCATTAATCATTCATGCCCTGATACCATTGACGAAAGAGCCATCAATAAAAAGAACCTTACCGTTTATCGCGAGTTTGAAAACTTGACATTAGCCTTGGTGTCATCACAAGCTATAGGCTGTAATATAGTTAATATTGATGCTCACGATTTGGCTAAAGGCAAGCCACATTTAGTGTTGGGTTTGTTGTGGCAAATTATTCGTATTGGTCTCTTCAGTCACATCACCTTAGATAGTTGTCCTGGCTTAGCAGGCCTTTTGTTCGATGATGAACGTCTTGAGGACTTAATGAAATTATCTCCAGAGGCCATATTGCTACGTTGGGTTAATCATCATTTGGAACGGGCTGGCATTCAGCGTCGTTGCACCAACTTCCAATCAGACATTGTGGATTCGGAAATATATTCACATTTGTTGAAACAAATTGCTGGCAATGATGCAGATGTCAATTTGGATGCATTACGCGAAACTGATTTAACATCTAGAGCCGAAGTTATGTTGCAACAAGCAGCCAAATTAAACTGTCGCAGCTTCTTGACACCACAGGACGTAGTCAATGGAGTCTACAAGTTAAATTTGGCCTTTGTTGCTAATCTGTTCAACAATCATCCCGGTCTGGATAAACCAGAACAAGTTGAAGGTCTTCAGGCAATTGAAGAGACTCGCGAAGAGAAAAGTAAGTTAAATAAATAATCTTCTATGAAATTATTTTGATATAAATTTATTTAAAACTTATTAGCTTATCGTAACTGGATGAACTCCATGGGTGTTAGCCCCCATGTCAATTGGTTGTACTCTGATTTAGCTGATGGTTTGGTAATTTTTCAATTGTTCGATATCATTAGACCAGGCATTGTAAGCTGGAATCGAGTACACAAGCGATTTACTCCATTGCGTAAATTCATGGAAAAATTGGAAAATTGCAATTATGCTGTTGAACTGGGCAAACAGTTAAAATTCTCTTTAGTTGGTATTGCTGGTCAAGATTTAAATGATGGCAATGCCACCTTAACTTTGGGTAAGTTGTTTGTTCAAACATTTATAATTTAAGAACAATTATTTTTATTTTTTATGTATTGTTATAGCTTTAATTTGGCAATTGATGCGGGCTTATACTCTATCCATTCTTTCTCGCTTGGCCAACTCCGGAAATCCAATTGTAGAAAAAGAAATTGTACAGTGGGTCAACAAAAAATTATCTGAAGCTGGCAAACAATCAACTTTAAAGAACTTTAATGATCCTGCAATTGCTGATGCTAAAATTGTTATTGATCTAGTTGATGCCCTTAAGACCGGCAGTATAAATTATGAATTAGTGAAAACAAGTGGAACAGAAGAGGTAAATTTGTTGTATTATTAAACACTAGAAGATTTTTTTGTTTTTTTTCTCAATTATTTTTTTTTTTTAATTTTGCATTTACAATCAACTAAATTAATACTAAATATTAAATCCTTTCAGGATAATTTGGCTAATGCCAAATACGCCATATCAATGGCACGTAAGATTGGTGCACGTGTCTATGCTTTACCCGAGGATATTACGGAGGTGAAACCCAAGATGGTTATGACTGTATTCGCCTGTATGATGGCCTTGGATTATATACCCAATATGGATAGTGTGGAAAATCAAAATAATATTAACAACAGCAACTAATATGCCAAATATTAACAACGACAAATAATCATAATAACTAACACACACCACCACCACAAAATATAAATAGAAAAAGATAAACAGTCATAAACAATTTATTGAATGGAAATGAATTGATAACAAACAGATAAAAAATAAAGAAATCCCAAAAATTTGCCACGAAATTAAGGAATACTGACACTTTATTTTTTTTTTATATTAAACAAATTAAACATTTTATTTGCTAGCGAATAAATGAAATTATAACAACAAACAAAAAGCAACAACGCCAATTAAGTAATTATGTATTTATATATATTTTTTAGAAGCTTGTAATTTATACAAATTTTTATGATGTTAAATTAAAGCTTTAAGGTGATAATTTAACGTTACTTTTGTAATCATGTTTTTTTAATTGACTTGATTTATTTTTTTTTTTTTATTTTATTTAATTTAATTTTTTATTATATTTTAAAGTAACTATTTTGTTGAATTTAAAATTTTTAATGCTTTTTATGTAGAAACACAAACAAAAATTTAAACAACCTTATTTTATAAATAAAGGTTAAGCTTATGGAAAATAAAAACACATATAAAAAAACGAACATTTAATTGTATCATGTACTATATGTTTTTAGTTATGAACGATAAAAGTATAAAGTATAAAGTTAACTGCATTTACATAAAATAAAAATATATTTTTAATATAAAAACATTTTTCTTACACGTACATACATATAATTAAAATAAAACAAAAGAAAAGAAAACAAATAATAATAAATTGGCATATTTCTATTAGAGTATGATTGAATATGGATACAGTTCCTTCTCCACTTTGAGAGTTTTGAAAAATATTGAGTGAGTTAATAATTTAAAAATACAAAGAGAAAAAACGAAGCAGAGAAGGGAGAATATGGACATTTTAGCACAAATCATTAACGATTAAATTTTTGTAGTATTTTTACGCACATTACTTGTTAATCAAACACTATACTTTAAAAAAATTGACGGATTTATTCAGGCCTGGAGTCTAATCAGCGCATTCGATATCGAGGAAACTATCGTATCGAGTAAACTATCGTATATATCTGCATACGATAGACACTGACTTATCGAATAAAAACTTGAGAGGTGTGATGTCTTTGGCTACTCGATATCGAATGCTATCATCTCAAATTACGATACATTCCATTCGGTATCGAGTGTCATGCTACCCCTGTTACTGAAATCAATTGCGATCGAAAATGGAAGTAATTCCTTATTTTGTTTCTCCAAAAAACGAAAACTTTTTTAAAGAAGCTAAAACAAATTCGATAACAAATGTGTAACAGGCCTGATTATTATAGTATGTATCTCTTTCATACTTTTTCAAGTGGACTGACAGAGGAAAACTTTATTTTAAATCTCTTGTCCATGCTCTAGAAATCGAATTCGAGTGAAATTTAAATCGAAGAACGGACCTGTTCGGAAATACATCACTGCGCTGCATCTGATGCGCAGCACGTCCGTAAAGCGTGGTGCAGACTTTCGAACATGAATGACAGTTTTGCCCAAATGTTTGCTTGCTCGATAGTGTTAATTTTCGTCAGTCAAATCTCAACCGCAAATGAATTTCTGGTTGGATGTTGACTGATAAGCTTTTTGACTGTCATTCAAGTTCGATAGTGTGTACCCGCTTTAAAAGCATCATAGCAAGCGTCAGCTGTTCGAAAATTTATAACAGAAGTAAATGATGCGCAAACAAATCTAAAATACGCATCACAAAAATAGCTAATACATATTGTGTTCAAAAATATAACTAAACTGCGCAGCAAACAAGCATCAGCTTATTTGCATGGGCAGTGCAAACTAATCACAGATGCAGCGCAATGATGCATTTCCGAAATTTCCCCAATTTTGTAAACTATCCTGTTTTAAAAGTTCCCTTTTTTAGACATCATACTTAGCCAAAACTAGTTTTGAAATCATGAAAAAATATGATTATTTTTAAAAAAATTGAATTGAAAACATCCATTGATTTAAATTTCACTTAATTGCGATTTCGAGAACATTGCGACGGTACATTTTGGTACCTGGTTATTGCAAGCTATCTAATTTGTTTACTTTTTTACCCGTTAATGGAAATTTTGCCTTTAAAAATAATTGCAATGAATGACTTAGGGATTGATTACGTTTTCAGCATTTTCTTCAAGTAAATACTAAAACTGACTTTAAAATTAATCGTTGATCCAGAATAGATTTATATTCCTGGTCTAGTTCAAAAACTCTAAATTATTAATATTAACCTTATTTTCTTAAGCACTTCCCCTTTACTTTACAAACATATTTTCGTTAAAATTTATAGGAAAAAATGTCTTAACTATGGCAAAAAAGTACAAAGTATAGTCGAAGGAATTTTGTTCTCAATATTAAAACCCATATAACGGCAAACAAAAGAAAATTAGGATAAAAATTAACACAAGCGTCAAAAATCAAATCAATTAATTTGACATTACATGGGGAAATAATGACAACTCTCTACCTAATGAACCTACCTTGTACTTATTATACCATGGTCTAACTCATAGTTTGAAGAACAGTAATGCTAAATACTATTCCTGAACTGTTTAATTTTCCAAGTTCAACAAAAATGTAATTTTTTACTTATACATGTTTCATATCTTATAGATTTTATAATAAAAAAAGCTTAAGAATTTTAAAAAGCCGTAGTGCCATGGAAATTGATTTTTTTTATAGAAACAAAAAGCGGAAAAATTAAATTGCAAGCGTTTAAATGGAATACGCAAAATGTGTAATGTGCAATAATAATTAAAACATAAAAGAAAAATTAAGGAAATACATTTTAATATCATTAACGAATTTTATTTTTGTAATCATACTTTTAAGCTTAGCCGTGACAGAAAAAAATGAAGAAGATTAAACAATTTTTAAATTGTGTACTAATTTATATATTTTAATAATTAAATAATTTTATTATTATTTTTGAATAAGTTTAAAATCTAAAATGTATCTGTATCTACATTGTGTATAAAATATATAAAAAAATGATGATAAATAAAAATGCGTAAACATTTTCAAATAAACTTATCTTTCATTTTCGTTAATTCCTTTAAGAAGAAAATGTTTTTGTATTAATGGCTTTTCCAAAACATTTGTTTGATTATTTGCTTCTTTTGTATTATGTGGAGTATTTTCATAGGAAAATGAAATTGTTCTTTTGTAAATTCGTTGATGAGACTTCTGCAGTTTCTTCTTGCCGTCTTCGGTTTGCTCATTAGGCAGTTCTTCTGCATAACATTTTGTTACTTTTTCGCCTTTACTATTTTCGCAATAATAACAATCTTTTGTTTTAAATATCTTCATTGTACACGAAGAAGTGTCATTTGGTTTATTGCCAGTGCGTTTAATTGGTTTTCTGAAGGAAACGTTAGATTTTGCAGTGGGAAAATCTTGAGTCGCATCTTCCTCTTCGCTAGTTTTTGGTGTTGCACGGTATTTACGGTAGTTTTTTTGTTTCTCAAATTTATAATTTAACGGTTTAGTTTCTTTATTGTAGGAACAACTTTCGGAGTTTTCACCATTTCGGGGGTCTTTACATATCAAACAATTTTGCTGGCCTCTAACAATTCGTTTACATTTTTCGGCATTAGCAGATTTCTTACTGGCCTCGCTTATAGGTTCATAAGTTTCGCTAGAATCTAATTCTTCCCCACTATTTGTCTGCGCATCATGTTGTTCATTGCTTAAATTTTCAGCGCTCTCACTAGCCGATAGGGCATCAGTTACGGAATCATTAAAATATTTTTTTACAAATTCATCATAAGCTTTATCATAATCGTAGGGTGCTTTATACTCTGAACTTTCAGAAGATCCTTCACCTATTCTCCTTTGCAAAACAGATTTATGGGTATTTATTTCTTCCAATTGTACAGGTTGTAGTAATTCATGAGTAGTTGAAGTAATCGCATCCAAGGATCTTAAAAGTTCTCCAGGTTTTGCATCATTCCAAAAACTATTCAACGAGTCTTGTTGTTGAGGTTTTGCATAAGCCAAGTTGAAATAGCAAAGCAGTGTTAATATTGTTCCCTTAGCTGTCATCGTTGTTAAATCTTTTCTTTACTATTGCTTTAATTCACAGATGTCAATGCATTTATAGAGCTACATATCTTATTACAATGTTAAGCGAAGCATTAAAATATTTACATTGTTACAGTTTTGTTTAACCACAAATTTCGTTATGTATACAGTTAAAGGTATTAAAACATAGTGAGCGGAAACTTAAGTTTAGGAAATAATCCGCGGAATGAATTAGTTTTTCCATTAACATTACTGACCAACATTTTTTGTGCACTTTGAAGCATTTTTTCAAAAACAAATGCATTAATAGTTTATAATTTCCTGTTATCTTAAGTTCATGTTAAATAAAAAATAAGTATTGCAAAATTTAGAAGATAAATTTATATTAAACAGGAAAATATTTCAGACTTCAACTGTTCAGAAAACACAGATTAAAAAAAAATCTTGCAAGATTATAGTAAAATTTTCATCAGGAAATGTTTGAGATTGGCAGTCTGCCCTATAGTTCACATTCTAAACATCTTAAGATTTTTTTTTTTAGAATTTTCAAAAAGAAATAGGATTCGATTAAATCAACGAAGCAGCTCTAAAAATGGACAAATGTACTAATATTATCATGAAAGTCGTCGACTTGTAAAAACCTTGTTGTTGATTGGGAATATACTTACTTAATTTCTTAACACTCGTAAAACTGCTCTGAGTGGAGCAGCAGCTCGCTCTCTTTGTCATTATTTCTTAAGGACAAACCGGTCGTTCGTGTTTGCCTGCTTTTCGTGACCCCGCATTGGTTCGTGGTTCGGCGTCGCATAACTGTACCGAGTTGACAGTTTTTGCGGTTGTTCAACATTAACTATATGCAACCGGATTCTGGAAGCTTTCGCCTTCCTATACGAAGGTTAAGGTCGAACGAGGACTTGTGGTTGAAGCTCCAAAAGGTGTGTAATACCCTGGCATTATAACTTAAATAGTTCGCCAAAAACTTTATTTTTAAGTAAAATAAAAAAAAATACTTAAATTTGGACCCTGCGTAGGAAAATGTAAAAGGCAAACCTTACGTTCAGCAAAAATAAAAGTTTTTTTTCGAAACCTCCTTGCAAAATTACTTTATATTAGAGGGTGTAAGGTGCTCTTTTTCCTTGTAAGGTGGTACGCTCTAATGTACACCGGATAATATATCCCCTTTTTAGCCATTTTGTCCCATAATAATCTACCATACTCAAATGTACTCTATTTGCTTGTTTTGGTCCTTTAAGTTAAAAATTATACTCTCGTGATATTTTAAGTATAAAAATAAATTTTTCAAATTTTGTAGTCTAATGGCCAATTTCACCAAGTTCAGTTAAAACTAACTATTTAACTTTCACTTAACAATAGGTTTTTTACAGTTATAACTGATAGTTAATTTAAACTAAACTTTGTGAAATTGGCCGTAAATGGGTTTAAATAAAATGTACCTAAAATTCCATGTTTTACCCACTTTTACTCATTAAAGGACCGATTTTCAAAATTTACTTTTTGTGACGTGAGGCAGCAGCAATAAAAATTTATAGATAAAAAAAATCGGTTCCAGTTTAGGAAAAATATTTCCTATAATAACGGTTTAGCCGCTTGGGCGTGTTACTACAAATATTTCTCTATATACGCACAAAGAAGGTATGTTTATTGAAGTGTATATAACTTATAATTTAAAAAGCTTTTTTACAAACGTAAGTTAAAGGTGTTCTTATTTGTATGGCCAAATTTAAAATTGTTTTGATTCCAGTTCGCCGGGCAGATTTTTGCTCCTTTATATTAAAAAAGTATAGAAGTAACATTTGGAGAGAACCCAATAACGTTTAGTGGACATATTTTATTAATATGTGCAATAAAGGTGTTCCGGGTCCACTAAACGTTATCGGATCCGCTCCAAGTTTTAGTTCATTACTTTTAAATTTGGCCATACAAATAAGAACACCTTAATTGTACATATTCAGAACATATTTAAGTAACATAGTACACACCTATACATATTAACAGGTGTTTAAGCACTATACAATTTTTAAATTGGTTTGTAATAAATCAATGCGATAAAATTTTTTCTAATACTTTATTTGGGAACATATATCAAATCCATGTTTTTTTTAAACTAACATCCAATTCCAATAATTTTTGTACATACCAAAAAGATTAAACTAATAAATTGCACACCGAAAAAAATACAAAATAATAGAAGCATACATTTTGCATAAATAAAAACAAAATTGAAATAATAAGACAACTAAAAATTATACCAATACTAGGAAGTAACTTGCGT
The DNA here is from genome assembly GCA_963931875.1 of Pollenia griseotomentosa. Classification (NCBI taxonomy): domain Eukaryota; kingdom Metazoa; phylum Arthropoda; class Insecta; order Diptera; family Polleniidae; genus Pollenia; species Pollenia griseotomentosa. The sequence goes on along the minus strand of OZ007563.1, from coordinate 38,745,016 downwards.
ATTGTAAAATCCACTGATCTGAATATGATTCGACATTTGAGGTGATTTAGCAGAAACTTTTTGTCTCATGTTACGCATTTCTCGACGTTTGTCCCGAATTAATTGTTTGGCCTGTTCTGTATCCATTTCTTCCCAATCGCCAGAGTTTTCGTCAACCCAATCTTCTAGCTCAGCCTAAAGAAAATAAAGATGAAAATTAATTCAAAATTACATATGTATTTTATTAGTATGTAATTACATTTAATGCAATAGGCACATCTGTCTTGGCCTCTAGACGTGAAAAATTGGTCTGAGTTTGGGTATCGTCTCCCAAATAATATTTTAGTTGAGGTTTTATAACAGGTGTCAATTCCTAGTTACGTAAAATAAATTTATTAATATTTTACAACATTTATTAAATAAACACATACTTTAAAAAAATCTGGTTCTTTTTCTTCAGTTTGAGGCGTTGGAGGTTTAGCAATTTGCTGCCGATATTGTTCAATATGTTCCTCAACGGTGCGTGGACTATCATCCCAAGAGTTCCAGTCTCTTTCAGGAACCTACGTGTAATAGTTTAGATATAGTGTAACGAAGAAAGCCCTTTGTTGTACAGAAAACTTACCACGACTTTGGAAATTCGTTGCGACGACGACATATTTGGTTCTACCACAACATTTGTCATGGGCTCTGAATAACTTGGCTTACGTTTTCGGGAAAAGCAACATAATGCACGTCGTAATAAGCCCAGAATGCTCAATATGAGCAATTTAATTTGTTGAAAAACCATTTAATTTAAAGAATTTATTAAGAAACACAAAATATTTTCTCTAAAATTAAATTGATTTGTTGACATTTGTAAAACAAATAACTATCTGTCACGACGAACTGTCAATGTATAACAGTACGGTTAAACATTAAAAGAAAAGTAAACAGTACGCAGGGTAATATAATTTAGTAGTATAGAACAGTTAAACTTTATTTTCAAAATACGGCTATTTAAGTAACCACTATTATTTGACTTTAATTTTAAAAATACATTTTTTTGTTAAGTCTTAATTACATTGGTGTTGTATCTACAGTGGCATTAATTTTTGTACGTCTGCGAAATTTAACAAATATTACTTCTATAATCCAGGGAAACGCACACAAACCCATGAAGAAATTAAGACAGTGAAATGTTAATACATAGTCTTGTGTCTTATCACGCAGATAGCCAACAACAGGACCTATAGCAAACATAATATTACCCTGTAAAAACATAAAAAGGCCATAGCCACTAGCAAATCTGAAAAAATAAAATATTTAGAATATCAATATTTAGCACAGTTAACATACAATTAATTAGTCCCAATTTACACTAGGGACATTTCTTGCCGGACAGACGAAGTTTGATGGCAAGGGGTCGAAAAGGTAGAGTGTGTAGTACATGACTTTCTGTCCGGAAATTTTTTTATTTCTCTTTCTTACTTTTCGTAGTTTACATCTTGTTGCTTTATATTATTTTTCTGTCTGACTTCATATGTAAACGCTTCAGGTAAGATTAAAAGAGAATTCAAAAAATGTCCGGTAAGAAATGTCCCTGGTGTAAATTTGGACTTATGTACCTTTCCTTTGGCAAATATTCAGCAAATATTAGTGGTAGCGGTACGTGTATCCAAGTACGTAAAAATCCCATTACAGCAGTTATAATTGACATACTTTTAAAATCAAAAGCATTTAGAAAGACTGAAAGATTTATTATGTGTACATTTATTAAATTACAGTTCTTAGAGATTTTTATTTACTTAAAAATATTCTGAAAAACAATATAGTTAAATACTATATTTTTTTATTAAAGTAATAAAATTCTATGGCGTTTGTTTAGTTATTACTGTTACCATATCTTTAAAATGTTATATGTGGGTTATTATATATTATATTAATCCGTTCAAAGTACTATTTTTTTTTTCAATAATTCTGTAGCAAGAAAGAAACCTTGCTTAAGTCCATTTTTTTTAGCATTGTAGGAGAGCAATTTTAAACTTTAGAAATGAATTTTGAAAATTTACTCTACTATTCTACTTAATATAATTATTACTTCTCTGTGGTTGTAGTTTTTTTGAGTTTATATAAATAATAAGTAATTTTGCTATAACTTTCTGAAAAATCGTATAAAATAATTGAAACCCTGCCCATGTGTACTTTTGATCGCGAAGACCACAAGAGTGCGATTAACTTATATTAAGCCTGAGCCAATTTAAGTACATTTTACTTTTTGCCACAAATTTGTTTAAGAATGTTAGCCTATTTCCGATGTGCATAAGAATTCTTTCTTTCGATAAGTTACATTTAAAACAAAAACAAATTCTAAAAACATCGATTAAACTAATTTTTTTCTTTTCATCATTTTAAAATATTATTTTTTAGTATATTTTGTTTAAGGTGCCATTAATTTTTTTTAATTAAAAAAAAAAAAAACTAAATTAAATTTTAAGCAAAACATGCGTTCTTTTTTTCATTATCTTAAAAAAATTGTAAAATTGAAAAATTGTTTGTAAATGGGAATAGAAAAATTTTAAAATTTCGATTTTGCGATTGAAAAAACCTGCCAACGAATTTTTATACCCTCCACAACTAGTTGGTATACAAGTTTTTCATTTAGTGTGAAATTTTTTTTATATTCATCTTAGAACCCATAAGGTGGTATATATATTCTGGATCCCTCAGTAATTTTTAGTCAATTATGCCACATCTGTTCGTCTGTCGGAAAGCATTCACATACGCGTTTTAGTCTGTCGCTGTTATATATGACTAGAAATCACACTGTCAAATTTCGAGAAGATCGGCTCATAATTTACCATAAGTCCATAAAAATCCCTCTCTCGAAAAACAATTTAGTTCTTCTAAAACCGTAACGAATAATGCAATTGTTATACATTTTGGTCTGTCGCAGTTTTATATGACTAGAAATCACACTGTCAGGTCTCGTAAAGATCGGTCAATCATTTGCCAGAGGTCCCATGCTAAGACAAAGCCTGAAATGTTCTATATGACAAAGATTCGAAGATTTCGAATATAGCACTCTAACTTATTTTAAATAAGTTTCAGTATAAAAAATAATTTAACTACATAAGTATTTACCAAAGAAATTGTTCTTCAATAAAAAAATATTTATATCAACTTTGCACTGTTTTTCTTTTGGACAAGTTTTAAAAATGTTTAAAATTGTTAATACGCAAGGTGCACAGTTAAAACGTATATTTTTTTCGAAATTTTATATTAGAACTTTTGGAATACCTAGTTCGAATATTAATTAGCAATAAATTATTTAGTTGATTAGGATTTTCCGAATAAGCACTTTCTTAATTCAAAAATAACTTACCAAATCTTGATAAAACGGTAAAAAATGATCCCGCCAAATAGATGTATCTAGAAGGCACTTGTATAAATACCGCTAAAAACGCTAAAAATATGCGAGAAACCAAATCTGCGGCTGCCCCTATTGCAATAATATTGGCGGTGTCTGGCTAAAATAATGCAAAATTGCTTAGTTAACAAAATATGTATATCATAATGTATTTTTATTATAATCATTTTAAGCACACACCTTATCAAATCCCAATTCAAACATATACAATGGTTGCAACGTAAAGAATGCAATATCCGAGTACAAAGCAAATGAAATACCTAAGACTATGTTCACATAAATGGGTTTCTTCAAAAGAGTTAAATCTAAAAAGTCCACAATAATTTGAAATATTGAGCGACCATCTTTGCCACATGTCTGACATTCCTTAATCTCCGCGATTATGGTGGAAGCTCTACGAGAACCAATAACATTTGACATTTCTGGTGAGGCATCCGATACAACTATAGGGCCAGTCCAGTTCCCAAGACTCGTTATACTTGAAGAACGACTAGAAATTTTATTCAACATTTCGCTAGAAAGTTTTTGAGAACTTTTTCTGTTGTGCATTAGGGGCGAAAGATGATCGGAGTCATCATTATGAGAGTTATTTATATTTAATATTTCCTCTTCAGGTCTATCTTCATATTGCAAAGTTATTTTTTTCGGAGTAACCGTTGACAGTTGCAAGTTATTATCATTTGCTTGACCTTCTTCATCTTCTATGAGAACTTTACGCATGTGCCACTCTACAGGTTGCATTAATAACATGCCCAATAACGCATGGGAATTTATGGCCGCTAAGACCATTAAACAACCTCTGAAACCATATGTCTCCAATAGTTTTTGCATTAACACCGGGTAGAACATAGAGCCAACACCAATTAACGACTGGGCAAAACTCATCCACATAATACGTTTCTTGACGAAATAATTATTAAAGGTAGTGTAGGAGGTGGGTACCATTAGGCCAAAACCAACGCCTTGTATAAGACTAAAAGCTAGTAGAAGTGTAAAGGTAGAGGTAACAAATATTTGCAAAAGGCAACCAAAAAAATACAAAGTTCCTCCAAACAAACCGACAGGACGCAATCCAAAACGATTGAATAAAGATCCCGAAAATAAACCTGCAAAACTGAATGAACAGAAAAAGGCACTTGTTATAAAACCAATAGCACTCGTTTCGGCTCCTATGCTCTTTAGAAAATCACCAAAAACCAAACCAAATGAAGGTAACGCTGCTAAGCCGCTAATCTGTAAGATTTTGTTATATAAATTTTAATAATTGTATTTTGATTTTAATACATACAAATGGCATGGACATGCCTATGCACACTAGTATTCCCCAACCTCCATCTGGAGGTTCTAGACGAGTTTTCGCTTTCATTTTTATTTCTTAAATTAAATTCACGTTTATAATTGAAAGAGTAAAATTTAAGTGAATAATAACGTTTTTAAAGTTTATAATTTGGCCCAATCTTAAAATAAGATAGTACAGTAGCATCTTTTATTTTTTAACTAGGTGCCAAAAGATAACAAAGATAAGATTTAGTTATAACACCTGATATAGTAGATCTTCGCATACTTATATGCACATAGATGTTAACATATATAATAAATTTAAGGTAAGTTTTTATAAGCACACACAGTATTTAAATATGCAAGCAAAAAAGCTCAAAAAAAGAAACAGAGAAATAAGCTCAAAGTTATGCAAAGAAAAGCATAAATATGCATTAGGGTGGGCCGATTTGTAAGGACAACAAATTGACTATATTGTGTCACCAATTTTTCGAAAGCTTTTGGCATGAAGAAAAAAAGGTTCGCTACGACATATCAAAAAAATCATTTTCAAGCCGCCCAAATTTCAATTTTTTGACTCTCTCAACTCTTATTTTTAAGGTTTTCTTTAGAGATAATAAAAAAAATCGGCTGAATTAATTTTTTTTTAATACATCCCAGCAAAAACTTAACTTACAATCCAACTTTTAATGACTTCCTGAACTCATTACTTTGTAGCTTTATTCGCCACTTTTTGGATTATTAGTTATATATTAAATAATGACTTTATTTTTATATCTTAAATAAGTCATAATTATACATTATAAAAAAAATTAATATTATGATACGATTTTAAATAATTATTCAAATCAATTTACAGTATATTGCGTTATTATTTGCTAGACAATATAATTTTAACAATAATTTTGATGTGAAATCCATGGAAAATCCAAAAATCAATCAAATGTATGTAACTATGTACATAAATATAATCCAAAATTACCCCCACAGTATATTTTTGTTTTTAGAAGTCTAGTAGCTATATCGATCTTAAACGATGTTTTTTAACAACATAACATTTACATTACACACATTTGTATTACAGTGTTAGAGCTATAAATGATTTTGGGCAGCCAAAACTCTCTTTATTAAATGTTTTCTCATATTCTGGCTATATTTAACCATTTAAGAGGTACTGAATTAAAAAGAGAGTTTAAAGTCAAATTAGGACCAGTCTCATATACTTTTAGCATCAAGGTTAGAGTAGGAGTCCGAGTTGGAGTCGAAGTCGTACTTAAAAAATTTCAGCGGATGAATTAGGAGTTAGAACTACTTCTTGACGACTCCACAGCCCTGGAAAAAAAGTATATGGTTATTTCTTTTAGTAAATTTTGGACTGAATACATAAATATTTTTATACTTTAATATTTATTTACTGAATAGGCCTAACAGTAAGTAGTAAATAATCTTTAAACCAAAAGTTAGTCCCACCCTAGTAGAACAATACTGTTTGGTCGGTCCCCGACCTAGCGTGGTGGAGGATCGGCTTTTCGAATCCTTATTTTGCATGGATTTTACGAAATCTATTTTTTACCGCTGGCATTTCTAAGTCACAATTTTTTTTTTTATTTCAGCTCTCCATGGTTCAACGAATTTTCGATTGTGGAATTGCTAGCCGTTCTCTATAATTGGATACCATATGACCAAATTGGTTTCAAAATGGTTTTATACAGGATGAGTTTAAAGTCTTGGCTAAGTTTAGATTTTTACTAAAAAACCAGTGGAATCTAGAGGCTGTTAACTTAAAGTGAAGTCTCTTGGTTTCTATATGCCGACACCAAGTCAGCCGTCTATCCAAATGTATACAAAGGTATGCATCAAACTCAGACTCATAATATATCAAGTGTGACAGGTGTGAAATTTCCTCTTCTGTGTGTAAACTTAACTTTCCTACAAGAAGAGAATGAGCGAGTTGTCACTTTTTTCACGTTGGTGTTAAGAAAATGATAGAATGAAATGACCGAAATCAAGTTTTCTGTCATTTCTTTCTATCATTTTCTTAACACCAACGCGAAAAAAGTGACTACTCGCTCATTCACATGGCGTTTACATTTGCCAGTACTGGCAAGACAGTAGCAATTCATTCAAACTTTTTCACTAATACATAAACACTTTTACAGCTATTTTGTTTTTGCATTGTTTTGCCAACTAATATGTATATGCTTACTGTCTTGCCAGTACTGACAAATGTAAACGCTGTGTCACTTCTTGTAGGGTGGTTTACTTTTTAACTCGTTTGTCCGATTTCTCCAATTTTCTAACTAATTTTTCACTTGACTAAGAAAGTCGTTAAGTTGACGAGAAGAAACTTGCGAGTTCACATGCGAACTTAGAATAGCTGAAAATGTGAAAATTATAAGTATCGCAAATAGGCCAAAGAACAGTTTCCTGTGTACCAGCATTGATCTTATATTCTCTTGTTACATATTATTTGCGCAGCACTGCGTGCCCAGGTTCCATCAGCTTTCCTAAATATATATGTATGTTACACATTTAAATATATATATTATCGTAATTTAAATTAAAATTTAAAGTTATATATAATATGAACATTGAATAACAAAATTTTATTGCGAAAGATATTTATACAGAAACTTATTATTTTACAACTGTGAAACATTTAAATGTTTTATGACTATTATCTTATTACCACTTCTGCTACAAATAATAAGATAACATAAAATACGTCTGAAATAATTTATCTTTACAGAAATTTAAGTATATCGGGTGTTTTTTTTAAAGGCGGAGACTTTAAAATTAGCAACATCATCTTCTGTGAAAGTTGATTGGATTACTTGCGCTCGCCTAAATAGTAACGATTAACAGTAACGCTGGAAATGAAAGAGGATTGATTTTCACTAGGGTTTCTTTTTTCCCGCACTTTTTGGATTCCCGAGAAAGCGGGAAATAAAAATCATATTCCCTTGATCCCGTGATTCCCGCCCAAAATGTTTCATTTATATATTTACTTAATTCTCCATTGAAACTAATTTTTTTTTACTGGCTAGTATTCAAAAAAATAATCTTAAGAAAAAACTTAAGATTAAAGTTATTTTAAGACACTTAAGAGGTTATTTTTGTTGCCAATAGGATTATAGAAATCAATTTAAGTATGAACATTGTTAAATTCAGAGCTCATTCTGCGGAAAGGATCAGCATTTGCATAATTATACTGAATGTATTAAAGCCTTAGGGGAATAAAATTTCTGGAAGGGCAATTAGGAACTGAAAACTTAACATTACGAAGTAAGATTTCTGAAACAATGTCACTGTGTAACGAATTCAGCAAATTCAACTTACCGTATTTAATAACATGTTTTTACAGTTTTACACCCTTAATTAGCAGTGGTGTATTAAGGTCGTTCCATGTGAATCTTTTTCAATATTCGTCTAAGATCCCATAAAGTATATATCAAGGTATATTTACACAAGGGAGACTCATTTGGTAGTGTATACATGCTGCTCTATAAAAAGAATCGAGTTGTCAAAGTTGTCTTCATATAAAACAAAAACAATTTAACTCACACATGTACTCGGCTCATATACGCGAAATTTGACGTTTGGGTTCCAACTAGAGGAAAACAGCTGACAAACATATGGGTCAACGAGTTTCCCTTGTGTAAATATACCTCGGTATATATATTCTAGTTCCTTCATTAGTTCTAAGTCGATTTAGCCATTTTTTTTAAGTTATCCGAGGCGGTTTGCGATTAAATTTCAGCAGAATCGGTTCAGTAGAAAAAAAGGTATGCACGCAAATGTGGAACAGCCTCCCTAAAAAATTTACAAAAACTTACATAAATTGGTAACGGAATGCATCGATTGTCATTTAATTTCAACAAATTTGTTTTATATGGCACCACATTTCGTGAAGGTTGGTCCATAATCTACCAACGGCCCCATATTAAGACCTTTCTCGAAAATCATGTTAGTATGGCTAATAGCGAACTGAATAATGCTTTTGTGGTAAATTTAAGCTTATTATACTTTCATAAGATCGAGTCTTAATTTATCATACGCCCCATATAAAACACACTCTCGGAAAATACTTTACTACGCCTTATACCACAAATCTTAAAAATATTTTTGTCAAATTTAGACGACTAATATATAGTTTGGTGAAGATAGGTATATAGTAAACCTTAGGCCCTTTATAAAGCGCATTCTCAAAAATGAGCTTAATAAGCCTTAAAATGAAGCAAATTTTGTTTGATATTGTTGTGCAACATAGTTGGATGAAACAACTAAGTCCAACGTAGATTTTCTAAAGCTTAATTAATTCCCGGGAAAGCGGGAAATGGTAAAGTATTTAAATTTCAATTAAAATCGAATTGAAAGACATCAAAAAACTGATACAAACAACTTGCTATCTCGAGTCTATGGTTAAACTTTTAAAACGTTTTAATGCAGAACCAAGGAATTCCTAAATATCTACCTATTATATTTTGTTATTTATTGGACAAAAAAATTTAATTTAATTTTATTCATGAAAAATACCATTTTTGGACCCTTTTTGATGAGGTTTAGCTCACGGGAGATTATTGCTAGAGCAAAAATATTTTGGGAATCTTAAAAAAAAATGTCAAAGTTAATTTTCAGGTGGGTACAACTTCAACTTTTTTTGCCCATGTATGGTGAGTCGGTCTAATGTACATACGTAAGTCTGTACAAAAAATCCTTGAAAAATTTTGTGAATGTGGAAAGTGTATCTTATCTTGTATACGAAAGAGCCGAGGCCTTCTATGAGGCATTTTTTGACAGTTAGATAAGAATAGTAATTGAATCAAAAAATTTTTAAGCAGGCCTTATATAAGGTCTGAAATAATATATACATATGTACACCCAGAGAAAAATCATGTTTGAATAATATGGTTAAATTAAACATAATATGTTTGAAATTTTCTTTAAAATTTGTTTTGTTGGAGGTGACTAAATTAGTACATGTTTTTTCTCTGCGTGTACATATGAACGTTCATAAATATTATAGAACATTGCTGGACATTAAAGGGGCTTAGACGGTAATACAAGTCGTACGTATTTTGACAAAAATGCTCCTGGTCTAATTACACTACGTGACAATTTTTTGACCAAATGAATTTGACACCTAATCTTTGTGTAAAATTTTCCGCTGAATCCGAATACGAAGTCAGAATTGCCAAAAGTAGAACAGTTTTTGAGATATTCCAAAATAACCGTTATTTGTGTTTTTAAAAAAGATGATGTGACTGATATGCATATATCCAAAAAATAAAATTTTGGCTATTTCAATACGAACATTAGGATCCAGATTGGTGCAAAAATGACAAAGTTACAGAAGATTAATTAAATTAAAATATACAAAGCTAAATTGTTAGTAACAATAAATATTAAAAATTGCTTGTAGCTTCGTAATTTTTGTACCAATATATGTCTTGTTCAGCGCAAAATGTTCATATTAAAATAATCTAATGACGCATGCAATAAAACATTAGGATTTTAAAATGATTGGTTTAAAAAAAATAAATTGAAAAGAGCAAAATTGAAGAAAATCATAAAATTTTTAATGAAGCTTGAACTTTTGTCCCCTGTAACTTTGTCATTTCTTGACCAATCTTCACAAGCAATCCATGGTTATGTTAGAAATTTTATAACCTTTCACTAATCACATAATCCGTTTAAAATTTTTGAAGATATGTGCATTTCAGTCACATCATCTTTTTTAAAAACACAAATAACAATTGTTTTGGATTATCTCAAAAACTACTTTTGACAATTCTGACTTCATATTCGGATTCAGTGGAAAATTTTACATAAAGATTAGCTGTCAGATTCATTTGGTCACGACTTTGTTGAAATTTTGTCACGTAGTGTTATTGTTCGAAATCTTTTAAAAGCAATAAAATCTTGTTATGACTGAGTTGTATTTTCCTCGAAATACGTAAGACTTTTGTGATCGTGTAAACTTCCCTTTAGGAGAAAAAATAATTCATTTTAACCAGAACCCTTTTTATTTGAGTTATAGCAAAAAAAAAAAAATAATTTATATAAATGTAAATATGTATGTACATACTTTATATCAATACATCTTATCAAATTTGCTTGTTTCTATTATCTTTAAAGAGCGATTCTCACCAAGTCTCCAATTAGGCGAAGATAATAACAAAACGGAAACTATGTAAATTCTCTGACTTGACAATATCATAGTTTTTGATCCCGAAAGTCAGTGTGGTGTTAAATGTAAAGAAATAAAAATCAAAAGATGTAAGTGCTCCAAAAATCTTTTTTTAAAGTCTTTTTTATAAATAATTAATTGCCAAAAAGATAAAACAGTGGAATTTTGAAAATTTTTGTAAAATTTGCATGCATAAACTCTTTTATTACCGAAGGGCAGTTTTTGTATTATAATTTACAACTCGTTACTAGCAGTTGTTTTAATTTTAACTTAACTGAGTTGTGTTATAAGCCGTAATAGGGGCATAAAAAACAAGTTAGAGTGTTATATTCGGCTGTGTTGCATCTTTAATATCCTCTACCGACAGTTAAAATATTTCACGAGTGAATTTAATATCGGGACCTATGGTAAATGATTGATCGAACTTCACGTAATTTTGTATGATTTCTAGTCGTATGGAATGAATTTGTGTAAAATCTTATAAAAATATCTGCATTCCGTTTTTGTAACAAAATTATCCATTTTTTGGGTTGTTGGTTCCACCTCTGGAATCCGATTTTGCTGGATTTCGATCCCAAGCTGCTTGGGATAACTAGAAACAATTTTACTCCAATATTATTCTTTTCTTTTGAGTTTTTTTTTGGAAAGTGAACGTATTTTCAACAGAACTTTATGAGGTCTTAGATGAATATTAAAAAAGTTTCATAAGGAATGACAAAATTAGTATACCCTTTTTACAACTTGTTGTGCAGGGTATAAAGAAATTTAATATGAATTGAAAAAATAAAATTTAAAGCAGTTAGTTTTTTTATTAGTTAAAGTGTACATTTCTTTATAAAATGGTGTTAAACAGAAAAATAATGTCAAATCGACCAAGAGTGGGACCCGACCCCTTTCGATTTTAATGAAATTTTGTGAAAAGGTTCCTTTTATCCTATAAGAAACATATGTGAACAAAGAAAAATCTAGAAGCATCCTATCCTAGAAGCTGTACGCGTTAAATTTAAGAATTTAAACATACCAATAAGGCGGTTTAATAAAATTCTTAAGTTTGGCCGCTGAAGCGCGTAGGATGCTCCTAGATGGGTCAAATGTATGACCAACCCCACTTTATTATTTATTGCGGAATTTCGGTTTTTTTTAGTAATTTCAATATCCCAAACCGTTTTTGAGTTACGCAAATATATGTTGTGCAACCTCCTACATTTTCGAAATAATGTTGAAAACAAGAGCTAACCTAAAAAAACGGTTAGCACCACTGGATTGAGCGTGCCCCAATTAGGTTAAAACGCCAGGTGCCCGGCATGCATGTTTTTTGCAACTAGCACAGTGTACATATTGTTCAAAATTACTATATTAAAACTCAATTTTGAGAATTTTTTTTAAAGGTTGCGAAAGAAAAAGTCATATCTTAAAAAGAAAAAACACCTCCTTCAAAGTTTCAGGGTTTTTAAAGAATAAAAAAATAGATTTTTGACTTAGTCCGTTTTTAAAATTTAATATTTTACAGATATTACATTTAAAAAAAAAAAAAATTTTTTTTCACTCTCTTTAAAAAGACATAAAAATCATCTCCGTATGTAAAGTAGTTTTGGAGATATTGAAGAAATAAACTCAACACAATCGGCTAATTCGGCGAAATTATGACATTTTGAATAGGAGATAACTTTTGAAAAAAAAATTTTTTACAGCCAATCCCACGATGTCACACGTTAACGTTCGCTTAGAATATAACATTTAAAACAAAAACAAATTTTAGAAATTGTTTTTGTTTTAAATGTAATTTTCTTTGCGAAAGTTAACGTGTGACATCGTGGGATTAGCTGTTAATTTTTTTTCGTTCACATATGTATGTTCCTTATAGGATAAAAGGAACCTTCTCACCAAATTTCATTAAAATCGAAAGGGGTCGGGTCCCACTCTTGGTCGATTTGTCATGGAATTACCCATATGAGATTTTATGATGGGGGGTTTGTATAGGACCTATGGTTAATTTTGGACCAGGACAAAATTTTGTCATGACATAGCAGCTCTCGTAAAAATTATTATCGCCAATTTTTTTGTTAATACCGACAATTATAAGGAAGTAATGGCATTAAAAGCTATTTTCGGGAGTAGTATTTGTATGGGAGCTATGGTCAGATATGGACCGATTCCAAAAAAATTTGGTTAGATGATTTTGTTTGCAATTTCTTGACTCCCAAGTAAAACTTTGAAAATAAGTTAAGACCAAGCTTAATCTAAACACCAACATAAAAAGATAGCTTATGGGCACAACGACCCTATTCCAGAAATAAGCTTGTATGGGGGCTATGTGAAATTATAGACCGATTCAATCATTTTCAATAGGCTTGGTCCTTGTGCCTATGTACCAAATTTCATCAAACTAAATATATCAACAATTGCGACCTGTACTTTACGCTTAAGGTTAAGATTGACAGCCAACCAGCCAGACGGACATCGTCAAATCGACTCAGAAAGTGATTCTGAGTCGAACGGTATGCTTAAATGCATAATACCCTCTCCACAACTTTAGTGCGACTACACAAATCAAGAAAATGTCCCCATGTGATGGTGTAGCAAAGCTAAGAAACCCTTGTTTAGTGCCTTAAGCAAGTGACGGCGCTTGAATGAAGTAATAAAGGCCTTAATCAATTTTTTTTGTGAATGAACCTTAATTCATTGCTGCTGGTGTAAAAATGGCTTTTTTTACCTTTTGCAATTCTATAGGAAACTGGGTATGATACAGACAGAGCTTTTGATGGAGCAGAAAATGTTTTTTAAATGTTTGTTTTCTGTTATTAATCTCTTCTAGTCTTCTTTGGAAAAAAATCTATGTACTTATCAACTTATTCAAAATATATAGTTTCGAAATGACGCCTTTATTTACTTGGTTTTACACTCTCAACAAACAAAACTTGTATACGTACCACACGCATAGGTTTTTCCAATTCGTTTATTGGAACACTCGTGAATTCTAATGATAAATCGTATTTTCTTCACTTGGGAATGTTACTTCCTTGTTCAATTGCGTATTTTTTATTCCCACTATCTTTACTGGTACTAGCATCGGTATCTTTATTATTATTTACTGGTACTTGCATCGGTATATTTATTATTACTTATTTTTCTTTTGGTTCGGGATAAATACAAATTCTTTAAACCTTTAAAAAAATATTCTATCGTTTAATCTCACCTAAGAATTCAGTTTTATGGAATAAAAATAGATGTTTCCATTACATTAACTTAATTAAAGAAAGTAAACGAAAAGAAAACGAAAAATTATTTCGCTTGTTTTTGTTTTTATTAAGTTGTCAAAATAAAGCACAGGGTATAGTAAATCAAGGACCCCCGGTGGGTCGCGACCCACAGTTTGGAAATCAATGCCTTAAACCAAGGTTTAATTAGTTTAAAAAAATTTTTTCTAAGTACTCTTGCCTATGAGAACTGAAGTTAACAACACTTTCTTGTTAAGGTAAGAATTCAAATATGCACTTGGTTTTTTTTAGCAGCTCGACTTTTCGCAATATACCGTTATGTCCCAATTTAAGGCACTTTCACTAAATTTAATGGAATAATTTGAAAACGGTTCATTCAGATGAAAAAAAAAATTCTAAAATCCTCAACAATATTATCTTTAAGGCGTGCTTACATTAGTTTTAAATTTGCCCAGTAGTTTGAGAGATATCGTTTAAGTTTTGAAAAAAAGAACAACTTAAAAATTTTTTTTTGTTCTTTAAAAATTCATAAAAAATAAAAATGCGACAAAAATCACAGTTTTGGTCTTAAAACATTTAGTTACATATATACATTTCAAATGGAATGAGGTTTATTTAATTTTAATCGGTGCAAAACTTTTGATTTTGTTTACAATTTACTGCGAAAACTGAATTGATAAAAATCGCGATTTCTTTACTAAAATAACATTTTTAATATGTGTGTGTTTGCTGCTGTTCTATTAAAGGACGTTTTTTCCTTCACTTCGATTTTTAAGATTTATGTCTCATTTTGTTCATAGGCTATGTGACTTAGCGTGAAAGTAATAAGACTCTAACTTTTTCCAGTTTTGAAATTTTAATGATATTTAAAAATACAAAATTTGTATTTTTTTTTTTTTTGTTAACTTTAATTTTTTTTCCATAAGGAGATATAAATTTAAAGGTTGTTTATGTGTGTTGTTTAATAACACTAGCCAACAAGGTTTTGGACTGGAGCAACCAAATACCTTTCCAAGGGTAATTTGGTGGGCTGAATTCGAATCTGTAATTGGTTTTTCTTTATCACGTCAGGTTTCGAGATACAAAAATTGTTTTTATTCGTTTCTTACATAAAAAATCACTAGTTCATTTAAAAATCAATGAATTTTCAAAAGTGAATGGCGTTATTTGAACGTCTTTTGTTGGTTCGGTTTCACGTATTAGATTTCAGAAAAAGTCTCCCAGCAGGCTTTTGTCTTAAAATCCTTGATAAATTCTTTCAATTTTCATTAAATCTTATTGAGCACGCTCCACTTGTTCGCGCTCACTACAACTAGTTTTTTTTTGGAAAAAAGAAATGACCGAAATAAAGTTTTCTGTCATTTCTTTCTATCATTTTCTTAACACCAACGTGAAAAAATTGACACTCGCTCATTCACATCTTGTAGGGATGCTTCGTTTCTGTATCCACTTTTTTTTTTTTAAATTTGTAGACCAGTGTAATTAATTGTTCAATGTTCTATTTATTTAAACAAAAACTAAGAAATTTCTGTATAATATTTGTTTTAATATTTATTAAGTTACAGCCTAGAATGTTCTTAAAATTTATATAAATTTTACTTACATTAAATTAAAATCTATTGTTTTTTAAAGAACTTATTTAAGTAATGGATTTTCATTAAAATACTAAATTAAGTTTATTTGTATAAGTACAAGTACTGGCAAATAAGTTTTAATTATAAATTATTTTAAAATTTGTTACGAGTATGTATAGACATAACAAACAATAAAATAGTTTAAAAAAAAACACTGCTTTTTTATGTAAATGTAAGTTTAACTTAAAAATTATTAATATTTAAAGTTCCCGAATAAATGGATTAAGTTCAAAAGTACAATTATCCTTTAAATTTTTTACTTAACATATTTTAATAAATATAGTATTAAAAACTCATTTTAAGTATATAAAGTTTTTGAATATAATTAATAGTAGTTGTTTTTTTTTTTAATGGTAAATGTAAAAATAATTTGTTTTTAGTTTTCATACTTAAAATACGTAGGTAAATTTTTGAACTATCACATACAAGTTCGTTTTATATTTTTGTAATTTTATTAGTAACTATCTACTTACGATATACGACTCGTATAATACGAGTACATACATAAATACATATAAAAAATATATTATTCCATTTTAATTTATTATAAGAAGGTGAAAATAAAAGTGGCTGGTATTTAGTTTATTGTTTACTTTGTTTTAAAACTACGATCGAATAATAGAATATAAATATGTATGTTTGTAAATGAGGCATATAGAATCAAAGATAGGTATCTCCATTGTTTTAGTTTCTATGATAAATATCCAAATCCTTTATCCTCATAGATATTTGCATTGGATATGGTGTTTTCCTATTCGGTACAATCCAATTAGAAGAATATATAATACAAGTTTCAACCAAATTCACTTCCATGTTTAGTGATAAATCGGTTACGACAATAGGAGATTGTTGTGTTTGTTTTAAGTAGTAAATACATAATTGGATACAAATAAAAATTGGGGTTTTTAAATCTTTTTTGTTGGAAATTTTTTTCTTAGTTCCTGATCTGATTTTCAGCTTCTTTAAAAAAAAAACACTTTGCTAAACAATTAATAAAAAATATAGAATTATAAGGCAACTTTAAACAAACATTAAAAAGAAATATGTACACACTCATGATTTAATGTTGTTGATGTTATTTTTTTTTTCATTAACTTTTATTTTTTCTTACAAAAAACAAAAGTGTGCAACTTTTCGGAAAATGAGCAAACAAAAAATTATCATTTCAATATGAGTGGAAAACAAAAGCAGCAATCTCCAATCTGGAGATTGCTATCTTTGTTTTAATCAGTACTTTTTGACTATAGATTTAAGTTCGATAAACGCCTAATTCACACGTTACAAGAATTTAACAAATGCAGCTGTATGGCATTATAATGGAGATTGCAAGCTTTGTTTCTATAGCCCTCATATGAATGGACATATGCATTGGCATAGTTATTTCATATGTATAGCAATTGTTAATTGGTCTAAAGTACATTATTATCATTTATAAAAAAAAATTAAAACTAATTCTTTTATTGTTTGCAGCTTAAATCTGGAGCATTGTTATCAGAGGGAACTGCTGCCGCCTCTTTTCTGGTCTTTCTATACTGTAAGTATTCTATAAAATACTCAATGGTCCAGGCTAAGCCACACAACAAAATACACACGCTTTGAGCATGAATACAAATTGGGTAACTATTGGTGACATCACGTATGAGTCCTAAAAATATATTAACATCAATTAGTAACGTGTTGTTATTAAAAAGAGTTTCCATATTATACTTACCGATTAGAGGGCCAAAACATATAACAAATACTGCTTTACCTACTAAATGCCAACCAAAGGCTGAAGGTAATTTCTCCAGAGAGCAGTACTCCGAAACTGTAAGAGTAAAGTTACTGAGTGCTGAACCTCTGAAGAAACCACATATTGACAGCCATAGCATAAGTTGACCCCATTCTGTTTGTTCGGCCATAACTAGAAAAAAAAAACAAATTATTAAAATATGTTATATTAAATATTTATGTTATGTAGTAATAATTAGGTCAATCAGTCTTAGATATAATTGAGTTTTAAATTGAAAATAGTTTTGAACTTTGAAAGAAAGCTAAACTGAATGTAATATACTGCACACCTGGTTCAAAAGTGACTCAACTCAAAATTAAAATTTTTCGGGTTTATATGCTTAAACTATGCACAATACACTTGTTTATTTATAAAAAACTATATGTGTATTTTGTTGTTGCTAACTGTTATTAAAAAACGGTTATGTCTTTCTTTATGTTTCAATTGGTATAAAGTTGCAATTCATAAAAGTGCCTAAACTGTCTTGATACGAGTTGTGACACTTTTGATAAAATAAATCATTGTTGGAGTTTATATTAATTAGACTTGTGTCGGTTTAGAATTTGGCAAAAGTGTCAAAACTTAAAAAGAATTCAGCTAAAGTGACATAACTCAAAATAATTCGGTAACTTGTGCAAATAACACATCACTAAAAATGACACAACTAAAAATTTTTTCGATTTCTGAAAAATGATTTTTTTTGAGTTGAGTCACTTTTGAACTAAGTGTGCGATATATACAAAAGTTAATAAAACATAGTTGATTAAAGCTATGTTTACATTAAGTGTATTTGTCATGTGGATTGCCACTTTTTCACATGTTGCATTTGTACATATCGTCTGAACCCCTCCAAACAATATCATGTGTTATTTCTCTGTGCACATAACATTAACATTTTGATTTAGAATGAGTTCTATTTTTAACGTACGCCAAGATAGCAACGATTAATAGCAACGCCGGAAGTAAAACCAAGGGGAATTTGAGGGCTTAAAAGTAAACAAGTAAACAATTTTGGGAATCTAGTGGCAATGAAAGTTAGTAACGATTTTAAAAATTTTTGAAAAAGAAAATTTATCATCGATTTGAATAAAATACTCCTAGCCATTTCAGAGAAAAGTGGGTTCATCTAAAATGGTCAGTAAAAATCATTGCTGATTTTTGCCAGCCAAAGTAGGCAGTGTCACGGTATAAATTCAATGAAATATGGAAAAAACCACTTAAAGATTAAAAAAATCATCAAAAAGTAATTTCAATTTTTGGGAATACAAAATTTAATTTCAAAAGATTTGTTATTCGTGCTTTTTCCCAGTTTTTATTATTGATAAAAACACTTGAAATTTATTGTTGATGGGATAAGCTATTCCTATGCGCATTTCACTGGTTGCTTAGGCCAGATCATCAGGAAACTTCATCCATAAAGATTTTGGAAAAACTAAAGATATTAAACCAAATAAAACTGTTAAGCGTATGAGACTTAAAGCAACAGTTCTACTTGTAACAATATCAAAGTTTAAACAAAACACATCAACAATAAACAGTGGGTTTATCTCATCTTACATTCCCCACTACAATTAGTTGAAATTCTCTCAACATTAACTGTAGTTGTAAGTAGGTTAAGAAAAACAAAATAAAAACAAACAACAACTTACAAAAGATGTTGTCAATTAAGTGTTTTTTAGACCGTGCACTTGTCTGTTTATTATCAAAAAGTAATTTCAATTTTTGGGAATACAAAATTTAATTTCAAAAGATTTGTTATTCGTGCTTTTTCCCAGTTTTTATTATTGATAAAAACACTTGAAATTTATTGTTGATGGGATAAGCTATTCCTATGCGCATTTCACTGGTTGCTTAGGCCAGATCATCAGGAAACTTCATCCATAAAGATTTTGGAAAAACTAAAGATATTAAACCAAATAAAACTGTTAAGCGTATGAGACTTAAAGCAACAGTTCTACTTGTAACAATATCAAAGTTTAAACAAAACACATCAACAATAAACAGTGGGTTTATCTCATCTTACATTCCCCACTACAATTAGTTGAAATTCTCTCAACATTAACTGTAGTTGTAAGTAGGTTAAGAAAAACAAAATAAAAACAAACAACAACTTACAAAAGATGTTGTCAATTAAGTGTTTTTTAGACCAGTGAAATGCGCATAGGAATAGCTTATCCCATCAACAATAAATTTCAAGTGTTTTTATCAATAATAAAAACTGGGAAAAAGCACGAATAACAAATCTTTTGAAATTAAATTTTGTATTCCCAAAAATTGAAATTACTTTTTGATAATAAACAGACAAGTGCACGGTCTAAAAAACACTTAATTGACAACATCTTTTGTAAGTTGTTGTTTGTTTTTATTTTGTTTTTCTTAACCTACTTACAACTACAGTTAATGTTGAGAGAATTTCAACTAATTGTAGTGGGGAATGTAAGATGAGATAAACCCACTGTTTATTGTTGATGTGTTTTGTTTAAACTTTGATATTGTTACAAGTAGAACTGTTGCTTTAAGTCTCATACGCTTAACAGTTTTATTTGGTTTAATATCTTTAGTTTTTCCAAAATCTTTATGGATGAAGTTTCCTGATGATCTGGCCTAAGCAACCAGTGAAATGCGCATAGGAATAGCTTATCCCATCAACAATAAATTTCAAGTGTTTTTATCAATAATAAAAACTGGGAAAAAGCACGAATAACAAATCTTTTGAAATTAAATTTTGTATTCCCAAAAATTGAAATTACTTTTTGATAATAAACAGACAAGTGCACGGTCTAAAAAACACTTAATTGACAACATCTTTTGTAAGTTGTTGTTTGTTTTTATTTTGTTTTTCTTAACCTACTTACAACTACAGTTAATGTTGAGAGAATTTCAACTAATTGTAGTGGGGAATGTAAGATGAGATAAACCCACTGTTTATTGTTGATGTGTTTTGTTTAAACTTTGATATTGTTACAAGTAGAACTGTTGCTTTAAGTCTCATACGCTTAACAGTTTTATTTGGTTTAATATCTTTAGTTTTTCCAAAATCTTTATGGATGAAGTTTCCTGATGATCTGGCCTAAGCAACCAGTGAAATGCGCATAGGAATAGCTTATCCCATCAACAATAAATTTCAAGTGTTTTTATCAATAATAAAAACTGGGAAAAAGCACGAATAACAAATCTTTTGAAATTAAATTTTGTATTCCCAAAAATTGAAATTACTTTTTGATAATAAACAGACAAGTGCACGGTCTAAAAAACACTTAATTGACAACATCTTTTGTAAGTTGTTGTTTGTTTTTATTTTGTTTTTCTTAACCTACTTACAACTACAGTTAATGTTGAGAGAATTTCAACTAATTGTAGTGGGGAATGTAAGATGAGATAAACCCACTGTTTATTGTTGATGTGTTTTGTTTAAACTTTGATATTGTTACAAGTAGAACTGTTGCTTTAAGTCTCATACGCTTAACAGTTTTATTTGGTTTAATATCTTTAGTTTTTCCAAAATCTTTATGGATGAAGTTTCCTGATGATCTGGCCTAAGCAACCAGTGAAATGCGCATAGGAATAGCTTATCCCATCAACAATAAATTTCAAGTGTTTTTATCAATAATAAAAACTGGGAAAAAGCACGAATAACAAATCTTTTGAGATTAAAAAAATCTTTTTTTAAAAAGATCGTCAAAACCATTTCAGAGAAAAGTGGGTTCATCTAAAATGGTCAGTAAAAATCATTGCTGATTTTTGCCAGCCAAAGTAGGCAGTGTCACGGCATAAACTCAGTGAAATATGGAAAAAACCACTTAAAGATTAAAAAAATCTATTTTTAAAAAGATCGTCAGAGCCGTTCCAGAGAAAAGTGGGTTCATCTAAAATGGTCAGTAAAAATCATTGCTGATTTTTGCCAGTCAAAGTAGGCAGTGTCACGGCATAAACTCAGTGAAATATGGAAAAATACAACTTAAAGATTAAAAAAAATTTATTTTTAAAAAGATCGTCAGAGCCGTTCCAGAGAAAAGTGGGTTCATCCAAAATGGTCAGTAGAAATCGTTGCTGATTTATGACAGCCAAAGTAGGCAGTGTCACGGTATAAATTCAATGAAAAATGGAAAAAACCACTTAAAGATTAAAAAAATCTATTTTTAAAAAGATCGTCAGAGCCGTTCCAGAGAAAAGTGGGTTCATCCAAAATGGTCAGTAGAAATCGTTGCTGATTTATGACAGCCAAAGTAGGCAGTGTCACGGTATAAATTCAATGAAAAATGGAAAAAACCACTTAAAGATTAAAAAAATCTATAAATCGTTGCTGATTTATGACAGCCAAAGTAGGCAGTGTCACGGTATAAATTCAATGTAATATGGAAAAAACCACTTAAAGATTAAAAAAAATCTATTTTTAAAAAGATCGTCAGAGCCGTTCCAGAGAAAAGTGGGTTCATCCAAAATGGTCAGTAGAAATCGTTGCTGATTTATGACAGCCAAAGTAGGCAGTGTCACGGTATAAATTCAATGAAAAATGGAAAAAACCACTTAAAGATTAAAAAAATCTATTTTTAAAAAGATCGTCAGAGCCGTTCCTGAGAAAAGTGGGTTCATCCAAAATGGTCAGTAGAAATCGTTGCTGATTTATGACAGCCAAAGTAGGCAGTGTCACGGTATAAATTCAATGAAAAATGGAAAAAACCACTTAAAGATTAAAAAAATCTATTTTTAAAAAGATCGTCAGAGCCGTTCCAGAGAAAAGTGGGTTCATCCAAAATGGTCAGTAGAAATCGTTGCTGATTTATGACAGCCAAAGTAGGCAGTGTCACGGTAGAAATTCAATGAAATATGGAAAAAACCACTTAAAGATTAAAAAAATCTATTTTTAAAAAGATCGTCAGAGCCGTTCCAGAGAAAAGTGGGTTCATCCAAAATGGTCAGTAAAAATCGTTGCTGATTTATGCCAGCTAAACTAGGCAGTGTCACGGCATAAACTCAGTGAAATATGGAAAAAACCACTTAAAGATTAAAAAAATCTATTTTTTAAAAGATCGTCAGAGCCGTTCCAGAGAAAAGTGGGTTCATCCAAAATGGTCAGTAGAAATCGTTGCTGATTTATGACAGCCAAAGTAGGCAGTGTCACGGTAGAAATTCAATGAAATATGGAAAAAACCACTTAAAGATTAAAAAAATCTATTTTTAAAAAGATCGTCAGAGCCGTTCCAGAGAAAAGTGGGTTCATCCAAAATGGTCAGTAAAAATCGTTGCTGATTTATGCCAGCTAAACTAGGCAGTGTCACGGCATAAACTCAGTGAAATATGGAAAAAACCACTTAAAGATTAAAAAAATCTATTTTTTAAAAGATCGTCAGAGCCGTTCCAGAGAAAAGTGGGTTCATCCAAAATGGTCAGTAGAAATCGTTGCTGATTTATGACAGCCAAAGTAGGCAGTGTCACGGTATAAATTCAATGAAATATGGAAAAAACCACTTAAAGATTAAAAAAATCTATTTTTAAAAAGATCGTCAGAGCCGTTCCAGAGAAAAGTGGGTTCATCCAAAATTGTTGCTGATTTATGCCAGCCAAATTAGACTGGCATAAATGCCTGAAATAGTGACTGAAATAATTAGATATTAAATTGCTTTCGAATCGAGAAAGTACTCGATCACGACTGCCAGAATCTGGCCCCAGATCATATAATACCCTACTTCGAGTGTTACATGGTTGCCTATGTAAAACTAACATTAATTAAAGAGTTAACCTTATTTGGTCCTGTTAGACCTATGCTGTGTTATGACACAAGAATTACCGAGTTTTGAAAATGGATTTGATATGACAAACATTATTATGTACAGATTATGTATTGAGGACCTATCACTATTACAAAATTTTTTTATTTTGCTAAACTTGGGTAATTAAGCGTATGGCAATTAAACCTGGACTTCAGTTTAAAAAAAGAAGAAAAAAACGGAGGTTTAAAACTCTATGTAAATAAGCGTGGGGTAATGCAGTGGGTTATAGTTAATGTTTTTATATTCTTTTCTTAAAAAGCTGTGCTTTGTTAAAGAAATTATTATTATATACTTTTATCTTTTTAAAAAAAAATGCCTTCAAAATATGCAGTATATAAGCAAAACTCAAGCTTCCAAGTTCAAATCTATATTTATGACCTGAATATGAAGGACATAAAAAATTATATATTTTCTTGTTTTATTCGTCATGTTTAGTTAAAATTTTAAAAAGTGTAATTACTTGATCTTGTTATGGCCACGAATATAATTGATACTAAAAATACAGTACGCTTTTTAATATTCGTTCGATCGAAAATCGGCGGTAAAACAATACGAGCTGCAATATCCGTTATGGCTGTTATAGACAAACAGTAGGCCACATCAGCTTTGTTGTAACCCAAATTGGCAAAGAAGAAAGGTGTAACCATTTTAAAATTCATTTCGGCAACATAAAATATCGATAAACCAAAGAGTATATTAAGAAACATTTTATCTTTTAGCAAATCTACATCCATAAGATCAGCAAATCTAGCCCAGAAACCAGGTTTCTTTTCAGCTTTTTTTTCGCTGGCATTTTCAGTGGCTTTTTCAAGTTCAATAGGTTTCATTTTTATAAATGAATCCCGATGAGCATTACCAAATGCACCCGTCGCCGTTGTAACTCTTTTTAGCTCACGATCATTTTGTTCAAACTCATCATCGCCTACATTCATATGAACTTGTAAAATGGAACCAGTAAAATCCATATAGGATAAGTTAGACGTGACCGATTGTTTTCGACTTCTTAATGTCATATTAACATTACTGTTGGAGGCATAACCATTAGCAGCCGTTTGAACACCAGCCAAAGACATAATGCGAGGGAAGGTTGGTCTTTTAGGCAAGCCCATTCTAGAGCCAACCATAGTGTTCATATCCATTTCCGAGAAGTTCTTTCTCATTTGCTGTTGCTGGTGATTGTGTTTGTTAAAGAGCAAAGTGTTCATTTCGGGTAGAGCATCTTCTTCGGTGCCATCCTCTTGAATTACTTTAAATTCAGTTGGGGCTGTAGCGGCGATGACAATCATTTCTTCATCGATCTTCTCATCTTTCATATGCCACTTGGCAGGCTGTAGCAATACCGAACCTACCGTAGCATTCAAAGCCACGCCAGCCAATATTAAAACAGCTCCACGAAAACCAAAAGCTTCTAATAGAACTCTTACTAGCTGGGGCATGATCAACATGCCCAATGCTGTTCCTGCCATAGACAAACCCACTGCTTGGCCTCTTTTATATTTGAAATAATGATTTAAGGCCACAAAAGCTGCAGAAGTCGCCAAGCCCACGCCTATGCCATTTATAACACCATATGTACTTATTATATGCGCCATACTGGCTGCGGGGCTCGTACACGCCAAACCTAGGGCACATAGTAATGATCCGGCAATGGCTACTTTGCGATAGGAAAACTCCTTTAGCAAGGGCCCCACAAAGAGACCCGAAAAATTCATACATACATCTAAGGTACTAATAATCACAGCTGCACCGGTGGTACCCACATCGAGATCACGCAATAAATCACCAAACAATAAACCAAATGAAGGTTCTATTGAGCGAGTGGCCAACTAAAAATAAATAAAAAAAAAAATAATTTTTATAAGATACTGGCTTACAATAAAACAATTGAGGGGCTTATAGAAGTTATGATTGTTTGTTAAGCCTAGTCTAGAAGATATGTACATATCGTTATTTTAATTATATCGGTTTTGGTATACTGGTACAAAAACATTTATAAAGGTATAGGTATGTACTAGAGTACCTACTCGATTAATCGTTGTTCGATTAATCGAGGAATTATTTGATCGAATAATTAAAATATCCAATTTCGAATAACAAATAACTCGAACGATTTATGTCAAATAATCGATTAAAATTAATTTCTTAGAAAATTCTACTTTTTTAATGTAAACATATTTTGTTTAGATTTCTAACCTTAAAACTAAATTATATGTTGTTACCTTTTGCATTTATTTTCATTACGCATACTTTTAAGCATATTTTAGTTCATTTTCAGATTTATGTAAATTATGTAAATCACTATTTAAAAAACTGCAGTCGAAACCAAAAACTGTCGAACAAAAAACAAAAATTTGTATACAATTTTTCGCTTTTTGAGTAGCGACTGTTTACATTTAATTAATTAGAAGTAAACGCAAAAGTTATTTTTTGGCCAATGACAAATGAAGAAGTGTTAGAAATGGCATTTTTCTACTTTAACTGCAGTTTTTTAAACGCTGACTATAAACGTCAAATTCGTTAAAAAAATTAATAAGCAGTTAGAAATTTGTAAATCATGTACTGTAAGATTATGGGTTACCTGTTATTACCCTACTGTAAATTTTTTTTATCACCGCGTATCTTCTAATAGGCTGAATGTGATATTTGAGATGTTATTACTTCCGTCTTAAAACTCTAAAGGCTCAGTTAGCCGGGAGTAACAGTAACGTCGCAAATTAACAATTTAAAACCTTTATTCGATTAATCGAGCAATTTTAAAGTTCAAAAATCAATTAATTCCTTACTCAAACAAAACCAAAAGTCGAATAATTGGATACTCTAGTATGTTGAGACATTTTTTACATGATGACAATTATTAAAGAGAGTTTTCTGTAAACTATTGTATAAATCAAAATAAATATACATTTTTCAAAGTAAAAACAAATTAAAATTTTCAACACTTGTGCTAATGGAAAATAGTTTGTTGGCATTCGAAACGCATTTCGGTTTCGTTATCAAGCTACATCGTCGCGTTTTTTCTTAAATCACGTAAGGGCCTTTTTTTTGGAAACCGACAGTTTAGGTTTTTATGGTAGAAAATATCCTTTGCCATTAGATTGCATTTTTTTCATCTTGACAACTTTGTACGAAAAAAGAAAAAAAAATTTTAACAATTTATAAAACCTCGTAAGCGCCATACAAAAAAAAATTTGCATGCAAAATAGAATAATTTTTTGATTTTAAAGTTGGAAATTTATAAAGTTCGCATTAATTAATATCAGTCAGTAACTCCGGTAAAAACCACACTTTTCGTCGAGTAACTCAAAAACTATATATCCTATACAGTACAAATGTTCCTCTAGTCTTCATTATTAAAAACAATTTAACTTTTTTCCTGTATTCTAAAGCTCAATATCGATAACTAAACATTGAAATTGGCAAGATTATACAGAAACATGGAAACTGGAAGCGTTGCAGATGTAGTCAGGCCTGTGCATCACCGCAAAGTACGCACTGCCGAAAATATCGCTTCAGTTAGTGAAAGTGTGGCCGATAATTCGAATTCGTCGAGTCCACCTTAGCAATTGGCTCATTATGGCGTATTTTCCATATATTTTTTTTAATCCTAAGCGTCTTTTCTAATAAGTGAATCGGAATAAGATGCTCTTTTTCGATAAACGTTGAAGAATTGTTAAAGAAATACATATTTTGCTAATAATGTTCAATTTTATTTAAGTGTTGCCATCTATGTACATGCATTGGAAGCCTGCACAATTCCATTTGAACACAAATTCAAATCATTGAAATATTTTCAAACTCTATACTGTAGTTTCGCTGCCAGAAACGAATACTGAATTTGCAGACACAATCTAATTTTTTTGTGTGTTTGATTTTCAAATGCATTTCATTACTTCGTATTTTTAAAGGCTAGTTTACACGGTAATACAATGTACTACGGCATGATGTAGAATGAGAAAAATCATATCATGTAAAAGCAAAATGTATTGAGCGGTCGGTAAATGATTTTTTTCTAAGCCATTTTAGAAACTTATGTATTTTCATCACACCAGACCATGGCTCAATTAAAAGGTCTGCGCGCAACTACAACTATTCAACAATAGAAAAAACAACACGCATTTTGTTTGTGTAAAAAATGATAAAGATGTCAAGAACAAAAGCAATTGTTTGTGTAAAAAACAATTGTGTAAAACACAACTCGGCAAAAATCAGCAGGCGTTTCGAGCAGACCTACTAATTGGACCATGCACCAGATGTGTATTTTAACAGAGTATTTTGAAGGTGTTAGCATTTTTAAACAATTACAAAAACAACTAAAATCAACTCAGGAAATTTTACTTATACCATCCGTGTAAACATGAACTATACTTACAACAGATTTTTATTTTTTTTTCTTTTAAGCACGGAGAGAATTTCATATTATTTGGATTCTACAAAGTCGTAATACATTGTATTACCGTGTCAACTAACCTTAAGTAAATAATAACGTAAAGTAAAAAAAAAATCAATTGCAACACTTATTAACATGTCCACAATAAACTTTTTGTTGAAATATTTAAGTGACAGTAGTTTTTTTTTTAATTTCTTGATTTACTTAGAAAATTTTTTTACGGGAATCACGCATTTAATTCCCGGAAAAGAGAAATTTTAAAACAAAGAAATGTAGTTTTAAATAACTAAATTAAATTAATAATAATAAATATCTTTCATAATTAGTCCTCTTTGTTTTTATCTAAAAATCTTAGTGGAAGCGTATATCAATATTCTTCAAGATTTAACGTCGATGCCACAAATTAAAAAAAAGGAAAGATAATTGAAATTCTGTAAAGTTCTAATTTCAAACATTAAATCTACTCAGTTAGTTTGGATTATTATTAGTTTTTAATATTATTCTCGAAAATAACATATAAAATTTTACCTCCCATGAAAGTAAACTCCATATAAGGAATATGGAGTTACTTTAAGTTAAGGTGATTTTCTAAATATAAACTTTTTAAAAGATATTAGAATTTATATGATATTTATTAGAGTATAAAAGAATTTTGGGCTTGGTTTTTATATGGAGCTATGGACAGTTATTTACCAAAACAAAGATAATAGCAACTCGTTTAATATATCGAGTCATTACCGCAAAAAAGCTTAAGGGACAAAAACAAAATTTTACGGGAGAAGGTTTTTTTTCATAAAAATTTTGTATGAAAGTTGTCGCTTACGATAAAGTTGTATTAACTATAAAATCGCAACAGTACCTTATGTGACCAGGATATTTTAAGAGCTGGTAAAAGTGTTGTCAATAAAGTCATTTATTAAAAAAACCGAAAATTTAAAATGATGTCGCTTAAGCCCATATGACACTACATTTTTAATGCATTGTTCAAGTTTTGGTGAACAGTACAAATAAAGGGTGTTTTTTTAAGCTAGATAGAACTTTAAATTGTAAAAAGTAACACAAAAAATTAAATTTTGATGAAATATTTTTTTTTATCGTTTCAGTATACTCTGACAAATCATCATGAATAGACTCACGCTTGAACAACGCTACGAAATTATCCAAATTTACTTTGAAAATCAGTCGTCGATTCGCGCAACTGAGCCGTTGTTTTATCGCAAAATTGTGTTCAGCGATGAGGCGCATTTTTGGCTTAACGGGTTTGTTAATAAGCAAAATTGCCGCATATGGAGCGAGACCAATCCACAAGAGACCCTACAGACTCCATTACATCCAGAAAAATGCACCGTTTGGTGCGGTTTTCACGCTGGTGGCATCATCGGACCTTATTTCTTCAAAAATGAGGCCGGAGCTCGCGTTACGGTCAATGGAGATCGTTACCGCACCATGATCAATGATTTTTTGTTTGAAAATATGGATGACATTGATCCGGAGGAGATGTGGTTTCAACAGGATCGCGCTACGTGCCATACGGCGAACGCAACCATCGGCTTATTGAAATCAAAATTTGGCGATAAGTTGATTTCGAGAAATGGACCTGTCAATTGGCCTCCAAGGTCGTGCGATTTGACACCTCTCGATTATTTCCTGTGGGGCTACGTGAAGTCACTGGTTTATGCTGATAAACCAGCAACAATTGACGCTTTGGAGGCCAGCATTGTTCGTGTTATTCGTGACATACGGCCAGCAGTGCTCGAAAAAGTGGCCCAAAATTGGACGTCCAGAATGCGCTTTGTCAAGAACAGCCGCGGTGCCCATATGCCCGAAATCATTTTCAAATGTTAATGTCACGTATTGATCTTTTGAATAAAAAAAAAATTTTGATTACAATTAAATTTTTTGTGTTATTTTTTACAATTTCAAGTTCTATCGGGCTTAAAAAAACACCCTTTATAATGTAATAGAAAAATTTACCAAGTGCAAAGAGTTTAGCTGTATTAAGATAAATGGCAAACTGTCAACAATTTTTAAAAAGTTATCGATAAAAAATGAAGTTATGTCAAAAAAAATGTAAAATTGTTTAACTTAAAATTGACATTTCAAGCTTGAAATATTAAAAGTGTTGCTGAATCAGCGGTTTATGGGCGAATTCAGCGATTTACCGCTTTTTGTTTTTAGGTTTCTCATAATCAAAAAGTTGGCAACATTTAATAAAATAAACAAAACAGGGATGGTTAAGTTGTTTCAATTGTACTTTTTTGTTGATACTTTTTAAACTTAGATTTATAATACCTTTTTGTGGTGTTTTTTATGAACATAATGAAATTAATTTTAATTAAAAAAATCTTTTAGTACAATTAGGGTAAAAAAGTACAATTTTTAAAGGTTGTTGGTACAATTTAAAAAATTCTTAACGCCATCCCTGAAACAAAACCATAACAAGAGAAAAAAAAATAAAAAACTTTGTTTACATTTTTTTATAGTTTGCTCTTTCTAACATTTACTGTTTCTTTCTATCAATTCTATATCAATTAATGAATAAAAAATGTAGTGTCATAAGGGCTTTAAGATTTTTTGCGGTAAGGGCTTGATATTTTCTGCTATAAAACTTTTTTTTAATGCCGATTTCAGAAACATGTATGTATGTAACATTTAAATGTTTCTGAAATAGAAATATTAAGTAGACATTTAAAAATCGCCTAGGCCACTACTGGTATTCAATAAACTATTCTTTTATTTCTAAAATTTTATTCCAAAATTCGTATTCCAACGATTAGAAAGGTTTGCAATACAACGGGATCAGTGTTATTTTATTATTATATTGATAATTTTGTAAACAATTTAAAAAAATTTTTTCTATGTATATAAATTCCTCATGCATCATCAATTATCTGCAACTTACATTGGATATTAAAAATTTATCAAAATTAATCATTTTATGAGCCCGCATTTTTAAATAATTAATTTTTGCTTATCAAACTATGACGTATTAATAGAAACTTTAAGAATACATGATACATCATTGTTCATAGTTTACACACAAACAAACAAAACAATTGTTAAGAAAGTACTTTTTTGATAACTTTTAGTGTACAATGTGAAGTTGGCAATTCTTATCAAAATTAAGTACATACATATATAAAGGGTGATTTTTTATGAATTAAGTTTTTCGGGCTGGCAGCACTGGTTGGTAATTGTGTCCAAACTACATCTGTGAAAGTGAAAAGGGTTCAGTATACTCCGCCATTTCATCATGGAGAAACTCACAAACGAGCAACGACTGCAAATGGTTGAAATTTATTATCAAAATTCGTGCAGCGATGAGGCTCATTTCTGGCTAAATGGATACGTAAACAAGCAAAACTGCCGCATCTGGGGTGAAGAACAGCCACATGCCGTACAAGAGTTACCGATGCATCCCGAAAAAACGACAGTTTGGTGTGGTTTATGAACTGGTGACATCATCAGTCCATTTTTCTTCAAAGACGACCGTGGAAGAAATGTTACCGTCAACGGCGAACGATATCGAGCCATGATACGCTACTTTTTTTTGCCCCAATTGGCTGAGTTGGACTTGGTTGATATGGGGTTTCAACAAGATGGTGCCACATGCCACACAGCTCGTGAAACAATGGACATATTGAAGGATGAATTTGGTGAGCAGTTTATCTCTCGAAATGGGCCTGTGAGTTGGCCGCCGAGATCATGTGATTTGACGCCTCTTGACTATTTCTTGTGGGGTTATGTGAAGTCGTTGGTCTATGTGGACAAGCCAAACACGATTGAAGCCTTATGTGTAGTTTATAGAACACGAGCGCCTTACTCGTCTGTTCAACTTATATTTAAAACAAAAACAAATTTCGAAATTTTGTTTTTGTTTTAAATGTAAGTTGAACGGACGAGTAAGGCGCTCGTGTTCTATAAACCACACATTAGAGTATAACATAACACGTGTTATTCATGGAACACAGGGTGAAATGCTCGAAAAAGTGGTGCAAAATTGGACCTTACGAATGGACCATTTAAACCGGAGCCGCGGGCAACATTTACATGAAGTTATTTTTAAAAAGTAAATGGCAAAGACAAATTTATCGATTCCAATAAAAATTTGAATAAATATGATGCAAATTTGAGTATTTTATTAGATTTTTAAATAATTTACACTTAAAAAATCAGCCATTATATATATGTATATGGGCAGTTCCAGCGAAAAGTCTACTTTTTGTAACGTAACGCCAGAAATAATTTAAATTGTTTCTCGAAAAATTTAATATGTATAGTTTACTTTTTTATATTTTGGTGTAAAGCGCAACTTGCTCTACATTTAGTAACAAAAGGGATAATGGTTGAACAACATGGTCCTAAAATGCAACCTTATTTGCATTCTGGCGTTACATTAAAAAAAGTACCTTTTCGCTGAAAATGACCATATGTACATTAAAACGAGCAAAGATTTTTATAAGTCAAAAGTTTACTAAATAAGGTTTTATATAAACCGTCTTGCTTAATTCGTAGTCTTATTCATTTTTGTAATGCAAGTCAAAATCCACTTCCGTTTTTTTAACGTCACGCCAGCACATATTTTTGCTTATATCTGCAAATCCTTAGCGTCGATTGCTGTAATTTTTTTTCTGAATATAGTGCTACTTCATTACTTTGTATACATAAAAACCTTTTTCATAAATTTGACTTCTTCATTTAATTTTTTTACATTTTGTGGTACAAATATCACGACACGTCAAAATGGAAATGCCCATATACATGTGAAAATATTGATAACTAGGGGTTGAAATTATATGCAAAGAACTCTTTCTTTCGCACAACTAAATTTGAACAATATTAAATTCTAAAAACCGTTTTTGATTCAAATGTATGTATTTGTGCGGAAGAAAGCGGTCTTTCGACATCGTGAAATTGGCAGTTAGTTATTTATCCGAATCACACTTTTTGCTGAGAAACGGCATAAAGTTTTATGTGCACATTTTATCGCTTGAAAAGACAATTTGCAGCCTTAAAATAAAATCTTTTAAGTTTAGAAATAATAAAAATAATCAATTAACTTCAAAAGGTTTTTATGTGAATGCCTAATTTTTGAATGGTAAAATATCGACCTTTATTTAGAAAATATCTCGATGTATTACACAAGGGAAAAAAGTTTTTGTTGATTGAGAACTTAATGTTGTTTTTAAGGTAACTTGGGACGCTGAATCCAAATCTGCCCTTAGTTTTTTAAGTTTAAGTTTTTTAGTTCGACTTTTCGAAATATGTATACTGTTATATCCAAAACTAAGGCACTTTCACAAAAAAACAAAATTCGCTAACGATATTAATTTAACCAGTAGTTTCAGAGATATCATGAGCTTTATTTCATTGTAATCGGTGCACAACTTATTATTTTATTCAAAATTTACTGAGAAAACTGAATTGATAAAAACGAATTTCCATTAAAAAAAAAGTTTTTTAATGTGTGTGTGTTTGCTGCTGTTTTTTTATGGACGTTTTTTTCCTTCACTGAAGAATGAAGTACCTTCACTTAATTGTGAATAAAAGCGAAGCGCGTTCATCGATTATTATAATCTATGTCTCTTTTTTCACACTTTAATTTTTCCCGTTTTGGATTTTTCATGATTTTTTAATATATGTACAAAGTTTGAATTTTTTTTTTCGTAAACAACCATTACTTAGCCATTTTTTTGGTGAATTCTAAGAATTTGATTGTTTTTTAAAGCTAACAGTTACATCTTAAACAAATTTTTTTTTTTTTTTTGAAAATCGCTCAATGAAGAGTAAAGTTATGATTTTTTGAACTTTAAATTTTTGTGAAAAAGTCGGATCCTTCCCCCCTTATGTCCAATTTTTAGCACGTGGCAAGATAGCTCCTCTAATACTTTGTATGCCTAAGTTTTAATTTCTTCTGAACTAGCTCTCAAAAAAATTAAAAAAAAAAAAAACAAAAAAAAAAAATTTATGTTAAATAAAATAAAGTGATTATTATAAAAATTAATATATCTGTGGCTTGGAGCTAAAAGGGCCAATGTCAAAACATTCACTTTTGAGAAAATTGGAATTGAAGGCTTTACAAAAGGTTTTACAAAGGTTTTTCATATTGACATTGGCCAGCATTTTATTTATGAAGCTGTTCTGGGTTAAGTATGACTTTAGCTGTTTTACCATAATGAAAGAGAGCAAGAAATCAAATCTAATGCAATGATTAACTCAAAAGAGCAAAAAGTGACATTGGCCTTTTTAGCTCCAAGCCACAGATATGTGTTTTAATATATTTTGAATTTTTTACCTATATGCAAGAACAGCGCATGATGAATAGCTCAAAAAAGTATGGTTCTGGTATGTCTGACATTATGTTCCCAAACTTTGGTGCTTCATTCAGCTTTCTTTTTTAAAAACCAACACAAAAATAAGAACAAGCGGGGATAATGTGGAGGTAAAATAATACTTATAATATAATAAGTGGTATTTTAAATTTCTTATCTCCTTCCTTCTAAACGATCCACCGCATTAAAACTACTATCTTTGAAGTTACTGAGGCAAGGGATTTAAAAAGAGATCGTATTCAACTTTTTCGAAAACAGGTTGACTTTCTTTAGCATGTTTTGTGCACATATTTTCAAAAAATAAATGCATTAAGTTCTTGCCCTCTTGATAACAAATGTTTTACTTTGGTGGATTACTTACTTAATAAATTTTACGAGCTATTGCGGGATTTTAAGGCAAATCGACTGCACAATTATTGGCCTTTAAATTGATAATTGATAATTTATTTTTGATAAACAATTATAACGAAATTAAAAATTTGTTTTATAATTTGCAAAGTGTTTATTGAAAATTTAATTAATATGTATAATTACAACAGCAGTATTTTAGTTTTTTTTTTTTTATCAAATTAACTAAAAATTTCCAGGCATAATCTTAATAAAATGCTTAACATAAAGAAACAGAAATATTAAATCTTCGCATTTTAAGCAAATACTGGAAGATGTCGTCAGCTCCAAAGTTCCTCAAAATAAATTCCAGTCATTTTTACCACAATTGCGCTTCCGGTAACGAAAAAGTCCAGAAAATAAAATTTAATGAAAACTTTGCCATGAGGAATTTAAACTTTCAGGTTTTTTTGAATTTTTAAGATTGAAGTATGGACATGAATAAGAGCGCAAAAAGTATTTTGCAAACTTAAGTGGACCCAAAATACATCAATAAATCAAATACATAACCAATGCAAAAAAAAAAAAAAAAAAAAAAAAAAAAAAAAACGCGATTTGTAACAAGTGGATAAAATATTTTAGGATTGCCATAAAACTGTGTTATTAATCGTTGCGGGTTTAAGTGCATTAACGTCTATTTTAAAAGTACACTTTCTATGGGGACTATGGTAAATTAGGGATTGTTCTTCACGAAATTTGACAGTGTGACTTTAAGTCATTCTAAATTTTAGTTAAATAGCTATTTCGTTAAGGTGCTAGGGGTACTGAAGTATTTTCCGAGAGTGGGCTTTATATGGGGCCTTCAGTAAAATATCACTACAAAATTTGTTAGCATGGTTTCTAATCTTATAAAGTTCATATACATATAACCTGACTCTTAATTTTACTAAAATAGCTTTATTTGAGTAGGGCTTATATGGGGCCTATGTTTAATTATGGACCGATATTTACGAAAGTGGTATAAATTCTAGTCATATAGAGCAAATCGGTGCAACATTTTATGACATTTCCGTCACCAATTAATGTCAGTAATTGGGGAAATTTTTTACAAATGGGTTCATTGCTCTTTTTCTACTACATTGTGCTGGATTTCAATCTCATACTGATTAGGAGAGCTAGAAACAATTTGACACGAAAATTGTTTTTGGCCTGTTCTGCAAATCACGTGATTTCAAATTACATGTGTCTACTAAAATCACACGTGTGATATTTTAGTGTCCCGTTTTTGTGTGTTTTGGTGTGATCTTCAATTGCCGAAAGCACACCCTTGAACACAAAAACTGCATGATACAAAGAAAGCAAGATAGCGCATTCAGCTTTTAAAAAATGAAATTTTCTGCGCATCTACGTCACATTAGCGTATAAGTACAGCTAAAATATAAAAACACAAGCAAACAAACATGTGTTTAATTCGCTGTTGTGACGTCATATTTAACAGTTAAATTTTGTAAACATGCGCAATGCGTAATCTTGTTTTTATTATTCTTGCAAAAACTGTATGATTTTCAGAACACCACATTCATAAGACGAAACTGTCTCGCAACCGTTGAGTATTTTTCATACAAATATTAAGCACGACAAACAAAATCTTATTATAAAAAATGTTGTATTCCCAATAATAAATAATTGGTAGTAAATTTGTAAGTGCATAGCATAAAAAAACCGAACTGGCAAATTGCTTTATTTTGATTTTCTTGCGAAAACAATAAAGCAATTTCTTTTTTCTTAACCCACTTAAAACAACAATTAATGTTGGGATAATTTCAACCAATTACAGTGGGTAATGCAAGAAAAGATACTCACTGTTTATTGTTGGTATTTTATTTAAGCTTTGAAACACTCAAAAAGTCTTATATGCAATAATAAGACTTTTTGAGTGTTTGCAATTCTCATTCACTCTGCTGATTTATTTGCTAATATCTTTGGCTTTTCTGATGATCTGGCTTAAGCAAGTGAAAGGCGCATAGAAACTAGCTTATCCTCCAACAATAAATTTCAGTGTTTTTATCAAGAATAAAAATTGGGAATTAAGCACGACAAACAAAATCTTATTTATTAAAAATTTTGTATTCCCAAAAATTACTTTAATAATTGTAAAAAAATTGTTTCAAATAATAAAAATTTAAAAAAAAAATATCCGACAAATAAATAAGTGCTAATTTTTTTTCCATTTTCCAAACGTGTGTCAAATTTAATCTTCCAGTAATCTAAAATGTATTATTTTACTTTAAATCGAAATTTATTGTGATTGTTGGGAAAACCTCGCGTGACTGCGATTTAACATAAAAAGTGCTAAAATCTCAGCTGATTAATAGAAAGTAATTGAAATTTGTTTATTTACTTTTTTAATATCGATTACCACTTTTGTTTATTCCTTGCACATTTTATAACGAAAAATCAATTTTATATACATATTCCCAATTAACCTGCATGATTTGTAAATATATGTTAATAGTTTATCAAAAAACATTTAATGTTAGAGATTTTAAAGCAAATAATTATTAGCAATTATCACAAAAAATATTTTCTTTATATTTCTAACTTGTATTTCTTCTATTTTTGCAAAATAGACCGAAATATTGACATAAGATTCTGAAATTCAAAACAAAAATATTGTTATTTGCCCAGGAAATTAATATGGTCGTAATAATATGATATCTGTTGGCAGAAGTCAATATTTTTTCGAGTGTAAAATAACAAATCATTTATTTATTTTAAAATTTTAACATAACTGTTACTATGTTATTTTTCAATAAATCTTTTTTTTATCTTGTTGCTATTTTTTATTGTGGAGTTGATGTTTATTTATCAGAATTTGTATTATTTTTAATAATTATCGGATTTACTGCCATTTAAGTGCTGCTTATATCTTTTGT
This sequence comes from Pollenia griseotomentosa, assembly GCA_963931875.1. Taxonomy (NCBI): domain Eukaryota; kingdom Metazoa; phylum Arthropoda; class Insecta; order Diptera; family Polleniidae; genus Pollenia; species Pollenia griseotomentosa. Next base: position 38,707,784 of record OZ007563.1, on the reverse strand, counting down.
AAAAATATAAAAGAAATTAAAAATTTATGTATGTATGTATGTATAACTCAAAATCATACTTATTCCTTGGGGCGGAAATTTTAAAATTGGCAGTACTTTCTTCTATGACAGCCAGCGTTGCCACAATGTTTTTGAAAAAAACATCAAATAAAAAGATCCAAAAAATATAATTTTTTTTAATTTTTTTTACATTCGAGTAATAAAAAAATGCAATATTATTAACAAAAATCGTTACTTTGTTGACAAAAGAAGAGTATGTAATTATTAAGAGGGGTATACAAGTACCTGTACCCCTGATATTTGTTTTGTTCCCTTATTTGACAGAAAAATAAATTTAGTTCAGGAGAAAATTTAATATTTCTAAGTGTACATACATGAAAAATTGCTGCAATAAAAACTTCACAATGTAAAATAAAATGTAACTTAAAAAAACAAGTTAGAGTGCTATATTCGGCTGTGCCGAATCTTATATACCCTTCACCACTGTGCGAGCAGAATACTGAGCAACTAGACAAAATCTAAATAATTTTTACATATACATACATATATACAATACATAAAACTTCATTATAAATTAAATTTAAAAAACGAAAACTGGTAAATATTTTTTAAAATCGTTTTAGAAAATAAAAAAATTAAAAAAAAATTTCTTTTTGAAAAACCAAGATTCAAACCAGGGCACTCACAGTTTCTAACCTAAACAAACCCTCTAGACAGCTGAACCATGAAGGAACGTTGTTTGAATATCATTTAAATGAAATATGGCCCGTTTACGGTTCACAACCCAACACAGTTGAGTTGTAATTATTTTTGATGTTTTAGTTCACCACAATGTAGCAAAGTTGTAAATCACAATACAAAAGTTACAAATCAACTTATTTGAATTGTGAACCTTAATAGGTGGCCTATATTCACCAAAATAGTTTGTACCATGTATGTGTGTTTGTTTGGCTTCTTTTTGTACAGGCACTGTTGTCATACCGTTGATTTATCTGTTTTGGCGAGTTTTTAATAAGCAAATAGAAACAAAAATTCCCAGTTTCTATTTGTAAAAATTATTTCGTTAAATACATTAAATAATAAAGGAGCGTGATAACGAAAATCATATTGGGCATTATGCTAGTATATGCAAACAAATGTAAGAGGGGGGGGGTGTATGACAGACATCAATATTGTAGAAATTACAAACTTATATATACCCTTTTCCACCTGTGGAAAAATGTTTGACAAATATTTTCGGCATCAAATTTCACTAGGGGGCTTCTAAGACCAAAAAAATTCGTGCAATGAATGAAAAACGGATTTTTCGAAATTCCGGGCCTTGAAATTTTTGATTTTTTTACACGATTTTTTTGGTCTTTTAGAACCCCTAGTGAAATTTAATGCAGAAAATATTTAAAAATATTTTGTTCAGTAATAAACAAAATCGCCGTTTTTGAATCGATGATAAACCATTGTGTAAACACCATTATTTCCAGGAAAATTCACTGCCTAGTGCGCTTCATTGGTACATATGTTGCTACTAATAGCGATAGTCAGAACGTTACTGTTAACTTACTTTTTCCAACCTCAACTGGAAGGCATTAGAATTACACACTTGCGGTTGAGCAGGATGGTGCCACTTGTTACACAGCACGTAATACATTTAGGGTTTTTTTCCGGGATTTCCCGTCCCGGGAATTCCTGGGAATTTCAATTATTTTTTTTCCCGTTTTCCCGGGATTTTTCTTGCGGGATCCCGGGAAACAAAATTTTTTTCATAATTTTAGTAAATAGCTCCTTATACTTTGAAATTTAGTTTTCTACACTCAAAATATTATGTAGGTAAATTCAAACGAAAATTCATTTTAAACAACCTAAAATTCATTTAAAAAACGGATCATTTACATTTCATTTAAAACCAATGATTTTTACATTCATTTTGAAATTTTTTATTTATTAAACAGCATATTCCTTAAAGTTGAATAGTTTTTACTTTTAAAAAATATATTTTAACCGACAAAAATCAAACTACATAACAAAATAAATACGGAAAAACATTATTTTTTGGTAGTTTGTTATTTGAATAACAAACACAAATGTTAAAAAATAAAATTATTCGTAAAATAACTATATTTTTATTAAATTTTAACAGTACGGAAAACGAATTTAATAACCCACAATCAGTTACTGTAATAATTTTTTAAGTGTATTCTCTAAAAATTAGCATCTGTGGATGGATTGTGGATTAGATCAATTACAAGAAGTAAGTACATGTATTTAAATCAATGTCTCCTGATGCAATAAATCTACTAAAAGCAGAATGGGCGGAGCAACAGTTGATAATTACTACATTTAGTGAAGTGAAGAGTTAATAAAGTACATTAATTCAAAATAAGATGCAGGCAGTTAAGTTTCATTGTGCATGAACAAGTCTTAAAAATAGGAGATACCTAAACATATCGCTCCTTTATTGCAGCAAGGTCATATCTACAAAATCAAACGATCTTGGCAAAATGCGATTAAAGTTTTCAAAATGAACCGATTTAAAGATATATTTTGCTATAACTTCGGTTCAGTTTAAGATATAGTACGAGAAGGTATGAAGGAAAACTTTGCTAAAGTTACTTAAAATTTTGAGATATGACTATGATGCAATGAAGGAGCGATATGTTTATTAGGTGATAAACACAAATTTTCAATTTCAATTTGTGTTGGTTTATATACCCGTGAAGTGCGGGGAAACCGAAATAAAATAAAATTTTGGAAACTCGTGTAAGATACTACAACATACAACTTGAAAAAGACATTGTCCGAAAGATTACAAATCGATCTTTTGAAATGAAAAGGTTTGTAAGAAGCAGTCCGGTTGATGCTATTTTTGCATCAACCTTGACATACATTTGACTGATAAAGACGTTGTTTATAAAAAAATGCTTCTGATTGTGAATCCGGTTCACTTTTTACTATTTGTCCAACCTCGGTAAAAAATGAACGAAATATTTCGGAAACATGATACTTAGTAAATAAAATCAGGAATATACTTTTTGACGACTTACTAAGCGCTTTGAGTGTGTCAGAAAGTTATTTCCTAAGCTATTTAAAAATGTTATATATTTCTTTAAAGTATTTTATCTATTTTATTAATTAACTTTTTGATATTATATCTTGAGTACCTCAATTTTTATTTTGTTTTTTTTTATTGTTTTATGAATTAAATTGTTATGTTTATGTTATCTTTTTATCTTGTATCCAGAGCATAATAATACTGAATTAAAGCATAATACTAGGGAATAAAGGCGTGAGTTCCCTTACGTTTTTTTATAAAAGTTTTTTCATTGATTAATAACAAAATTTACTTTGTATTATTTATATGGAGCGGGATCCCGGGATCTTGGGAAATTTAAAAAAATTTCCCGCTTTCCCGGGAATCGAAAAAGTCCGGGGGAAAAAAACTCTAAATACATTCTATTTACTGGGTAAAACATTTGGCCAACGATGTGATTTAACGACATTCGACTATTTTCTTTGGGATGTAAAGTCCCAGGTCTATGCATAAAAACTATAAACGATAGAGCACTTGGAAGCAAATACTCGAAATTTTATTGCCGAAATACAGCCAAATTTACTGAAAAGGTGTGTTAAAATTGAAGCTTAAGGTAACGGCATTAACGTCCTAGCCGCTGCGTCCACATGCCCAAAACCATATTTGTTGCTAGTTGAATGAACATTAAAACGTTTTTTCTCTACCTCTAAAAAAAACACCTATTAAGTTTTTGTTGTATAAAACCATTATAATTATCTTTTTTTTTACTTACAATTTAACAAAGTTGTTGAACATTTTATTGGTGTTAATTGAAACTTTGATTAGTGCCTTAAAATTTGTAGATTCTTTTTTGTTTGAAAAGATTACTGTAATCGAATTAAAGTTCAATAATATATGTTGTATTTAGATAAGGAAAGTTGTTTGCGTTTTGCAAACGGTTGGTAACAACAAAAAAATGTTCGGAAACGCACGGATTAATATAAGATTTTACAAAAATTATTTTTATGTGACTAGAAATCATACTACTATATTTCGAAAAGATCGGTCTATAATTTACCATAGGCCCCATATAAAGTCCACTCTCGGAAAACACCTTTTTAGTATGCCTAAAACCGTAAAGAATAATGATATTGTAAAAAAATTTGGCCTGTTAAAGACTAGAAATCACTGCGACGAATTTCGTGAAGATTGGTAAAAAATTTACCATGCACCCCATCAAGCCCGCTTTTAGAAAACACTTCAGGCCGTAAAATATACACTGTTTATCGCTTATAATCATATTATAATTTGCAAGTTTTGTGGTGCTTTTAAACAAGAAATGCATTAAGCTCGCTTATATGCATATAAAACTCGGTTATTTTCATCAGCATCGTAAAAAAAGTTATTTCATTGATCGATTTCGTGAAGATCGGTTCTTAATTACCATAGGCCCCAAATAAAGCGGCCTTCCGAAAAGCACTTCAAGACGCATAAAATGCAAAAAAAATGTATTACATTGTATTGAAATTTGAACTAATCCAGGTTTTTTTAATACTATAAATCACTCTACCGAATTTTGTGATGAACGATCCATATATGGATCGAATATTAAATCCCCTCGTGAATATCAGTTTAATACGCATTATAATATTTTTGAAATAAAGTTCAGTTAAAATAAATATTGGGTTACAATTAATAGATCCCATATAAAGCCTACTTCTGAAATATTCGAACTCTTGTTGGAGGGTAGTGAAGTTTCGGCTTAGCCGAACATAGCAATCTTACTTGTTGTTTCTTTTTAATTTGTTTATAAAAAAATATGTTTGTATGTATGTATATTGAATAAACTAGTTTTAAATTAGTTGCTAACAAAAAGTGCGAAATAAAATTAATAAACCAACTTATTTTAACACGTGTAAGAGTTTTATTAGTTTATCAATTTATTTACAAATTAATTAGCCGTTTTTGTTAATTACCAATTTGTTAAATTTTTCTATTCTCCTTACATCTTTTCTTAAAAGTGTTAATTTATAAAAGCAATAAATTCTAAACAATGTTGTCCGGCCATCTCCCATTGTTTCCCTGAACATTATTTTACAGAGAATTTTTTAATTTAAAAACTATTGATTTTTATTTATTGGAAAATAAATTCTCGTTTATCACAATTTTATATATAATAATAACTTTTTATTAACCCTAGAGTACGAACCATATTTTACGTACGTTGTAACTAATGATCGTCGATTCGACGATGTATTTTTTAACTGCCTATAACTTTGGCTTAAAAGCAAATATACTTTTTCAATAAATGTTATTATTCATTATGGCACCTAATAAGTTTATATAAGAAAATAATTTTATTTTAATTCATATAGATAAACGAAATATTTAATTTTAGAACTTTTTTATTTTATGTTGCACATATTTTTGGAATCATAAAAAATTACCTATAAAATATTGTTAGGAAAACTGAAAAACTAAAAAAGAATCAAAACTTAAAAAAGACATTTTTGTCTTTAAAAAAAATAAAAAAATTTTTTTTTTAAATAACACTTTGAGCCAGAGTCACAAAGTTAAACTTTGTGCTCTCCGCATATGGGTTTTTCGCATATATCACTTTTTGATTTTGACATTCGTCATTTTTTCGTATGGGCATGATCTACACATACTTCATTTGTGTTCGTTTTTATTTTCTCCTAAGCTGGACATTGGTGCCACTATTGTTTGAAGTAACAACATTTGCAATATTTGCTCACAAAGTTGAAAAATAAAAGTCACGTTAATACTAACCATCGACGATTCGACGAGTACAAAACCAATAAAAGCAATGTTCCAGCAACGCAATTCAAAAAACACAATTACACACAGCAAAAGTAAATCATCTACTAACAGCATACAAAATTTGAGAGTGTTAGACACACCCATTTAAAAGTAAATTAATTAAAAGGAAGCGATGCTCGTCGAAACGTCGATCATTAGTACTCTAGGGTTAAGGTATATTTAAAAAAAATAATCCTTTTCGTAAAAATTAACTTTTAAAATAACCTACAAGAAAAGTACCCTTTAAAAGGTCGAGTTGAACACTAGAAAAAACTACTTTTCACAATTTTATTTAGGCCATCCTGTTAATTCGAAGATAATTTTACTTTTTAGGATAGAGTAGCCAGATTTTAGATTCGGAAAAACAGTACATTGATTACAAAACAGTACATTCAAGAAGAAATAGTAAATTTTTTTTACGAAAGCATAAGTATTTATTAAATATTTAAAACTCTTGAACAACAAAAATATAAAACAAGTTAGAGTGCTATATTCAGCTGTGCCGAATCTTTTATGCCCTCCAACGACAGTTCGAATATTTCAGGAGTGTTATCTATATGATACTATTTATTATTAATTTATCTTTATAAAAACAGACATCAGCATTAAAAATTGGTTGCGGTTTAGACCTATATTAAATTATTGACCGACAATCAGAAAGTTTTATGCTTTTTTTAGCAATTTCAACTAGCTTGAGTAAAATATCATGATTCGTAACATTTTAAGCCGAACTTAAATGATTTTCAGGAGGGGGATTCATATTGGAGCCAAGTAAGCTATGCACCAATCATCCTAAAACTCTGCAGAGTGATTTCTGGTATTAAAAAACATAAATTTCAATACAGCGGTGAAATTAGTTTAAGCGTTTACAGTGAATTTCAGAAGGCTGCTGAAAATGGGATCTAATGTAAATTATGGACTGTATACCACAAAATTGCATGACATTTTTTCTGAACATATGAAGCTAAGTTCGAAGAAATTTTACCGCAATATCTGCTACCAGAGTCGGTTTGATATGGACCGATGATCACGAGAATTATTTGTGTGATTTCTAGTCTTATAAAACTGTGAAGTATTAAATTTTATTCTGATAGCATTATTTATTACGGTTTTCACGAAATTTTGCAGCGTGATTTCCAGTAAAATAAAACGAATTTTTGCAAAATCTTATATCATTCCGTGCATTGTTCCACCAATTATGTTAGTTTTTGCAACAAAATTATCAATTTTTTAATTTGATGGTTCCACATTTTGATTCGTAGCTCATATCCTATTGAACCGAATTGGCTGGATTTCTATCCCAAACTGCTTAGAATAACTACAAGCAATTTGACACCAAATTAATTAATTTGTTAATTTCTTTTGAGTTTTACGAAAGTGAGCGTGTTTTCAACAGACGGACAGACAGACGGCCATGGCTAAATCGACCAGAATATATATATATATACTTTATAGGGTGTGAGATGAATAATAAAAAAGTTTCACACGGAATGACAAACTTAATATACCCTCTTCACAACTACCCAGCGGGAAAACTCAGAAGACCTTCTTACTTCAGGCATTTTTAAAGGCCTGCTTAAAAGATTTTTTGATTCAATTACTATTCTTATCTAACTGCTAAAGAAGGCCTCATAGAAGGCCTCGGCTCTTTCGTATAAAAGATAAGATACACCTTCCACAATCACTTCTAAGAGAAGGGAGTAACAGTTTTTGTATTGTTTTTTTGCACAAGCAAAAGCAAAATCAATTTTTTTTTGGTCCCGTTACCCTTCTTATGTACCTGCTGAAGAAGCGAGAGCGGAAGGCCTTCTCCGCAATGACAACGTGTGTAAAAAAGATATGAGTATGGAATGGAGCAAGAAGGTCTTGTACATCCAAAAGAAGGGTTACAGAGGCCTTCTAGAAGGCCTTCCTACTCCTTCTTTTTCCCGCTGGGTAATTGTGGTGGAGGGTATAAAAATACACTTACAAAGTATAACAACGCCAAAGGAAAGATTTACATTCAATGGCATTTCATATACGAAATGACACCATTTGCGTTTATAAAGCAAACACCACAAACTAATCATGTGGCCATAGTTCCAATGTATGTATAATGTTTAAATATTTTAGTTTAAATTTAACTTAAAAAAATTACTCATTGATTGTGTTAGTAGGATTTTCTTTAAACATATTTGTATTTAATGCAATTTTCACCACACACATTGTGTGCAACTACCGTATAGAATTTCAGAAAATAATTGTTTCTTAAATACAATTTCTGATTTCAAACAATTTGTTATTTAATAACAGCCAATTTCACTAATTTCAGCTATATAACTATAGCTGTGTATTGTAATGTGATTGTTAAGTATAACTGAATTTGGTGAAATTGACCGTTATTCTATAAACTCCAAAAACAATGGTATGGTTTATTTTTATTTAAAAATAATCTGAATATAGGCATTAAATTAATAAAAAAAACAAGTTGCATATAAAGTTCAACAAAACAAAATTAAAAAGGTTTACAAATTTAAGATAAATGTGTTGGAAAAAGTATTTATTTTATAAATAAAAAACAAAAAAAATTTTAAATATTTTGATTTGCTTTTGTCTTTCTAAGGTTTGTTTGTTAAATTCATGCAGTATTTATATCCTAATAATATAATATCCTAATAATAATATTATATTATAGGGAAATACTATTGGGGGATCTAAGCGGTAGTCATATTGTCTTGAAATAAAAACACGAAAAAATATGAATGCTGTAATCAGTGTTGCCAGAAGTAGGTGGAAATCCCTACATGTAGGTATTTTTGATACTAAAATAGAAGCGTAGGGAAAATCGGACAGATTTTTTATAATCCCCAATATGTAGGGATTTTTCGTCATATTGCATTATTTATGAAATAAATGCAGAAAAAAACGTATTTTTAGTAATATTTTCTTGTATAAAACGGTTTAAAATTTTTATTTTCCCTAAAATAGCTTAAAAATATGTTTGTAGTTTAAAAAGTTGGCGACACTACTATGTATGTATATATTTTTTCTAAGATGTCTTAAAAACAAAGTAGTTATTGGGGTTTCTAAACAATTATTTCCTAAAATGGACAACAATGCCTAAGATTTAATCTTTGAAAAATATGTTTCCTGCATAACTTATGGTTAGCGAAGAAGCTAACGAATAGTAAGTGTCTGGAGAAAGAGATTTGTATGTACACTGTGGTATACGGAGAAAACTGTTGTCCATTATTTATGCACAAGCTGTTCATAACTATAAAATAATTAGGTACATTTTTGAATATGCAACTTTGCGCATAAATTATGCCTAATAATCATAAATTCTGCACAATCTATTGAAATTGTGCATAAGTTATACACAAAAAATGTGCACAGTTTGTGAACATTGTTCATAGCTTAATTATTTGAAAATTAAACACAATTGATCATAATATATGAACATTGTGCATGAACGACTATTAACACTTATTATTCATGAGTTATGCCTACTTGTGCATGGATTTTGCCCAACATTTTGATATGTGTGTATCTTATTCATAAGTTGTGCGCATTTATGCATAGATTATGAACAATATTATGTTCCTTGTGTCAAGAGCGCCGGTTGTGTTTAGAAGCTACAGTAGTTGAAGTAAATATTATTTAGAAATATATAATTGTGCAAATCAAGAAAACCAGAGGTAAGTATTGAGTTATTATCAAATATTTATCACAGAACAAAGATAACTGATACAGCCAATTGTTTTTCTGACTGGGTAGTTGCTTGACGAACTATTTATGGAGTTCTGCTTCAGCTGATTTTGTTTACTTTTTGTTTGTGTTTTGCAGAAAAACTTCCATTGAAGTGCTAAATATGGAAAACTTCGCAGGTCAACAAAGAAGTGAATATATGTTTTCTACAAATTTAGAAGGTATTAATTTATATTTTAATTTAATTTGCTGTTATTTCTGTATACTTGTTGTATATTTGTTATGCACGGGTTGGCTTTTTTAATACATTTCTGTTTATTTTTTTCCTTTTAATTCAGATTTGTCAGCCGGTGACATTGTCACTGTAGATGTAGACTCTGAATTTTTCAATCTTTTAAATAAATATGGACTAGAAGAGTATTATTTGTCTTTAATAAATGCCAAAATAAATATCGACTGCTTCAAGGCCATGACAGAAGCTGACATTAAAGAGATTTTTAATGATGAAATTGGCACTCGCATAAAGTTTCGTGGTCTAGTCAATGACTGGCGAATTGCAAATGTGAGAAAGCGAATTTTATATTATTGGAAAGTCGAGAAGTAAGTGCTATTTCGGTGTCAGGAATCGATTCAGAAGATAAAATTTGGCTAAAAACCAGAAATTCGCCTTGGGAGACGGTGGAATTGAAATGGAACTCCAGCTTTGCTCTTCGGCGCCAGGACATTAATATCCATCCGCTAAAATTTATACTTTCTGACTGGCCATTATATGCGCATAGTAACAGATATCGTTTGGTAGAAAATTTAAATTTATATAATATAATAAATAAAACATTTATATTTTTATATTTAGATCGATATTGACTTCCATAATTTGTACCCGGAAAAGTCAAACTTATTTCTTAACAACTGGAATTCACTGAAGGATAACATCATAGCCGTATTCAAAAATATTGTTAAATTTCCAGCTGCTATTATAAATAATCTTCCAACAAACAAAGGTAAAAAAACAATTTAAACTTATGAAATAAAGAACTAATTTAATTATTATTTTTGAATTTTCTTCTTTTACTTTATAAATTATATAAAATAAACATGTTAATACTGAAGTATAAGATTTATTTTATTTTAATATGTGTATATATAATATTAGTTATAAAGCGCTTGTACTTTGAAATAAAGACATTTGAAAATAAAATGAAATTTTGTTTCTTTAATATTTGCAGGAGGTGTAAAATGTTTCCTACTTGTTCACAATCTATGAAAATGTTGTTCATAACCTATGCACAGTTGTTCATAGTCTTTTCCCAGTTGTTCACAATCTATGAAAATGTTGTTCATAACCTATGCACAGTTCTTCATAAAACATGCTCATAGTGCTGAACTTAAGTTATGAACAAGTGTGCATAGATTATGAACAACTGTTCTTGGTCGTTTTTCGTGAACAATTTGTGCATAAGTTGTGCCCATAGCGCATAATTTCTGCACACAATTCTCTCCGTGTATACACTATTATTAGCGCCATTGGTGTATAGAGTGAATATGCCAACCATTTCGCTAGTTACTAATGACAAAGGTTCTTCCTTATACCACTGGGATATTATTCAATGTTGAAAGGTTTAATTGAATTTATTAAAAGTCCATAAATATGTATTATTTTTTTGTTTTGTACTTAATTTTTGTCAGAGCCTTAAAAAAACAATTTGAGTTAAATTTATTTGTTAGAACTTATTTTTTTCTTCAATTTTAAAAATAATAACAATGCGTAGGGTTTTTTGTAGGGGAAATTTTTTCAACGTGTAGGGAAAAATCAGATTTTTTTAGCATTATAATAATATGACTTAAAAATTCCCAAATGTGTATTTTTTTAACAGGGTTTTTCTTAATATCATTGTTTTTTTGGAAACTAAACCAAAAAATCAGTACAAAGTGTAAAAAGCAGTACATTTGCGTACTGTTTTGGGTGTTGTAAATAAAACAGTACAATTGACAAAATCTAATGCTAAGAACAGTACTTCTGGCACCCCTAGTTTAGTACCAGTTACTAAGTTGAAAAATTAAATTTTCACAATTTGGCCAAATCAAAGTCACACTTAAGTTATAAAAATTCATAAGATTTATAAGTTATAAAAATAAAAACAAACGAAAAATCATGCTAATATATTTTTGCTATGTTAGTAAATAATACAAACGTTTATGTATGATTATTTATTTAAATTAACACTAACATGATTTATTTATTTATCATTTTATATAAATTTATTTATTTGTTTATTATTTTCAAATTGGAAACAATCGTAAACAGTATGATTGATAAAAATTAAAAATATTTATTTATGTTTACCACTATTAATCGCACTTTTTTTATTGCTAAAAGCAATTTACGAAAATCGATAAAAAAAAATTGTTTTTATGATAAAACAAGTACAAGCACTACATGCGGCTGTGCCGAATCTTTTTTTGGGACCTATAAGCTATGAAACAATTTAGAAAAAACCGACTTCACCGTATTAAAATTAGTTGCGGCTTAAGGCGTATTCCAAAAGTATGCTTTCGAGAATCGGCTTTGTAAATTATGGACCGATCTTCACAAAATTGTGTAATGTATTGTTTTTTCTTATGGAACTATAAGAGACTAAATTTTACTACAATAGCATTATTCATCTCGTTTTTAGGTGTACTGAAATGTTTTTCGAGATTGGGCTTAATTTGGGGCACAGAATACCACAGAACTGACACGAGACGGAAGATTTTGCGTTTTTTTTTGTCTCTTTTTAAGAAAGCTGCCCTTTTTCATTTCTCTTTGCATCATCTTTTATGCCGCAATACAATGAACACAAATTTATTTAGTTGAGATTAATTTGCAAAGCTTTTGTAAAAATTAACTTTTAAGTTTACCACAACACAAGTAAATAATATTTAAGTAAATAAATAACATTATAAAACAAAAAAATATTAATAAATATATTTTTTTTTTTGCACAAAACACAACGTTTGTTGAACTAATGCATTTTTTAACGTGGTCTGTGTTTTGTTATTTTTGTTTTGATCATGCCATTTGTGTTGATTGTTGCTGCCTGTTTTTACACATTGCCACTTCACTACCAAAAAAAGCTTTCTGTCTTTTTCTTCGAAAGCTGCCCTCGCAACTGTTTTGGGCCTTTTTCACACGTCACTTTTTTCAGTTCTTTGGTATTCTGTGATTTGGGGCCTATGGTAAATAGACCGATATTTTTTAAATTTGTTGTTTTGGGAGTCTAGTTTTATAAAAATATGACGGATAAATATAATAGCATTACAACCGTAACAATGGTTTAAGGCGTACACAAGTGACTTTTGATAGTACTTTCTATGGGGCATATGGTTAATTGTTGACCTTTCTCTACGAAATAGGTGCATGATTTCTGGTATAATGAATCAAATTTGAATAAAATTGAATGACAATCGGCACATTCCGTCCAAATGTATGTAAGTTTTATTTACAGAAATATCAATTATTTTTGGGTGATTGTTCCGCATTTGGGTCTATAACTCTTTCACTACAAGCCCAATTGTGCTGGGTTTCATTCCCAAACTATGCTAATTGACTTTTGATGTTATTTTAAATTAATATTTCTTTTACTTTTTTAATTGCATAAGCATCGGTAGCAGCAAGTTCTTCAATAACATTTTTAAATTGCTCAAAGTTTTTTGATTAGAATTCTGAAGCACCAAGCCAGTTTTCCCTTCTTGTTAATACTGGCTGCGGCCGTAAGGGTACGAAGGGATACATTTCATTAAAAATTGCAACTCGTGAAGGAGCGGTTAAAAACATTTTTTCCCGTATGAAACCAATAAATCAATATTATCGAATTGGCTTCTAATTTCCTCTGCAACACGTTGTTACCCATGTGTCAAGCAAGTAAAAGTTTTGTATAAAGCATTAAAATTGGTTGCGGTTTAGACATATATTAAATTATTGACCGACAATCAGAAAGTCTTATGCTTTTTTTTAAGCAATTTTATCTAGCTTGAGTAAAATATCATGATTCGTAACAATTTAAGCCGATCTTAATTGATTTTCAGGAGGGGAATTTATATTGGAGCTATGGTAAGTTATGAACCAATCATCCCAAAATTCTGCAGAGTGATTTCTGGTATTAAAAACATAAATTTCAATAGATGTCAAAATAGCGATGAAATTAGTTTTAGCGTTTACAGTGAATTTCAGAAGGCTGCTGAATATGGGATCTAAGGTAAATTATGGACCGAATATCACAAAATTGCATAACATTTTTTTTGGCCATATAAAACTAAGTTGGAAGAAATTTTATTTTTTTATTTATACAATTAATTCACCAGAGTGGGCTTTATATGGGGCCTAGGGTAAATTATGGACGGATCTTCACGAAATTTTACAGTGTCATTTCTAGTCCTATAAAACTGTGACGTGAATAATCATGACATTATAAATAACGGTTTTAGGCGTACTAACTGTTTTCCGGAAGTAGGATTTGTATGGGGCGTAGGGTAAATTATGGACCGATCTCCACGAAATTTTACAGTGTGATTTCCAGTCGAATAAAACAAACTTTTATCATTATATCATTCCGTGCATTGGTTCACCATTTATGATAGTTTTTGTAACAAAATTTGATTTTAATCCCAAACTGCTTAGGATAACTACAAGCAATTTGACACCAAATTTGTTCATTTCTTTTGAGTTTTTCGAAAGTAACGGACAGACAGACAGACGGACATGGCTAAATCGACTTAGAATTGCTGTATGGGGTCTGAGATAAATAATAAAAAAGTCTCACACGGAATGACAAACTTAGTATACCCTCTTCAAAACTAATGGTAGAGGGCCGAAAAAGGAAATTAATCGAGTTGTGAGCACATTTTAGACAGATGACAATTAAAAAGGGCCACAAAAATGGTAGTGATTTTTGGAGTAACAAAACGTGGAGATAACTAATCTAGCTTCATAGTAAATGAATTTGAAAGTAAATAGAAACTCCGCAATTCTTAAGAGGTTGAGATAATAAATACATATGAGCATATTTATTAATATGATCGCACTAAGAACCCTTGTCGAAATAAATACTTTATTTAGCCTGCATAAAAAAAACTATAATATCAATTCAACTTTCTCTTCAAGTGAAATTTACTGTTAAAATTACATTGTAGTTTGTTAATATTTTTATTTTTTGATCAAACGAAAAGTTATGACATTTTTTAATTGATTTCGATTAATATGTGCTCATAAATATTTTTTGTTAAATGTGCATGTACAAATGTATTTACTTAAATTAAAGAGAAAAATACAAAGTTCATTATTCGAACCGCGTCAATTAAATCCAGTTACCAGGCGCGTGATGACCATGTGATTAATGAAAAATAAATACAAGTGTCAAACAGCAAGTCATAAATGAATCGATGGAAGAAACTTCGGTCAATAGAGTGTTAAGCGCACTCATCATTTGTTACGCATGCAATGCAACACAATTTAGGAGAAGAAAATCCGATAAAAAAAAAGTAAACAAATGACAACGAATCAAAGATGGAGAATAGCTTTTCTAATTTCGTACCAACTTATAAAATAAAATGTACCTTGGGCGCAAAACTGTTAAATACTTGTCAAGTGTAATGAAAAATTGCTTTAAAAAATTTCACATCTCAAATGCAACTTTAAAATAAAAATAAGAAACAATTAAATATCAGGGATAAAAATCACATAATGTAAACAAGGACACAATTAAATTTTTAAAAGTTAAAGCCAAATAAAGTATTCAAACGGCTTGGCAAACACGTCAAAATTGTACGTTTATACAAACCTTTTGCGTTGTTAATTGGGCTTTTTGACAAAAGATTAAAACATGTTTGTAGTAAAATATAAATGTTCAATATATATGTTTACTTAGAATATGTTGGAAAATTTTTTATAATGTTTGGGTAGTTTATTTGAAAGCAGACAGGGTTTGTTTCTCAAGCCGTTTGTGTGTTGATAATTCAATTGTACCCATTGTACAACGTAGTACCATCATTGAATAAAGATTATTAAATACTTTTGTATGCTGGGTAGGTATGTAGAAAAGGAAATTTCCTTTAAGTTTTATTATAAAAACCGTAGTTTATAACTGCAAAAAAGCTTAAATATTAGGTATGTGATAAATATCGATTGATTTCAAAACGATTTCGACATATTAAAAATCCATTTCTGAATTATGCAGGAGTCTTAATTTTTTGTTCAAATTACAGTACAGCTAGCTTATAAAATATAAAAAATAAAAGAATATATCGCTCATTTGCTGCAAGACCGGCATAACTCAAAAAATCTATTTCGAGATAAACGCGTTTAAAGTTTTTGATTGGCTCTAATCACTTAGAAAAAATAACGATACATTCTCTTCAAATGGGGAAAGTATAAAAGATATAAAAATTAATTTTATACACAATATAAAGAAAAACATAGCGAACAATTCTGCATCACTAACTCCAAAATTGTGTTTTTTGATTTATGCCTGTCTTGCAGCAAATGAGCGATATGACGGAAAATTAAAGAAAAACGTATTAGAGTTTAATTTTTAAACATACCGAAAATAAAATTTTCGGGTTTAAATCACTTAATTTTCAAAATTGATTTCTATCACTTTATTATTTTTTCACTAACATTTCAAATATTTGCGAAATTATATTTTTTCTACCTATTAGCGCATTTGATGCACAAAGTGTATACTTTTTCTTGAAACATAATTTACGTCACGTGATTAAAGTCTTGTTTTGTTGTCTACTAAAAACGACTACAGTAACTCAGGAGCAGTTTATTTTAGTAAGTCATTCAGTCAGTTAGTCAACATAATCTTACAACAGCAGAAACTATGAACAACATATAAAAAACTTGTTTTTGTTCGAAACAACATTTTTTTGTATTTTTAACACAGCAACAAGTACCTAGTACGTGATTTTATTCATAACTCAAAAGTCGGTTCTTGAACTTTAAAATGTCAACAAAAATGAAAATAAAAGCCACAACAGAAACAGCAGGCATAAGAAAAAACCGGTTTAAGGCAAAAATGTGTGCAAAATCAAACATATGGTAACAAAAACAAAAATAAAACTTAGGAAAACTATAGACTATTTATTTACATTTTAACTTACAAACATGTAAGGCACACTCTACGCTACACTACACTAAACAACAGTGATGCGAAGTAACATTAACAAATTGTACCAAACAAATTAAAAAAATTTTGCGGTATCAATTTGATAACGTTGTTTCAATTTAATCGCAGTAGTTCCATAGCATCAATAATGCCAACTCCGACAGTTTTTCTAGTTATACCATGTTCACACGGACAGCAATATTCGCGTTTCGCTCTACCATTCCTGTTTCGCGCCACAAACATGATCGAAACCACATTTTTTGCCATACAACATTTTGAGAGCGAAACAAGTCGTTTTATATTTAAACATGTTGCGAAACAGGAAAAATGTACTATCATTTCCAATTTTGATAACAATTATCATTAGTTTATCTGAACTAGCTCTCACAAAAAAAAATCAAAAAGATTAAAAAAACAAAATAAAAATTGATGTTTAATAAAATAAAGTGATAATTATAAAATAATAATATTAATAAAAGTATTACATAATATATTTTTAATTTTTAACAGACATTTAAATGTGTTTTAAATAAAATCATACAAACAACAAAAAAAAGGTCAAATTGAAAAAAGAATGAATCGTATGAACAGCATGTTTGGCAATATAGTTTCAGAGAGCGAAACGAGTGATTTATATCGTCGTATGAACATAGCACTAATGTCTCTTTAAGGTTTTATCTTATGGCCTTATTCGGTACTTAAATCAACTTAATTTTGGAATGAAATACAATAATTAAAAAGTACATATTTTAATTAGCGGGTATTTGTGTGTTTCAATTTACAATATAAATTCGCATTTAAAATACCTTAAAATTCGAAATGGTTTTCATTCAAATCGAAATACACATTAGACCTTTTAAGGTTTCCATACTTTTGTAATATTATTGAGTACTTTATCGCTGTTGTTATTGTCGATTTGCTCCACTTTATTCTATAAGTTGGGCAAGATTAGAAACGAATATATTGCGCAATTTTTTATTAAATATGTATATATAAAAGTAAACAAAACAAAGCACACATGTTCATATTGTACAATGTTGTCAACACATTAAAATATATTTCTTTTTGCGTAATATTAGTCAAAAGACTTTTTATTGTATCCAATATATTGTACCACCTACAAAAATGATATACACACAGCAAATTCATTTGTACAGTACCCATTACTGAGCAAAAATATTATAAATGTATAAGTACCTTTAGGTAAATAAATAATTTAATATTTATGGCGTTTTTGACTTCGTCTTTTAAGATCTATTTAGTAAATTTTTATTAAAATTTAAGTTGTATTTTAATCAGTGTGAAGGGCAATACTAGGGTATTCATTTAATCGGGCTTTTGCTTTAATCGGTTAATCGCTCGATTAATTAACCGAGGTTTTGATTTAATCGGCTAATAATCGGTTAATTTTGTTATTGATCGGTTAACCGATTAATAATGTTTTGTTATTAATTAAGTAATTTCAATTAATAAATATACAAAAATTATTTATTATTGGAGTCTGTTAGTAAAAAAAAACTATAACATAACGAACAAAACAATTCTTGAACAAAAACGAGCAAACAAAAAAGTAATTCATAAATATGAAAAACATATTTTATAATTAATACATATTTGTATGTATTTATTAAAAAATAAACTGTGTGATTGTTTATTAATTATTTCAATAGTTTAAGATCTTATGAAATAATCTTTTGAAAAAAATAATTTGGTTTAAAAGTTTAGGACTTAAGCGATTCTTTTCATTACTTTTGATAAAACTTGACTTCGAAAAAATTCTTTCACTAATCGAAGATGTTGGAGAAATGGGAAGCAACCCATAATAGAGATTCAAGGATGATAAAAACAAGATTACGCATTGCACATGTTTACAAAATTCAACTGTTTAATATGACGTCACTTTAGCTAATTATACACATGTTTGTTTGCTTGTATTTCTATATTTTAGTTGTAAATACTTATACGCTGATGTGACGTAGATGCGCAGAAATATTTCATTTTTAAAAGCTGAATGCGTTATTTTGGTTATCATGATACAGATTATCTAATTTCTCAGTTTTTTTCCAATTTGTAAATTTTGTAAAAGATTGTTCGTGTTACAATCATGAGTTTCTTCTATTGTCAGGTCATTATCTGACCATTCTGCAAAAAATGTTTCTGCTTTTGTACTGTATTTTCAGAATGTATTGCTCGAAGGAAATATATTGTAGGAAAAAATATTGTCCAAACAAATACCTTTTTTATATGAGACCAAACATATAATTAAAAACACAAAAAATATGTTATAATACTAGGAAAAACTAAAAAAATTTTTTTTACATCGGTTAATCGGTTAATCGACTGAAATTAAGCGGTTTAATCGTTAATCGAAAATTGCCAATTTTAAATTAACCGGTCAGTTAATCGGGTAGTAACTAATGAATTTAATGAATACCCTAGGCAGTACACATACTATCAAGCAGCAGAAAACGGGTGACGCTCATCAAAAAGTGCTGATCTGCAATTGATTTAAATAACTTGGACGAAATGACAACAAAGCAACAGCTGAACGTACATTGTCACAGACCACACAAAGAAGTTTATAGCGTTCATGTGTCGACGTCACACAAGCAGCATGAATGCGTTAATAGCATTTGCAAAAGTTCCCTTCACTGATTTAAATACAGTTTCAGTTGCGACTTGAATAAACATATTCTAAGATTAACATTCTATGGTTGGATTTAAACAATATATATGTTGGCAGGCAATTTAACCATAATATGGTTAAAATGAACCATAATTTGGCCGAAATCAATCATAATTTGGTCAAAATGAACTATATTATATTTAAACTTAACCTTATTACGGTCGACATAACCCATTATATGATCCAAATTGTCCAGAACTTTGCCATATTGTGGTCATAATTAACGAAAATATGTTAACCATATTACAGGTTTTTATTTCAGCCAATTTGCTTTTTGAGTCAAGTTGTTGTAATTTTATTTCGTTCTTTCTTTTTACTACTGTTACAAGTAATTATGTGGTCATAGCGATAATCGACAAACAGTAAGCACATTGCGATGGTGCAAAGCCTTGCCCTCATCTGTAACGCTTGCAGCTGCTTCAAACTTCTTTATAATCTTGCCAATTCCTTGCACAGTTATAAGATTATAACTGCCATACCACCACCGTATTGCTCGAAGAATGGTCAATCTTGAACCACCACTTTTGTAGAAGGTTTAAAATATTTTTACGCGTTCTTCGGTTGCTAAAAGATCTATATTCGAAAGTGGCAAGCCTTTTTTAAATAAATGACACTAAAGATGACCGATCAGGCAGAACTTCAATACCAAAATCGAATTGAGCTTATGTGACATAAATATACACAAGCCAAGTCGCTTTAATTTCTGGGATCTTTAGAAAATCCATTTTAACAGACAGATGGATATCGTTAAATACACTTTGCTCCTGATAAGGACCCAATATACATATATACATTTTAGGGTCTAAAAGCAATATATACGGAATAACAAACTTATATGTGTGAAGGGTATAAATACCAAAATTGACGAGTATGGTCCAGTCTGTCTGTTAAAGACTGAACGACACAGACTTGAAGCGTCTGAATCAGCACTTACAATGACTGCAAAACTAATGGAAAAACTTTAAATAATTATTATAGTTAATCGGATTTTTTTTAGGCACACATTTATTTTAATTCCTAACAATTCGAAAGACGATTAAATTTGAAATATAATAGCGATAAAAAACACCCCATTTTAACTACGTGCTCATCTCTGATACATTGAAAAAAACAAACTAATAATTGTAAACAAAATTTTGTAATAAAAAATTTAATTAACTCTAAAATACTGAACATAAATTTTTTTAAATGTATTTTAACACTTGAACAAATTTATAATCAAACTCGATTATAAATCAAAAACCCATTTAATTCAATTTGCAATAAAAGTTTAGTTCCTTGCAAATGTTAGAAAAACAAATAATTATAAAGGCTTTCTAAGCAAACATTTTCGTAGTTGTTTCTAATAAATAAAAGTCATTTTACAAAATAATTTATTTATTTTTTACAGATATTTTTCCCTCAGCGAATTGTGAAACCTTTCCCAAAAGTGTGCACGCGTTTGTCACATGTTCGACCGATACACACAAAATTCTATGTTTGAAGTTAACTAAATTTTTTTTCTTTATTTGATTTTTACGAACAGCGAAAAAAGCGATACGATTTTTTTTTTTATTTCAGACCTGGGAATAAATAATTTATAAAATTCATGGCAAAAACAGTAGTTATTATCCATCGCACAACAATTTTTAAATATATTGCTTGGTTTGAAAAACTATCAAATTTAATGACATTCAAATTTTAGTTGAAAATTTATGTGTTTTTGATGTTCACGTTGATATTAAAGCAAAAGAAAATAACGAAAGGTTACCTTTTGGATTTAAATTTGCACGTTGTTTTAAAGGTAAAAAAATAAAAACAATTTTATTGGCGAAAAAAAGATTATCAAAACAACTTTGACAAAAACGAAACCTGAATTTTAATGTGACTTGTTTTTGGTGGTGCTTTTACCATTATTTTATGATTTTAAGCTTTAAGTGGCAGAGAATATACATAACTTAAATTTAATGTTGTTAAAATTTTGAATATTAAACAATTTTGAATTTATGACTTTTAAAGGAAGTTTATTTATTATTTATAAATGTATTCAAGTATGTCGGTTCCCAAACTCCAAAAAAAGTTGAGCCACTTTTTTGTCGTTTGAGCATTGCACCGCCAGTTTAAGTCCGATAATAATGCTCTGAATATCGCTATTAATGGTTTGTGTAAAGTTTCATTTTGTCCCTAATAAATTCTTATCTCGAAACCTTTCTCTTGAATGGGACAGTTTCTGCAAACTTAGGATAAAACCTTTAAAAAATATGTATATGTAGTGCAAAACTTATAGAGCTATATTTTTGACAACCCTAGTATGTATCATAGCACTTTTAACAAGATTAACTCATCGCTCTCTTAATTTTTATGATATTTGAGAAACAAATTCATATTAATTGATATTCCCTAAGGTGGGTCCAAAAAAGTTGTGAAAGTCGCCTTCCTAGAATAAAAAATATGTCAATGAAGTTTCTATATATAAAATACAAAAAGTGCTAATTTTTGGGCGAGGCAAAAATAATTTTTCCTGTTTTAGAAACTGCATTGACATTTGTTTCATTCTAAAGAATGACTGGCAAAACTTTTTTTGTGTGGAGGCCGACCCGCTTTAACATTTCCTTGAATAACAAATTATTATTCATTGAAGTACATAAATTTTTAACTCAAAAAATTCATTTATTTTTTTAATTTTTTATTTCTGTAAAACACCGAAGAATGTTAAATGAAGTCAAAACTTATCAACAATACCGTGAATCGAACACGAATTTGTTAATGTGTACTTATTTTGATTCGAAAGGAAATATGTTCGAATGGCATTTCAAAGGCTCTTCTCATCTATTAACTAATCAGATAGTGCCTTTTGATCAGGGTTTAACAAGTCGAAACCAAAAACTGTCGAACCAAAAACGAAGATTTGAGTACGCATTCCACGGATAATTACCTCGCCAAAAATGCCAATATTTTTGGGCAATTATGCGGGGTAAGAATTTAAACGAATACGCTTAACTACCTCGTTGTGGTTATTATAAGAATATGTTTAACTTCCTGATTGAGGTAATTAAGCGAATACGTTTTGATACCACAGTGAGGTAATTAAACGTATTTATTTACAAGATACCTCAACTTTGATGTATGAAAAAAAGTTAATACACAGGAAATTTCACATGTTTCAGCTAAATCTAAAGAGACAGTAATAAAAACAATAGGATTTGTTGTCTTTACTATCCTGTCATATCCTTTTAACAAAAGCGTACTCATACATACAAACTTATGATCTGGAAAACCGTAAATATGCAGTTGCATTGTTTTTCTTGTGCGACAAATAAAGGCAGAATAGCTTTAGTGAATTTTGGTATCAATTTGTTTGTGAATAATATGCATATTTTAGCTATTGCTGCATTTTTATTGTACACATAGCTCACGTTTTTCTGGTAAAAAGATAGTCTTTTGTTTCTTTAATTACGCCATCTACATTTAATTGTCAATCTACAATTGTAAGCCAAACTGTAAAGTTTTATATAAATGCAAAAATTAAGTAAAAAGCAATTATGTAAATTTGCGCTGAAACATAGAAATCTGGACGCATCGTTTAGTAAACCGATCGAATCAGAAACACTTTTTAATGTGATCTTTTCGTGTCCGTCCATCAATCTGGCTGGTAAATACGTTTTAATTGTCATAAGAACGAAACCAGTGTAAATTGTGAGAATCGGTCTATAATATTACATAGTCACCATGCAAACTTCTTTTTTATGTTCATAAGCATGTTTGTATTTAGACAAAATTTGGCCCAAAACATCTTACTGCAAGTAAAATATGGTTGAATCGGTTCACATTTGAATATTCAGCCTCTATATAAATAGAAATCCTTAAAATATTCAAGCTATTTCATCCTTTTTAATGTAAATATGTATATGTATGTAATTTAAAATTTAGCGACCTTTACTTGCATTCTAGATAATATTCACCACAAATAACTCTTATAAGAATCTTAACCTTACAACATAACTTTATACTAGTGAGCCCAGAATAAAGCTTGTTTTAATGCAAAAAAGCCATATTTTGTTTTTTGTGTATATTTTTTTTAAAAATTTTTAGTGAATATTTTTAAATTATTAACATGAAAACTTGGTTGCAATACTTGCTTTGTTGTTGTCAAATAGTACTGAGGCAGTTAAACGAATGAAATTTAGGTGTAATTTTGTTTTGGGAGTTTAATTTTTAAGGTTATCACCCGAATTGGGTAATTAAGCGTAACCAATTAAGAGTAGATTTTTGTTTGAAAAATGGAAGAAAAAAAAACGGGGATTTAAAAATCAAGTTAAATAAGCGTGAAAGGTATTTAAATGTGAGGTAATTAACCGGGTTATACTTTACAACTTTTCGCTTTTTGAGGTGGGTCGACAGCGACTGTTTACATTTAATTAATCATAAGTAAAAGCAGGAGTTTTTTTTGGCCAATGGCAAATGAAAAAATGGAAGAAATGGCAGTTTTTCCCTTTGACTGCAGTTTTTTAACGCTGCTTTTGATTATCTTAGTAGAAAGTTTTGAGAAACAGTAAATTTTAAGTAAACCTCCATTTATGGGCTCAGATATTTATGCCAATTACAAACACAACGTGCAAAAATCATTTAATGAAAACTATGTTTGACATACTTGAGTAGTATTTATTTTTCATTGTGCAATGTATATGCACATAAGTGAGTTTTTATATAGGATGTTTTTTTTAGCTGCATGAGAACTTAAAATGATAATACAAGACAAAAATATTGCTGAAATAAATTTTTTGTATAATCTGGAAGATATTTTCATGGCATTTCCGCCGCGGCTACGAGTCGGTCCATTCGATCAGTCCAATATTGTGCTACTTTTTACAATAAAACTGACCGTATGGCTTCACTGATTGTAAGGTTGGAACCTGATTAATTTTTGGAAACAAAAATTCAGTCAGTAATGCTCGATCCTTGCTACTTTCGAAAGAAGTAAGGACCGATGATGCCGCCAGCGCGAAAACAGCACCCAACAGTCAATTTTAATGTATGTAGTGGTGATTTGTTTATGGCTTGAGGATTATCTTCGCTCCAAATACGACAATTTTACTTATTGTCGTAGCCATTTAACCAAAAATGGGCTTCATCACGAGGTGCTCTATAAACTTTGCGAACAAATTAATTTTTTTAAAGTAAATTTCCACAATTTGGAACCGTTAAGCGATTTATTATAACCAAAGCGTGTGGAACAGATATGTCAACACACTTTGTAATTCTAAGCTGTCAAACCATAGTTATCGATAACGAAAGTTATCTTTACACTTCTTGTGTAAAGCATTAAAACACATGCAAAAAATTAAATGCAAGAATTGCGTATGATATACACAATGTTTTTTTCGCTCAGTGTAGAATTTTATTATTTTTTTTTTAAATAAGCGATAGCGCCCTCTCTAAAGGCCATGTCAGATAAAACTTCATCGCTTTGCGTGGCACTTCTAACTTTGACAGAAAAGCGTAACGCAAAAGGTGTATGTCACAATAAAAACTTTGACAACACTAACACGTTGTGTGTTAAAAAGAAAATAAATAAAAAAAATTGTACTAGCAGATTGTCAAAGCGCGCAAAAAGATGAGAGTTGCCTAACTTTTCGCTTCGCTTTGCGTTAAAAGTTCTTTATGTGACATGTTTCGTATTTCATCTTGGATGTCAAAGCGAATCTCTAACGCAACGCGAAGCAAAAGTTTTATCTGACATGGCCTTAAATGTTTATTATGTTGCTATATACAAATTGCCATCCCTGAAAAAACTATAGACCCAAAAATAAACATATTCCCCGCAATTGTATGTCTTGTTTACATTAAAAATTGTTTACACATAACTTTAGTAAAATAATTATGTTATCGTCTTTAAATTCTGAGCAAATTGTAAATTATGAATTGACAAATCAAGTAAATCAATATGTATTTGCATAAAAAACACGGGAAATCTCAAATGTAGAGTTTTTCCTTGAATTATAATTGAATGTAAATCTCTAATTACAAATATAAATATATGTATGTAGCACGTGGTTTTTCCACGTTATAAGAACTTTTTTTTATTACAAAAAGTAAAAGTACAAACAAGTCCGGCATTTAAATTTATTTAAATCACCTTGCAGTGATTATTTTTTCAAATGTCTTATTATTCTTCTTATTTAAAATTTTGCGATTATTTTTTATTTTCAATTAGTTTATTCCCATGTACATACATATGTTGTATGTATACAAAAGTAATACAGTGCAACCTCGGTTAATGCTACCAATATAAATTTAGGCTGTTGCGTTAACTGAGGTTGTTGTGTTAACCGAGTCATAAATGTCTTTGCTTATATTTCGATTAAAGAGCTTTTTACTACGTTTATACGTTGCCTATTCGCGAATAAAAATTATTTGCAATTAACTAACTTACTGTTTGTATGTCAATTTTCTTAATTAAAATTCTTATTTTTAAGTGATGACAGATGGAAAATTTATTCATTTAGTAGTACTTTATGGGTGTGTGTGAAACGGTAGCAAAGTACTCATGGAAGTAAAAATTTGACACTATTGAGTGAAATTGCTAACCACAAAATTATTTCTTTTCATCAAATTTGTTTAAACAAAATAAAAAATAATATTTAAGCAGGACCAGCGGCAAAAAAATTAAAAAGAATTATACAACATGTAAGTATTTACATATGTATAAGCTTTTTTGCCCACACTTTTTGTAAAAATTGTTAATATATCAGAACGAATTCATCAAATAGTTGGGACGATCTCGTTTCCAATAGAATTGAAATGATTAATGGTAAAAATTTGATTAATTTATTAATTTTCACAAAACTACTAGTAATTGTTTTTTTCTTTATGTCAAAATTTTACGTGGTCAAAAATGTTACAATTTCACACAGCACAAATATGAAAATTTTCTACCACAAACAAATTTCATTTCCCCATAGAACTTTGCTAACGTTTACGTTTAAAACGTAAAACGGTTAAAAAAGTGACAATGCTTACAATCTTATTTGCAAATAGTGCCGGTAATCAGGAATTGTTTCCATGAGTTAGCTTTTCGCAAATAAAAATTTAATTCACTGTTTATGCGGCAATATTCTCTACTTGCAATGATATAATTATTTGCGAATAAGTGGTGCGTATAAACGAAGTATATGTCAAACTAACTGTCTGTTTTTAGAACGCGAGCGTTAAAATGACTCGTTTAACTAACATTTCAAACAAAAACAAAATTTCAAAATTATTAAACAGGCAGTACGTAAAAGATATCATTAAAAAACACACGTTAGCTTTTAAAATATATGCACTTATTTCGATTAAATCGAGTTGGGTTTATCGAGGGTGGCGTTTACCGAGGTTACACTGTATTTGTTATTAATGAAACAATACAATAATAACAATAAATTTAATTATAATTTAAACGAGTATTTCTTGTTACGAAACAGAATTTATTTATTTATACATATCAGTTTCTTATCGGTAAATATTTTTGTTTTTACATATTATTTCTTTTTTAATTTTTTTTCGTTTCGTATTTGTCTTGATTCAAGACAATTGACTGTTAAAAAAATGGATTTAATCTAATCACGTGACG
Organism: Pollenia griseotomentosa; assembly: GCA_963931875.1. Lineage (NCBI taxonomy): Eukaryota > Metazoa > Arthropoda > Insecta > Diptera > Polleniidae > Pollenia > Pollenia griseotomentosa. Next base: position 38,680,851 of record OZ007563.1, on the reverse strand, counting down.
CTTTATTGTTTTTGTTTGTTTCGTTTAATAGTTAAATAGAATTTCAATTGTATAGCAAAATTAAATAACACAGTAAAAAGCAAGGAAAAATAAGAAAGGTAAATCTGGCGATTCCGACCATGTGATAACCTACACCCACGGACTAGTTCCTATTTTATTATTTCTATGGGTAAACAAATAAAGGCTTAATTAATTTAAGTATGTATATTACTTGATAGAGTACATTAATTTTTAATTTAGCTAAGTTCAGTTTTACTATATGCATAGGAAGTATATTTATAAATACAGGGTGTCCGCCGGGAAGGTATACTACTTCGTTTGTTTATAATTTTAAATGGTCTTGTGGAAGAAGCTCTTGTGTCAACCGAATCTTTAATGGAAACAAAGGCATATCCTTGTGCAAAATTGTGGCCAAAGTTGTTTTTTAAAGACCAAGCTCCTGAGCACGGCGTCGAATTGAGGTTGATGGATTGTTTTAAACACTTTCTTGAGAAGCAGTAATGTTTTCAGCCGATCTTGCAGTACGTTGTGGTCCATGCTTCGAAATCTTCGAAATCATTCACTACACGATAAATAGTGCGTTTTATTGGCACGTTGTTTTTCCCAAAAACTTCACGTAACTATCTCATCGTCACAGTAATCGATGATTGATATTGATAAATTGTTTTAACGATTAAAACACGTTGGCTTATCGAACATTTTTCCATAATAAATATAAACTGTCAAGACTAATGTTTACCAGAATGGTGGCAAAACAAAGTAGTATACCTTCCCGGCGAACACGCTGTACACACAGATAAAAATACCAATGCAAAATGGCGAAATGTTGATTGAGAATCATAGTAAATTTCTGCAAAAGTATGCCCTTTATTTAAATTTATCATTATTTCATACATATTAATTTTAAATGAAAAATATTAATATAACCTTAAATCACGTTTATTTAATATTATTCACTGTTAAAATAAAATTGTTTAATATTGAATCCATAAAAACCTGTTTTATATTAAAATCAAAAGTTTATCTTGTTAAATTAAAATGCATAAATACTTAAGCATGTACATTTTTTTATTTTCATGTTTAAAATATGTTATAAAAAGAAGACAATTCCCGTATTATTTTAATTAAAGTTATTTAGTTAAATAGTACCTCAAGTTTTCAAAGTAGAATGATGACGAAAACCATATCGGGCAATTCTGCTGATGCTTCTATTAACAAAGGAGAATACAAAATAAGTGAAACATGTATTATTATTGTAGGGGTAAGTGTTTTTAATTATTCTTAAATAAATGCATATGTTGTCTCTGAAGTTTTTTCACACTGTTACTCAAACCAAATTGATTCTACATGAAATTCACGTTGTTTCAACTTGAAATTACTTTCATTCAACGTGATTCGGATTGTTATTTCAATAAATATTACATTTTGCTCTAACTTTACTGCAATATTAAATCAACATGAATTATAGTTATTTTAAAAGAAAAAATGTTGTTCGCAAGTTATTGTAAAATCAGGTTGAATTAACATGATAAACTTATGAAGCAAAATCACCACCGAAAAATTTTAAATCAACCTTTTTTTCTACGTTTTTAACTTGATTTTTTTCTGTGTGTATGTACATATGTTTTATTTTTTCTCCAAATATGGGTGGACATGGATGGGTCTTAGCTGTTAGGTTTTGGAGCAACCAATTATCGGCCAAGTAGCAGAAACAATTTTTTGACTTTAAGACTAGGTGTTTGAGATCTTAGTTAAACTAAGTTTAGTTAATCTGAAAACAGATTTGTGCCGCCATTACCAAATTTTCCCCGGAAAAATCCGAGTTTCAGACTACGTTACACTAAGTTTAAACTTAATCCACATCTCAAAAACCGGGCCTTAGATTGACATATGTACATACATAAGTATGTAAACATATCGTCGGCTTAGAGTGTAATCCATTTTTTGCTTAATTCATTTACATTACAAGACATTTTGACACCGCTCGAAAGATAAAGAGACGCCGCATCGACTGAGAAAAACATTTACTTTAATTTGGGATTCTACAGAATATTAGAAAATAAACAAATTAACTGCCTGTTCATCTATTTACGAACGAAGACTTCGATCGGTTAACTTACATTTAAAACAAAAACAAATTATAAAATATTGTTTTTGTTTTACGTGTAAGTAAAGCGATCCAAGTTTTCGTTCGTAAATAGATGAAGAGGCAGTAAATATCGAGTTTGCTTCTTTTAAGCCTGGTACTCTGTTTAGCATTTCAAGTGAAATGCTGTCAAAACGCATATGAAAAAAACTTGTGCGGAATATCTATGAAATAATGTTGATAGAATTGTACTCTGTTAATTTTGTGAAAATGTTCCGAAATGTTTCTGGCAACATTTTTTTACAACCGCGAAATTATGTAAGCTGCACTTATTTCACGAGGAATTTTAAATAAGAAATAAAAATTAAAAAAACACAACCGGTAACAGTTTTTTATCCATATTTACTTTCTTTTTTATAAAAAAAATAATTTTTATTAAAATACTTGTGGGTTTTGTTTACATACGCAAAACAATGTCGCATACTTTTAAGGAATAAAAACGTCAAATTAGGCAAACTCGAAAGATAGGTAACATTAATACATGTACAAATTTTCGTGTAAAATAATCATTGTTGCTCAACATTTTTCACAAATTTGAACAGAGTACTAGGCTTTAAGCTAGAAATAGAAAACATTAGAAGTTTTTTGTCTGCCCTGTAAAATTTATTAGAAGATGGCAGGTTATATGAGTTATTAGTTATTATACTAAATTCTATGAGATTTATGGCCTTTTTTTGACATCGTAATTAAATACGCATTTAGTTAATTTTTATTTAAAACTTAATTGTATTTAAATACAGTTTTTTTTCAGTGTTATTTAAATTGTCTAATTAAATTAAGATAAAGGTATATTAGCACAACTAAATATCAGAAAAACATCATAACAAAACTGTATTTGCTTACAAGGTGTTCCAAACAAACAGCTGATTGTTTTGGCTTTGGCTGTTGTTTTGTATTGTTGTGATATTGAGGTAGACTTGCCAGACTCGCCAAGAATCAAGAAACTAGTTATTTTTAAAATTTCATTACAGTTTTCCTTAAACACAGATGTGTTAAAAGCAAATAAATGTTTCATAATATTTTTTAGTGTATTTTTTTAAAAAAATCTATCAAAACTACGTATCTTTTATTCAACACTAATAATTTGATAATGATGAGATGCTAATTTGAAAAAAAGGTTAATCGCTATAGAGCACTTTAATTCTGTGGTTTTCACGAATAATCGCGTAAGTCGGTTTTTACCGAAATTGAGATAATGATGTCAAAGTGCTACATTTTGCATTAGGTTTTTATAAGTATTAAGCTTTTTAGAATATAATGTAGTATTATTAATTTTTTTCTGCTAAAAACAACTTAAGTTAACTGTTTAATAAAATATTTTGCTATTATAACGATTTATGTCGACATACATCGCCAAAAATTGTAAAATTGCTGAATATGTTTCCAAATAAAAAGCATATGTGATGTTATGTTGTTATTCGTGCAAAAAATATGAAAGTATTTTTTGAAAATTTTTCTATTAATAACAACTTATATGTACATGTGCGTTTATTGTTGACTTCTTTAGTTGCAACAACAGCAGATGAGCGGTTGTTTGTAATTTTAAGTCCATACGTTGTGCTATAAGCATCAAAAACTCTGAATATGTCGCCAACTTGTGTGCTAAAAATAACAACGTAAGTCGTCATGTGTGATTAAAATGATAACATTTATTTTCACAAAAAAGAACTTATGTGGAGATATGATGTTATATTGCACACACTTAATGAGTCAATCAAACATATGCAATTTTAATCCTTTTACAGATTGTGATCCTGTAAGGATTCTTTCATGAAAACTATGTATAATACGTAGAAAGTCACTGTTAAGAGGATAGTAAAGAAAAAAGTTTAAAAAAGCATATACAGAACGCAATTGAAAAAAATAATTGTTTTTGCTCTCCTGAAAAGTTTGGTTTTATAACTTACGCGATTATTCGTGAAAATCACAGAATTAAGCTTTAGAGTTTTGGAAATAGGTTATTTTCCTAGGATGAGAAAAAGTAAAATATGGTACAGCGCTAGATTGAGCCAGTTTGTGCGGCACAGACATATATGGTGGTGGAAGTGTTATGGTTTAAGGATATAAAACGGCTTACAAGTAGGTAATCTGAATGAGTCCACTATGGATAACACAGATTATTTCGATGTTTTAAAGCCGAATTCTAAGCAAACGGCAGCGAAACTAGGCATTGTGAGCAATTATTTATTTCAAAAAGATAAAGATCCCAACTACACACCCGATATTGGGAAATTTGGGTTGCTTTATAATGTGCCAAACTAGTTGCGTACGTATCCCTAGTCGTCAGATCTTTATGAACATTTATGAAATTTATTGCATTGAAAAACAATCACCATGTAAAAACATCAAAAAATATGTTGGTGAAAGTTTTTAAAACTAAATGTCGGAAAATATTACGTGGGGACACAATGAAATTGGTTAATTCTTTGAAAAAAAAAATTTTGATAAAGTTTTTAATTTAATTAATTTTTATATTATTATATTATTTTAACAAGTTATTAATTTAATTAAATATAGTTACTTATTTATTAACAATATTGGTAAATAATACCATATATAAAACTTTTAAAAAGCCTGTAATCAGACTTTTTAATATTGTTTTTTAGACTATAACTTTCGTTTTTTTTGGAATTAATATATAAAGAGTAGGGATTTTTGTTTAATATTTGTGTTGTTTAAAAGGCTGCAAATATATTGTTACGTTACTGCCTTTTAATAACGTTTTGGTTAATTTCCTTTATAATAAACCGTTTCGAGTTCTTTATTGCAACTTTAATAAAATAAATAAAACACAACACTTTAAACACTGTTTACAATTTACACAACTTTATTTAGTACTAAGTAACTTTAACAACCGTAATTTATAGCTTTTATTCAAAACCAACTACAAATTTCTCCGCGTTATACGTTATTGACAAAGTCTGAACTTAGTATGATCTCACTATGCTAGCCGCCGCAAGTATTTATACTGCCACTCGGCAATCTAGAACATTCGAAATGTTTTTCGAAGGTTCGAGGCTTTACTATTCACCACTTTATTTGATTTATGGCGGCACTTATGTTTACATAATTTCACGACTTATACTGAAGCTTTTTAAACGGGCATTTCGAGGGCTTTTCGCACATTGGGATTTAAGTGTACTAAATTATAACAATTTTTAATAACAATGTAAACTAATAAAATTACTAATGAATACAAGATAACTAATAAATACAATACTACTAAAAACTATAACTAATTCTTAACCAATAATTACAACTAATTCTTAACTAAAGTTACTTTCGTAACAATATGTATAAGCAAAAATATATTCTGAGTTTGGAAAAGTCATCGTTGCGTTACTTTTTTGCAATCTTTTAAGTGAAGGCAGACTTTTTTTGCCTAGTGTATCTGTTACATACATCATCACAAATGCATGATATCATCCCAACCTATGGTGCTGTCGGGTAAGCTTATAACTAACAGTAATAAGTTCACTTATAACTTATAACAAAACAATAATTATAATTTAAAAGTGAAACTAGTCTATAACAATAATAATGATTTAATCAAATTGTTTAGAATATTTTTGATTGTATAATTACACTATGCTAGTTGAAAAAACTGACAAGCCGGGCTCATGGCGTTTTAACATAATTCGGGGACGCTGAATCCAGTGGTGCCCGCGGTTTTTTCAGATTGGCTCTGGTTTTCGAGATATACCGTTATTTCGAAAATGGAGGAGGTTGCACAACATATATTCGCGTAACTCAAAAACGGTTTAGTTTATTGAAATTACTAAAAAAACCGAAATTCCGCAATAAAATTTCATTTCAGAAAAGTAAAACTCTTTTTCTAATATGAGTAGTCGTTATTGAAACATAATTTTTTTTTGAAAAAAAAATTAATTTTTTTATCAAAATTTCGAAATTTTTGTTTTCTAAAAATTCATACAAAATTAAAAAATGCAGCTAGGCTTCTAATCTGTTTGCAACTTTTGATTTTAAGTCGACAAATTTTAATTAATTAAAGAATTTTATAAAACGCAATATTTGTATGGGAGCCCCCTAAGGGAAATTCTTAAATTAATGAAAAATTTGTCGACTTTTGTGAATAAAATCAAAAGTTGCAAACAGATTTTAATCATTTATGGCTTATTTTGTTTGTAGCTTCGTTTTTTATAATGCAGAAGCCTAGCTGCATTTTTTAATTTTTTATGAATTTTTAAAAAACAAAAATTTCGAAATTTTGATAAAAAAAATTAATTTTTTTTTCAAAAAAAAATTATGTTTCAATAACGACTACTCATATTAGAAAAAGAGTTTTACTTTTCTGAAATGAAATTTTATTGCGGAGTTTCGGTTTTTTTAGTAATTTCAATAAACTAAACCGTTTTTGAGTTACGCGAATATATGTTGAGCAACCTCCTCCATTTTCGAAATAACGGTATATCTTGAAAACCAGAGCCAATCTGAAAAAACCGCGGGCACCACTGGATTCAGCGTCCCCGAATTATGTTAAAACGCCATGTGCCCGGCTTGTCACGAAAAAAAAGTGTCAATTTCATGCACAGTGTTATTAGTAAACTGTAAAAAATTGTATGAAAATTTGTTTAGACTGTTGACTTTCTGTAGACATTTTTCAAAACAAATTTCACTTTTCAGACACAAACAAAATTGTATTGACGTTTGAATTTGATTGTTTTAAATTGCACAAAAGTTAAAAAGGGGCTTTTTGAAACAAGTCTCGAAAGTTTGCGCATTTGCACAAACGTCAATTTTAAGCGATTTTTGAATTTTCTGCGATGATTATTTTTGCGGTATTGATAAAAAAGTTTGTAGGTATAAATTTTTAGTCAACAACCAAGTTTATTGAGTCAATGAAAAAAGTTGTTGCCCAAAATAATATTTTCCAACAAAATGTTTAGTGATTTGTTAAAATAAATTGTTGGAAATTTTGAACAAATCAAACAAAATGTTTATTGAATCTTTATTTATTATTTATTCATCAATTATGATATTCTAAATTCCCAATTGTTTATTCCTATGGCATTTTGCTGGTTACTAAGGCCAGATCATCTGGAAACCTTTTTACAAAGACTTTGGAAAAACTAAAGATATTATACAAATACAACTGTAAAGCGAATGAGAATTACAAACGCTCAAGTCTTATAATACTTCATTATTAACTATGTTTTATTGAGTGCTATTTTGCAAAGCGCAATTTTGATAAATTTTTTCTTTAAATCAAATAAAAAGATTGTTGGCCTAAAATTTTATTTTTAACAAACTATTTTTTTCCGTTACATATGTTTTTCATCTAACTTTGCTCACGCCCCGGTGTTCGGTGATATAAAAGTTATATACATATATGAAGTTTTAAGAAGTTTGATTTATAATATAGAGGTTGCACATAATGATCGATATTACCTCAAAATAAAAAATTCTAATATTGACGTACTTTCTTTGAATTTTGAAATTCTGCATACTTTTCATGTATAAAATTTAGTGATTCCCCGAGTAAAATAATATTCGTAATAAGTAGAAGGAAAACATAGAAACTTGTGCAAGATCTACATATGTAAAGCTTTAAATTGACTGCGAAATTTACATACCATTTTTTTTTTGCCTGAACTCTAAAATAAAGAAAGAAAATTGGCTGTTATAAAAGGTGGCTACTGGTAAGATTTTAGGAGCTCGTCTGTCCTCAAAAGAACAATTACTTTTAGTTTTTGTTTCCTACTACAAGAATTTTAAAGAAAAACTTTCGCTTGCTGCTTAGTCTACCACTTTTAAAAATCTAGAATTCAGTCTTTAAAAATCCTAGTCACTTGGTCTTGCATTGTGTTAGTAAAATTATGCTTTCAATTATCCATGGAAGCGTCAAAACCTTGGAAGATAGAGTTGCAGTTCTGGTGACTAAAAGATTTTGAGTATACCCCGGAGGTACCTGTTGCGCTCCAGAATTGAGACAGAATATGGCTGCGGTCATCATTATAAGGAGTTTTTGATGAAGGAGTTTTTGATGCAATGCAGCATGCCATCGCGAGGTCCAACATTTATATTTTTTTTTTAACATTTACAAAGCTTCTAGACTCCACAAGATAAGAACTTTTATACGACAATGCTTAATGAAGAAAATCTCTTCAAATGCTATATCGAAGAACAACGAGTACGATGGTAAATTTCAGGACGTCCTAAAAGAGGGGAAATCACAGAAAAGAAGACTTCAATGAGTTATTGCAACTATATCTCCTTTACCTAGGTGGTAGGTCAAACTTTTCGTGGGTTAAACCGTAGAGTTTGATGAAAAAAGCTTCAACTAATTTTTTTACCAATAAAACAAAGATATTCTTTAACATAGAAAAAGTTTGTAAGGCCATGTACCCTTTAGTTAAGGAAGATATGGATATCCCATGACTTGTCCTGAGATATGAAATTAGGAATTTAGACAATCCTTGTTTATGGTTATGAAAAATGGGGTCTAAGCCAAAAAGTTACCAAAAACCACAGCCTTTTTCTAACCGTTGCCTATGCCACATAATTGATGTTGGCCAGAGATTGTAACATCGATCTTTTTCGCCTAACACATCAATCTCCGATTTACCATGACATCATAAGAAGGAAGTTCGGATGGATTGGCAACACGTTAAGGTCAAAATTACTATCGCTAGAACTGCTCTAACATACAACCCAGAGGGCACTTTTCGCCCTAAATTAACTTGGCGGACAGCAACCCTAAAACAGCTACGTCACGATTTACGTGGGACGACGCAATAAGGACAGCGCAATACAAAAAGAACCAAATAAAAATTTCTAATTGAGGCCGTTTCTTGCCAAATATAGGTAATATTGAAAATCTTCTTAAAATTTGGTTTTCACTTTCAGATTACTGATACTCGGTAGATATCCTTAAAAAAAATGAAACTCCCTATTGTAGTTATGTACAAAAACACCTTGTTCTAGCTTGACAATTATATTAAACATTAAAAGCTAAATAAACAGCAAAAGCTAAATAAATATTAATTTGTATAAAAAATTCTAAAAATAAATTTTATTAATATTAATCTTCTTTATAAAATGCAAGTTAAATTCAATTTAAGTTCTTTGGGATTTCACGTTTTAAATATTTCTAATGAATTTTTTTTATTTAAGAATAATATTTATTTAATTTTTCTAAAAAAAATTTCAATACATTTAAATTATTAATGCAGTAAAATTATTCAGAATAAACTTTCTACACAAAAAAAAAAAAAAAAAATCACGTTTTCAATTACATCTCAAAAGTAAAGTGAGAAATTTTGTTTGATTATAGTTATGTTTAAAACGTTTTCAAAAACGTGGGAGATCTTTTAACTGATAATAAAAGACAAAACTCCTGATATTCACTTCATCACTTTTATTAATTACAATAAACAACTTGTCTAATTTATGTTTAAAATGTTCATACAAATATCTTACTTTTTATGCAAAAACGTTAAAATTTTATAACTAAAATCTATCAGTCTAAGGCCCGTTTTCATAAATTACGGATAGCTAAGGGTGGGATTTATCGGCCGTATAAAGAGTGTTCCGTTATAACAACGCAACTTTAACCTAAAGTAAACAATAAGTTAAAGAAAGGTTGATCCTACCTGGTAGGTTAAAGTAAAGTTGGAATAATGAAACACTTTTTATACGGTCGAGAAAGGCCTACCATTAGCTATCGTTTAGTTGTGAAAACAGGCTAAGAATTTCCGAAAGATTCTTATTTTTCGCAACTACCATCGTTTGCAAAGCTTACAACTAATTAACGCAGCGCATATTGGGGACTAAAGAAAAATGAAAATAATACTGGATTTTGTAAACGATTAGCCCAATTGAATAAAAATTCCAATTTCCAATTAAGGACTTCTATTGGAGTTTACATTTTGCATTTGGAGTCAGTAGACGTACCAGGATAGGCAAAATAGGTTCCCAAAGTAGGGCACCTCGGGTATTACAAAATTAAAAACGATCCAGAAATCCTTATTTATCGACATCGAATATCGTAATTTGGCCACTGTAAAAAATCTATGCTCGAGCCCTTGTATTAAAAAAAATATGTATGTACTTGCATATATCCTTTATTATTTGAAAAAGTCTGATTTTTTTTTTGTCATTAATAACACTGTGCATGAAATTGACACTTTTGATTTTATTCACAAAAGTCGACAAATTTTAATTAATTTAAGAATTTCATAAAACGCAATATTTGTATGGGAGCCCCCTAAGGGAAATTCTTAAATTAATGAAAAATTTGTCGACTTTTGTGAATAAAATCAAAAGTTGCAAACAGATTTTAATCATTTATGGCTTATTTTGTTTGTAGCTTCGTTTTTTATAAGTCTGCAAAAAATTAGAAGCCTAGCTGCATTTTTTAATTTTTTATGAATTTTTAAAAAACAAAAATTTCGAAATTTTGATAAAAAAAAATTAATTTTTAAAAAAAAAAAAAATTATGTTTCAATAACGACTACTCATATTAGAAAAAGAGTTTTACTTTTCTGAAATGAAATTTTATTGCGGAATTTCGGTTTTTTTAGTAATTTCAATAAACTAAACCGTTTTTGAGTTACGCGAATATATGTTGAGCAACCTCCTCCTGTTTCGAAATAACGGTATATCTCGAAAACCAGAGCCAATCTGAAAAAACCGCGGGCACCACTGGATTCAGCGTCCCCGAATTATGTTAAAACGCCATGTGCCCGGCTTGTCAGTTTTTTCAACTAGCATAGTGTAATAGATCAAACTTTGTGGTGTTATGGCTACTATCGGAAAATTATTTCGCTTTTATGAATCCGAAGAAAATGTCTGTATCGATATAAAATTTCGCACGAATAATTATTGGTGGCGGCAAAACAGCTAAAAAAAAATTTTCAAAATATTATGTCGTGGGCTCGAAGCATAACTCACATATATAAAACTAAATCTTATTAAAAATTCAAACACAAATGTTAAAACAAAATCTGATCACAAAGCTGTTATGCAACTTCTACTTCCAAAACTCACCATTGATAAAAACACTGAAATTTATTGTTTGAGGATAAGCCAGTTTCTATGCGCATTTCACTGGTTGCTAAGGCCAGATCATCAGGAAACATTCTACCAAAACATTTTAGAAAAGCCAAAGATAATCAAATAAATCAGCAGTGTGAATGAGAATTGCGAACACTCAAAAAGTCTTATTTGCAACGATATCAAAGCTTAAACAAATTACATACTAACAATAAACAGTGAGTTTATCTTTTCTTACATTCCGCACTACTTTTCAATCTTTTCAATTACAAATTTTGTATTTCCAAAAATTTCTTTGATAAATTATATAAACTAGTGTTCGCCATAAATTTTTATGTACGTATGAAGAAAACATAGAACAGCTAAGTATATATGAATTTACATTTTTCGAGCATTTATTTTTTCTGTTTTATTGGATCGATTTGGCGAGGGACCAACCAACCTCCGGTTCATGTTTTATATTTCACGTGAGCTAATTTAATTTTGTAAGTTCAATATAAAAAATATCAAAAAAAATATCAATTGAAAAACAAAAAAGTATCAAAAAATCTCCTTTATAGATTGCCGTCCACTCAGGAAATTGCATGTTTAATTTTATTTTTCGATGTCTTAAATTTACGAAAATTAATCGTGTCTAATATTAACGAAAGTTCAACCCGGTGTTGAACGAAAAAGTACCAAACAGCTCCCCTTGCATATTCTTATTCACTCAGGACCATGCATGTTTAATTTAATTTTTATAGGTCGAAAACTAACAAAGTTCAAAGAGTACCAGATGAAAAATAAAAAGTACCAACATATTTCATCTTATAGGTTTTTGATTCACTCAGGACCCTGCACCAATAATATTATGTTTCTAAGTTCAATATTACAGTAAATTTAAAAATTATCACATGCAGCACGGAAAATTAAAAGAAAAAAATTTTACTTTCCGTATTTATATAGTCAAAATATTCGAAAACCGGTTTCTCAAAAATTTTATTATACCTATGTCCACCCTATTTTTTATTATTTGATAATTGGAAAAAAACAAATATTTTTTTTTATTGAACAGATTTTAATAAAATATGTATTCTGTAAGTAAATACCTTTTAAATGGTGTATTTTTTGTTCAAATCGGTTGGCATGCGGAATAGGAAAGTTTTGTTAACTGGTTTGCCACAGCCGATTTATATACATATATATAAACTCTTGTAGTACCTTTCCACTTACGTGTTTTGGGCTACAAAACTAGTTTTGAAACTTGTTTTCCCATACATTCTTTATGCTCGAAAAACTCGAACAAAAACTAGTTTTGCCTCCAAAACATATTGAAAATTCTCTGTACAATACTGCATTGCTTTTATGATTAAAAATACAACTCTAGGTTATTCTTAAACGGTTATTGACAAATTCGAAAAAAGTGACTTACGGGCATGTTGTAGAAATCGAAATGAAGTAAAATTAAAATAAAACGAGATCTTAAGTTAAATTATTTACAAAATAACCGTAGTTTTCTTGGTTGTAAGGGTTGTTCGTGTTAAGCTTATTGGTACTCACAAAATGAAATTTATAAAATGGAATATTTGTATGAATCGTATTTCAAATTTGCTCGCTTTCAAATCCACTTCATTTCAGTTTCTAGTACATGCCCGATATTTACCAAAATAACAAGGCTTATTCAATAGGTCTATGCAACTATATGGCTGATTTCGATTTTGTTTAACAAAAGTCACAAATATTTTTTTTTAAATCTAAGCATTATTTTTAGCACTTTTTAGCTATTCATATTCCAGAAATATTGCTAATTTCACAATATGACACCCAATAAATCATTTAAGGGCTTAACTCATAAGAATAAGAAAAACATTAAATATTGACATAAACAAGATTATCAAAATAAATATACAAATAAATAGAAATATGTAAGTTTGTATAGAATAGCAAGTATGTACTTAAATATGTATATATGTATATACAAAGTTAGCTTATGTACGTGGATAAATACGAAGGCAAACTAAAAACTTTTTTAAAACAAAATTATTAATTGGATTTGAAAATAGGTGGGTCAAAAGTATTTTTTCAAAAAAAAGCAGCTAAAGTATCCAAGCAAGAGAAAACACAATAAAATATAATCAAAAGTTGACACAAAGCATGAATATGATCACCAACAATTTTATTAAAAAACTTATAGTTATTTTGTTTAGTTTTTATATAAAAATAACCCCTAAATGTTTACCTTGGCTAAGTTTTGTTAATACTTTTAGAGATTGCCCCAAGATCTTGAATTATAGAAATGGATCAGTAGGAAAAGAGCTATACATCCAAATAAGGAACAATCTCCTTAAAAAATTTACAAAAACTTACATAAATTGGTAGCAGAATGCATCGATCGTCATTCAATTTAAACATTTTCGGAAGGGAGTTTTATTTTTGGCACATAGTGTTCGGTCCATTCACAAAATTTGGTAGTGTTTTCTTTTATTAAAAAGCTTAAGTGGGCCAAATTTTTAATGAGTATAATTGAATATAATTTCAACTATTAGTCGGCACGGGAAAACGTAGCTCCAGGGGCGTGTATTTTTTGGAGAGTAATTCTTGCCTCAAGCCTCAATTTTTTGAGGGGTGAGACTTAAATATTTGCATAAAGAAAAATTGCGCATACAAATAACGGTCCCCCTAATGTGCATAGATTTATTGGCAATTATTTTTTTAATTGAATCAAACTGGACAGACAACGTTTGTTGACCGTTTTTTTAATCAAAGTTAAAAAAAAGTTAAAAAATGGCTTAAATACATTTTTTTTGTCCATTTATCCAAAAATTGTAAAAGTGCAATTGTTTCGTTTTGTTATGGAGCTCCTCAATTATTCGGGATATTTCAATTCATGATTTTAAAATTCTTGATTTTTAAACATGGGTTTGTGAAATTCGGTATTTAAAATTTGAGATTTGAAGTTTCACGCAAATAAAGCAAACCCAAATTTTTAATATATTTTTCATTAAGTTTTTTTTTTTTAATTTTAATTTATTTTGGCGTAAAGATTAATTAAAAATAAAAGATGGTTTTTTAATAAAAGATAGTTTTTTTATTCGACCTTTTCTTAATGGAATCTCGAGCTTGAGTATTTATTTCTTTTGAGATTCGATTAATTAAAAATTTTGAGGTGATTTTTCATAATGAAGAATTATCCCAAATTTAGGGTCATATTTCATTTTATTTCAAAGGGTTATTTTTTTTTGTTAATTTTTTATTAAAAACTGGGGTTATATTGAATAATGAAAAATAGCTGCAAATTTGGGGTAAATTTTAATATTTTGTTGGGGTCCATATTTCCTGGGGCCATTTTTCGCAGCGCTGTCTTTCATTTATCCTTATTTGTATTGTTTTCATTTAAAACAAAAACAAACTTCAGTTCAGTTAAAAAAAAACATGTGAAATTGTATCCATAATCGGACCATCATTTACTGCCAATTTCACGTTGTCGAAAGAAGGCTTGTTTTCACACAAATACATTTTAAACAAAAACAATGTTTTTATGAATTTGTTTTTGCTTAAATGCAGTTGGGCGAAAGAAAGAATTTAGTGAAATAGGCAGTTAATCATTTCTATGTTTTCAAAAAAATTTTTTATTCTAACCTCGTATAGGTACTCAAGTATTGATAAATTCAATATTTACAAAGTGTTCTCTGTCTGGTGGCACATGGTCTTAAAAAAATATACCTATATGTTTATATATGTATGTATGTTTTTATGTATATCATATGTACCCATATTGTGTATAAATTCGTAAATAAAAACAAAAGAATAACCAACAAAAATGATAACAATTGTTGCGTTTGTTTTAACTGATGGTTTGTGTGTGTTTGTTTGTACCTATTTAAGTAAAATCAAAATAAAACAAACAAAACGAAAGTAAACAAACCAATAAATAATTTTTTGTAGTTAGTTAAGCATTAATAAACGATATGATAACGATAAATTGGTTAAAACATAAATAAAAAAGTAAGAGAGCGTAGAGACCCTACAAGAAGTGAATGAGCGAGTTGTCACTTTTTTCACGTTGGTGTTAAGAAAATGATAGAAAGAAATGACTTTAAACTTTATTTCGGTCATTTCAATTTATAATTTTCTTAACACCAAAGTGACAACTGGCTCATTCTCTTCTTGTAGGGGAAGTTGTAGCTTATTTCAATTACCTTCAAAGCAATTTTATTTTTTAATTTTTTCAGCCGATACTAAAGGAATCGAAATTATTTTTCAGTGTTGTAAAGCATTTATTAGAGTTCTCACAACACTGAAAAATAAGTATAAGCAAAAGTTTTTTTTTTTTTTTGCCAATGACAAATGAAGAAGTTTTTCTACTTTGACTGCAGTTTTTTAAACGCTGATTTTAACTCAGTTCCTTGGAGAATAAAAAAATATATAAGTTTTTAGAAATTCAAAGATTTATAAATATGTTATTTTCTTTAATGTACCTACGTATGTGCCATGTATCTGTGGTCTAAAGCAATAACCGCCTAAGGCCGGCGACTCACGTACAGTTTTAACTGAACAGTTGAAATTGTGGGAATTAACTGACAGTTCAACTCAACGGTTAATTTTAACTGAGAAATATAAATTTTTTTATTTTTAACTGACAGTTTCAACTGAAGTGAACGTGTGTGGGGGTTCAATTGTACCGTTCTCAGTTCACTTTGTGTCGAGTGAGAGTTCGTATGTATATGGCCAAACCGTCCTGCTTGTTCGAATCCATGTTAAAAACTGAAGTATTGAACTGCACGTGTGTGTACATCTCAGTTAACAGTTAAGTCTGTTAGTTTTAACTGAACAGTTAAAGATTTACGTGAGTGGCCGACCTAAAGGTTTAGTTAATCTGAAAACAGATTTTTGACGCCAGTACCAAGTTTGTATACAAAATTTTGACGGAACAGCTTAATTTTGCTTAAAATTTTGTTCTTTAATGAAATAATAAAAAAATCACATTTCGCCGGAAAAATCCGAGTTTAAGACTATGCGAACCTAATGCGCATCTCAAAAACCCGTTTCTTAAAAAGTAATTTGCATTAGAAAAAATGCAATTCAGAATCATAGATTCTTACCCCCACAATGCTAAGATAAAAAATTATAACAGAAGTTGTATTTATTTCAGAAATATTTAATAAAAACAATTAGAAGTCGCCTTAGGTGGTTATCGCTTGTGACCACAGGTAGGTATATTGTGAAAGTAAAAATGTGTGTTATTTTCTCATTTCTTATACGATACACAGTGGGAGAATTTGAAAAACGGTAAGTCTGATTGAAGTAAAATTTCAGATGGCAAAAAAGGGCTTGTGTTCCAGTTTATGTTTTGGAGTTGGAGTTCATAGATAATCAGAAAGGGCCGCAACAGGTTCCTAAAGTATAGGACTTCGAGTATTACAAAAATTAAAAACTATCCAGAATTCCTTATTTAAGCCCGATTTTTAAAATGTTTTTCAATGAAATATTCAAGTCGGGTTCTACAAAGAAGTTCGTGACACGCAAAGTTTATCTGTTATTAAATTTGCTATTTTGGACATACCTTATGGCTAATAAATCAATGAATGTTTAAACGTTGGTATAATTTAACTCAACTTAAATTTGTATGTAGCTTAAACTTAACATCTGTAAATCAGTGCCCCATATATTATATGTAGTGCAAAAAATAATAATGTGGCAGCACTACGGTTAAAGTTGTCAAATTCATATGGTTTGTATTGGTAGTTTAAACGCACAATTTTATTCGTTTAGAGATGGGTTAAATATTAATTGAATTATAGATTTGTTTGTTTAAACACATTTTAAACCAAAAAGAGAGTTTAACTTGCACTGATTTTTTAGCACTTAGTCCAGTATTTTGCAATAAGGTGAAATAGCTAGCTTTCCCTTAACAATAAATCTCAGTGTATTTATCAAATATGAAAAATTGGGAACTTAGCACGTCATACAGAAATCTTATTAATTTTTTCGTAAATTACTTACAAGAAATGTTAAAAATCTTGGTATTTAAAAGTAATATGCATTTAAATTAAAAATTCTGAAAAAGTCTTTTTTTACTTTCTTTTAGCTGAAAAAGTATTTTCAAATATCCCACTGTGCCATAGCCACATACTTATTGACATAATTACTTAAATGTATGTAGGTGCATACCTCAACTCAATCTGTTTGACGTTGCAGAAATTTTGGCAAAGCGTCTGTTGCAGCGAATCACATTGCAATTGTTCTATTTTTTTTTATTATTTTATGTTCATATACTGCGCCGTATTCAATATACGAGTGAAAATAATGAATATTTGCACAGTTTAGTTTTTTTTCTATTCTCCTTTTTATTTTGTTTAAAATTCTGTGTCAGTTATTTCAATGTCAGCACAATTTACTTTGAATGTTTTTTTTTTGCCTTTTTTTTGTAGAATATTATTATTTTAAAATGCATTTATTTCTATTTATAAAAATTAATTATTTATATTTAAAATTTTTTTTTATTTTTTTAATTGCTTTGCGAAACATTTATGGATGATTGTAAAATATTTGTATTGTATTAGAAGTTTTATTTATTTTTATCAAGGGATAACCAAAAAGGGGATTGTAATTGGTGATAAGTATCAGAAGTTGTCATGTATTGCTTTTTAAGTGATTTATTGGTAATGCTATTATTGAGCTTAAAATGTCATTATAAAACTTTTCCAAAAATTTCTTGTTAAAATTATCTATATACTTATCAAAATTAAAACCAAATCGGTTTAAAAATGTTTAATCAAGCAGAAAATTTCCTATAATTATAGTAGTGGCCTTATTAACTGGATGATTAAAATGTAGAATATAAAAACATGCTACAGATGGTCTTACATTAAACCATTGGGGTTAATGATTTAACCGACCCATAAAGAGCAGCAAACAATGATATTTCTAGATTTGGCAGTTCCTACAGTATGTGATATCGCACATCTTCAACAATTTAAAAATTTTCAGTAAAGGCAAAACAATTTTTAATTTAACATTAAAGACATAAAAAAGAATTTCTTATCCAATCGTTTCAATACCAAAAAGTAGAAAAAACAGCACGACAAGTTACAGCGGTTTGATATGAGTATTACGTGTCGACTTTTTCCAAAAAGTGAAAAAATAAAAATTTCGAATTAATACACACATTACTGTTGAACAAGTGTGATGTGTATTTTCTGTTATAAAATGCGACAATTTACGCTTTTACGACGCTACCAAATCAGTCATCGATTTTCTTAACTTCGCGACGACTTCTTGATTTTTTTGGCACGTGGTTCATTTTTGGCTTAACGGGCTTGTAAGTAAACAAAATAGCCGCATATGCAGTGAGACACACCCTACCGACTTCATTACATTTAAAAAAATTTACCGTTTGGTGGCATCATCCGACCATTTTACTTCAATAATAAAACCGCTGCTCGCGTTACGGTCGATGGAGATCGTTACCGCTTCATGATTAAAAATTTTTTGTTCAAAAATATGGATGGAATGGATTTGGACGAGATATGGTTTTAACAGGATGTATACGGCGATCGCCAACCATCAACTTATAGAAATCAAAATTTGGCGATAAGTAAATTTTGAGAAATGGCCCTATCAATTGTCCTCCAAGGTTGTGCGGGGGACCAAAATTGTTCTTGTTGTTCGCCACATACAGCCAGCAATGTTCAAAAAGTGGCCAAAGAGCGGAAGTTTACAATACGTTTCGTCAAGAATAGTCGACTTTGTTATTAAAAATTTCTAAGAAAAGCACTATAATTTTAAACTATTTTCTATATAAAATTCTATGCAAAGGTTAACGTTTAAAATTTGAAACTTACACGGAGAGTATTATTTATTAAATTACCAGAAAATATGACTTGAACCAAGAAAAGGTTGCATGAATTCGCCCAATCCAAAAATTACTTATTCTAAATATGTATATGTGTGGCTTGGTTAAAGCAAAATTTTAACTTTATACGAACGAAATAAGCTAAAATCAAGAAATTATTTTTGGATTTTCTTGTTTTAGGAAACGAAATTGATTACTTTAGAAAATAAACTTCTTTCCGTGTATACTCTACTATAAATCATAATAATAAATGATGTGTTTGTTTTAATATAAATGAGCTCATCAATTAATTACACTTTGTCTTTAAAATTCAATACAACAGTAAATTATCGCTTCTTATGACATTTAAGAAAATTGCCATTTCAAAAATTAATTTAACAAATCGAAATTTTCGCTTTAAATCTTTATCTGATTCACTTGTCATATTATTAAGTATTTCAAATTGTAAACAATAATAAACTGAATGTCTTAAATGTCATATTTATCGATGCAAAACTAAAATCAAAATACTTAAGTTTAGCAATGAATAAAAAAATTTTTTTTTTTCAAATAGGACTTTTTTTATTTATTATTTCAACCGATTGCCCATGCAGGCAGTGCTGCATAGTATATAATTTTTTATACTACATACTATGTAGTCTTATATATGTATGTATATAAAAGGTTAAAATCATTTTAATAAATATAAAAACATAGCATCTATTACAATTAAAATATGTTTTTAAAAAATATATTTATCTACATATGGGGGATTTTGAAAACAATTTCTTCCGATTTGGATACAATTTGCACCAAGGTTAGTCCTATTGCTCCTATTGCATAGTAGTTAAGGCACTTTTCAGCAAATCGGTCAAAAAGTTTCCAAATTAAAGGGGGTCAAATTTTGACATTTTAGCCAACCAGTGCCCATGTTCTGTAACTTTCGCGTCGAGAAACTTTTCGATTGAAATGTGTGAAATGGAACAAAAATGCATATATTGAAACAACCAACTGTTTTTCGCACTAAACTGTGTCTGTAACTTTTTTTGGCGAGTACTAGCTGTCACGTAAGGAAATTACTCGCCAATTTACAGAAAAAGTGTGAAAAATTCCAAAATTTGTTTTTGTTTTAAATGTAATTTTCTATGCGAACGTTAACGTTCGAAATCGATGGACAGGCTATTCATTTTAATTTTTTTAACTGAATAGGTATATGAACCCCATTTTATGTTATTAAAAAAAAAAAAAAAATAATAGAAACTAAACAAAATTTACTTTCGGCTACTTTTTTTTAAGTTTTTGACGATTTTTGACTGAAATATTATACTAGCTTTTTTTGTATGCAAAATTTAATTAAAAAAAAAAAAATGTTAAGAAAACTGAACAAAATTGACGGTTGGCGATTTCTAACATCCGATTTGGCGATGGAGATCAAAAAAATCTGACAACCCTGCATGTAACTTCCCTGCAAATAATAGGACTAGTTTAAAGACGCGTGTAAAATGTAGCCCACAAGGGACTAGGACTAGTCCAAAAGTAACCCAAACGTATGGAAAAAACATGGTCTATTTAACATTACGATGTCCTAGGGCAGGACCATATAACCCAGCTTTGGACTACAAAGGAGTATTCTTAAAACTACTCCATAGTATACTCAAGAGGATTGAAAACCGAAACATTTCGGTAAAACATTTCGGTAGACAATTCGTCTCACTACAAACACTTTTTAACAATGACATGGTACATGCTTGCATTACATTGGACCAGTTCATGGAGTAGTCCATTTTATCAAAATGGATCAGGTAGTCCAATATTATTTGCAGGGTTATTACCTATTTGTGTTATACTACATTTACACCTACGCAAAATCTAGTACTTACGAGATTTCGAGCCAAATCTAGTTGTTTTTGACTAGATTTCCCATACAAAACAAAATCTACTTCGTGACAAGATTTCGACGAAATCTACTCAAAATCTAGTAGTACTTAATGATGCAACTATGGTTTTTACAATATAGCACTAAAAAATATTTCCCTGCACAAGAAAAAATGACATTTAAAAAAAACAAAACAAAAATTGTTAAAAAAAATATTAAAAATTTTTATAAAAATTGTAAAAAAATTAAAAACACGAATAATATTGATAAAATAAATATCGTTGATTATTAAAAAAAAGGTAATGCAAATTTTTTAATGTATATTTCTTTTTGTGTTTGTGTGTGTAACGAAAAAACTTTAAGTCAGCTGTTGTGTTATAAAAACAAAATCTCGCTAATGTCAAAAAAGTACAATGTAAACGCACTAGATTTCGAAGAAGATTTTAAATCAAATCTACAAGATTTCGGCCTAATGTAAATGTAGTATTAGCAAATTTTGTCCCAATCTTTCGAATTTTTTTTTTTTTTTGTTTTTTAATAAATTTTTTTATTTTTTTTTTTTTTTTAATTTTTTTTTATTTCTTTGCTTAAAAGAAAGCTTATTTATGTCTTTTCCTTTAAGGTAATTTTGGTCGCTTATTCGGACAGTTAAAAAATTTTTTTTAATTCAATATGGGCATTTCCGTCAAAAGGTCCACCGTGACCGAAAACTTAAAAGTTATTAAAAGCTGATTATTTTACGGTATTGTTATAGAGAAATATTTAGATCTTACAAATTTTATAAATTTACCCGTAAATTTGTTCACTTAGATGAACAGTCAGACTGCAAAGTTGTGCAAACGTAATTTCTTATTTGTGAGAATGTTTTATTGCATGTTTTCTTTAATATTATCTTCCTTAAAAGAGATGATATTTGATGAAAATTATTCCAAAAAAATTTTTTTACATGGTCCGTAATCTGAGGAATAGTTCGAAGAGAAATATGTAATTCGGGTTAACGGTAAATTTTTATTTTTTTTAAATCATTATTCAGTTAAATTATTATGGAAAAAATGTCACGTTCGAAATGTCACGTATCGAACCAGATTTTGGCTTAAACAAAAAAAAATATAGAAGATTTTGGAATCAAACCAAAGACATTTAAATGTTACATTGCTACGTAAAATTCTGAAAGTGGTTTGACTAAAAAATTGTGCCAGGTTTCGCTGAATCACCCCTTTTTATACATGGCCACAAAAACTACTTCTATTTTTTTCACGTTCGAACCGCTACTTCTTATGCCATTATCTTTGACCTAGAACCGCGCTCCCCATAAACTTAAGCATATATAATAGTGCTTTCTTAGTGCTATAATTTAAGGGTTAAAAGAACGTAAAAGTATTTGTTGTTTAAAATGTTATTGCATTTTTGATGCGTACGACTGTCACGTTCAACACTTTGGAATTACCCATATATGTAGGTATAAATAAAATTATTTTTTATAAACGAAAAATTTAGGTAAACAACAAAAAGAGAAATTGCCGATGTTTTGATATATAAGTCGTATACATAGGTCATATGACAGCCTTAAAATGTAGGTTTGTATAAAATGTTGATGTTTTTAAGCCCATTTTATGAGTATTTTACTCATAAATGGCCCATTGTCTAACCGATTTGATAGTTTTATATACCTACGTGTTAAAGAAGAATTTTCCCGATAAAGCGTATTAAAAAAAAAAAAAAATATTTTGGCCATAACTTTTCCGTATCTGAACCGATTTTTCGTAACCATAGGTCATATAACAGTCCAAAAACCCAGGTTTTTATACAATTTTTGATATTTTTTGTACGGGACGTACCACGCCCACTTCTTCAGCCCCGCCCACATTTTGTGGGATGGTGTGTATTGATAACCTTAATGTTTGTATGTAATTTGAAAACTTTGGCTCTTGCTGTTCTCCAGATATGCAGAAAAAGTAATAAAAATAAAACAACAACAAGGGATTTTTGGAAAAAATTAGAGGTCGTCGTGATTTTTTGCTTATCTCAGACATTTTTGGACCGATATGGCTGAATATCAATAGCAAAATTATAATAAGAATACCTGACATAAAGATACCCCAACCTACCTTCGGAAACAGACAGACGGACAACCGGATTTGAACTTCGCTTTTCACAAGGACCCAGAATTTATATACTTTATAGAGTGTAGGATCAATATTGTAGAAATTACAAACGGAATGACAAAGTTATATATACCCTTTTACCTTCGGTGAAGGGTTATATATACCCTTTTACCTTCGGTGAAGTCCTAATTCCTGAGAACGACGAGGAATCGACACATTCGGGTCTTCGGCAACACTTTCACTTACAGCAGCGATATTTTCAGCGGAACGAGCGAAACAATTTTGCCAATTGCTTGCGTAGTTAGACGATTATGCAAACCATAATCTCCTCTTAAAGCACGATATGTGGCTGTGCCAGAATCACCATTTCTGTAGTATGCTTGCAATACTTCGCGTGGTGGTCATTTAAATGATATAGTGTTTCACACATAATGTCAACGTTCAAACTTTATAATAAAAAAGAAATATCATAAAAAAAAAAATATTTTATATGTGTTTTATTTACGTTTACTTTTGAAACCGCAAAATGGATAACCCTTTATAAACGAAATTTTCTTTAATTTTGGTTTATTTTAATATATGATAAAAATTATATTTTCTTATCTCGACTTAAGATGTTTTGTCAAAATGCCACATATTTAAAAGAAATCCTAATGCTTGGTACACACTATGCAATACATTTACGCAATCCAGCAAATTAAACTCATTTTCATTTATTTTTCATTCATTCCAGATTGCATTAACATCAAAACGTATTGATATTTTGAGATTGCATTGATGTAGATTGCACTGTGTGTACCCAGCATAATATGAATTTAATTTTATGTATTGTTATTTTATCTCTGGTATGTTTTTTTTTTTAATCTGTAGTTTCTTGTTGCATATTTTTTATTTAATTTTTTTACATCTTTAAAAAAATTAATTTCTAACTCATTTTGTTATTTTCTTTTAAAAATGTTGCACTTTTGTTGAATAATTTTTTTCTGAGATAAAAAGTTTTTTTTTTTAAATACCTATGTATATGGTAACGCTGCTTGTGATAAATTTTATCACGTTTCGATATCGTTACAATGTCGCCTTATTGGTGCATATCTTTTTCAAAATTTTTATTATTATTTTTATATATGTAGGTACATATTTACTTTTAAATCAGAGAATTATAGAATACTGAGCACCAGATTTTAGCAAATAAGCATATACCGAATGAAGTTTGAATTCAACTATTATTTTCGTCACATCTGACAAAATTTTAAGCAATTTCGTTTTTCAGAATACAAAATTCATCAAATTTCCAGAGCAAATAAGCAGATACCGAATAAAGTGTGAATTGAGCTATTATTTTCGTCACAGCTGACAAAATTTTGTAAGCAATTTCGTTTTTCAAAATACAAAATTCATCAACATTTCCATTGCAGAGAATCAATCCAGTTTAATTTTCAAAATTAAATTTACGAACATACCAACATAAACAAATGTTCATTTTAAGTTTTTTGCTTCTTACCCTAGGTCTACACTAAAGATAAATATCTCAGCAAGTTGGCAATGACGTCGGCAGAATAACAGAGCAATATTTCTTATTGCACAGCTTATGTTAAAGGCATGGGAAAACGTATTTATGTTAACTTATAATTTGAAAAAAATCAAGGAAGAAGGTGCAGTATAAAAACTGGCGCTATCTTGCAAAAATTATTTTTATTAATGTAAATTCTTTCTTATTCGACTTTATTATTTAAATGTGTATTCATTTGTTTAAGCTTGAGGTCTTTTTTTTATATAAAAAATATTAATTTTTTTAATTTTTTTTTTTTTGTTAAAGTAAAATTAATATTTTTTTATAAACAAGAACTCAAACTTAAAAAAATTAATATAAATTTAAATAATAAAGGTCGAATAAGAAAAAATTATATAAATAAAAATAATTTGTGTAATTTAACTTTAGTGTTAATAAATTCTTTAATATAATTCTTTTACTGCGATTAAAATTTGCTACCATTTCACAAATTTAATTTTTTTCTCACGCAATTTGCTTCTATTTTTTTTTTCTTTTTTGTTTCTTTTTTTCAATTGACAACCAAATTTGACGTTTTATGATAGCAATAATTGTCAACGAAAATGGACTAACAATTATTGCAACATGAATTGCCGGCAATAAATACATAGCTTCTTTACCTGACAATTTTTTGTCATACCAAACGTCAAACTTCATATTAAAAAAACGCTGACAAAAATTTTCGAGTTTTTTTTATATAGACTTTGACGTTTGGTATGACAAAAAATTGTCAGTTGAAGACGCTATGATATGTACAAAAAATTGCTGTCTACATTAAAGATAACATAATTTTGACATTTACTGCAATAATTATCTCTGGTATAGACGGGCAGTTATCTGGGTAGATATTTTTTTTGGTTCTGTATGGGTGTCATTTGTGTGCGTGAGTGCTGTGTTCAGAAAAAAAGTGTGGATTTGTTTTGCAAGGCTGTCAGTCGTCAGTGTAACCAAAAAGAACGCAAACAACGACACTTGATTGGCAGGGAGCAGTATACATATTTTAATTTAATTTTTGCTTAATTACTTTTTGTGTATACTCACAAATATTTTGTTGTTGTTGTATATGTAATGATCATTTTTATATTTGGTACAAGTTCTTACATTTTGTGTATATCATTCTACTTTTTTTTTTTAATTTTTTACTTCTTTATATAGACAATAATTTCTTTTGTTATTCTTTTATGAAATATAAACTCTATAGAAACAAAGAGAGAATTAAAATGTAAAAAAAGAAGTTTGGATAAACGATGAAAGCAAAACATAAAGTGGAAATTTTATACACAACAAAAATTATTTTTTATACCTACATACTTTACAATTGTGTGAACAATATTAGTGTATGGAGGCAGAGCAGGAATATGGTATCACGTTTTGAGAGCATGATCATAACAACAACAAATGAAATACAAAAACTACATCAATATTGTGAAATTGTATAAAAATGAGTTAAAACTAAGCCTAAACAAGGAAATAATTAAGGTGTTCATGTTGAGTTAGTTTTTGGTGCTTTTTTAACAGGGTTTAAGGATTGTATTTTTTTACGAAAAATTATACCTAGAAGAATTTCGTCTTTATTTTTATGGTTATTTGTTTTCATTTGAATATTTTGTTTCCAACCCTTATTTTTGGAAATTGTTTTAATAAATAAATTTATGCAACAGCTGACTTTTGTGTATGTTGAATTTAGCACGTTTGCATCCCTTTTCCCAAATTGAAAAAAACAAAAATAAATATTAATGGCGTACCTATAAATTCATTTTTATATCGTTTGTCTCATGTACCTATCAAGATGTAAAATGGCTTCTTCAATTGCTTGTAAAACTGATATTTTTGATGCTATTGCATTAACATTTTTGACGCTGTGTATTTGTGAAAAAAATCGAGTTAGGGCCTTTCCAAATGAGACCAACGATATGTAGAGTACATATAGTGCGCCCTCGGTTACTGAAATTCTTTATAAGCAAAACTCCTCGATTATTACAACAACTCAAATAGGTATTTACAATATATGTACATACCTATACAGTAGTGGTCAAAACCATAATTTGTTGCTATTTTTCCGAAATTACTTACAAAATTTTGTTTTAGTATGATCACAAATTAAAATGAATTTTAGAAACTTGAAACAATTTTAGTTATTGATTTTTTTACAAATTACACAAAAGTTTCACGAAAATATTAGAGTTCAAAATTTATCCAAATAGGTAGGTATTTAAAATTGTTAATTTTTTAATAAATTATCAGAAAGTGGCAGCTCTGTTGTAGACTCAGGTTATGGAAAAATTTGTGCTTTGGTTTCTATTATTCGCAATAACCGAGGGCGCACTGTATGTTAGATCTACAAACCAGTGATGCCAACTTTTTGAGAGCAAAAAGCACTTCAAAATTTAAAAAAAGCACTAAAAAGCACTATTTCGAACAAAAAAATGCGTTAAAAAGCACTAACCATTTTTACAATTTAATTAAACACAAAACAAGTTTTACTCGGCTGTGCAAAATAACACATACCTCCAAAATTTAAAAAAAGGCGACGGCTTTGATGGGGGATTTTCATTTAAAATTTAATAAAAAAAAAAAGTACAGTCAAAGCCCGGTATAACGAATACGCAGTTTAACGAATATCCGATATAACGAATGGCCCAATTTTTACATTAACTACCTT
This sequence comes from Pollenia griseotomentosa, assembly GCA_963931875.1. NCBI lineage: Eukaryota > Metazoa > Arthropoda > Insecta > Diptera > Polleniidae > Pollenia > Pollenia griseotomentosa. Next base: position 38,653,685 of record OZ007563.1, on the reverse strand, counting down.
GTATAGCGAATGGCAGAAAAAAAATAGTACCGATTTAACGAATGACAAAGCAAAATAAAAAAATCTTAACAGAACCGTTACATTTTTATGTTTGTATTGAAAGAACACGTGTGATGCGTTGCTTTTTTCGTTAAAGTTTTTGTAGTTTGGTTTGGTTCATTGTGAAAACGAGATGTCAAATCGAAAAAGAATTACTTTTGATAAAAAAATTAAAGATTTTAGAAGAGTATAAGAAAGGTGTAAATCTTTCAGTAATATCCAAAAGAATGGAATACCAAAATCTTATTAAAGTTCTATTTCGACACTAAATTATAAATACAATTAATTTTTAATGTTTTTCAAATTGTAGACCACCGTTTTTTTTATAAAATTTTAAGGTAAAAATTACTGATCGATATAACGAATATCTCGGTATAACAAAAGGTCTGAACATTATATCATTCGTTAAACCGGGCTTTGACTGTATATTTATATTCGTATATAAACCGTTTTAATTGTATTATTATTATCTTCAATAAAAATATCCTCCAAAGAGTTTGAATTAGACATAAAACTGAAAAAATCGTACCTGTTGCAATTACCGAAAATTTGCAGTGACCGACCATTCTTTTTTTAATACAAAACCTTATATTTTATCGTTTAAATAATTCTATATTATTATCTATATATTATTAATAAAACAATTGGCGTATGATATTGTCCAATTATTTTAACCTATGTACGCTTCTGAATGTTGAACACACATAAGCTGCAAAATAGAAAAACATGTATGTTTGTATTCTGATCTTAGTCAACCTTTTTGCAATAGCACTAGAGGTAGAAGTGTACAAAACTTGGTTAATCGGAGACGAGTGTCGTGTGTTTGAAAACTAAAGCGCATGAAAAATGGCAGGTTACACAACGCTCGTTATAAAAGCAATTTCTGTCAGCTGTTGTTAATTTATTAAACACTTTGCTTGTATCAAGTTACGGCTCTTTTTTTGTTTTTAAAGTCTTTGCGTCCTTTTTCTATGTTAGAAACAGTGTCTACATCTTTAAAAAAGTGTTTACTGAAAACAAATACATAACTTTTATTACGACTGCTTAATATGTTGTCAACGCTAAAAAGTGTGACGTTTTGTAAAATTTCCAAATTGCTAGGAAGCCTAGCTTAAACCTCGTAAATAACCTATCTTTTATCACTTTTTTATCATTTTAAATCTTTAAATCTTTGCAGGCCTTCTTAAAATTGTACCCCAAATAGTAAATCTCGTCTGAGTACATACTTTTATAATCAAAGTTTAAAAAAATTATAGAAAAAAATAAAAATTTTAAAAAGCACTAAAGGCACTAACGAAAAATTGAAAAAGCACCAAGTTAGTGCTTTTTCTTAGTTTGGCACTATGGATAAAATTTTGGCGTTTTGAGGCATCAAAAAGCACCATAAATAGTGCCAAAAGCACTAAGTTGGCATCGCTGCTACAAACATTTGAAATTGCATTACAGTTACAATCAAAGATCTCTTAAATAAAAATAAGTAGGTACCTAGAATCCCAGCAAACGGCTGAATGTTAATTAGGAATATGTAATTTAAAATTTTATTCATTCTCAAAAATATAATGTTTGAATTGGGTTGATAATCAGTAAGTACAATACAAATACAGAACGCTAAACAAACTACAAAATTATTTTTTAGTTTGTAACTTACACAGAAAAAATTATTAAAATACAAATCTGTTTTCCAATGTAGGTGTTTTTAAAGTACAATAAATTGAAACTGGGAATTACCCAGGAAAAACTTTTTGATTTTTGGTAATAGGTGGTAGTTATTTCATACGTTACCTGGTAAGTAGTTGTCATTACAATCGTCATTATTTTGAAAACTTTAATAAGTACTTACTAGTAATGACCACAACAACTACTTATTACTTCTATTATTTTCACTACTGAATATTTGCTTACTAATAATCAGCTCAATAACTACTTATTACATGTGTTGTTTTCAGTACTGAATATTTAGTTACTGGTAAGGCACTCAATAATTACTTATTAGGTCTATTAACTAGTGATTTTTTGGCTTCTAGTAAGTATTATTGTAAGTACTTACAATTCAACTTACTAGTAGTTAAATAATAACTAGATATTTTTTGACTTCTAGTAAGTGTATTGTAAGTACTGAATTCTGTGGACACCTCGAACAAAAATAAGTAGTTATTCAGCCGAAAAATAAGTAGTGTTTATTTTCTCCAACATTATTTGCTAACTTACTTGGTAAGTAAAGTTTTTGCTGGGTATTTCCTTTCGTAGGTTACTTTATATTATATTCAACATTTTGTATTTTTCGAATTTTTATTCTATGAGTTAAATTTCAGTTATGTATTTTATAAAGCTTTTTTGTAATAGTCTTATTCCTTAAATTTTTCAGGAATGACTTTATACACTACCAGACTATTATATTGTATCTTCTTGTTACATTTTACCTACGCTATCCTTTGGATAGCAATGAAGTATATTGTATGCACAGAAAAATTTACAATTATTAGACACCAGCAGAATGTAATGCATTTTCTAGCCCGCTACGGCCTTCGTCAGCATTCTTTGTGTCACACTGGATAAAATAAAAAATGTTGAATATAGTACAATAAATTTTTATAATTTTTCGGTAGTTGTAACTAATTCAATCTTAATGAGAATTTTCCAATTTCGAATTGCATTAGTTTGAAAAAGAAATAATCGTTAAAGAGTACCCCCTTAATACCTATTTACAATTAAAGTTTTCCCATAAATAACACAATGAGAATCTCTATGATTGTTTTTAAATCTAAATATAGGTAGAAGAAGTAACAATGAATAAAATAAATTTTTAAAATAATAAAAATAATACTTACATTAACTAAACTGACACCAAAACAAGCCACCCATCCCCAGCCGCCATCGGGAGCAACTTTTTTCGTTTGTGGTTTCATGTTTGGCAATTTATTTGTTTTATTTTTTTAATTTTAATTAAATTATAACAATTTGGCACGTAAAAAATTAACTTTGGTAATAAAATACTTTGTTGCAAAAAAACCTAAAATTCACTTTCTTTAATCGTAAATTTTTATTTTTTTTAATTTTCGGATATTTAAACTATTTAGCAATATAGGTAGCTAGGTAATATATATTTTTAAATTGATCGAGTTAAGGCCGTTAGTGAATATTTGTCACTTTGTAGTAAAGGTATTTTGTTGTTTTTGGTTTCTATTTCACTTCCGTTGTATTTGCGAGTGATTTAGAGTGTGTGTGTGTGTGCAAGTTTTTGTATTTGTTGATATTGGGGCGTTTGATATTAAAAAAAGATTGGCCTTGGATTTCCTTAAACTATAAACAAAAATAAATAATTTAAACTGCAGTTCAAACAAAAAAAAAAAAAAGAAAAAAACAACAAATTGTAATTTGCAATAAAATTTTCCGGTTAAAAATGTAACAAATTTTGTGGAGAACGTTGTCGTCGGGTTGATGCTGGCGATATTAATGATGATGTCATTTTAGTTATTTGTTTTTGTTTTAAAAAGTACCGCTATAAATCGTTGTCGATCTTAAAGTTCAGTATTGAAAATTTAATTTGAAAAGTTAATTTGCTATAGTTTTTAAAAATGAAAAATTTTTCGGTTAAAATTTCCATTCCACTTTTTACTTGTTGAAATACCTATTATACAAAATTTACAACAAATTTAAGAGTAGAAACAATTTTAAAATAATTTTTTACATTAAGAACAACGACTTTTGTTTTAACAGTTTTTTTCTCGTTTAAATACAAATTTTTTTTAACACTGCTTTTATTTTATATTCCGATCTTTGTTTTTATTTTTATTATTCTTGCTCCAATAGAAGTTTTAAAAATGACTTGATTGTTTTTTTGTTTTTTTTTTTCATTCAAGTGTTTACTTTTATTGTTGTGACAAATTTCGTGTTGTGCGTCAGTCTTGTTTCCAAATAAGACTGGCACTTCCAGTTAGTTAACCAGGCAAACAACCAGCTGATGTCTGATCCGCACAATTTACAAATGGTAAAAATCCTACAAACACATGTTAACAGTTCTCATCCATTCGATGCATGAGAGTGTGTGGAGAACACACATAAAACCAAGCAAAAAACCCAAAAGAGAGTACAATGGTTTGATGAGTGTAATTGCACAAAGAAAAAAACAGTAAAAGTACTGAGTGAGATTGTTAAAACAGAAAAAAAAACCTGAGTAAAATGAACACAATTAGTGCTGCCAGATTAAGGGGAAGGGTAACAGTAATTTGAATTGATAATGTTCTGTTGTAATTTTAAATTTTAAGAATTTAAGAATTAATTAAATTAAGCGAAATATTTTAACCAAATAAGAAAATTATTTCTCTGAAATTATGTAGTTAAGCATATAACCATTAGATTTTTTTAAAACTCCTCTTCCAATTCAAAAAGAAACAACGAGCAATACCTTTTTGCTTTTGAATCCTCTGATAGGTATACGTACATATGTATGTAAAAAAAAAGTTAATTATTCAGATAATAAATTTAAAAAAACTTTTAATAGGATGAAAATTAATACGCAAAACACGATTTAATAAAAAAATAAGATATTATACGCCAATGTATTTAATTGATTTTTTAAAAATAGTTTTGAGGAATGTTATTTTGAACTAGAATAATCTACTTCTGACGAAATTATGCCTTCTATTATTTTTTTTCTGCTGTAATTATGGAGTTTTTTTTCTCAGTTTGGACCTTTTGACGGAAATGCCCATATGTCAAAAACACAAACAAACTTTTGACATATTTCCCTCACCGTTAGAAAAAAAGTAGCTCAGCTGTGTTTTCAATGCCGCCTGAAGAGTGAAATCGGCTTGGCTTGACTTAAAGGAAACTCACAAATACCTTTAAGTTTCAGTTGCGTTTCACCGCCTGCTCTTGGCCATACTCTTCAAAAATTAAAGTTAAAACTCAGACTGCCACTTAGCAATTCGAGGAAGACACATAAAAAAGTGTATAATTATTTTAAGCTGTTTTTACTATCCTCTGTATTTTAAAAAGAATATTTTAACAATAAAACGTTAACAATGTAACTATATGTAATTAGAACATGTGCAGCATGGGACCTAACATACAATAAAAGTCCTTAAAGTTTATTTGCTTAATGTTACGTAAGACAGAAAACTTTTTTTCTCACGATTAAATGAAAGGAATTTTTAACATGGATTTATTGTCAATTAATTTTTGGGATTTTAAGGGCAAAATCAGTTATTTCAAATGTTTATATTTCTGGCAACACTACGAAGAAATTAAAAAAAGAAAATCCGAAGACATAATCATATTACAACAAATCAATGTCAATGATTAATTATAATATCAATCAACTTTTTTCTTAATTTAAATTACACTTAACAGCTGACAGGGCAGATTATTATTTATTAATTTTCACTTTCATTTTTTATTTTTTGCACTCACTTTATTTTTTTTTTTTATTTTATTAACTTAAAATTGAAACGCAAAATTTTTTTAACAAAAGTAAGTCTGAGTTTATACGGTTCATTCTTTACTGAAAAGATTGCTACTTTATAGGCGAGAGGGGCGAGTGGAAAAGAAACGAGTACATACCCCTCGCCTCTCTCGCCTATAAAGTAGCAATCTTTTCAGTAAAGAATGAACCGTATAAACTACGTTTATGGAATTATTTAACGTAACAACAAACTGAACTAATACAACCACCTGTTGTTAGGCTCCTTCAACGCGTTTAAAAGCACTGAATAAAAAATTGTAGTAAACATCGCCCAACAACCAACCAACCAACCATCATCGAAAACAACGACGAATACACTCTTTTTCTTTATTTTTCTTTTCGAATAAAAAGACAAAACAAAATCACCCACACATTCACATACTTATTAACACAGATACTTAAATGAATAGAAACAACTGCAGCAAAAAAAATTCACCTCATATCCAAACAAACATGGATTAATTTTGTGTCAATATGAAAAAGTAGCTTATGTCGAATATTGTAGTTTGCAGATATCCTCAGTTTTGTTGAAGTTTTATTCGAGGAGTTTTTGGCTTAATGTCTGTATACTATCGTATAAGAAACAACTTTAATAAAGGCTATGAGTAAATGTTAAAGAAACAAGTTTTGTATATATTACCGATTTTACACCTTTTCTAATTGTTTTATGTCGACTTAAGCTACTCTTCCGTATGACCACAGAATTAATAAAACATTCGTACATACAAAAGTATTTATTCTACTGGCTTTTTATTAAAAAAAAAAATATAACAAGATGAAAATGAGCGGAAAGCTGCAGTAAAGTAGGATAAATAACCAAGAAAATGTGCATAGAGAAAATATTTTCAACGTTTTGTTTGTTGTTATGTTCATTTACCCTCAGCTGGTAAAAAAGTTTAAGTTCAAATTGTAGATAGAAAACATTATTTTACTTTTAATTAAACATTATCATGTTTTCTTTTCTATAATTAAAATATGCGTTCAATTTACACACACACACTCTCTCTCTCTCTTTACTCTTTACCATGCTGGTTTGCTCACAAAACCTTAATGTTACTCAATATCACTGTTGCCAATTTAGAGATTTTCCCGCTAAATCTAGCGTTTTTGAAATGTCAATCGCGGGAAAAAACACGTTTTAGCGGTTAGCGGGAAATCTAGCGATTTTCAAACAATTCTCAGCGGCTGATTTTCGCTACAAAAACCTGTCTCAAATTTTAAATTTGCAGATTTTTTACTTTTTCTTATTGTTTATTTTTGTTTTTCTGGCTAAAAAGTACTTGTTTATGTTCACGGTTTTAATTACTTTTGTAGTTTTAGTGAACTGAAGGTTGTATACGACATATTTTTTTTTTCGATTTACAATTAGTATTTTGTTAGTACTGTATGTGACAAATCACAACTTTAAGCTTGCTTAAAATTTGAAAACAAAAGGTAAGGCATTGATCTTAATTGTCTCGATATATCCCAAGCAATGTAATTCACTAACTTTCATCTAACTAATTTTATCTAATTGCTTAAAACGGAAAATAATTACCAAAAATAATGTAAATGTTACATACTTTTTTGCGTTTACGTACTTACGTAATAAGTTTGTCACTTCGAGTGAAACTGTTTTAATATTCATCTAAGACCCCATAAAGTATATACATATTCTGGCTCCTTGAGTAGTAATTCTAAGTCCATTAACCCATGTCCGTCTGCTATCCATCTGTTGAAATCACGCTCACTTTTATACGACTTAAAAGAAAAGCAACAACTTGTTTAGAATTCACGAAAGCAGTTTGGGATCGAAGTCCAGCAAAATCGGTTCAGTAGGAAAAGAGTTATGAATTAAAATGTGGGACAACCACCCTTAAAAAGTTATCATTTTGGTACAAAAACTAGCATAACTAGTGGCGGAATGCACATATTGATGTACGAATTTGCACAAATTTGTTGTATATGGTTAAAAAATCATACTGTTAAAGCCTCATATAAAGTCTACTCTCAAAAAAAAACTTTTAGTATGCCTTAAACCGTAATAAATAATGCTATTGTAATAAATTTGGCCCGCCACAGTTTTATATGACTAGAAATCACGCTGTCAATTTTCCTGATTATCAGTGCATAATTTACCATAGGCCCCACATAAAGCCTACTCTTAGAAAACAGATAAGTACGCATAAAACCCTAATATTGCTGTTTTAATAAATTTTGGTCTATGACAGTTTTTTATGACTAGAAATAACGCTGTCATCTTTCGTGCAGATCGGTTTATAACTTACTATTGGCCTCATATAATGCCTACTCTCGGAAAGCTTTAGCACGCGTAAAGCTCTCAATCTGTGTTCTATTCTAAAAATATATGGTCAGTCATAGTTTTTTTAAAACTATAAATTACTTGTTCAAATTTTGTGAAGATCGGCCCATAATTTACCATATGTCCCATATAAAAACTACTCCGGAAATGTTCTAACTATAGGTGGGGTGTAACAAAGATTCGGCACAGCTGAATACATAACTCAAAGTTATTTAATATTTTTTTTTTTTTTTTTTTGTGATTAAAATGCCTAGGGAGGTTGGAAATCTAAGTATGTAACGTAATTTGAGTCATATACCTTTGAAAATGTAGCCTATATCTTGATTTATATGAAACATTCTTAAGAGATGTTAACGTTTTTTTTTTTATTTTTTTTAAAAATCCCGCTAAATTAAATATTTAGCGGTTTCTAGCGGTTTTGAAGTCCAATTTGGCGGGAAATGTTCAAAAAAAGTTGGCAACAGTGCTCAATATATTGATTTCAAGTTAAATGTTAATATAGCAAACCAATCAGCTGTTGCAAACACATGTAGGAATACACACAAACACGTATTGAGTTTTATTTAATTATAAATACAGTGAGGGGCAAAATAATTTTAGAAATAATTATGAAAAATTTGTTAAATAGGGAAAACAGCTTTAACCCTTAAATGCCTCAAGTTTCAAATTTGATACCGGATTTTAAATCGAATTGTGACTTGCAATCATTAAATTTTTAAATATTATCAAAACAAAATTATATTATTAGTATCAAAATTGATACTTGCTTTATTTTTCCAATTAAAAAAGTATAAAAAGCTAAATTAAAAGTGACTCGTTTAACTAACATTTAAAACAATAACAAATTTTGTTATTGGGTTGTTTTTTTAAATGTTAGTTAAACGAGTCACTTTTGAGCTCGCGTTCTAAAAACAGGCAGTAAATTTGGAAAATTAGGTAGTTTAGGGTTAAGAGATACATTTTTCTGTCCTTGTTTTTGTTTAAAATTGATATTTAATTATTTTTAAGAAACAATTTTTGTTAAGTTGTTATGAATTTATATTAAAGTTTCTACTATTTAAGAAGGGTTAATGCTTTTTGTACTTACTTTGACAGTTCTTGAAGAAAAACTTGATAATGAGACTTTTTTTGTAAATTGTTTAAAGATCTTGATTAGGAGTTACAGTCAATTTGAGTTCGTCTATAATTAAATTAATGAGAAAGCATTTTGTTCTGTTATGTGTTTAAAATTAAAAAAATAATGAAAAATAAAGTAAAAAAAAAAAAAATTTTAAATTACCTACAAATAATACGTATTTCATTAAATAGAAAACTTTGGTATTTAGACAATTGGGTATAACATAAAGAAACTTCCCGTTTTTTAAACACCATTAACATGGTGAACATGTAAGAGATAATTTTTAATTGTTTACTGTTGAATGTTATTAGAATTTTTAAATCCTACGAAAATTTTGAGTTTTTCTCCTTTCTTGGCTGATATTTTGCAATTTTTTGCAAATACAACATAAATGTTTTAAAAAGAAATTATAGTTTTTTTGATTTTGTTGACACTGTTTGGGTTTTTTAATATGCACGTTTAAAGACACCAAACGGCGCAGTACACACAAATGTAAACATGTTGATGTTGTTGCATTGACAATAAATCAGAGAATTCATGCTAAAATTTTTTAATTAGTTTTTCTTATTAAAAAACATGAAAGGTAAGTCTAGCTAATAATCAGAATGAAATAAAGAATATTCTGGAAAAAAATCTGGTTTAAGTTTAAAAAAACTTTATTCCATACAAACTTTAAGAATTTTAAATGTTCGAAGATCTTTTGCTAATATCTTATTTAAATAGGACAGTACATTTTCATAAAGTTACCAACTCGCATGTGGCATTATTATAAATATATGTATGTGTATACGTACCAATAAACATTTTTGAGCATGGTTTAAAAAGATGTTGTTAGTTACTTTTTATTTTAATAAATTTATTTATGAATTTTAATTACTGGCCAAGATGTGATAACTTTCAATTCAAATGTTTTCTGGTATAATCAGGGACCCGAAATAACTGTTATTATTTTTTAAATATCCAATAGGTTATGGAAAAAATAACTGAAAAAAAATTGGTCCTGTAATAATAATTATAAATTACCCAGAAAATTATAGTTCTGCCATAAACATTATGAAAGATTATTATTTTTTTGGTCTTTGATAACCGTTATGAAAGATTATTATTTTTTTTGGTCTTTGATAACCGTTATGAAAGATTTTTATTCTTATTGGTCTTCTATAACCATTATAAAAGATTTTTATTTTTTCTGTCTTCTATAACCAGGCTACAGTTCGCAAATCTTAAGATATTTTTATAAAATTTCGCACACTGACTTATATTTGCACTGAACTTTTTGAACTTGTTTTAATGATTTTGATAAGGATCCGCAAATTTTTTGATATCTTTCTCATATTTGGTAAATAGAAACCAATTATGCCACACAATCATGGTGCTGAGTTTAAATAAAATCGCTCCAGTTTTAGGCATATTTTCCCGATTTTTTTTTTAATACAAGAAATTTCGCACTAAAATTGTATTTATATACCATTGAGTAGTCAGTGCTGTTGGTGTAGTAGCTAAGATGTGGACTCTGAAACCGATAGGACCCAGATTCGATTCCTGGCTCGAGCGACAAAAAATACATTTTTCAAAAAGAAATAATTATTTCTTAACATTCTCACGTATCGGTTGGCTTGAGCGAACTAATGAAAGTAATTTCAAATACAAATATTGCTAGTAATACAAATGTTAATAAAAATGATAATTTAATGAAGGTCTTTTTAGGAATGACTTTTATGAAACTGTTTCATAGATTCTATAAAATGCTTCATTACCTGACGATTTATTGTTTCTGTAAAGAGTTTCATTAATTCTATGAAGCTTTTCATAAACATTGACTGTAAAGAAACCTGTTTCATAGATTTTATTAGGAGTGTCATTGGCTGAACTCCAACGAATATTTTCATAAAACTTGTGTGAAATTCGATATGGAAGACCGAAAAAAATAAAAGTCTTTTGTAATGGTTACGGAAGACCAAAAAAAAAATTAAAATCTTTTGTAATGGTTATGGAAGCCCAAAAAAAAACAAACTATAACGTTTATCAAAGACCAAAAAAATATTGGTTATTTGTAACAATTATTCAGAGAGCAAGTTTTAAAAATTCGTGATTAATTATTATTTCAGGATTTTTTCAAATATTGGTTATAACTGTTATGCCCCTGGGTATAATTAAGGTTTACGTTATGTTAAATACAGCGTTGCCAGAAGCTTTGGGACGAAAATCATCATTTGGCCAAAAAAAGTAATATCTTAAAGAGAAAAATCATCAAATTATTTTAATTAAAATATTTTATAACGAAAAAAAGAATTTTATATAAAACCAGATATCTTATTATATAAAACTATTAAAAAAAGTCTTTTTTATTAGAGAGGACTGGAATTTACAATTTATAAAGTTTCCTTTTCTAAAATTATTGATATATAAATTTTGGGTAAGAAGATTTTACTTTGGGAGCTTTGAAGCTAATACATCGTAGGAAAGCTTAAAGGTTATTAACTTGTTTTTCAGAAAAAACTAATTAAAAAATATGAATTTCGTTAAATAAGTTTCTAATGGGTAAATTGTTATATGTATAATGAATTTTTTTTTTAAACTTTCAAGCTCTATAGTTTGCAAGCTAAAAGCTTCTTAAGTTCCATTAGTTTTGCCTTTTGGTACTAAATACTAGAACTTTTTTTATTTTTAGTATATGAAACCTCAAAAAATACTTTTTTTCTTTTCACAAATAAACTTTTTTTTATCAATATTCTCAAAATTAACAACCCTAAGATGCTTTTTTAAATATTTTTTAATGCAAGAAGCAATCATACATTTTTGTGTATGCTGGGCACATGGTAGAAAACTTTACAGAATAAACAACAAGCTAATACAAAACTTTTTTGTTTTAAAAATTGACTGTATATAAAAATTGTTGAAAAATTGTATATTTAAAATTTACACTTTTAAAGATAAAAAAACCATCATATGAAAAATAATAATCATCAAATCATATACATATTAGTAAAAAAATCATCAGAAATATGATAAAATCATAGTTCTGGCAACGCTGGTTAGATGTGTGTGAGTCTACTAAATTTGTGTGTGTTTTGTTTCCCTTATCAACACACCATTTAATTAATATCCATACATATTTATATGCATCATACGTAAATATTTAAGTATTTTTCTATTTCTTTAAAGGCTCCTAAAAGTATGTGAAGTATGACCCACAAAATTATTGTAATTAAATTCACTTTTCTAATTAAAATAAACTATAACTACACTGTGGGTGATTTTGTTAATGCGAGCAGCTTTAAACTAAAATTTAAATTACAATTAAAATATAAGTCATTAAGCACGTTTCAGACAAATTTAAAAAAAAAATATTAAAAAATATTAAATCAACAGGTTAATAAAAAATTTATTGATAAAAAATAAAAATTAAGATTCCTTTTTTAAAAAATACTTTTGGTTTTTGCTCGAAATAAATAGAAATAAAAAAAAATGGATGGTCAAGTAATTAATAGTCATATTTATTACCGCAGTAACTCGATTCTTGCACACCTCGATTCTTGCAACATAGAAATATTTTTCATTACGCACTCAGTACTTGCGACATCTGAAAATTTTGAACTCGATACTTGCAACATTACTCTTGCGTGCTGCTTTGTTTACGTTTTCTTAGACTGAATACATTTTGGGAAATCCCCGTCGTTTTATCCTGCTGATGAAATGTTGTACATGAACAAGCGACTTTGTACAAAACAAACAAAAATTTAAAATTTCTTTAATTTCACATAAAATATCACTGTGTGTAATTTTTTAAGTCATGGAAAATAAAACATATACGGACAACTCTACGTAATAAAAGACAAAAAAAAGACCCGTGTCTCCCATTTTGCGCAAAGTCATGCACTTTTTTATGGGCCCTCAAAGACTTTGGGCCTCGGAGTCCTTTTCTTGCAAACCGTTCGGAATTTTGATTTACCCTCTGAGACAAAGTTGTAGCTCTTGCATTAAGAACAAAAATTGTGAACATATACACCCCTATCGTGAATAATTTTTCCCTTGTAATTTTTCCCATTTTCACATATTTGCGATCATGAACAGCTCCCATGAAAAAATTGCAATTCAAAGGAGAATAAAAACGTGAAAAAAAGTTCACGGGAATAAATTCCCATTATCGTGAAAAGTTTTTTCCCTCGTAATATGTTCACATTTCTCTCAGATTTTCTCACTTTAATTTTGCTAGAGAATAGAACATGTATGTTAGTAGTTCCTCCTATAAATCGAATATTAAGAGCTAGATCCGTTAATAAGGCACAACCCGATATATTGGTCAACAAAATGCAAAACAACAGTTTGATTGCCGCCGGATTTGTGAAAGACATGGTGGCAGAATTTTGGAAAATATTTTACTACATAAAAACTAACCTTGTAATCTACTTTTATTTTAACTTTTCTTTAAAATATATACGTGTATATTTTTAAACAAAGATTTCAATGATTTTAAAATTTTTCTAATTTTTCTTCTTTTTTATATTCACTGGAACTGATAGCTTGAAACATTTTTCACATGAGATTCACGATTGCTTTTTTCCCTTCGAGGGGAATGCAAATTTCATGGGAACAAAAATTCCACTTATTATTCACGATAGGGGTGATAAAATCAAAAATACTTCATCTTCAAGAAATTCGATTTTTTTTACTTTTTTCCCCTGTTCAGGTCCATAGGTAGCAAACCGTTAAAAATTCAAGGAAACAATCAACTACAAAAATGTACCTAAGATCTCAGTAAACAACTTTTTACCACATTTAAACTTCCTAGGAATGATTCTTAACACCGTTTAGGTAGCTTTAGGGAAAAAAGGTACAAAAATCGATTTTCGGGCAATTTTTCACTTTTGCGGCTACCTAAACGGTGCTAAGAATCATTCTTTATGGCAAGAGCTACAACTTTGTCTCAAGGGATAAATCAAAATTCCGCACGGTTTGCAAGATATGAGCCTGAGGAAATGATTACTTTTTTGCAAAAATGACACCGAGGCCCCAAATCTTTGGGGGCTCATAAAAAAAGTGCATTACTTTGGGCAAAACTGGGAGACACTGGTCTTTTTTTGTCTTTTATCACGTAGAGTTTTACGTACATGGTTAATTTTGCACTGTGTATGTATCTACTGTTATACGAATGCGTTGAACTTAAGTGTTTTGAATTAAAATATTAAACTTATGGCGTTTTCTTTTCTGAGTAAAATTTTGCATTTATTCTGCCTTTTACATTTTTTTATGTTCTTTTCTGAAAAACATGTGTTCTTAAATTAAAAAAAAAAAATGCTACATGTTCAACGCTCATTGTAATTAAAGAGACATGAGTGCAGCACTAGGTCAAGGCGAATTGTTTTATGCCGAAATTTGTGTTCTTTTGTAAACGTAAAATATGCAACACTTCTTAAAAATTAGGGGAGCATTTAAACATGTTGCCAAAACACATGTAACACTTACGCAACACTTTTTTTAGAAAAGAAAACGCCATTAGATTTTAAACAAATGTATGTGCCTTTTATTTTGTATGGGAAATAAATACTCGGTACTTGCGAAAACCTCGAAACTTGCACCGAGCACGGTTTTCTTTACGAGCAAGAATCGAGTTTCTACTGTATTTATATTTTTTATAAATTAAAACTTTGTTTTATAAAATCTTTCTGTAAATCAAAGGCAAAAGTATTAAAGTGAGTTTAATAAAAACAAATAACAAAACTAATCAAAAATATACACATCGTTATCTAATATGCAAAACCACGTATCATCAAAAAAATCAAAATGGATTTTTTATTGATTACGATTCACAGGCGAGATATGGCGATTTCTCGCCAAACGTGGCGATTTTAAAACGTGTTTGGCGGTGGGATTTTTTATTTGGCGACTGGCGATTTACTTTGCTATTTTTACCATTTATATTATTTCAGCGATTTTTTTAACAGTTTGTAATTTTTTGTTATCATTACTAATCTAAAAAAAATCTGGCTAACTTTTTTTAAATGATTTTTGTTTTGTTATCATTTTAAGTGAATTTTATATATTCAGTCACTATTTAATTTTAATAGTATGTGTGCAGGTCAAAACACCAGTAATGAAGTAATGAGGCTGAAGTGTACGATCTTATAGACTTGTGTACTTAATTTTAGTTTTTTTAACTGAATATGTGATCTCCATTTTATGTTATTTAAAAAAAAATAATAGAAACTAAAAAAAGAAATTTACTTTCGGCGACTTTTTTGTATTTTTTCTCAGTTTTTGGCGGTTTTTGACTGAAGTATTATACTAGCTTTTTTTTGTATGCAAAATTTAATTAAAAAAAATATGCTACGAAAACTGAAAAAATTGACGTTTAGCGATTTTCGACATTCGGTTTAGCGATGGAGTTCAAAAAAGTCTGACAAGCCTGACGATTCACGACATCATATTACATATGGGCATTTCCATGTCATCGTACGTGACATTTGTACGCCTTCAGAGAGGTAAAAACTTTGCAAAAATTGTAGTAAATACAAAATAATAACATCATTATTTTTTTAGTTAAGAGACAGTGCTGCCGCTTTGTGGGTAAATAGTATTTAGTATTTACTAAATACCCGAATTTGGTGCAATTTTTACTGTCGTGGGTTATTTCTTTTAGGTGTAGATGTAAAAAATAGGTGTAATTTAATTTTTTTTTTGTTTTAAAATGATATACATAAAGATTTGATATCAGATATTGTTGATCTTAAAAGTCACAGTTTCTTTATAGGAAAAGGTTTCCATTGTTAAATGATTGGCATAGAAAAAAAAGAATTAAATTATAAAATATTTTTGACTTTGTTTTTGCTTTCAGTGTAATTTTTGACGTTGCGTTGCGATTTACACAATTATCCCGACTGCTTTTCCTTCTGTGTACTTCAAAAACACTGCTTTATAATCATTGAAATACAGAACAATAATTAGGTGTGTGATGAAAATCGATCGATTTTAAAACGATAATTTTTAAAAGGTGTGAATTTCGAGCAATTTTAAAATCAATTTCTGAATTACAGTCTTAATTTTTTTTGTTTATAATACAGTTCATTTAACACATATAATGTTAGATTTAAGGGAATATATATACCGAACCGAAAAATGTATTATTTATCTATTTTAAAAGATACTGAAATCGATTTATTAGCAAATGTTTTTTTCCTTACAAACATATTAAAAATAAATGTAAGTTGTGTGAATTTTTTTCGGGATATGTGGGAAAAAATTTGTATTTTAGTATGAAAGCTACTTTTTGACCATTGATTTAAGCTGGAAAAGACTTTTTTGGTATTGCCAAATTCACACATCAAAAAAAAGTTACAAATGCAAGGGTATGCTCTCAATCGATTAGTTTATTAGAAACTTTAAACTTTAAGCCTTTGTTTCTCTAATTTTCAAATGTAGATGATGAATTGCACCAAACTAAAAAATAACCTGGGGGAAGATATGTCTCCAACATAACAAGGAGTAGTGAATTAATTTTATCATGTTATTTTAAAATGCTTTATTTGAGCAAACATTTAGCGCTGATTACATTTGTAAAACTATTTTAAAGTGATCAGAATGTCGTTTGAAACTAGGGTTGCCAGACAGCCTGGATTGTCCAGTTTTTTACAATTTGTCCAGTTAAAAAATAATTTCTTTAATTTAAAAAACAATTTTTTTTTTATTAATTATATAGTTACTAAATAAAAAGAAAAAATTTACAATTAGACGAAAGATATATCAATTGATAAGATTCGTTTTTTTTAAACGTGATAAAAATAAACGTACAAAATCTATCTAGATAAATTGAACTCGTTTGTTTTTTTTTCATACCAACTAGCAAGGGGTTTTTAGAAAGTACATTAAGTATTTTAATAATCTATGCTCACAAGAAAGAAATATAATGTACGGTTATAAGGTGAACTGCTGAGATATTAAAGAAACTTAATTTTGATAAAAGTTTCAAAAATGCATCTTAAACAATAAAAAATCCGATTTAAATTTGTTTTGTTACTTATGTATGGCCTTTTGGATTTTAGGTGACGATATGTAATTTGACGTAAGATTGAATTTTAGTTTTACGTTTCCTTTTTTTTTTCTTTAATTTAAATAAAATTTTACTTTGTTTAAGCCAGCGTTTAAAAAACTGCAGTCAAAGTAGAAAAACTGCCATTTCTTCCACGTCTTAATTTGTCATTGGCCAGAAAAAACTGTTTTTTTACTTCTGATTCATTAAATGTATGTTTTCTGGCAACCCTATTTGAAACCATACATTTTTTATACAGAAGGTATACAAAAGAACGACAATGAATATGGTGAACCTATGTGGAGGTTAAACTCATTATTTTAAGTTTTTCTTTTAAAGTTACATATATTTAAATATAAATAGTATGACTTATATTAATCTTCTTTAAATAATTTTGCAAAAACTTTTTTTATAAAAATGTACAAAATTAATTTGATATCAGGTGTAATCTCTTTTAAATCGGATAATTTTGCTTCATCTGAACTTTAATTTTGGATTTTGCTGGTGGTAACACCAGCAAAAATAAAATGTACCACATTCGGATCCTTGTTGTCTAAAATAACAAGCAAAATAGAGCTTAACGTAAACGCATTATTTTTTAAATATCATATGGCTTAACCTTCTCGCTGGGTTGTCGTAAAGTCATTGGATTATGCTCACAAATGAGTGCCCAGGTAGGCTAGCTGGTAGTGAGCTAGTCTATCAGCGCCGGGGTTGCGGGTTCGATTCCCGCCAGAGACTCTGGATTAGCTTAGAGAATTAAAAAAAATATAATCAGCAACATATATTTATTAGTAATTTTTTTTCGTACAACTTTGGAAACAATATTTAGTAAATTAGAATCCTTTTTCTCTTCGACCTTTTTTATTAAATATTAGACTTTAATAAATTTTTCAAGCTTAAGGTCTCTTTTTTATAAAATTTAAAATATTTATTTCGATATTGCGATTTCCGTTGGAAATCTTCTTCAGGAAATTAAAAAAAAAAAAATTAAATTACAAAATTGTGTTTGAAAATAAATGGAAAAATAAAAAATGGAAAAATAAATTTTAAAATTTCAATTAACAAAATTATCATATAACATTTAAAAATTCCATTCTACAAACTTTAATTAAAAAGACAAACAAAAAAGAAAAAACAAAATTTTAAATATATTCAAAGCCTAAAACCTATTCTAATATCCCTTTCCGTCAATAGTTATTTTCCCTTAATAAACTTGAAAAATTTATTAAAGTCTAATATGAAACAATATTTAAAATTTTCCCTCTCGGAAAAATAAATTCCTCTAAAGGTGGCTTGTCGCTTTAATTGTATTTAGCAATAACATTAGTATAGTTAACAAATAGAAATATCAATGTTTATTAAATTTTACTTATAATTGCCCACTAGTCTATAATTAAATACGTTGAATTCCAAAGTTGTTAATCTATTTTTTAAACTTGCACAACATTTTTTAAAACTGAGACGACAACGTCAAATTATAACCAGCGTTGCCACGACCAAAAAAAATTTGTAGCCAAAATGTTAAAATAAAGTAACCAAAAGCGGAAAAAAGTAACCAAAATTATTTTGAATTAAACACGGAAAAAATTATTTACTAAATCACCAGAAGATATGTCTTGAACCAAAAAAATTTTGCACCATTCTCGTCCAAGCCAAACATTTTTTTTGTAAACATATGTGTGGCTTGGTTTAAGCAAGAGGTTATGACTCAAAGCGAACTAAAATTTACTTAAATACAGCTAAAAAAAAATCAATTATAATTCTATAGTTACTTAAATCAAGTTTTCGTTGCTTAGGGCCAATTTTACCAATTCTTTTTATATATCAATTTATATTAAAAAATACTTTTCATATAATTTTATTTTTTATTTGCGTGAAAAACGAATTTTAATTCTAAGTTGATATGTTAAAAAATTGTTGAAATCGGCCATGAATATTTTACAAAATACAAGGAAAAGCCTAAATTTTTTACATTAAGAAGTAACGCATATACAAATAAGAAACTTTTTATTGATATGCTTAACATATCGATTCAAATAAAAATTAATTGAATTTAACCAAGTTAACTTGAGCTTTTTCTGAAAAATTTAAAGAAATCCCTAGCACTTATTTCTTGTTGCAAGAAATTCAATTCTATTTAAAAATCAAGAAAACCAGACTTATACTACGTAAATGCTGCTTGATTTCAGAAATATCTTTCTTCTTTTTATTAAAAACTAGCTACTTTTGTATTTTTGGTTTAAGAAATTTTTGTTTATATATTAAAATCGTGAATATTTTGATCATGAGAAAATGTTTATTTATTTAAAAAAATTTTACTAAATACGAATAAAATAATAAGTTAGAATCATGAAATTATTTTTGGATTTTGAATTATCTTGTTTTAAGAAACGAAATTGATTTCTTTGGAAAATCAACTTCTTTCGTGAAAGTGCTATTTTATTCACAGTTCAGTTTAAAAATATGTCTACAGAAGAAATTGTGTTTGTTTGTATCTTGTAGGCTAGTAAACCGCTGGATCGATTTTTAAAAGTTGTGGTAGTATATTACGATGGTCTGGAAAGAACAATAGGCTATTCAAATTTTTCGAAATTTTTAGTGGAAGTGGCACCTCCTACACAAAATTTACACTTATTTTCGTCAGATTAAAAATTTTTATGAGCTAGAGCATTTAACCTTTTTATATAAAGAGATCCTACAAGTAAAACTTTTTAAGTCTCGCTGCGGTTATGGTATCAAAGTGCAAAATTGAGCTTAATTATGCGGTAGATCTTTTATATAAATATATATTTTTGCCCGGTGGAAATATAATCTTATTACACGGGATGGGATCGGAAGGACTTTTGACCTTATCGTTTATCTAGAAAAGTGTTTCAGTTAGACCTATGAACCATTAAGGGCCATTATTACAACTTACAAATAGTTATTTTTAGGATGCTATCTGACAGATAAATAGTTTTTGGTTATTACAAGTTAACATTAACCTAAAAAGTGACTGATAAGCTAACATCAGGTTTGTCCTCATGGTAACTTTACAAGTGAACTTTAAGATCTTGAAGATGCCATATTTTCTGCTGAAGATATGGTAACTTCAATGATAGTCTTAAATTACTCAACTTTTTCAAAAAACACAATTTAACACAAAAAACAAAACAATTTACCATTAAAACCAAAAATAAAGCACAAAAATTTACTTTTGTTTTTAATTAATAAATAAAACAAAACTAAGTCGTTGCCACTGCGTATTTTAAACAACCAAAAGTAGTCGGTGTATACTGCAATGTTGCCACAGTATATAAATTACATTTTTTATTTTATCGGACAGTTGTAATAATGGAAAAAACTTATTGGTCACTTTATCGTTCAAGATAGCTATTGTTCACGTTAACTATCAGCAACTTTATCATTAGGTTGTAATAATGGCCCTAAGAGTAGCAGATAATGACCATCTACACCTCAAAGTATATATCTTATATGGTTAAGTTGATAGTCTGTTGAAGCTTAAGCTTCAAAAAAATAGTTTTTAAGTAGATAAAAAAAAATATATATAAAAGGGTTTTTTTTGGTTATTTTTGTGTTGATAAAAAGTAACCAAAATGGAAAAAAAGTACACAAGTACACATTGGAAAAAAAAGTAACCAATTTTGGTTAAAAGTAAGCAAAACGGTAACGCTGATTATAACCATTGGGAATTAAAAAATAGAGAGATATTGCGAAAAACAGCTGATTACTTAACGAGTGTTATTATTTCACGTTTGAGAGAGAGAAAAAAATGTGTTTACAAGAATTTTTTTTTAATAAACATTATCAATAGTTGTTGTTGATTTACAACCTCTAATGAGAAATATAAAATATACACTTCTTAAGAAGTGGGTCGGTCCACCCCAAAAAATTAGTTGGCGTTAAAAAATAAAACAGAAAAGTGGTATGATTTTAAAAATAACGGAAATTTTAAGGACAATTATTATAACAATAAATGTGTGTAAATTTGTAGTTTTAGAAAAAGAATATAATTTTAAAGTGCTAATTTCCTAAGAGAAAAGGATTCAAATTTATTTATAGCAGAAAATATAAAGGTACATCCTTTTATGCTTAT
Source organism: Pollenia griseotomentosa (assembly GCA_963931875.1). Taxonomy (NCBI): domain Eukaryota; kingdom Metazoa; phylum Arthropoda; class Insecta; order Diptera; family Polleniidae; genus Pollenia; species Pollenia griseotomentosa. The sequence goes on along the minus strand of OZ007563.1, from coordinate 38,632,638 downwards.
AATTTCTTAGAAGATGAAAAATTAAAGTCGAAAATGTTTGTTGGGGGGAAAAATAAAGAAGAATCTAGAGAAATTGTTTTGGGAAGAAATCAAGTAAGACAAAATAAATGCAATAAAAGCAATTCAAGAGATGCTAACAAATTGAGTTTCGATCCAAAAATGTTTTTTTTTTTTTGTTACCGCGAAGGATGTTTTACAAAAATTATGTCTTACATTTTAATTTGTTTACTTAACTTAAGGTTTAATTCGAGGGTTTATATACAAGTATTTACAATTTTAAATATTAAAATTATAACAGTTGTTCAACAATTTTACGATTCAATATTAATAATAATAATTGTTATAAATTTCAATAACTAATGTTAAAAAAATATAAAAAAAAAAATAAATACAGCTACTTCCACTAGAAATGCACTCACAATATTATTGCATTCTTTAAGAAGTATTCCGTTCAGTCATTTTTAAATACATAAATAAATATTAAAAATTCCAAGCAAATTTATTTTTGATTAATTCTAACATTTAACAAAAACAAAGTGCTTTTTTTACGGATTGCAGTTAATATTAATGTTCAAAAATAAACACTAAATAGTGCTTCTTAGTGTTCGGTTCGGGAGATGTGTGAAAAACACAAACTCTAATAGTGTTTGTGTAGAAAATCATTAAAAAAATAACGTTTCCCTGTTTGTTATCTTTCGAAGACAAAAATAATACTGTTCTTATCCAACTCAACAAAAAGATGAGAACATTTAATTCCGTTCGGGTTTTTTTAAAAACCACAAACTTTATTGTGTTCGGTTCTCCTTATTAGTGTTTGTTCGTTTCTGTTGTGCGTAGCGCCCTTTTGGGTGGTAAAAAACAAACATTTTTTTACAAAAAAAAAAAAAAAACAAAAAGCCAGCAAAATAATTTTATACAAACAAAACATATACACAATTCACACACAAGCTGTTCGTGCTGCGGTCGTTGCTAAAATTGATTGCTTTCTCATTTCTTTATGAATGTAAAAAAAGAAACATTATAGAGCATTAAAAAATGTTTGTCTACAGTATCACTACAATTGTTCTGTTTTTTAACGAAGAACAGAACACTATATAATGTTTGGCTTTTTCTTGAAAATAGTTACGAACGGTATTGAGAGTTGTGTTCCTGATTGTGTGAGCCGAACGCTAAATAATAAACTGTTTATTTTCAAACACTGGTTAACATTGTCCGTTGATTAAGTTAAATTCTTCTTTACGTAAAATTAAATGAATATGTAATTTAAAATAATGAAAAGTTCATGTAATTTTTACTACCAAAAATTCAACCGCATGTTCCGTAAAAACAAATGAATTTTCATTTATTTTATATAAAAAAACTATCAAAAAATTAACTATATATTCCGTAAAAAACAAAGGAATATTCAGTTATTTTATATAAATTAACTATCAAAAATAAATTTTCAGTTATCTATAAAAAACTATTTGCTTGATTTGTGTAAAAAAATTCCCATTTTCTATTTGTTAAAATTATTTAGTAAAATGCAACAAATTTTTAAAGTAACATAATTTCGAAACCATATCGGTCATGCTGCTGGTGTCTTATAATTGAGAGTTCTTCTGTAAACAAAAATAGCAAACGTGTGTAACGGGGTAAGTTAATAATAATAATATTCTCAATCTCTCTCTCTCTCATTAAAAAAACAAGCGGACAGGTGTCTGTCTGTCTGGTATTTTTTAGAAATTTGGCACTTTTGCGAAGTAAACGAAAATGACTGAATTTAATAAAATAAATAACTGTTTTTAACGGAATATGTAGTTAATTTTTTGATATTTTTTTATTTTTCGAAATAACTGAAATTTAACTCAAAGAATAAATTCGAAAAATAAAAAAATGTTGAATATAATATAAAGTAACCTACGAAAGGAAATAATTCCCAGTTTCTATTTGTTAAAATAGTTGAGTTAAATACATTCAATTTATAAAGTATCACTATCCAGTGTGACACAAAGAATGCTGACGAAGGCCGTAGCGGGCCAGAAAATGCATAACATTCTGCTGGTGTCTAATAATTGTAAATTTTTCTGTGCATACAATATACTTCATTGCTATCCAAAGGATAGCGTAGGTAAAATGTAACAAGAAGATACAATATAATAGTCTGGTAGTGTATAAAGTCAGTCCTGAAAAATTGAAGGAATAAGACTATTACAAAAAAGCTTTATAAAATACATAACTGAAATTTAACTCATAGAATAAATTCGAAAAATAAAAAAATGTTGAATATAATATAAAGTAACCTACGAAAGGAAATAATTCCCAGTTACTAATTTTTGGATAGTTAATTTATATAAAATAACTAAAAATTCATTTGTTTTTACGGAACATCATGGGGTTTAATTTTTAACAGTAAAAATTAAATGAACTTTTCGTTAAAAATAAATGAGAAATAAGTAGACCGGGTTTTAACTGAATTTTCATTTATTTTATATTACAAGTCTTATACGCTCAACAGTTTTATTTGGTTTAATATCTTTAGTTTTTCTAAAACGTTGTGGATGAAGTTTCCTGATGATCTGGCCTAAGCAACCAGTGAAATGCGCATAGGAATAGCTTATCCCATCAACAATAAATTTCAAGTGTTTTTATCAATAATAAAAACTGGGAATTGAGCACGAATAACAAAATCTTTTGAAATTAAAATTTTGTATTCCCAAAAATGGAAATTACTTTTTGATAATTTCAGTTAATTTTAAAATACTTATGGCCAAAAATATTCTAAAGTGCCACAAAATAAAATATCAATGCAAAAAAATTCAATTTTTTTTTGCAGAAATATGTGAAATATTGGTGCACAAATATTGACCATTGCTCGTAAGTTTTGTATTATTTTTAGAAAAACAGAAAAAAATCTTATAAAATAATTTATAAACTACCTACGGCAAACAGATTACAATGTCTAATAATAATGAAATACGCGCAACAACGATATTATGATAACCTACGGTAACAATATAATTACTGTAATCATATTTTGAATCATAATGATTCATTCAGACTATAATATGATAACTTTTAACCACAACTTAATTTCTTTGTATCATCATAATATGATTACTTCTAAACTAATTATGATTAACATGATAAGAATATGATTACATTGCATTAAAATAAGATGTAATTGAAACAAATTATGATTAAGGGAAAAATATTATGATGTAATATTACGAATTTATTTTGTCATAATATGATTCAATAATAATCGTAATATGTTGACCACATTCATTAGTCTTATCATAATATGTTGCTCTTAGAATATGTTTACCTTAACCATGTTTTTTCTTTGCGTGTAGTCCCAAAATATATATTCTTTATAGGAGTCTAAGTTCAAGATTGTAGAAATTACCAACGGAATGATAAAGTTATATGCATTTACCCTTATCACCTGTGGTATACCCTTCCCCAAACAGTTAAATCAAATAAAAATGCATACATGTCATGTGCAGCAAATGATAGCAACGTTGTGATTTGAAGTGCTAAAAAAGATGTCCTTGATTATAAGTAAGTTTTAAAGTTTTTTTTTATTTGGTAACCACTTTTTAATAATCACCTTAATGCCAAAAAATTGTCTCTTAAGTTTTGCCTTAATAGATACTGTAAGCTCATTTCTAACTTATCTCATTTTAAATTTATTTGTTGTGCAATTGCAGTTGTGTTAATTCCGATGTCAACAATTCTGTAAGCACCATGTGCTTGACTATGTTAACAACCTTTAGAACTGTATAAGTGTCACTGATAACTTTAAAATTTAACGATATGTTTGTCATTTCTGGAGTGATAGCGTAGTTTTATTCAGTATTTGTTGCTGACCTATTTCCTATTTACCAGTTCTGTTTATGTCACATCTTGAAAAGTGCTCACTCATTACTCACATCACCCAAGACGTTTTTATTGCCACAAAAAGTAGTAATCCATAAACCATATTTATGATCAATATATTAAAAAAAATTGGTTTTGGTAGATAAGTTAAGAACGTCAGCCCATAATTTCTAATCTAGATCCCAGCTATGAAACAAGCCTGAAAAACATTCGAAGATTGCTGAACACTTGAATTTCCAAAAGGACATTTCTTAAAAACCTAAAATAAATGATTAATTTTTGTGAACCATAAAAACCAAGTTAAGTCTTTGCGTGTGTTATTCATATTTGCAACAATTTTAAAAACATAGGTAATCTTGATTTTGAAGATGCAATCGTGCAAAACTTCTTTTTAGGGAGGGCATTTGTATGGAGCCCAATTGAAACAACGAACAACTATTTAAATCAGTGTTCTAAAATAAACAGAACATTATTTAGCGTACGGTTCACACACCCAAGAATGATATCTATTTTTTTAATTGATTGTGTAGACGATCCCAGCCCTAAATACCGTTCGAAACAATTTCCAAGAAAGAGCCGAACATTATATAGTGTTCTGTTCTTCGTTAAAAAACAAAACAATTGAAGTGATACTGTAGACAAACATTATATTTTAATGTTCTATAATGTTTCTTTTTATACCCTCCACCACAATAAGTTGTGAAGAGGGTATACTAAGTTTGTCATTCCGTGTGAAACTTTTTTATTATTCATCTCAGACCCCATAAAGTGCATACATTCTGGCTCCTTGAGTAATTCTAAGTCGATTCAGCCATGTCCGTCTTTTGAAAACACGTTCACTTTCGAAAAACTCAAAAGAAATGAACAAACTTGGTGTCAAATTGCTTGTAGTTATCCCAAGCAGTTTGGGATTGAAATCCAGCAAAATCGGTTCAGTAGGATCAGAGCTATGAATCAAAATGTGGAACCACCACCCTAAAGAATTGATAATTTTGTTACAAAAACTAACATAAATGGTGGAACAATGCGCGGAATGATATAAGATTTTGCAAAAATTATTGGACTAGAAATCACACTGTAAAATTTCGTGAATATCGGTCCATAATCTACCTTAGGCCCCATATAAACCCTACTCCCGGAAAACAGTTTAGTACGCCTTAAACCATAATTATTTATGCTATCATAACAAAATTTGACACGTCACAGTTTTATGGGACTAAAAATGACACTGTTAAATTTCGTGAAGATCGGGCCATAATTTACTATAGGCCCCATATATGTAAAGCCCACTCTGGTATATTAATTAAATACGCCTAAAATCGTAGCAGAGATATTTATTGTGGTAAAATTTCTTCCAATTAAGTTTCATATGGCCAGAAAAAATGTTATGCAATTTTGTGATATACGGTCCATAATTTACTTAGATCCCATATTTAGCAGCCTTCTGAAATTCACTGTAAACGCTAAAACTAATTTCACCGCTGTTTTGAAATTTATTGATACATATGTTTTTAATACCAGAAATCACTCTGCAGAATTTTGGGATGATTGGTTCATAACTTACCATGGCTCCAATATAAATCCCCCTCCTGAAAATCATTTAAGTTCGGCTTAAACTGTTACAAATCTTGATATTTTACTCAAGATTGTCGGTCAATAATTTAATATAGGTCTAAACCGCAACCAATTTTAATGCTGATGTCTGTTGTTATAAAGAAAAATTAATAATAAATAGATATCATGTAGATATTACTTCTGAAATAATTGAACTGTCGGGGAAGGGTATCAAAGATTCGGCACAGCTGAATATAGCACTCTAACTTGTTGGCTCTGCAACTGGTAATTTTTTTAATTACCGTTAATATTGGACCTAGAAACATAAAATTCAACAAGCAATATCCAGGAATCTAATTCTGGAAGTCATGATCGAATACTTTTTCGATTCGAAAGAAATTTTATTTCTTATTCTTTCATTCGATACTGAACGAATAAGAAATAAAATTCCTTTCGAATCGAAAAAGTATTTGACCACGACTGCCACAATTAGCCCCCTGAGTGTTACGACTCTATGGGGCAACCTTTTTCGTCTTTAACTGGTACTTTTTAAGTTTATGTTAATATTGGACCTAGAAGCATTAAATTAAAGATGCAATGTCCTGAGTGAATGAGTATCTGTAAGAAGGATTTTGTTTGGTACTTTGTATTTCTCTAACTGGCACTAACTTAGGATAGGTTTCAGGGCCGCTACACCTCCTATATTCAGAAAATATTAATTATCGTTTTAAAAGAGATCTATTAAAGCAATAGTTTCTTTACCCAAAAGAAGAAGAAAGCCATTTTAACATGAGTACGCTGTTCACCTTCCATTTCATGTTTTTAAAGCTAGGAATATGAAGGGACAGATGGGCAATCAAAATTTTTCAATATGTCTTAGTTCATACGGCTCTTTTCTTATTGAAAAGATTCTTCCTTTTTCTTCTTTGAACATGAACTGGCGTTCAAATTATTCATGTCATGTTTACGCCATGTTTTTTATTTTGTATAGTCGTGCGTTTGAATGTGTGCTTTTTTGATATTGAAAACAATAACAAAATTAAACAACGAATGAAAAAGCAAAACGTAAAGACAGTACAGGCATTTGTGTACTCGTTTCTTTTCCCCTCGCCCCTCTCGCCTATAAAGTAGCAATCTTTTCCATAAGAAAAGAGCCGTATGAACACAGACTATTCACTTTTTTCTTATCTTATCTTACCACTGAAAACGTCTTAGATCAATTTTTCTAGTAGAGGCTAGTTTTCACTATCTCACAAGTCTTACGTATTCCATAATACATTGTGAGATAGAAATCTAATGAGTTTTGTTGCGACTGTCAAAAAATCTAATTTAACATGACAGTTCACACCATCACACAAAGTATAAACACTCACACATGAAATAAAATGCAACCCTGATCCAATGAAAAGTATTATTGTTTAGAAATTTTTCAAAAAACGATGAAGTCGCATGGGATGTCAAACTTTATTTATAATACTTGACATTTTCGTACACATTGCATTCACACTATCACACTTTGTTATAACTTGAGTTTTTGACCTGTATTCTTGCAATGTATTATAGTGTAAACTAGCCTTAAATACAATTGTATTCCCCTTTGCAGTATAATCTATATACAGTTATTTCCGCTTAATTGAGTTTCTAAAAATGCACGACTTTTGACGCAATTAAACGGGAACTCAATTAAGCAGTACTCGGTTAATTGAGTCACCGACGCAATTAAAACGAAAATCGCTTAATGGAGCAAGATGTGCAATAAAGCGAAACACCCATGTGTAGATAGAAAATATATCTCATTTCTTTATTTATTTTATATAACATTTATTTATAAAACAGAAACATGACTTTCTTGCCGCAAAATAATTTTTGTGGAGCAAAAACACATTAAGTAGAAGGAAACAATTAACCGTTTTTTGCAATGTGGCCTTTTTTTGCGAAATAATTAAGCGGGTGAAGCAATTAAACGGAACTCAACTAAAAGGGTATTTTTACATAGATAGTTAAACTGAATGATTTCGTTCCATGATTTTTAGTGCAATAAAACGGGAAACTCAATTAAGCGGGGCTCAATTAACCGAAAACAACTGTATATAAAAGAGTTGCGTGAGTGACTGACTGACCCCTGACCCTAGAAACTTGAAATTTGGACTAGCGATTGGTCTATCCCCAAATCGATCTACTAAGACGGGATTTTTCAAAATTCGAATGTTTAGGTGGTAAAAAGGTAAAACGGTAAAATTCGTTAACCCTATATCTTCAAAACTTAAAGAGATGCAAAATAAATGTAATACTTATCGTTGTTCTTTAAAAAAAAGCGAACAGGTGTCTGGTACATTTTTGAAATTCGGCCCTATTAGGGAGTAAACCGGTAAAAAACCATCTATCTTTTAAACCAATAAACATAGAAACAAAGTTAATACCACATTCGAAACTTATCAAAAAAATACGTACACGAATTTGGTACTTTTTCGAAATTCGAACATTTAAGGGGTAAAAATCGTAACTATTTTTGGTACTTTTTTTACAAAACATTTTCCTCCATTCATTGACATATTCGTACTAAATTATGGGCTGTCACTACAATACTGAAATTTTTGATACTTTAATGGGGGAAAAATATAGTACCCAAAAAGGAAATGTGGGAAATATGATATTTTTCTTTAGCTTTTTTTTTTTAGTAGAACCAAAGTAGCGGGTTAAATGCTAGAATTTAAACAAGTTTAAACCTAGAAAAATAAATTTTGGCATAAAAAATGTCCACCAAGAAAAAGGAGACGCTAACGAAGTAGCGGGTATTTGCTAGTACTACACATGAAAAGGAAACAGTTTTTTGTCTCTAATGATATTTCTTTATAGTTAGTCAACAACTCATTTTGGGCGGACAACGCCGCGGGAACGGCTAGTGTTAATATTACGATAATATTGTACATCTTAAAAATTAATTAATAGTCATTTCAGATAATTTGCAAATTGAAATTCGAGCTGGAATGTAATAAGAAGCCGCAGAAATTCCGACAATGGGAGATAAAGAAACTGTTATTGTGAAAATACCTTCAAATGATAATACGGTGGTTACAACTAGAGAAAATAGCCAAGAGGTAAAATCGGCAGATACTGTAAATTTGCCCAAACTCATAAAATCTAATCCGAGTAACAACAGCATTAATAAGCCGATGAAAAAGGAACGGAGACCTAAAAGTGATTTGGGTGATAATTTTGTAGCCCCCGATGGAGGCTGGGGTTGGTTGGTGTCCATAGCTAGTGGTGTTAATATAGTAAGATAAATGGGATTCATGCTAGCGATAACAATAGTTTAAACAGTAAAATTTTTACTTTCAGTTAGTAACATTTGCTTTGGCTCAACAGTTTGGTGTTGTATTCCGAGATCATATGTTTCAATTGGGCATATCAAGCTCTCAGTTAACTACAATTGTCAATATACAAATTGCTATAACCGCTATGACAGGTAAGCCGAAAATAGATTTAAAAAATTATAGGACCTGAGTAGCCCTATATCCAAAAATTTTTAAACCATTTTAGATTCTATTTATTTTAATGTAAATATTTTTCAAACAAAAAAAAAAATTTATTATACTTAAGCGCAATTCCGGTAAAATATGTTCGGTGGAAGTCCAAGTGAGCCACAGTTGTTTTGGAAATAGGTAAAATGTAGGTTACGAATTTTCGCCAATAAATAAATATGCTCAAATTACAGACAAAATCCATTAAATTGATTGTTACGTTTTCGCATTATGCTCTTTTATTACAGGTATTACAAACGGACCGCTATTCCGCAGATTTACTTTCCGTCAGGTGGCGCTATTTGGTTCATTTTTTACCTTCATTGGTTTATTTGCGTGTGCCTTTGCAAATTCCTTTATATTCTATTGTCTATCATACTCATGCTGTTATGGTAAGTTGAAAACAACGTTTTACAATAATCAAAATTTACTTTGACTTAAAAACCTGTTCCAGGCTTTGGACGAGGTCTTATCGTATCAGCCTCATCTTTAGTTGTAAATACATATTTCAAAGAAAGAAGACGTACTGCCACAGCTTATAAATTTGGCATTGCTGGCTTAGGACCTATTTGCTTGCCTTATTTAGCCACTTTTCTTATAGATTATTTAGAAGTAGAAGGAACAGTATTGTTCTTTGCTGGTCTCTCACTTAATACAGTAGCTTGTGGCCTGATATTCCAACCGGTTAAATGGCATGTAAGGAAACAACCAAAAGATGCAGAAGCTTCTAAAAAATTTTCTACACAAAACGAAGATGATTTAATCATAGCTCAGCCCGTAGAAACAGCCACACCGGTATTGCCTCGAGCCAATGATGGTTGGTTTGGTTCAAAAACCTCTCCGAACTCTCCCTTCATTAGAAATCGATTGGGTTCTTGGGATAAAACCCAAGAAGAAAATTCGGCCAAATCACGCAGTTTTTCGATTAGTCATAGTATAAAGGAAGAAGAAGACCACGATACTTACAAAGTTCAGGATGTTGACAATACTCGAAATAACAAAGAACTAAACCCCAACACCGTAGTGTTAACAGAGACAGAACTTTTAAGAGAAGGAGAAAATAAAAAAGCGCTCGAAAAGGATGTGATGGAAAAGGAAGAAGAGACACGGAAAAAATTAAAATGGTACATGAAAGTGGTGGTGTTCCTCGATCTGGATTTATTGCGTGATTTTGGTTATGTCAACTTGGCCATGGGTTTGGCTTTGATCAATTTTGTTGAACTAAATTTCGCCAATTTGACGCCCTTCATATTGGCTGATTTCGGCTTTAAAAAATATGAAATTGCCTTGGCCATGTCCTTGTTGGGAGGTTTTGATTTGATTATGCGTTTTCTTATACCACCAATAACGGCCAAAATCAATTTAAGCAACAAGACCTTCTTTATTTTGGGCTTATTGGGCATGTGTATTGGACGTATATTTTTATCGTTTACGCGAAACTTTGCCTTAATGATTGCCATATTTGTATGGTTGGGTGTGAATAAGGCCTTCCGTACGGTATTTTGGTCTTTAATGATACCTGGATATGTGCCACTAAAGAGGCTACCAGCTGCTGCTGGTTTACATCTGCTTATGGCAGGTTTATTTTCGTTTGCATTTGGACCTTTGATTGGTAAGATTTTATTAGATTATCTTTTAGATAAAGTGATATAATTTATCAGGCCTGTTCTGAAAATCACATTTTATGAAAGTGATTTGAAATCACAAGGAAGGTGTTCTGTGCTTATTATTATGTGATTTCAAAACGTTCAGCTACGTAAACAGCTTTTTGAAATCACTTTGTTATTTTTGCGACTATTGTAAGATGACCGTCATTATAAATTACTTAAATAAAATTTTCAATATGTTGGTTATTAATTTTTTATGCAATAAGCTATTTTATGTACAAAAAATCATTTAAAATTAAGAAAATTCGACGACAACAAAAATGATATTTGCTTTTGTGACTTCTGTTGTGATTTCAGGTTTGTTTTTCAGTTGAGTCAAAGATCGCTAATTTTCTAACATGAAAGCAAAGTCAATATTTATTAAAAATCGTAAAAGCTGGAAAGAATCACAGGAAAAAATCGCTTTTATCGCGAACATCGCTAAAATTCGCGAAAAATTGCGAACTTGTAAACAAACCCTCAAATTTATTTGAAATCGCTAAATGGGTTAAAAAAACAAAATGTCGGATAAAAACAAGAAAAAAAATTTCCAAAATAGCGAAAATTTGCGAAAATTTTTAATATTTCAAACAAGCCATAAAATTGATTACAAGTCTCTAAAACTATAAGGAATGGCAAAAATTCGGTAAAAATTGCTTAATAAGCGGAAATTCGCAAAATTTTGCCAACAGCGGCATGATAGCAAAGTCTACTATTTATTATATGTAAATCGTTAAATCTGTAAAGAATCATAAAACTTACAGGAACAAATCGCTTCTATCGCGAACATGGCTAAAATTTGCAAAAAATTGCAAAACTTTAAACAAACCCTTCAACTAATTTGAGTTCGCTAAATTGGTAAAAAAAAACAAATTGTCAAAATATAACATAAAAAATGTTAAGAAATAAGTTATAATTCCAACAACAAACTTATTGTGTTTGCTTGTGCTTTCGGCTATTGAAAATCACACCGAAAAACACAAAAACGATGTGATTTACAGAACACCACAAAATCACACGTGTGATCTTAAAAGCACATGTGATTTGAAATCACGTGATTTTCAGAACAGGCCTGTATACATTTCAATTTATTATCTTCCAGGTCTGATACGTGATAGTACTAGTTATGCTTTTGCTTTGAACTTTCTTAATGTTTTATGTTTGTTTGCCATTGGAAGTTGGGTTTTGGAAGCTTTTGTTCGCAAATATAGAAATAAATCAATACCAGTAACAGAAGACTTAAATTAAGAATTTCTAGAATATACCCGATAAGTTAATATAAATCTTTGAGTTAACATACCTTTGTCGATTTTTCTTTTGTGAAATTAATTATTAAATTGTGTTGAACAAGTTTAACAAAAATATAATCTAAATTATTTACTAAACATGGCTGTTTTTTTTTAATACCAACAGACACATTCATTTGGTTTGTTTATTCGACTTAAAATTTCAAAAATATACATTTACAAGAAATATTATAATTTTTATTCGATTAATCGGTATAAATTCTTCGATTAATCCTCTAATCGAAATTAGCAATTTTAAATTATTCGAGCAATTAATCGTCTGAAATTGTTCGATTGATCGAACAAAAATTAATCGAATGAACACCGTATTATTTACCCATGTAATGACAAATTAATTTATTTGATTTTTGACGCTTGTTTTAATTTTTTTTTCTTATTTTCCTTTGGTTTGACGTTATATGGGTTTTCAAATTGAGAACAAAATTTCTAATGACTATACCTTGTACTTATTCTACCATGGTTGTAACAATAATGTTTTAACATTGTAACAAAAGTTAGTTCATACTAGGGAAATCGATTATTCGACTTCAAGTACGGATAATTCAAGTGGCCCGTACTTCAAATAATCCGAAAATGGACTTTACTTCAGTAAAACTGAGATACAAATTATTTCAAACTGTGCTTGATTTAAAAATTCCTAAATTGTTTAAATGCCAAATTCTGTCTTAAGAGAACCCGAAAGTAAGATTGATTCTCATCTTAAAACTTACCTCAGATAACCAGAGATAAGCAGAATATTATTTACTTACCCGCCCTTTGCTTACAGAAAAATTCAATTATAATACTCACTATAAAAAAAATTCAATGTATTTTACTAAATAATTTAAACAAATATAATCTGGGAATTTTTGCTTTTTATTTTATATATATTTTTCTTCTTGTAGTGTGGTTGTTGTTTTAACACAAAACAAACAAATCGTTTTTTACCTACTTTTATAGTGTTATCGATGCTTCTGCAATAAACTTTTACAAACACATGCGAATGCAAGCAAATCGGTTTTCGAAAGTTATCCCATTTTTGATTGTTTCCAGTACTTTTTGGTGTTATAAGTACTAAAATTTTTAAGTACGACTTAAAGAAAGTACTTAAAGAAAGTCGAAAAAAATTAAATTTAGTTCCAAATTTTTTTTTTCCTTCCCAAAAAACAACTATTTTAATACATAAATTGCTAGTCTGGCAAGAGTGTCAGCTGTTAAATATCTTTCATTAGAAGTGTCATTTATTCCGTGAAAGGTTTGTCATTTATGAATATAGTCGTTTAACAACCAAAGAACGAGTAAAAATAATTAAAACTTTTTACAAAAGTGTTGGTGGCCACATTCGAGCATTATGGTCGTCATAGTCGACTGGAAGCGTTACAGGTGCACGGATTGCCTGTGCATTATCGCAATATTCTCACTGCCGAAAATATCGGAAGAACCTTTACTGTTGCATGAGAAGTCAAGTTTAACTTTACTTTCGAAACCGAAAATTGGATAACCCGTTTTGGATAATATAATTAAATCTATATTGTACATACTATATTTACATGTATGTATGTTTGTGTATTTACGTGTACGTATGTCATATATTACATACAATTTTAAATCCCAATATTTCTTTTTCAACATTTCTTTGGTTGGTTTATTTTGTTCTGTACCTTCCTTCGCAAAAAATTTGGGCGCGAAAGTGCCAGACGACATTTTATTAGTCATGTCAGCATTTGTTAATTCGAATGTCTTGAAAAATCTCTCCACTGTATGTATAAGAAGGACAGTATTTTAGCACACACATTTTTGAACAAAGGCTTTCAACATCCAAATTTTCGTAAAGATTTTTTTCAAATTAATCCATTTTCATGAAACTCTGTATGTCTGGTGAAAACTAAAAATGTATCAATAAATGTACTTTAAAAAACCATGTAATGTCAGACATAAAAAAATAAGAAAAAAAAAATTCAATGTGCTGTTTTCACAACCCAAGCGATTGAACACGTTCAATCCCACACACACACTTAAAGAACTGAGTGCTTTTCATATAAATTTAACTACACGTTCAATCACTTGTGTTGTGAAACAATACATAATATTATTTTTTGAAAATTTTTTAATTTAAAACTATGCCTTCCCCCTGGGTCAACTACTGTACTAAACTAAACAGCTGATAGTTGGTTTTTATAATTTTATTTAATATTAAATATTGATTCAAATTTGTTTTTATTTTGAAATATTTTTACTTTCATTTTTATTTCTTACGTAAAAAATTAAGTAAAATAAAGATACCTTTATTTAAATAAGAAATTGAACTAACTCAACTACCTGTTGTTTGGCTCCTTTACACGTTAAAAAACACTGAATGAAAAATTCAGAAAATCGAAAACAACTACGAATACCATAGAAAATTGACTAGAACCGAAACTCTCTCAAAATAAAACAAAAAATTTGCTCGCAACAAGAAATACATAATCACATTTCCTACTAACCTTTCTCTTTCCATTCGACTCAATATTCAATGACCCGGAAGCAGCAAACACAGATGGCGCATTCCTCTTTTTAAAATAAAATTATACTGCACATGACGTCACGCAGGACCAAACTGTATGGGATTATGTTTTCAAAACAAAGCACAATAGTCTCGGTCTAAGTCACTAAAAAAACGGACCTGCGCAATGCGTAATCAGGATTATTTAATTCATATACATATAATTTTAAATTAACAGCCTGTTCGTCGATTTCGAACGTGAACGTTCGCATAGAAAATTACATTTAAAACAAAAACAAATTTTCGAATTTTGTTATTGTTTTAAATTAAATTTTTTATGCGAACGTTAACGTTCGAAATCGACGAACAGGCTGTAATAATATAAAGAAACTAAAGAGAATATAAAGAAAATCACCTACACATATTCACATTTATAATACAGAAAAATCTGCAGCAAAAAAATACCACACCACAAGTTTGGCACCTGGCGTTTAACCCAAATTCGGGTACGCTGAATCCAGTGGTGCTCGCCGTTTTTTTAGATTGGCTCTGGTTTTCGAAATATACCATTATTTCAAAATGGAGGAGGTTGCACAACATATATTCGCGTAACTCAAAAACGATTTAGTTTATTGAAATTACTAAAAAAAAACCGAAAACCGATATGTAAAAATATCGTGCTATTTTGTCCACCTCTTTGCAGTGAACAGTTGATTTCAAAATCCTTTTTTAATTTGCTTTTAATGTTAAATTAAAAGTTGTTTTGCTTCTACTGAAAACTTTTAAATTTTGAGGTAATCCCTCATTGTGATCAATATATGTATGTTTGTTATAAGTATGTATATCTGTGGCATACATCATAAGTCAAATTAAAAAAAAAAAAATGTTGTTAATTTTCATTCAAAAAACATTTTTGTTTACGTTTTTAAAATTTCGCATTATTAACGAAATTTTTCTTTAATTTTGGTTTATTTTATTATTTTATACTACATTTACATTAGGCCGAAATCTTGTAGATTTGATTTAAAATCTTCTTCGAAATCTAGTGCGTTTACATTGTACTTTTTTGACATTAGCGAGATTTTGTTTTTATAACACAACAGCTGACTTAAAGTTTTTTCGTTACACACACAAACACAAAAAGAAATATACATTAAAAAATTTGCATTACCCTTTTTTTAATAATCAACGATATTTATTTTATCAATATTATTCGTGTTTTTAATTTTTTTACAATTTTTATAAAAATTTTTAATATTTTTTTTAACAATTTTTGTTTTGTTTTTTTTTTTAATGTCATTTTTTCTTGTGCAGGGAAATATTTTTTAATGCTATATTGTAAAAACCATAGTTGCATCATTAAGTACTACAGTAGACGCTCGCAAATTAGAACCGCTTTGTTTTTGAGGCAATTCTAATTTCTGAATTATTCTAATTTCTGGACGTTTTTATTTCGAATAAAAAATAAAAATTACTTAAATTTTTTTAATTCAATTTTATTTGATTGACATTAAATGTATTTTTTAAAATTAAAAATACCGTGTCGTTTCTTATATTTGGAAAACTATCCATTGCTTCCACGGAATGCATTTTCATCTTTATAGGGATATTCCTCTCTAAATATTTTTTTTAGCTTTCTCTTTAAACCACTCATACAGACGACTTACCATGTTTGGGTATTCAGCGCTGTGCAAAGATTTATTGCTTGCTTCCTGATATGTGTTGAAAACAGCATTTTACATTGCTGTTCTATGTGATTTGATATAGCTGATTTAAGATGACGTAACATTAAAATTCCCTTCAAACCCTTTGTCAAGCTTTTCTAATATTTTAACCTTCGTTTCCAATGATAAAGTGTTTTTTTTACGTTTATTTGACATTTCGAATGATACACTTTCACTTTTTAATAGAGACTTCCAAAATATGTACACATGTTTCGAATTTCACAAATAACTAGCCACAAATATATATAAATGCGACAAAAAAACAACAAATAAGGCAACACATCTATAATTTGGTAATTCCCCTTTTTAGATTTACATGTTCAAACAGAATAAAAATAAATTGCGGATTTCTTGTGTTCAAATAACAAAAAAAAAAAAAACGCTCTGAAATTAGAACTATAAATTCGAATTTTAGAGCGTTTAATGTATTGCAAACACTGATTCTAATTTCTGGACGTTCGAATTACTGAAGGCTCTAATTTGTGAGCGTCTACTGTACTAGATTTTGAGTAGATTTCGTCGAAATCTTGTCACGAAGTAGATTTTGTTTTGTATGGGAAATCTAGTCAAAAACAACTAGATTTGGCTCGAAATCTCGTAAGTACTAGATTTTGCGTAGGTGTAAATGTAGTATTAATAAAAAGGATTTTTTCATGGAGTTTTTTTTAAACGTTTTTGCTATCTTCTCACGACTGAAGATGTTTTGTCAAATGCCACAGATATGTATGTATGTAAAAAAAAAACAAAAGTTAAGGTTGTACATAGAAAACATATTTGTACTGGATTTTACTGGAATGCGTTCGCGTACACATAAATTTGCAAAAGAGATTATCTACTGAGAAAGTAAAGTGACAGTTGCCAGCACAGAGCCTGCAAATTTTTACTGAACAAATTTTTGCCTGTAAAATCCAGTTGAAACAAAAACATATGATTCAATATAGTTAACAAGCAAAAAGCATACAATTTGCAAACTAAAAGTCTACAATTTGTAAAAAAAAAACATTTCAAAGAACAAAAATTGAATTAAAAAGGCAGCATTAACTTAAAACTAGCTTTCTTATAGGTATTTTTGAAAAGTAAATTAAATTTAATATAAATAACTGCCCGTCTACAACTGACATGATTTGCTGTTATAACTTGATGTTATAAAAGCGTTGTTAAAACATTTGCATTAACAGCCGTGTTATAACATGAGAAAACTTCTAACATGATGAGTCTATACTTAACACTTACATCATATTAGTGTTAAAGTTAAGCTTTTCATGTCAGTTGTAGACTGCATGTAACAGCATTAGCATTTTAGAGATGTAAACCTGATAAATATGGCTGACTTCCAAAACGTACTAATACAAAGTTTGTATGCAGTTTTACTACTGTATTCTAACCAAGTACATGCACAAAGTACCAAAAAAAAATGCAACTACCTATATGTTTTGTTTATTTAAACGTTTTGAAATGAATCTATTGTTGGAAATTAAATGTCACAAAGCATCAACTTTAAAACCGATGCTTTGATTGCTTTTTTGCTGCCGTACTAATATTTAACAGTCATGTTTTGTAAGTGTTTGCATTATACATTTATTGTACTGCGGCGTTATAAAACATTATATCTACTTTGTTCTAACATAAGCAATTAACGTTTTGAAAGTCAGCCTATATGAATACTTCTAACTGAATCAAGTATTCATGTATTTTCGTCTGTTATTTAACTAGAAACAAAATTAAAAGTCATTTAATAAATACATTTGCTACGAATTTAAAGGGTGGTTAAATTGTAAGGGCCGATGT
Source organism: Pollenia griseotomentosa (assembly GCA_963931875.1). Classification (NCBI taxonomy): domain Eukaryota; kingdom Metazoa; phylum Arthropoda; class Insecta; order Diptera; family Polleniidae; genus Pollenia; species Pollenia griseotomentosa. The sequence continues at coordinate 38,614,776 of OZ007563.1, read as the reverse complement.
TGAATGTAAACCACACCTAAACGCCAAGTTTTTTTCCGAATTTTATTTGACATTTCTCTATTTCAGACTTACTCAATTTGAACCATGGAGAGATACACAATCCAACAACGTGTTAAAGTTATCCAGACTTATTATGAAAATGGATGATAAATTTCGAAGAAAATCATCTTCAGTGATGAGGTACATTTTCACCTCAGTGGATTTGTCGATAAGCAGAATTTCCGCATTTGGGCGAATAATAATCCAAGAATGATTGTCGAAAAACCAATGCACCCACAAAGAGTGACTGTTTGGTGCGGTTTATGGGCTGGCGGCATCATCGGGCCGTATTTTTTCCAAAATGAGGCCGGTCAGGCAGTTACTGTGAATGGTGTTCGCTATCGTGAGATGATAACGAACTTTTTATGGCCCGAATTGGAAGATACGGATGTGGACGATATGTGGTTTCAGCAGGACGGTGCCACTTGCCACACAGCTAACGAAACAATGGCTCTTTTGCGCAACAAATTCAATGGCCGTGTTATCTCACGTAATGGCGATGTCAATTGGCCGCCAAGATCATGTGATTTGACACCGTTGGACTTTTTTCTTTGGGGTTATTTGAAAGAAAAGGTGTACGTCGATAAGCCAGCAACAATTCAAGAGCTAAAGGATGAGATAATTCGGCACATTAACGGCATAGAACCTCCATTATGCCTCAGGGTCATCGAAAATTTGGACCATCAGATGGAGGTGTGCCGCCGTGGTCGCGGCGCCCATTTGGCCGATATTTTGTTCCATACATAATTGAGTAATACCAATATATCATAATAAAATAAAATTACAATAATTTCCTAAATAGTTTGTGTTTTATTCAAAATCAACATCGGCCCTTGAAATTTAACCACCCTTTATAATTATTAAAATGCAATGCATCAAGGACAAAAAACAATATAAGGTACCTATACTGGGTAGTCTGAATAACACATATTTTACAACACTAAGCTTTTTAGCGGTTATATGTTTGAATTAACCTGCAAGTTTTTGCAATTTGTCCGTTCGTTTACTTTTTTGTGCAAGAGCCAATTTTGAGGTAAAATTTTATATTGGCCAAAATGAACTCACCTTCTGAATTTTACTGGAAATGTAAACAAACGCACCTATTGTTTTACTTTTAATTGCATATTTTATCTCTTTTTCTTTAGTTTTCGTTTTTCTTTTCTCCATGTCTGCTTACGCAAAAAAAAAACCAATGATATTCAATAGTTCAAGTTAAATGTTTATTTAGCAAACAAATCAGCTGCTTGCAAACACAAGTACTAATGCACACAAACACGTACATACTAAGATTTATTTATTTATGAATATAGTGAGGGGCAAATAAAAAAAGTAATTATAAACAATTAAATAAAAATGGAGGTTTGAGAGAGAGAAGTTTTACACGTAGTCCTCTTACAATAAAATTAAAATTGTTATTATATTAGAATTTTAACTATTATGGGAGAACTAAAGGTGGTATCTGAATGTGCAAAACCTCGATTAGGCAACTGTTCGAATAAATGTAAATTCCATAGTGTTGAACGTGACGCATCAAAAATGCAATACAATTTTAAAAAACAAATATTTTTTCCGTCTTTTAACCCTCAAACTATAGCACTAAGAAAACACTGTTATCTATGCTAAAGTTTATAGAGGGCGTGATTCTAGGTCAAAGATAATGGCAAAAAAAGTAGCGGTTCGAACGTGAAAAGATAGAAGTAGTTTTTGTGGCCATGTATAAAAAGGCGTTATTCAGCGAAACCTGGCACAATTTTTTAGTAAAACTACATACTTTCAGAATTTTACGTAGCAATGTAATATTGAAATGTCTTTGGTTTGATTCCAAAATCTTCTGTATTTTTTTTTAACCAAAATCTGTGTCGATACGTGACATTTCGAACGTGAACTTTTTTCCATTATAATTTAACTGAATAATGATTAAAACAAAATAAAAATCCGAATAACATATTTCTCTTTGAACTCTTCCTTAGATTATAGACCAGTGTTGCCACTTTGTGGGTAATTACCCGAATTTGGTATAATTTTTACTTTCGTGGGTAGAGCGTGGGTAATTTCTCTTAGGTGTAATTCAGGTGTTATTTGAAATTCTAACTTCAGATGCCCAAATAAAATCAAGATTCGATTTTAGTGATGACATTTTTTTCTTTTATATATTGTTGCTAAAGAATGCACAGTCTTCTGAACCAAAGTCTCGGTTTCTTTTTAAGAAAAGACTTCAATCATTAAATTTATATTTTCATTAGTTTAATAATGAATGTCGCAAGATAGACCTTTAGATTTGGATAAAGATGCCTTTCATAGTGATTTAGAACCTGAAGCTTATTGAAAAAAGTTATTCACACTAAAAACTAAGATATGTTTCTAATATTCCAACATACAATTAATTTTATTTTTATCTTGCAATTTTTTAATGCTTTAGATTAAAGAGAACATTAAACGCCCTTTACAGTTGTAAAACTGAATTAAGAAAGGGCTGTTGTTTAAAACCCTGCAGGTATTTTGTTTACTAAATAAAGTATAAAGGGTATTTTTTAAGACCATGGAACTTAAAATGGTAGACAATACAAAAAAAAAAATTAATTTTAAGCGCAGAGGGATGGAAGGCATTACCATTTGAAACTGATTTCAAACAAATAGGCACCGCGCCTGTTTTTGACGAAACGCATTGCAGACGTCAAATTTCGTTCATCTTTTTCGAGCATTGCTGGCTGCATGTCACGAATAAAAGAACAATGTTGACCTCCAAGACGTCAATTATTTCTGGTTTATCCGCATAAACCAGTGACTTTACAGCCCTGCAGATCATTTTGAACCTACCCCAGATATGTGCAACCAAATGTGGAAGTTAAACTCATTATTTTAGGAGTTTTATTTTATGTTTTTTTAATTGTTTTCAAGTCTTTAATGTTGTTTTTGTTAATTATACCCATACACCACAATAGTGGAGAGGGTATTATGTATATGTGCTAATGTGTGTAACACCTTAAAATATGGGTCCTGGTAAGTATATCGATCGATTTAGAATCACTTTCTGAGTCGATCTAACGATGTCCGTCCGGCTGACTGGCTGGCTTGCTGTCCATGTAACCTTTTGCGCAAAGTACAGGTAGCAATTTTCGAGATTGTTTGATAAAATGTAGCTTATAGGTTCTTATTGGAACAAGGACCAAACCACAAGGGAAGTTAAGGGGCACTTTCTGCCTCTCAGAAACTTTTAACCGATTTTAATGAAATTTAAAACATAGATATATCCATATTTATATGCATACATGAGCTATGCAGTTTTTCAAAAATATGACTACAAGGGGAGTTAGGGGGCAATTTCTGCCTACTTTCCAACCGATTTTAATGAAATTTAAAACATAGATAGATTCATTTTTATATGGACACATAAGCATGATTCACCATGGGTCACGAATAGGGTGCATTCTCGTAAATATGTTTTTAAATACTGTGGTGTAGGATATTATATAGTCGGGCTTGACCGACTGTACTTTCTTACTTGTTTATTTAAAATTGCAACAAGAATCTTAACAGTTTGACTAATATTAATCTTCTTTCGATGAGTTTGTTGTGTTTTTGCTTCTTTTGTAAATGTCTTTTTATTAAATAAAACTTCAATTTTCTTTCAGGTATAATTTCATTTAAATCGGGCAATTTTGCTTCATCTCAAGTGTAATTTTGAATTTTGGTGGTGGTAACACTGTTATAGACCATGTAAGCACATTTTTTACAAGTTTAAGTAACTGTTAAAAATTAACGAATGCAATAAAAAAAACAATATAAAAAATATTTCATTCCGTACGGAATTTGCGATCAGTTTCGCAGTTTGCTTAAGCAAATGATAGTTTCATAAATCTTAACAAAAAGTTTCTTAAAGTTCAATATGGTTTGACACATACATATAATTAACATATAACCGAAAAAAAAATAATTTAAATTAAGAATAAAATATCCAGAATACATATTTTTAAAAAAGCTAGTACACTGATAGAAAAGGCGTCATAACGCTGATGTATTTTGACATCAGTACTATGACAAGTGTCTTCGTTTTTGACCCCATGACACTTGTCATCATTGTGATGTCAACCTTAACATCACTTGGCCAAAGTGTCATCAGGGTCAACATGAAATTATGTCATCAATGGGATGACACATCGGCATCACAGAAATGACGAACATGTCCTCAGTGCGATGACGCAGTAACATCGGAGAAGGGCACATTAGCATCAATTTAATGACAGTTTGTCATTAAGTCAAAGTCATTGGAATTGACTTAAGTCAAAGTGAGAGAATATTATTATTTACTTACCCGTTGCATATGTTTGTTTCACTTTTGTTGAATTACGACCTTACGACCAGCATAACTCTCAATAATAAGACACCAGCGCCATGCCTCATATGGTTTTTGTAATCATTCTACTTTAAAAATTTCATGTATTTAACTAAATAATTTAAAAAAATAGAATAAAGGAATTTTTGCTTCTTTTAATACATTGTAATCATGAAAATAATGTTAATAATATACAAAATGTGGCATCAAATTGATGTCACTATAGTCATAAAATAGATGACACGTAAAAAATGGCAAAATTGTACGAAGACTTTAGTTATTGGATTGATATTACTTCTTGCATCATTGATGCCATTTGTAGTAACATTGATGTCACAATTCTGATTTTAGGGCATCATCAATATGAAGATGCATTTTTCTATCAGTGTATAAGTAAAAAAGAAATTAATTATAATTTAAATTGAAACAATTTCAAATGTACAAATTTAAATGAATTGTACACTTTTATTGAGTTACCAACCAGCATGCATAAAAAATATGCCAGCATTAAATATATCCCAATAAACATTTTAAAACAGAATTTAAAGAAGTTGCTGTTAGTTATTCATTATTTTATTTTAATAAATTTTTGAACAAATTTTAGTAATTGGCCAAAATGTGATTACTTTCAACTCAAATATTTTCTGGTATAATTTAATTTTAACGTTGTTTACGCATGAAAAACCCCAATTCGGTGTTCAGTTAGTGCTCATATATGCTGTTTGACATTTCTTTTCCTTCTCTCTATATCGAAGCTCTTTTTTATTGTTATTGTTTATACAAACCCCTACCCGAACGTAAGTGTTTTACGAAAAGATAATAAACAATTTATTGCAAATCCTCTAAAATCCAATTTTTCTTTTTTCCGATTTTTATTTTTGAGGGAAATATTTCACTACAACAAACGCTAGATGTTTCGGTAAATAAATGGAAATGGGAAAAAGAAGGAGTACAGATGCCTTCTAGAAGGCCTCTGTACTTCTTCTTTTGGATTTACAAGGCCTGCTCGCTCCATTCCATACTCATATCGTTTTTACACACGTTCTCATTGCGATGAAGGCCTTCCGCTCTCGCGCCTTTCAGTTACAAAGAATGGTAGCTGAATCAAAAAAAAAAAAAAAAAATTCTTTTGCTTTGGCAAAAAAACAAAAAAAAAAAATTTTACTCCTCATTGAAGGGAATGTGTATCTTATATGTTATATGAAAGAGCTGAAAACTTTAATGAGCCATTCTTTAGCAGTTGGATAAGAATGGTAATTGAATTCAAAAAAATATTTAAGCAGGCCTTTAATAAGGCCTGAAGTAAGAAGGTCTTCGGAGTTTTCCCGCTGGGCTCATTAAATGTGTGTGTGTTTTGTTTTCCTTATCAACACAGTTTTTAAAAAATATACATCACAAACAAATATTTCACTTATTTTCCTATATATGTTTATAAAACAAAGCTCCTAAAAGTATGTGAGTATGATTAACAAAATTTTTATAGTAAACGAATAGTTACAAGTCACTATACGCACTGTAGTCTAATTAAATAAGTTTACTGTTCAACTTTTTGTGTTTTTGCACAATTTGAGAAAATAGTTGTTTAGAAATGCAACTATGTATTTAACCCGAACTTTTGTTGCGTTATAATAGACGATTGAGTAAATCCAAAATTTAAAATGGCATAATCTAGCTTTGACGCGGCTGATTGGAATAATCAATAATCTAGAGGAATAATCATGTTCTGATTCAAACCACTGTGGTTTAATATTGTTTTGCTCAAACTAATTTGGTATCAGAAATTTTATTTTGAATTAAAATAACCTGAGGTTCACCTTTAAGTAAATAAAACTAAAAAAATGAATCATAGTTTGTTTAACTTATTTTTAAATTTTTCCAGTAATTTCAAGTTCAAGGCAATCACAATTTTCATTATCACTTTAAACGTCATTGCTATCATTCATTATACTGACATACCAAGAGAGCTCCTGGTTTTAGCTCAACCCTCGCCGAATTCTGTTCCAAAAATTTATATTTGAAATGGCTAATGGAAGTGAAATAATCTACTTTTGACGAAATTATGCCTTTTATTCTTTTGTCTAATTGTAGAGTTTTTTTTTCTCAATAATAAGTATTGCGGTTATTTTATTGAATTGTTTATGGTTTTTAATCCAAATTTTCATATTTAAATCATGCTAAAGTTCATTAAATTTTATTTTCATTAAGCCGCAAAGATTTCTGAAGAGATAGTGTGGCTACTTTCGAAACATGTCAAATCACCGTCAAAAACCGTGAACGTGGGTTCGATTCAAGAATGAAAAATTACACAGCCCGACAAAATTAAAAAAAATTTTTGCTTCTTTGAATTTATCAACTGATTCTAGATAATTTGGGTGCGCTGAATTCAAATCTGTTATCAGTTTGTCTCTATCAGCTCTAGTTTTCATGATATAGCTTTTTTATACCCTCCACTTATGACCTCCATTTGTGACCGTCTGTTAGTTTTTTAAAAAAATTTTTTCATCAAAATTTCTTAATTACAGTTATGGTAGTTGCCAAAAAAAACATTTTTTCCGTAAAAAAATTGTTTGTGCAATTTCTAGCTGATTAACGGGAATTTTATATGTACAATATTATTGAGAACGTTATTTTTTCTTGTTGCACTCCAATTGAATATCGGAAGTTAGTTGCTTGTAAGAAGTGGTTTATTGCAGTTGGCAAAAAAGTGTTGATCTATGGCAACTACCATAACTGTAAATAAGAAATTTTGATGAAAAAAATTTTTTGAAAAAACTAACAGACGGTCATAAATGGAGGTCATAAGTGGAGGGTATAAAAAAGCTATATCATGAAAACTAGAGCTGATAGAGACAAACTGATTACAGATTTGAGTTCAGCGCACCAAAATTAACTAGAATCAGTTCATAAATTCAAAGAAGCAAATTGAGTGTTGGCCTGTGTTATCAATACATTTTTTCCCCAATTTTATTTTTGCAGAGTTTTCATTTCAATGTTACCAAATTAATGAAAAACTAAAAACCGTTTCTGGCGAAAGTAGAATAATCAAGTTTAAAAAACAACCTCCACAAATATTAAATACACTATTGTTGATTTTGTAAAATACGGACAAAGAAGTTTCTGACAAAAATCGGAGTTATAAAATATTTTAACAAGTAAGAGTGCTGCTAACACTCAATTGACATAAGGGCTTTTGCGACGTCTCTTTTTGTTTGTGGGCAAACGGTATAGTGAAGAAAGAGGGGTAAAAAACGACTTGGTTTGTGTTTTTCATGTCGTTTTTTATATTTCTCTTTTAACTTTTTGTTTTTATGGTTTATTCTTTTTCTTACTTTGAAGTGTGTGGTTGAAAATACAGTGAGACCTCGATTATCGATAACAGACGGGAGCGGCAGCATTCTTGATTATTACTTTTGCGTGTTTCTTATTTTATGTAAATATATAATGTATTATTATGTAAACATGAGGAAAAAAGTAGTTTTGGCAGAACATGTTTCCAGTGCGTTGGAAAATTCTCTTTCTTCGTTTATTTAAATTTGTTTTGATTGTTCAAAAGTAAATGAAAACAAGATAATTTGGTTATAATTTCGGATAACAGAGGTAATGCCAGATAATAAGGTAATTTAAATCAATGCAAAAAATTTTTTATTTTCCAGTTAATTGATTCTGCCGTTTAATCGAATGACGGATAATCAAGGCATTAATGTAAATAAAAAAAGAACACATGTACCCAATTTTGGAAGTTGCTTCAAAAGGGAATCAAGATAAAGCGAAGTCGTAAAAGCCCTCATGTGAATTGAGTGTAATTCGGTTATGCCGAATCTTATTTACTCTTCACCATTTGCTCTCATCTCAGCCATTAATGCACCGATCTGGCTGAATTTCAATAGCTTAATTATAAGGAGCAGATGTTACAGAAATATATACTAACCAGGTCCCCATCACATCTGGGGTCTTTGGAAAACCCATTTCAACAGACATAGTTTAATAAACTTCACTACGCATAGAAATTACAAACGTAATGAGAAACTTTATGAAAAAAATACCATCTAAATTTTTAAGCGCAAAGTGTTATTTTAATCCAAAATTTGTTTGACTTAAAATTACAATTCAAAGCAAACTCCATAAAAAATTTAACAACAATTCTTAAAATTATTTTATTATTGCAATTAAAGTTAAAGTTCGTTGAAATTATTTTTTCAAGTCTAAAAATTTCTATTAGAAACTTTCTAACGTTATTTAATTATTTTTATTTATTTGTGCAAGCACATTGTATTATTTGCAATTAACAAAAAATTTAAGATAAGACACCTAGAAATCGTGCCGCTTCCAATTTAACTTTATTTGCTTAATATTATTTTATTATCATAATAAAAAATCTACTAAATTTTAGCATTAATTAATAACGCAAGTGTTCAAGAAAACAAGTAAAAAATAATAGTCGATCAAGCCCGGCGATTTGATACCCTACGTAACAGTAATTATGGAAAAATTTTTCAGAGTCGACGTTATTTGGAACCCATTGTCGGTCATGGGCCCGCCAATACAAAATTATGTTTTGATGATTTAGATTCATATACAAATTCTTTGTGTCGATTATTATTTAGTTTTTTTCGTTTTTAAGCGATTTAAGGGAGGGGCTATGGTCATATCTTTTATATAGTTCTTATTATTGAGGCCAAACTGTATATCAAAACCAACATTTATAAGAAAGTTATGGCACTAAAAGCTTTTTACGAAAATGGTTTTTGTATGGGGCTTTTGTGGCAAAAAAGTATTTTTGAACAAAATTTAATTTATATGTTAACATGTAAAAATGGTTTATAAGTACAAAGTCGTTATTCCAAATAGAAGTTTGTTCGTGGGCTGTCTGAAATTATGGATCGATTCTTACTATTTTCAATTGGTTTGGCTCTAATGACAATTTAAACTTTTGTATCAAATTATCTTCAAAATTGCGACATGTACTTTACGCAAAAGGTTTACAAAGACAGACAAGCAGCTAGACATCCAGCCGGACGGACGGATATCGTAAGATCGACTCAGAAAATGCTTCTAAGTTGATCGATATACTAAAAGGTGGGTCTAAGACGAATATTTTTTTATGTGTTACACACATTAGCACAAATGCATAATACCTTCTTCACCATTGTGGTGTGCCCTATAAAAAGTGTTTTATCGTCTCAAAAGTATGTTGTAGCAACAAAATATATAAAAGAACAAAACGACGCAACATCTTACAAAAATAAAAGTGACACACCCACCCCAGAATTTGGACTCTTACTTTGGGGCCTCTAGTCGAGCTATTTATTTTATAATAATTGTTGACCACTTATTGATGTAGTGTTTTTTAAATTTTTATTAGTTTTTTTTATGAGGGACTAAAGATTGTAACTTATACTTTGGTTGTTACCATAAAAACAAAACAAATTTTCTTAACCCTTGTCGAGCGGAAATTCTGTGACAACTCCACACTTATAAATTTTTAAAAAATATCATGGGGCTTTTCCCTAATAACATGGCCTGGGTGATTTATAAGCTCTAAGATACTATTTGGGTTTAATTGTACCTTCGCAAATTTTATATGTATGTCTTTTTTATTTTTATTCCTCGTTAAATGCCCATTAAAACATAAATGCTGTTTTTTTTAAGGTAATAGTAACATTTCCTTCCTACATTGGAATTTAAATTATTCAAATAAGTATTGATAATATGTTCCATAAAAATTAAAAAAAAATTATATATTTATTTAGCTCTTTAGCTTTATAAATGAAGGCATAAAATCCTGTAATTAGCTTTTGAAGAAATTTTATAAATACGCAGGTAAGTGCATTTGTGTATCAATTCTACCCATACCGCCTTTAAACGTTATAAAACTATACCGCTCGACGAGGGTTAAAGTTCTTAAAGATAAATATTTTTTTATGAATTTACAGGATGACCCAATACAAGGTTCGAGCTTTTATCGCAAAAGTGATTCCATTTCTTTATAGTTTAAAGTACATACATATGTACCGTTATTTAATTGAGGAGGTCCATAACAAAACGCAATAATTACACCATAACATTTTTTTGGATAAAAGACAAAATGTAATTTAAGTAAGTAGCACATAATTTTTAAAAAAAATAATTATTGGGGTATTATTGTCTACAAGAAATAATATTAATCACAAATTAATTATTTTATCTGACAGTTTGTTTTAAAGTTATTTAGATAACAAATTTGAAATTATTGCGTTTTGGTCCGAATCATAGTATTCATTTCATATTGCTTTGAACTTTATGAAAATATTGCGCTTTGATCTGAACTAGGGCTGGAATTTCTGCGTTTTGCTTTGAATAGATTGGTATTATATAATTTTGATTTAAATTTCAACCACTTGTAGAAAAATGAAAACACTTTTTTATGTGCAATTATTGCATTTTGCTCTGAACCATTATATTTGATATTGAATTGCAGTGTAGTTATTGAGTTTTGGAATGCTTTATAATAAAGGTAATATAGATTTCAATGTGTAGAATAGGATTCAATCAAAAAGTCAAAAAACTTGAAAAATGTAATTATTGCGTTTTGTAATGGACCTCCTCAATTTATTTGTCGAAATTAACTCTACAAACTAATTTGTTTTTTATTTTAAACCAATAAAAATTATATCACGTTCGAAACTTATCTAAAAAACACAAATACAAATTCGGTACTTTATAGAAATTCGAACGTTTAAGGGGTAAAATTCGTTACTATTGTTGGTACTTTCTTTTTTACAAAGAATTTTTTTCCGTTCTTTGGCTTATACATATTACAATTTTTCATACTTTAATGGAGAGAAAAATTCACCAAAAATGGGAAATACGGAAAATTTAGTTTATTTCTTTAGCTTTTCGATTCTACACTGATAGAAAAGGCGTCATAACGCTGATGTATTTTGACATCAGTACTATGACAAGTGATGTCAAGCTTAACATCACTTGGCCAAAGTGTCATCAGGGTCAAAATGAAATTATGTCATCAATGGGATGACACATCGGTATCACTGAAATGACGAACATGTCCTCAGTGCGATGACGCAGTAACATCGGAGAAAGGACACATTAGCATCAATTTAATGACAGTTTGTCATTAACTCAAAGTCATTGGAATTGACTTAAGTCAAAGTGAGAGAATATTATTATTTATTTACCCGTTGCATATGTTTGTTTCACGTTTGTTTGTACGACCTTTCTTTACAGCAGAACTCTCAATAATTAGACACCAGCACCATGCCTCATGTGGTTTTCGTAATCATTCTACTTTAAAAATTTCATGTATTTAACTAAATAATTTAAAAAAATAGAATATAGGAATTTTTGCTCTTTATAGTACATTGTAATCATTAAAATAATGTTAATAATATACGAAATGTTGCATCGAATTGATGGCACTATAGTCATAAAATAGATGACACGTAAAAAATTACAAAATTGTACGAAGATGTTAGTCATTGGATTGATGTTACTTTTTGCAGCATTGGTGTCATTTGTAGTAACATTGATGTCACAATTCTGATGTTAGGGCATCATCAATATGAAGATGCATTTTTCTATCAGTGTACAACTGGTACCTTTTTTACCCACACCACAATAGTGGAGAGGGTATTATGCATTTGTGCTGATGTGTGTAACAACTTAAAATAGACCTATATACCTAGTCCTAGACCCACCTTAAAGTATACCGATCGACTTAGAATCAATTTCTGATTCGATGTCCGTCCGGCTGGCAGGCTGGCTGTCCATGTAACCTTGTGCGCAAAGAACAGGTCGCAATTTCGGAGGTAATTTGATAAAATTTGGCTTTTAGGTTCTTATTGCCACACGCACCAAGTCTATTAAAAATGGGCCGAATCGTAGGACCACGAGGGAAGATGGGGGGAATTTCTGCCTCTCAGAAACTATCAAAACGATTTTAACGAAATTTGAATCACAGATAGCAACATATTTATATAGAAACATAGGTCCACAAGGGGAGGTAGGGGGCAATTTCTGCCTTTCACAAACTTTCAAACCGATTTTAATGAAGTTTATAAACATATATAAATCCATATTAAGATCTATGAATATTTTAGTGGATGTGGCACCTGCTATAAAAAGTTAAACAACACTTATTTTCGTCAATTTTAAAAATTTTATGATCTAGAGCTTTCAACCTTTTTATATAAAGAGCTCTTACAAGTAAAACTTTTGAAGTCTTGCTGTGTGTTATGGTATGAAAGTAATTGTTTATCTAGAAAAGTGTTTCAGTTAGATCTATGAAGCATTAAGAGTAGCAGATAATGTCTATCTACACTTCAAAGTATATACCTTATATGGTTAAGATGATAGTTTGTTAAAGCTTAAGCTTCCAAAAAAATAATTATTAATAGTTGAAAAAAGTGTTAACTTAAGATACACAAATACAAATAGTTCTTGTTCAAAAAAAAAAATTGGTAATTTTTGTGTTGCAAAAAGGTAATCAAAATGGAAAAAGTACACAAGTACACATGGGGAAAAAAGTAACCAATTTTGGTTAAAAGTTACCAAAACGGCAACGCTGCCTATGAACATAAAATTAAACGTGCAAGGCCCTAAGTGAATGAGAATCTGAAAGATGGCTTTTTGGTAGTTATTTCGTCATTAACTGGTACTTTTCTTAATTGTTATTAGTATTGGACCTAGAAACATAAAATTAAATATGCAATGCCCTGAGTGAATGAAAATCTGTAAGAGGGATTTTTCTCTAAGTGGTTTAGCGCCGCTAAACCTTCTATATTCAGAAAATATTAATTACCGTTTTAGAAAACATTTTTTAAGCAATACGTAGTTTTCATACTCAAAGAAAAATGAAGCCATTTCAACATAAGTTCTCTGTTCACTCTTCATTCCTCCTCCAGGTTATTTCTCCGCTCGTCCCCTGACCGAATGCAAAAGCGACCAAGAGGGGACATACGTAGAATTACTGCCACTCCGAAAATATCTAACCAATTTTAAGGAAATTTTGATAGATATATCAGCGTAATTGAAGCACACAGGGTTTATATGCAACGCCGCGGGAACGGCTTAAACTTATACTATTTCAACAAAATCATTATACCAAAGTACTAAAGAAATATGTGAGAAACAAATTGACTTGATAGTAGCGTAAATTATCGAATTAACTGATTATAGAAACTAGCGACTGTCTTATCTACCCGATAGACTTCTGGCTTTAAGACAAATACACATATGTATACTACAAACATGGGTCTGTTCAGTTGCTCTTTGTATTATTGGCTTACGACAATTGAATGCAACTTTTTACATAAATATTTTACCTTTAGTTTTAAGTAGCAAATCTTGTAATAAGTTGAGAAATTTTACAATAAATATTAAATGAGAAATGTTGTTTACATGTTTGCGCTACGCAATAAGACATTAAGAGATGCTTTAAAAAAAAAACATTTAAAGAGCCACGCCATTCCTTTAATACGAAGTAGGTTTGTAAGGGAAAATATTAAAAAATTACAGTCACAACAAAAAATTCAATATGTAAAGTTTTCCGGTAAATTCATCAATTCTTATAAGAGTTGAAAAAAGCGCTTCTTGTATCAGAAAAGTATTACTTCAAATGGAGAACTCGCCTTGTAAAATTCATGCCTTCCGTAAGCGAGATGGTAAAACAAACATTTACATTTCTCCCTTAAAAACCTGCTCCGTTTAAAGCTCAATTTTTTTATTGAGTTGATTCTACATTGGGTGCTACATTGTTTAGTACGCAAGCGTTACTACACCAATCGTCACCAATCTTCTATTTCATGAAATAATTTTGTGTGTGAATTAGCACTAAAAAGTAGTAAAACAAGATTTCTGCAATGTAGCCTAATTTTTTTTAATGAAATGTCACCGCAAAATAATAAGAAATAGCCCTAAAAAACGAACTGTGTCCCTAAATTAAGCGTAAAGGGCATAGTAAATCACACAAAGGGCTTGGCAAACACACACATTGTTTCCGTTTGGGGTTTGCCAATAAGCAATACAAAAATTCTCCGTACAAACATTAATTTTCATTTTTGTTTTGTTTTCAGTCAATGCATTTGCTGATAGTGCTGCGGCAATTTTGTTGCTTTTTGCTTCAAACGGAGAAGAAGTTATAAAATAAAGCAAAAAAATCTAAAGTAAAATATAATTTAAACAACAAGCTGTGTTGTGGCAAGCAATACTACTAAAAAAATTTAATATAATACAGTACTTTTCGTTTAAAGTGATTACCGCTTATAGTCACATTAGCGATATAGTCCATTTTATCTGTTTGTTTTGCCGCTATAAGTTAATTTAATATAAGGTAGTAACGTAATAGTCTATTTAGTGATATAAGCACAATTGCCATATATGCCATCTATCAGCAGTCATCTAAGGGAAAAGTAAAGCAAATTAATGGCGTTATAATCACATGAGCAATATTTACTTAGTTCTTTTTAGTTTTCTAAACCAAAATCCATCCAAATATAAAAAGAATTCAATTGTTTAATTTTGGCCACCAACTCTCTACTCGTAAAAAAACTGGTTTTTGCCTTTGGTATCAGTTCTGAAATATCTTGTTATTAAATAGAAACTGGGAATTATTTCCTTTCGCAGGTTACTTTATATTATATTCAACATTTTTTTATTTTTCGAATTTATTCCATGAGTTACATTTCAGTTATGTATTTTATAAAGCTTTTTTGTAATAGTTCTATTCCTTAAATAAAAAAAAAAAAATACATAACTGAAATGTAACTCATGGAATAAATTCGAAAAATAAAAAAATGTTGAATATCTTGTTATTATTTTAACTATTTTTTATACAGTATGCAACTCTGTTGCAAAACAATAAGCCTGATATCAGTGTAATTTATATGAATTCTTTATCTTCTATATTTACATTACTTGATTATATTCGAATTCGGTTACATGCCTTATAGCGGCATAGCCTTATTGTCACATTAGCGATAAAGTCCACGTTTTGTCTGCAAATAAAGGATGTGACTATAAGCGAAAAGTACTGTATTTAAAATGAATTAAATTGAATACTTTTAGCATGAGACGCCACAAACAGTTTGACAAAATCCAACATTTAAAAATTTTTAATATTTCTGCAAACATTGCTACAAATGTTTGTCCAAACAGCAAACAACCCAATTAACAACACAAAATATTTGTACAAACGTAAAATTTTGACATGTTTGCTAAGCCATTTGTGAGGTTTTTTATGCCCTTAAGCCTTGTTTATGAAAAAGTCCCTTAAATTTTATAATGAATGTTTACCCCAAAAAAGTTAACATTAAACAAGTTAGAGTGTTATATTCAGCTGTGCCGAATCTTTGATACCCTCCACCGACAATTTGAATATTTCAGGAGTGATATCTATATGATGTCTATTTATTATTAATTTATCTTTATAAAAACAGATATCAGCATTAAAATTGATTGCGGCTTAGACCTATATTAAATTATTGACCGACAATCTTGAAAAATATCTTGATTCGTAACATTTTAAGCCGAACTTAAATGATTTTCAGGAGGGGGATTTATATTGGATTCATGGTAAGTTATAAACCAATCATCCCAAAATTCCGCTAAGTTATTTCTGGTATTAAAACGGTTTTAGGCGTACTTAACTGTTTTCCGGAAGTGGGGTTTACATGGGGCCTAGGGTAAATTGTAGACCGATCTTCATTAAATTTCGCAGTGTGATTTCTAGTCGAATAAAACGAATATTTGCGAAATTTCATATAATTTCGTGCATTTTTCAATCATTTATGTTAGTTTTTGTAACAAAATTATCAATTTTTTAAAGTGGTGGTTCCACATTTTGATTCATAGCTCTGATCCTACTGAACCGATTTGGCTGGATTTCAATCCCAAACTGCTTAGGATAACTACAAGCAATTTTACGCCCAGTTTTTTTATTTCTTTTGAGTTTTTCGAAAGTGAGCGTGTTTTCAACAGACGGACAGATGGACATGGCTAAATCGACTTAGAATTACTCAAGGAGCCAGAATATATATACTTTATGGGGTCTGAGATGAATAATAAAAAAGTTTCACACGGAATGACAAACTTAGTATACCCTCTTCACAACTAATTGTGGTGGAGTGTATAAAAAAAAAAACACAAAGAAGTAGGTACAAGAAGTAGAAATTTGGGATGGGGTCATATGCCCGAAACATAAAATCCCGAATTAAAAAATCCTGAGTTCCGCAAGTCAAAATCTTGAATTTGACGTTTGGGTTCTTAAAATTGTGTGATAGATAGCATGGTTGGGCCTTCTATCGGGCGAAAGGATTTTCTCCTCCAAAGCGGCTCATACACTTGCAATAACATTGTTCAATTTTACGTAGTGTACAATTATACCGCCAATGTGTATGTAATATTCGTAGGTGGCTCAATATATTGGCAACAATCAAAAGACTTTTGATTTTTATTGCACAACGAAAGGAAAGTGAAATGTGTTGGACAATGCTGTTTATGTTATGCCTATAGGTTATGTTCTCCTTTTTATTGAATGAGTGAAACCATTGTACGTGTTATTGCATAATATAGGACAAAATGGAAATTATATGGCGAATATCATTTACAATAATATTGCAAGTGTTTTGGCCGCTTAAGGTATACCAAAAACCTGGCTGCCCAACGCAAAGTCACCCAACGCAATATGTGCAAAATCGCCCAAATGAAAAATGGAACCACGTTAACGAAAAAAAACCCAAAAAATAAAAATGGAAATTATATCCAAAACTGGTGAAAAGAGGCTAAAAAAATTAAAAATTACAAAATTTTTATATTCAAATTATTATTTAATAATTCTTACAAAGTAGTTTTAAACCTACATACTTTTTTGGGTTGGGGTCATATACCCAAAACTTAAAATCCCGAATCCAAAATTCTGAATTTCCAAAACCGGACTCGCCAAATAAAGCTTTTCTGTATAGCGATTTTGATTTGGGGTGATTTTGCTTGCACACCAAAAGTCGGCTTTGAGCTTTCAATATTAGTAAATAAAAAATAGTCCCAAAAAAAATAATACTGGTCACTTGTCATTTTTCACTTAAATTGCACCCAATTAAAAGAATTCAAAAGAGTATGGTTTTTTTTTTGGCATTGCATGTTGTTTCATTTCGCAACACCAACAGATGCGCTGTGAGTAAACTTCTTGCGGGATATTCTAAATGGCTTTCAGGGAGATTGTCTTTGCAAAAGTTTTACTGTCCGCTGATGGGATACTTTCGGGGATCATCCCACTAAATGATTTTTTTTACCACTTGTGAGCATTTTTCCAAAGGTAGTGGGGGTTGGATATATCCAGCACCTAAACAAAGGGCGAGTGTATAATCTTGACGGACTATGCACTCAAATTGCTACCTATGTGTATTGGTTGCGCTCACACTCTGGGCGATTGGTAAATGCATTGTTTTTCACCAAGTGGTAAAGATCTACCATGAAGTAGGTCCTAGAGCAGGTAAAAATATAAATCTCTTTCGCAGCTGTATGACTTTGGGAAAAAATTTAAAAGTTTTACTAAAGAAAAAATAACATTTCCCTAAATTTTCTTTAAGGTAGCTTGTCGCTTCAATTGTATTTCTCAATCGCATTAGTATACATATTTAACAAATATAAATATAAGAATAATTAAATAACAAAAACAAACATGAAAAGCTTACTTAATTTTACTTTTATATATTTGCCCACTAGTCTATAATTAGATACATACGTCGTATTTCAAAGTTGTTAATCAATTTTTGAAAATTTTTTTAAAAAAACGACAACAATATGCCAATTTATAAGTGTTTGGAATTTTAAATATGGAGAGACATATCGCGAAAACAGCTGTTTACTTAAGCCGCGTGTTTTATTATTTTACTTTTAGGAGAGTATAAATTAAAAAAAATTTAGTTTTATTTAAAATTTTTTGTTGATAAACATTATCAATAAATGCAAAACTTAAAATATATACACTTCTTTAGCAGAGAGTATAAAACAAAAAATTAGTTGGCGTTAGAAAACAAAACAGAAAAGTGGTATGATATTAAAAATAACGGAAAACTAAAAAAAGTTATAATAATAAAAGTGCCTTAATTTGTATTTTTAGAAAAAAAAAAACCATAATTTTAAAGTGGTAATTTTATAAGAGAAAAAGATTAATATTTATTTATTAGAAAAATATGTAATAAAAATTAAATAAATACATATAATTAGTTTTACAATAGTTGCTTCTGAATGAGTTAATGAGTCTGCTTACAGAATTTCTGCGTTTACAAAGTGGTTTTAATTTCTCTTTTAGATAAATAAATGTGTCTCGCTCGTCATTTCCGATCATGAGTATCTGTTGCTGGTACGAACGCGCGGCAAACAATCATTACACTGTGTTCAAAATTGATACTTTTTTAAACAAGCTCGGCACCCGACCGGTAAAAGGCTAATTCGAGCAAACTGAATTCAATGGTGCTAGTCATTTTTCAAAATTAGCGCACGTATTCGCGATATTCGAATACTTTAAAACAGATTTCGAAAATAAACAGTACATTATTTAGCGTTCGATTCACACACCCAAGAACGATACATATATCTTTTTTTAGTGATTGTGTAGACGAACACAACCCTCCTAACTATTTTCAAGAAAAAGCCGAACATTATATAGTGTTCAGTTCTTCGTTAAAAAACAGAACAATTGTAGTGATACTGTAGACAAACATGTTTCTTTTTTTACATTGATAAAAAAATTAAGAAACAAAAATTTTTAGCAACGACCGCACCACAAACAGCTTGTGTGTGTATTGTGTATATGTTTCGTTTGTGTAAAATTATTTTGCTGGCTTTTTGTTTTTTTTTCGTATGTGTGTATTTTTTTTTTTTTTGTAAAAAATTTTTGGTTTTTTTTTACCAGCCAAAAGGGACGAACGTCAATGAGCCGAACCGAACACAATGAAGTTTGTGGATCTAAAAAAAAATCGAACGGAATTAAATGTTCTCATCTTTTTGTTAAGTTGGATAAGAACAGTATTATTTTTGTGCGCAAAGATGACAAACTGGGAAACGGGATTTTTTAATGATCTCTACACAAACACTATTAGCGTTTGTTTTCCACAGATCTACCGAACCGAACACTAAGGAGCGATATTTAGTGTTTATTTTGGAACAGTGCTTCAAAACACGGAAGTTTTTTTTCTCGAATTTTTTATTTAAAGAAATTTTTGTTTTCTCTTAACTCTATTGAATACATTGTGTTATTCGCGAATTGCAACAATTTGGGCTCCCTACTGGTAAACTTAACTTAACGCTATTTTACTTTTTATTAAAATTATGTGATAGTGTGAATGCAATGCGTTATGAAAATGAAAAGTATTACGGAAAAGAAATTTGATATCCGATGCGAATATCATTTTTTAAAATTTTTCTAAGTGTGAATACAAACTTTTTTGTTTAATTAGATTTTTTTACAGTCGCAACTAAACTCATTAGTTACCGTCCAGACTTGAAATTTTTGTTGCAGCAAATCTTGAGTTTATTGGTGAGAAAGGCGAGAAGATTGGGGAGGGGTACTCAGTTTCAAGTACTCTGCAATTCTATTTTGTTTTGTTGTTCTCACACTTTTTAGCTTGAAGTTGGCTGAAGGTGTAATGGTATTTATAAAAAATATAAAAAGGAGAAGAGGAAAGACAAGATAAAACTACGACAATTGCAAAACTATAATTTTATAATCTGGATACTCTGCAATTTAAAAGCAGAATTTTATAAATTTGCAGCGACAAAAATTGCTAATCTGGACGATGACTTAGATTTCTATCTTACCCTGCGGCCACACGATCAAGCTTTTCTTACATATACTGCTTGTCAAAATTTACATAAATTGAAAGCTGTGACGTAGGCTGCATTCAATTTTTAAGCAATTTACTTTCCAAAAGTCATTAAGAAAACATGTTATAAAGACAAACTTGTAATCAGCTGTTATATTGATAATAAAATTGCCAAGCAAATGGAAAAGTGAAATTGAAAGCAATCTCGTGGTCAATTAAAAATGTTTGAGTGTGTTAGTAAGTGAGAGTGAATTGCAAATTGAAAGGCAAAACTTGATCGTGTGGCCTCCAAGTTACAAACTATTATGGAAGACTTGTGTGATAGTGTAAAGTACTCTTTAGTAATTCGAGTAATTGAGCCGACTTCAGAGTAAGTGCTCGTATTCGCGATCAAAAATTTAAAAAAGCTGTAGTTTTTTTTATTCAAGTTTGCGTTTGCAACTTTTTTCATTTTTATATCATTAAAAATATTTTGCAAAAACATTTTATCTGCAAATAAAAACTACAATGTTAATTAATTTTGTATATATTTTTCGTAGAAATTAAAAAAAAAAAAAACAAGTAATTAAGTTAAGAAAAATGTTGTTTCCGAAATTGCGAAAAAAGAAAATTTTTTCGTAAAAAAAATTACAAAAAATTGTATTAAAAAGAGTTGATTTGATTTAAATTAAACACTGATCACAAAAGTTAAAAAAATATCGTCTAATGCAATTGGAATTTTTAATATCACGAATACGAGCGCTAACTTTGAAAAACGGCTATCACTATTGAACTCAGCGTATTTTGCCCAGCTGTTGATATGCATTATAATTTTTTTGTTGATATTTTTTGTGCTCTTTCTTTTATCAAAAATTCAAACAGAAACAAAAAAAATTTAACAAAAAAAAAACCAATTCATCATGCCAAATGTGATTTAAATATTTTAACACTTTTGAAAGAATCGATATCACGCCTTTAATAAGAAGAAAAAAGTTTGGAAAAATATAGTTACTGAACCTTTGCAAATTGCTAATAAAAGGAATGTTAAATATTTTAATTATATAAAATCCTATATAAATAATATATGATTAAATAGTTAATAAAAAAACAAACAAGTCAAGTGATAACGTGCACAATGACAAACTAATTTGAATGTAAAAACAGTAAAATTAAATAAAAATGGATGGATACTTGCCAATAAAAGTTTTTAATGTGCAGCAAATGAAAATAATGTGGGAAATTCCACGCATAAGTCTACCATCAATGGAAGAAATTAATATCGGATTTTGGTAGAAAAAATGTGGCAACAATTTGTTATTTTAAAGTTTTTATAGTGGCAACAATTTTTTGATATTTTTTTTAAAAATTTGATATTTTTTTAAAAAATTTTATATTTTTTTAAAAAATTTGATATTTTTTTAAAAAATTTTATATTTTTTTTAAAAAATTTGAATTAAAAAAAAAAATTTTATTTATAAAGAGGGTTTGTTTGGAATTTTTTAGATTCAATCTTGGTTTCTAACTTATTATTAGTCATTTTGTCGGTGGTGTTTACATTCAAAAATAGCATCTTTACGAGTTCATTAATTACAATTTTGTATCTTTCAAATAATTTTAGAGTTCCTATTTTATGCGCTGTGATTTTAATTCTAACGTTTCATGTAAAAATACTGAATTTTTTACCACGCAGTGAGTGAATTGTCGGTCACGTTTTGAGCTGTAGTGTCAGTCACAATTATTTTACTAATAAATATTTTTTTAAATAACTTACCGCTCTTATTTCAGCATTTTATAATAGTTTGTTTCTTGAACTTTCGATAAAAACACAAATTTAAGTTATTAGAAAAGTGCAGAGGAAGATTATTGAAGTTTAAAAACACTCTTGAAATCGATTTCCTTTTGCATGTAGTGTCAGTCACGTTTATATTTTACTAAATAAATGATATTTCAAAATATTAGTGGTTGCCATTATTTTCTCTATCGGATAATTGTTGATACTGCTACATAGCCATGTTTAAATTGATACTAAAAAAATATCACTAATCGTAATATAAGACAAAACAAAGTGCAAATTGTGTCAAATGTAGAGTCATTCACATATGGAATTGCCCATCTTGTGATTTGAAGTGCTAAAATATATATTTCCTTGAATATAAGTAACCATACGATTTTCAAGCTTTAAAGTTTTTTATTCGGCTACCACTTTTTAACTTTTTAACAGGGTTGGCAAACGCAACGAATTTCGATATCGGTATTAAAATAGGTATTTGTTATTTCGGTGACGGTATTACACTTTTTCTTATTTCAGTAACGATGTCGACTTAGATCACACATTTTTTTTTACATATTTTTCTCTAAAATATTGCAAAAACTATACTTTCATTTCAAAATTTCTATATTTTTATATCTATAAATTTTGTAGAGTAGAAACAAATTAAAATTTTTTACACTTGTGCAAATAAAAAATTTGTTTGTTGACAACCGAAACGAATTTCAGCTTCGGTTATGGTGTTAAAGTATTTGTTATTTCGGTAACGATATCACTACCGGTATTGAATTTAAACGGATCAATTTAATTGATTGCCAACTTTCCTTTTAATACCCTTCACCTAAGGTAACAGCGTATACATACATATATAAGTTTGTCATTCCGTTTCTAATTTCTACATAATAAAATAATATATATTATTAGAAGAGAAGTTCGTTTCACGATGTCTGTTTGAGCTCAAATATTCTCAGTGTATGAAAGTTGTTTAGTATAATCAGCAAAATCGGTCTATTATTTCAACTACCACTCATACAGATATGCTCTCCGAATAATATTTTGGCCCGTTAGCTCATGAGCTAAATGAACCAAATTTGGATCATATACATATGTATGTATTTATAAAATGTTATTTAATAATAAAAATCGGTCAATCATTTCACCTAGCCCGCATACAAGTGCCTCCCGAATTTATGGTTTGCGTCAGATAAAGTCCATACAAAACAAGATAGGTGGTTAGAATTGAGCTAAAATATAACTTTCTGTTCTGTTCCAATAAAATAAGATTCGGCATAGCCGAATAAAACACACATACTTGCTTATTATCACTTTAATAAATTCATATTTTATTTCAATTTATTACAAAAAGGTTCCGCTTAAAAATGAAAAATTAGGACGGTCATGTGACTCCCCCTACTGGCTCCCAAGCTTTTACCAAAATGTTGAACTGCTGGGGGATTATTGCTGGGCATTTTTTATTCCAAAAAGCCCCACAAGAAATAGTCAAAACCTTTTAAATCGCACGATCTTGGTGGCCAATTCACTCCTCCTCTACGAGAAATAATGCGATTTTCGAACTTTTCTTTCAAAATATTCATTGTTTCTCTTGCTGTGTGGCAAGTGGCACCATCCGGTTGAAACCTCATATTCTCTACGTCTAAATCATCAATTTTCCGCCACAAAAAGCTTCAAACCATTGACCGATGAATTTGGACACCGTTTATTAATGAACAAAAGCAAAAAAACTAATTTCATTATTTAAACTTTTTTCGAATGTGAATCTTTAATTTTTTAAGCTTTCTTGCAACAATTCTATTCCATCAACATTTTACATACTTTTTGCTCAAGCCAAACTTTGGTTAAAGCAGACCATACACGATTCAATTCAATTGTCAACTGAGTCGGTTGTTCTCCAAATCAAAGCGTGTATGGCTTTGTCAATTGATTAGTTTGACGGTTGTCGAGTTGGTTGAAGAAAAATCAAAAGATTTTGATTTTTTCAAGTTGACTACTAAGTCTTTCAATTCGATTGTACTGTGTGTGCTCGAGTCTCTTGATTTGCTGTCAAAATTAATTTTTGTAGTTAAGTATTTTAAAAATTGTCTTTTATTTCATTAAATTTTAAAATTAATTTAAAATCTTTCAATTCAGTTGATGAAGTTGTCAACTGAGTTGAAAGACTCAGTTGACAACTGAATTGAACCGTGTATGGGGCGCATAACATTGAAGCTTCGGACATGTGTTCTTCTCAAAGAAACACATGCGCAAAATTTTTAAAATAATCAAATAGTTTATAAAAAATAACAAATAACAAATTTAAAATTTCATATTGCTGAGAAACATCCAAAATGTGTATCAAAGTTTTTCGTGGGTCTCAAAAAATTAATTAACAAGGTTTCGTTTAAATGTGGTAAATTCCCATTTCATACTATTGATAAACTGAAATTTATTGCTGATGGGATAAGCTATTCCTATGTGCATTTCACTGGTTGCTTAGGCCAGATCGTCAGGAAACATCATCCAAAGAGTTTAGAAAAACTAAAGATATTATACAAATAAAACTGTTAAGTAAATAAGAACTAAAAACCCCAGTTTTACAGAGCTTAAAAAAAACAACAACAATAAATGTGTGTTTTTTAAGTGTTCATACCAGGGCTGTGTAGTCGTCAAAAAATAGTTCTAACTCCGAATCCAACCACTGAAATTTTTTAAGTCAAACTCCGACTCCTACTCATACATTGATGCTTTATGTATATGAGACTGATTCTTATTTGACTTTAAACTCTTTTTTTAATGCAGTTCCTTTTTAATGGTTTACTATAGCAAAAAAAAAACTATTCTGCAAAAATTTCAAATCGATTTTTATTTTGAAAAATTTTAGAAAATTGTTTCACGAAGAAATCTAAGCCCTGCTCTTATGTTTTGCCTTACCAGTAACACAGTTCTAAAACCCGTTTTAGGGATCCTTTTTTAAGAGACTTTGCTGTTAAAAAAGTAATTTTTTAATTCAAACCTGTAATCATTATATGTGATACTTCCCTATATTGTTTATCGATTCTAAATGAATTTTTATTTGTTCATGCAATTGTCGTTGTGTAAATAGCGATGATGTCTACAATTCTGTAAATACATGTGCTGGAATATGTAATCAACCTTTAGAACTGTATGAGTGAGTATAATTATCAAAGATAATTTTTAAATAAAGCGATATGCTTGTCATTACTTGACTGATAGCGTCATTTTTATTATAGACCATGACTTATAATTACCACAGACCAAAATTCCACTGTGAAACTAATTATGGAAAGTTTTTGAAGATATTGTTAGTAGACCTTTAAATATATACTTATGCAATACAACTTTAAAGGAAAACAGTTACACTATAGTTCTAGTGAAAGTCTATTATTTATTCATCGATCCAAAATAGGTTGATGGCTTTTTTCGCATTTCTGTGTAATTTAATAAGGGACATAAAATGCAGATAACCTTAAAATATAAAAAAAAAATAAGATAAATAATATTTATTGCATCTTATTTAATTAATTTCAAACAATAACAATATTTAGGAAGATCTTCGTCCCAATTGCTCTGCCCTGGACCACCATAACCCATAGTTTTGTTTTAGATTCATCATACTAAAGTAGGCGCAACGAAATAAGTAATTTCAATTTTATGTATCGGGTCTATTTTTAGACGACAAAGAACTTTAAATTGGCAGCACTGTATTCTGTTGATTGATTAATAGTTCTCGGTTGTTTTTATGAAAGTTTGGTTAGGATAATTATTATGACTAGATCCACGTCAAAGAAACGTAAGCAAATTGTTTAAATTTAATAATAGAGCACACTATTGGTGAAATAGCTGAGTCAGTAAAAATTTTAAATGGCGATCGTCAAGCCATAGTTGAAATTCCATTACATCCAGAATACTCACTGTTAAGTCCGGTCACTCTAGGGGTTGCAGGGATCCTCAGGTGCAGGCAATAACTGGGATGCGGCAAGTTGATCTTCAAGATTTCTTGCGATCGCGGCTGCCTAAAAACATTAAAATCTTGATCCAGAAGTTCTAAGAAGGCCGCTATAATGTTGGTTTAATAAAATAATGTAAGAACTGCAAACTTTTTTTTTTAAACATTTTATTCTTTTCTTATTCGCTCTACTTAACTATAAAAAAAATACAAAAATACTTGTAATTTCGCTACTAACAATTGCTACTCAAACTTCATTACCAATTCTACTTGTTGCCCACAAGAGATTGGAATTTTTTCGTAGTTAATTGTATAAAACATTTAGATAAGATTTAATTCTATAAATACCGAGAATTGTTTTTTTAAACAGAGAAAATTCGAAGACCATCTGTGAAATACATTTATTCAACTCAATTATGAACAAAAATTCGTAAGAAATTTTTCCATTTATACAATTAAATATTAATAGAAAAATTAAAGAGAACAAAATTTTTATTTAAAATTAGGTTAATTATATTTCAAACAATTTTATAATTATACCATACAAGAATTATTAAACAAAATAATTTGTTTAGAGAATTTTGGAATTTATGACGTTGATTTAAGCGGCCGGCCGTTGCTAAAAGATATGATTTAGTCGTTTGTTAATCCTCTATGGCCTAAGAGTGCCTCAAGGCATGCTTAACAAAATTTGTACTGACGTCCAATATACTTATATAATTAATTTATATTAACTTCCTGTTTTTTACAATTGCTTAAAGATCTAGAAAAATATTTTTAGAAGCTTCGAAAGCTCATAAAAGCTCTAAAAGCATTGTAAATAATCTTGAACAGAATGCTTTTGTTCAAAATGTAAACATCATTTATGCTGCTCAAATAAAAAAAAATTGTTTCTTTTGATTATCATAAACAAAACTAAATACATATTTTTAATTTGTTTCATTAGTTTTTATTTTCTCTAGATACTAACAAACAGAATTCATCAAATATTAAATGTGTTTTTATACCTAGATGCCCAAGGGTACTACCTGATGTTTTCTCACCTGTAACGTACACGATTAATTTTTTGAACTCAGAAGCCCAAAAATACCCCAAAAAAATTATTTTCATATAATAATCTTTTTTATTCTGAAAGTTGGCATCATAGGGTTAAATATAGATTATTTTTATTACAGATAAATAATAAATCCATTAAAAAAAAGCTCGACCCTACACCACAGCATAACAATCATAGACTTCGCTAAAACAAAATTTTGCCGTGTTAATTTTTTAGAGTTGTAAAAGTGTTAAGTACTTGGGTACTCAAGTTATCAATAGCAAAAAATTATTCATGTTCTTTTGAATAAATTAACCCTCCACAAATGAGTAACATCAAATAAAATAAAAAACAAACAAATATGAAATATTACATAAAATAATTTGTTTGAATTTTCCGTGTTATAAAAAGTATTTAATCGAGTACCGATAAGAAAACGAGTTAAGTAGTCAAAAGTGTAAACATTTTTCAACACTTCAATTATTTGTCATCAGCTGTTGCCTTTATTTTACGAATTTACAAAATTTGCGTTCGCGTACTTTTTTGGACAACAGCTTTTTGTGAGAGCAAATTTTACAATTTTCCCATTAACTGCATTTTACTGTAAAAGTACTCAAACGAACCTAATATAATTATATCATCTAAAATAAAATGAGCAGTGTTGCCATGCCTGTTAAATGTATCAATTGCGATTTAATTTTTGAAGGTTCAATCGACTACTCAATATTATTGAATGGTTTATTGCCGTTGTTATTGTCGTTTTGCTCCACACTGTTCAATAAGTTGAGCGATATAAAAAATATTCACATACGGCTTTTTGTGAGAGCAAATTTTACAATTTTCTCATTAACGGCATTTTACTGTAAAAGTACTCAAACGAACCTAATATAATTATATCATCTAAAATAAAATGAGCAGTGTTGCCATGCCTGTTAAATGTATCAATTGCGATTTAATTTTTGAAGGTTCAATCGACTACTCAATATAATTGAATGGTTTATTGCCGTTGTTATTGTCGTTTTGCTCCACACTGTTCAATAAGTTGAGCGATATAAAAAATATTCACATACGGCTTTTTGTGAGAGCAAATTTTACAATTTTCTCATTAACGGCATTTTACTGTAAAAGTACTCAAACGAACCTAATATAATTATATCATCTAAAATAAAATGAGCAGTGTTGCCATGCCTGTTAAATGTATCAATTGCGATTTAATTTTTGAAGGTTCAATCGACTACACAATATTATTGAATGGTTTATTGCCGTTGTTATTGTCGTTTTGCTCCACACTGTTCAATAAGTTGAGCGATATAAAAAATATTCACATACGGCTTTTTGTGAGAGCAAATTTTACAATTTTCTCATTAACGGCATTTTACTGTAAAAGTACTCAAACGAACCTAATATAATTATATCATCTAAAATAAAATGAGCAGTGTTGCCATGCCTGTTAAATGTATCAATTGCGATTTAATTTTTGAAGGTTCAATCGACTACTCAATATTATTGAATGGTTTATTGCCGTTGTTATTGTCGTTTTGCTCCACACTGTTCAATAAGTTGAGCGATATAAAAAATATTCACATACGGCTTTTTGTGAGAGCAAATTTTACAATTTTCTCATTAACGGCATTTTACTGTAAAAGTACTCAAACGAACCTAATATAATTATATCATCTAAAATAAAATGAGCAGTGTTGCCATGCCTGTTAAATGTATCAATTGCGATTTAATTTTTGAAGGTTCAATCGACTACTCAATATTATTGAATGGTTTATTGCCGTTGTTATTGTCGTTTTGCTCCGCACTGTTCAATAAGTTGAGCGATATAAAAAATATTCACATACGGCTTTTTGTGAGAGCAAATTTTACAATTTTCTCATTAACTGCATTTTACTGTAAAAGTACTCAAACGAACCTAATATAATTATATCATCTAAAATAAAATGAGCAGTGTTGCCATGCCTGTTAAATGTATCAATTGCGATTTAATTTTTGAAGGTTCAATCGACTACTCAATATTATTGAATGGTTTATTGCCGTTGTTATTGTCGTTTTGCTCCACACTGTTCAATAAGTTGAGCGATACAAAAAATATTCACATACGGCTTTTTGTGAGAGCAAATTTTACAATTTTCTCATTAACTGCATTTTACTGTAAAAGTACTCAAACGAACCTAATATAATTATATCATCTAAAATACAATGAGCAGTGTTGCCATGCCTGTTAAATGTATCAATTGCGATTTAATTTTTGAAGGTTCAATCGACTACTCCATATTATTGAATGGTTTATTGCCGTTATTATTGTCGTTTTGCTCCACACTGTTCAATAAATTGAGCGATATAAAAAATATTCACATACGGCGCCATTTTTTCATTCATTGTACAATACGCACACATGAGCAGAACATCATATAATATTTATTTTTGCGCAATATAAATCAAAACACTTTGGATTGTATACAATATATTGTACATTAAGGTGGGTTGAAAAAAAAACATTATGCCAACACTCCCTAGAATGAAAGATATGTCAATGAAATTTCTAAAACAGGAACAAAAATGTTTGCCACGTTCGCAAAATTCAGCCCTTTCTGTTTTTTTTTATATATGTAGCGCAACCATTTAAAGTTCGATCTTAACATGTCGTAAATCATTGTTTAGCCACGGGCATGCCAAAAATAGTGATATCGGACTTTAAATGGCGGCGCTATTAAGAAATAAAAAGTGCTGAATTTTGGTGCGAGGCAAACATTTTTTCTTAAATTTCTAAAAACTTATTGATATACTTTTCATTCTAGGGCGTGAGACCTTCAAGTCTATCTGTTTCTGGTTTAATGTTACATGTATGTGAAGGAAAAAAAGGGGCTTAATTTTAATGCGTGTCATTAAAGTGAGTATACAACAGGCTACACATACTAAGGCCCGTTTTCACGACTTAACGATAGCTAAATGTAGGAAGTTATCGAACAGATAATGAGTTTTTAATTATCACAAGTTCTCTTTAATCTAAAAGTAAAGGATAAGCTAAAGAGAGGAAAGTTCTACCTTTAACTTTTGTGGTAAGGTTTAGATTTGAGACTGCTATATTATATTCACATATTTTTTATATATGGCAACTCCAATTATACGTATATTTTGTAAATGTTAAAAAAGGAAGTAGTTGCCAGTTCGTATTTTTATTTTGGCAAAAATAGTCGGTTTATTCTTTAGTATTGCCACATTTTCAAAAATGTTAAGTTTATTTTATACAGAAGTTGTGAAAACGAAAAATAGTTGAAGGTAACTTTATTCCTCACTAGTGATCAAGGTACGTAAACTATTACGAACTTTGTAGGTTAGTCGTGAAAACGGGCCTAAGTGTTATACAACATTTACATTAGGCCGAAATCTTGTAGATTTGATTTAAAATCTTCTTCGAAATCTAGTGCGTTTACATTGTACTTTTTTGACATTAGCGAGATTTTGTTTTTATAACACAACAGCTGACTTAAAGTTTTTTCGTTACACACACAAACACAAAAAGAAATATACATTAAAAAATTTGCATTACCTTTTTTTTAATAATCAACGATATTTATTTTATCAATATTATTCGTGTTTTTAATTTTTTTAAAATTTTTATAAAAATTTTTAATATTTTTTTTAACAATTTTTGTTTTGTTTTTTTTTTTAAATGTCATTTTTTCTTGTGCAGGGAAATATTTTTTAGTGCTATATTGTAAAAACCATAGTTGCATCATTAAGTACTACTAGATTTTGAGTAGATTTCGTCGAAATCTTGTCACGAAGTAGATTTTGTTTTGTATGGGAAATCTAGTCGAAAACAACTAGATTTGGCTCGAAATCTCGTAAGTACTAGATTTTGCGTAGGTGTAAATGTAGTATTAGAAGGACTTTCTTGGATCTTAACAATTGGTGAGTTAATATATGCACTTACCAAATGTGTAAGATAGAATGCGTTTGCACACACAGGTAGCAATTTTGGGTGTACAGACCTTCTAAGGAGTATACACTCACCCCTTGTTCGACGGCCGGAGCTTTTTATACATGACTCTTGGCAGCATCTGTCGAATTGCAACAGCTTCTAGGGATCCATACATGGACCGAACGCAAAGTAAAATATTAGTTTTTACCAGTACGTTACCCTTTCCGCGATTTTGGGATTAACCCACATCCCTGAATAGTATTCCTTCCATCAGAAAGGCAAGGCTTCTGCAAAGACAATCAACCTGAAAGACAGGAAGCATTTCTCGCAATAAGATTACAAAACGGCGAGCCGGAACAAAATAATTTTTAAAGAGTTCACAACTTATGATATATAGATGTAACAAAATTGAGAAATTTTCAAAAAGTGGAGTTAGGCCTTTTTGCCTCTGACACGTCGAATTATTGAACAATAATATATCAAATGTGTGGAAACCTTAACGCTATCATTTTTCGATCGAAAACAAAAGGTGGAATAAAACAAAAACATTAAAACGACCTTAAAAAGAAGTATTGTAACAATAATCCTTATCAAAGTAACACGATTTCAAGTACAAATTTATGTGGTACATTTATTTATTTATAACACAGTCAACTCAGAGAACTTAATGCGATTATTTTCTTCCTAGATTATACGCCGGTGTTTTTATTATTTTTTTTTATTATAATTTGTTCTTGTATTAATCAAAAATAAACGCGTGGCTAGGAAAAACGTATAAATATTTTTTTTATTTACGTCTCGTTTAAAACCATAACAATAACAATGTACATCGTGAAAGTTAAATAATTTACCTTTTAAATCATTTTCAGATTGCAATTCGAGCTGAAGAGTAATGAGAAATCACAGAATTTCAGACAATGGGAGATAAAAACATTGGAATTTTGAAAGCACCTACAAATGGAACTGCGGTGATAACAACTAGAGACAACAGCCAAGAGGTGAAATTGACAGAGACTGCAATTTTACCCAAACTCATAATACCTGATAGCAAATTAAACTATAATAACAATAGTATTAAAAAACCGTTGAAAAAGAAACGAAGAGATAAAAGTGATTTGGGTGATAATTTTGTAGCTCCCGATGGAGGTTGGGGTTGGTTGGTGTCCATAGCTAGTGGTGTTAATATCGTAAGATAAATCTGATTTAACTTATCGATTACAAGTATTGAACAATAAAATTTATACTTTCAGTTAGTAACATTTGCCTTGGCTCAACAGTTTGGTATTATATTCCGCGATCATATGTTTCAGTTGGGCATATCGAGCTCTCAGTTAACTACAATTATCAATATACAAATTGCTGTATCAGCTATAACAGGTAAGTCTAAAAAAATTAAAAAGGATCAGGACAAGAGTTGGTTTAAAATTTTCATTAAAAGATAGTTTTTAAGCGTTGATTTAAAAAGCTACTTTAAAAAAAATCAAATTTCCTTTATTCCTACAAAGTACTTTTTTTAAACTAATTTTTCAAGAAGCAATTTTTTGAACCCTGTTAAGTTAAAGTATCTCAGTGCTTAAAATGCTGCAATTGCTACCAATTACGTTGCTACAACTTTAATAACTACTTCTTCCAAAAATATTCTATTCTGCTGAATGCTGAAACATCAGATTCGAAAAGGAGCATAATTAATACAACAAACAATTTTATAGGGCAGTAGTTTAAAAATCAAATAATTTGTGACTAATTTTTACTTCTAAAATTTCACTTTAAAGTAGTAAAAAATTATTTGTTTAGGTCTCAATAAAAGAAGTTTTTAATATAGCAAAACAAAAATTAAAAACTTTGCTACACTTAAAATTTAATCGTTATTGCTACGACTACAGCAACACCTATTAGAAAGAAATTTGCGACGCGAATATATCACTCCACCGACAGCCATATCACCATCAAGGGTCAGACAAATCAATTTGTGGACAGCTTTTGTTACCTTGGCTCCATAATGTCAATTAACGGTGGAATGATTTCACCAATTGGATAACGAAAGCAAGACGCGCATTTGGACAACTTAGATGTGTATGGAGAACGCCTCAGATCACACGCAAAACCAAATTTTTTATTTTTACCCCCATTTTGGCAGTGAAAAATTGCCGTTGACACATGTGTTCATAAATATATACATACATACGTAACATTTGCGGTATACTTTCGCTTGGTTACATAACAAACGATCTGCAAAAAAATTACAAATGATTAAGCTAGTGGGAAGGCAGATAAAAAGAAGAAAAATAAAGTTTATGTGCCGTAATCTCATGAAGCCCTCCGACTCGATTAATATGTCAGCTTTGGACCAGAATTACTGAGATCTTAGAGCGAAAGATAAAATTGGAGAGCTATTAAAAGTATTGTAGAAAAAGTATTAAAGGGGCGCAGTTAAAGCAGCTTAAGGACTCATTTCTCTTGGTGTTTCATCCTCGGGTAAATGAATTCTGCCCTGGTTATTTAGTTAACCTTAGCGCTTAAATGTACTTGCATTCTTAGGAATCTCATACATTTTAAAAACAGTTGAATGCTACCTGGGTTGCACCAAACTTCCAAAAAGACAAAGATCCTTGGGGTCCAATTGACTTCATTGGGTTCAAAGTGGTACCGCAGTTCTTAACTTTGGTGCCATGGGGGTCAGTAGCCCCCGGTGACTGCAAGCACCATTATTAGTGATTTCTTTTTGCAAGAAATGCTTCCATTCATTTAGGATGATTGTCCTTGTTCCGCTTTGCATTTCTGATAGCATGTTGTTTTTCAGTAAGTTGTTCACCGTCCGATGGTGGAGGGAGGGCCTCTTTTAAGACATGAACTCAAAAATGTGTTCAATGAAGAGCAGTTTTTTGACGAGGATATACCTACGGGTTAGACGGGATGGGTGTGGTTTTAACCCGAAGTCGCGGGTAGGGTTACATTTACATGGAAGCCTGATTTTTCGCCCTTGTGGGAAAGTAGATGGCTCTAGCTTCTGTTGCTATTCAACAGAAGCTGCTAGGATTAATGAATAGCAGTGGAGGTTAGAAAGCTACGGCTGCTAAACAAGGGGTGGGTGTATAATTTTTAATGAATTATACACTCGAATTGCTACCAGTGTGTGTAAATGATCCTTCACTTACACAGCGGCATTTGATAAGTGCTTAATATTAACACACCAAGTAGTTGAGATCCACCGTGAAGCTAAGTCACAAGACAGGTTTTCATGTAAATCGATATAAGAGTTGTAGATGATAGTCCCCCCGGAAGTGTAGGGAACATCTAAATAATATATCACTTTTTGGTGTTAGATCTTGCGGGACATAATCGGGTGCAGTCAATACCTGGAATTTGGCAAAAATCCAAAATTGACAGATGTTAACGATTGACAAGAGATCTTAACGATTTCGCAGCTGACCAGAGATCCCATCTGGTAACACGGGAGTTAGTAGCCCCCGTTGGCACGGCGTCGGTCTGACTATTGGTTGAGGCATCCGTTTGTATGCTTCTTGCGGAAAATGGTTTCTACTATTCAGGAAAATTGTCCGTGTAGAAGTTTCATCTGTCCGCTGACAGGATACTTTCGGGGATAACGTTGTTATTGTGGGTTCTTATCCAATATCCAGGAAGGGATATCCTGAAAATCCAACTAAAAGACCGATTTTTCGAATACTTTCGGGGATAACGTTGTTGTTGTGGCTTCTTATCCAAAGTCGCGGGAAGGTATATCCTGAAAATCAAACTAAAAGGCTGATTTTTTAGCACTTTAGCGGTAAAGTTCTGCCTGAGGAAGGATAATTCTTAGGTGCTGTTGCTACTCAATGGATGCTGCTACAATTTTTACAAAAGCAGCGGAGGTTAGTTAGCTTCAGCTCCTAAGCCACAGCTGTAGATTATAGAGTAAAATTCATATGTATATGAGAATTAAATAAAGGAAAAAGCACCTGTTGCCAAGCAAATATGAAAACAGCGAAAATATGGCTCCAGGTTATTCACATTTTTTTAACTAGTTTATTAAGCATATATTCTAAATGCAACTTGTAGTCTAGTTGTTTAAAAGCTGAAAACGTGCTATTTACTAGGGTATTCATTCGGTTAACCGTTAATCGGTTAACCGATTAACTACTACCCGATTAACTGATCGGTTAATTTTAAATTTGCAATTTTCGATTAACGATTAAACCGGTTAATTTCAGTCGATTAACCGATTAACCGATGTAACAAATAATTTTAGTTTTTTGTAGTATTATAACATATTTTTTTGCATTTTTAATTATTTGTTTCGTCTCAGATAAAAAAGGTATATGTTTGAAAAATATTTGTTCCTACAAAACTTTTCCTTCGAGAAATACATTCTTAAAATACAGTACAAAAACAGAAACATGGGGTTCGTATTTCATTTTTTCGGTGCTGAGCTTTGCCAGGATGAGTCAGATGATGACCTGACAATAGAAGAAGCTCTCAATTTTAACACAAACAATCTTTAACAAAATTAGCCAAAATAATGGCATAATGGAACATTTTATATGTTGGGAGAAATCCTGGAAAATAACAAAGAAACCAAGATATCGCATTCAGCTTTTAAAAATGAAATGTTTCTGCGCATCTACGTCACATCAGCGTATAAGTACAGCTAAAATATAGAAACACAAGCAAACAAACATGTGTATAATTAGCTAAAGTGACGTCATATTAAACAGTTGAGTCTTGTAAACATGTGCAATGCGTAATCTTGTTCTTATCATTCTTGAATCTGTATTATGGGCTGCTTCCGATTTCTCAAACATCTTCGATAAGTGAAAGAATTGTTTCCAAATCAAGTTTTATCAAAACTAAAGAAAAGAATCGCTTAAATTCTAAACTTAAAAACCAAATTATTTTTCCAAAAGATTATTTTATAAAATCTTAAACTATTGAAATAATTAATACAAAAATCTCACATTTTTTTTTTAATAAATACATACAAATATTACACTGCTATACAAAAAAAATAAAAAAATCTGCGGCAGGGATTTTGTTAATGGTTTTTGTTAATACTCATATTAGACCTTCACGCTGCATGCTTATTTATTTTTGATTCACTCTGGTTATTGAGATAAACGGAACTAAGAAATAATTGAAATACCCTATAAACATTGTGGTTCATTGATTTGTTTTCACAAAGTAAATAAGAGAAAATCCCAAAGAAAAAGTTTTTTATGATCTTCATTTATTTATTCTAGTTAAAGGTACCCCAAACTATTATTTTTGTGTATTTTTGTAAAGATAAACAATAAAAATAAATTTTAAATAAATCTTTTGGCCCATTTATTGAAGCATTTTATGGAAAATGTTAGAAGCGTTTATCTCAAAAACTGGAGTCAATTTGACAATTCTGGAATTTTTCCCGTTATCAGCACACTCGTCTTATACAAAATCGACTTCAAGTATGCCTGCCGCAAAATGACTGTATAGCAGTGTTATGTATAAATTATAAAATGTGTTTTTCATATATATGAATTACTTTTTTGTTTGCTCATTTTAGTTCAAAAATTGTTTTGTTCGTTATGTTATAGTTTTTTTTTTTTACTAAAAGACTCCAATAATAAATAATTTTTGCATTTTTATTTATTGAAATGACTTAATTTATAACAAAACTTTAATAATCGGTTAACCGATCAATAACAAAATTAACCGATTATTAACCGATTAAACCAAAACCTCGATTAATTAATCGAGCAATTAACCGATTAAAGCAAAAGCCCGATTAAATGAATACCCTACTATTTACAAAATAAAATTTAGACATTGGGTCATGTCGCAGAGTACAATTCCGTTCGGAGCCGAAGAAAACATATTTGTTTATTGATATAAAGTATATTTTAATAGTTTTTTGGCCTTTCAGATACAGAAAACTCCCATTCCGTTCATAAAAACAAAATTGGTTTTATTTAGAAAAATATTTTTTTCATTTTCTGAAGCACCAAATTACGGAATGAATTCCGTTTCCTGTCGGAATTGTACTCTGTGACATGGCTGATTAATTATGTAAACAGTATTTTAAAAAAGGTACCTTTGTAGAAATGTATTTTTCAAATAATTTTTTTTTTCCAAGTTAATGCTTAAAGTATTTTATATCAATATGTTTGTCACGAGAGTACCAATGTTTTGCTTTAAAAGTCATTTTTGTTGCTCGTAAGGTGGAACGCTCTACTGTACTTACATATTTCGTTGTGTACTACTTGAAGAAGATTTGATACGAATAGCGACATATTCAGAAAATGTATTTATACTCAAGCATAATTCTGGTAAAATCAAGTTAGATTTTTGTTTTTTATATTATTTATCTTGATACAAATATGATCGATGTGAGTCCAAGTGGGCCACAGTTTTTTGGAAGTAGCTAAAATTGAGGTGACCAATTTTTACAAATTACAAATAATTAATAATGCATTAATCTTTTCTACCGCAGGTCTTTTAAATGGACCCTTATTTCGCAGATTTTCTTTCCGGCAGGTGGCGCTATTTGGTTCATTTCTTACATTCATAGGTTTATTTGCGTGTGTCTTTGCAAATTCATTTTTATATTATTGTCTATCATTTTCATGCTGTTACGGTAAGTTCCCAATAATTTTTCACTCAAATCAAAACTAACTTTAATCTTGACAATCTGTTCCAGGTTTTGGCCGAGGTCTTACCGTATCCGCCTCATCTTTAGCTGTAAATACATATTTCAAAGAAAGAAGACGTACAGCCACTGCTTATCAATTTGGTGTTGCTGGCCTAGGGCCAATTTGCTTGCCCTATGTAGCCACCTTTCTCTTAGATTATTTAGGGGTACAAGGAACAGTTTTATTATTTGCTGGTCTCTCACTAAATACAGTGGCTTGCTCTCTGATATACCAACCGGTAAAATGGCATGTTAGGAAACAACCTAAAGATGCAGAAGCTTCTAAGAAGCTTGTTACCCAGAAAGAAGATGATTATATCATAGCTCAGCCCGTAGAACCGGAAACACCGGTATTGCCTCGAGCCAATGATGGTTGGTTTGGATCGAGGACCTCTTTGAACTCTTCCTCCATTAGAAATCGATTGGAGTCTTTGGATAAAACCCAAGAAGGCACACAAATGATGGAATTAAAACGTTTAAATAGTCGCGACAGTGCAAAAAGTAATGGAAGTTCGGCTAAAGTACGCAGTTTTTCGGTTAGTTATAGTATAAAGGAAGAAAAACATGAAGAAGAAGAGGAAGAAGAGAAATATGATAACTACAAAGTTCAAGATGTGGGCAATAATAACAAAGAATTAAACGCCAACACAGCAGTGCTGGCAGAGTTAGATCTTTTAAGACAAAGACAGAAAGAAAAAGAGCTTGAAAAGGATATGGTGGAGGAGGAGCACGAGAGACGGAAAAGACTAAAATGGTACATGAAGGTGGTGGTGTTCTTTGATCTGGACTTATTACGCGATTTCGGTTATGTTAATTTGTCCATGGGGTTGACATTGATCAATTTCGTTGAAATTAATTTCGCCATTTTGACGCCCTTCATATTGTCTGATTTCGGATTCGAAAACCATCAAATTGCTCTGGCCATGTCCTTGCTGGGAACATTTGATTTAATTATACGCTTCCTTATACCACTAATAACGGCCAAAATAAATTTAAGCAACAAGACCTTCTTTATTTTGGGCATATTGGGCATGTGTATTGGACGCATCTTTTTATCGTTTACGAGAAACTTTTACGTTATGATTGGCATATTCGTATGGTTGGGTTTGAATAAGGCCTTCCGTACGGTATTTTGGTCGTTGATTATACCTGGTTATGTGCCATTAAAGAGGTTACCAGCTGCTGCCGGCTTACAGCTGCTAATGTCGGGTTTATTTTCGCTAGCATTTGGTCCTTTGATTGGTAAGATTTCATTATTTTCTTTTATATGAAGTGATATATTTTATATTTTTCAGGTCTAATACGTGATAATACTAATTATGCTTTTGCTTTGAACTTTCTTAATGTTTTATGTTTGTTGGCCATCGCCGGTTGGGTTTTGGAAGCATTTGTGCGTAAATATAAAAATAAATCAAAACCAGTAACAGAAGACTTGAAATAAGTAGACTTTAAAGGCAAGAGCATTGATTTTTGTACTTCTTATGGAATTAACTGCATTATTTTGCCAAAAGATCTGTTTGCTGAATTCAAGATAGAGATAGATATTTTATCAAAAGTAATTTTTGGGAATACAAAATTTTAATTTAAAAGATTTTGTTATTCGTGCTTAATTCCCAGTTTTTATTCTTGATAAAAAGACTTAAAATTTATTGTTGCATTTTGTTTTTTCTTAACCTACTTATAACTGCAATTAATGTTGGAAGACTTCCAATCAATTGTAGTAGGGAATGTTAGAAGAGATAAACTCACTGTTTATTGTTGATGTTTTTGTTTAAACTTTGATATTGTTACAAGTAGAACTGTTGCTTATGATTCTTATACGCTTATCAATTTTATTTGGTTTAATATCCTTTAGTTTTTCCAAAATCTTTATGGATGAAGTTTCCTGATGATCTGGCCTAAGCAACCAGTGAAATGCGCAAAGGAATAGCTTATCCCATCAACAATAAATTTCAAGTGTTTTTATCAATAATAAAAACTGGGAATTAAGCACGAATAACAAAATCTTTTAAGTTAGATATTTTATTTAATTAACGCACAAAACTTTTATTTTTGATTTTTTTTTTGTATATAAGTAATTTAAATGATATTTATAAACAACTTACATGATGATTTTTTTAAAGGCTTTTTAAATTCTGTTTTCTAATTGCTATTCTTTCTGCCTAGATTGTCGAAATCTTTTAATGTCGTCTAATAGACAGATGGTTTTTAGTCACATGACTTTTTTTAGAATATTTTTTTAACTAGACTTAATTTTTTGTTGATCATTTAATTTCGTGCTTAGAAAAAATAGCTTTCTTTATTTGTATTTATTTAAAACTTTAAATTATTTTTTTGATCTTCACAATTAAGAAACTTATTTTTTTTGTTATCGTTGGTTCTCATCGTCATAATTATATATCATATAGTCCTTTGCTTAGATCATTTAATGATTTGAATTTAATTAATAATAAAAACATTGTGAAGTTTGATGCATAAAAATCAAATTTTAAAAATATTTTATTATATAATATTAAATTCAGGTAAATATTTAAGAATGACTACACCATAGTATGTAAAGCTGGAGTTCCACACCACGCGTGTTCGCCCCCACGCATTGCATGATTTTTATACCTTCCATGCGTTCTA
Source organism: Pollenia griseotomentosa (assembly GCA_963931875.1). Lineage (NCBI taxonomy): Eukaryota > Metazoa > Arthropoda > Insecta > Diptera > Polleniidae > Pollenia > Pollenia griseotomentosa. Next base: position 38,574,619 of record OZ007563.1, on the reverse strand, counting down.
TGCACGCAATGCTTTTTATGCGGCATTGCCACAAGTTAAAAATTAAATTTCATTTGTCAAAACCAGCTGATTTGTTCGAACGCTGCTTGTGACGCTTACAAAAGTTCAAAATAAGCCTACTTTACGCATTCAACGCCTCAATGCATCCGACGCTTTTGTGTAAGTAACTTGTTACATATAACTATATAGATTCTACCATTTTGACAGCTGCGTAGACAGCGAAAATGCGTGTTACGCTTGGTGTGGACCTCCAGCTTAAGGAATTTTTGTTCCATAGACTTAAGAAATGAATTAAGAAAAAAGAAAAAAAAGAAAAAAAAACAACATGCCACTTTAAACTTTAAAGCGTGGCTGTGGAGTCGTCAGAAAATTGTTCTTACTCCGACTCCAACTCCAACCACTGAAATTTTTTAAGTGCGACTCCGACTCCAACTCCGGCTCCTACCCTTTACATTGCTGCTAAATGTATAAGAGACTGGTCCTTATTTGGCTTTAAACACTTTTTTTTATGCAATGCCTTTTAAATGTAGCATAAAAATTATTCTGTTAAAATTTTAAATCGATATTTTATATATTGCATCATGAATTTCGAATAATTTTTAGTTTTTTTTGGAAAATATTCGAACATTTTTTTTACCGGAAAATTTTGGAGTCGGCGTCGCGAGTTTTTAAGGGTACTTCGACTCCGACTCCAGTACAAAAACCTCAACTCCGACTCCACAGCCCTGATTTAAAGTAAGAAAAATAATTATACGTAACAAGCAAGACAAACAGAAATGTAGATAAAAATAAACAATAGATATGAAAAACACAAATCATGTGTTCTTCTCTACCTCTCTTGCTTTTTTATGCCAAAAAAATCATCGTGTAAATTGGGTTAAAAATTTTTTTATGTAAATATGTATTTAAACAAAATTTTTTCCCATCTAATTTTTGTTATTCTAGTATAAGAATCGTACAATATGGTGTTAACATATTCTTTAACAAATAGTTTAATTTTATAGTGTTAAAATTAAGAAACATTGAGCATTTTTCTCAAAGAGATTCCAAATAATATTGTTAGTTTAATTTTTACCAGGCTACAATATAAATGTGCCTTTATTAAAATAAAATTAAGGAAATAAAATGAATTAATAAAAAAACCAATTTTTTTAACTACTTGTTTTTTAATTTCTAAATTAAATCGTAGATGTAGCTTTAGTTATTAATGACATTTTTCAATTGAATAAGTTTTGAAATTTTTTTATTTTCTGACTTCAACATTTTTAAAGCAGACCATGGTGAAATAAACAGGTGGCAGCACTACGCCAGATGACGATTTTTTGCTCTTGCATTGTTTGTCTAGGTTTTTGTCAAAGTTTTGTTTATATTTACAAAAAGTCCATGTTGTGTGCTGAGATTATTGTATTTTATTAAAGTTTTTGATGATATTAAATTAAAATAAATAAGATATTGACCATAATTAAATTAAAATTGGCTAAAAATTTATTTATTTCATCACGTTCAGCGGCACGCTTTGATTTTTATTTAAAGTATTTTTTGACGTAAACGGTGATGTAATTTCCATTTTTGTTGTAATGTTGTATTTGTTGCCGTAACGATGCCACCTGCTTATTCCACCATGAAGCAGACCAAATTAAAAAATCTGTGATACATAAGTAGTGTTTTCAATTGAATAAGTTTTGAAATTTTTTTATTTTCTGACTTCAACATTTTTAAAGCAGACCAAATTAAAAAATCTGTGATACATAAGTAATGTTTTTTTAAATTTCAGTTTCATGTTTTATGTTAAATATTATTTGTTAACAATGTTTCTTTTAATGTTACAACGTAAAATATTACGACCCCTGAAGATGACGGTATATACCGACGAAATGTTGGGAAAATTGTAATAAAAAAAATTTGTTTTAATTACAAGGAAACTTTAGGCCTTATTAGCTAAATAACAACTAAATCTGGAAGACCCTCTTAAAATTTTTTTATTTTTGAAAAATATTAGAAAATTTTTTATTCCGAAAAATTTTTGGAGTCGGCTTCGAAGAAAATTTTAAGAAAATAAAAAAATGTTCGAAATTTTTGTTTTTTTGAAACGGCATTAAAAATTGGAAAATGCAGTTATTTTTGTACACGTAAAGAAAACTGAACAAGCCATAAATGATTAAAATCTGTCTGCAACTCTTGATTTTAACAAAAAAAGATGAAACATTTAAATTAAATTTAAGAATTTCATAACAGGCCATATTTTTATGGAAGCCCCCTAAGGGACAAAAAAACAAATGGTCGTCGGTAAGACATTTTATTCTCTAAGGGTGGTTTCTTTGTAGTTATTGGGACTTTTTCAATTTCAATTTTTTAAGTCGGTTTGAAAAACAAAAACTTCAAAATTTTAATAATAAATTATTTTTTTTACCAAAAAAGATTATGTTTCTATGTTTACACTTGGGTTCTTAAACGCGTTTAAGCAACTCCAACGTGATAAAGCTCTGATGACATCAAAATCGAGATAATCACCCATACATTGAAGTGATTTGTAAATCACTTCAAATTGACTTGATTGCAACTAACGGCCAATTTCACCAAGTTCGGTTAAAACTAACTTTTAATTAAAGTTCCGTTTACCAATATGTTTTGACAGCTATAACTGATAGTTAATTTTAACCAACCTTGGTGAAATTGGTCGTAAATTACTTCATTTACCACATAGAATCCACTGAACATACCTCAAACTGAGTATAATGTAGAATCGGCCAACATGAACGTGTACAACCGGCCACGATTTCTGCTTAATGTTTTTATTTTATTTTTTCCTTAAGTTATTCATAAATTCTCACAATTTCATCATTAAAATGATTAAAAAAATCTTTTTATATCTTTATAAAAGTATTTTTATCCCTTTTTAATACTTTAAAGAAATATAAATTTGTTTGTTGTGTTTTTTTCTTATAGTATGTTCACATATGGCTTCTTAAACGTGTTTAAGCAGTTCGAACGTGATTAAGCTCTAATCACTTCAAAATCGAGATGATTACCCATACATTGAAGTGATTTGTTAATCACTTCAAATTGACATAATTACAACTAAATCACTTCATAAATCACATAGAATCCACTGAACATACCCCAAATGTAAAATCGCCAACATGATCGTGTACAACCGGCCAAGGTTTCTGCTTAATGTTTTTATTTTTTTCCTTAAATAATTCATAAATTTTCACAATTTCATCATTAAAATGATTAAAATAATCTTCTGATAACTTTATAAAAGTGTTTTTATCCATTTTTAATACTTTAAAGAAATATAAATTTGTTTGTTGTTTTTTTGTGTGTTTGTTGTGTGTTTTTTTTTCTTAATCATCTGTCTTCTTAATCATCTCAAATTTAATGTGAACGGCTTTGATTAGCTAAATCAAAATTTTGCTTAAACGCGTTTAAAAACCTAAGTGTGAACTTAGCATTAATCATCTGTCATCTTAATCGTCACAAATGTAATGTGAACGGTTTTGATTAACTTAATTAACATTTTGCTTAACATATTTAAAAACTCAAGTGTGAACATAGTATAAGGGCTAATTTCACCAACTGTATTGTAATATCAATTCATATTTAAATATAGATTTTCATAAAATTTTGTTTTTGTTTTACATGAAAAACAAAAATTGATTTTTAAATACATTTGGTGAAATAGGCACTAAGACGACTGTGCAGATTAAAAAAAAGTTTAGCCTTGATTGAAGGTAATTTTATTTTTAAGTTTATTCAATATATGAAAGCGTTTTTAAGTTACACGAGTATATGAATTTTGTAAAACGTAGTAAAAATATTTAAATTTGAAAAAAGGCGCCACGCCACTTCTTTTAACGGAATACTTCTTTATAATTCACCTTTTTTTTACCCCCACTAAAAAACTACAAAAAACACTTAAATGACCACACTTTTTACGACATACAAATAAACTGTTGCCTACTTTTTGGCTGCATTAATTAAACTACCAGACATAAATCATTTCAAATTTACGACTGCAATAAAAATATTTGTAAAACAGAAAATATTTTATTTTTTTTTTATTTTAGTATCTTGCAACAAATTGAGTTCTTACACCATTTAGTTAACAAAGTTGTAAAATAACGTGTAAATCACTTTGTTAAACTAAAAAAGCAAAAAAAATTCAACAAATACTAGAAATAATGAGTTAGAGAAACAATCACCAATTGAGAATAGCACAGAATAAAAGAAATAAATACGAGTTTAATATGCACGACATCAACTTAATTAAAAAAACCTTAAAGTTAAAGATACATAATACAACATGTACAAAAGCAGGCAGACACATTGAAATGCAACCAAAAATAGTACAAGAAAAATTTTGTATGTTAAGAACACGAGTGAATAAACGTCAAATGACAATTTGTTTCATTATTTGTGTTTTGTAAAGGGATTCAAAGGAACTTATTGTATTTTGGAGAATTAGAAGAAAAAGAATAAAGATTTTCATTTCATTGTAGTAATTCTTTAAATTCTTTAAATATTCGTTAAGGATATATAGGAACTCCAGAATGAGCTTTCAAAATGGTTAAAACGGGTTCTCCATTTTTCGGTTTTAAAAGTAAAGTTAAGGCTTTTAATTTGATGAAACTTTTTTTAATTATAAAGATTGGATCTTGCCATTGCGTACGAATTACAATGTTATTTAAATGACCGCCTCGAGATTGGTTGCAGGAGTCGATCCTTTTGAAATAGTTTTCGACCACTTTTTCGCACATTTCGGGCGGCATCTCGGCGATAACTTGACGAATGTTGGGTTTCAAATGGTCCAACGTTAATGCATGACATTGCGAAGACGAGGTCTTTGGCATAGCCTCACAAAAAAGTCTAACGGCGTCAAATCGCATGATCTTGGTGGCTAATCGACGTAGCTAAAACGTGAAATGAAGCCGAATTCGCTCGTGGCACCGTCTTGTTGAAACTACATATCGTACTCTTTATATTCATACTCTTTAATTGCAGGCCAAAAAAGTTGGCCAAAGCGCATAGTGCTGTGAATCGAAAAATTCAGTACGCACATTGCGATTATGCATAGGCCTCACAACGTCTGCCATGATTCAAGTCTTTTAAAATTTCTTTATAATCTTGCAAATTTTTTTTGCAGCAGGTCGTTGATGATGACCATAATCACCCCGTAGTGCTCAAAAAGTGGCCACGTTTGAATCACCTTTTTTGCAGTAAGTTTAAAACTATCTTTTCGTCGGTTGTTATACGATCGATATTTGTAAATGGCAAACCTTTCACTAAATAAATGATACTTCAGATGAGAGATATTTAACAGCAGACAGTCTTGCCAGATCGGCGGTTTTGAAACCACTATATAGATAACCCTCTAGGATAAAATACTGCTTTATTATTATTTTTTAATGAAATTTTGTATTGTCGAAATTTTATTTGTTAATATGTATCCAAAGAATTGTGTTCTTTTGCAAAATTAAGGAGCATTTGGCTGCGCCTGAGTCATGAAAGTTCGATGCTTCTCGCAAAATCCATTATTAACTTTATTATTAACTCCTTTATTATTTTTACCGTTTTCCGACTTATTGTGTAAGATTGTCGTTATAACTTTACGGCTTTTACCAATTTTTTTTCGATATTTCGATTTTTAATCCTCGTAAACTTTAATTTTCGCTCTTGATAAAAATTGCCAACTTGGATAGCAAAAAGAAATTTGGTATGGATACGCTTTTAAATCTTTACAAACAAACACATAAAAGAAATTGTAGGCACTAACCTAACAAAGCAAAAATTATGTAAGTTTTTTCATCGAAAATTAAATTAAAAACACTGCACATGTTATATTTACCAGAATTAGTGCGTACAGCAACGAGTATAACAAAACACCAAAAAGTATTAATATATTAGCAACGACAACAAGAGCAAACATAATCAGCTCATAGGGGATGCGCCAACCTAATGACGTGCAGTGTTAATGCTTCAAATATGTTTCTTCAAAAGTATCGTGGCTGTCGTGATGGCTCAAGACTTGACGGGTAGAACTTGAAGAGTGTGCACCAGCTGCTATGTATGTATAACTGTATAAAACCACAGAGTGTAAAGATAGATGAATTTTCAAAACGCATAAGGGAATCTCCGGTAGACAGCAAGTAGGATGGTCAAAGCTATTCTCACTTGAACAAAGTGTCTTAATTAGAAATGACAGATTTATATTTCATGGCTCTTAAAAAAAACAGGGGCCTGATTCTGGCAGTCGTGATCGAGTACTTCTCGATTCGAAAGCAATTTAATATCTAATTATTTCAGTCAATACTGAACGAATCGGAATTATTTTATTACTGAAAAAATAATTTCGATTCGTTCAGTATTGAATGAAAGAATTAGAAATAAAATTGCTTTCGAATCGAGAAAGTACTCGATCACGACTGAAAGAATTAGACTCCAGATTTTAAGAAGACTATCAGATTCCAAAGTTAATCTTTCCTAAACTCAAAAAGTGTTATTTGTTATGCTTTATTAGATCAGTTAAGTTAGTACATATAACCCTAAAAACAATGCCTCCACTTTTAACAACCATGACGGAAATTCATACTTTTACTTTTTGAAACGAAGACACTCTTTTACCGATCTACGAAGGCGTGTGCACTTTTTATGAATCAAAAAAGAAAATTTTTAAATTCTATAGAACTGATCATCATTAGTACGTTAAAATAATTTGACGCTTGTTGTTGTTTATTATAATTTATGTAATGAAATTAATTAAAATGAATTTGTTTGTTGTATACAAATTGATAAAAATAATTTTATATGCACAACACTTTTCAATATTTACGAGACAGAGAAAAAAATGCGGTGAAAACAACTTAATAAAGTCGCCACAGACCCCAAAACAATAAATGAATGAAAACGGTGTCCCACGTTCCCACTTAAAGAAAAATAACAATCAAATTATTTAAACAAAACGTAAATAAAATCAACCACCCAAATGCAAGCTGAAGGAGAATATTTTTTTTGAATTGGAAATAGCTATTTTCCATTTTTTTTTTTTTTTGTAAATTATTACAAAACTCAAGTGGATAAACTAGACTTGCAGTAAACTCCAAGTGGCAGAGAAAATATACTCAGAGATACCGGTTAAAAGAATAAATACACACACACACACACAAACACACTTCTGCAAGTATTACTTAAAGATCAGAATTTCAGTGCGTGTTGCATTGAAATTGATCACTTAAATGTTTCATTAAATGCAGAGAAAGAGCAGAACCATTTTAATTGAAATTAATTGATTATGAAACGCTAAACAATGACACATAAAATTTTTTTTTTTGTATCTATAAAAAACATACAAAAACCAAATAAAATGCTCTATTCAAACTGAACTTTTCTATAAAACAACTTAACGAAAAGTAAAAAAAAGATGAAATAATAAATAATGAATTGAATAAAAAATTAATGAATTAATTAAGTAAAGTAAATATTTATTGCATTGTAAAGATAACAACTATGAATACGAGTACAAACCTTACCTAACATTTGTTAGATACATGTGAATGTTGTTGTGTTTATTGGAGTCTAAAGGGTTTTAACGGCTAAAGTGGAATTACGGACTCGTTTTGACGTATTGTCTGCAATTAAGAGTTTAAGTTTTAATTGTTCAGGGGTGAATGCAATTAGAAATTGAGGCAGATTTTCGTAAAACAGGAAGTAATAAGAGTTTAATATAAAATTTATATTTAAAATAAAATTTTCCATTTGTTTTTTTGCTATAAAATGTTTAAAATATGGGCATATCGTAACGTAATTATTTAAGATTTGGTAAGCTTTGAAAAATTTCAATATACCTAGTTCGATTTATAAGACAAACAATGTTTTCTTCTCTTCTAACAGCGAATTATTTTATACTTTTCTGTCTTTTTCGATTTGACGAGATAAAACCAAAACTCCACTTTAAAAACAAAATTTTTTTTTGGTCTCAGTCTGGTTTATTTAAAATAATGGATACAAACCTCTCCCTATAATTTTTTTTTTTTGTAATTTGAAACAAATTTCCCAAATCAGCAAAGCCTTAAATAACGTGTTAATTGAAAAAATAATAATTTTTTTTAAAAGAGCAGCATTATTTTTTTGCTAATCAAAAATAATGCTTATAAAAACTTTAATGCAAAAACTCAAGAAATTTTAAAACATGTAGGTTAACTGCATAAATTTTTTTAAGTAGAAAAACGTAAAGCTTCGTACAGACGATGGTCAGATCTTACAATATTGGTAAGCAGCGTTGCTTCAATTGCATTAAAATTAGCTAAAATGTCTTACAACGGTGTGAACATTGTAAGCTCATTTGTATTTGCAGAAGTGCAAAATTAATCCATCTGACAATTGCACCATTGTCAGAAAAATATTGCTGTTGGTAACGCCGGCTTACAATATTGTAAGATCTGACCATCGTCTGTACGAAGCTTTACATATGACTTTCTTCTACTCAAAGCCTTAGTGACCAGGGTTGTCAGATATGGCGATTTCTCGCCAAACGTTGCGATTTTTAAACTGGTTTGGCGACATAATTTTCTATTTGGCGACATGGCGATTTTGTTGGCTATTTTCGATAAGCCATTAGTTTGTTTTAAAATTTGTTAAATTCAATACGGATAAAGTAATATTATTTTTATTCTAGTACTTTAATGTATGAAATTTGAGGCATTCATATGTATGTTTGGTCAGTATTTGACACTAAATTATGTGGAAAAGACTGATGAAGATAATGAAAATCTTCGAGAAAATTGTTTTTAATATTTAAATGTGCTCTTGAAAGAATCAAGAAATTGAATTCCCACATGAATACTTTTAAAGTTTATGAACATTTTTCCATTATTGCAATTTATTTTCACAGTTAAAATTTGTTGTTGTTAAATATATTTTAAAGATTTTAATGAATCCTAACGTTCCTTTGGATGTCTATCAAACACAATGGAAAAAATTTGTGTTTGTTAATTGGAAAGAGTATTTCTTATTCCATCTAACTAATTTAAATAAGTTAAAACCAAAATTGTATAGCTATAAGGATACGGCAGGTACGTACCATTTAAGAAACTTGCTTTGGGTGTTTTTACATGTTAGTAAATACAACTAGTAATGCCTGTGTTGAAATAATGAGCTCCACTAAAACTCGCCTTCGAAGTATAATGCAATACAAAATTCTAGAAGCGTTATTACGAGTTTTAAGTTATATGAATGTAAATATTATTAACTTTTTTTGTACCTTCGTTGAATAAATGTAATTCTCATACAATGTATTCCAATAAGGCAAAAAGGGAGTCTTACCGGGGAAGCGTTTTAGATATATAATAGAACTGCAATTAAATACAAATGTATACCCAAAACGCACAAAAACTTTTTTGTTGCTTTCAGTAGACTTATGCCCAATTTTCAGGATATGAATTAAATCTAAGTTAAGTTAATTTTCATAAAAACTAAAATCGTATTTAAATACAGATTGATTTTTTGAGTTTTATTTAAAAAGTCTTATTTAAATAAGATAAAAGTATGGTATCACTACTAAAGACAAAAAAATATTATAAAAGAGTATAATTATTTACAAGGTGGTCTCAAAAAACAGCTGATTGTTATTGCTTTGCCTCTTGTTGTTATATTGTCGTGGTAAATACATACATTTTTTATTGTCAAAAACTAAGAAAATAAAGGCTTTGGCGATATTTGACATTAAATTTGGCGAAAAAGGTCAAAATCAATCTGACAACCCTATTGGCGACTGGTGGCTCTTAAGACGGCATTCCACAAAAAATGTTCGATTTGATAACAAATTTAATTCTTCTATATGATAAAGATATGTTTAATTCATTTCAATTTATTTTTTTTTTAACTTTTTTAATTAAAATTTCTTAGCAACTAATATTTTTTTGCATATCATATCAAATTCAAACTCCCATATCTGGTTTAATTTCATTTACGGCCAATTTCACCAAGTTCAGTTATAATTTACTTTAGCTGTCAAAACATATTGTTAACTGGATTTTAAATTAATAGTTAGTTTAAACTCAACTTGGTGAAATTGGCCGTTAATTTCACAAAGAGTGAAGTAAAAAATTATTACTCAAATTTACTAATTTCCTTTTAAGTTTTAATTTTTCTATTTTTTTTAGTAGGTAAAAATAATATTGTTGATCTTAAATAGTTTAATCAAAGTAAATTTACTATGTATATTGAATTGACATGTTTTATTTTTGACATTTGGCAAAACAATTAAGTTACAATTAAGTTAAGTTCACAAGTGCAAAAAACCGTATTTTTTTTAAACGATAAGTTATACAACGGAAGTTGTGAATTGGACATGTATTTTCAATTATCCACATAAAATTTCTTTTTTCTAACTCTGCTGCAGTTATCAATTACATTCGAAAATGCCGTTCGCATCGTTTTATTTTTAACCTACAACGTTTTTTCACTGACTGACTTTTTGTAATTGCATTTTGGTGGCGATAAGGATCATAATTTTGGATGATTTGAGGTTTTAGCAATATTAGACAATAATCTAATAATGTGGTCGTTTTTTGCAATTTTTTTTTTATTCGTAAGCAACACTACATTATGTGAAAAATACGAACAACAATAAAAAATACGTACACAAAATACAGCAATAAGAAAAATGTTTAAGCAAAAAACACATATTTTTGGTTGGTTGATTAAAACATAACATAATTCAGAAAAAGAAACAAAAATTCCCGATTTATATTTGTTAAAATTGTTAATAAAGCATAAAATTTTAAAAGCAGAATGGATTGTTCATTCTGCAGGTGCCTGATGATTGAAAAATTATTTGTTTGAAAATATTTTATAATATCAAAAATTAATTTTACCAATATCAAAATTATTTGCTCTGTAAAATCAGAATTTTTTATCCATAAACTAAATGCAAAAAAGATGTTTTGATTCTAAAAATTGTTTGTTTGAATTGGAAAAATAATTTTTTCTGTTAACAACCAGTTGCTTTATATGTGAGTGATCGAACACTCAAAAAACATAAGCAGCTGTCCTCACAGAATGAAAAAGTAGCTGTTTCTTTCAATGCCACCTGTAAAAATAACTCAGCTTGATGTGATTTTTACAACGTCACTCGTTTTGCTTCCAATATGACTTGGTGAAATATTGTGAACATCTAAAATATTGAATAACGTAAATAAAAGAATTCTCATTCTTTTTATACCGAAACTACTAAAAACTTTAGGGTTTTAAAAGTTTACCGTCAGTCAACTCATAGTCATTTTCCGAGTCGATCTATCTAAGACCCATAGTAAGAGATTGTGGAAGAAAATGGAAATAATTATGGATTTAGTCCGATTGGAATAATGAAATTCCAAGTGGCAACTAAGGACTTGCATTCGAGTTTAAAAACGATCCAGAATTATTAATTTAAGCCTGATTAGTAATGGACGATATACATCGATGTTTTAAAACCAATCGATGTATGGTAACGATGCATCGAAACAATCCGATGTTTATTTTTATTCATCAACATCGAAGCAACAAATTTAATAGAATAACTTTGTTGCGTATGATAATTGTCATTATCATCAACTATTTTTATACCTTGTGCTTCCCCATACAAAATTTTGAGATCGAAGCAAAGAAGAAATTATCCTTCTCTACTTTTTGTCCTTAGTTTATATCATAGTATAATAAGTACAAGGTAGGTTCATTAGGGAGAGTTGTCACTATTTACCCGTGTAATTTTAAACAACGAAATATTACTTAATTGTAAATACTTAAATTTAAACATTTTTTTTAGATATTGCAAACTTATTTTTATATATGGGCATTTCCCCAGAATGGTCTACTGGGATGAAAAAATAAAATGTTGATAATCATCGTCTTTAATTGTTTATTATTATAAAAAAAAGTTTTTTTGTTAAGAAAATTTAAGGATATTTGTGGGAAAATGCATGGTGATAATATTAAAAAAACGTATGGAAAAATCGTAAGTTCGCGACCCGTACGTTCGCGACCGGTACATAAGCCAATTAAACAACAACCAAGAGAGATATTTTATTTTGTAAATGCTGGATGGAGACCTACATTAATACACTTTCAAAATAAATTAACCACTTTTGAATATTCCGTTCCATTACGCAGATTTTTACATTTCACTACAGTCATCCAAAGTTAACTTCTATTTTGCGTACGTTCGTGACCACATGTTCATAACTATCATTATGAAAACTTAAACTCGATGAAATCCAAATTTTGCACTAAACATAGAGCTACCCAAATGCTATCGAACGTACGTTCGTGACCCCAGGAAATGCCCATATACAACTTAGTTTTATTCAATATATTGTTAATTTGAATTGATTTTTGGGAAAAATTTGGTATCACGAAATTTTTAAATTAAAAAATTTTTAAAAAAATCTTATTAATTTTAAATGGATGGCAGAACTAAAATTACAAATTGTTGGTACTTCATTTTACAATTTTTCAACAAAAGTATCTGGCAACATTCAAAAAGACAGAACAAATAATTGCTATTGAAGATTCATGTGAAAAAATGTAAAAATATCAATTATTTTTTATAATTGTAAACGTTATAAATCTTTTTGTTATGAAATCCCTGTTTTTTTTTAAACTACGTTCATATATATTAGGCTACAAAAACAATCGATGTAGAGAAACCATCGATGTATTTTTCGATATATCGATATAACATCGATGCCTGTATGCGATGCGATGCATTGCATTGAATATAACATCGATGAATTTTTTCAATGTCCATCACTATGTCCGATCTTATAGAATAAAAAAAAGCTGGCGACATGCATTAAAATAAGCTATTTTTGATCTACCTTGGTCTAGTATTTTTTCAAATATAAGACTCAATTTCATCATGATATTTTTTAAATATTTTTTTTTTTTGTGAATTACCAGCGAATCGATAAATATTCCGCAGAAAGGATTGTGGAAAAATCTTTTGTCATTGAAAAGTAATATGCATTTGAAGTAAAAATTCTGAAAAAGTTATTTTTTTTTTGTCATTTTTTAGTTTAAAATTGTTAAGTACCATATACAAATATTATTTATACCCTTTTTGAAGGTTACTTTTTAATATCGCCATGCAAAATTTCAATTACTACAGGCTTAAGGCTCTTCAGAAGAAAACCTGATTTTTAAATTTTCCACTTTATGACAAATTTTCTCCAAACGCAAAGCCAGAAAAAAAATGTTAAGCACTGTTTGCTTGTCTTTATATCCTTCTAATAATTGTGTAATTGGAATCCTGAGACCCGATTTTGGTAGAGAAAATACTGTTTCCAAACAACTAAAAGAACTAATTTTTGTGATTTTCAAAAGTTTTTGGGAACTGTGGGATTCCCTTTGAAATTTTAAAAGGAATTTAAATTGGCTTGCGTTATGCACTGAAAAATCTATTCGGTTTTAAGTTTTTATTAAATAATATTCAATTATAAAGTTTTTAAATAATTAAAGGAAAGTAATGACCTAAAATTGTAAACAAAAACCGGCAAAAACCATTTCATACTGAAAAGACATAGAGCTACTCACACTATAGGTCTGTCTGCGTACACATATTTTGCATCATTTTGTGAAAAATGTTGCAAAATATTACAAAATGTTGTCTGTGTACTCCAAATCTCTTGCAGCGAGAGAGCCAAAAAGAGAATTTTTTGACAGTTGGAAGTTAGAGAACTTACAAAATGTTACTGGAGAAATTTCCTCTTGCAAGATTTTGCAACTAGTTTGAACAGCTGTTTTTATTACGTGTGCCAAGATAGCGTCGACGAAATAGCGTCGAATTTGGGAATATAAAAACCGGGAAAACAAAATACCCAAATTATTAAGGGGGATTTCCAAAAGTAAAAAAAAGTTAGCGTCGAATTTGGGAATTTAAAATGGGGAAGTAAAAATAACTAATATTTTTAATACAGATACAAAAAATAGTTAGCACGAATAAAAAAAAAAATACACATTTAGGAACAAAATAAGCAATACGTGCAAAAAATCGTTCGGTTAGTTCCCGAGATATTTGGGTGCATCCAAAATGGTCAGTACAAGGCTTTACTGATTTATCCCTTGGAACACAAGCTTTTGCACGGTATAAAGGCTAAGTTCCAAAACGTCGGTTGAAAAGCAACTATCTTTTTTAAATGCATGCTACAATGCAACCGTGTAGGTTATTACAATTCTATTTGTCCCAATGTGCACCAAAAAAGTATTTAATGAGAACATAATACAAAAGCTGTGCATTATTAAACTTGAATATACATTTTTGACTTGTGCTGCAAAGTATATTGATGTTTTGGAACTCAGCCAAACTGTATATATTCTGCAAAAAATCGAACCCAGAAATCTCGGGAACGGAACGAACGATTTTTTGCACGCATCGCTCATTTTGTTCCAAAAAGTTAATTTTTTTTAAACTATTTTTTGTATTTTTGTTAAAAATATTAAATATTTATACTTCCCCTTTTAAATTCCTAAATTCGACGCTAACTTTTTGATTTCATTCGGTAAATCCCATTATTTGGGTATTTTTGTTTCCCGGTTTTTAAATTCCCAAAAGTCGCTATTTTGCTAAATTTTGCTTTGTCATTTCAATTGCCTACACACCGACCAGCTGTTTTCTTGCAAGATTTCACTGGATTCTGTCTGCGTACTTTTTGAGATATTTTCAGCCGACAGAGTAAAATTGGTCTTACTCTCCCAAAAAAATTTACTGAGTATTTGCTACTGGAAAAGTACGCAGACAGACCTTATATGTGGTACACAAAGAAAAAGTTTTTCGTTGCTATGTTTGGAATTCTATGTTGGGGACCGAACCACTCTACTGTATATAGATAACAAAATTTGCATTGCCGTATAATATTAACCCTAAGTCTAGACGAGCAATTTGTGTGGCAGTTATTACCGTTATCAAATTCTATTTCCAACACTAGATATTAACGTGTGGACTGCATAAATATGTATCTGAACACATGTTCAGCAACAAATGTTATAATACACTGCTGAGCAATTATCTTTTAACACAAGCTGTCAAAATCAATTATCAGTAACAAAAAAGGAAAATTTTTAACTTAAAACGTATTAAATTTAAATACAAAATTTACAAATTAATAATAAAAAAAAAATTAAAAATAAATTGCTTGCCAAAGAAAATGTAAGTATTTATTTACATACAAATTCATGTTTTGTGTTTAGACACACTTGTACTCCACTCTGAAAAAAATATTAAACATAGAAGATTTCTGTGACGTCATTCAGCCGACGTTATTGCTTATGTTAACAAATACAAATTGCGCGTATAGACGTAGGGTAAAATATAAAAATTAAATTTTATAACAGTCAAAAACTTAAGGCAAATGCAACCAATATGACACAATAGAATACTTTTAGAATTGCCTAATTGAAATTTTTCTCACACCCATCGTAGATGATAATAAAACGACTCTCTGGCAAACTGATTAAGTACAAATAATACATTAAACCTAAAATCTACCGAACATATTAAATTGTGCAGATACTTTCTTTTGACTCTCATTCCTTTAAGTTGGCTTCTCTTTTGTGTTTATTTGAAATTACTAAAATTTTTTTTGCTCTTTTTTTTAACAAAATAATAAATATGCATACATATGTATATAATAAATTAAAACTACAGATCAATAAAAAAAGCTATTTAATATCGAAAATATACTAAATTCATAAAAATTTGTTTTCTTATCTGTGTAAAAAATTATTTGGAAAAAAAATCATTAAACATTTTTAAAGACACTAATCATTTACTCTATACGGTTTACGTAGAAAATTGTAACAAATTTGTTAATATTGTTAATACTAAGCGGAGAAATATTAAAAAAAAAAAAACAGAGATTATACATTATAAATACCCTCACTTGCAGTAGCTAAAGCTAAATTGTTTAACTAACTAGTAAATCACTCACTTTATTCCGTGTGAACTTTTTTTATAATCATCAAATGACGTCAAAATGACGTCACGGATGACCCAATTGTATGAAATTTTGCTCTCACGACAAAGCACAAGATTCTTTGTCTACGTCACACAAAACAAGAATCTTTTTTATTTGATTAATTTTTTTGGCATTTGTAGAGACTGAAGCGGCTTTCAAGGATTTTATTTTTTGTTTATAATAAAATACACTGTGGGAAACGATTGTAAAATTAACACAATTGTGTAGATTTCAGAAAAATATATCGCAAAATAACGTATCATCCAAAATTTCGAAATTGACTTTTTAATTGATATTTGTTTGATACCTGCGATTAAAAATGGCGACTTTATTAAAGAATTTCAAATGCCAAGTACACCTTTTTGTTATTAATCTTGTAAAGTTTTTTGCCTCTAAAAATTAGTATTGTGGTAATTTTGTTGAACTATCTATGGTTTTTAATCCAAATTTTTAATAATTTTAATTAGGCTTAAGTTCATTAAATTAAATTTTCATCAAATTATTCTCATGAAGAAAGGAATTTTTACAACATGAAAATTAATTAAAATTGTTATTGATAATCTTTCATTATTGACCGTGGCTGGGTTTTTTGCCTCTCCTGTAAACTTATAAAAAGTTTTGTTACGTTATTTTGCATTTTAGGTGACGATATGTATTTATTTTCGACAATTTGACAGGAAAATATACCGACGTGTTTTGAAAGAAACTTACAGTTAATCTGGTTGATTAAAGTTTTATCGAAACTTTTAATTAAATTCCAAAAGTTTGTTGGTGTTTCAATCTTAGCCCTTTCTAGTCCGATTTGATTAATTTATCCAACACCAGAGTTCTAAAAGTCATTTTCGATTCCTTGATGTGAGTTTTTCGAAGAATATATTTATATCAAATTTTATTAGATGTTTTATTCAAAACTTAAGGTTCGTACAGACGGTGGGTGGTCAAATCTAACAATATTATTATTAAAATACAGGGTTGTCAGATGTGGCGATTTTTTGCCAATCGTGGCGATTTATAAACCTAATTGGCGATGCAATTTTGTGTTTGGCGACAATGCGATTTTTTTGCCGAAATTAAAAAAAGTTGGCGATTTCTAAAACACATTTTATCTTTTATAAGTGCAGGCTAAGTTTTTTCTTTAAATTGAATTAACAAATTTTAAAATCTCAATACGAATGCGATTGTTTTTAAATGATAAATTGATTATATTGCCAGATAATAACATTGAAAACATTAAAGAATTGTTGCCATACAAATTTGGAATAAAGCTGCTTAAGCTTTCTTATATTTTCGCACATTTTTCTGTCAGAAGTTATCAATCATCGGATCTTTACCGAAAAACTTATTTTGCAAAATAAATTTTAAAAACGCAATCGTGAAATGGGATTTTTTAAATAAATAGTGTGCAAAAATAGTTGAATTAATAGCGAAAGAAAATCAGAAAATTTTAAAAAAAAATTCCATATAGCAGTATCAAGCGTATTTTTCAATGTGGAGTGCAAAGCGAAAAAATGCGCATATTTTTTGACTCGGTTTTTTACGAAATAAAATCAAATATTTCTTTAAAACCTTAAAATATTTAAAAAAAAAATTAAATATTCACTTGAAAAGTTTTGAAAACCCTGATTTTATATAAAATCGAAAACAAATCTGGGTTAGAAGGTATTTTTTAAAAATAATTCATGTAATTTGTTTAGAATATTGAGTTGACTTTAAGTATTCCAATAAATTCCAAACCTCTAATTTGAATACACCTTTTAAGATATTTATCCTTTGCTTCAAATAAATACGAAATTTTACCATATTCTGAAAATCACGCTTATAAACAATAATTGTTTTGCATCCAACTCTACTCATTTTGCAAACTTGAAAAAATTAATGTTTTGGCAAACTTCAATTAATTGATCTCACAAGTTCTAGGTTTTAAGATAATCAGCCTTCCTATCTATGACAATTGCACGTTTTAAAATCGCAAAACACCAGATTTATTATGGTGTTCCAAAACTCGTGCGTTTTGCTTGTGATCTGCCATAGTTTCTTACAAAAATTCGAGTTCCCTTCAGCATACTTTTGAAATTTGAAGTCGCCAAGCTTCTTGCGATTGCGATTTATGATTTACAGATTGCAGAATTCAAGTCAGAATCACAAAAGTTAAGCGTTTGTCGATTGTCTAATATAATAAAAGCACACTACTAGAATAAGGATAAATATGGAAAATTTAAATAAAGGTAAAATACACTTGTATAGTCTTTCTTATATAAAACTTTTATTTGGCAATTTTTGGCGAATTTTTTTTTAACAAAAATCTAAAAAAATAAATTTTTGGCGAGACCGCATTTAAACTAGTTTAAAAGTTATGCAAAATTAGTTGAATTACTTAGTATAAAAAACAAATAATATTTTCGTAAAGTTCCATCCATATTAATTTCAAAAAAAGTCAAAATCAGGCTCATTTTCTCAGCAGAGTTAAAAGGAATAGATTTTTCCTTAAATTTTATAAGAAACATACCTTTATTCAATATTTTTTTTTTTTCAAACTTAAGGAGTTCCCCAAAATAACGGAAAGAGCCTGTAAAATATAAAGTTGAAATAGAAAAATATCAAAATCCAAAAAACATCGTCAAAAATATTTAAAATTGGAAATCCCAATTTTTTGCTGGGATTTTCTTACTTAAATAAAATTTAATTATACATTTTATTCAAGTACATTATTATTTGTTTAAGTATGTGTTTGCGCATTTGTGAGTAAATAAAAATATGTGGCACAATAAAATTAATTTACCAGAAAATCTTTTTACAAATTTGTATGTACTACATTTATGAATAATTTTTTTTTTTACAACTGTTTTATTTAAGAAAACATTTTATTATTTGAATTGGATATCTGGTTATCTACCAAAATGAGAAAACCCCTTTTAGATAAAAGATAAATTTCCGAACAAATTAGTAAGAAGAAGGTAAAAACTGAGTACTAAAATAAATTTACTTAGTGATTTGTAAAATTTGTATAAACAAATAAAACATTTTTACCGAAGAACTAAATTATTGCACATCATTCGAACTAATTAGTCATTGTGAAATGGAAATCAAGAAAAAATTTTAAAAGTAAATTTTGTTATCATTTTTATTTTAAAAATTTTTTTATACACATGTGTATGTTCACTGTTATTCGTATCTCTTTAAACATTTACGAACAAATAACGATGGCTTGTTTAACAAATTTCTGATAAAAATGTTTGTTTCAAATATGTTTTAATGTAGACCCACTTGTTAGAAAACTATATATATATTTTTTTTTAATTTAAAACAAATGTTAACATTTGTTAGCAATTTCTATGCATAACAAGTTCAAGTTCATGAAATTTCAAAGACTTATTTAAACTTTTTAAAACCCACACAACCAAAGTGGATGTGGTATTTTGCGTTTATACCAGACTTCCCAGACGGCCTTGATTTTTCTTGATATACAAGATTTTTGGGTACGGGACAAAGTACGGTGGTAGAAATACTACTTCTTCTTCTGTCATCCTTCTCTCCCGTTGGAGCATAGGGCCTCAACAACTTCTCTGTATCTATCTCTATAATTAGCTTCATGGCATATGTCATTCCAACTGTAATTTGCAGTACTCAACTCTTCATCAATAGTTCTTCTCCAGGTTTTTGATGGTGCACCAGGGCGTCGACTTCCTTGAGGGTTCCAAGTTAGTGCTTGTCGAGCTATGTTTTCTGCAGGCCTTCGAAGTATATGGCCAATCCACCGCCACTTTCTTCGTTTTATTTCATTTGGAACTGGTTTTTGATTTGTGTGTAACCACAAGTCTGAGTTACTTATACGATTTGGCCACCATATACCCAGGATATTCCTGAGACATTTGTTTGTGAATGTCTGTAAACGTTTATCAATGCTTCTCGTACTTTTCCAGGTCTCGCATGCGTAGTACAGAACCGATTTTACATTTGAGTTAAAAATTCTTAGTTTTGTATTTTTTGAAATTTGACTAGATCGCCAAATGTTATTTAACATGCCAAACGTAGACTTGGCTTTGTTTATCCGGTTCGTGACATCTTCTTCAGCTCCACTCCTATTACCAACAGTACTGCCAAGGTAGTTGAAAATTTGAACATTTTCGAGTTCCTCATTACCAATTATTAATGTTGGTTGATGTAATGCACTGTAACCACCACACATAAATTTCGTCTTCTTAATGTTTATCTCCAGTCCTGCAATTTTAGCGTTTTCGTTAAGTTCCGTTAGGTTCTCCTGAAGACTGCTAAGTTTTTGACTCATCAGACATATATCATCAGCATATTCGATGTCTTCGAGATGTGTAAATGGGTTCCATTGGATTCCTTTCCTACCCTGGAGAGTACTACAACAATACAAAAACAAGAGAAACAAAAGACGTTTTTCGCATTGCACTGTTACTGCCCTACAGATAATATTGGACTACGTGGTCCATTGTGGCTTAAATGGACTACTTACAACATGGTCCAATGTTATAAGAAATTAGCATGCAGTGCTGCCAACAACTGCATGATGCATACTTTTCTATAGTTTACAGTATTACACATTGGTGTTTATTTAAAAGTGAAAGTTTGTGAAATTTGTGAAAAAAAGGTAAACAAATTAAAAATACCAAGTAAATATATATAAAAATAGCAATAATAGACTACAGGGCACGCCATAAAAGGCGATTAGTAAAACATGAAAAATGCTTAAACAACCGCTTTAGTGTACTCCATACTGTAATAACATGGAGTACTTTTAAAACTAACCCCCTTTAGTACTCCATGGAGTAGTTTAGGGACTACTTCGGTGGGTTATATGGTCCCCTCCTAGGACATCGTAATGTTAAATGGACCACCTTTTACCCATATATTTGGAGTCGTTTTGGAGTACTCCTACTCCTTTATGGACTACTCTTTACATGCATGTATGGACTAGTCTCGTTATCTGCAGGGTGTTTACGCTTCGAAATCTCAACAAATTCGAAACAAAACATTGTAAAAATAAAACAAATTGATTGAATTGAATTTAAGTACATACATATACAAATTCAAAAATATTATTATATGTAATTATTTTCCTTTTTCGTTTGTTATTCAATTTAACTGCCACTTTAACAACTTTTGAGCGTGTAAGTGCCGCATTAAAATTAACATTTAATTTGGAAACTCTCTAATTTGTTAAAAAAAAATGTAAATTAATGCAAGTCATTAGATTTAATAGAGAGGAATTAATGTCGCCAATAACAAACAGAGGCTTGAGAGATAGTTAGAGAAGTAGAGAATGTGGAATTTTTAAAAAAACTGAAATGCTAATAAAATGTTTCGCTTGAATTTTATATTTGTTACTCTTAAAAGTTAAAAAAAGATCATGGCTTGCCAATAACAGTATTGCCAGAAGTTGAATAAATTCCTATTTACATGAAGATTTTTTTCTTGTTTTTTTTTTTTTTTTTTTTTAACCCTCCGTTACTATCGTATATTTTACTTACTTCGGTACTATCATTGGGTGTAATCCACCCATGCCTTTTAAGTGTCTGCATTTCTTAACTGTCAAATTCAAATATACAAATAATGTCATTTTTTTAAATAATGAGCACTTAAATACCGAACACATTTAGTTTTATTCGTATATCTATTATTTTATTTAAAATTATATGTGTGTTGTTTATTTACATTTCATTCAAAAAAAATAAAAAATAATATTAAATGGATTATGTAAAACTAGTGATAATTAAGAAAATTTGTAAGCCAATCCTATGCGAGTTACTGATTTGGCAAGTTAAAAGGATATAGAAAAAAAAGTTATTTAATAACATTTTTCTAAACAGAGTAAAAATTTTTTTTTTCAACAAAGTAAAATTGTGCGTAAAAATTGAGATAAGTACCAACAAAATTTAGTAACTCATTAAATCCATCAAACATATCATCATGGTTTTCGTAATTTTTTGCCAATGCTGAGATTGTAGATTGATAGCAACTAGTATACAGTAGGTGGCTGTGACTTTTGAAAAAAAAATTTCGCATTAGCACAAAATGCAATCGCTACAAAGATGTACATGGTTACTATCGATGGGTATAAAACACCCAAAAAAATTAAACGCTATTACTATCGCGGGTGTAAAACACCCAAGCTCTTTTTAAAACAAATTTTATGTAAATTTAATCTCAAATTAATGTAGTAGAATGTACTTCTTAACATAAAAAACTATTCAAAGATAGATTACATTATACTAAAAGAACGATTTTAATGAAAAATAATATAGTTTTCTTTAAAGTTAAGCCGTTTGGGTGGAATCTACCCAGACGATAGTAACGCAGGGTTAAATTGGCAGCATTCACAAACAAACTAAACAAAATTTATTAAAAAAAAATTTACTCGCGCAAATTGTTTTGAACAAAAATGACCCATTGATAAGAGAAATTTTAATCCCACAAAAACAGAAAAGACAACTACGAACGATTGATAAAAATCCGAAAATGTAAATTAATTTAAAAAAAATTGCAATAAAAAAAAACAAAAGATGTATTTAAAATACGGGTGGTCTTTCTCTTCAGGATGTCGAAGAAAATAATTTTTGGCGTCTTTACCAACACATGTTCTTCTGTTACTTCAGTTGAATTCAAGGAGTCTTCAAACATCGAACTTTCAAATTTACCGAAAAACGCCCCTTTTTCTCTGAGATATTTTCAGCATCGACACACAAACACACGTGTAAAAACTCTAGCTACCTGTTGCTAAACAAACTGCTGCCAACCAGACTTAACCATGATATTTTGTGTTATGCCGGCCTTCTCACAAACGAGTGAGAGAATTATAAAGAGATTCATTTAAGGATTTTCCCACTTTAAAATAGATTAACCCATAATAATGATTAGACGTTGAGTTTTTTTGTAAGAACAAAAATGGTATTTTAACAAAACATAAATTTTATCAAAAAATATTTTATTAAATATTTGGATGGAAATAAAATAGATAACAAAGTAAATAAACTTTTATAAATATTCATATGTAAATAAAAAGAGGACAAAGACAAGTGAAAGTAGTGAAGGGAAGTTAAGAGTGTGCAAATTAATATTTTTGTTTTAAGAAGCTTTTCGACGCCAGTAAATTTTTAAAAACATAAAAAAACTCGTCTATTAAAATTTTTTTTTTAAGTAAATTTCTTGGAACGTACTTTCAGCCTGTTTAACGATTTCGAACAAATTGTCGAATTTTGTTTTTGTTTTAAATGTTATTTTCTATGCGAACGTTAACGTTCGAAATCGTTGAACAGGCTGTTAAAAAAATATAGTTTATTTCATAAAAATACTTTAAAAAGAATAATTACTTTATATAGTAAAATTTTATAAACAAAAATACCATTTCGAAGAGTATTTTCATCAAAATTAAGTACCTTTTAACAACAAACAAACTGAAAAAGTGTATTTTGAAGAAGTACGTTTTTACGAAGCAAATATAATAAAAGTTATACAAAGTAAAATAAATACCATATTGAAAATGGAACTTATTAAATATTATACTAAGAAATATCTTTTGATAAAAAAGCTCATTGCAAGAAAATTTTACCCATTTAAAAAAAACACTTACTTTCAGATTTAAAAAAGTGTTTTTTTCTTCTTGCAAAAAGTGACTTATGAAAACCCATTTTTTAAAATTTTTTTTTTCTTTTTACAAAAAATTTTTTATACCCTTCACCACCACTAGTGGTGATGAATGCATACTAAACTTGTCATACCGTGTGAAACTTTTATAATATTCTTGTAAGACCCCAAATAATTTACAGTTAGGGACAAATTGTTCATAAAGTTAGTGCTACTGGCAAAATATGCTTTATATTTTGTTTTATTTATATATCGATGACTTAATATAAAAAAGGCGTAACTCAATTTTTGCTATAAAATTTCAGGGGGCTTAAAAAAAAATTGTTGCATCTTTTAATGAATTATTGCTTTAAAACTTTTTATATGTGTGACAATTTCACTTAATAGAGATCTATGGATGAAAAAATCGATTTTTACTTTTTTGGTGATTCTTAAAAAAGGCAATATGGGCAAATCCCAGAAACAGTCCACCAACCAAAAATTTTTCAAATGAATTTTTTTTTATGGAATATAAAACTAGATGTTTAATTTCATTTTTATATTAAAAAATATGTATTTTGATGATCATTAATACAATAATTTTTACCAAATACTACCCCACCCCTGATTTATTAATGTTATACGTGAATTTAGCATTATTTTAGGTGATTTTTGTGCTTAAAATAGCACTTACAGCAGACTCATCAAAATATAAATTTCGTTAAAACAAAAGTTGATATTCATTAGTTAAGAAATTAGTTTAAGAAATGCAATTCATTAAAATATAATTTGTTTTGTTAAAATAAATAAAATATAAAAATAAAATACTACTGGAAAAACTGTAGCATGCGTTATGTAGCGTGTGTCACAAAGGGTTCACGGCTTTTCTGAGAAAATAACAACATTTTTTGGCTGCGAATAATTTAGAATTTAGAATTCTCTTATAGTCATCTTTGTTTTAGGAATTAGAATTTGTATTCCTTGTGATGCAAAATTCGCCAAAAATTAAAAAACACACTTCAAACTTTGAAGTTACTTCCACTTTTTGTAGCGTGCGTCACAAAACTTTGTGATAGATTATTTCGCAACAAATACTTGCTAAGAAATTATGATATATGCTATTCGTAAGTACATATTAATGCCACTAAATACTATACATAAGTTGAAGCTATCTCTTTTGAAAGACCAAAAAATGTTTATATATCAATCAGAGAACGCGTACGAATGTAGCGTTCGTCACGCAGGATTAGCCCATATGCTCTTTCCAATGCAGCAAGCCGCAGTTTTCTAACTTCATTACTTTTGTCAGAATTAAGCTTTAAAATACACGTTTGTTAAGAAAAGAAAATAACTTGTTAACTTAAAAATCGTTTTTCTCCAAAACTCAATTTTTTCCCATAGGTCCCTTTTAACTGAAATTGTCACATATCTAAAATTGTTTAAAATTGATTAAGCCCTTTTCTCCCCTTGTAAACTAAGAAGAAATCAAGTAACGCCTTTTTTATATTAAGCCATCGATATGTATTTAAAGGGTGTTCTTAATAGAGTGACACAAGTTTAAATCATAATTAAACAAGAAAATATATTTTTTTAATATCAATGAAACGAGCTTGTGGATTCTCCTCACTCCAAATGCGACATTTCTGCTTATTTACGTACCCATTCAACCAGAAATGGACTTCATCGGAAAAAAATTGTTAATGGAAATTTAAATCAATATCAATTTGTGCTTCAGCCCATTTGTCGAATTGTTTTGATAAAAAATTTCAACAATTTGCAGGCGTTGCTCTGGTGTAAGTCGATTCATAAAGACATTTTAAAGTAAACTAAACAAAAAGCAACTATCAGCTGTTAAATAAATCAGTGATGGCACCTCTAAGTTGTGACACTCTAAAAAAAACACCCTTTACATATTTATAAAGATTTTTTAAGCAGTACATTTTAATAATTGTAAAATAACAACTCCTCCAACAAATATGTGTTCATAAAATTTTACAAGGTATTATTATTGAGTTCTGAATGTGAACAATTATGACCGCAGCTATAGATCAATGTTGTTTATAGGTCCTTGCTTTTGGTGTGTTCTCCCCTTGCTTTTTTAGCTCAATTCTTTTTGCCATCCTTTTTACTAAAGTAGCTAGTAGTACTTGGCACACATTCCGCCTCTGAATCAGCGGAGTGCTCGAAGCTGGTTCCCGCGAAAACAATCTCAAGTCATTTATGTGCCCATCAAAATTTTATTATTTAGAATTATTCCGATCTTTTACGCTAATACTTTTATCCAGCCATGTTTACTCCCGCCCGTCTGGCCCTAATCTCATAATTTTTGGCTGATCTAAGCATGTTACACGCATTGAATCCTGACTTATTCTTACTTTTCCGTTTTTTTTTAATGTGGAAGTACCTCCCAAAAAAATAGGTATTTTTGTAACGAAAACTAGCATAGATAAGTGACGGAATGCGACGATTCTAATTTAATTTTGTACAAATTCGTTTTATAAGACTGGAAATCATACAATTAAATTTTGGAAGTATCGGTTCACACTTTACCATCGGCCCTTGATACTAGGCCCATAATTTATACTTCTGAAAAGCAATTTAAGAAGTATTCAATTTTAAAAAAATGCTATAATTGTATTAAAATTTATATTGTTTTTTAATAAGCAACGAATTATAATATTATAAGGTCAGGTTTTATAAAGATTGGCTTATATTTTAAAAATACCATATAAAGCCCACTCCTAAATATTCGAACTCTCGGTAAAGGGTATTAAAGACTCGGCACTACAGAATATAAGACTCTTACTTGTTTTACAATAAGTACAGTTTTATCAAAAACAAGGTATGTATGTTTTTAGAACAATAGAAACCTCTATTGTAAAAAGTTTTAAAAGTAAAAAAATTGTTTTTTTTTTTTTTTTTTTTTGTGAAAAAGAAAATTTTTTTTTAAAAGGTACTTTTTGGAAAAAGTAAAATTTTACAAAAGGTACTTTTTGGAAAAAGTAAATTTTTACAAAAAGTAGTTTTTGAAAAGTGTAAAATTTCTTCAAAATGAACTTCTTGCAAAAAAGTATCTCTACTACAAAAAAGTATTTTTTTTTTCTCATTTTGTTATTGAATTTGCACATATCTGGCAAGTGCTGTTCCAAAGAAGGAAATTTTAGCAAAAAATATGTGTTTGCTTTAAAATTCATCTTTTGTAAAGTTTGTAGAAAGCACAATTTTACCTTTAGTTTAGTAGGAACCTCAGTTTGCCTTACTTCATTCCTCAATATCTTTAAATTTATTATCTTGAAGTTGGACCTTTGACAACATGCTCGTCTATGAATGAAAAGAAGTTTGGCATTCTATTTTATTCCAACTAGCAAAATCGTTAGTTAAATTTACTAAAAGAGCGTTTTAAATTTGTTAAGAGTTTTTTTTTTATTATTGTCTTGTTTTTGTTTTTATTTATTTATTTATTTTTTCTTCGGTTTCTGTTATTCTCTGAGTAACATGTGTGTTAATGACACACAGCATGAACTGAAAAAGAGGTAATTGTTGCTCTGCATCAGACGAACAACAAAAGAACCCTTCGGCGCATAACGCCACTGTCGTGCGCTGTTACTTCGCTTTGTTGCTGCAAATGTGTTTTTACCAATATCTAATTTTTCGTTCGATGTGAAGCAGCAATGGACAGTTTGAGTTTCTTTATTGAAATTCTATAAAGTGAGCAAACACACAGAGCGTCTGGTTAAGTCAAGCGCCGTACACGAAACAGTCAACATAACACGGTTAATTTTAAAATGTAATTTATTTTGAAAAGAGAAAAACGAATTTGGTTTTAAGTGATTTCAAAAAAGACTTTCAAAAATTGTGAATTAAAATTAAGAGAGTGAACACAACTAAAAGAGAGCAGATATTGATAAAATATATAGTACAAATTTTAAATATTCAAGTTGAATTAAACAAAGTAAAAAAAAAAATTAAGTAACACAAATAAATCCATTAATCATCCGTTCTTTTGTTTGTTTTATAATTTTCTAATTTTTACAACAAGTGCATTTTGGAAATAAATCTGTGATAGTAAGTTGAGCGTAAGCAAATACCCCAAAAATTTACTAATAAAAAAAACTATAAATATTATTTTACAAAAGCTAAGCACAGTGTGCGCTTAATAATAATAATAATAAAAAATATATGAGATAGAAATTTAATATCTTTTTTTAGAGGTGCGTTTCAAGTTTTCTTATCAATTTAATTCGTTGTACTCAGTGACATCTAAAAAATTTTAAGAAATAAGTAATAAATCAAAATAATAAAATAAAACACATATTATAAAAAATTTTAAGTATTTTATATCTGATTGAATTGATAAATAATTTAGAAAAAAAACCTGAAGTGCATTTTGAAGAGCAACAATAAAATATTATTACGTAAGCATTTTTCTTTTTAACATTCCATATGTTCGGCCCGGTAGAATCCTAAAAAACATTTTAGTAATTAAAATATCCTTTAAGGGGTGATTTAAAAATGAACGGCCTTTTTTATAAAAAATAACACTGGTTTATAAGAGATTTATGAAAAGGATTTTCTATGAAAATTTGATAAATAAACTTTTTTTAAGCTTGTTTTTTTTTATAAATAAGGCCGTAAAATTTTAGAGTGAAATATTTCACTTAAAATTAAAAAATTAACGTAATATTTACGGGAAACTGCAATTGGACTTAAATAAAATCCAAAAAAGTCCTGGGGACTAATTCTGGCATTCGTGATCGAGTACTTTCTTGACTCGAAAGCAATTTTATTTCAGTCAATACTGAACGAATCGAAATTATTTTTTCAGTATTGCTAAACTCAAATGAATGCTTTACAATAACAAAAAAAATAATTCCAATTCGTTCAGTATTGACTGAAATAATAATATATTAAATTGCTTTCGAATCGAGAAAGTACTCGATCAGGACTGCCAGAATCTGGCCCCTGAATTAAGATGTGAATTTTAAAAATTTTATTCAAAGAAAATTAAAGAAACAGATATTCTGGACTTTGTTTATCATTAAAAAGTTAATTCAAAGATTTTGGTTGGTTATCGTTTGATTTACACAAAGGGCCAAGTAGAGTCGAAAGGACTCGATTTTGGGAATTTCACAACCTTCCTCAAATGTGTTGTATTTTCCAGCGTAGAAAACACTAATATGGCATCAGATCCAGCCAGTAGCTATCAGATATCTCAGCAGCTCATTAAGTTTGAATCAAGATATCTCACCAAGGTTGGCTAGTGTGCAGATGCCCAGGAATGTGTTTCGTCTGATAGTGATAGCGGGATGGACATTCGCAGAGAAGGTGGAAGACCCTGCCTTGCCAGTAATAAATTACATAGTGCGTTTTTAATTAAAAAGGGACCATTTTAGTTCGGCCACTCTACAGATATTTTAATTACTACAAAATAATCTAAATTATTTAATTATGTTTATCTAAAACCACTTCCAATTAAGAGTAGAAAAAGTAGTTGGACAATGTTTTAGTTATTTTGATTATTTTATAATTACACAGGCTAACAAATTTTTAACCCATAGCCCAAAGTTTACTTTTCTAAGGACTTGAGTTACACTAAATCCGTATCTGTACTCAGAATCTCTCTATCGCATTAGGATATCTTAGCTTAAAGTAAACTGCACGAATTATATTTTATTTATAAAACCTGTTATGTTATATAAATTTTCTTACCAATAACCTTTAAAATAAAAGTTTCACTTGTTCTTTCTTTGAAATATCTTAATCCGAAGTTTGAATAATCCAGGGTTTTAGCCATAGTCATGGTATTTCCGCTAAAGATTTTTTATTTTTCATATATTTTTGCCATTTTTTTTTATAAATTTGACTTTATTTTTGAGTTTTTTAAAACTTTTTTTTATATTTTTTAAGTATGGTATACTCAGGGCTTCGACTTTTTAAAATTTTCAAGAACTGTGTGAAAGCGGTTTGTGAAAATCTTCTGTTTTCTGGCTACTGCTGATGTTAGCGCCCAGGATACGCACCTATATAACATAATATACTTTACAATGGATAAATTCCAAGTTTAGTTTAAACTGATGAAGGTACGTCGTGTTACCATAGTTCCTAGATATCAAAATTGTTTTGTTTGTTTCACAGGATTGTTGTAAAAATGTTGAAGGAGGGCGCATTCTGAGCCGTAGTGAGGTGATCTGTTTTCTTGACATTTATATATAATCAATGAGTAATTAGAAATTCTACTCCGATAGAGTTTCTAATCAGTTCACTGTTTTTTTTATAATCTAATTGATTAATATTCAAATTCGGATCATTGCCAATTTATACACAGCAATTATTCCTGCGCAAGTACTTATTTTGTTTTTTGAAGAAAGATGAAAGAGAGTTTAATTTTTTGTGCCTCTTGCTTGTATTTACCCAAGATTTGCAAAGAAGAAGCTGGCCAGATATCAACAATATCCACATACAAATTAATTCAGAATAATTCCAAAAAAGTTTTGTGTATTTTAGAATGAAAAGTTGGAGACAAAAAATATCTGTAGATAATATAGGAAATATAACATTCGTAGTTTCAAACATAACATTGTAATATTTATTGTAAAAAATAAAAAATTTTGGCTACAAATACACTACCATTTGGGTGATTCATAAAAACCCATTAACATCAGTAAACATTTCAAAAAGTAGCGCATTTCTTGGAATTGTAAAAATGCAAATGTCACAAAAACCACTTTCACAGCTGTAAAAATGTTAAGAGTTTGTTTGTTTATTGTTGGTGGTTTTCTTGTTTATTATTCGGAAATTAAAATTTCTAGGAATTCGTTATTAAATGCATTAGTAAAATATTAAAAATATTTTTAGCAAATATTCCAAAAAATTGTCCACTATGTACCTAAAATTTTTAGATACAATATTAAAAATATAATATAAAAGTAAAATATTAAAATTTTTAGAAAATATTCCAAAATATTGTTCACTATGTACCTATAGTTTTTAGATACGCTGTATTTCTTATTTACCATGTCATTATTTTTATGATGAACCCCTTTAGCAATTCTCTAAACTCTATTCAAATATTTGTATTATTATAATTTTATAATAAATACTTATACATTTAAGTTTTTATTATAACAAATAGCAGATAAGTTCTGAGTAAACGGAAGCTTATTTTTATTTCGGCTGTATTCTGGATATTTGTTTACAGATTTTTTTTGTCAGTAGTAAAACATGCAAACATATTAAAATTTTATAAACCAGATAACATGAACTAAGTATCTAATACATTTGCTTTTTTAAATCAAGCTATTATTGTAGTAGATTCAAGTATTAGATATTTCATCGAATATAATTGTAATTTATAGTTTGTATCTTAATCATACTGTTATTATAAAAGTTATTATAAATAAACGCAGTATTTTATAGGAAATTATTTTCTATATAAATCTGTAACGTGTGATCAAAATATCAAAGTTAGAAATTAAAATTTATTTTACTTTGGTTGTTAAATAATAAAAAACCAGTTAGAAGGTTTTAATTTAGGTAACAAGACTTATTAAAATTAATTAAAATTGGAAAAATTAGGAGGTGTTGACTACATATTAATTTTAGACTATTTATATAATTATTATTATTTTTTTTTTCGTTTTCATACAGAAGTTTTAAATTTTAAGTAAAACTATGCCAAAAAATTTCTGTGGCATTTTGACAAAACATCTTAAGTCGAGATAAGATAGCAAAAAAGTTTAAAAAAAACTCGATGAAAAAATCATTTCTATCAAATAATAAAATAAACCAAAATTAAAGAAAAGTTTCGTTAATAATACAAAATTTTAAAAACGTAAATAAAAATGATTTTTAAATGAAAATTCGTTTGATAAACAACATTTTTTTCAACTTTTAAAATTTGACTTAAAATGTTTTGTCAAAATGCCACAGATTTAACCCATTTACGCCCGCTGTGCCAATTTGGGAACACTTCATTATTTCCGGCTTATGACAAAGTTTTTGACATTATTCAATATATGTTTACCTTATTGATAAACTAAAATTTCAGAAATTTCTATAACATCAAAAAAAAATTTTTTTTTTAAATTTTTTTTTTTTTAGTGACCGTAGTGCCAATTTGGGTACACCTCTTTAATTCAAAAAAAAAAAAAAAAAAAAAATTTTTTTTTTGTTTTTTGTTTATATGTAATGAATTAAATAATAAAATAAACAATATTTTATTTTTTGTCCGGTAGTTTTTGTTTGGGCTTAAATGGGTTAATATAATAAAAAAAAATTAAAAAAATTTGTTTATTAAAACTCATTTTTTAAAAAAACATACTTAATCAAAGCTGTTTTTGGGAATACAAAATTTATCATTAAAAGATTTTTGTATGACGTGCTAAATTCCCAATTTTTTATATTTGATAAATACACTGAAATTTATTGTTGAGGGAAAGCTAGCTTCTATGCGCATTTCACAAAGATTTTAGAAAATCAAAAAATATTATACAAATAAAACCTTAAAGCGAATAAGAATACACTCAAAGTCTTACTTGTAACAATATCAAAGCTTAAACAAAACGCCAACAATTAACAGTGAGTTTATCATTTCTCACATTCCCCTACAATTGTAAATGGGTAAAAAGAAAAAACAAAATTAAAAAACAAATTGCTTCATTTTATTGTTTTCGTAAGAAAACACTTTTCGAGTTTAATCGATAAAAATTTTTTTAATATATAAAAATATGTTAAGTTTAATATGACTTACATTATTCATATCTAAAATATTCAAATATTTCGAAAGGATCTGCTATAAAATTAAACGAAAAAATTCAAAACTCTTATGGCTTTTTCTCCTCTGACACAAAATGTTGCCAACATGTTTTGAACCAGTTATTTTAGGTTTCTCACATTGTCCAAGAATGCCCGATGTCTCTGGAGAAGAACGCGAGACATTCATTGGTAACGCTTAACATTAGCCTTACCAATAACCATCTGAGTGACCATTTCGATTTGATGTCTTTAATAACTCTCTTAAATTTGCTTCAGTTTCAATGAATTTTTAACAAATAGTTAAGTTCTTTAAAAAACTAAAAAAGCTTTGTGTGACGAAAACTTGGTCATCGCATATAAACATTTGTGCAGTACCACCCGAGTGGATATTGAAACGCTGTGCTAAAATCCTTTGGTAATTCGAAGGTTAATTAAGTCCTTGGACGCAGGGGCATATGGGGAAACTATATGATATAGGTGTTTCGGTCCCAAGGTGTAAGTAAGTGCACATAAATTTATCTCATTGCCATTAGGGGATGGTTTGATGAAACTACCTGTGGGAAACCCAGAAAAATCTGGCCCATCATAGATGAAAAAAGCATTAAATCTGGACAGGTTTAACCTCAGGTTTCACCTCAGGAACCTTATTTCGGTTATAATGGCCACTGGCCCATTGAAAACACGTCTAAAGGCTAGGGATCCCTTACAATAACCTATGTAAAACTTACGGTGACAAGGAAGACTCAACGGAACATCCTATCCGTCATTGCTCGGTGACTTAAGATCAAGACTACTTGGTCGAAGACCCCTAAGGGACAAAACTTGTCTCTCCGACATTGATTTAAACGGTATGAATTCCTTCATTCAATCAACCGGATGGCTGGATAAGAATGTAAACAGCCAGGGAACATAGGACCCTTGGAAGACTGTGAAACATGGTAACACGAGGGGAACTAATTGCTGGACACACGTGAGCTGTACTTGATTGCGGCTGCATATCGAACCGAACCTAGAGTTTCTCACACCTTCATAATGTGTTTTATTTTTAACGATCACACAAGAACGAACCATTGAAATATATGTTTTTTTCTTATATCAACTTTGGGAAATTCCACTTTTGTATTTTAATTAAAAAATACAAAGAAAACAAACGAAATTCAAAAAAAAAAAAAATTATTTATATAATATGTATTTTGTTCGACCTTTAATATTTCAAATATTATAAAGGTTCCGACAATTTCAAGAATTAATTTTAAGTCAGACACTGAAAATGTAGCACAAAATTATAGACACTTAATTTATAAAAATAGAAACGGAAGTTAAAAATTTTATTTATATTGTAATAGATCAAGTTTGATTTAAAAAAATTTTTTTTGTTTTTGAATTAAAAATTTTTTAATATGTCAGTTATTGTTAAATTTGTTATAATTTGTTAAAAATTTATAAATTAAGAAAAAAAACCCTGAAGAAGGCACTCAAGGAAGTGCCGAAATATTGGTTTGTAAATAAACGTTAAAATTTTTTTATAACAAAAAGACCTTAAGCTTGAAAATTTTGTAATATTTAAAAAATAATTTATTTTAAACAAAAACAAGAACAGCTCTTATAAAAATTATAAAATCAAGCGTATAAAATGTAACATATTTTTTGTTTTGGTGGGCAACATTATTCGCAAAGAACACATAATGCGCCTTATAAGCCTTGCAAATAAAGCAATTTCGCTTCTGCGAGTATTCGTCCCATTGTTTTACAGTCTAAACATTTATGCAAATTTATTTTGCCGAAAGCCAATTTTGTTCCATAAGGAAAACGAACTTTTCCAATAGATGCTTGATACTTATGACCTAAGGGCTGCACAAAATCACAAAAATAACTATTAATATCTTATTTGGCCCACAAAAACAAAAAAAAAATTAATAATATTTACATATAAAAAGGGTTTTAAACTTATTTGCAGCGTCGAAAGCAAAATTAATTTTGTAAAAAAAATCGACGTGCAACGAAATTTTCGATAGTACTTTCAACTCATAATACCTACACATTTTTCATTCGATTGTCGATGTTCGATAGCCAGCGAAAATTGTTTGTCGAATGAAACTTATAATAGGGGCCTAAATAAAAACTGTGATTGTTTTACAGATTCAATAAAATTAATTAACCCGAGCTTAGACAAAAACAGAAAATTATATATATGTTATTGATTTATGTTTTTTGGCCAAAGTGTTAAACTTTATGTTTTAAATATAATTTTTTGGTATGCTAATTGGGCTTAAATTATAATTTCTTCGGTGTTGCCACCCTAATAGTTTATTATTTAAAACATAAAAAAACTGCACAGGATTTGATGTAATTTTAATAGAAATGCTTTTGTCTTAATATAAAGTATTGTCAACTTAAAAGATCCAGCGAAAAAAATCAATAAAAGTCCTTATTTATCTTACAGGACTAGTTTTAGTATGGCTGTAAATATTTTTAATTTTCCCTAACGGCGGACCATTGTTCCTGATCAATCAATGGTGCCTTCGGTGTCCGGTCACAAAATAATTCGCAGTATTTTCCCCTAATCATCTTCATCTTTTGATGTTGCATCCTCCGGATAAATCAGGCGCAGCCAATACCTGGGATTCGGTAAAAATCCAAAATTAACAAATCTCTTAAAGTCGCGGATAACCAGTGATTCTATCTGATACCACGAGAGTCAGAACCCTTAGTGACACGGCACCGGGCTGACTATTATTTGAGGCATCCGTTGGTATGCCTCTTGAGGATATTTCTTTCTGTCATTCAGGATGATAGTCTTTGCGAAGCACTTCTTTTCTGATAGAAATATGCTTTTTATCAGATTGTTCTCCGTCCCATGCCAGTTTTTATAAAAGCATGAACTCACAAAATGGTGCAACAGAAAGGTACTTTTTTGACGAAGATATACTTTCGGGGCCACGTTGTGGTTGTGGTTTCAATCCAAAATCGCGGGAAGGGATATCCTGGATACCCCACTAAAGGGCCAAGTTTTCACCGCTTATGGGGGAGTTCGGTCTGAGGGAGGATTATCGCTTGGGATTCTTTTTTTTTACTTTGAGCCAACACTCAGGGGATGTCCCCTACGAATGCAATGCATTGTGTTGGTATAAGAAAAATTGGTTATGAGGAAAACAGAAGAGGGAGAGGTGTTTGAAGACATTTAATTTGAATTTTTCCAAATTGTAGCCGACTCTTAAGACCTCCGCCGGGAGTCTATTCCACATACGGCTAGTTCGACCAAGAAACGAATTTTCTTTGTAATGCGATGTGCGATACATTGTACAGTCGACAATAAACGGATGTGATCTGCTGGGTAGGTGAGTACTACTAACATGCACACGCGTCTCAGAGATGAGTTCGCCCATCTCAGCTGAACACTTACCATGGTAATAGCTATAGAACAATGACGCACAACCGACATTCCGACAATGCTCCAATGAGTCAATAGATCTGGATACCCTAGTGTCATTGATGAGCTTCAACGCACTTTTTTGCTAAAGTAAATAATTTTCAGATCTGTAGACAGTATTTATCACTTGTATGTACACAAGTTCTAAGCATTCCGACTTGTTCAATTAAAGTTTGGTAATTAAACACAGGGCTGTCAGATATGGCGATTTCTCGCCAAACGTGGCGGCAATTTTGAAACGTGTTTGGCGTTGGGATTTTAAATTTGGCGACTGGCGACTTTTTTTCTTGGCGTTTTTTGATATAACTGGCGATATACTGGGCTATTTTTACCATTTATATTATTTCATCGACTTTTTTTTAATAGTTTGTCATTTTTTGATATAATTACTAATTTAAAAAAAAATCTGGCAACTTTTTTTCACATGATTTTTGTTTTGTTATCATTTTAAGTAAATTTTATTTTCAGTCACTATCCAATGTAATGCAAGCATGGACCATGTCCTTGTTAAAAAGTGTTTGTAGTGAGACGACATGTCTTCGTTTTTTAACTACATGTTTTCGTTTTTAAACGACTTCAAAACTAATCCTCTTGAGTATATCATGGAATAGTTTTAAGACTACTCCTTTGTAGTCCAAAGCTGGGTTAAATGGTCCTGCCCTGGACATGGTAATGTAAAATATACCATGTTTTTCCATACGTTTGGGTTACTTTTGAACTAGTCCTAGTCCCTTGTGGGCTACATTTTACACCCGTGTTTGGACTAGTCCTATTATTTGCAGGGAAACACCAGTAATAAAATCGATGAGGCTGAAGTGTACGATCTTATAGACTTGTGTACTTAATTTTAGTTTTTTTCCTGAATATATGATCTCCATTTTATGTTATTTAAAAAAAAAAATATCAGAAACTAAGCAACAATTTCGGCGACTTTTTTGTATTTTTTCTCAGTTTTTGGCGATTTTTGACTGAAATATTTTAATAGCTTTTTTTGTATGCAACATTTAATTAAAAAAAAAAATGTTACGAAAATTGAACAAAATGACGTATGGCGATTTCTTTATCCCATAAAGAACCTATTAAAATTTTTGAATTGAAAGGGGTTTTTTTTAAATGATTTTCTTATTAAGTTAAAAAGATTTTTCATTCTTTATCTACCATAATTAACTTGAAAAATAAGATTTTGTATATTTCGCAAAATCTCTGAAAAGAGTGCTTTTTTTGTAATTTAGTGTATAAATATTTGCAATAAAGCAATCACTTTTTTAACACAAATTTAATTTTTTTTTAAGAAAATCCTTTAAGTACTACTTGGGGAAATTGTTAAATCTTTCTGCCATGTTATACCACCAGTTAAACACTGTGCTGCGACCTAATAAAATCCTACCACATTAGCCCTTCAAGCTAGCTAGACTATGATAGTAAATCTCTTTACTTCTACGCATTCTATTCAATTCCAATAACTTTAAGCCACCAACACGGATGTCAAAAATAGAAAAATGCAATTATAAAGTTGTCAAAATTTTTGCCTTTTTCATATAAACTTGAATTACAATGCAATAAATTACATTAAATAAGATAAGAAAGAATGTAATTTAAGAGCTGCAAATATATAAAACCAGAATTTTTTTTTTTACATAATTTTAACCGCAAATATCCATATTTTTCACATTTACTTAAAGCAAACACTTGCGACATTTTATTAAATAAATATTAAGAAAACAGATTTTATTGTTTTATTTAATTTCAAGTACACACACATCTTCTTACAATAAATAATGAGATTTTTCATTTCATTCTTTGTTACTTACAATGATTATGAATGCAGATTTGCTTTAAAAAAAATTTGCCATGCGACTTAGAGGTGTCATAAACATTTGTATTATAAAAAAAACCTTATCTACCTATGTATGGCGCGAACTTTAAATAAAATATTTACTTAATCGCATGCAATTATAGGCAGCTGATAATCATCATCATTCACATGTAGGGATCGCAATGGAGGCTCAGTGATATTCAAATAAAACAACATTTTAAAAAAGTGTAAAAACGTGGTTTTAAATCTATAATATATATTAAATATTTTATTTTACACTACAAAACTATAGAGGGGGGGAGTGTTATGCGTCTGTGCTGATGTTTGTGACGCAAAAAATGTAATCCAAGTTTTAATATTTTAGTACACCGATCGTCTTAGAATCTTTAACTGAGTCGACTTACAATGGGCAACGACTACGTTAAACTTAATCACAAAGTACAGATTTTATTTTTTTTTTATTTTTAAATCTAAAGACGAAGAAGTCCATCTAAAATTTTAATAATCGATCCATTATTCGACAAAGCACCCACACAAATTGCTTTTGACTGTTGGATAAACTGAATAAAATTTCGAAAAGTCACACAATTCACTACAGATCCCAGAAAAGACTTATAACTAAAATCCAATAGAACCTGAAAAATTTCAATGTTTTTCAGAAAGGTTGAAAATTTACAGTAAATTTTACACGCAGAAAAAATACAGTTTTTAGTCGATATGGTCACCTCCAGCAAAACTGTTTTCAACATCTTATGAATACTATATTATTATCACTGGCAACCATATGCAGGTTAAATTAGTCCTCTATCAAGAACCCATAGCCATATTATAGTTGCTGCGAACAAGTTATGGTTAATAATAACAATACTTTGTTTGCCACTAGTAATTATATTGTTTTAAAATAACAATAGTTTTTTCCTCTTTTTCTCAAGAGCAACATGTTATGGTTGTTAACAACCATACAATTATAAGTTGGTAACATATTATTGTTATTTTGAACCATTGCATCTTTGTAGGAAAGCATAATAGGATTGTGACTTCCTGATGGAAGACTAATTTAACCATAATATGGTTGAAGGCGACAATAATATGGTTAGGGTAACAATAAAATGTACTCCAATTTTTCGTTATGGTGTAAAAATTAGTTTTTTCTCTTTGTGTATAAGAAATTCACTCTAAACTATCACTTGAATCTATGAAAATCCCTTAGTAATTACACAGAAAAATTTGCTGCCAGTGTTTTTTTTCAATTAAACTTTTTATCAAACATAAAATCAAATATGTTAACTAGTCAATTAAACGTTTACTTATATCAACAAAATTACTGCAGAAAATGTTGTCAATATCAAAAAATAGTTAATTGATACTATTAAATTATTTAACTAACTTTTATTTAATATCAAAAATTTTTTTAATTAAAATCAATTTTTATTTTGTTCTGTGTAGAGATGCAGGACTATCAATAGTCGTACCCATTAGTTAGCAAATTAAACTTTCGATACATTCGGTAGTTATCGAAACTTTTTTTATGTGTCACTTCTGTGGATGAAGGTGGTACAAAATGATAAATTTTTAGCTAAAGTCGCACTTCGGCTTTTTTTTAGCGGCCTGCCACTTTTTGTGAGACTTTTTTTATAACCGACTTTTGTAAAGTTTCTCTCAAATAACATTTTATTTGCAGTAAATTATAAATTTTCTTGTTATTTTTATAAAAAAAAATCGTCAAAATAACGTTTTCAAAATTTAATTTAACACTGAAGTCGCAATCAGCGTTGCCGTTGGGTTACTTTTAACCAAAATTGGTTACTTTTTTTCCAAAGTGTACCTGTGTACTTTTTTCCATTTTGGTTACTTTTTTTTTCAAAACAAAAATAACTAATTTTTTGTTTTGGAACAAGAATTACCCGCTCCGATTATTTGACCCTTAAAAGTGGTGTGTGGTATTTGTGGTGTGTGGTATCCAAAACCAAAACATTTTTTATCCTCATACTTAAAAATTATTTTTAAAAGTTTAAACAGACTATAAAATAACCATATAAAGAAAATACTTTGAATTGTAGACGGCCATTATCTGCTACTTTTAATTCTTCATATGTCTAACTAAAACACTTTTCTAGATAAACGATAAGCTGAAAGGCGCTTCCGATTCCATCTTTTTTAATATGATTCTATTTCCACCGGGCAACACCATCTTTATATAAATAATCTACCGCATAATTTAGCTCAATTTTACACTTCGATAGCATAATAACGAAGCAAGACTTAAAAAGTTTTAGCTCTTTATATAAAAAGGTTGAAAGCTCTAGCTCATGAAGCCTAAAAACTACAAACGAACACAATTTCTTCTTTAGACATATTTTTCAACTGAAGTGCGAATAAAATAGGACTTTTGATAAAAAATAATTTTGGTTACTTTTTTTTCGCTTTTGGTTACTTTATTTTTACATTTTGGTTACAAATTTTTTTTTTGGTCGTGGCAACGCTGGTCGGGGATGTCCATAACAAAACGCAATAATTACATTTTTAAAATTTTTTTATTTTTTGATTGAATCCTATTCTACACATTGAAATCTATATTTCCTTTATTTTAGAGCATTCCAAAACTCAATAACTCAATAACAGAGCAAAATGCTATGATTTGATTACACATAACAAAGTGTTTTCAATATCAAATATAATGGTTCAGAGAAAAATGCAATAATTACACATAAACAATTGTTTTCATTTTTCTACAAGTGGTTGCAATTTAAATCAAAATGATATAATACAAATCTATTCAAAGCAAAAAGCAGAAATTTCAGCCCTAGTTCAGATCAAAACGCAATATTTTCATACAGCTCAAAGCAAAATTAAATAAATATGTACTATGATTCGGACCAAAACGCAATAATTCCAAATTTGCAATCTGAATAACTTTAAAACAAACTGTCAAACAAAATAATTAATTTGTGATAAATATTATTTTTTGTAGACAATAATACCTCAATAATTGTTTTTTAAAAAAATTATGTGCTTCTTACTTAAATTACATTTTGTCGTTTATCCAAAAAATGTAATGGTATAATTATTGCGTTTTGTTATGGACCTCCTCATATGCACCAGCATGTGCATATTTTGCTATACACTAAAAGAATTTTCTTCGCAATACCAATGAATTTTGACATTAATCCCATGAAAAATTGCATTAAAAGGAACCTATGCAGCGCGTCGTTTCAATAAAATGTATTTAATGAAGCATTACATTAGATCTATGAATATTATTCATTGGATGAATACTTTCAATAAAGTAAAAAAATTTTTTTCTTATTTTATTTTATTATATTTAATTTTTTTTTTATTTTATTTATTTTTTTGTCTCTGGCGGGAATCGATCGCGCTACCTCGGTGCTGATAGACTAGCTCAAGTCCAGCTAGCCTACCGGGGCAGTGTAGTTTTTGGATAAAAAAAACTATGTTTTTTACTCAATTAAGAGCGTAAATATGAGATTAAATTGTCCATAACAACAATAACAACGTTGATTGAAAGTGGATTGAAAGTTTTTGTTTCATTACTATAATGACATTTTTATTGTCGTAATGAAAAGTTAAATTTATGAAGACAATTATTGAAATATGTTGCTTTTATAAAAAATGTTTGATTTCATAAATTTAATGGCATATAACATTAGATGTATGAAATAATTAAATCTTACATTTTTTAATTAACAATTAAACATTTTTTTAAGCAAACTATAATTTTGTATTAATTTATGAATATAGTTATGTTTGTATATTGTTTTTTTATGTTCCCAATTAAAATTTTTTGTTTAACTTGGACAAATTGAAGTTTTCATATATTCAATGAAAATTTTTAACGTAATTGCGAAATCCAATGAAGCGATTTTAACGAAAAGACTTCATTATAACTAGGAAATTCCATTTAGACAATTAAAATTTTCATTTAACCAATGAAAATTTTTTTATGAAAATGATTCATTAAATATATGAAGCATTTTTCTTTCAGTGTACTTTAAAAATTAAGTATATTTTATTCTTTAAAATAAGATTTCTTGTTAAAACGAAAAGAAAATCAGAAAATCGAAAAAGGAAATGAAGCTAGAAATACATGTTCAGAAGCAGAGGAAACCACCGAATTCGAGACGGATAACGTAAACATCGTTGCAGGTCCTTCCGAGAAACGTAATATTTCGTGATACTATTCGAAAAAATGGGAACTGTCTAAGCGGCCTTTATGTAGTGTTTGTAAACAGCTTTTATTGAACTTAAATAATCGTCTTTCGTGACATGAAAAAACTAAAAACACATTCTGAAAATGAAAAACTGCAACTGACTGCTTTGTTTTAATTGTTTTTTTGGTTTGGCTATGCTTTGTATTAATAAAAAACGTTGAAAAAGATGTGAGACTTTTATGTGCTCAAACGACTATTTTGTGCGACTTTATTTTTATAAAACGGCATTTTGTGCAACTTTTCAAAAATTCCTAACGGTAACCCTGATTTTAACACTTCGGGTTTTTACATATAAAATACCAGCATATTCGCTTCAAATTGCAGTGAGTGTTAGCCACCTTTGGCTTATATTGAAATGAAGGCGGTTTGCTAACAGCAGTCACCATCGTCACTAAATTATTTCGCTTAAATCACTATATTTAATTTTCTTAAGAATATTGTTAAGAAAAAAATGACAAACAAGCTAAA
The DNA here is from genome assembly GCA_963931875.1 of Pollenia griseotomentosa. Taxonomy (NCBI): domain Eukaryota; kingdom Metazoa; phylum Arthropoda; class Insecta; order Diptera; family Polleniidae; genus Pollenia; species Pollenia griseotomentosa. Next base: position 38,532,346 of record OZ007563.1, on the reverse strand, counting down.
AGAAATCAGCACATTTGACGAGAAATCGCAACGTTTCGTGAAAAACTCCAATAGTATCGATATCGAAAGAAACCCGTCGATAGTCCTGTTGAATTGACCACACGTCAAATAGAATCTCTTTCAAAAATTGTTAATCAGTTCATAAAATTTGGGAGTATCAAATAACTCTTAGCCCTACTAAGTGTAACAGGGTCTTAAAAGGTCGGGCCAGGCTGCCTATAATTTCTTACTTATATTAAATATACACATATGTATATGCATACATGCATACATATTTATAATCTGCAACACATTAAACAAAATCGAAGCTAAAGAAAAAGAGTCAAGCAAAGTATTCAGGAGGTATTGTTTATTCTCGCCACATAAATGTGGTAATTACTAAAGATGAATTTTAATATAAAGCTTTATGGCCGCAGGCACGTCTGGTCACACAACACGGCTGTTTTTTTAAACGTAAGAATATTTCTGTGGACACGAAACAAGCAGGCAGGCGCATGTAAGAGCAAGTCTTAAGCCTAGATGCCAGATTTAATTCCTTTTTATTATCATATCTACAACTCTTATTATGCAAACATACATACGAGTACACACATACGCACATGTATTTATTTATAATTTCGAACAAATTATAAATTTTCTTAACGCATTAAAATGACACTTATATTTTTTTTATTTTTAATTTTGATTTTCGGTCTTGTTCCCCGTAATTTGTTGATTTAATACATTTTCGTTCCATGAGCTTGTATTGTGTTCGTTTCATTCTTATTGCATTATTTTGTTTCTCGGCCATGTTCAAGTATCAGTGAAAGATAAAATTTATCACGTACTGTGAACCTAAGATTCCTTAGAACTTGCAACTTAATCCCAGACCAATTCAAATGTCAGTTGTTATTGTCTTCGTTGAACAGACATTTCGAATTTTCCCTTTAACAAAATTAACAAAAACAACAAAAAAAAATAAAATTTGTTGTTTTTGGTTTCTATTATTAATTCTTAATTCGGTCGTATTGTTTTTTTTTTTTTTTTTTTTTTTTTTTTTTTTTTTTTTTTGGAAAATGAATTTTGTTCTCGTTTTTGGTTTTGATTGTCAAAAGTCGGACACAAACCAAAAGGTGTGTGTGTGTATTTTGTTTTAGATTTTTTGACAATTGCTTGAAGTCAAACTGTTTTAAGTGGGAGAAATCGTATAAAGTAAAAAATAAAAAAATGACAGCAGGAACATTTTTGGTTTAATATTTCATAAACAATCCACATATTAAAAGCCAATAAATGCACTTAAAGAAACATTTTAGATATTTAAATAATATTATGGGCATATTAAGGGCATGTTATGTGCAGTTAAATCAGAATTGGTTTAGTTATGACAATTTAAAATAGAGAAATATTGAATTCAAACGTGTGCCTATCAAATTACTTCTTTGATTTTCATAACAGATTTTCGTAACAGTGTATTTAAGATAAATTTTATTTTAGTTTTGTATATTAAATGGGCGTTAGAAATATTTTTTGTTTTCACGTGTGGGGTCTGTGTATTTTTTAAAAATTTTTTTTGGTGCATAAAAGATAGGGAGAAGTGTTGACTAATATGCAACTGATTGATGAAATATAAATATTTATAGGACTTGGACTATTTTTTCAGTAATAAAGAAAAGTTTTTAAAAATGTATGTAGACTCAATTTTTTTCTTTGCTTTTAATATACAGTGAGATCGATATATGTATTAAATTAAAATTTTTGCTTTATAAAAGTATTTGTATTTATAAATACCTTGCAGGAAATGTCACTGGTTAATCTGTACTGATTCACTATTGACACAGTCACCAGTACTAGTGACTTATTATACCCCAGGCAATGTTTTTTACTATAGACATTTAACATGTGCGTGTCATTAAAAATCTACTACTGACAAGGTACTTCCTTTGGGAACACATGTAGACATTGGAACCAGAGAATCACTTGTACATTTTTGTAAGAATAGGAAATCATAACAATCATTTTTTTATTATTTCTTCAATTACTTCTCAGTTGTTAATGATAAAATCTTTTTCGTATTAAAGCCAAATATATAGTAATATGTCGAAAGTGTATTTGGTTAATACTTGTTAAGGCGAATTCATAAACCTATTTTCGATGTGCCAAAGAATTCTTTCTTTCGTACAACTACATTCAACACAAAAACAATATTTTGAGAATGTGTTTTTGTTTTAAATGTAATTGTTCGAAAGAAAGAATTTTTTCCACATCGAAAATAGGCTATAAAGGTAATCCGGTACTAGACCCCTTTCACACTCGGCAAGTTACTTGTGCAAGTCTATTGCGCACCACTTGGTTTGATGAAGTCAGCGGTAAGGTCGGGGTTGTTGTACTCGGCAGGTAACTTGCGCAACTAACTTGCCGAGTCTGAAAGGGTCCTACAACAAGTTTAACTCGTTCAAAAACCACAAACAATTTGTTTTTGTAAAATCATTGTATGTACAATGTCAAAAAAAGAACAAAACATAAACAAATATAATAATAAAATAACAAAAGTTAACTGCAGGGCTTTTAAGATCACCTGAAATGAATTCGCCTTGATACTACTGAATGTTTTATGGCTCTGACATTGATAAAAAATATTTAAGATTTTTAAGAAAATGTAACACAGCGATACATATATTAAATAAATATGTATCTTCAATGTAGTCCTCCATTGATCTTGGCAAATAATAATACTTTTAAAAGTAAACAAATTTTTCTTGCATCTTTGATCAGATATTTATTTAAGGAACAAGCAAGAGTGCTTCACCATAGTATTTATCAAAAGTTGTACCAAAACCTTAAATGATGAAACAGAATTGAGTCCTCAACTTCAAGCAAAAATTCTAAAGCCCATAATTAAAACGTCTGAGAAACACACTTGTATAAAACTGAATTAATATACATATGTATTCCCTTTCCACCTGTCGGAAATCATCAGTATTATTGATTAGTAGGGATGCAATTTCCATGCAAATGCATGTCTTTTGTCGATAGTCTAAGAATGATGTCGACTAATTATCTTTCCGAATTAAATTTGCTTTAAAATGGCACCGATTTGTTTTTGCATATTGTTGCATATATTGGTGAAAATGCATATTTAGGGTTTTAATGCATATTTTGACATTTTTTAGTATAAGTTTCTCGTTATTTGTTTAATATGTAAAAGAATTAGATTTCTAGTTTTGTTTTCTTGATTTGTAATTATTATTTACCTATAAACTGCGAGCAACCTTTGTATTAAAATGCAACTTAAAAAAATTTTAATGTTTTTCTCAATGAACAAAAGGCATTTTTAATTTGGTTATATTTTTTTCACAATTTTATTGGTTGTGACAGCACTGGTACTGTGATTATTTGTTTGATAGCATATGGACATTTTTGATTAACTTCAAATGACTCAATCGTTGTGTATCCCTGTAATACATAGCAGCTCGTAATTTGTTTGGTACCACCTATTTCACGACGACTTTCTATGTCAAATTTTTATGTCAAATTGTATGGAAATGAAGTTCTTTTTAATAATTAGGGGTGTGATTTGGAGCCTTAATATGGGATGGCTGAATTCACTGTTGTCTTTTCTACAAAAAAATGTAAAATTTGATTAATTTATCTAAATCCAGTGTGCGTGTGTCTTATTGTCTTTGTAAAACATAGAAATCGGTTGTAATGTGTATTATTAGATTAAAGAGGCCTTCAGAATAATCGACTAGTGATTCCTACTGTACGTTTAAAATTATGTAAAATAAAATTAACGCTAATTGTTATACAATTAAAAAAGAGAATATAACACTTTTATTTACTACTAGGAAAGTTAAACAAATTTATTTTAATATTATTTGCAAAACTTTACTATAAACTTTAACGGCAAATACAACATAGAAACTTAATAAGAAAAAATACACTTGATCAAATAATATGATCTTGCCAAAAAAAAAGTTGAAACCCCATATGAAATATATTTAACTTAAGATTAATAACACCAAAATGCTAAACATTTTAAATTGAGAAAACGATAACTGAAGCTATTATAACACGTTAAAAGTCCGAGAGAAAATACGAGATACACTTGGCAAATATTTGACGAAAAAAAACGTGACCAACAGGCAACCTAAAATATAACTCCAATAATATATAATTCGAAGGCCGTAGCGGGCCAGAAAATGCATTACATTCTGCTGATAATTCCAATATTTATTTCGATAACAAATCATCCAGAAAAATATTAAAACATTTTTTAGCTATGCTTAGCAGTGTAATTAGTTTTATTTTGTAATATTAAGACCATCTTAAACTACAGCTACTATTTACAAAAATTGCGGTAACGCTGATTTGGCTGATTTGGGAGTGTCTCACACGTCCGTTCTTTAAAATAGAATGGAGGAACAGTCCACAAATGGGCAGTAGACTGCCAGTGCTTTTTATTCACAGCCAATCTATGGACTGTTAACTTGAAAGTAAATAAAAAAGTCATGTCAGTCACAATGACAATTTTATCAAAAAATCGCATAATTACATATATAAATTAAAAGCTTTTGACTTAAGATACATGTGTATAATTAAAGGCAATGCCAAATATTATTTAATATCTACATAAATGACTTTTCAATTGCTAATTAACAAAAAAAAAAACATTATTTTTAAATCTTCTGCGCAGTTAAATTTTCTAAAATGCAACGGGTTACATTTTACAATTCTTATCTCCTTTGCACCCATTTCTCGTATACTTTTCTCTAAGCCCACGTAGCATGACAATTAATTTGTTAGTGAATTTTTTTTTTATTAAAAATTGAATTTCGGCAAAGTTAATAAAATTTGATAGTATGCAACAAAAAACATTTGATATTTAACTGCAATATAGTCGTACTCTTAATTAAGAGGCAAGTGTGCTAAAAAATTATATTATTTTAATAAAAAAAAGCCACTCGAGTTTCTTTTTTTTTATAAATATACTAGATAAGGCAGCAAACAGATACTTTTAACTCTAATCGAATCGCCAAACAAAAAAATACTATTATTTTATACTCGTATGTGTTTAAAATACATGTGTAGTTATTTAAAATAAAACATACTATACAAACTTTTTATGTAGGAAGATCTTTAAAAGAATTATAGCTTCATACATTATAAATAATAAAAAAAATCTTATGATCGAAATAAAATACTGGCGGAATGTCAAGTTTAAAAACGATTGGCCTTAAAGTTGAAACTTTTGAATTTTCCGACCATTTGTTATAAGGAGACAATTTTTGAAACATAATAGAACTATTCTCTCAGTGTAAGGGTTGCGGGTTTGACTCTCGCCAGAAACTCTGGCCTGTTTCACTAAAAAGGGCTAAAAGTCGACGTTACTATTACTCTTAGCAGAAAATTTTGAATGCACATTTAATATCCTTTATACATATGTATATAAAATAGTTTTTTTTTGGATTTTCATGGGTGCTCATGCATAATTTAAGAGCTTATAGGGTAAAGCATTTTTAAGATTTTTCGGAAGAGGTTTAGATGTCGGATAAGTCGAATTTTTGCCAAAAATCGGGTCTGCCGGCCTTTTTCAAGTTTTCTTCATAACTTTGTCAAAAACCACGATTTTCTTCACTTTTAAGGAAATAATTTGAAAGAAAAATGTCCTAGCTTTATTTTGGTGTACAAAGACTATACGTTTTTGTAATGCATTTGCTCATTTATGCACCCTACATTAAAATTTTTCGTAATTTTTCCATAAATTTAGTAAACAACGCTTTAAAACTTTTAAAATCTGTATGAAATTGAAAAAAAAAACCAAAAATGCAGTTTGAAAGACCAATTTGTTCTAAATAATTAAGAAACAAATCTTTTTGAATTTGCTCTTACCGTTCCTGAGTTATACCTGAGTTATTATTACTTTTAAAATATGCTTGAGCCACAAAAAATATTTTTTTGGGACCCACTAATGTGTGTGGAATAAGTTTTAATTCAAATATAGAATAAAGCAATTCGAATTTTGTAAAGTATATTTCTTAACTGCACTGTGTCTTCGAATGTATACTGCCTGGTAGAGTTATAACTACTTCAGATCTAATACACGTTGAAAATTAAAATCAGGTTATCGATGAAACAATTTAAAGACCTGGCATTAAAATGATTTAATTCATTTAAATATTTAGAGAAAAAAAGCACATATTTAACATTTTTTTTAAATATTTAACTATTTTATATCTTTTATGTATCTGTTAAAGTAGGAGATAATTTCGTGTAGTTTTTTCGTTGGAACAATATCGAAACTCAATTCACATAAACCTTACACAATTACTTGGCAACTAAAAATAATGAAATATCTTTGAAAGAATTAAAAATATTTTTTGTCAGGGCAAAGTGATCGGTTCTTGCGATTTAAAATATAAGAATATGAAATACCCCCTTCAAAAGCTTTTGTGTGCTGCACCTCATTTCTTGTGCAATATTTACTCACAAGTTATTTTGTTTCTCTTGCCTCAAATTGGAAATGTAGGTCGGGCATTATTTTAAAATTGGAAAAAGGTTTTAAATTTTTAAAAAGATGTTTATTACTTTGGGTTAATATGTCGAATTCCTCGATTTTTTAGATATTTAATATTGGAAATTTTATACCTTTTGCCACAGGTGGAAAGGGAATATATTTGAGTTTCTAAACGAATTATCGAATTATTGCTATTTTTGATCGAATAATTAAAAAAGCCATTTTCATATAACGAATAATTCGAACAGTTTATGTCAATTAATCGATTAAAATTAATTTCTCGCAACTTTTTTAATTTGGTCCAACCAAAACGCACGATGTAAACTGTAAATAAAACAAAAAGTTTCAGAGAATTATCTTAATATTGAAATTTCTATATTTATTTAGGCATGAGCTCATCAGCTTTAATTTTCATTATATTATTTCCACTGAAGGAAGGAATTTTACAACATGAAAATAATTAAAATTTATTTATAATTCTTATTCTTGGCTTAGCTGGGGATCGAATTCGGGTTGAATTTACGTTTCGAGAATAATCACATTCTCATCATCAGAATTCTGTGCTGTATCCTCTGCACCACTGCGGTGCCTGTCAACCAACAGTCAAACATCAGTCTTTAACCAATTGTATTGGTGGTTCGAAATTTCCTGTAATTAGTTATCATTTTTCATTTTATTTACATGTAAAAAATCACAATTGTTCTAAAAAAAATATATATATATATATATATGTATATTAATGTTTTTAATTATTAAAGCAGGATCTATGACGGTTATGTGTGAAACAAAATAACGGCCAAATGCTCGCAACGGCTTCGGTGGCAAACTCTATCCGATGGTCCATATTATCAATAAATCTGAGACATAATTGAGGTTTAACGTCACTAATGTGCCGAATTATCTCATCCATAGCTCTAGAATTGTTCTTGGCTTATTGACGTACACTTTTTTTAAATATCTTCAAAAAAAGAAGTCCAACGGTGTCAAATAACATGACCGTGGCGGCCAATTAACAACGCCACGACGTAACACGGGCATTGAATTTCTCGCGCAAAAGAGCCATTGTTACGTTGGCTGTGCGGCACTATCCTGTTGGAACCACATATCGTCCAGGTGCATATCCTCAATTTCTGGCCACAATAAGCTCGTTATCATCTCGGGAACATTATTCATGGTAACTGCATGGCTGACCTCATTTTCGAAGATTCCGCCAGCCCATTCTCCGCAGCAAACAGTCTGGGTGAGCATTGACAGGTGTTTTCAAATTTACTATAGACCCAGTTTGCTGAAATTTGAGCACAATTCTCCCGATTGTGGACACATTTGGTCGATTATGCTGCAAGAAATGCATTTTGATTTGACCGCCCATTTTCGCAAAGGCTTCAGAGAGGCGAATTCATGTAAACGGTGGTATCGATACTACAACAAGTAAAACACCAAAAACACAACATTGTATTTTATTTGTTGCATTCGTTGGTCGATACGTCAAAAACACAAGGAAGTTTTGACACTTCTCTCTCTGAGTACGGAAAAAAAGTAGCACAGCTGTGCCACCTGAAAAATAAATTGCCTTGTCTTCAACAATCTTAACGCTCCGTGTTCCTCTCCATGGTTGAATTTGTCGAACACTGAAGCAAAGAAATGACAAATTAAGTTGGGCAAACAACTTGACGTTTTGGTGTGACTCACAATTAACATCGTAAATTATGTTTAGACCACCCTTTATAAAATGTTTTTTTTTTGAGATTTCTTACTGATTGACGTTTAATTCCATACGTAAGAAATTTTGTACTAAAACTAGTTGACGTTTATTATAAAAGAAAATTCACCATCATTTATAATTGTGAACACAATGCGACGTCGGATTATGGGTAATATGTTTTTACCCGACTGTCAAGTCCTTGATTAATTTTTATCTTCCAGTCGGCTGGAATTCGACCTTTCAGATGTCGGTTAATTCGTCTTAAAAACCTAAGTGTACTTAGACAGGTGTTTGAAAACAAATCGCAGATTTTTGGCGCGATAAAGAAATACGGTAAAAACAAAACAAAAAAACACATAGAGAATGAATTAGTAATAAGCCATGTTCTGTAAATTGAATACTTATGAGCAGTGTTGCCAGTGAATTTTTCGAAAAAATACCTACACATGCTAAAAAAAATCCGATTTTTCCCTACACGTTGAAAAAATTTCCCCTTTTAATTAAAAATACAGGAAAAAACATTAGTTATAAAAAAATTAATTTGATTCGAATATGTATATTAAAGCTTTGACAATAAATAAGTACAAACAAAAAAATTTTTATCTGTTCTGTCCGATTATGCGGTTGACACAAAAAGTCAGGGTAGGTATTTCCTCGCAAAGAAATCTTTTTTTTTTATCTTTCCCTCTTCGTTTCGCGAAAAGAAGAGATTTGTTGTTTTTGTTTCGTTTCTATAAACGAAGGCGAGAAACTGCTGTGTTTTCTTTCGTTGATATTTGTGCTGAAATAAAAAACCATTCGTTTGGCTGAAAAAGAAGGAAACGAAATGGAGAGAAGAAGCAAACAAAATTGTTTCTTCTTTCGAAATCGAAGGAAAAAAATAGAGGGAAATAAAAGAAGGAAAAAACTTTGTTCATTGAAATTTGTTTTAATGAATGTCTATGTAATAAATTGATTTCGTTTTGGTAAATTATTAGGGAATTTTTCTTATTCTGTATTTACTAAACCAAGTCTTTGCTTTTAATTTTACTTCATAACAATATAATTTCAATAAAAAACAGAAAAAGAATTCTTTATTTTTTCCTTCCTTCCATTCGATATTTCGATTTCATTTTTCTTTTCTAATTTTATTCTCCTTCAGTTTGTTTCCTTCTATATCATTCCTCTTCGTTCTGCTAAACGAAGAGAAGCATTTGTGTTTGCTTCGGCAAACACAAAAGAAGGAAACAACAACAATATTTTCTTCTTTCTCGCGATAATGATAATCGAAAAGTTTTGTACAAAAAAACCTTCGCGAGAAAGAAAGAAAAAAGAAATTCATTTACCTACTCTGCAAAAAGTTGATTTATTTTTGTTCTTCATTCGGATTTTACAGTTAATATTGCAAAAGTTCATTGTTTTTTTATTGCTTGAGAAGATGAGAATATAAAATGAAGAAAAAGTGAAAAACAATTAATAGATAAAAATTGGAAATTAAGAACGACAAACAAAATCTTGTAAATTGAAAATTTGTTTTAAAAGCTTAGAGCACATTTTGGTCTTGCAAACACTTGTCCGATTATGCGATTGAACCACTGTTTGTACTTTAACTTAAATTCAATTAAATCGTTCAACATGGCATAATATCCCAGTAGTATAAGGAATAACCATTAGCATTAGTAACTAGCGAAAAGGGTGGTATTTTCACTCTGTACAGCAATAGCGCTAGGGATAGGGTATACCGCAGTGTACATATCTCTTTTTCCAGTCACTTATAGCTGTGACAATTGGTACCAACTATTCGTTAGCTTCTTCGCTAACCCTAAATAATGCGGAAACATATTTTTTTCTACGACAAATTGTTTATTTGTCACTAAGGCATTGATGTCCATTTTGGCAAACAATTGTTTAGAAGCCCCATTTCTTTGTTTTTTTTTTAAATATCATAGAAAAACATATACAAACATATTAGTGTCGCCAACCACAAACAACTCTGGAAATATATTTTTAAATGATTTTAGGGAAAAGAAAATGTTTGAACCGTTTTGGACAAGAAAATATCACAAAAACTACGTTTTTTCTGCATTTATTTCATAAATAATGCGATATGACTAAAAATCCCTACATATTGGAGATTATAAAAAATTTGTCCGATTTTCCCTGCGCTTCTATTTTAGTATCAAAAATACCTACATGTAGGAATTTTCCCCTACTTCTGGCAACACTGCTTATGAGTGAAATCGAAATTGAACAAATTTTCAAAACGATTCTGTTTGAAAAGCTTATTAAAAAAATTCATTTTTATACTTCATAATTTGAGTTCTTATCAGGACTACAGTGATTTTTAAAAAAATATTTAATTTAGAATTTCCTTCGATTTTAATTTCACTCGATTTCCAGGAACAATAAACTGCTTTATTTTAATTACGAATAATAAATTGGTTTAAATAGTTTTTCATAACTGGCTGGAACCTCTCATAAAAATAAAATAAAATATAGCCCTCGTATTTGTTTTCTATCTAAAACATTATTTTTAACAAGCACCATGTAGCAATCAGATCAGGCAACTTAACCGACCAAAAAAATTTGTTAAATGGTTTTGTTTTATTTGTCGCATGCTAATGACTAAAATTCCAAAATAAAACATACGAGACCAAACAATTTTTAATGAATGTATGTTATGGACAGCAGCACTGGGACCTACTGACTGATCAGTCAAATAACAACAAAAAAACATTAACGAAACATCTGTTCATATGTAGTAGTGACAATTAGTTTGTGTTTAAAATTATTCAAAAACACATACAAACAATTTAAGTGATGATGTTTTTACTTTATTTGCAAAAAAAAAAAAATAATAAAAAACTGTCTAAACGATATAGAAACCAGTATCTGACTGACAAAGCAACATCAACAATAACAACTAATAATTTAGATACAAAAAAAAAACACAGAGACAACCAATAGAATAAACGCAATCAACCGTTTAAACGCACAACAACAAAATATCAATAAAAATCTATACAACTGTATCTCATTGGACTGGTTGGTATTAACTGAAAAGTTTTGTCTCATAATAATTTTTGGCCTTTCAGAAGTTGTAGCAGATATTTTTCTATCTTTTTTTTTCTTCTTTAAAAGTTATTAAATACTAACTCTACTTTAGAGTCACTGTGCATTATCTGTATTTTAACATTAAGGAAGTTTAATTTTGTTAGTGGTCTGCTGCTGCTGGTCTTTCTGACTGCCTGCCCGTCCGTCTGGCGAACTTGTTGACTCGTTTGATGGTGTTTATTTGTTGTGTACATTTATTTGTCCATTTGGCTTAATTGTTGTTATATTCGCAGTCTTGATTAAAACAAATGCTGGCTGACTGGCTTGTTAGTTAAAATAACAGTAATAATAAAGTCCAAAGACTAAAATTTAAAAGCCCTCACATTAACTTAAGAGCGAAAGAGAAAAAAACTGCTTGAATCCCGTTTTATTTACTTGCCTAATGACACAAGATCATACAATTTATGGCACACTTCGCTAAAGTTCATTGATATCATTTAAACATGTTACAAAAGAACAGTGGGTACAAATGTGAAAAATTACTTTTGAAAATATCAAAGTAATTACTAATCGTATTGATTAGTAATTAGTAGGGTATTCAAATAATCGGGCTTTTGCTTTAATCGGTTAACCAATCGATTAATTAATCGAGGTTTTGGTTTATTCGGTTAATTTTGTTATTAATCGGTTTACCGATTAATAAAGTTTTTTTTTATAAATTATGTAATTTTAATAACTAAAAATAAAAAATTATTTATTATTTGGAGTTTATTAGTAAAAAATACAATTGCATAACAATTCTTGAACTAAAACGAGCATAAATAATTCATAAATATGTTAAACATATTTTTAATTTATATGTACATATTATGTATATTTTAAAAAATAAACTGTGTGATAATTTTATTAGAAATTCAATAGATTTCAGGTAACTCTGTTGTTATGTTACTATTGCGAGTTTCTTCTGTTGTCATGTCATCATCTATCTCACTCATCCTGATAAAGTTCAGCACCGAACATTCTGCAAAAAAATTAATATCCAATTTCCTTAATTTCTGTTTTTGTTCTTTATTTTAAGAATGAATTGCTAGAAAAAAATATATTGTATGAAAAAATATTTCTAAGCACAACTTTTTTGGTGCACTTTGGTAACTTTTTTGGTGAACTTTGGTACAGATAACATTGTAAAATTCTACATACTCGCATTGTAGAATGCATTAAAAAAAGTGAGTGGTTTTGCAACTGAAGTTTTGGAACTCACCCAAAATTAAAAACCCAACAAATATGGTTTAATACTACAAAAAATTAAAAATTTTGTTACATCGATTAATCGGGTAATCGACTGAAATTAACCGGTTTAATCGTTAATCGAAAAAAACCAATTTTAAATTAACCGATCAGTTAATCGGGTAGTAATTAATCGGTTAATCGGTTAACCGATTAACAATTAACCGAATGAATACCCTAGTAATTATATTATCAGTCATGTTCTGGAAATCGAATTCGAGTGAAATTGAAATCGCACAAATTTTTAAAACGATCATGTTTTAAAGGTTCATAAAAATATTGAGTTTGATATACGTCATACCTTGACGTATATAAATATCACATAATAGAACACTTTGTGAATTGCCAAATAGATTTTAATAAATTTCGAATCACATAGTATTTAAGAGAGGATTAAAATCTTCATATTAAAATTTTAGATTCTAAAATCAAGTTCATTAACTGAGTTTACACTATGAAAGTTTTCCTTCAGAAAGTCTGAGTTCATTGTTCAGAGGGGAAGATAACATGCTTTTCTTCTCTACTCTCTCACTTATAAACTCAGACGTTCTAAAGGAAAACTTTTATTGTATGAACCCAGACTAAGCATGATACAATAGCTTTAAAATTTGTTGTTAAAAAAATTGTCAACTGTAAAATGTGTATACCCTACACAACTAGTTGTGAAGAGGGTAGGCTTGCCAGATCGAAATTGGCAAAAAGCTTGACATTAGAAAGAAAAAGCTTAATTTTTCTTGACAATTATATTTTTTCTTGATTCTTGACACATATTGAAAAAGTTTGACAATCAAGTCCGTCTGGCAACCCTAGAAGAGGGTATACTAAGTTTGTCATTCTTTTCTATTCATTATATTCAGCTTAGACCCCATAAAGTATATATATCCTGGGTCCTTAAGTAATTTTAAGTCGATTTGGATTTTAGTCCGTTTGCCTGTCCGTCTGATCGTCTGTTGAAAACGCTTTCGAAAAACTCACAGGAAAAGAACAATATTGCTGTCAAATTGTAGCTTGTTAAAAACAATTTTGACTAGTCATAGTTTTGTATGATTAGAAATCATACTGCAAGATTTCAGGAAGATCGGCTTATAATTTAACTAGGCCCCATACAATCCTTATTCTCGGAAAAACGTTTATGCCCGTAATTTCTACAAAAATAAAGCTGGTCGTGTTCGTACTTAACAGTTAAACTTACCTATTTCAACTAACGTCTGGCCAACGTGTTTTAACTTTCAGTTTTCTTTTAAAATATGGCAGCTTTTACACCATAGATTTCTATACACAGCTTGATTTCTTTTTCTAGAAATTACGGGCATTAGTACACATAAAACCCTAACGAATAAGGCTGTTGTTATAAAATTCGGTCTGTTACAGTTGTATGACACTAGAAATCACACTTTCAACTTTCGTGAAGGTCGGACCATATAATAGGAAAAAATGGGAAAAGGGAAAACAATTTATGAAGGAATATCTATATAATAAATTAAGCCATATTTAATAAAAAATTCTTTCCGTGTGTATCTCAAAATTCGATATAAAAGATTGACAGCCGGAATAACTTTCTCGAATGCTTATACATATCTACCTTATAAATGTGCCTTGGGTAAATATGAAAATTTAAAAAAATACACCAACATTTTATTTATAAAAATTTAGGGTATTCCACTTTTGTTGACGTAACGTGTGATTATTTTTTTTATTTCGGCTAAAGGTCTTAGAATTTCAAAATAAAATAAAACAACCTTTTATTTTATTTTAATATGTAATTTATTTTCTCCGCTATTTTGGTTAACTCTGTTAACCATTTTCAAGGAATTTAGTTTAAAAATTTTAAAAAGAAGGAACACATTTATTAGTTAAAGATATTATATTTACTTTTGTTGCACTGTATTTTTTCCCAACACATGATAAGATGATGGTACAAATTTATGCTACATGCAACAACAATTTTAAGCAACAGCATATATACCCTCAAGGTAGTTACTATAATAAATACTTAAATAAAAATGTATTACTTTATTTCATTTCTTTTTTTTTAAGTCTTCAGAAAAATTTCAATGTTGGCCATTTTACAGATGACTTAGACAAGCTGCTGCAATTGCAACTGCAACAAACTATCATCATCATCTGTGGTAGAAATTGTGGTTTAAGTAAAAAAAGCAGCAAAAACATAAGGACTGACAGAAAACAAACATACCAACAGCCAGGCGGAAAGACAGACAGACAGACGGACAAATGTAAAAGCAACTATATTAATCGCTTTAAATATACAATTTTTTTTTCTTTCCAATTCAACAAACCGATCCTATCCAATCCCACCAAACCTGAGACAACTTTGCCAACTGATTATCAACATTGTTTGTCTACATACAGTTGCATTGATCACCGCCTGCCTGGTTCTTGTCTACAATCTATTGAGGCATAAATTAAAGTCAAACAAACGAGGGCGTACATTTTCCACAAAGACCGGCCAGCTAAAGCAAAATTTAAGAACAAAGCAAAAATATTGATTTAAAAACAAGTTTAAAGTCTCTAGTTCCCAAGCTACCAAGATTTACTAGTAAAATATATCGTACAATACATTAGATTAGTGTTTATAATTACTAGAGGGAAAAAATTAATAAATAAATGGACACAGAATATGTTGTCACCCGTGTTGCGATAAAATAATCATCTCAACCACTTTTGTGTAGAATGAATGGAAAAAAATCAGTAAATAAAGAAAAGGAATAGAACTGAAACGGAGACTCAGAAATGTTAATGAATCATGTCAAACATGTAAGAGATGGTACAAGCAAATATTTTAAAAGACTACGAAGATATAAGTTTGTAAAATATGTGTGACATTAAGCAAGTGTTGTATTTAACACTTACAAAAATTTATTGCTATCCTGTTGAGATTATGCCAGGACTAAGATATTTTAGAGTTAAGCTAAAGTGGTTTTTAAGTATCACAAAACCTCATATTTTAGTTTCAGCTTCTAGCAATTTCTGTAGAACTAGTTGTTCTTAGTAAATTTTACTAGCCACATTAACAGAAAGTGGTTCACGAATTGATATAGGATATTGCAGGGAGTAGTGATTAATGCAAGAAAGTAATTCATAGAGATAGGTGCTTAAAAAGGTTCTAAGGAATTATTTAATTTCGTTATTAGTTACTTAATCTCCTAAATAGAACTATTAGGAATTATTGTTGAGCCACAATTGCTTATCACAGCATGACATAATATCAATATAACTATACAAAAACAACAAACATTTTGTTTTGTAATTGAATCTATATTGTCAAAAACAACTTCATATTAAATAAAGCAAACTGTGAGTTAAAACCTCGCAACATGCACATTTTATTTTTCTTGGCTCATACATCTACATATGCATTTCTAAAACTGAAAATGCTTTTGATTGTGTGTTTTTTAATCTCCAAAGATACCTAAACTACTGAACTGATTTTCACAGTAATTTCCTTAACATAGGCTTCAAATATTTGTAAATTTTCAAGTGGGCGTGGCACCACTCATACTCCACAAGAAATCACACCAACAAATGGTGCAAAAACCCACCATAAGATGGCATCACAAAAAACAGTCAGTAATATATAACACGCCAATACTTATGCGCAGATGGCAGCATTAAAAGAAACGCACGAATAAACATTTGGCCAACATAATCAATCAGCGTTGCCGTTATGCGACTAAAGTCGCATTTTGACCCTTTTCTGGCTGCCTTGCCACTTTCTTTGCCCCTTTGGTATCATTTTGTATTTTTGTGTGCCCCTTTTTGAACAAATTTTTTTTGCTACATTGGCAATCAATATAAAAACTGCATTCGCTGAGCAGATTTGTTCTAAATTAAAAAAATTTTTTATAAATAGTCTGACTAAAAGTAGATACCTCTC
Source organism: Pollenia griseotomentosa (assembly GCA_963931875.1). Lineage (NCBI taxonomy): Eukaryota > Metazoa > Arthropoda > Insecta > Diptera > Polleniidae > Pollenia > Pollenia griseotomentosa. The sequence continues at coordinate 38,515,936 of OZ007563.1, read as the reverse complement.
AGTCCATGTTATCTTTTTTAGCAATCGATATATCGGTTTTACAATTTATTTGACCAAACCAAACAAGAATGTTAAAAGAACATAGATGAAGTCTAAATAGCTTAGATGAGATGTGGCAAATACACTGTGTGTAATTTTTTAAGTCATGGAAAAATAACCGTATACGTACACCACTACGTAATAAAAGACCAAAAAAAAAACTCATGCACTTTTTTATGGGCCCCCAAAGATATGGGGCCTCGGTGTCATTTTTGCAAAAGAGTGATCATTTCATCAGGCGCATAACTTGCAAACCGTTCGGAACTGTGATTTACCCTCTGAGACAAAGATGTAGCTCTTGCCATAAAGGACAAAAATTGTGAACATATAAAATCCAAAAAACTTCATCTTCAAGATCAAAATCGCATAAAACTTTAAAAAATTCGATTTTTTACCTTTTTCCCACTGTTCAGGTCCATAGGTAGCAAACCGTTAAAAATTCAAGGAAACAATAAACTACAAAAATGTACCTAAGAGCATATGAACATCCTAGGAAGGATTCCTTACACCGGTTAGGTAGCCGCAAAAGTGAAAAATTTCAGACATAGAAATTAAAAAATTTTCGGGAAATTTTTCACATTTGTGGCTACCTAACCGGGCGCCTGGCCATACAGCGCCTTTAATAAAAAGTCAACATAGAAATTCTGTTTGGAGTCTTAATATTAAGCTTAAAACGTTTCACTTGACTAGGGCAGCAGGGATTTCAACTGGTCCTTGCTTGATGGACTTTTTCAAAAACTAGGAGATCCCAGAGGTTATTTGTTTACAAAACGTATGGAGAAATATTTATCAAAATTAACGTAACCACTAGTTTTAGACAATATATATTGTTCTGATATGAAGATTTTTTATTTTACAATTATAAATAAAACAAACATATAAAATTTTTGGTTCACTGTCACAAACTCCCTCAAAATTTGTTACAGATTGCACGGACCCCTATATAAAACAATTGTACTGGAGGGTACGATTAAAATCCAACAAGGCTCTTGTTTTACATTCGTTCCCGGGAACGAGAAACTTTTCGCTCTCTCATTCTCTATTTTTTTATTTTTTTAAATTTATTCTATTGCTGATAATCAGTTTTGTTGGGTTTATTTGTTTCATAATTAAAATAAAACGATCGTAATGTAAACGAAATGAGTGCATTTTAAAAGACATTGGGGCTCATAATAAATCACGAGGATTTAAGAATCCAAAATAAGTTTAAACAATAAATAGAAAGGCCTTAACTGACATAATTACATGAGAAGCTTAAAACATAATAGAAACTTTACACTCACAATATTCTGTACGTAAAATTAACTGAAATTGTAATATAAAATAAATGAAAGTTCAATTAAAAACCGGTCTACCTATTTTTCATTTATTTTTAACAAAAAGTTCATTTAATTTTTACTGTCAAAAATTCAACACCATATTCCGTAAAATCAAATAAATATTCAGTTATTTTGTAAAATTTTACTGTCAAAAATTCAACACCATATTCAGTAAAAACGATTAAATATTCAGTTATTTATTAAAATTTTACTGTCAAAAAATTGACCCCATATTCAGTAAAAACAATTAAATATTCAGTTATTTTATTAAATTTTCGTTTACTCCACAAAAGAGCCGAATTTCTAAAAAATACCAGACAGACACCTGTCCGCTTGTTTTTCTTATAAGCGAGAGAGGGAGAATATTTTTATTTACTTACCCAGTTACACACGTTTGTTTTACTTTTGTTGTACTGACCACGTTGTTTACAGAAGAACTCTAAATTATAAGACACCAGCAGCATGACCGATATGGCTTCGCAATTATTTTACTTTTAAAATTTGATGTATTTAACTAAATTATTTTAACAAATAGAAAATGGGAATTGCTTACACAAAACTAGCAATTCATTTTTTATAGATAAGTAAAAATTAATTTTTGGTAGTAAAATTATATAAAATAACTGAATATTTAATTGTTTTTACTGAATATGGTGTTGAATTTTTGACAGTAAAATTTTATAAAATAACTGCATATTTATTTGTTTTATATGTAGTTAATTTTTTGACAATTAATTTATATAAGATAACTGAATATTGATTTGTTTTTACGGAATTCGCGGTTGAATTTTTGACAGTAAAAATTAAATGAACTTTTCGTTACTTTAAATTACATTTTTATTTACTTTAACATAAAGAAGAATTTAACTCAATCAACGGACAATATTAACTGCAACTGAAAATCCGTATTAATATGCACTTAGTTTTTTGAATAACTGTTAGAATCAGTTAAAAATAAATTTGCTTGGAATTTTAAATGTTTATTTATTTAAAAATGACTGAACGGAATATTTCTTAAATGAACTACAGTCCGTTACTGTAATAATATTGTGAGTGTAGGTTTAAAAATGTAAAATTGCTTTTTAAACCGTTATTTTTGATACTTTTGCATTTAATTTTTTCGACAAGATGTATTTATGTGAAAATGCATTGGAATCACCAAAAAATAAATTTCGAAAAAATCGTTTTTTTTTTTTTTTTTTTTTAAATTTTTATTTTTGCAATCTATTTACAAATAAATATTAAGCAAAACTTATAGCTAATACAATAATTTCACAGAGTGTTAGGTTCCTACGAATCTAACTGCTTTATACAATACAATGCTTAAAAAAAAAATTATTAACACTAAGTTTTACAACTGAAAGTTATATTTAAAATGGGAGATCTAGAATGTGTAATCTTTTTAAACGTCTTATTTCATAACTATCATCTAACAATGGGATCGCAAGTAAATTTTGGTGGTTGCTTAGTCTTTGTTGGTATTTTCTACTGTAATTTTTAACTATGCCTCGGTAGGCTAGCTGGTAGCGAGCTAGTCTATTAGCGCCGAGGTTGCGGGTTCGATTCCCGCCAGAGACTCTGATTTCTTTCCTGCAGACAAGCATAGAGCTTCGCGGGATAAGCTTAGAAAATTAAAAAAAAAAAAAAATTTCTTCAGTAATAAAGCGTACATCAACATCACGGTGAATAGCGTTGTTTCTCACAAACCAGGGTGCGTTCGTTAAAAGTCTGAGGGTTTTAGACTGATATTTTTGAATTATATCAATATTCGAGTAGGATGCAGTTCCCCATAATTGTATTCCGTAAGTCCATACTGGCTTTAGAACTGTTTTATAAAGCAAAACCTTGTTGTTAAGACTTAATTCGGACCTAGGACCACGAGGCCAATACATCTTCCTTGTTTTGATTTCAAGTTGTTTCCTTTTCAGTTTTATATGGTCTTTCCAAGTCAAGCGTCTGTCTATTATAAGTCCTAAATATTTTGCGTGATCAGACTTCGGTATAACAGCTCCGTCAAGGTAAACGGGGTGACAGTCCCCTTTTTTTAGTGCGAATGTGACGTGATTAGATTTTTCCGCATTCACTTTTATATTCCAATTTTTCAACCAATTGCATGTTAAGTTAAGTTGTGTTTGCACCATATCTGCTGCTAAAGCGGTAGATTTGCTGGTAGCTAATATTGCAGTGTCATCAGCATACGTAGCAATCAAAACGTTTTCATTTGTCGGCATATCTGCGGTAAATTATGTATACAGTAAGGGGCCTAGTACGCTTCCTTGAGGCACGCCTGCTTTTATGTAGCCGATTTCCGAGTTTTCCCCATTGATACTAACAAAAAAGCTGCGATCAGTTAAATATGATCTGAGTAAAAGATAATATGGAGCTTGCAGAAGTTTTTTTAGCTTAAATAAAAGGCCATTGTGCCACACTCTATCAAAGGCTTGTTTAACGTCCAGAAAAACTGAAGAACAGTACTCCTTTTTTTTCTAGAGAATCTCTAATTTTTTTAACTCTTCTGTGGCACTGCTCAGGAGTTCCATGTTTGTGTCGAAACCCAAATTGGTGATCCGGTATGATTTGGAGAGACTCTAGGACCGGTAGTAGCCTTTTTTGAAAAAGCTTTTCAAATAATTTAGATAATATAGGTAGCAAACTGATAGGCAGGTATGATTTAATAAAAAATCGAGTTATGGCGTTTCTACATGAAAACAACGATATCGAAATCCCAGTTGCTTCATTATGTAAATTTAAATTGAGCCAAGTTAGGCTATAACTTGCTTCAGCCTAAACTTTTTTACCAACAACTTTTTTTCGATATTGATAAACTAACAAATAAAACTATTTAATGTTAAAAAAGTAAATTTAAATGAAAGACTTTGCAAAGAAATTACGGAAAAAATAATTGCACAGAAAATTTTTTCAAACAGAAAGCGCAAACAATAAATCATAAACAGGCACAACTCAAAATTTATCAAAATGGTTTTGTTTTTTATAAACCTGATCAAAAACTAAATCTATAACGACCTCGAAAATTTCGTTTGCGTCACTGTCTTCTTAAACTTTTCTTCTTTAATATTTCTTAAACTCAATTTGATTAAAAAACCGCAATCATGTTTTTCAAGCCAGTTTTCTGCTTCTCCAAATCTTTGTTAAATTTGAGTTTGTCCTCTTTATGATTTAGTGAGCGATATGCACTTAAACTCTTGTCAAAAATTAACAAAAAGCATCTCAAATGCATTTAAAAAACAAAACAAAAATCAAAAAACTTTGATTTCGTACGGAAAGTGGGATTAGTTTCGCACTTTGCTAAAGCAAATGACAGATTCATAAAACTTAACAAAAAGTTTCCTTAAGTTCAATATGGCCTAACACATATGATTGACATGTATTCGCACAGTTGCTTAAGCCAGGTTATGAACATTATTTTAATTCCTAGCTGGGCTAACATTTATTTATCGATAAACTTGGGTTTTTTTTTCAGTGTAAAAAAAGCTTATAATAAATTACCGGTTATTTAGCTGTCAGTTAAAATGCAGAAACGAAAGAAGTATTGCAAAGCTTACTTTAAAAACGCACTGCTGGCTTAAGTAAGTAAAATATCCATATGCACATACATACATATATTAAAGTAATTTAGATCAAGTTCGTAAACTCAACAACTTGACCACAAAAGGATATTGCAACGCAAAAAAAAAGTACTTAATACTTCAATATCTCAATAAATTAACAATATTTCAATAAAGAAGCACTCAACTAAGTAGTTGTTACAATATTTAAGTACCGTCTAATCATAAGCATAATGAATTGATAAAGTCTGAAGAATGCTAGAGAGCTACAACTCTCCTCCATCTCTATAATTCTCTTTCATTCGTATTACGATAACTTAAACATGTGTATGAGAATGAAGGCAGTTGAATAGCGATCAATATTTATTGACAAGATCATTAGTATTCAAATCATGTGCGAAAATTATCATACGAAAATTAAAAAACAATTCAAACAAGCCATGTTCGAACAACAAATCAAACATAATGGTCGGTCGGGTCGGCTAGTTGGTCAGATTGTCGTTTGGTCGGTTGTTCGGTTTGGTTTACATGTTTTGCAAATGGGCAATGAGGTGAACATTTTTGATTGTAATAGCAGTGGTGATTGGAAAAATAGCAATGAAAAAAGTTTTGAAGTTAGTTTTAAAAAGTACAATCTAAATCGGGATTTCCGAAAATAGTTAGACTACTATTAAAAAAAAAAACAAAAAACCTAAGAACTATTGCTGGAATTAAAAGATGGTTAATTTACTTTATTTTAAATAAAGACAGTCAACTTTGACGACCAAGTCTTAACCAAATTATTTTAACCTACTTTCTTGTATATCGAGTCATTACCGCAAAAAAGCTTAATCGACAAAAACAACATTTTACAGGAGAAGATTTTTTTTATTTTATTTAAAAAATTGTTTGCGAAGGTTGTCGCTTAAGATAAAATTGTTTTTTCTAAAAATCTTAACGGAACCTTATGTGACCATGACATTTCAGGGGATGATGTAAGTGTTTCCAAAAAAGTAATTTATTAAAAATACGAAAATTGAAAATGATGTCGCCTAAGGCGAATCCACACCAAGTGGCCTTAGCTTACTACGTAAGCAACAGCTGATAACTAACCATGTATCAAAATGGTATACTGTTATGGTAGTTATGAGGCATGTATCATAAATCTATATATATAAAAATGAAAAATGTTTGTATGTGTGTTTGTTTGTTTGTTTGTTTGTTGGCTTATAGACTCCTAAACTACTGAACCGATTTTCCTGAAATTTTTACAGATACATCACGTGAGCCCTTAAAATAAAATAGGCTACTTATTTTTTCGATAGGGGCAGGGAAATTGGTATCCCCCATAGGATGCCAATATTAATTATCGCATATATTAAGATCCGCTGCACGCATTATGCAGAACTTTTGGTAGTAAGATCTTCTGAGCCCCAAAATTAAAATAAAATAGCAGCGGGGGAAGTGGAATCCCCCATAGGACGCCAATGTTTAACATCGCATATCTAAAGAACTGTAATAGTGAGAATGTTCAAACTTTCTAGAAGTCACTCTTATGGTATACAACACTTTTGAAAATAACAATAAAGCGGGTAGGCGCAGGGGGGGAAATACCTCCCATAGGATGCATATATTAAATATCGCTCAACTGAAGAATTATTAAAGGGAGAGTCTTCAAAAGTGGTTAAAGCTATTATTATAGTAAACTATAAATTTCAATATACAAATGGGCGGGGTAGACGGGGGAGGAGCAGTACCCCTCATATATAGAAATATTAATAAGAGCCACTGCACGCATTTTGTTGAACTTTTGGTAGTAGGATCTTCAGAGCCCCAAAATTGAAATAAAATAGCAGCGGGGGAAGTGGTACCCACCATAGGACGCCAATGGTTAATATCGCATATCTTAAGAACTTTTATAGTGAGAATGTTCAAACTTTGCAGAAGTCTCTCTTATGGTATACAACACTTTTGAAAATAAAAATAAAGCGGGAAGGCGCAGGGGGGAAATACCTTCCATAGGATGCATAAATTAAATATCACTCAACAGAAGAACTATTAAAGGGAGAGTCTTCAAACATGGTTACAGCTACTACTATGGTAAACTATAAATTTCAATATAAAAATGGGCGGGGTAGACAGAGGAGGAGCAGTACCCCTCATAGATAGCAATATTAATAAGAGCCGCTGCAAGCAATTTGTTGAACTTTTGGTAGTAGGATGTTCTGAGCCCCAAAATTTAAACACAATAGCAGCGGGGGAAGTGTTACCCCCCATAGGACGCCAATGTTTAATATCGGATATCTTAAAAACTATTAAAGTTAGAATGTTCAAACTTTGTAGAAGTCACACTTATGGTATACTACACTTTTGAAAATAAAAATAAAGCGGGAAGGCGCAGGGGGGAAATACCTTCCATAGGATGCATATATTAAATATCTCTCAACTCAAGAACTATTAAAGGGAGAGTCTTCAAACGTGGTTAAAGCTACTATTATGGCAAACTTTAAATTTCAATATAGAAATGGACAGAGGAGGAGCAGTACCCCCCATAGATAGAAATATAATTTAGAGGCGCTGCACTCTTTTTATTAAACTTTTTGTAGTATGATCTTCTGAGCCCCAAAATTGAAATAAAATAGCAGCGGGGAAATGTTACCCCCCATTGGACGCCAATGTTTAATATCACATATCTTAAGAACTGTTATAGTAAGAATGTTCAAACTTAGTAGAAGTCACTCCTATGGTATACTACACTTTTGAAAATAAAAATAAAGCGTGAAGGCGCAGGGGGGAAAACCTTCCATAGGATGCATATATTAAATATCTCTCAACTGAAGAAGTGGTTTAAGCAGTGTAGCGAAGCGCACCGGGTTAAGCTAGTGCTATATAAATTCTTATAAAGTTTCAAAACACACAATATAATATTGAACATAATGAAGTGTATACAGTATTGTATTATTTTGACACAGCGTTTAAGTATTTAACAGTGTTGTAACGGTTTTCAACATAAGAATGAAATCGCCTTGATGTCACTTAAGCTTATTCTGCGGTAATGACTCGATATGGTGTTTTTTTTTTAGAGTCATAGAGCTTTTTTAAAAATTAAATACAACAAATTCAATACAAATACAATACAAATTTTGTTTATATTAGCTCACAAATTCCATGGCATTTTATTTTTAAAAATAATTTCTGGCTTATGGCCTCCGCGACTGCGCCTTATGAATACCATCCTGGCAGTCAAATTTTGCACTTTGGCATGTTGTGCCTTCTTGTTGGCACACTTCAGTATTATGACAGTTCTATACGTCTTAAAAAATACCCTTTCTTTATATAAACATACATTGGGCATTTCCATGTCATCGTACGTGACATTTGTACGCCTTCAGAGAGATAGAAATTTTGCCAAAATAGTATTAACCGAAAATTTATTTTTATTTTTATGTTTAATTAAGAGGGTACTGTATATAAAAAAAACGTTGTTGTCCAAAATATCGAGCAAAGTAAGTGCATATCGTACGTGACATCAAACGGAATTGATTTTGGGGTGAATGTAAAAAATATGAAAATCTGCGAATTGTAAGAGGTTTTTCTTCTTTTTTTAATTTTTTACATTAAACCACATATAATCCGTAATTGGGAAAAAAATGTTTTCATTGGATGGTTTTATAATGAACAAACTGTAATATCGTTCGTGATATACGTGACAGATTTTTCTCTTATAGTATTTACAAGGCATGAAATATTTTTTTTGTAAATAAAGAGTTGTTAAATTTCAAGGGCCGATGTTGATTTTGAATAAAACACAAACTATTTAGGAAATTATTGTAATTTTATTTTATTATGATATATTGGTATTACTCAATTATGTATGGAACAAAATATCGGCCAAATGGGCGCCGCGACCACGGCGGCACACCTCCATCCGATGGTCCAAATTTTCGATGACCCTGAGGCATAATGGAGGTTCTATGCCGTTAATGTGCCGAATTATCTCATCCTTTAGCTCTTGAATTGTTGCTGGCTTATCGACGTACACCTTTTCTTTCAAATAACCCCAAAGAAAAAATTCCAACGGTGTCAAATCACATGATCTTGGCGGCCAATTGACATCGCCATTACGTGAGATAACACGGCCATTGAATTTGTTGCGCAAAAGAGCCATTGTTTCGTTAGCTGTGTGGCAAGTGGCACCGTCCTGCTGAAATCACATATCGTCCACATCCATATCTTCCAATTCGGGCCATAAAAAGTTCGTTATCATCTCACGATAGCGAACACCATTCACAGTAACTGCCTGACCGGCCTCATTTTGGAAAAAATACGGCCCGATGATGCCGCCAGCCCATAAACCGCACCAAACAGTCACTCTTTGTGGGTGCATTGGTTTTTCGACAATGTGCCTCATCACAAATCACGAAGTGCAGGATATGCATTTTGATTTGAACGCCCATTTTCATAATAAGTCTGGATAACTTTAACACGTTGTTGGATTGTGTATCTCTCCATGGTTCAAATTGAGTAAGTCTGAAATAGAGAAATGTCAAATAAAATTCGGAAAAAAACTTGGCGTTTAGGTGTGGTTCACATTCAACATCGGCCCTTACAATTTAACCACCCTTTATATGTAAATAAAACAAACAAGTAAGAAAGTATAGCGGTCAAGCCCGAACCTATATTACCCTACACTATAATATTTAAAATAAATTTTTTGAGAGTGTCAATCAAGATCGCCAGAACAGAATTATGTTATGAGGTAAAGAATTATATAAAAGTAATTTGTGCCGAATATTATTTCGTTATCTCCATCTATATGAGATTTCTTTGCCCCTAGCCGATTTAAGGAAGCGGGCTTATATGGGACCTATGGCTAATTTTTGGACCTAAATGTAAATACCAACATTTAAAAGGAAGTTATGGCATTAAAAGCTGTTTTTGGGAATAGCACTTTTATGGGTGCTATGGTCAAATATGGACCGATTCCAAAAAAAATTTGTAAGATGATTTTGATTGTAATAAAATAAGGTTTGGCCAAATTTAAACTAAATATAAACATAATAAGATGATGCATTAAGTTGCATTTTAGTACTTACAATATCGTACGTGACGAGCTTTAAAATCTTATAAAATTTAGATTATACCAATTTAAAAAAAAATTCCGATCCATATTTTTTTGCAGCAAATATCTTGCTTTGAACTAAGACTGGATAAATAGAAATGACAAAGACAAATGTTGTTTTTGCACCACGTACGTGACGTTAGAATAACGTTCAAGACAAACCAAAAAATATACCGCTAATCCAAGGTATATTTATAGCAGGTAGTCTCGGAAAGCCAGCTGTTTATTTTTTATTTGCTTGTTTTGAGGTACGAACTGTCAAATGTTGTATAGTTAACATGTAAACAAGTTTTTTGTCTCTATCTTTTGTCTTTTTTGTCTCTTATCAACCCCTTTGCCTTTTGACAGTTCGTACCACATAACAACAATAAAAAGCCCTGTTGTTTGTTTTATTGTACAATTGTTGTAATCTCGCGGCTACCTGTTATAAATATACCTTGCGCTAATCGAACTATATATTTGGTCTTTCCTCATGGATCTTGTTCATTGTTGTTGTAACATTCATTTTAAAGCATAATTCCAGGGTTGCCAGTATCTGTATTTAATCGGAAGAAAATTGAAAATTGTTAATTGCAGTTACTAAAAATGAATCAAAGAGAAAGTTAGTTTTAACTTTTATTTTGTGCTTTTCAAACATTGTAATAACCCTAGAGGGAAGTGGACTCACACCAAAGTAGTCCCGTGGTAGGTCCTTGGTGGTAGGGACCGGTTCTACTTCTAACACTTTATATGAATAGGACCTAACACTTTCACATGACACAAATTTCCCGCAGAGAAGCTATAAGTACGTCTGCATAGTAAAATTTGGGTGTTTTATTTCTTTTTACCATACATATTTGAAAAAAAGTTTCAAGCGTTTTAATTTTTTGAGTTGTGGTTGACATTCTCATGGAAATGACCATATGCCAAAATTTAGATACTTGATCCCAAAAACATAAATTTTTTTTAAATGTATATAGTTGGTCACTTATGCAAGATTCTATTCTATTTATAAAATGCGTATAAGCTTAATTATGTCTCGTATTGCGAAGAGATTAGATCAATACCAGTACGTTCTAGAGGAACATTTCATAAAATATTCAAGGTCGCGAGTGAAATTTTTCAATATTAAGGCCGGAATTCTAGACCATGGCTGTACAGATTAGGTTCGACCTTACCCTTTGCTTAAGAGCAGTAACTATCTAATCTCCAGGTAAAAATGGGCCCGTTGCATGACAAAATAAGCCCGACTATTACTTATGCATTGCAAATACATTCTAAAATTATTTTAAAATTTTTGACGAAAAGTTCTAAATAATCTCATTGTCAACCTCAAAAGAGTTTCTACTTTTTGGGAATTGTATAATAATATAATCTCTCTCAATTAAAAGAAATTTTGAACTCCCCTCCAAATTTCTCTCCTTTACTGTATTTAATCATAATTTTCCATTAAAGTTATCTACACACTCTAAAACAACAAATTGACAACATGCCGATACTTTTTTTCAAGCAAAACGCTTTGATTGATTTGCATTCGATGGCGGCTGAAAAAATATGAAATGCGACAGCGTTTTGTAAGATGAAGATTCAGTATCGACTAGAAGAATTTATTTATGATTGAACATCAATTTGTAATAATTATGACACACCTTAATTTTGCTGCTACACATGATGATTTTTATCGCTGTTATTGTGGTTTTTAAAAAGAAAAGCGTCTACAAAGAAATAACCAAAAGAAAAAAAAATAATGGCACAAGTTGTCACAGTGACAGAGTCTCAGACACCGTGACGAAGTCAAGAAAAACCTACACACACTTCAAACGCAATTTATGACAAATTGTTATCGATCAGCAAATATTTATGTGAAATGTTTAAAACAATTTGAACATCATTATCATCATCTACAATATCATTTCGATCGTTTGGCGAGCAGCATAATTGCAACAGACAATTTGACATTGTGACGCGTTGCTATCAAAGATTGAGTGACAATAGTTTGTGTCTGGAACATGGATATCGTAATAGATATTCGTTACTAGAGATGAATAGATTGGTTTTGATAGAGTTTGAGAGGGTGTGTATTGTCGATTGTCTTAAATTAAAAATTGAAAACAAATTTTTTTTTTATTAATAGTGCAGGCGTTGAGATATAGACAAATACAAACACAAGTTTTTAAAAATATAAAAATTCAATTTTTATTTTAAGCTGAATCAGCATGAAGTGCAAATGATCGATGATCTAAGATCAACTGTCAGTTTAAAATGCATGCAAACATATATACAAACAAAAAAGGCAAGTACTTGTGTAGACATTAAAAAAATGTTGAAAAAATCTCAGTGATGGAAAAATTAAAGACGCCTTAAGAGGCACGTACTAGTTTATGGTGACACCAACTAATTGATACTCTACTTCATCGATTGATTGAACTGAACTAAATATTTTTACCATTTTTTATTTTTTTTGGGATGTAAATATACGCCCATGTTCTGTAAATAGAAATAAAGTGAATTTAAAATGGAACAAATTTTTAAAACGATCCCGTTTAAAAAATTTGTTAAAACTGTTCCATTTTATATACTTTGAGTATTATTTACCTTTATATGAACCACTCTTAAAATTAGGAAAAACTAAAGTCAATTTGTAAAAAACTGGAATCAAAATCTCGTTTGATTTCAATTCCAATTCGTTTCGATTTCTAGAACATACCTGATAGTTATGGTTATTAGACAAGTTTTCAGTTTGGATCTATGTCATCTTACTTTTAGCAGAAACTGTAACTAATTCGTTAGTGTTAACCAGTTTTTGGGTTACTAAAAACTGACTCTAACTTAAACTCCGACTTCTTTTCTTGTAATACAATTTGGAATCGCTGGCTTTTTTATAGTACCAAGAAACTACGTGCATTTTATATAAATTTTACTAGACGTTTAATAACTTGTGTTGGTGAAAACAGCACATATTTTTCGCCATATTTGAGAGGTTATAACTGTGCGAATTGATCTTTATTCAAAATCCCTGATATAGCGTCGGAAAGTCCTACCGACTACCTTTAAAATAAATGACTAACCTTTGTATTATCTTCTTCCTTCTTTGAGGTTTTCGCAAACTTTTTTTAAATTTTAATTTTTTGTAATTTTAATTGTATTTTTGTATTTTCTTTAAGATTTATTGTAAAAACACAACTGGGACGAACGACAAAGTTCGCACAGCACGACGAATTCGTCAGCAAGAATCCGTTGCGTAAATTGGTCAAACAAAACCAGAGCAGAAGCTACCAATTTTTTCCCAGATCTATGCCTCTCTCTAGTCATTTTTGTAGTCCTTTGACGCCAGAAATAGTACCAATTTGTATTAAAATTTCCTTGTAAATTAATTTTTGTTTATGTACATACCGTTAGCTTAAATGCAAAAGAGCGTAACTAGCTAATAAATAATTTTAGAAGACAAGCAATAAACTTTGTAAAATGAGAATAATAAACATGACAGAGAAACATGCATTGATAATTCGTCCATGGAACTCTTTAAACAATTTTCGAAGAAAACCACTTTATTAGATTTTGTTAGAAACAAAATGTGTAATTACGTCGTTTTATATTTATCAAATAAACACACTTGTAGTTACGTCCCTTTTTTTTTTTTTTTGGTTTAGAAAAGCGTCATTTCTGATCGCAGAAGTGTAACATTTTGTCAAGACATTAATGGCATTCATAATAATCAATCAAAGACTTCATTTTGGATTTTTTATTTGTTACGCCTTTTTGCATTTAAGCTAACGATACATATATCAAGTCATAGTAGGACCATATTTAAAAAAAAATACTAATATAAAAAAAAAATTGGCAAAAGCAATACATTTGCTATGGTTTTTAAACCGTTATTCCGTGAAACGTTCAGTAAATACACCCAGAAGGGCTGTCACTTCATCTTTACAGACGGATCAAAAACTAAGAAACTTTTGCCATAACTGATGAAGATGGAAAAAAGAAAAAAACAAGAATATTACCCCAAATAGCAACAATAGTTGAAGCTGGAGCCATAGCAATAGTTGTAACCTTAAGGCTAGGCGAAAATTCTTGTAGTAAATATTTTATCTGCACAGATAGTCGTTAGGTATTTGATACTGCTTGATATCAAAATTATAAAAATGAAATAATAATAATAAAAATGAAAAATAAAATTAAGCTACTATGGATTCCAAGCAACATCGGTATCACAGGCAATGAGGCAGCAGACCTACAACCCACATACTTCTTTATGCCTAAATACAATTTTTAAACAGATGTACTACCACAAAATTTAATATGTCCTTAGAACGCAAATGGAATAAATACAATAAATTAGACGGTGCAAAACTTTATTCTGGATAGAATTTTGTATGAGTGCTATGTGGAATTATGGTCCGATTTTCACTATTTGCAATGGCCACAATTTTTTATTTAGCACAAACGCTAGCACCCCGTGCAACTTTGGTGGCGTGGGTATAAATACAACAACTCTGCAAAAAATGAAAACTAAATACATAATACCTATTTGCAATTGCTCGATTGTACTGATGTGTCTAAAAAATAAAACTATTGATCATGGGCAATCATGAATTTCGGTAATAAGATTTATGTAAAAGTTTTCTGTGCCGAATATTATCCAGATATAAACATGTATATGAGATGAGGGGGTTTATATGGGACTCATGGTTCAAATGAATGTACCAATACGAAGTTTAAATGGTATCTGTTATAGAAGTTATAATTGCCAAATTTTATATTAATACCAATATATCTAAGGAAGTTATAACATTTGTGATATTTGTATGGGAGCTATGGTCAAATATAGAACGATGCCAATAAAATATAAATATATAAAATATTTTTGGGTCAAATTTAATGTAAATACCAATACAGTAATTACCGGTTATTTGCACGTCCGTTATAAGCATTTCCCGCTTTTGTGCATTTAAGTTCGTGCAATTTCAGGTCGCAATTTAAAATATACATGGAAATTTCTTCTATAAGCATTTCTCTTATATGCATTTCTCGCTTTTATGCAGGCAAAATTTTATACAATTTGAATAAATTGCATGAAAAAATGTCTTCTATACGCATCATTTCGAAATTTGCAAAAATTGTACTAAAATTATTCTAAAATGATAAATTCGGAAGTATCATCCCTATCTATCAATATTTATCATCACTGTCATAAGTCAGCTGTTAGATAAAAAAGTAAATGAACGTGTTACTAAATAAAATTACATACAAATTTTTACTACTTTACTTTACTTTACTTTAAAATGCTAGTGTAATGAGTAGCGATATATATTTATACTTGTCATAAACACTTTGCATAGCAAAAAAACGAACACTGACAATTTTCCTCTAGCAACTATGTATCTCCAATGACAAGCACTTGATAAAATCGCTACTCACTTCACTGCTGGGACAGTTCTAATAAGCAATGAATTTTTACTTTTTATATTATTAACCTAGACAATGATTTCAATGAAATGCTACCTGTGGTACAAAAATATTTTTTATATACATACTGAATTTAATCTATTTTTTTTTTTTTTTGGGAAAATATTTTTTCAAATAAAAACTAATATAAAAACTTTAAATATTTTTTTTTGTCTATATGCAACCATTATGCAATTAAACGAATTTTTTTTGTAAGCACCATATGTGCATATAAACGAGTTTTTATATTTGCATTTCCCGCTTATATGCACCGAAAATCGTTCATTTTCAGGAATGCTTATAACCGATATATACTGTATAATAAACGAGTTAATGTGCACAACATTATATTCCGGAAAAATTTTTGTATGAGGGCTATGTGTAATTTTGGACCTATTCTTGTAAATTATAACAAGCATTTTTTTTGTTCAGCACAAAAGCATAATATACTCTCTACTAGGGAGATCGATCGAATAGTATTCGACCGGTTTAAACCGGTTATTTTAGTTTTGTCCAAGTCGAATATATTAAAATGTCCATTTTTCGAATATCGAATAAACCGGTTATTTTAGTAAAATATACCGGTTATTTTAGTAATGTGTAATTTATATACGTTTTCCTTACTTTTGCTATAAATGTACCCGCAATTTAATACATAATTCAAAATACTACAAAAAAAAAAATCAGCTTAAAAAGTAGTTAGCAGTTTGACAGTATTCTAAATACTATATATATCCTTATAAAGATGTTATCTCTGGTGATAATATCGAACTGATTTAAAAGACAATGGTGCTTAAACGGCCCTAAAATGATTAGTTGCAAAGGTTCTTCAATCTCACGACTTATTAATCACTTTTAATTAGTCTACAAGCTTGACATAAATATACGCCAAGTAAAACTTGACTTCGTTCCAAGTAGTTTTTAAGAGACTGAAAATAATACTTAATAAAATATGCTGCCAATAATGAATTAAAAACTCTTAAGTAGTTCTAGCATATCTTCATGCTTAAAACTACACCATACCGGCGGAATCAATGATATGGAAAAATTCTTCAGTTTTATTTATGGGTTATTCCATGGCAAAACGACCAAGAGTGGGACCATAACTCTGCAAAACATCAGCACGCGTTTGGCGCAGACCTACTAATAAGACCATGCTCAGGCGCAACAGCACCATTTTTTCGGTACTCAAGAAATGACGACAAGATGCGGAAGTTGTTGTCTCTGTTAAATATTTAATAAGAGGTCTGTACACGGTCAAAATTCTTGTCATGCAGGCGAATTCACTACGTGTGCTGGACGTTATATTCGCCGGCATATCTATATTTTTTGATTTTTTATCCAGCATTGTCGGTGTCACACATACAAACACATTTTCACTAATACTACCAAGGCGCTGGATAAGAACGCAGCGGGAAAAAGAAGGAGTAGGGAGGCCTTCTAGAAGGCCTATGTACCCCTTCCTTTGGATGTACAAGGCCTTCTTGCTCCATTCCATACTCATATCTTTTTTACACATGTTGTCATTGCGGAGAAGGCCTTCCGCTCTCGCTTCTTCAGCAGGTACATAAGAAGGGTAACGGGACCAAAAAAAAAATTGATTTTGCTTTTGCTTGTGCAAAAAAAAAACAATACAAAAAATGTTACTCTTTCTCATAGAAGCGAGTGTTGAAGGTGTATCTTATCTTGTATACGAAAGAGCCGAGGCCTTCTATGAGGCCTTATTTAGCAGTTAGATAAGAATAGTAATTGAACCAAAAAATCTTTTAAGCATGCCTTCAAAAAGGCCTGATGTAAGAAGGTCTTCTGAGTTTTCCCGCTGGGAAATGCTTGACCGTGTACAGATTACTTTAGGTTTTGCAGAGACTTGCTAACTTAAAGGATACGGCTAGTGTGTTTTTCAGCAGATTTAAAAAGGAATCAGTTCAAAGATTTTGATAAGGGACCAATTTAAATCAAAATGCTATAGAGTGCTTACAAATCTTTTATTATTTTCCCATTTGTCTGTTGTATAGTAAAGATTTTAACAGCAGCGCCAGAGAAAAGCATTTAAGACGCTTCAAAGTATGCTGATTTAAAAATAGTCATTTATTTTTCGCTATTTGCAAATGAAATGAAAAATAATCCGTATTTCCTATTCTGGCTAAAATAAGTACATATATTCTCTATATACTCTGTATTAAAACCAAAAGAATTATGGCTCTTTATAGTAAAATGTAAAAATAAGTGTAAAAAAACTGTTCACTTGCTGAAGTACAATTTAAAGTTTGTTTTGTAATGCAAGATGAAATAAAGTAATAACACCAACAACAGGGCACTGTTAATATCGCGCCTCTATAATGTTGGGGTGTTCTTTTAAGAGCCAAAAAAAAAAAAATACATACAAAAGATATTCTACAAATATCACACTTTCCGGCAGCAGGCTCATTTAAAAAGAACAAGTAAACGAAAATGATCACTTGATCACTTTAATGTTTAACATGTTCAGCATTGAATGGCTGGCTAACGAAGTTTGAAATTTGTTTAATTTTTCATTACATTTTATTATTATTGCCACTACATGACGAGATGAGACCATTAAGATCGAAAATAAACTAACAATGGAATTTTTATTTATTCTCCTCTTTTTCTGTTTTTTTACTTGCAGGCCAAAACAAATGAACTCAGTAGCAGTCGGTAGTAGTTGCAACAATTGAAGCGTAAAAGAACACACAGTTCACAAGTGAGGGCCAAGAACAAGAAGAAGAAAAAGCAGTCTCAGACGGGACAGACACATAAATTTGAATAAGAAAAAAACACACACACACACAAACTACCAACAATGACGAAAACAGAAATGACTGTGGAGAAGTCAGCACTTACAGATACAAATATTACAGCAGTCTACCAGCAGACCACAAAGCCCAAAAAGAAAAGAAGAGACAAAAGTGACTTGGGCCCAGATTTTGTAGCGCCCGATGGCGGTTGGGGTTGGGTAGTGTGTTTTGCAGCTGGATTCAGCAATGTGAGTTAAGTCTTAACAGCCATTAAAAACTAATGTTGATTTTTCGTAATATGTATTTCTTTCAGTTATCCTTATTTCCCGCCTTGCAACAGTATGGGCTCATCTATAGAGAACGTATGAAAAATCTGGGATTTGATGCCAAACAGACCACTACTATAGTGAATGTGGTCATGGCCATATCTTCATTAACAGGTCTAGTAAATGGTGCAATGTTTAGGAGATTTACTTTTAGACAGGTTGCCTTAGCGGGCAGTCTTTTAGGATTTGTGGGCATTTTTCTTTCCGCCTTTTGTGTGGAATTTTGGCAATATGTGGTGTGTTTTTCCAGTATTTATGGTAAGTTTATAGAGGGTCGAATAAAACTGAATTCCTGTTACTAACTTTGACTTTTTACAGGCATTGGCTTGGGTCTCTGTATGGCGGCATCTGCTTTGGCCGTAAATACCTATTTTAAAAACAAGCGCCGTAAGGCTACCGGTTTTTCCTGGACCATAACCGGCCTAGGTCCCATTATATTTCCTCATTTTTCCACATTTTTGATGTATTATTATGGTGCCCAAGGCTCAATATTGGTTTACTCAGCACTAGCTCTTAATGCTTTCTTGTGTGCCTTAACACTGCATCCGGTTTTACGGCATACAAAAAAACTTGTGGAGGAAAAATTAGTGGAAACCAATGGCAATACTATACCTAATAATGCAGTTGTCGCGGAAAAAGATCAAAACGAGTTTGAATGTAAATATTGCCAATATCAACGAAAAGGCAAACGCAGCATATTCTCCTCTCAGTATCTGTTCAATGATGATGATCCCGAAAGGCCAGGCTATGAAATTACCGAACCAGCCACGCCCATGTTGGCTCGAGCTAATGATGGTTGGTATGGCTCTAAAATTTCTTTGGCTTCAGAGAAATGTTCTCGCTACAGACCTTCTAAGATACTAAGACGTCAGCATTCCAGACGTGACAATGGTGAAAATGGCCAGGACGAAAATCTCGAAGAGGCTGCTCTTTATAAACCAAATTATTTCAACAGGGAAAAAGAAGATGTAGATCGTTATGCCAGTAAAACGAGTATTTATTCAAAACCGGGAGCCGATGAGTTTCACTGTACATGTGCCGAAGAAAAGGCTTTGCTGCAGCAACTTACAGAGGAGGAGAAAAAGATGGAAGCAGCTAAGATTCAAGCTGCAATCGACGAAGATGAACGCATTAAAAGCAAAATGACTTTAACTCAAAAAATAGTAAAATTTTTTGATTTGGATTTGTTGAAGGATTTTACTTTTGTCAATCTTGCCATGGGCATGACCATAATGATGTTTGGTGAAATGAATTTCTCAGTATTGACGCCATTTATTTTAAATAGTTTTGGCTATTCGGACAATCAAATTTCATTGGCCATGTCTTTGTTGGGTGGCATGGATATTTCGGTAAGGTTTTTGGCTCCGTTCGCTTTAGAAAAGGTGAAACTGGACAATCGTGTTTTATTTGCCTTTGGTATTATTTCCATATCGATTGGTCGTCTGATTGTTACACTAACCGATTCGTTTAATGTGGTATTGGCTGTATTTGTGTTGATTGGCTTTGGCAAAGGATTCCGCACAATTTTCTCACCTCTAATTATGCCCAGTTATGTGCCATTGAATAGACTACCAGCAGCATCCGGTTTACAATTGATTTTCAATTCAATATTTTCATTTGCCTTTGGGCCAATATTGGGTGAGTTTAGAAAAATGCGAATAAATAGATTTAGTTCATTAAAAAATAACTATTTCATACTTCTGCAGTCGTTTTTAACCGCTATTTAATTCACTCTTAATTGGAGTATTTTTAAAATTCGTTTGTTTGTAAAATAGAAATGGTTGGTAAGTCCCAACTCATATTATGAAACATTTGCTGCGAAACATTTGATGAAAAGGGAAAGACGAATGAAAAAGTGTTATTTTTTTATGAACAGGGTCTAAACACAATGTTTGCGGTACGGTGCGATTTCTCGTTGCGGGAGAGAAAAATAAACATAATACAATGGAAGACAGTGACGGAAATAGTTGTCATTTTTTGTTTGAATTTTGATTAATTTATTTGTGCATACATTTTTATCATGTTGTTTGTTTTCAATAATGTTGTGAACATAGCCAATTATTCAAAAACTATGGCAACATCAGAAAGAGAACTAGTATCAAAAATTGAGAGACAAGGCGAATTAAATTCGCCTTGTTGAGAGAGAAAGAAAGTCCGCAATGAAAATAAAATAGATTTTAATTTTATGCCGTTCCACACTGCGGTTTTTTACTTCAAATCGTTTGAAAAATCGCACCGCAATAAATTATCGTTTCATTGTGCTTGGACTCTAAAATAGATTTTAATTTTATGCCGTTCCGCACTGCGGTTTTTTACTTCAAAATCGTATGAAAAATCGCAACCCAAAAAATTATCGTTACATTGTGTTTGGACTCACAAGCAGTTTTTGAAAGTTTGTTATTGAAAGAAAGAGAGAAAACATAGAAAATTACTCAATGATGTAAAACCAAAAGAGAACTGAAGAGAGTTTTTGCGGCAAATGTTTCATAATATGGATGAGGACTGAGCGATTTATTTAATTTCGATAGAATTGTATGATTAAAAATTCAAAAATGTTTTAAACTTAAAAAATAAATTAACTATTTGAACTAAAAGCAAATCCTTCATGAGCTAAATACAAAATAGTTATTTACGATCTCTTCTACTTATCTTAATTCACAGGTCTAATTACCGATGTCTACAGCTATAAAATCACCATTCACTTTATCAATTTCCTCACCTGCATGGCGCTATTGTTATGGTTAAGTGAATCGATGATTCGCAAAATGTTAAATAAAAAATCCAAGGGATTGCAAGGATAATAAATTGCACTACTTACTACAAACAATTTAACAAAAACCTCAAAAAAAGCTTTAAAAGCGAATCACCTGTCTACTTAAATGATACAAAAATAAAAGAAAAAAAAAATTGAGACCTCAGAGTCTTTCTCAATTTATTGTAATATACTTCAAACGTATAGCAAGGATATAAGGATATTTGAGCGGTTAAAAAGTTTTAATGGATTAAAGGCGAAAAATGAAAGAAAAAATTATGTGCAATAATAATTGTAAGGCGAACTCAACTGCAGGCGGCAGCAAACAACCATCTGAAAGTTCGAACCAATTTGTTTTAGTTTTGTTAGAAATGGTTGACATTTTGAACCCTAGACACCAGCAATGCAATGCAAAAAACCTCTGTTGTTTTTGGATTGTTACAGAATTGCCACCACCTGTAGTTGAATTCGCCTTGAACAATTGCAAATAAATAAATCGAGTTACAATGTAGAAATTACTCTTATTACATAACAAAAAGTGAAAAATGGTAAAAAAAAAATTTTAATGAGTATTAAAAATATTAAAAAAAAATATTTTAAAATGAATTGTGGAAAAATTGCAGTATTGTAGAAAAATGCTAATAACGGTATTTGGTACTGACCAAAATACCGTTAAATAACGTTTGTCATTTTGAATTTTTTCTATATCACTTTTTTACCCGCTTTTTAATAAACTAAATTATTTTATAGATGTAGATAATTTAAAAATTAATTTTTAACGAAATGAGACTTAATTAAACAGTACTAAAAACAAAAACAAATTGTATAATAAATTTTTTAATAAGGACACATACATACAAACATATATTTTTATAGATGCTTTTTAGAGCAAAATATTTTTATAGTTATGTTAAATATTTTAATTAAAACAACAAAACAAATTTTTATAAATGTTAAGTAACATTTAAGATTAAATTATATACAAACAAAACTATACTGGAAAATAAATTAATAAAAAAATATTTACTATTTTTGGACTTTTTTTCTTACAAACCTTTAAAAAGTGGTGGGCTAATTCTGGATGCAACTTCTCGGCATGCGTACTTAAGGACTTTAGAAACTAGGCAGAAGCCTTGACAATGAAGCCATATTATTTTATTATTATGTCCTGTGATTTCTATAAGGAACAAAGGGCCATATGCGAGGAATATAATTATGCAGATCGCACAGCATAAGAACGTAGGACGTAGGTTGTTATAAACGCGCTCTATTTACCAACAATTCCGTCGAAAACGTATTTTGTTTTCGTTTTAATAAAATATTGGAAATATCCATATTTATTATATTATTATATTTTTAATATTAAATTTTAAAACACAAAAATATTTGAATTTTATATTTTCGCATTTTTTTTTTGCTTTAATCGGTTAATCGCTCGGTTAATTAACCGAGGTTTTGGTTTAATCGGTTAATAATCGGTTAATTTAATTTCAATAATTAAAAATTCACAAATTATTTATTATTTGGAGTTTATTAGTAAAAAAAAACAAGAATAACAATTCTTTGTCTAAAACGAGCAAACAAAGAAAATAATTCATATATATGTGATATGTATTTTTTAATTAATACATAATCATAATCGAATAATCGAAAACGCAAAAACTTGTTAACGTCGTTTTTTAAAATGATTTCTGTACACAGGAAAAAATAATTTTCATATTTGAATACGAAAATCGCATATTTGATTACAAAAATTTTTGAGTTTTCTGCGATGACGATTTTTGCGTTATTGATAAAAAAGTTTGTATGTACAATTGTTAAATGTTTAGTCAACAACCATGTTTATTGAGTCAATAAAAAAAAGTTGTTGCCCAAAATAATTTTTTTCAACAAAATGTTTACTTGATTTGTTAAAATAAATTGTTCAAAATGTTGGATAAATCAAACAAAATGTTAATCGAATCTTTATATTTTTATTTATTAATTATGATGTCATTAATTTTCAATTTTTATATTTTTATAAAAACACTAAATTTTGTTATGCGGGTATAAGTAAGTTCCTATGCGCATTTCACTGGTTGCTTAGGCCAGATCATCAAGAAACCTTTTCCAAAGACTTTGGCAAAACTAAATATATTATTCAAATAAAACTGTAAAACAAATGAGCTATTTAAAAATGGACAAGAGTTGTTAAAATACTATCTTTACTTTGATTCAAATATTTTTTTTATTGAATATGAAGAAATATTTAATTATTTCATTATTAAATATATTTTATTGAGTGCTATTTTGCAAAGTGTAAATTTGATAAATTTTTTCTTTGAATCAAACAAAAAGTTTGTTGACCTAAAATTTTATTTTTAACAAACTGTGTTGTTAAAAATTTTCTTGAGATATTTTTTTCTGTGTAGTAAAAGAATTTTATTGACAAATACATATACAAACATTTCAATATTTTATAACAAAAATTATAAAAATTAGATTAAAAGTGTATTAGAAACAATTTTCAAATTCTTGCGTTTTGCGTGTTCGATTTCCAGAACACCCCTGAATATGTTTTTATTTAAAAATAGACTGTGGATCATTTTATTAGTTATTTCAATAGTTTAAGGAGATCTGATAAAATAATTTTTTGGAAAACAATTTTGGTTAAGGATTAAAGCGATCATTTTCTTTAGTTTTGACAACACTTGACTTGGAAAAATTTTTTTTTTCACTTATTGTGGGTGTTGGAGGAATCAGAAGCAGCCCATAATACAGAATATCTAATTTCTCAATCCTTTTCCTGGATTTCTCTAAACATATAAAATCTTCCATTATGCCATTACAGTCCTGATTTAATTTTTAAAAATTTTTAACACTTCTAATTGTTTCGATTAATTCTGTTTAAAGAGTGTTTGTGTTAATATCGAGAGTGTATTCTTTTTTTGTGCTGTATTTTAAGAATGTATTGCTAGAAGGAAATATATGGTATAAAAAAATATTTTCTAAACATGTAAATGAGACGAAGCAATTATTTAAAACACAAAAAAATTGTTATAATATTACAAAAAATTAAAAGTTATGAGTTATGTAGACCGAAGAGATCTTAAAACAGTGGACTTAAAAGCATCCCCATTTTTGATTAAGCAATACCCACGCTTTAAAAAAAATTTTTTTTTTTTGCCAAAAATGGCAAAACTGCCACTATTTACCCCTCGATATTGATCAGAATTTTTCAGAAAATTATGGTTATATTAGAAAACATTACTGTTCTAATTTTATAAAAATCAGTGTGTTGAATTACTAGAATTTTTTACTTAAATGAATTTTTTTTGTTTAGAAAATTTGATTTTTTTTTTTTTTTAATAGGGCATGATGTATAATCTATGGCATGATGGAGAAACAAATGTCAAATTGACTGAGAAGTGCTTCTACAAGCATTCTCATTATTTTTCCTTTCAAAAAATATAAACATTTTTATATTTTCTGGAGAAAATATTGTTTTATCAGCGAAAGAACATAGCTTTTGGTGAAATAGTCAAAATGAGTATTCATATGTTTTACTTTTATATGCATATACAGTAAGGTTGTTCGAAAAACAAGTTGTGCCAGTCACCCCACCCACAAGGATTAAAGATTAGTTGAAAGGAATTTCAGAAAACATTTTTTTAAATTTTTTGAACGCCTCTGGACACCGCTCTTTTAGTTTTTTGTATACTGTGTCGCCATTTAAAGTCCGATCATAACATATTGCTGAATCGTTATTAATGGCTTGTCTACGGCTTCATTTTTGCCTTTGGTGTCATATTAATCTGACATAAAATTCTGGGCGCCACTTATGCCATTTCGGAATGTACCACCCTAATGTCCAATTTTTTTCACGTGGCAAGAAAGCCCTTCTAAAACTTTTAATGTACTTACTTTTATGCCACGCCCCAAATTTAGGCCGACTTTTCTTTACTTATATTATTGCATTTAACTTTTTGTTTTTTATATAGAGCGTCGACGTTTAAAGTCCGACATTATTGTATCGCATATCATTACCTCACTATGGCTTCATTTTTGTGTTTGGTGACTTTTTAATCCGACATCAAATTCTGGGCACCCACTTATAACAACTCGGATCCTTCCCACCTAATGTCCAATTTTTTGCACGTGGCAAGAAAGCCCTTCTAAAACTTTGTACTTCTAGCTTTTGGCGGCATAAAATAACCCCCCAAAAAAATAATGAAATAACCCCCCAAAAGTTTGTACAGAGCACAACAACAACGATTTTTGGGGGGTTATTTCTTTTTGTTTGGGGTTTTATTTCATTTTCTTAAAAAATCATTATGAAATAAAGCCCCAATATATTTTTTTGGGGATTATTTCATTTTTAAATTTATAACGAAAACGTTTTTTGGCGCAAGGACTTTCTGTTCTATGATATAACAAACACCGCCTTCGTTAACAAAAGCTTCTCTGTATAGCCGGCCTTCGCCCGGAAGCTAGAATTTTCTGCTTTATGGTATACCAAACACCGTCTTCGCTAAGAAAAGCTCCTAATTTTGGGCTTGCGCTAGGCCTAAGGCCGCAGAAAAGCTTTAATTAGCGAAGCCGGTTTTGTTATACCATATAAAAGGAAATCCTTGCGTCCGGCCAAAGGCCGTGTATGCAGAGAATATTTAGTTGGCAAAGCCAGTATTTGTCATACCGTAGAGAGAAGATTTAGTTAGCGAAGCCACTGTTTGTAATACCGTAGAGGAGAAAATCTTTGCGCCCGGCCGAATGCCGGCTAAACCGAAAAGCCTTAGTTATCGAAGCCGATGATTGGCATATCATAGAGGAGAAAATCCTTGCGCCTGGCCGAAGTCTCAACCATGCTATCTATCGCATGATTCTTTAAACCAAAACTGTACAATTAATGTTATATACATATTGGGGTCTTATTTCATTCCAGAATTTTCCCCCAAAAATTAGGCTATTATTTCATTTCTGTTTGTGGTGTTATTTCATTTCGTTGGGAGTTTATTTCATCTTCAAAATTGGTGGTTTAGTGCATATGAAATAAGGCCCCACACTTTGGGGGGTTATTTCATGCCACCCTAGCTTTTAATGTACTCTCTTCTATGCCACGCTGCAAAAGTACACCCCATTTTTTCTTTTGCACATAAATATTATATTAAACCTAGTAGATGAACATACAAAAACAAGAAAATTGCATCAGTCAAAATGAAATATTATTTTAATAAAGTATCTATAATTAGAAAATCGTTAAAAAAATCAACTCAAAAATTCGTTTTATCCGAATATCTCTAAAGGCAAAGGAGATAACTTAACATTTAAGCATATATTTTGTAGGCCAGCTTAAGTCTATTTCTTTTGCAATCCATAAATACATATATGGGCATTTCCCCAGAATGGTCTACCAGGATGAAAAAATTAAATGTTGATAATCATCGTCTTTTATTGTTTATTATTATAAAAAAATCTATGTTGTTATAAAAGAATGGTTTCATAGCATATCTCAGCTGTTTTACTTGAGGAAATTGCGCTGGAAACTGGAAAATTTTATATTTTCTTATATTTTCTACTTCTAAAGACATTTTTATGTACTTATTTTACATGCAAAAAATATGATATGTGTACACTCTTTCTTCATTATCTCTCCATTACAATCAATTGCAAATTGAGTATTAAGTTGCTTGTTAAGCAAATTTGAAGATATTTATGGGAATCTGCATGGTGATAATAATAAAAAAACATATATGTAAAAAGTGTCACGTGCGTAATTTACAATTTATTTTTTTCTTCGCCAACCCATGTATAGTTGCTTTTGAACAAAACATGATTATAAAGGCCCATTACTAACCTTT
The DNA here is from genome assembly GCA_963931875.1 of Pollenia griseotomentosa. Classification (NCBI taxonomy): domain Eukaryota; kingdom Metazoa; phylum Arthropoda; class Insecta; order Diptera; family Polleniidae; genus Pollenia; species Pollenia griseotomentosa. Next base: position 38,488,813 of record OZ007563.1, on the reverse strand, counting down.
ATAAAAACATTTTTTCCGAAATAAAAACCTCCTACAATTCACTTACTCTCGCACTTTTTCTTACGGTCCTAAAAGACACTTCTATTTTTGTCACGTGAGTAAGTCAACTTTGATTGCATGGCATTTGGGTACCCAGTGCTCAATTTACCATTATATATACTTTTTAGAAAGAACTCATCACAAACAATGTAACGATTCTAGAATTCATTCTAAAATTCCAATCCACTTCTATTTTTTTAATATTCAAACACAATAAAATGCGTACAAATGTCGCGTGCATACACAGAAAAAAATTTTGCCGCAGTAAACGGATTAATCAAAAATAAAATCAGTTTTAATTAAAAGTTTAATCAAGTGAATTAAACGTTTAATCAAGTGAATTAAACGTTTAATCAGGTGAATTAAACGTTTAATTGATATTATTAATTTGTTTGCTGTTGCAAATTAATCTTGTCAATTAAACGTTTAATACACTTGATTAAACGTTTAATTCACTTGATTAAACGTTTAATTCACTTGATTAAACTTTTAATTAAAACAGATTTTATTTTTGATTAATCCGTTTACTGGGGCAAAATTTTTTTCTGTGTAACCAGAGAAATACCCATATGTATTTTTGGCTAATTTTTTATAAACTTGAATATCCGAGACTACCAATATTAGAGGACCCCTCTAACGACCCTCTATGGACCCGTGTTCTTTCAAATCAACTCAAAAGCTGCCGGGCTTTGACAATTTCAAGAATTGTATCAGTTGCAGCATTATTTTTCAAAACAAAACGTTCATAAACCATTGTGTTATATTTCAGTAAAATAAAAAAAACAAACAAAATGTTGCGAGTAATTTCATTAAAATGAAAAAAGTGTTCAACAGACAGTTCCGAACAGTTGCAAAAGTAAATATGGGGTTAAAGAGAACACCTTCATCCGGTATAAATGACACATTGATGTATCGAACCATTTCTTAAAGACTAAATTTCCACTAGTATAACAAAAGAAATTTCGACCGACTTTTTGCGAAAAATCATAATTTATAAAATAACTTTGATAATTTCTTTAGTTCTGATCAAATTCACATAAATGAAATTTTTTCTAAAACAACATACATAAAATATTTGTTTCCGGCAGCATGCCACACCCACAATCACTAATATTTTACGCAGTTTTTTTGCATACCTTAATTTTAATATCTTTGCTATCGAATGGCATTAAAATTTTTTTAAATAGGCGAAACAAAAAATTGAACTTTTGGCCGATGAAAAACGATTTTCAGTCACTGTGCGACATATGACCTAGATACGCTTTTAAGTTGTCGCTAGCTATTGTGTGCCTTTGTATATAATAATATACGTTGTAATTTGAAAGCGTATATACGTCAAACGCTACTACGTTCATACAGTTGTGTTCCTACGGGTAATTTAATGTTTATACAAACCCCTTGCCTGTGTTTGCAAGGAGGGATTCAGCCTTTAGTTTAGATGTTTGCATAATGAAAATTCATTAGAGACAGCCTCTAAACCCAATTTATTATAATATCGGTTGACCTTGGTATTTGCTTAACTGCACAAACGTTTTAAGCATTTTTAGAAGATTCTTGATTTTATTGAAAATGTGTGTAGTTGTAAAAAAGTAAAATTGTTGCTGCCATTATGAATCACGCCTTTAAATTTAAAACTGTTTTCCTACAAAACTAAAAGAAGGACTAGCAATTTATCCTTATTGCCACAGATATTAAAAAATCGGTGAGATTGATTATGTTTTCTTTATTTAATTTTTAATGTTCAATTGTAATAACTTTGCCAACCCTGTCGTAAATATTGTAGTATTGTTTTGACCCCTTTTGCAGACGCAAATTTACTTTGTCAAACTCTTTTTTTATTTTCTTTCAAAATTTCCATTCATTCTGCACACGAAGAACTTGCAGCTACTTGCAAGTACCTAATAGTATGAACTCCCTCCCCTTCTTTTTCCCATCTAACTAACTTTGCTCGTGCAAAAAGGGTCTTTATAATAAAATTTCCCTCCCTTATAGTTGACCCCCAACAAGTGGTTGCAGTTTTCACGATTTTTTATTATTTATTTCTTAAAACTAATTTTAACCGACAAACTTGAACATGCGCAGCAATAATAAATACTCACTAAAAAGAGCACCACCAACTGCTTAAAAACAATAATATTAAATTATTTGCTTTAGTAGTATTAACGAAATAATAGCAAAAACTCTTTGAATTTTAGTAGTAGTCGGTGAAAAGGTTTATTAGTTTAAACATGTCACTTTAATGCTTCAGTTGGCTAAAATTTGTAATTTCAAATTTATTTTGTTAATTTCATTAGAATTTTTCTAATAAAAATGTATTAAATTAAATAAGATTGTTTTAAAATAAAATAATATTAAGAAAAGAGTCAAAAAGATTATAAAAAAATCTTATTTAAAATTAAATTATTTTTACATAATATATTACTTAAAAAGAACGAAAAATCGTAAAATATTTTTATCAAAAAGAAAAATCAATTTCAATTGTGAATGAATGCATTCAACTAAACACAAACGTGGATAATAAAATTAAAACGTGTGATGTGAATTTACAACAAACTAAATATAGTTTTTTGTTTTTTATATTGAAAATGGTAATTAATTACACACAAAAAACTAAATGATATTTTCGAAACAATCAAATTGTTCATCAAGACAAAAATCAACCTTGAACTTGACCATTGCAATGAAAAAAAATCAACCATTTTTAAGGAAAACTACGAAACACGCCAATAATTATATGAATTAAATTTATAAATAAAGCGAAAGGAAAATAGAGGGTGTTTTTAAAATAAGTGTTGATATGAGAAAGGAAAAACAAAAATACAAACAAATTCAAAGAGTATTTTGACAAAAAAAAAAAAAAAACAAATACAACAACAATGGCCATTCACATAGAGTGACGTAGATAATTGCATGTAAACAAATTGTATTTAAAATTACATGATATCGAAAGTCGACTAAAATACGACTTACATGATTATTTATTGTTTATACTCTACACCACCATAGGAGGGAACATTGGTGCAAAATGTGGCATAATTGGGACATTTTTGGCACTTTTCAATGTTTGATGGCCCTGTGGTATTTTTTAGTCTATGTTGGTCTGGGACCGGAAATAGCAGCTGTTTTGAAATTTTAAAACAAAAATGCATATAGAAGTACCATATTGATCCCTATAACTCTCCTAGAATTAGCTTGAGGATTGAAAATGTTCTCTCTGCACTAACTTGTGTCGCAGATACAGAAAGCTCAACAAAAGCCAGTCTACGTAGCCAGAGAAGTGCATATTTCATACTGTTAAAGTATTCCATTAAATCCTCATCGAAATCCATTCGTTTATCTGTTATACGAAAATGTGAAAAATCACAAAATTGTGACCATCATGGGGATTTCTTATGAACATTAAATTAAATATTCAAAGTCAACTAAATTATTATAACACGTACATTTCTTTAGAAAACAAAAAATAACTACTATATTTATTTGCTCGAAAATATTTTAAATTTAAATAAAAACAAGTAAGAAAGTACAGTCGGTCAAGCCCGACTATGTGATACCCGACACCACAGTATTTTAAAACACATTTACGAGAGTGCATGCTATTCGGGACATATGGAGAATCATGCTTATGTGTCCATATAAATATGGATCTATCTCCGTTTTAAATTTCATTAGAATCGGTTAAAAAGTATTTGAAAGGCAGAAATTTCCCCCTACCTCCCCTTCTGGTCCTATTGTTTTAAAGCTGCGTAGCTTATGTGGATATATGAATATGGAAATATTTATGTCTTAAATTTCATTAAAATCGGTTTGATAGTTTCTGAGAGGCAGAAACTGCCACTATCTCCCCTCGTGCTCCTACGATTCGGCTCATTTTCAATAGGCTTGGTGCGTGTGGCAATAAGAACCTAAAACCCAAATTTTATCAAATTATCTCCAATATTGTGGACAGCCAGCCAGCCGGACGCACATCGTTAGATCGACTCAGAAATAGTGTGGTAGAATAATCACATTTTTTAGAAACGTATATACTTATAAAAGTGCACAATATATTTTTTATTAAAATCTGTTCAATAATTTCAGAGTTATAAGCGTTCAAATTTGCTACTATCACAGAAAAAAAAATTGTTTTTTTCAATTATCAAATAATGAAAAAAATAGGGTGGACGGATTTCAATATTTTTCAGAAACCGTCTTACGAACATTTCGACTATATAAATCTTATGTATAAATCGGCACAAGCAAAACAACTAAGAACCCTTTCTTCCTTTGTTTGTCAAGCGAACCTCTAATGGGAGAAAAAGTATCAAAAAGGGGAAATACGGAAAATTAAATTTTTTTCTTTTACTTTTCCGTGCATGATGTAATAATTTTTAAATTTTCTATAATATTGAACTTTAGAAGCATAATATTATAGGTGCAGGTTATGGAGTGAATGAGAACCTATAAGATGAAAAATGTTGGTACTTTTTGTTTTCCATTTGGGTACTTTTTGAATTTTTGTTAATATTCGACCTACAAAGATAAAAATAAACATGCATAGTCCTGAGTGAATTTAAATGTATAAGAGGGATCTTTTTGGTACTTTTTCGTTCTACATCTGGTACTATGATTAATTTTCGTTAAATTTAGACATAGAAACATAAATCTAAACGTGTCCTGAGTGGATGAGAATTTATTAAGGAAACCTTTTTAGTCTTTTTTTTTAAATTGATATTTTCTGATATTGTTTGTATTAAACGCTTACTTACGAATTATTTTCAAAGTCACGTGCATTCACGCACACTCACGAAAGATTTTTTTAAAAAATTACATTTTTATGAAACACGAAGCTTAAACTCAATTCAAATTTTATAAATCTTTTAAACAAAAAAGTTCTTTAGATCTAGACAAAAACGCACTCAAAGTCATGAAAATGACACGAAAAATTTACTTCACGTGCACAAAATCAAAAAAAGTCAAAAACTTGACTTCTAAAAGGATAATTTTTAATGCACTAAAAAGTCCGAAACAAGACTGAGAAATCAAAACTAATATACACTATAATAAAGTAATCACTACTTTGGTTTAACGAACTACTTATATTATGAGCTTAAAGCTGATTCTTAGAAAATGCCTAATTAACGTCGAAGTGATGTAATCGTAGATTTGTTGTGACAACAACCTAAAGTTGCCGTCGAATTCTACAACGACTTTCATAATAATGGTAATTATTAATCACAGGAGTTCAGATCCAAAGCAGTACAGTAGACATTATCTGTAGAATTTGACGAATAAATTTTTTTTTTGTTGTAGCTTAGCGGAAATATGGTTTGATTATACTTTTTTAATTGTTTGGGTTCGCAATGGGTTATTTAGTTTCAAAACGGTAACAGTACATTGTCAGAATATTTGCACCATGATGTATGTTGTCAAAATTTTTTTAATTGCAATAAAAGTATAAAAAATAAATAATAAAACGTACAATAATTTACTCGATAACAGTCTGGAATTTTGTCGCATTTTTATTTTTTATGAATTTTTAAGAACATAAAATTTATTTTTTGTTCAAAATTTTCCCTTTTTTCTTTAAAAATTCAACGATATCTCTGAAACTACAGGGCAAATCTAAAAACAATGCAATCACGGCTTAAAGATAATACTGTTGCCGAGTTTCAGATTTTTTTGTTAGCTGAATATGGTCAACCGTTTTCAAATTATTCCAATATATGTAGTGAAAGTGCCTTAATCTCGAGAAGTAGAGCTTATAGAGAAAAGTGGAGATTAAATTTACAATCAGCAATCTCAAATTAGTAAAAATTTGCAATCCGCACAAAAAAGATTTAATTTGTTCCCTTGTGTAATCTAAAGATAAAAAATAGTTAATAGTTCAAAAATGGTTTGGAAAATAGTGTGGAATCGAAATGTTGAATATTGACCCAAAATTTTTCAAATTGTCCTTTAAACTGCAATCAATTTTTCTTTTTTATATTTTGTATGTAGATTATAGAAAGTATTATATTGTATAGATTGAAAGTTGAAATTTTTAAATTACAAATATGGGCGAGCAATTAAAAAAGAGACTTTAAAAGAAATTTTTATACAGGCAATTTTATACTACATTTACATTAGGCCGAAATCTTGTAGATTTGATTTAAAATCTTCTTCGAAATCTAGTGCGTTTACATTGTACTTTTTTGACATTAGCGAGATTTTGTTTTTATAACACAACAGCTGACTTAAAGTTTTTTCGTTACACACACAAACACAAAAAGAAATATACATTAAAAAATTTGCATTTTTTTTTAATAATCAACGATATTTATTTTATCAATATTATTCGTGTTTTTAATTTTTTTACAATTTTTATAAAAATTTTTAATATTTTTTTTAACAATTTTTGTTTTGTTTTTTTTTTTAAATGTCATTTTTTCTTGTGCAGGGAAATATTTTTTAGTGCTATATTGTAAAAACCATAGTTGCATCATTAAGTACTACTAGATTTTGAGTAGATTTCGTCGAAATCTTGTCACGAAGTAGATTTTGTTTTGTATGGGAAATCTAGTCAAAAACAACTAGATTTGGCTCGAAATCTCGTAAGTACTAGATTTTGCGTAGGTGTAAAAGTAGTATTAAAACGTCAACAAAGTTTAGTTTTAACCAAATGATTTTAAAAAAAGTGTATTCTATTTTAAATCTTCTAAAATCTATTATTAACTTACACTTTTATTTTTAAGTGTTGGGTATACTTTTATAAGTATGTATAAAGCAAAAGAAAACAAGTAAGAGTGTTATATTCCGCTGTGCCGAATCTTTAATTAAATAAAAAATAACTTTGATCATTTCTCTATTTAAGCGACAAATCATGGATATATTTGTTATGTGTGAAAAAAAAACAGAAGACAAAATTAGGGGCAATCGTACTTTTTTCTTATATCGCAATCATTTATAGACCGGGGCACATGTAACAAAAATATTTAACAACCTAGTCCCCATTATTTCTGGGGTCTTCGGAAGCCCCATTTCAACAAACAGACGGACATCGGCAAATAAACTTCGCCACATAAAGACCCAGAAAAAAATTTTCTTCGTGGGGTCTAACATCAATACTGCAGAAATTACAAACTGAATGGCAAACTTATATATACCCTTTTCACCTGTGGTGAAAAAATTCTCAAAATTCAAAGTTCTCTTTTAGCAAAAGCATTTTGCAATACGTAAAAAAATAGCCGGCGCTAATAGAATGCAACAACAAAAATTTAATTAGGTTTTTTTTAGGAAAACCAGCAAAATAATAAAAATTTATTTAACACTGACCAAAATTTTTAAGTATTGCACTCAAAAAAATGTTTCAGTATAATCAAGAAACTGTGTCAGGGTACAACAGTACGTACTTGTATTATTTTAATAGCAGACGTATAAAGTAAACTTTTCTATGTGAAATAAAAACAAATATTAAATAAAATCCAAGCAAAATCAATTGTATTGATAGATAATTGAAATATTATCAGTCTTATCAAGAGCTTATAATTCGAATTGATATCAATCGCAAAGTAGAAAAAAAAGGAAGAGAAGTGCAGACAGTGATTGCTTTATCGATCTTTGGTTCGCTTCAGATTGTATGGCTGCATATAGTGGAATTGGTACAACGAACATCATAATAAATATTCCACGACGTCGTCTGTTGTAGAATTTTAGCACAAGCTGTTAACACCATTAACAGGTGTTAATTATAAGTGCAGTCAATCATTTGCTTTGAACGAAAATACAACGCGTTGTAATGTTCTTTTTTAAACATTTTTGCTAACATTATTACAACTGAATATTTTTATTTACGTACTAAATATTTAATAATTTTGTGATTAAATTTAGAAATGTAATAATACATATTTAAATAAATTGCCATGCAATCGGGATATATTTTTTTTTGCATCAACTATTGAAATGCCATAAATATTTTTTCTTTAATAAAGTTTTATCACATTTAATTCACGTGAATTGTGAGTGATTAATTCTTTTATTAAAACACGGACATAAGAGTCCACTATAAAATTCAAATAGTGAAATATTAAACCAAATAAAAATTTACGAAATTGAATTACTAATAATTTAAACGTTTAAATGCTGTTGGCATCAACAAAAAGTGAAAAGTGACTCATGGATTAAAAACAATCAGTGCCGAAATTAATTGAATGTCAATTGCTGCGAAAAAATATGGGACAGTTAGACGTCTATTTGTACATGGATTAGTTCTTATAAAAAATATAAGTTTATTATAAAATTAATAAAAATTTTCCTGATGTACGTACAAAAGAGGGTATTTACTCAAAATTTTTATTTTTAACTTTTTGGAAAAAAACAAAATATTAATATCTTCTCACTGTATAAATTTCGTGCACTTTGTTTACTTTTTGGTAATGAAACGAGTGGGTTATAAATTTATTTTGATATGACTTTAATATTAAATTAAAAGTTGTTTTGCTTCTACGGAAAATTTTTAAATTTTGAGTTAATACCCTCTTAATGATCAAGTGCGATATGTAAATTTATAATTAAAATAATAATGCTCACACCACAATAGTGGAGACGGTATTATGCGTTTGTGCTGATGTTTGTAAGTGCCGGTTCACAAACGTCAAGTCTTGAGCTTTTAGGAGAGAAGGGAAAAGGGAATGCCATTTCCTTTCCCCTCTCTCCTAAAAACTCAAGACGTGACAAGTCAAACTTGACGTGTGTATACCGGCACTAACACCTTAAAACATTGCTACCTTTAAGTATACCGATCGACTTAGAATCACTTTTTGAATCGATTTAACAATGTCCATCCGTCCAGCTGGCAAATATGTGCGTAAAGTATAGATCGCAGTTTTATAGATAATTTGATGCAATTTTGTACACAGCTTTTAATTGTCACATGGACCAAGCCTATTGAAAATGGCGAGAGTCATTCCATAATATCACAAAGCTTCTTTCAGGAATATAATCTTAGTGCATTAAATCATCTTATTCAGCCTTATTACGGGTGTCGTTGTTGTAAACGACTGTGTTGTTTTTTGATTAAAGTGACACACAACCTGTGTTCTGACTGTATTTGTACCTCCGTTAACTTTGGTCCAAACTTATTTTATTGCAATCTAAGCTACACTACCAAACTTTTTTGGAAACGGTGCATATTTGACCATAGCTCCCATACTACTCCTGAATACAGCTTTTAATGTCATACCTTCCTTATATATGTTGACATAAAAATATCTTTTACAATAGATTTTATGTCATGACAAAAATTTGTGCTGATAGGTCCCATATCAACCCCTTTCCTTAAATCACTTAAGGCAAAAAAAAATCTTATATAGTTGAAGATATCTAAATAATATTCGGAGTAATAAACTTTGACATAAATCTTAACCTCAATAATTTTTTCCGGCGGATCCATGATTGCCCATTGCCCAAATAGTGTACACTCATAAATTTTTTTTTAAATACTGTGATGTAGGGTATAAAATGGTCGTGCTTGACCGACTATACTTTGATAATAGTTTTTTATATAAAATTTAACACGTCATATCAGCCATTAAACCATTTTTCATTATTATACGAGGAGTGGTCAATAAGTTCGTGATTTTTTAATTAAACAAATGTTTTTGAATAAAAAAATTATTACTTTTTTTCAACGTTGTCTCCTTAGAGCTTTATACACTTACTCCAATGTTTCTCCGATTTTTTTAATCCCTTCCAAAAAAATAATGTTTTTAAGTTCATCCAAATATGCATTTGCTTTCGAGAAAATTTTTTCGTTGGAGTCAAATCTCTTTCCGAAGAGCCATTTCCTCGGGTTTGGAAACAAGAAATATTCCCTCGGGGCTTAGTCTGTTAAATAGGACGGATGAGGGAGCACCATCTATTTTGCTATTAATGGCTGCTAAGGACGCCGCTTATTTAAACTGTCAACTCTCAATAGGCATCTGTCAGTTGATAGGGGTAGGGTTGCTATTTCAGTTAAGAGTCGTGAAATGCAAAAAGTCACGGACCTATTGACCTGCCCTCGTGTTTACTACTTATACTCTAAACAATGATATCCATCGCAAAGCAAATAAAAGAAAAAATACTAAACATCTAAAGTTTTATCTGATACAAACTTTTGCGGACCTCAAAGTATTAACTTTAGCTGTTCTCACCCTAACAAATATATGACGCCCCAGACGTAATAACTTTTTTTATTTGAACTTTGTTAGATCTTACATAACGTTTGCTACATCAAACATCATTTAACAGTTAATAAATTACTTTTTTTGGAATTCTTTTTTAGAAATAAAGTAATGTAAATCCATTACACTTGTTTAAAAGAAAGTATTTTAATGAGAAACTTATTGGTCACATTTGGTTTGCATTTTGTCGTTAAATGTTTGTTAAGTGTGAACGTACCTTTATTTTATTTTTTAATTAATTTATTTATTTATTTGTGTCTTTCCTATGCAACGAGATTTAATCTTATTATTACAGCATAGAAATTTTAATTAGAATAAACATGTTGATTATAAATTATTCTAGAGAGTTTACATACACAGAAAAAAATTTTTAGGCCAGTAAAAGAATTAATCAAAAATAAAATCAGTTTTTATAAAATATTTAATCAGGTGAATTAAACTTTTAATCAAGTGAATTAAACTTTTAATTGAAATATTGTTTTTTCTGTGTATAAATACTTATAAATTAATAAGTTTAAAGATAAAAAGATTATTATTCAAAAGTGATGTGAAATTGAAGAATTAAAATGCAGAATCTTTGTCTAAATACACGAAGAACATGATAAATAACAATATAAAAGTTAAGTTGTAGAATACAATTTTAAAATTTCTTTTTTAAACTTGAATGCGTTACTATTTTGCTGAATGTTGTGAGGTAATGAGTTCCAAAGTCTGATAGTTCCGGTAAAAAAATGCCAGGAAGAGACAAGAGTTCGGTATCTCAAAGGAATTATCTTATTTCCCCTATTTGACCTTGTGAATGAAATTCGTTCATAAAGGTAGGCGGGTACTTTATCATATATAATTTTATGTATACAAATGAGGCTTCTAATTTTGAGAAAATGTTCAAAAGTAACACAGTAAAGTTTAGTTTTATGCGAAGAAATACTGTCATACTTTTTCAGCCCATAAACATATCTAATAATATTATTGTTTACCTTATTAAGTTTTTCCATGCTGGTCGAGTCGCAATTGGCAAATATTTCACAGCCATAAAGAAAACAAGGCATTAGATAAGCCTTCGCAATAAGAATTCTTGTTTTTAGTGGTGTAAAATAATGTGTTGACCATAATGTTCGTAGCATGCCATAAATCCTGCCGACAATTCTATTTACATGATTGCACCATGAAAGAGTGTCATTAATAATTCTGTGGTTTTCATGGGCAACCGCGTATGTCTGTTTTTTTCGATTTTGAGATGTTGATGCCAAATTGCCTAATTTTAAACGCTCTTTACATGTTTCTAAAAATTTAAAAAAAAAAGATGGATCAATACCGATTTTTTAACGTAACCTTGCCCATAGTTTGATCTAGAATGGTTTTTCGGCTCTACTGAAAAATTTGATTTAAAGACATACGCGGTTGCCCATGAAAACCACAGAATTATGCCAAGATTTTTTACCGAAGTAACAATTTCAATCTTCTTGTTGTTTAGAAGAACATTAAAATCTCGATTTAGAATAAGGGTTCTTTTATGGATTACCATGCATTTAGATTTACCAGGACTAAGGCTTAGCCCATTTCCCGAAGCCCAATGATGAATTCGATTTAAATCATCATTCATTTTCACTATCGATTCATCAATTGACTGCACAGTGCTATTTAAGTAGACCTGTACATCATCAGCATACATATGTATTTTGCAGTGCCTTAACTGTAAAGGGAGATCATTAACGTACAAAGCGAATAGAAGAGGTCCCAATATTGATCCCTGAGGAACACCTCTCGTTACAGATATAGAATTAGACGAGTTCTTATTCATGCATACAGATTGGGTGCGATTTGCAAGGTATGAAAACATTAATTTACATGAGGCACTTGAAAAATTAAACATATTCTTAAGTTTGAAACATAATATTTTGTGTCCACTGTATTGAATGCTTTTGAGTGATCCAGAAGTATTAAAAAGTCAACAAAACCATAATCAATATGCCGTCGTATGTCCTCAGTAACATTAAGAAGAGCGGTTACACAACTATGCTTTGGGCGGAAACCTGATTGGTATTCAGAAAGTAGTTGGTGTTGGTTCAAAAAAGTTGTAAGTTGATTATGTAGTAATCTCTCAAGTACTTTAGAAAGATATGGCAATATAGCAATTGGTCTAAATTCCGAATTTTGCTTTGGAACCGGTATTATTCTTGCATGTTTCCATTTGGCCGGGTAAGAGCTTGTAGTAATGATAGCATTATACAGATGAGTTATGTATGGTAATAGAAGAGGTAGCATTAATTTAACAAACTTAGGGTGAATATTGTCTGCACCAACTGCATTCGATTTGATTCCTAAACTGCAAGATAAGACATCCATTTGATCAATACATTGAAAGTTAAATCTATCGATTAGGTCGTCATTATCATTGTCTGCATTATTGTCAATATCATAAAAGTTTGGATTAGACAGTATCATTGGTATATTAACAAATGACTCATTAATTTCATTGACATCAACAGAATAATTATAATTGTCCTTTTCCCTACCAATACCTATTTCCCTGATATTTTGCCAAGTCTGTTTACTATTAATAGCATTTAAAAAACGATTCGAATAGTAGTCACATTTAGCTTTTTTATTCTATTGGTCACATTACGTCTCGCAATATTATACTTATTGCGTAAAACAGTTGTGTTAAAGCGTTTCCAACGCAGGTAAGAAAAGTCTCTTAAATCAATTAGAGATTTGATTTCTGAAGTAAACTACGGTCTAGATTTATGAGTTATAACCTTTGATTTTTCCGGTACTGCTGAGTTATACATTGACAACACGTTTGATTCAAGAAATTCTAGTTTAGAGTCGACTGATACCAAGTAATAAAGTATGTTCCAATCTATACTAGTGGCATGTTCCTGTAACTGTCGAAAATTTATGTTCTTAAAATCACGATATATATAAGTTAGTTCCTGTAGTTTTAGGTCAAAATTATACGCAAGAAATATCAAGTCGTGTTTAGAAAAGCACGATGCCGATATTTGATCGTAGATTAAAACACACGACTTCTTTCCTACATAAAAATGATCTATTAATGTGCTATTTGTAGCAGTATGATGGGTTGGCAGATGTGTGTTAATTGACAAAAGACCCAAAGTACACATATCTAGATCAAGCGATCTATCTATACACCAGTGTGTTGCAATTAAAATCGCCAGACACTATAACATCATCATAAGGCATTATTATTCCTTCTAATTTTTCAAAGAAAACATCGGTTTTAACCCTTATACTTGGTCTATAGACACAGCCAATTAACAACCTCTTACCAAACGATAGGACCTCAATGAAAATATACTCCACCCTCTCTTTTCCATCAGATTTACATTTGAATTTACTTGTAATGTTATTCTTGATATAGACAGCGACGCCACCAGCATGAGTAGCACGATCAGCACGATACATTTTGTAGCCATGAAGCGAAACAATACTATTTGTAATTTTCTTATGGAGCCACGTCTTAGAAACGTACCTTTAGAACATTGTAAAATTAAATAAAAGGAAGATAGAGCGTGGCAATTATTTTTCGCACATGGATAGTTTATAAAATTCACTTATTCTTAACAGCGCACTTCGACGGTAATTTAGTGGTATTTAATTCAGTAGCAGGGTCGTCTTATAACAACAGTAATTAATTTTGTTAATACAAAAACAAAATATAGATGAAATTCCAACAGTTATTTTTATATAGTGGTTTTCAGAAGCACTTTATTTTATATACTGATTTTATTCATTGAAATTCGTTCTTAAGTACTATTTGCAAAATTCATTATGAAATTGGTTTTTAATAGATAACCCATTCCAAAAACTGCGTATAATGCATATAAATGTCTGTAAAATTATTAAAAAAAAAAAAAATATGGATAATTGTTTAAAAAAAACCTTGTTTATGATGGGGTTTCCCGCGTTTTGTTTAAGAGCATGTACACGGCATGTTTTTACATCTGACTTGTCATCTTTTGAAGTCACATGTAATTCTGCATGTCTGTCAAAACTGCCGTTTTACATAAGGTTTATAACATCCGGTCACAAGCCTGCATGTAATTTGCTTCTGACATAGTCTCTGTCTCTTTTTGTGCATAGGTATTGCAGAAACCAAAGTAGTTCTCGGTTTCAAAGTGGCGTGCAGCCGCCAAAAAAATTTTTATTGGCGTCGTAAAAGACTTCGGCCGTCTTTAATTTTTTTTCTTTAAATTTGAAGACACCAATTTAAGATATTATAACGGAACATTTTTTACAAATATGGGCATTTCCTCAGAATAGTCAACCAGGATGGAAAAATAAAATGTTGATAATCATCGACTTTTATTTTTTATTATTATAAAAAACCTATGTTTTTATAATTGAATAGTTTCGTAGCATATCTCAGCTGTTTTACTTGAGGAAATTGAGCTGAAAACTGGAAAATTTTATATTTTCTTTTTAAGCTACTTCCAAAGACATTTTTATATAATTATTTTTTATGCAAAAAAAATATGTTATGTTTGCACTCTTTCTTCATTAACTTTTCATTACAATCAATTGCAAATTGAGGATTAAGTTGTTTGTTAAGGAAATTTTAAGATATTTATGGAAAAATGCACGGTGATAATAATAAAAAAAAACATATGGAAGAATCGTACGTTCGCGACCCGTACATACGCGACCGGTACTTAGGCTAATTAAACAAAAAGCAATATAGATATTTTATTGTGTAAATACTGGATAGACCCCTACATTAATACACTTTTTATTATAATAAATCACTTTTGAATATTCCGTTCCATCTTCCAGATTTTTTTCATTTCACTACTGTCAGCCAAAGTTGACTTCTATTAAGCGCGTACGTTCCTGACCACATGTTTATAGCTATCATTATGAAAACTTAAATTCGATGCAATACATCTTTTGCACTATACATAGGGCTACCCAAATGCTATCGAATCACAAAAAAAATGCTGGGAAAAGTTTTGTATTCTATATAATTTGTACAACAAAAGCGTACGACGTTCGTTCGTGACCCCAGGAAATGCCCATATATATACGAAATTTCTATTCAATAGTAAAATGATCATGCATATATATTAGGTAAAATACAGCGTTTAAAAAACTGCATTGCTTTTGCTTCTGATTCATTAAACGTTAAGAACGTGACTTTGCATCTGACTTTTATAGAAGCAATGTTATAAAGGTAACATGTTTTTTGCAGTGGAAAATTTGACAAGTCAGATGTAAAAAACATGTTGTGTACATTCAGCTTTACCTGTAAAGGCTAGTTTACACTTTTATACTTTGTATTAATAAAAGTCAAAAACTCAAGTAATATGAAAAATTCTGATAGTGTGAATGCATGTGTGATGAAAATGACAACCCTGCAGATAACGAGACTAGGCCATACATGCATGTAAAGAGTAGTCCATAAAGGAGTAGGAGTACTATAAAACTACTCCAAATATATGGGTAAAAGGTGGTCCATTTAACATTACGATGTTCTTGGAGGGGACCGTATAACCCACCGAAGTAGTCCCTTAACTACTCCATGTGGGACTAAAGTGGGTTATTTTTAAAAGTACTCCATGTCATTACAGTATGGAGTACACTAAAGCGGTAGTTTAAGCATTTTTCATTTTTTACTAATCGCCTTTTATGGCGTGCCCTGTAGCATATTATTGCTATTATTAAATATATTTACTTGTTATTTTTAATTTTTGTACCTGTTTTTCACAAATTTCACAAACTTTCACTTTTAAATAAACAATTAATAATGGACACCATCAGGGCTACCAATGTGTAATACTGTAAACTATAGAAAAGTATACATCATGCAGTTGTTGGCACACCTGCATGTTAATTTCTTATAACATGGTCCATTTTACAGTAGATTGGACCATGTTGTAAGTAGTCCATTTAAGCCACAATGGACCACGTAGTCTAATATTATCTGTAGGGAAGTATTATGAAAAACAGTTTGACATCCCATACTTCTTCATCGTTTTTAGAAAACTTTCTAAACAATAATACTTTTCATTGGATCAGGGTTGCATTTTATTTTATGTGTAAGTGTTTATACTTTGTGTGATGGTGCGAACACAAACTCTTATGTTAAATTAGTTTTTTTGACAGTCGCAACAAAACTCATTTGATTCCTATTTCACAAAGTATTATGGAAAACGTAAGACTTGTGTGATAGTGTTAACTAGCCTTTATTAGACAGTAAAAGGTCATAAAATAAGGGAAAAACCTTAAATGCTCAAAAGTCGGATGCACAATAATTTATCTGCCTACTTTTGAAAATTAAAATAAAAATTTTCGTTTCAGAACTTATGTATATCAAAAACAAAAACAAATTTCAGTTTTTTATTGTCGTTTCAATGTAAATTCCCAAACGGAAATTTTTATATTACATGGAAAAAACAGGCAAAAAAAAGCATAACATTTGCTTTTGTTTGAAAGCGAACTGGATAGAGAAGCAAGAAGGGTAGAAAAAAAGACACGATTTCTTTACATAATAATTTAATATCCGACTGTAAATGCTAAATGGCCTGCAGGAATTATAGTAATTCTTCCTTGGCAAAACTGTTATGATTTTTAGCGAGCTTTAATTTTCCAATTTACTTTAAAAATGTTTCTGCTATTATGGAATTACTTCCTTAGCAAAAGTTTAATAGTTTATTGCGGACAGAGATCTGGCGAAGAAATACTAGAACGAGATACTTGAGGTCAATGGGCAAAACATTGGGACAGAAATATGGATATATCATACTTTAAGATCGGACTGTAAATGCCTAAGATATAACGAAAAAACTAAAAAGGCGACCCCTACGTGCGACAAAAAAAATATATTTTCAAAAACTCCTTGCAAATCTACTTTATATTATAGGTGGTACGGGAAACTTTTTTTGAGGTACGGTATGTACATTAGGGTGACAGCAAAATGTATGGAGCAATTTTTTTGTATTAATATTGATGTCTCCCGGGCGGAATATTGTGCCACATGGTCTAAAATTGATGTCGAAAAAATTTCAGCCAAATCGGATAACTTTAACCCATACAAGCAAAAATTTTTTTTTTCCATTTTTTATTTTTTAATATTAGTAAGCTTTATTAGCTTACTAACAACAAAAAATTTCATTTCGATCGGACAAGATTTTCAGTTTCAAAAGTGACTCTGAAAAAAAATTTTCAGGCTTGTTAGGGGCTTACTCTAAAAAATTTTCAAAAAATTTTTTTTTAGTTTCGACAAGCATACATTAAAGATATTTTGTCGCTCTTATAATAATAAGTTTTTTTAAACATTTTTTGTGACGTCGTAATTTGGTTTTTTAATAGGGCCAAAAACTAAATTTTTGCAGCTTTTGGCCCCAATTTAGAACAAAAATGCGATGTCGAAAAAAAATTTTTAAAAAAAATTTAAAAAACCGGTATTAAGAGCAACAAAAAATCTTTAATGTGTGCTTATCAAAACCAAAAAAAAAAATTTTTTCCAAGACTCAAATTTTTTTTTCGGAGTCACTTTAGAAACTGAAAATCTTGTCCGATTGAAATGAGATTTTTTGTCGTTAATAAGCTAATAAAGCAAAAAACCAATTTTTTTTTTTTGCTTGTATGGAATTTTTTTTTTATCATTTGAACTTTGACCTCAAAGGGGCACGGGTTAAAGTTATCCGATTTGGCTGAAATTTTTTCCACATCAGTTTTAGACCATGTGGCACAATATTTCGCCCGGGAGATGTTGAAAATCCAAAGTTGAAATTTAGCTGCCGCCCTAATGTACATACATACATCTTTTGCTTGCTGGCATCTATTACGATAAATTCAGAAAAAAAATAATATTGTTTATTTTTTGATATTTTTTTTACTGCCTATCCCACGGTATCGAATGACAATTTATTTCGCTTAATTCACATTTAAAACAAAAACAATATTTTAAATTTGTTTTTGTTTTAAATGTAAGTAAGTTAAGCGAAGGAAAATTTCGTTCGATATCGAGAGACAGGTAGTTAATTTCAATATTTTTCAATTATGTATTTACTTTTATTAAGTTTGTGAATAACTTTTTGTTTGTTCCAAAAACAAATTTGAATCAAATTAATCTGGAATTAAGAACAAATTCTGTGTCATTTTGACAAAACATCTTAAGTCGATATAAGATAGCAAAAGAAATTTAAAAAAAAACTCGGTGAAAAAAATCATTTTTATCAAATAATAAAATAAACCGAAATTAAAGAAAAAATTTTTTTATAAATTTTAAATCGTAAAAAAAAGGTTTTTGAAGGAAAATTCTTATAATTAACAGCATTTTTTTCAACTTTTGAAATTTGACTTAAGATGTTTTGTCAAAAGGCCACATAATTAATTTAAAATAATTCTAATACAAATAGAAAACACATTAGAAAATATGGTGGAAGTAACACCGTAATTGACTTTAATTCATATAAAAGCCCGAATAAGAAAAAAATATGAATGTAAAGAAGTTGATGTTGATATAACATAACAAACGTAAAATTTATTACAAAATTTTCAGTAAAACTACAGATTACTTCAGACAAATTTAATAAAAAATTTTAAACTAAAAATTCACGTAACGCTATATTATTTAAATATCAACTTAATCTCAAATCTTTTTTTTACAAAACATTTGTATTTGTTGCTAAAAGTAAAATAAAAAATAAAACCCCCTCTGAAATTCTTACGAGTCAATACGAATGATTTATTATAAGTTGAGTTTAAAATCGAAGTCGGCAAAATCCGCTTATTAATGGGATACTTAGACTTTGTCTACACCCATGTTTCCATACTTCTAGTAAATATGAAGTCTTTATGTGCTCCTAAGTAAATGTAGAACTAAAGCAATTACGTTAAATAAATTTTTGTAATAAATTTTTGTGTATTAAATAGCATACGATCACGTACGTTAGAGAAGACGTTTTAATTTGCTTAACACTGGACTGCGCGTGTGGTATTCATACGATACAAGTATTTATGTGTTAAATGCATTGCAATGACATGTTCTAAAGGGGCACTTAATAAATGTTCTTGTCACTAAAATTAACAGACTATTTTTTCATTATGTTTAAAGGCTTTTTCATACATAAAAGGGATTTGTTCTTTTTCCAATAAAAACAACTGAAAAAAGAAAAAAAGGCGAATGGATTTATACAACATGAAGAGTTTATCTACCTACACACAAGGAAATCCTAAAAGTTTTTGTTTAATTCAACGGAACGTAAGACAACATGATCATAGAGTTGTTAAATTTATTGCTCAATCGAAAACAGTTTTATAATACCAAACATAAACGCAAACATTTTTAAATGATCTCCTTCGATAGGGATGGAAAAGAAGGGTAATAAAGATTGAAGGTTTTGTTTTTAGAATTTAAATTTTAACAATTTTTTGACGTAAAAGTATAATAAAAAAAGGGTTGAATTTAGAAAAAAAAATCTAAATTGACCACACTGTTATTGAACAAAATTATAACGATCTAAAACAAATTAGGAAATTGATCATGGTAGAAAGTTTAATGTCCGTAATTTCTACAAATAGATATCTAGCTGTGTAAAGATATCTATGGTTTTCATAATTTTAATACGTATTTCTTACCTACGGGTTAAAGTGTACTGTATTTTACACCATTGATTTTCGATAGTTAATTCATGCAGACAAAATTAACGTTGAAATTTCCACAATAGTGTTACCGAATAGGTAAGGAAAACTGTTAGGTAAGAACACGAGCAGATATGAGGGAGTTTACACGGTGTCTTTTCAGTAGAGTTTTTTTTCCCGGACTTTTTCGATTCCCGGGAAAGCGGGAATTTTTTTAAATTTCCCGGGATCCCGGGATCCCGCTCCATATAAATAATACAAAGCAAATATTGTTATTAATTAATGAAAAAAACTTTTATAAAAAAACGTAAGGGAGCTTGTTTACAAAGAAAGTAAATGAAATGGTTCAATGCTAAAAAATTAATTGAAGATTGAAATAGGAACTTGAATTATTATTACCTCACGCCTTTATTCCCTATTATTATATAACAATTTAATTCATTTAACAATAATAAAAACAAAATAAAAATTTAGGTCCTGAAGATTTGAGATCAAAAAGTTAATTAAAAAATTGATAAAATATTTTAAATAAATATATAAAATTTTTAACGGCTTAGGAAATAACTTTTCGTCAAAAAGTATATTTCTGATTTTATTTACTAATTATCATGCTTCCGAAAAATTTGTGTTTATCACCTGATAAACATATCGCTCCTTCATTGCATCATAGTCATATCTCAAAATTTTAAGAAACCTTAGCAAAGTTTTCCTTCATATCTTCTCGTATTATATCTCAAACTGAACCGAAGTTATAGCAAAATATATCTTTAAATCGGTACATTTTGAAAACTTTAATCGCATTTTGCCAAGATCGTTTGTTTTTGTAGATATGACTATGTTGCAATAAAGGAGCGATATGTTTAGGTATCTCCTATTTTTAAGACTTGTTCATGGACAATGAAACTTAACTGTCTGCATCTTATTTTGAATTAATGTACTTTATTAACTCTTCACTTCACTAAATGTAATAATTATCAACTGTTGCACTGCCCATTCTGCTTTTAGTAGATTTATTGCATCAGGAGACATTGATTTAAATACATGTACTCACTTCTTGTAATTGATCTAATCCACAACCCATCCACAGATGCTAATTTTTAGATAATAGAAAACTAAATTTCAAAGTATAAATTATAAATTATGAGGAATTTTTTATTTCCCGGGATCCCGCATGAAAAATCCCGTCCCGGGAATTCCCGGGGAAAACCCTACTTTTCAGACATGTCTAACAAACACGTCTGTTTTGTTTGTAGGCGATCGGGGTAGAGAAGAAAGAGGGGTTGCCAAACAGACACGAAATGGGTTTTCATGTTCGTTTATATAAATTTTCATGTTTTCAATTTGTATGTATATGTAAATTAGACTATTAGATATGAAAACCAACATGTTTGGAAAGACATCGTAAAAAGACAAAAGGTTTTTGGTAGCATGTTTAAAAGAGAATGTCAAAACCAGACATGTCTGGAAAGACACCGTGTAAATGCCCCCTATCTGTTTGCAGAAATTACGGGCATACGCCGGACTTTTTTTCATTAGAATTTTGGCGTAAAAACGAGAATTATTAAAAGCAGTGAGAGTTGGAACATAAGCCACTGATAAACCAGACTCGAGCCTAGAAACTTAAAAAATTAGTTTTTTTTTAACAAGAAATGATGGAAAAGAAAATATGTGTTGACATTTTAGTTAGAAGTAACACGTTCAAGTTTTGTTTTCGAGTTTTTTACACATACTGCTTGTAAAAATTCACCAAAAGTTTAAAGCTGTGACGTAGGCTGCACGCAGTTTTAAGCAATAAATTTTAAGATGTCATCGAGAACACAACTTAAAGTAATTGTGTAAGAAAAGATAAACTCACTGTTTATTGTTGGTGTTTTGTTTAAGCTTTGATATTGTTACTTACAAGTAAGACTTTGAGTGTTTAAAATTCTTATTCGCTTTAGGGTTTTATTCGTATAATATTATTAGCTTTTCTAAAATCTTAGGAAAAGGTTTCCTGATGAGCTGGTCTAAGCAACCAGTGAAATGCGCATAGAAGCTAGCTTTCCCTCAACAATAAATTTCAGTGTATTTATCAAATATGAAAAATTGGGAATTTAGCACGTCATACAGAAATCGGCAGAAAATTTTATTATTGGTAATAAAAGAAGAAAAAAAAACAACAAAAAAATATATGCCGCTAGAATATTTATAAAGACAAACGAAAAATTTCCTCACTAAAATTGTATTTAAAATTTTTATTTTTGTTATGCTTAAAAGTTTTTTTAAGCCGAATTCGCACCGTGGCAAAAAAAAACTTAAAACGATAGTACTTTTATACTATTTGAAACAAATATTACCTTGTTATTTTTTTACCGTTTCAATATTTATGGCGCAACTTTTATCTTTCAGAATCAATTGAAGTAGCTCCGATGTAAGATTTACTTTCGGACATTAATATTATGCACTTTATTTCGTAAAAAGTACCAAAAAACAATCAGCAATATTCCACTGCCGTCTCCATTAACATAATACAATTAACAAATAAATGAATGAATGGGAATTGCTTATATTTTTACGATAATTTTATATGATATTTTTATTTTTGTTCTCTTACAGACATGAATTAAAGAATCATAAAGACTGGCACACACAAAATCGTCTATAAACTGCAATTACGTTGTAATACAAATAAAATAAAAAAACACTAAATATACAATTTTATAACCAGACGTACCAAATTTACAGACTCCTTACGGACATCGCCAGCAGTAAGGGGCAGCATAAAGAAGAGACAATAAAACTGCTACACAGAGTCAGTCATCGTTAATGGAGTCTTCTTCACGTAAAAAATATAAAAAAGAAAATCCTTATGCTTCCGTTTACAATGCCACTACCATCCCACTCAATGCCAACAAATGTAAAGAAAGAATTGTTGCAACAAAAACTAAGAAAACGCCGCGTCGTGATAAAAGTGATTTGGGAGAAGATTTTATAGCACCTGATGGTGGGTGGGCATGGCTTGTTTGTATAGCAGCCGGAGTTTCAAATGTAAGTTGAACACACGTACATATGTATTAATTTAAAAGAGAGCATTGCTTAATGGGAAGAGTAGTTGTAGACGCCAAAGTGTTTAAGAAATCCTGTCTGCAGTTTATTTGTTTGTTTAATCAAAAAAGAACAATTTTTTATAGTTTTGTTTTGTTCTTCTCGTTTTTTTAGTTAACTATTTATCCTTGTATTCAACAATTTGGTTTTATATTTCGTGAACGTCTTATAAATTTGGGTCTAACAAATTCACAGGTCACAACAATTATTAATACACATCCAGCCGTATCAGCATGTACCGGTAAGTGGGAGGAGAATTTTATTTTCGTTGTTTAAACAAAATGTCATAGTTCTATACTATTACCAAAGCTATATACATACATATATAATTACCATGCAGGAAATGTCACTAGTGAATCTGTACTGATTCACTATTGACACAGTCACCAGTACTAGTGACTTATTATACCCCAGACAATGTTATTTACTAAAGACATTTAACATGTGCGTGTCATCGGAAATCTACTACGGACGTTGGTACTACTGACTAGGTAGTTCCTTTGGGAACATATGTAGACATTGGAACCATAGAATCACTAGTACATTTTAGTAAATGTAGTCTACACTTTTAGTACGAGTAGGAAATCATAATAATCTTTTTTTATTATGTATTTCTTCAACTTCTATAGGAATTGTACTTCTTAGTTGTTATTCATAAATTTTTTTCGTATCAAAGCCAAATATAGTGGCAAATTTAGTGTAGTGTAGACACTTCGTTGACAATGTCACCAAAATAGTCGACAAAACTGGTGAATTGGAGGCACTTGAACCCAGATTTTCTTCAGGGTACAAACATTTTGAACAAATAAATGTTTTGCTTTTTTATGTATATTTTTCATTTGACATTACACCATTTACGATTGATGGGGGATCTGGGTATGTATCATGGTAGAATAAGTACAAGGAAATTGTGTTCTTAATTTCAAAACCCATATAACGTCAAACAAAAGAAAATATGGAAAAAATTAAAACCAGCGTCAAAAATCAAATAAACTATTTTGACATTACTCTCCCTAATGAACATACCTGGTACTTATTATACTATGGGTATGTATAAATGTAAAAATGCACAGAAGAGAAAAGAGAATATTTTTCTGCTTAAAATGTTCAAAACTAAAAGAACGCCTGCTTTAACGATTGTGACTGCTGACAACTTTCAAAAGCAAAGACACTACTTGTGATTTTGATTTTTTAACATATCAAAAGCAGAACAAAACTAAGCACATGACTGCCGAATGTTTTCAAAAGTTTTAACAGAATCAATGTTTGATTTTTAAAAGAAGAGAAAAGTAAAACCATTAAATAGTTAAAATTTTGCGACTTTTCAACTTTTGACTTGAGTTTTTAAACACTAGATTATTCTATGAGAAATAATTTAAATTCCGGTTGTCCGTCTATCTGTTGAAATGGTTTTCCGAAGCCCCGAGATTTGCTAGGGGCTTGGTTGGTATATATTTATATCAGGTATGCTTTTTATAACGTTGCTATTGAAATTCAGCCAGATCGGTCCAAACATGGTCAAGATATGAGCAAAAAAACACGACAACCTCTAATTTTTTCCAAAAATCTCATGTTGTTGTTGTATTTTTATTTCTGTATATCTGAAGAACGGCAGGAGCCAAATATTTTGTTTATCAGCACACAGCATCCCCCAAAATGTGAGGGGGATTGGAGAAGTGGTCGTGGTACCTCCCGTACAGCAAATAAAAAAAAATATTGGGCTGTCACATGACCTATGAATACGCCTTAGATATCAAATATAAGAAATCTTTAGTAGAAGATATTTTCTGAAAAATCATTCAGATACAAAAAAGTTATGACCAAAATATACATTTTTTTTTGAAAAATACCCATTTTCGGGAAACATATTTCTTTCCGAGTCCAAGTTTTATCCCCAAAGGAAATGGTAAATTTCTTTTTAATGACGTCGGTATATGAAACTGTCAAATCGGTTAAAAAATGGCTAAGTTATAATCAAAATACTAAAGTCCCAAAAATTACTCTTTTTTTATAATTAACAGCCTGTTCAACGATTTTGAACGTTAACGTTCGCATAGAAAATTACATTTAAAACAAAAACAAATTTCCGAATTTTGTTTTTGTTTTAAATATAATTTTCTATGCGAACGATGACGTACGAAATCGTTAAACAGGCAGTGAGTTTGTCTTTTTATATAGGGTGTTTTTCATAGAGTGATGCAAGTTTAACTCATAATAAAACATAGTAATATATTTAATATATATAATATATTTTTGATATCAATGAAACGGTCTTTATTGGATAGAAAATTTTATGACATTAATGTTTAAATATGATTTCGGCCATGTGGCCGCCACGGCTGGCGCGTATAAGGCGCAATCTGGAACACCAATTTTCAACAACTTTTTGCATTCTGACCATCATTGTTTTTGAAGACATATGGGCCAATTACTCCGCCAGCCCAAAAAGCGCACCAAACTAATTTTCTGTGGATGTAATGGTGATTCGATAAAAGCTTGTGGATTCTCCTCACTCCAAATATGAAAATTTTGCTTATTTACGTACCCATTCAACCAGAAATGGGCTTCATCGGAAAATAATATTTTGAATTAAAATGCAAAATCAATATCAATTTATTCTTCAGCCCATTCGCCCAATTATTTTAATTAAAAATTTCAACAATTTGCACGCGTTGCTCTGGTGTAAGTCGATTCATAATTAAATGTCAAACAAAAAGCAACTATCAGCTGTTAAATGAGTGGTCAAATAAAGCAGTGATGCCAACTCAAAGTTGTATCACTCCAAAAAAAAAACACATGTGCAAATAATTAAATGCAACTAAGCGATTTATACTACATATATATAAATATACTTATATTTAAATACATGTATATATAAGCTTCTGTTCTTTCCCAACCATGGTGAAGGGTATATAAGGTTCGGCATAGCCGACTTTAGCACTTTTACTTCTTTTAAATAACTCGATCATTAAAAATTGTTTGGCAGAAATCCATTGTGTCTCGCGGCTTGAGCTGTAGCTTCAACATCCTAAAGCATATCGTCAGTTCATTATTGGTTTGGCGCATATCATGGTGAAATTAGCATGGTGTGCGCCAAACCAATAACGAGCTGACGATGTGTCAGGAATATTGAGAACTACGAGGTATGAAACATTTTCCAACCTGGAGATTCCCAATTGAGTTGCACTTCGACGAGTAGACTCAGATGGATCCAGCTTCGCCAGTGCCAACAGGTCGAGCAACAGTTCTTCGTTGTTCATTATCAACTGCACTATTGTTCATTAATGAGATAATTAAGCTTCTTCTCATGTTTACGCTGAGAACTGTTGCAGTATTAAGATGCTGCCGGTATTTTCTTTGTGTTAAGGAATTGATCGTCCGGACACATTATACAATTTAACAGTTTTTACACTTTATTTTGCAGTGAGTTATTATAAAACTTTTAAAACTATTTATTACCAGGGTTCGAGCCCGGCTACAGTCAAGAATAAAAAATTATCAATAACAATTTTAATTAATTTTTATGTTGTAAAATTCCTTTCTTCATAAAAATAATTTAATGAAAATTTAATTTGATGAACTTACGCCTAATTAAAAATATTAAAAATTTGGATTAAAAACTATTTATTACCTGTAAAGAAATACACAGTAAAAAGTTTTCAAAATAAAAAAATTATTACATATCAAATCCATCAAATACTTGTAACGAATAAATTTTATGTTCAAAATCAGAAAATTTACCTATTTTATTCAAAACAAACTTTATCCAAATGCTACCTTTTCACAAATTTTAGGTCTTCTCAATGGACCCATGTTCAAACGTTTCACATTTCGTCAAGTGGCCCTGTTTGGATCAATATTAATATTTTTGGGCATTCTGCTAACAGCATTTTGTGAAACATTTTTAGGATACATGATCACATTTGCTCTATTATTTGGTAAGTTATTAACTAACCGAAAACTCAAAAATTACAAAAAACATTAAGCAACCTCTTTTAAAATTGCAGGCTTTGGTGCTGGCATCACTGTCTCTGCCTCATCTTTAGCCGTTAATACTTATTTCAAAAACAAAAGGAGAAAAGCGGCCGGCTTTTCCTGGACCATAACAGGTTTTGGCCCTATAGTACTGCCTCATATAGTCACATTTCTAGTTGCGGTCTATGGGGTGCAGGGAACTGTATTCATATTTGCGGCGTTATCTCTGCATACCTTTATGGCTGCTTTAATATTTGAACCGGTACAGCACCACATTCCCAAGCCTTCTGATGAAGATAACGGACCGGTATCTGTGTTAGTGGAACAACCACAACATTTATGTAAATACTGTGAAATGCAAAAGAAAAAAGAGACGGGTATATTCTCTTCCCAGTATCTTTATCAAGATGATGATGAAAATAAACCAGGATTTGAGATTATTGAACCGGGTACACCCATGTTATCACGGGCCAATGATGGCTTGTATGGTTCAAGACTTTCACTCTCTTCGAAAAAGCGATTACGTTTTCGTACTATATCGAGTTCAAAAGATATTGAGAATACCATACGCCTACATCGTTTAATAAGTGAAGATGAGGAATTGAAACAAAAGAGCAGTTTTAAGCCTAATAATTTTAATATAGAAAGAGATGAAACGCTACATAAAGGTAGCCTAAACCACCGTTATGGCGGAAGCTCATTAAAATGTACCTGTGCCGAGGAGAGAGCGTTAATGGAACTTAATAAAATAGAAGCTTTTGATATAGAAAATGCAAGCAGTGACTCAAATGAAGACTTACAACTTACATTTTTCGAAAAAGTTGTGGCCTTTTTTGATTTAGATCTTTTACGGGATTTTTCATTTGTAAACCTGGTAGCTGGTTTAACCATTATAAATTTTGGTGAATTAAATTTTTCCATATTGACACCATTTATTTTAAATGATTTCGGTTTGGAAACGTCTCAAATTACTTTATCGATATCGGTGTTGGGTGGTCTTGATGTAACCACCCGTTTTTTGGTGCCATTTTTAACGGAAAAAATATCTTGGGATAACAGAGTATTCTTTCTAATAGGAGTAGTAGGAATTTCCATAGGGCGCACAGTGGTGGCCTGTACACGCTCGTTTGCAGTGATAATCTCAACTTTTGCCGTTATTGGGGTGTTTAAAGGGGTGCGTACAATATTTTGGCCTTTAGTTATACCCAGTTGTGTGCCCTTAAAACGATTACCAGCGGCCTCGGGTTTGCAGTTGCTAATATCCGGTATATTTACTTTAGCAGCTGGACCTTTTGTAGGTAAGTGCTTAAAAAAATGCTTAAATTTATCAAAGAACTCTAATAATTTCCTTTTGTTTAAAGGTTTGGTGCGTGATCGTTATAATTATGCCATTGCCTTACATTGTCTCAATATTATGACATTTTTAGCGGCTGCTTCTTGGATTCTAGAGGCTCTAATACGTCGCTATTTACAGAAACCAAGTACATTAAGTGATGAAACAAGGTGATGAAAATTAGATTTTTTCTGTTTTTATTTTTTCTACTTTCTACATTAAGAATGTAAATATTATTTTTTTTTTGTTTTTTTTATTAGAATTTAGTGTTTATATACAAAAAAGTATCTAATTATTTACATAAAATAAAATAAATTGTATAATTTTTCGTGGCTTGTCTTTTAATAACGAGGGCGTTATATAAATTGTATTGCATATCTTAGGGTCATTTTAATGAACGCTGCTATTATGAAAATATGTTGTGTTATTAAAAGTGTTGCCTATTTAATCGTTTTTATTAATACCACACTCACTTTAATTCCTGATAAGATTTTTGAAATTTCCTTTACAATACACAAAATATAGAATTTGATTACTTACCGTATTAAATAGAAGCTGAAATAAAAGAAAAACAATCAGTCTGAAAGAATTAATTAAGATTATTAATCATTAAAAATAATTAAATAATCGATTATGAGTTCCTCTAAATTAGAGAAAATTTATTTTCGCTAAAGCTAAATTCAGTGCGAGTTTTATGAATTTATTTGATTACAAATTTAACAAACATACACATATGATCAAAACAATCCATATAATACAGACATATCGTTACCTAAAACACAAAGGGCCCTATCTAACATTTTGAAAATTTTACAGGAACAGCAAAAACTAGTTTAGCTATTTTTCATATATTTTGTCTTATAAAACCTACCAGTTGTTTTGACAGTTGACAACGTTGCATATTATGCAAACTGTTAGTTTTGGTCGAAAGATTCCAAGAAATTTTTGTAGACATTTGTGTGGATGCAATATATCAAAATGAATGAAAAAGTCGATTTTGAAATTTTGGTTAGTAAGGGGCCTTTTGCGGCTTAGTTAACGATATATTATAAAAATAAGGTGTAAGTTTGTTTGATTGTTCCGCAATCACGCCCAAAAGGCTAACCCGATTTTGATCGAGGTTGTAACCAAGAAAGGATGTTTAAGCGAAATTTCTATAGGCCAAATTTTCCCCGGAATTTACGACCAGAAAGTAGTGCTGAGAAACTATCGATAGTCTATAAATATCGATAGAAAAATATCCATATCAATATAATTATTTTAAATACAGCTATAAAAACATGAAATACCAGATATAATTACAGTTTTTCGCCGCAAATTAATTCGCTGTTGATTCGCTCTGAATTACAGCGAAGTACACAAACAAGAAGAATAGTAGGTGGTATTGATAGCTCTGCTGTGCTTCTTTCTACTACTAATTAGAGGCCCTTATATTAAAATGTACAGTAGTTTTGACTTAACTGCCTTTTATTTACGTGCACTTTTGACTTAACTGCACAAAATTGATAATTTTTGGCATTATTCGTTATAATCCCATACAAATTTCTTATTTAAGTGCACTTTCTTTACCTGCACATTTAAGATAAGTGCCCAAAATTTTTGGCATTTTAAAATTATTTTCATACAAAAAATTCAATTTAGCTGCACTTTAACTTAACTGCCCAAAATACATATTTTCTGTAATTATTATTCAAAATCCTTCTTTATGTGCATTTTGTATACTTGCACATTTTTCATATTGTTGGGCAGCGTTAAAATATTTTCATATAAAACATCAAAGTTTGCTGCACACATGATAAAATATGGTGGCAACTTTTTCACATAAATATCCAATTTCAGCTGTTTATAAAAACAAAAATCGCAAACAAGTCAAATTGGCATCATTATAACTCATTTATTTTGTTTGCATGTACCTACATTTATGCATATGGTTTGTGGTTACAGCAACTTTACCACGATTATATGAAATAAATAGCAAATCCTAGGCCTGGAACAGAATATGGTAGTTGTAGTAGTATTTGAAGCTGGCGAATGCTCTGTAGCGCAACAAAGTTCCAAATTTCGAATTTTGCGCTTCAACTTCAAAGACTACTTCAACTACGTATTCTGTTTACACTACTCTGAAACTACCGTTTTTAACTTTTAATGTTGTACTACAGCGACTATTCTGTTCCCCACTTTATTTTTACCAATTTGGCTACCCATTCATTACAAAAATGCATGACAAATGACTACAGGTTGTTGGAACGTCACTGTTATTATCAATTTATTAATAAAAAGGTCGTTACTCCTCTTTCAAACACTTTACTTTAGCTGCACTTTTATCCAGGTAACCACAATTGCGTACCTGCACTTAAAGGCAGCTAAATACATTTAAGATAGCTGCATTTTTGAATTACCTGCACAAAAAATCGTGCAAAGGAGATTGTGCAGCTAAGTCAAAATTACTGTATATGTTTAAATAGGCACCAGTGTTGCCACCAACGAAATGCATAATCACACATGGATCATGCCAAAATTACACATGAAAATACAAATTACACATGCTATCTTTTATTTGTATACTCAAGAGTTTTTTTTTTTTAATTTCATAATAGGTGTGTTCCACAAGATCTCGGGCAAGTTCGGACTAATGAGAGTAAAATGAAAATTACTCTCTAAATTTGCGAAAACTACCCAAAATAGCTGGAACGCAAAAAACCATTTTTGCACTTCTTGTAATACTAATGGTGCTTACTTTTTAAATTAAAATCTATTTAAGTGATTTTAGACGCTTAAAAGTCATAACATTATAAAACCAAAACATTTGCATCATTGCCATTTTTTATATTTTGTTTTTTTTTTTTTTTAAAGATGAAGGGAAATATGTATGCAATAACATGTTTACCACTTTAATTTTTTTACAAAAACCTTACATTTGCCTTTTTAATATGTTTTTTAATTAAAACTAAACTTTTTCTTTTGCTTGTAAATTTCCTGAACTATTTATCAGTTTCATATGTAAACAAAAACAGCTGATTGTTTTTTCTTGTCCGAACTTACCCAAAGAAAAAGTTCGTGCAAATTTGTACAGGAAATGAAAAAAATTACTCTCTCAATTAGTCTCTTAATTGCACAAAAATTGTTATGTGGAACGCTTTTGGGTAACTTTGGGCAAGTTCGGACTGTTTCGTTATGCATGTGGAACAGAGCTAATGTGTATAAACTTTTCATTTAGTTAAAAAGAAAAATAACGACTGAGATGATTTTTTATTTTTCCAGATATTTAAAGCTTCCACTTTTTGTTTATAATGATTGAAATGGGTTCAAAGTTTGGTCCACCATTTATATGTATTCCTTTTTAAATCTGTCGTACAATTGTTTCAATTGCTCAATATTCTATTCGCCGCAGAATTTGAGAAGATTAAAACAAAAATAACTATTTGAAATAATCTGCCTCCCAAGGAATTTTTTATTTCAAAAATACTTTTCCAATAATATTCTGGCTCCAACTTACAATGAATCTAAAATTTTTCAAATATTCTTGAAACTCCTTAAGTGTGCCGAGCATTTCTTCTAATAAAACAAGATCTAATATAACGAAGTAAATTTTCCAAATATGTTGAAAAGTTCAGACAGGCCTTCGACGCTACCAAATGTATTAGGTGGCACGAGCATTTTATCAAAGCAATATCTGTCTTTTCGTCTTTTAACAACTTAACATCTGAGTTAAACTGTCCAAACATAACATGAGGGGTATCTCATGCAAGTCTAACTAGATTTTTAAAAGGAATCCCTTTTTCTATAATTGTGCATTTGAGTAGCTCAAACATTTCTTTTGCAGTCAATGATCCACTCTCTTGAAATTAAAAAAAAAAATAATGTACCCGGGATGTTTCGTCATTATAGGTAATAAATTGTGGCAAAAGCTATCTAAATGTCAAATGGTCAGTAGTTAATGATTCAACCATTTTTAGTTAGCGCTCTTAACGCTTCCATTCTCTTAATTAAATTTTTAAGTTTTGCTAAGAACATTAAATCTTTTTACATCTTGTGACAAAATAATAACAAAAATTAGTGTTACAAAACCCTACAATTTTTAATTACACATCATTTACTCATGGAGTCAATAACACATGGGCTACACAAGAAAAAAAATGTTACACATGATATGTGTAATTACCAGGGCAAGGGACTTCATGCAAATGCATGTTTGTTGTCGTTACTCTGAGACCCGCCTAAAGTTAATATCTTTGCGAATTACAATATTTCCAGTAAAATGGCATCAATTTGTTAGTGCATATTTTTGCAAATATTGCCTTAAATGCATGTTTTTGCATATTTTGTTATAAATGCATATTTTTCGTCATATTTTGTAAAATATTTTGGGATATTTTGTTATAAATTCACTTTTTTCGTCATATTTTGTAATATTTATTTATTTATTTTTAATATTATTATTTATTGATGAAAGAATTAAGCTACATAATTTGTGGGTGTCCATTGACGAAACAACGGACATTGAAGGACGTTGCGTGGTCAACGTAATTTGTGGGATCTTGAATGCCGAAGACGAACAGAGTAAACACAAATTGTTGTTAAATGTTGCACAGTTGGAAAAGGTGGATCATGCTTCAATAGCTCGAACTTTCAATGATTCAATTTCTCTCTACTTGACAGATGCAGCGTCATACATGATTAAGTCTGGACATTTTTTAAAGGTATTTTACCCAAAAATGTTACATGTCACATGCTTAGCTCATGCCATGCATCGTGTGGCTGAAGAAATTAGAAATCAATTTGATACAATAGATTCATTGCTATCATGTGGTAAAAAAATATTTTTAAAGTCACCTTTACGTGTTTCACTATTTAAAAACAAATATCCTGACTTGAACCTTCCACTACAACCATGTATAACAAGATGGGGTACCTGGTTGCAGGCAGCTTAGTATTATGTCAAAAATTTTGAAGAATTTAAAGATGTGGTAAATAATTTTAACGAAAATGATGCAGTCGCTATTAAAAAGGTAAACAATATTTTAAATGTACCTAATATAAAGGCTCAATTAGTATTTATACACTCAAACTGTGGGTTTCTAGTTGAAACAATAACTAAACTTCAGGGGTTTAAATCATTGAGCACCTCGGTTAAACTCGTTGATGACGCTGTCATTAAAATAAGAAAAGTAGAAGGTCAAATCGGCGAAAAAAATAAAAGCCAAACCTGATGCAGTTTTAAAAAAGAATGCTGGTTTTAAAAAAGTTAAAGAAATTGGTAGTATTTTTAATTTGCCTTCCAGTAAAGAACATATTGTAGAAAATGAATATTCTATAAACGAGCTTTCCACTTTTAAATATGCACCTATTACATCCGTTGATGTCGAACGAACATTTTTAATGTTTAAAACTGTTTTAAGACCAAATAGAATAAGTTTTACATTTGATAACTTAAAAAAAAAAACTTATTTATTTATATCAATAAATCTTTATCTACTACTACTTTTTAAACTTTTTAATTTTTTAAGACTGAATGAAATGTATTTACGTTTTTACGTTTTTATGAATTAATAAATGGTTAAAAAAACATATTTTTAATGCATATTTTTTAATTTTATTTTTGCATATTTTGCAATTTTTATTGCATGTTTTATGCGCATATTTTGCGATTTTAAGTGCATGAACTTCCTTGCCCTGGTAATTACACATGAGGTGTCAACACTTATAGGCACTCAAATGCCTAATGTTTTTGTAATGTTGTAAAAAATGCAAATGCAATTGCGAGCATAAAGCAATACAATTAGAGGAAAAGTCGTCTAGTTCGATTCTTTTCAAATAATTCTTTACGTTGGCATGTTATTTGAACCTGCTTACTAGTTTTGTATTTTCGAGTCATGCGACACAAATTTTGTCAATTTAAAAAAAATTAATTGCATAAACTAAAAAATAAACAAACATTTAAATTTATGTGTTTTGATTAAAAAAATTATTTGCAGCAAACAAAAAATTAATTGAATAATTAATGTACACCAATTAATTATTTAATTTAATAACTTTTTGCAAACATTTTTTCTGTGGACATGCTAAATGTGTATATTGCAAAAAGAATCAAGTTCAGTTATTTAAATAAATTTTAGTTGTTATAAAAATCTAATACTTAAAAAAAAAGAAAATAAATATTTATAACACCAGCACAATTTTTTAAAAAACCGTCATCGTCAGTGATAACAACTACGAACTGTAGTCTAATAAAAAATAGTTAAAGCTTTCCTACTCAAGTACAAACATTCAGTCGATAGTAATATCGATAGTATCGATAGTGAAATCTGAACTATCGATAAATATCGATATTGGAAACTATCGATGGTATCCCAGCACTACCAGAAAGGCACAAGATGGGCAAAAATAGAACCAATATTTTTAAAGTATGTCTTCGTCGTAAATAAATTTAGGTACATTTTAAGCAAACCAATTTAGACTACAAAACTTCAAATGTTTATTTGGCTCAAACTATCACAAGATTTCAAAGATTTTAACCCAAAAAATCCAAGAGGGTAAATATTTGTAATTTTTTTATTTTTTAGGTACTTTTTAATCAATCCCATTAAGACTGTAAAATTTGAAAAGTTTATTTAATTTTATGCTTTAAATATCACCAAGGACATAGATTTAAAAAAATTTTATTTTAAAAGGACAAGACAGGGTAAAAATTCATACTTTTGGCACATTCTGTAAACACATATGTTTTTTTTTTCAAAAAAATTTGTAAAAACTTCAAAACTATGTTCTTTAACATAAAGACAACAAACAAATAAAATACATTTAAAGGACAAAACAGGGTGAAAATTCGTACTCTGGGTAGTTTTTCCTAACAAGTTCTTATTTAAAATTATTTTGCACGACCTGGAAAGCAATTTTTTTTAACGTAATGACAGCAAGCACAATAATCACATTTAAGGGGCAAAACAGGGTAACAACTTTTATATTTGGTACTTTTTGTAAATTTTGAAATAATTTTGCATGAATTTGAAATCTATGTTCTTTAACATAAAGGAAGAAAACAATAAAAGTAAAAAAATTTTATTATGTGTAAATTTATTCATATTCATATTTATCTGTTGGATGGTTTCGAAGAGGCAGAAATTGCCTACTAAAAACAGAACGGGTGATCACCGGGTATACATAAATACATATATTTTTATTTTGCTCCATATGAACTATTTAGGTAGTTCAGGTATTGTTTTGCTGTACACACCACTGTTTGGCGATTGCACCAAATTGTTCATATGAATCCGTACAAAATAAATTTTAATCTAACTTTGCTTTATTCCGAAAGAAAAGAAGTGTATGCAAAATAAAAGTACAAAAAATGGAAGGTGCCGTAACAAAAATTCTACAGATATGATTTAGCAAAAATATCACGACCCCCACATAAACTTATTATATACAAAAAATAATATAAATTCCATTGAAAAAATACAAAATTTTATCCCAACAACAAGTCACTCAATGTAAGGCAGTAAATATACGACCTCTAGTATGCAGCATAAAAAGGTATATTTTAAAAATAAATTAAGAAAAGTGGCATATGCGGCACAAAATAATATTTTTATGCAAAATATAAAATAAAAGAATAAGATCCAAACTGAAAAACCAAAGATGATAAATAATATTTTGATATTGTTTCATATTTGTTCCGGTCCATTTAAAATAAACAATTAAAATTTTTTTGAAAAACATAAATTAATAAAATAAATTTTTATAATTAAACACTATCCGCCATATTTGTATTGTGCGTTTTTTAAGGTTAGGGCTAAAAATTTTTGCGTTTCGTGTTCATTAAAATATGTCTGAATCTCGCCCGAAAAGGGCTAAGATGGCAACACTACTTAAATATGCCCGCTTAAAAGTTTTCCCCGCTTAAATGAGTTAATATAAAGAGGAGAATTTTATGTACCTAAGAAAATCATTCAAATTAAACAAATTTTTGTATAAAAAAATTTCGGAACAAAAATTAGGTAGCAATATAATATGAACGAAGTAAGCAATGATTTGTATACAGTATTGTCATTCCAACAGGTTCTTTTTTTTATTTCTATTAAATGGATTTGAATCACGTTTACAACACTTAAAATAAAGTATTAAGCTTCGTACAGACGGTGGTCAGATCTTACAATGTTGTCATTAAAATTGACTAAAAATGTCTTGCAACTGTGTGAACATTGTACGCTATTTTCATTTGGCGGATGTGTTAAATTAATGCATCTGACAATGGCACCATTGTCAGAAAAATGACAACGTTGTAAGATCTGACCATCGTCTGTACGAAGCTTTACTTGAAACTGCATTAAAGGTAAGTTCTCACATTTTAACTAATTTAACTAATTTTATTAATATGCTGTTTACGAGTTTTCTAAATTAATTATTTTCGCTTTTATCCGGGGTTGTGTAAATGCGGCAACTGCATATTGATCCGCAGCTTTTTAACCCTGGATTGGGATAAATTCGTCCAAACAACGAACACTGTTTTGCTTTTTATGTTCTCATTCATTCCCTTAACGTAAGATATCGTAATTATTATTTAAAGTATTAAGACTGGGTTTTGAGGTCTCAGTTAAAATAGGTTTAGTTAATCTGAAAACAGATGTGTGCCGGCATTACCAAGTATGTATTCAAAATTTTTACGCAACAGCTTAGTTTTGCTTAAAATTTTGATCTTTATTGAAATAAAAAAAAATCATTTTTATTTTTATGAATTTTTGATTTGAAATATTTAGAATTTCATTTGCACATATTTCATTTACATTTCCAAAGTACTCGGTTTTATCTTAAAACCTTCAATTAAATCACATAGTTCTTTTTAAATTTACCATAATGCTCAATGATTGTTATTTATTTTACCTAAAGGACAAATAAAATAATGTAAAATAAAAAGAACATTTGTTTATTTAACGCCTTGCATTTTAATTATAAAAAAAATTGGCCACTGCAAATTTATATTCAATTTTCAAAATTATACAATTTGAAAATCAATTCACTATAACTACAATACATTAGATGATCTAGTTTAAAAATCTTAATTTTTACATAACACTTCTCAAATATCTCCTCAACATCTAAATTACTCAATTTGCAACCAAAAAAATAAAAAGTAACAACAAAGTCTAATTAGACGCGTTTATTCGTAATCAGTGAAAGTAGTAAATGGTTGAAACGCGTAATCAGTTTGACAAAAAGTACTCAATACAACAACACAATAACCAAAGTTGCATAAAACGCAAATTTGTTTAAATAAATTATCTACACAACAAAATATTAAAAAAAAAAACATATGGCAAATAACACAGTAAAGAAAAAAAGTTTAAACAACATTAAAAATTCATGAAGTTCTATTAAAATTCAAAACTTTAACGCAGCCTTCAATTGAACCATGCGTTCATGTGTTGGATTCGATACAAATTTTTGAATGCAGTCCAAACACGTCTGCAAATAATCGTCTTTAAAGGAAACATCAAGAGAAAAAAATAACGTTTAAAAACTTTTTAATGTTATACCCTTCAACACAGGTTGATATATAGGGTATGAATAAAATGTCATTCCGTTTGAAGTTTGAACAATATTGATTTAAGACCCTTTTAAGAATGTATATATATTCTGGGTTCCTGTGAGTAGTTGATTTAACAATGTCCGTTTCCGAAGACCCCAGATACGATGGTTACTATGCTGTTTCATATTTATTAGGGGTACGGCGGATATAGGTTCAGCGAATGCGAAAGCAAATAATTAAAATTAATTTTGGCGAATACGAAAGCGAATGCGAATGTTTACAATTTATATGTTCACAATTCCTATGCAAATAAACTTTAATTTATATTTAATTATAATACAAATGCATACATATCGTCGGTATACCGCAAATAGCGCTCAAGTTCACTTTTTGTGAAATGAACTTGATGAAGCAACAATGTCCCAAAAGTCATATGGCCGTTTTCTCATTACATGATAATCTTTTTTCCCAACGAAAAACTGCACATTAAAGAAATTTGGTTTTCTCAATGTCTCATTTGCTTCTATTCTGCCGCAAAACTAACCAGCACTCATCTGCCAATTATTTATTTTTCTTATATTTGCCGTAAAGATAAATTCAATCAGCTGACGCCCAACTTTTACATGTATTTTGAGAGGTGTTGCCAGCTGAAAACAATGTTTTTTGTCGGTATATTGAGAAACCCAAAATTGTTAACAGACAGTTTATCGGTCTAATAAATTTATGTTGACATTAAGTAACAGACAGTTTGTAGGTACATTGCTTTTAAAAAAAATCCCATGTCTTTTAAAAGTAGTTTTGTAGCTATTGTATCAAAACAATTCATTCGATTTCAAATACAAACAAATGTGTGGAGCAAAAAAGACCCAAGTGATCTTTTTTACGGCTCAAGTCCTACAATATTTTACAAAATTTTGTAATAAGAGGGTTTCCCAATACATTTGCTATGATACTGCCATATAAAGGGTGTCTCAAAATTAACGCAAGATTTGAATATGTCGCCATCTGTAAATTAAAGTGTTGGCAATGTTAAAAGAATTATACAGCTGACAGCTTAGGATAAGTAAAAATTGAGCGTTACACGAAAGAACAACTTGTCTTTATTATTGAACAATATTTAAAATATAATGAAAGCCGGGCGGCCGCAGCTCGAAATATGGTCGGAATAGTGTTTTAACTTCGTCAACTGTTTAGAGATTATTAAAAAAATGCAGGGAGACTGGATCCGTTGGAGACGCCAAACACACTTGTCGTCCAAAACCAAGCCGTTCAAATGTCGATATCGAAGCAGATCCAGTCATTATTTTTCAAATATTGTACACTATGAATATACGTTTTTCTTTCGTGTAACTGTCAGCAATCGATTTTTTTTTTTAAGTTACCAACACTTTACTGCACAAATGGCGATATATTTAAATATTGCGTTAATATTGAGACACCCTAAAGTAGCGTTTATCGAGCTTAAATCTATAGTCAAAAAGTTATGATTGAGACAAAGATAGCAATCTCCATTGCTATGCTCTGATACTGAAATGAATTTTTTTTTTTTTTTTGATATTTTTGTAAGGAAAAATTTAACGAAATGAAATAAATAACATTTGAGTATAAGTAGTTATGGTTATTTATTCTTAATGTTCGTAACATTGTTTTTCTGTATTTTTATTGATTGTTGAGCAAAGTGTTTGTAAAGCAACTGAACACTGGAATAAAAAATTTCCAACAAAACCGAACCGAAAAACCGAATTTTCATTCGTTTTTGATTATGTCAAATGTAGTAATCAGTGTTGCCACCAACGAAATGATAAATTACACATCGATCATGCTAAAATTACACATGAAAATATAAATAACACATGCTATCTCTTTTATTTGCAAACTCACTAGTTTTGTTTAAAATTTCATTATATGTATAAACTTTTCATTTAGTTAAAAAAAACGATTGCTTTTGTGCATAGAAAATATTCCTGGAAAATAGAGAAGGAATAATACTATTAAAGTAAAAAAGCTTTTAAAATTGTAATTTGACTTAGAATACACATTCAAATTAATATGAGAAGTAAATTTTCCAAATATGTGGGAAGGTTCAGACAAGCCTTCGACGCTACCAAATGTATTTAACAACTTAACATCTAAATTATACTGTCTGCTGCAACTCCAACTAGATTTTCAAAAGGAATCTGTTTTTCTAAAATTGTGCTTTTGAGAAGCTCAAACATTTCTTTTGCAGTCAATGATCCACTCTGTTGAAATTAAAAAAAGAACAATGTACCCGGGATGTTTCGTCGTTATATGTAATAAATTGTGACAAAAGCTATCTAAATGCCAAATGTTATATTTATTTGTAACTATATAACAATATAATTATTATACAGTTGAATTGTTAGAGCACTAGCGTCTTAGGCCATCAGCTTTAAATGCCAAATGGTTAGTAGTTAATGATCCAACTATTTTTAGTTCAGCTCTCTTAACGCTTCCATTCTTTTAATTGAATTTTTAAGTTTTGCCAAGAATATTAAACCTTTTTACATCTTGTGACAAGATAATAACAAAAATCAGTGCTACAAAAAGCTAAAATTTTAAATTACACATGAATTACACATGGAATCAATTACACATGGGCTACACATGAAAAAAAAAATTACACATAATATGTGTAATTACACATAAGGTGGCAACACTGGTAGTAATGCCTATTTGCTTGAAGCAATCACAACAATCTCCAATTTTCGCATAAGATTTTTTCCTAAGCCTCGGAGTGGATTTGGTTCAAACTTGCTTTATTTCTTCCTCTAATGGTTTGTACCAAATAGAAAAACATCACATTTTAAACACGAATACCTATGAAGATAAAGTTTTTGTAATATAAGAACAATTGTGATTTTTTAGTTGAACTGTTAATTTGTAATTTTGATATTTTTAGTTAGGCTTGAGTTCATTAAATTTAATTTTAATTAAATCATTTTAACTGAAGGAAAGAATTTTACAACATGAAATTTTTATTAAAATTTATTGATAATTTTTGTATTTTTAATATTGTTTTTTATTTTTCATCCGATATTTCGACCATACATCGATGGTCATCTTCAGAGGCTACAAAATACACATATATTAACATTTAAAGATTAATTGATAATTTTCTTGGCTGAGCTGGGGCACGAACCTGGATTGAATTTACATGTTTCAAGAATCACCACATTCTTTCATCAGAATTCTTTGGGTTCTAACCTCTGCACCACTGCGGTGCCTGCCAACCAAGAGTCAAACATCAATCTTTAGCCAGTGGAAAGAAACTACAAAAATGGATATAGCCACCTTTATTTCTAAGACCTTAATGAGAATACAATTTTAGGATTATACATAAATTTCATTATTGAAAACATGCTTGAAAGAAATACGAAGTCCTTAGATATAAGAATTTTAGAATATTAAGTTTTTTGTTGTATAATTAAATCGCAGGTCT
Source organism: Pollenia griseotomentosa (assembly GCA_963931875.1). Taxonomy (NCBI): domain Eukaryota; kingdom Metazoa; phylum Arthropoda; class Insecta; order Diptera; family Polleniidae; genus Pollenia; species Pollenia griseotomentosa. Next base: position 38,447,606 of record OZ007563.1, on the reverse strand, counting down.
TTGATTTGTTAGCACATTGAAATAGGATCCATTATATTATGACATCAAAATAAAAAAAAAGGCGTTTTATGAATATCGAACTGTCATACTACACTCACTTTTTGATATTTATGATCAATATTCTCATGCAAATCGTAATGAATACACGCAGAGAAAAAACATGTTTAAATATGGTCACCTCCAACAAAACTATTTTTAAAGAAAATGTTAAGCATTTTGTGATTAATTTAACCATATTAATGTCACCGACAACCATATTATGGTTGAATTAGTCCTTCATCAAGAAGTTACAACCATATTATGGTTACCTCTAAACATGTTATGACAATAATTTGTTTTAAGTTAACAATAGTATTTTTCTCTTTTCTAAGAGCAACGATGCTTTTATAAGTGTTAAACATATATTAATAAACATAACATATTTGGAGGCAACCATAATATGGTTGTGGCTTCTTGATGGATGACTAATTAAGCCATAATATGGTTGTTGGTGACAATAATATGGTTAAATTAATCACATTATGTTAAAAATTTTCTTTAAAAATAGTTTTGTTGGAGGTGACCATATTTAAACACGTTTTTTTTCTGGGTGTAGATTCACAACTCTTTCCAGTTAACGGCTTTTCTTCATATCAGTATTTTATCGCAAAATTGTGCTCATCGATTAGGCTCATCTTTGGTTTAACGGGTTTGTTTAGAAACAAAATTGCCGAATACGAAGTGAATCCTCTTCGTCAAGAACAGCCGCAGTGCCCATATGCCCGAAATTTGTCCATATGTTAAAAATTTTTTGATTAAAATAAAATGTTTTGTTGTTAAATTTTTATTCGTATTGTGGTATATATCGGTAAGTTGTGAAAACGGGCCTTAAACTATTTACACGTAACCAAATGAGAGGATGTTTAAACTGTTATTTACATTTTGGATTTTGGTATTAAACGTGATAACAATGTCAAGTGCGTGGTAATTTTTTTTAATTTTTAATAAACAAAATAAAAAAAGTTATTACTTGTACTTGCACTGCTTGTGCCCCCAACCGCTAGTCACTAGCTAAAATGGGATCAACTTTTCTCAAATGAAATCTTAAAAACACTGACTGTAATTAAAAGATACCCAACAATCTTTTGGTTTGGGTTAATAGAAAAAAATATACATACTTATGTTTGTGTATATTTTTATTCGAAATAAACACGAAAGCAGCAGATTTACAAAAATTAATTTTAATGTTTAAATACAGAGTTAAAATGTCTAGTGCCCAACGCTGGCCTCATTAATATTCCTGGTGTGTTATTTTAAAGTTAAGACAAAACAAAAAAAATTTCATTTATATTTTGCTCTGAATACTGTTACTTAATAGTACCGCTTGAATTGGTACTTTGGGTGTTTAGTATTTCTGTCACCTTCCATTTATTTGGATTTGTGCTCTCCGAACGTTCATAATTTTTAAGCACCCAAAATAAAGTTTTACACAATGTTTACATTTATTTTATTTTCCATTTTAAACATGCTTTTGCCGGCTATTAAATTCAAATTATGCAATTTTAGTTCAAAAATTTTGGGGCAATGTAATAAGTTTAATTCTTAAATTTTTTTTTTATCTGTTAAAAATGTTCGATGATAAGTTGTACGCAGAAACTTTAAATTTCAAATTCTAAAGTTGAATAGAAATGTGACTAAATAAGTTTGATTTTTTCTTCTAATAATAATCCGTTATGTACAAATTCTTGAGAAACTTAAAGATCTTATTAATTATATACTAGTTTAAGTTTGGTTTGATTCAATATATAACAACAACAATAATAAAAAGAAACACACTTAAAAAGTATAACGTGAAAGGAAAGGAAAATGATACCATTTGCGTTTAATAAGCAAACACCACAAACAAAACATTTGGCCATGGTTGCTGGTTAAGATTAAGATACATTTAAAAATGTCTAAATATTTTGGTTAATATGTTATTTTGAACTTGTTATAAAATTTTGCAAAAATAAACTTTCTGTTTTTTTCAAAATATGAAGACAGGAAAACAAAATCAATGCTGTAACATATTGTTTTTAAAGCAATTTTAACCACACACATAGTTGCGTAAAACTAATAGAATTTGTTTCCTTAATATTGTTTGTTTCTAATGCTGGGTACACACAATGCAAATTAAATTCATTTTCATTCATTCCAGATTGCATCAACATCAAAACGTATTGATATTTTGAGATTGCATTGATGTAGATTGCATGTAGATTGCACTGTGTGTACCCAGCATTAAATTAATTTTCAAATTTCAAGCAAATTTTATATATTTACGACCAATTTTACCAAGTTCAGGTATTATTAACTATTATTATAACTGCCAATAAACAATTGGTTTGAAACCGTTTGAAACCCCCAAATGTGTTTTACTATTTTATTAAGAAAAACCCTGTTTTTTCTTAATAAATTTGTTTTTTTTTTGTAGACTGAACCAAAAAAAAACAGTACATTTTCGCAATATTTTTAGTGTTGTGCATAAAACAGTTCAATTGAAATAAACCAGTACATGTACTGCTAACAACAGTACGTCTGGCACCCCTAGCCGGGGTGGAATGTAGAGAATTCTAGAAGTCCAATTACCATTGATGGGGGTAGTGCACTCATTTTGCAGTTTCAACTCACACTTACTGATAGTGCAAAAATATTGCAATCATTTTGTTGATGTTGTATGATGAATTGAAAATTTGCAGCCTCACTAAACATAAGTGATAGTGATGTTTAAAAATTTTGCACTCAAAAAAAATTAGTTTGATTATTGCAACTATTTTTTTCTTCACTCATTTGAGTGCAACTTATATTGTTGCACTAAATTTAAAATCAAAAACTTGTTTTTTCATGATTAAAGCCAATAATTATACCGTTGTTGACAATATTTAATTTTGTTTAATATTCTTTGCTTATGTTTATCCTCCAAAAAAAATTAAAAACCATGCACATAAAAAGTTACATTTTTAAATCTTAGTGATACAATATTTGTATGCAGGTTTTTTGATTGCAATTCCAAATTTTGCACTATTTGAATTGAGTGCAGATTTGTGCATTCAATCTGCATTTAGTGGTAATGAAAAAATTTGCAATATCACTAAAAAATTTTTAGTGGTAGTTAAAAAATAACTATCATCACTAAAGCTGGTAAAAAGAGTGCCAACTAATTTCTTTCCATTTTTATTTAGCGATAGTGCATTGCTGATTTAAATCAATATTTAGTGCACTACCCCCAACTATGCCAATTAAAATACGGCATAAGAATAATTAACCTTAAAAATTAGATACCCTTTAAGCTAAATTGGGGCGGCTGAACACTAATATGGTACTTATTAATTTATCTCAAGAAGCGTTGCAGTTGTTTTCATCGGAATTGTACAAAATTTAAACTATTGAATAAATACGTTTTTCCTTTTCAAGCACATTTTTATACTGTGTCGATCGGATAAAAATACACTGAGTTACAGGCCTTAAGATTTGAAAAAAATTGTCTTAATGGAGAGACTGAAAATGTTCAATATTGAAAAAGCGTAAAAAATAATTTTTTTCAAATCTAAAGCAGTCTTTCAAAGTTAACGTTAAGTTTGATGATGATTTTATTGGCCATAGACCAAAGTGGCCAACGACACTAGCAATATTAAACGAGGAATTGACATTTCTGAACTGAATCAATATGCATGCTTAAGCTTGTGTTTGGAAACGTTGTAGAAACAACAAAATCACTACAAAAGAATGGAAAAAACGATTTGCTTGTTTTATGTAGAAACAACAACAACACTACAAGAAGAAAAATATATTTTTCATGTTTAAAAATAAAATAAGAAGAAAAAATTCCCAAATTCTAAATATTTGTTTAAATTAAAATACATCTAATATTTAAAGTAGAATGATAATGGAAACCATATCGGGCATGCTGCTGGGGTCTTATGGTCGAGTGTTCTTCTGTAAATAAAGGACGGAATTCAACCAAAGTGAAACAAACATGTGAAACGCGTAAGTAAATAATGGTATTGAGATAGAGGTTCTCTAGGGCGCAAGTGCTTAGCTCAGCATCAATCTATCTTACTTTCGGACTATTTCAAGTACGAATCAGGGATCAACCCATCTTAGAAATTCTTGAATCAAGCACAGTTTGAGATTTCATTTTATCTCATTTTTACTTAAGTCAATCCTATTTTCGGATTATTTTAAGTACGGGGCACTTGAATAAGCCGTACTTGAATCAAGCATTCTGCACTTGATTTAAGGAAATCCGTACTTTCTGTATTTTTGGCACCGCTTTGGCTTGAATTTAGTACGGATAGATTGATTTTTATTTTGAATGTATGTAATTTTGTGACAATCAATCCATCATTTACTATGGGTCCCATATAAAACGACTTTCTGAAAAGCAATTTAACAAGCATTAAATGCTAAAAAAAAAATTGAATTCCTGTATTGAAATTTGGACTTATTGTCAGAGACCTGCGCCGTCAAATTTTGTCGGCGGCGGCGGCTTGTTAAAATATTGCCGGCGGCGGCTCAAAGCCGGCTTAAGCCGACTTAAACTAACGCCAATTTAAAAATTATTTTCTTACCAACTTTTCATATTTTAGTTTGAATAATAAAATTAATTTGCATATATGTATACTTATTTTAATTTTTGCGACTAAAATCTATTCCTAAATGAGATTTTAAATTTTTACCGCAAAACCTTTAAAAATATACAAGGACTATCTATATCTAACTCATTAACATTTTTATTTATTAAAAAAAAAACTGTTTTTATAAAAAATAAAAAGAATGGAAAAAATTTTTTTCTAGTTTTGGATATGCATTTCTTGTAGGGAATATTCGATTAAATGACTGTGACCGGCGGCTGATTTTAAGCCGACTTTAGTCGATAAATTTTCGGCGGCTGTTAAAAATAATCGGCGGCGCGGCTCAGCCGGCTTCAGCCGTCAAGGCGCAGGTCTCTGCTTATTGTGTGTGTTTTTTTTTTTTTTTTTTGATACTAGAAATCATTCTACTGAATTTTGTGATAAACGATCTATAATTTACAGAAGCTTGAATATTTAATCCCCTCCTAAAAACCACTGTAATAAGCCTAATAATATTTCTAAAAGAAATCATGATATTTTATCAAAACTAGGCAACGAATTATCTCACTGTGAGGCCAGGTTCAACAAGAATTGGCTTATATTTGATAGAAACCATGTAAAGCCCACCCCTGAAATATTCAAACTTCCGTTGGAGGGTATTAAAAATTAGGCACAGCCGAATATAACATTCTTAATTATTTTAATTTGAAATTGGAACTTTTTTTATATTAAAAAATTTTATTTTACGTTGTTAAAACTTTTAGGTTATTTTTGAAATTTTGGTGTCGATTTTTTACTGAATCCGTTTTTGAAGATTTATTTATTAAGGCGTTTCTTCTACAATTTTTTAAATTTTTGCTTTCAATTATTTTTTAAGATTTTTTTTATTTTTTGATTTTATTTGTTAGCGTGTTTTTTTAAGAGGTTTTATGAATTTTCTTGTTATTAATAAGCGGTTTTACGCTAATTAACTGTAAGTACCCGAAATCGGAAACAAGATTTTTTTTTTAAAATAATTAAAAAAACTATACATTGAAATATGAAAACTATAGACTGGATAATGTGAAGAAGTCTAGACTTACTTTTTTTATGAATGTCCAAGAATTCTTTAGAAAAACGATTTTTTCCAATTTTGTAATCAAAAAATTTTTTTTAAGATTTATTCCGATTTAAACGTTTTCCTTCCGTGTTCATAAAAGTATTTATACCCACACCACAATAGTGGAGAGGGTGTTATGCATTTGTGCTGATGTGTGTAACGCCTTAAAATATTGGTCCTATCTATACACACCTTAAAGTATACCGAATACCGAAAGAATCACTTTCTGAGTCGAACAAACGATGTTTGTCCGGCTGGCTAGCAGGCTGGCTGGCTGTCCATGTAACCTTGTGCGCAAAGTACAGGTCGCAATTTTGAAGATAATTTGATAAAATTCGTAGGACCATGAGGGAAGATAGGGGGAAATTTCTTCCTCTCAGAAACTATCAAACCGATTTTAATGAAGTTTGAAACATAGATAGAACCATATCTATATGGTCACAAAAGGTATGTATTTTTTAAAAAATAGGACCACAAGGGGAGATAGGGACAATTTTTGCCTCTCAAGCCGATTTTAATGAAATTTAAAACATAGATAGATCCATATCTATATGGACATATAAGTTATAAGTTTTTCAAAAATAGGAACACAAGGGGAGGTAGGGGGCAATTTCTGCCTCTTACAAACTTTCAAGCCGATTTTAATGAAGTTTATAAACATAGATAAATCCATATTTATATGGACACATAAGCATGATATGTTTTAAATACTGTGGTGTAGGGTATCATATCGGTCGGGCTTAACTGACTATAATTTCTTACTTGATTTTGTTTAATAAAGGTTTACAAAAAAAATTTTCTATGAAAATTTGACTTAATAAACGTTTGTTTAATTTTATATTCGTTTATAAATACTTATTTTCATAAAAATATTAAATATTAAATATACTTTTAGTGACAGTTTTTGGCTTGGTATTTAAATATTATTTTTCTTTAAGTTCAATTTAAATACGAAATTTGATTTCCATTGCTTTTTTAAATGATATGTACTTTGACGAAGCCTACGTTGCTTATTTTAAATCTATTTAAAATGTGTATTTACATTAAAAGGTGGCCTTAACATTACAAAACAACAGGCAAAGCAAGAAATTATCAGCTGTTTTTTTTCTAATATTTGGTTTGAGGACCCCTTGCAAATAATGACCCCTATTACATTAAAAACATGTAAAAGCCGACAGGCGATGTTTGTAGGCGAAAGAGGAAAGTTGCAGAGTGTATTATGTATACAGCATCTCCCCCTTATCAATGAACTTCGTCTGTTTGCCTATGCATTTCTGAAATATAAAAGGGGTCTTTACAAGGTGTCCTCAAACAAAAAATAAAAGAAGAAGCTTTAAAAAAACACATCTCTTATTTAATTAGGAAAAATAGCACCTCAAAACTTAATCTGTATTTAAAAACAACTTAAATTTAAATAAAAAAAGTTAACTAAATAAGTATGTCAATGCAAAGTAAAAAACGGGCCAATTGTGTTTAACTTCAACAACATAATAATTATAATCTAAATCATTTCTTTATTTGCAAATCGATTACAAAAGTGCCGTCAATTCGATGTAAAAATAGTGTCCAGAAAATGTTTGTATTTGATAAATTCATTATTTCAAAATAATATTTATGACTTAATTTCAAAACTTGGATCATAAATTTTCTTCATATTACATATTACTTATGAATGTGTAAATGGATGACTGAATGAATGAATGATTGTAATGGTGTTTTTTTTTTTGTATGATTTATATATTTAAGAAAAACTCTTTGAATTATCACTCATAGTTAGCAGTAAGTTGACAAATTTTTACAAAAAAAATCATAAAAAAACGTAATATAACAGTTATCAAAATATTACAAACTCTTGCAGAAATTGCCTACAAAATACTACAACAATCCGACGGATACTGTTATAAAGAAATTTCAACTCTCTTTAGTTTTCCTCTTCGGAATCTAATCTGCTCTCATTGTAATTACAACAATTGCTGTTTTTCATTTACCAGCAGTGTGACCAGATTTTAAAAAAATATAGAGCTAAATCAGGTTAAAAATAGAGCTAAAAAAGGCTAAAAATAAATAAATAAAAGCCAAAAAATAAAGCTAAATTTTTATATTGATTTTTAATAATATTAATTCATTATTCGTATTATAAATAACACATACTATGTAAAAACCTTTTTTTTAGTCAAAATTTAAGTAAAATATGTTTTTAATCAGTAACCAAATCAAACTATGAATAGTTATGGAACAAAAATATCTTGATGAGCATTAAATTCAAACACATATTCATGTATGTATGCTCGTATAATAATAATGATTATAAAATAATTTTTTGTAATTCTTATGCCAGCATAAGTAATGACAGTATTTACATTTTACCTGTTTGTCATTTACTTCAACAATCCACTTCGAAAGTCTCGAATCATTGAACCAGCTTTTTCTCAATTTTTGCGTGTATTTTCTAGAATATAAAACGATACTTAATTCCTTATACTTTTCTTTTCAATATTAAAACTACCTTTTGCTAGAACTAGGTGAAAATTCATCTTCTGTATCACTACTACAGCTATGCACAATTTGCTTATCATTCGACTCATTTCTTTTTAAGAATCTATATGTATAAGTAATTAAAAATAATACACCTTACTTATAGTTTTATATTAATACTACTGACCTTTCCATTTTCCTTTTTATTAATTTTTTAATTTAATAGGTAGGTATAAAGTATGAATTTAAGAAGCCAAATACGAAAAAACAGTTACATGTAGTTGACAATAAAAGAAGAAAACAAGATGTGTACAAAAGTACATTTCAAAACAGATTATAGCAGATATTGAAACATCGCATTGTTTTCATATATGTGTGTAGATCATCAAGCTGTCAAAAACAATAGTGAAAAAATAACTGCAAATCTCCTACTACCACCTTGTTTAACTTTAAAGAATTACTTGCTGACTTATTGTTTCTGTGATGCCAGATTTTAGCTGTTTGAGACTAGTTTATAAGGTTACCAATATATCTTTATTTTATTGAACTTTCTTTTTTTATTATGTACATATCATTAAATCATTGGAATACAAATAGAAAAAAAGGCTAGAAAAAGCCAAATTCATTTTTTAAAAAAGCTTAAAAAAAAGCTTAAAGCCAAATGAAATATATCAAGCTAAATCCAAAAAAATAAAGCTAAATTTAGCTCGAAAAAAGCTAATATGGTCACACTGTTTACCAGTGATAAACTTGCACATTGTTGTTTTAGCTGTTTTGTTTGGTTTGATTTTGTTGTCTTTTAGTTGTTGGTTTGTTTGGATGGTTGCGATAGTTTGGCAGCAGCAAGTAGTTACCTGTAACAAATCAGGCGAATACTTCAGTGCAAATGCGCATGCGCGCATGAACGGTTGATATATTTTTTATTTGTGTTGAAGAAAAAGATTTCCCAGAAAATTGAACGAAAAATAGTTTCAAATATATTAATAATAAAAAAAATATACTTTATTGTTTTTTTTTTAATATGAGCAATTTAAAGTTTTAAAAAAGGCAAAATATACCACAAAAAACACCAAAAATTTTTGCTAAAAATTTATGTTTTTTTTTACTACAAAAAAAAAATATTTATTAATATTTCCAAGTGAACACAACTTAATTAGTGAGTGCTTAGTGCAATTTTTCCATTTTCATTGCTGACAATTTTATGAGTGGATTATATTTCTAACAAAATGGTAAGCTGCTATAAAATGTTAAAAATAAAAGGATTTATTTATTTTATCTTAATTTGAAGAGTATTCGGTGTCTGCTTATGATTAAAAACCTGAGTTTGTGGAAATTCCACTATTTTGTTTAGACAGATCGTGGAAAATCCAAGAAAACCTGTGGAGATTAGTTTATGATGTTAAAATAAGAAGAAAATTATAAAGATTTTTTTTCACTTTATTGTGTTAAAATGAATAAAATTAGGCAAGGTCATAAAGATCAACTCCTTGAGAACATTAAAAAAATGTACACTGAAAGAAAATTTTGACGTGATTTATTTTTTTTACGAAATAAAAAAACAAGGTCGTAAGATCGGACAATGAAAATTATCTTTTGTAATGTTTTCGTTAAAAAAGAGTTCAGTTAAAAAAAGACATTGCACCAATATTTTAATAAAACAATTTAAATTCGAAATACCGATTTCTATTGATTTTAACTGGCAATATACATTAAACAATAATCAATCAATATTTGAGATTTCTTAAAATTAAAATTAAAAAGTCCACTGCTCTTCAGTTTTTTGTTAAAGACAAAATTTCCTAACTTTTTGACAAACATACATATTTTCATTAAAATCTCTTAAAAATATTTTCAATTTAATTTAAAAAATCATATTTTTCGAAGAACAAGGCAGTGATTTGTATATAAGTATATTTTACTTATTTTGCTTACAAAGGACTTTTTAAACTATGTATGTATTTGGAAATGATCTCTTATTAAAAGGTGTAATTTTAAGCCCGATAGGACTTACGAAAGGTTTAGCTGTCAAACAAACTGTCAAACTGCGCTTTCTCTCTGACAGTTATTTACGCTTGAACAACACTATCAAATTAACCAAATCTACTTAAAAATCAATCAGTCTTCGATTTGCGCAATTTTTGAAGAGTTGTAATTTTTATGATGTACATAATCTTTTATCTAAGGCTGGGTTTTTCAGATCTCAGTTAAACTAGGTTCAGTTAATCTGAAAACAGATTTGTGCCGCCATTACCAAGTTTGTATACAAAATTTTGACGGAACAGTATTGCTTAATGAAATAATAAAAAATGGCATTTCGCAGGAAAAATCCGAATTTCAGACTACGTTAAACTAAGTTTAAGCTTAATCCACATCTCAAAAGAGCGGTCTAAGCATGTAAGTCATTAAACCAAATTGCCGCGTATGGAGAGAGACCAATTTACAACAGACCCTACAGACTTCAATACATCCTGTGAAATTCACCGTTTGGTGCAGCTTACACTAGCGGTATCATCGCTTCTTATTTCTTTAAAATAAAGCCGGTGTTTATGTTACGATCATGATCAATGATGAATTTTTTTTTTGAAAATATTGATAAAATTAATCCAGAAAAATGTGGTTTCAACAAGATGGCGCTGCATTCTAGATGACAACCGCAACTATCGACTAATTGAAATCAAATTTTTTCGATAAGTTGATTTCGGGAAATGGACCCGTCAACTGCTTTCCAAGGTCGTGCGATTTGACACCTCTTGACTATTTTCTGTGGGGTAACGTAAAGTGATTTAATTATGCTGATAAAACAGCCACCGTAATTTTTTGAAATTTTATTTAAAAAAAATACCATTTATTTAGCATCATCAATTAACTCTAGCAGTAGCAGTCTATTTTAAAAGGCGCATAAAGCGTTTATTATTAGCTTCCATTTCCTCAATTATAACTCAGTCATTCTTGTAGGGTTTTGACTGCAGACTGCCCAATAGAAGAAGTGTGAAGATTTCAAATAAAAAGATCGCGTTGGTTTGACGACCCTTTAAAAAAATTTTAATTTTTGGCTTTCACGCAGCCCAAATTATTGTTTAAAAGAACCAAAATAGTTCCCAATTTACCGGTGCATTCCAGTGATTTTTGGATTGAATTTTTAATTGGAAAATATGCTTCCAAAACATTTTAAATTTATAATTTATTTTAAATCAATTGAAACTCTATCATTAATTTAATTTTGAAATTGTGTTATAATTTTTAAGAAAAGTGTGGTTACTTTTATTTCTAAAAAAATTTTCATTAGTAAAATTATTTTTTATTGGCAGTACAAAAACAGTTCTAGCGTTGAGATAACAGATGGCTTCAAATCAGTAAACATTATTGACAACTAATTCTACTTTTAAGTAGAAAAAATTTCCAATACTTTAAAGATGCCAATATTATAACAAAGGGTAATTCAATGTAATGGATTAACGTGAGTACCTGTCGTGTTGACCTCACCTCACCGTGAAGAAGACAAAAAGTGAATACAATGCGTCTACTTACGAAAAATGCTTGTCTGAAGGTCTTGTTTTTTTCATTTACTAGAATTTTCAGTGCTAGTCAAGAATCAAGAAAAAATATTTTTTGTCAAGATATTTTAAAGCCCAACCAAACAACACAGTTACAGTTTCGTTTCCCTTACGCTGCCTTTACACATGCAAGTAGTGGCATGAGACTGTTGTATACATATTATTAAAGAAAATTTGTTCGAAATAGTCGGATCTCATGCCATTGGCTTTTGTGTTTACACATGCCACTGCGAGTTCATTTTCAAAATGTCGTTGAAGCGTCAACTTGTCAAAATTTGTTTACTTTTCAAACTAAAAAAAAGTACCAAAAAACAAAATAGAGTTACCGAGTTAATCATATTGGCATATTTTTGGGGAAATGGTTTGCATTTATTTGAACAATATTAATGCTCTATACAATGTTATGTTTTGTTGCTGTACTTGTTGTAGTATCGCCACCATCGTCTACATGAATTCGCCTGGATCTGACTCGTGGCACAGTTAATAAAGTAACCCTAGTTTTACAGCAAATCAAAAACAACATATATTTTGTTGGTAGAAAAGCCTGATCGATTGTCAAAAAGTATGTGTATTTCTAGCAACAATTAATACTTTTATTTGTAAACAAACATTATTGTAAACCAGTTGTGACATAATGTAAAGTTCGTAAACAATATTCAGCTGGGCTACTGGGGTTACCTTATAAATTTTGCCATCATCTGACTGAACTAGTACACTTACCCCTTGTTTAAAAGCTGTAGCTATCTAAACTAAACAACAGCATTTGTTAAATAGCAACATCACACAGGGAGACCAGCAAGCTAAACTTTGTGCAAGGACTAAAATTAGAAACCTGGATATTTTAAATCTCCCTCTTTGTGGATTTGATTAAAGCCACCACAAAGAGTGAAGGGTTTGCTGTCACTTCCAAAAAATCTCCTAAAATTGGATATCAATATAGTATCCAAGTTTTAGGAGATTTTTGAAAGTGAAAAGTTATTTTATAACTTTAAATCCTGCTACAATGTGTTATGGTCGCACTTGATCGACAAATATAATTATTTTTTGGGTGCTTTTAACTCTTATCTTACCGACATAAAATATTATTAACGCTACAAAAATGTGTCTCTAACATACATACGTGAAAATGTGAAGTAAAAAGCTTTAATAAATTAAAAAAACAAGTAAATTTAGAGAAAAGTTGTTATTAAACACATTGTTCACATGCAAAAGTTTCTATACAGCTAAGACAGCATTGTTATATATCGCATCTTTTGCGTTTATTTGTTGCACAATTATTTTCTTTTGGTGAAGCTTCTTCCTAAAGATCTTCCGGCATAATTTTTTTTTTTTTTTTGTTAAACATATCGCACTGTAGCCCGTTTCTGTATTTCTCGCATCATAAAATTTTCCGACTGAAACCAGTGAATCGGGACAGAAACAGTGAAAAATGAAACAAAAAATGGTTTTTCTCACACAAGTGTTTCTGTATCTTTTTTTTGCGAGAATTATCTGTCATTTAAATAATTTTCCAGCAATTATTGGAAGGATGCGAGAAAAAGTGTTTATATAACAATATTTTGCGAAAAGTTTTTTTCAAGAACTGTCAAAATAAGTCACATATGAAATTGGTGGCGAGAAAAGCAAAATGTAGATATTTTGAATTTAAAATATGTTTTTATACTATTTTTTTCAATAAATAAAAAAATAGAAGGAATATAAATGATAAATGCATAATTTATATGATGAAAATAAACAAAAAACAATTGTTATATTTTGTTAGTTTAAATTTTTGTTAGCCTTTTCTTGTTTTGGTTTTAATCAGTGCTGCCAGATAAATTTGTGTCAAAATCGTCAATTTCCTGAGAAAAAAATAAAAAAGATCGTCTTTTTTTGTTTTAAAAATCGTGCAATTTAAAATCAATTTCAAACAAATTTGTTTCGACTTTTATTAAAAAATAATCAAACAAAAACATACACTCACAATATTCTGTACGCAAAATTAACTGAAATTGTAATATAAAATAAATGAAAGTTCATTTAAAAACCGGTCTACCAATTTTTCATTTATTTTTAACAAAAAGTTCATTTAATTTTTCTGTCAAAAATTCAACACCATATTCCGTAAAATCAAATAAATATTCAGTTATTTTGTAAAATTTTACTGTCAAAAATTCAACACCATATTCAGTAAAAACGATTAAATATTCAGTTATTTATTAAAATTTTACTGTCAAAAAATTGACCCCATATTCAGTAAAAACAATTAAATATTCAGTTATTTTATTAAATTTTCGTTTACTCCACAAAAGAGCCGAATTTCTAAAAAATACCAGACAGACACCTGTCCGCTTGTTTTTCTTATAAGCGAGAGAGGGAGAATATTTTTATTTACTTACCCAGTTACACACGTTTGTTTTACTTTTGTTGTACTGACCACGTTGTTTACAGAAGAACTCTCAATTATAAGACACCAGCAGCATGACCGATATGGCTTCGCAATTATTTTACTTTTAAAATTTGATGTATTTAACTAAATTTTTTTAACAAATAGAAAATGGGAATTGCTTACACAAAACAAGCAATTCATTTTTTATAGATAAGTAAAAATTAATTTTTGGTAGTAAAATTATATAAAATAACTGAATATTTAATTGTTTTTACTGAATATGGTGTTGAATTTTTGACAGTAAAATTTTATAAAATAACTGCATATTTATTTGTTTTTACGGAATATGTAGTTAATTTTTTGACAATTAATTGATATAAGATAACTGAATATAGATTTGTTTTTACGGAATTCGCGGTTGAATTTTTAACAGTAAAAATTAAATGAACTTTTCGTTGCTTTAAATTACATTTTTATTTACTTTAACATAAAGAAGAATTTAACTCAATCAACGGACAATATTAACTGCAACTGAAAATCCGTATTAATATGCACTTAGTTTTTTGAATAACTGTTAGAATCAGTTAAAAAGAAATTTGCTTGGAATTTTAAATGTTTATTTATTTAAAAATGACTGAACGGAATATTTCTTAAATTAACTACAGTCCGTTACTGTAATAATATTGTGAGTGTAGTTAAAGTTCATGGGTATTTAATAATTATTATTTAATATTTGAGATATAAATCTTTAATTTACCTATTCCTATAATCTTTTTCTTTTTTACCTGAAATAGACTTAGTAGAATACCTTGTAGTTAAAATTAAAAAAATCGGTTCATAAATAAACGGGTTAAAGACCCAGTAAAATCTTCGCCTACAAAATAGTATGTTAAGTAATCAGAAACACATAAAAGCACTACATACAATTCTACTGAACTAATGAATTTTACAAGGGTTGTGCCAAAAAGAACAAATTCAAAAGTAAGTCATTTCTTAATCTTAATACCTACATCCAGAAAAAAGTAGTTATCGAAGTTCTTATGGAAGAAAGCTACTTAATAACGAGTGAAAGAAGCTATCCATTTTGAAAAAGGAATAATGGTTTTGGCACAAAAGTGTACATATGTATAAGATAAGAATATCAAATATCAATGATATTTTGTATATGTATATAAGAAGTATTAAATGTTCAAAATAAGCCAGGTCGGTCCATTACTTTCCCTCGAAATTATACACATTATACAGAGCTAGATACCTTTTTGTAGAAATTGCGGGCATAAGGGGCTTATAGTGTAAAACGCAACGCCAACAATTTCATTAAAAGCAAAAATAAAATCAAATTTATTTTATAAATTTGTTGTTGCTTTCTACAGACATTCATATTATTATTTTTTTTTTTTCAACTTTCAACGCCACAAAATAGAAGTGTTTGAAATTTAAAAATTCAAGATGAATTTCTATAGAAAGTAACAACAAAATTATAAAATATTTTTGATTTTGTTTTTGCTTTCGTCACTTTTTTAGAAAAAATCATCAAAACGTCACTTTGTTAATATCGGAACAAAAAATCGTCGAGATGACGATA
Organism: Pollenia griseotomentosa; assembly: GCA_963931875.1. NCBI lineage: Eukaryota > Metazoa > Arthropoda > Insecta > Diptera > Polleniidae > Pollenia > Pollenia griseotomentosa. Next base: position 38,431,933 of record OZ007563.1, on the reverse strand, counting down.
ACTCGTCAAATCTGGCAGCCCTGTTTTTATTATATTTATTTCCTTTGTTGACGTTTCGCTTTTATTTGACACTTAATTACTGGAAATATTCCAGTATAAACAGAATTTGTTGTGTCTGTTTTCGCATTCAAATACAGAAACACTTTTATCTCATAAATCGAGAAACGATGGAATTTTTTGTTTCACACTTCATGTAAGAAATTTTACGATGCGAGAAATACAGAAACGAGCTACTGGTCAACTCAAAATTTTTCAATTTTCACTTTTTGCAAGAAATCGATGTACAGTGGTTATATCTACGCACTGTTAAAATCATAGATCAATTCTATAGTATTTTCCAAAAAAAAAAAAAAAAAAAAACAAGTATACCCCTTTGTAGTATAACAGTATATATAAAAAGAAAACAGTTTTTTGTATCTACTGAAAATTAATAAATTTTGAGTCTCCTTTAGAGGATAAAAGTCCAGAAGTTTGGTTGCGATATGCCGAATATTTTCGTTGCTACATTGAATTAAACATCAAAATGTGTTACAGACACCTTTTGGTAAGATTAGGGTTAATTGAATAATAATTTTTAAAACAACGGCTTTTTACGAAACTTGGCTTCAATTTAAAAAAAACATTTTAAATTTAAATTCAGTAAACTTTAGAAAATTATAATTTTTTTCAAAGTTTTTCTTGGGATTCAAAAATTTAATTAACTTGGTTTCGTTTAAATGTGCTACATTCCCATTTCATACTATTGATAAACTGAAATTTATTGTTAAAGGGATAAGCTATATTATATTATATGCGCATTTCACTGGTTGCTCAGGCCAGATCGTCAGGAAACTTCATCTAAAGATTTTAGAAAAACTAAAGTTATTACACATATAAAACTATTAAGCGAATAAGAATTATAAGCCACAGTTTTACTTGTAACAATATCAAAGCTTAAACAAAAACAACAACAATAAACAGTGAGCTTATCTTTTCTTACAGTCCCGGCTACAATTGGTTGATTTTTTGTCAACTCTAAATGTAGTTGTTAGTCCGAGTTTAGACGAGCGAACATTTGGAAGGAAAACATCTGGAATTCTCTTTTGTTTTTTCATTTTCGGTCACACAGACGAACATGTTGCCGGAAACATTCTGTTTATATTGTTGTTTTTTTCTCAAAAAGCAAAGTAAATGTCAACAAAGAAAATGAGAACAAAGCGTGTCGCCGAGTACCGAACACAAAAACCATTCTCTCTTCCCCACCCGTAAATTGCTCCCAAACAAAATGTTTCCCTTCCAAATGTTTCCCTGTCTAAATGGGCACTAAGTGGGAAAAGAAAAAACAAAAATAAAAACAAATTACTTTATTTTATTTGCCAGTTCAGTTTTATTTACACTGCCTCATGCATATTAGTTATCAAAGTTTTTCTTGGGATTCAAAAATTTAATTCACACGGTTTCGTTGAAGTGTGCTACATTCCCATTTCATACTATTGATAAACTGAAATTTATTGTTGAAGGGATAAGCTATTCCTATGCGCATTTCACTGGTTGCTCAGGCCAGACCGTCAGGAAACTTCATCTAAAGATTTTAGAAAAACTAAAGTTATTACACATATAAAACTATTAAGCGAATAAGAATTATAAGCCACAGTTTTACTTGTAACAATATCAAAGCTTAAACAAAAACAACAACAATAAACAGTGAGCTTATCTTTTCTTACAGTCCCGGCTACAATTGGTTGATTTTTTGTCAACTCTAAATGTAGTTGTAAGTGGGAAAAGAAAAAACAAAAATAAAAACAAATTACTTTATTTTATTTGCCAGTTCAGTTTTATTTACACTGCCTCATGCATATTAGTTATCAAAGTTTTTCTTGGGATTCAAAAATTTAATTCACACGGTTTCGTTGAAGTGTGCTACATTCCCATTTCATACTATTGATAAACTGAAATTTATTGTTGAAGGGATAAGCTATTCCTATGCGCATTTCACTGGTTGCTCAGGCCAGATCGTCAGGAAACTTCATCCAAAGATTTTAGAAAAACTAAAGTTATTACACATATAAAACTGTTAAGCGAATAAGAATTATAAGCCACAGTTTTACTTGTAACAATATCAAAGCTTAAACAAAAACAACAGCAATAAACAGTGAGTTTATCTTTTCTTACAGTCCCGGCTACAAATGGTTGATTTTTTATCAACTCTAAATGTAGTTTTTTTCTTTTAAAGACTTTTTCTGTTTGACAATATAATTAGAATCATTACTAAATATGTTAATTAATACTTTGCAAATTATTGCTATTTTCGCTTGAAATTTCCCATGCCAACACTCTACTAGCAGGCTTTTATAGTCATCTGCTCCAAATAACCACAATAACTACAGGCAAAAATCTTGAAAAAAAAACACAAACACACAAAAGCAAAACATCAGCCGCGACTTAATGAATGATTATGATGATGAGGAAGTTGAACCTCCATATCGCAGCCGTCAACATTTTTGTTACAGTTAGAGACGACTTCATGAAAAAGTTTTAAAATTAAAAAAAAAAAAAAATCATCGAGAAAATATAAAACTTTTGAAGCGTATAGTTAAAAATTTTCGCACTTTTTCATTTTATTACACGTTTTAGTTAAAATAAAAACAAAAGAAAATATAAATAAAATTAAAACAATAACAAAAAGAAAAACAAAATCTTATAATTTATGTAACATTACGATTTTAATTGTTGTCCAAGAAGTAACAAAAAATTATTTAACATGTTTTACACTTTTTTCTTTATTTTTTAATATTTTTTTTTTTTTTTTGTGTTAAAGATGATGATGATCATTGTATGATTTTTATTATAATATTCGTAATAACCGAAATACAACTATTTATGAGTTTTTCTTAGTTAAGTCCACAAATGGTACTCGCAAACATCGTAAAATAGATAGATAAAAAAAAACATTAAAATCACTGAACCATGATCATAAAAATGGTTTTGTGTGTAATTCATACTTTTTCTGACTTTACAATTGCAATTTACATATTTGAAAATTTAAATATTCGTTCATTTATTTACTGCAGTCACTCACTCAGTTAGTCATTTAGAGAGCTTTTCATTTATTTAGTCATTTATTCATTCATACATATAATTAAATTTGCGGCGTCTGTGATTAAATTATGATGAGAAGAGGCCTTAATTCTCTTGATTATGACCATTGAGCATTTTCTTTTGAAATTTAAGATCAAATGTGTCAATTATGACACATCTTATTTTATCGCAATTGTGATACGGTGCGTGAGGGCAATAGTAAAGCTATGATCTATTTTGGTTTTTATAATGAAGTTGATAAAGAACACTATGGGACAAAAAAGAAAAAGTGTACTGCCTGGCCAGTGATGTTATACGTAGTGACTTTTTTCAAAAAAGTCAAAAAATAACTATGTATTATTTTTTGACCAATAGTTTTTTGATCAAAAAATAACTGTTATTTTTTTACTGATATTTTTTCAGCCAAAAATAAAAGTTAAAGTTTGACTGATATTTTTTCAGTCAAAAACAAAAGTTTTATTTTATAGAAAATATTCCTGGAGAATAATAAAGAAATAAGACTATTAAAGTATGAAAGCTTTATAAATTGTAATTTGACTTAGAATACACATTCGATTAATATGAAAATTTATATAATAAATGTTATTCACGCGCTGAAGGGGCCAAATTAAAGAATTTTATTAAACCGCCATATTTGTATGGTACAGCGCGTAGGATGCTCCTAGATGGGTCAAATGTATGACCAACCCCACTTTATTTTTTTATTGTGGAATTTTGGTTTTTTTAGTAATTTCAATAAACTAAACCGTTTTTGAGTTATGCGAATATATGCAGTGCAACCTCCTCCATTTTCGAAATAACGGTATATCTTGAAAACAAGAGCTATCCTAAAAAAAACGGTTAGCATTACTGGATTCAGTGTGTTCCAATTAGGTTAAATTGCCAAGTGCCCTGCCCTGCCCGGCTTGTCTGTTTTTTGCAACTAGCACAGTGTACTTATTGCTTAAAATTACAATATTAAAATTCTTTTTTAAGATTATTTTTTTTTAAGTTTGTTTTTGTTATTTATATTAAAATTTTATAATTAAATTTCCTGACGATGCTAACCAAAGGTTAGCGAAATATTGAAAATAAATAATTAAATATTAAAAAGACCTAGAGCTTAAATAAAAAATAAACAGTTATTAAATTAAACAAGGTCAAATATAAAAATATCATATCTTAAAAAAAACACCTCCTTCAAAGTTTCTGAATTTTTAAAGAACATTTTCAGGCATTATATAATAAAACTGCCAAATAAAAAAATAGGTTTTTGACTTAGTCCGTTTTTCAAATTTAATATTTTGCAGATATTGCATATATATTGCTTGTAGCTAGGGATGCAAACGATGCATCGATGTTTAGAAAACATCGATGTATCGTTTATAAACATCGATGTTAATATCGATGTTTTGATTTACGATACATCGGCGATACATCGTCGTCAAAACTAAAAAACATCGACATCGTCCATTTAATATTTTCATTAATTTAATATTTTTTATAATATTTTTACCAATTTTAATTTTTATTTTTCAATTTTATTTAAAAATATAAAAAAATGTTTTTCAAAGCATACGTTAAACGTAAGAATTTTAAATGTCGGTTTTTAATAAAATTTCTGTAATATAATTATTTTATGACAAATATTATATAAATATTTCTCTATTAAACAGAATTTTAAAACAAAAATTAAAAATATTTTATTAAAAGTGTATTAAAAACGACCTCCCAAATTCTTGCGTTTTACGTTTCCGTTTTCCAGCACACCCCTGATAACCATACAAAGTACGTATGTATGTATGTACAATGTACATGCATGCATACTGTGCATTGCATAACTATATGTATGTATTAAGTTGCTTAAGTTGGCTCAAGCAACTGTGCGAATACATAAAAATCATATTTGCCAAACCATATTGCACTTTTGGATACTTTTTGTTTAATTTTATGAATCTTTCATTGCATCACTGATTGCACTTTGTTTTGGTGTTTTTGAATGAATTTGGCAGGCTTTTTGTTAATTTTTGACAAAAGCTTATGCCAGCATATGTATATTATATTTAAGCATTAAGATTTCAGTAGCAAAGAAGAATTAAAACAGTCCGTAAGTATAATTGCAAAGCAGGTTTCAACATCGATGTTAAACATCGATGTATCGTGTTTTTTACCGATGTTTTTTAACATCGATGCTTATCGTGAAAACATCGACGTCTTCAAACATCGATGTTTTTCAGAGCGATGTTGCATCCCTTCTTGTAGCCCCAAGTATTCTCTTTAAAATGACATTAAAATCATCTTTGTATGTAAAGTAGTTTTCGAGATATTGAAGAAATAAGCTCAACACATTCGGCTAATTCGGCGATATTATGACATTTTGAATATTTCATAACTTTTGAAAGAAAAATTTACAATTTTTTTTTCGTTCATACATGTTCCTTATAAGATAAAAGGAACCTTCTCACCAAATTTCATTAAAATCGAAAGGGGTCGTGTCCCACTCTTGGTCGTTTTGACATGGAATTACCCATATATAGATAGTTAATTTACCTGTACTTTCAACCAAACATTAAGACTATAATTAAAAAGGGATTTTAAAAAGTTCGAAATTCATCACACCTTTAAAAATCGATCGGTTTGTAATCGATTAATTTTCATCACATATCTAATTATATAATTTTTGTTAAATGGATTTCATTGCAATTTAATCGTCATTTAACTAAATGATTCGATGACAAAATTATATATATTTGTTACGTCATTGATTCATCTTTATTTATTAACTAAGTAATTAGGAATTTATAATTTTTAAACCGTATCCGCGGCGCGTCTTTCACATATTTTGCGACAATACTCTTTTTTTAGCACAAAAGAAAAAACAAATATTTACTTAAATATCCATCCAGAGCTTTTTTAAAGCATTACATTACATTTTTTCGCTTGACTTTTTGTGTTAGTGTTTTTTTTTTTTTTTAGTCGGCATAAATTTGATGTTTATCGACATGTGTCAATATAAAACATTTTTGTTTTACTTTTCTTCTGTTCAAAAACTATAAATGGAAAAAAGGAACAAAACGTTTTATTACAATCGTAATTGAGGTAATAAACATTGTTTATATTTGTTGTGGATTAGTGTGTTTGTTGTTTGCTTTTTTTGTCAACTCGAAACTTTTAGTTTTTGAGTTGAAATCCCTGTGTGCGTTGGGAATTTTAACGCTTTTTTATAGCCAAACAATGGAGTGTTACATGTTTCGGTTGTTAATTTGTTGTTAGTTGCCAAGATTTATAAAAAGTCAATGACTATTTAATGGTTAACGCTTATTTCATAATACGTAGTATATTGCGCATAACACAGTGTGACAGGTAAAATGCACTTTCCAAATGACGTATCGCAGGCCGTAGGTCTTATTGAGTAGATCATTTTCTTATTTTCAGAACATTCTTAAAATCTAAAGGCACACGCAGTGAAAAAATATTTATCAATGTGGTCACCTCCAGCAAAACTATTCCAGATGGTGGACTATTTTAATTATAATGTGGATGGCGGTGACAATAAAATGGTTAAAAATAATTTTATTAGTGGTGACCATATTTAAAAATATTTTTTTCTCTCGGTTTATCGTTCAAAAAAGCTATATATACTCACTCACTCACTTGTTTACGTTTTCTAAAAACAGGCAAATAATATTTTTTTTCGTGAACTCCGATAACATGAATGAAAATTTTTTTTAACTTCATAAGTCATATTGTTTCGATTTTTAATTCTATACGGCTTTGGAAAGTTAAGAAGTTAAGCTTTCTAAATACATACATACTTATGAACATATGTATGCATAAAAATTAAGCGAACAAATTTTTAAACGTTTAAAATTAGTAATTTGGATGTAAGCAAGGTATATTTACACAAGGTAGACTCATTTGGGAGTGTAGACATGCTGCTCTATAAAAGGAACCAAGTTGTCAAAATTGTCTTCATATAAAACAAAAACAATTTAACGCACACATGTACAAATTTTGGCTCATATACACGCAATTTGACGTTGGGGTTCCAACTAGGGGTAAACAGCTGACAAACATATGGGCCAACGAGTTTACCTTGTGTAAATATACCTTGGATGTAAGTTTTTTTCACAAGTATTATTAAATTTTGTTAGCTCTGAAATCAATTTATATTTCCAATATAGAAAATGTAATTTGTAAAATATTACTAAAGGCCGTTTAACACTATCCCACAAAGTCTTTAGTAATTTACAAAAATGCAACCCTGTCATGATAAGTTGTTATTGTTTTTTAAAAATGTTCAGAGAATAATTAGATCAGAGAAGCATTTTTGAAAAATACGTTAGACTTTGTGGGATAGTGTTAACGGCCTTAAGCTGAAATAATTTTTTTTTTTTAATGTTTAAAGCTTCTAAAATTGCCTACGAAAAAAGAAAAGACGCTTCAGAGAAGTTGCTTGCTGAAGTAGATTCTGATGAAAGCCGGAACAGGTTTTGATTCTTTAGATCCATTTGCTGATGATGGGAAATTCCCTGAAAGAGACTCAAATTACATGCCTGAAAAATTGAACTCAGCTCAAGTGATAATAATATTGAATCTTTTGTACAAATTCCTGTTTATGACAAAGAAGAAAATTTTTTAAATGGAAGAGATATAGAAGATGATATTTGGAAGTCAGATACTGAAAGTATTCCCGGTTTTTCGTTTGATAAAAGTCAATCTGTCCTAAAAATCATTTTACCCGTAAGCCCTAGTCCTTATAATGTTTTTATAAAATTTTGGACTCCCGAAATTATTGAAAGTTTTGTTGAGTGCACCAACATATATGACAAGAGTTTGTTTCAAAATCTGGGAACAAGTACAAGAAGCTCTCGCAAAAAATCTTTTGAGGCCTGTGTCTTTAACAGGGACAAATTTAATTTCCATCCATACGTAAAATGTTAAGCTTGGAAAACCATAGTTCGCTTTTTGCTTATAGCTACTTTTAACTTTTGAAATACTGAATTTTATGAATGAATTAACTATTTTTACTCAAATATGGTGTTTTATATTCTAACAACTAAAAATTTACTGTGACGCGTATGAACGTCAGGTGCGTCATTACATCACTCTTTGAGGCTAACCTTGGCCTAGACGTGTATATCCGTCGACGTCAAAAATAAAACCTTATTTTTTGCCATTATATAGTTTTTATTTGAAATTTCTAGCAGTTTGGTGTTTTCAGAATTTTCTTATCTTGCCTAATAACGGAGATACAGCAAGTGTCCCACGAAAAACCCTTCTCCAAAAATGGTGTCCGCGAAAGGGTTAACTAAGTGCAATATTTTAATATAGTCACTGACGTGTTGGAAAATTTGACCCATTACATTTTTACAATTTTATAACTATTTTTTTTTTTTGAAATAAATAAGAGATGATATTTTCAAAAAAATAAATAAAACAAAATTATTAAATTATAAGAAAAACATGTACTTTTTCCAAAATCAGAGAACACAAAAAACAATAAATAGTAAATTCCCAATTAGCTGACAATAACAGTAATGTAACCGTACAGTAAAAAAAGTAAGAAAAATCAATTTTCTACAGATTTAGACGTTACGGTTTAGTTTTATCTTACTGCTAAAGCCTATAGTACACGGAATGTAAAAAGCCACATTCGTATGTGGTTCTGACGTAATTTTGTCGTCATCAAACATCACGAACTTGCTATTGTGGCTTTGTAGTGACGTCAAAATTACGTCAGAACCACATGCGCATGTAGCTTTTTACATTCCGTGTGCTGCAGGCTTAACTATAATCATTTGAATTGCTTTACATTTAACAAAATGAAGCAGCTGATTTGCAACGTTACTGTTACTGTCAACTAACTGAGGCTAAACAAAAAAATACGGACCAGTCTTTCTGGAGTAGTTTCGCTCTTTAAAATTCATATTGCGCACTTCTTGCATATACGTTTGGTGCATCGGCTTATTACAATACATACGGACATACGCGGTTTTACGCTTTAGTCTACTGGTGCATATGTATGTAGCACAATTTTGACTCTATTAGAGGTGGATCCACTGATGCAAACGCGGACTAGTGGTAATTTTTACACCAGCAGCTGCATTTCTTTTCACATGATTTACGCAGTCTAGACAAGATAGCAAAAAAGTTTTTAAAAAAATCACAAAATCTTATTAAATATGCAAGTGCACGGCATAAACAAACTGAACTAAAAACTTTCTATATATAGATTTTCTTGCGAAAACAATAAAGCTATTTATTTTTTCTTAATCCACTTACAACTACAACTAATGTTGGGAGAATTCCAACTAATTGTAGTGGGGAATGTAAGAAAAGATAAACACACTGTTTATTGTTAATATTTTGTTTAAGCTTTGATATCGTTGCAAGTAAGACTTTTTGAGTGTTTGTAATTCTCATTCACTCTGCAGTTTTTTTTTTTGCTAATATCTTTGGCCTTTCTAAAAATTCGCATAGAAACTAGCTTGTAGGGTATTCATTCGGTTAACCGTTAATCGGTTAACCGATTAATTACTATCCGATTAACTGATCAGTTAATTTAAAATTGGCTTTTTTCGATTAACGATTAAACCGGTTAATTTCAGTCGATTAACCGATTAACCGAAGTAACAAAATTTTAATTTTTTTGTAGTATTTTAACATATTTTTTTGTGTTTTTAATTATTTGTTTTGTCTCATATACAAAAGGCATGTGTTTAGAAAAATATTTTTTTTCTTCTAGCAATACATTCTTTAATTTAAATACAGTGCAAAATCAAAAATTAAGAAATTCGGAAATACATTTTTTGCAGAATGTTCGATGCTGAGCTTTGCCAGGATGAGTCAGATGTAGAGCTGACTCTCGATTGTAACACAAACAATCTTTTAACAGCATTAACCAAAGCAATTAGAAGTGTTTAAAATTTTAAAAATTTAAACTAGAATTTAATGTCGTAATGGAAGATTTTATAATGGGTGATTTTTTAAGCGTAGTTTTTTTATATCTAATAAAACACTCAAATTTGCTTCAGATGTTCAAAATTTTTATTGGAATCGATAAATTGGTCTTTGCCATTTACTTTTTAAAAATAACTTCGTGTAGATGTTGCCCGCGGCTCCGGTTCAAATAGTCCAATTTTGCACCACTTTTTCGAGCATTTCGGCCTGTATTCCATGAATAACACGTGTTATGTTATACTCTAACAGCCATATTCATAAAAAGTTCCTATTTTAAGCTTATAGTATGTAATAACTATTAAACGCTTTTTGTCTTATAAACCTCTTATAAAAATTTGTATTCATAAACGTACAATAACAGCTTTTTTACTATTAACTGTTTGCAGCGATTTTCTGTTTAAGTATGGCAACTTTCTTTATATTTGGCTGCCATTTTATTGTTAGTGATGCACGAAACTTCTATTCGGTTTACATGATATTCTATATTTAAATTTTGTTTATAATTTTTTTTTAGTTGTAGACCTTCAAAATTATTCTTATCAAATAAAACTACATATTATTTTAGTTTCTGAACAAAATGTATCCGAAAGGTATCATAAAAACTTTTGTTTGAACCTTTTTTAAATATACGATAAGAAAGTAATCGAATAAAAAGTTTGTTTACTTTTTATTAACATCACTATTATTATGATTTGTTTATTTTATTTTTTTTTTATATTTTCAACAATAATTTGTTGTTTTAAACAAAAAAACAACTAGTTTCAATAATTTAATAAATAATTAAAGAGAATATCTGCATTTGCCCTTGAACATATTCATTTAAATCATATAAATTTTTTTTAAATAATTATCAATATAACTTTAAATTGGCTGTCTAAAATAAAATAAAAAATTAGTAAAATGTATTTAATATGTCCGTTGTAATAAATAAAACATTTTTGTCATTATTTTTCAACATACATATTTCACAAAAATAATATGTATCATAAAATGCGAACACCTTTTAAAATGTCATTTTATTTTTGGTTTAAAGAAGGGCAAATCCAACAATAAATTTTCTTACTTTATGAATGGTTTATTAAAGGTTCAATAGACTATTTTTCGCTTATGAATACAACTTTAGCAATTTTTGCTTAAAAACGGTCAATTAATCATCAATAAGTTTTTATGAATTCGGCTGTAAGGCTTTAATCGTGTTTGGCTTGTCCACATAGACCAACGACTTCACATAACCCCACAAGAAATAGTCAAGAGGCGTCAAATCACATGATCTTGGTGGCCAACTCACAGGGCCATTTCGAAAGATAAACTGCTCACCAAATTCATCCGTCAATATGTCCATTGTTTCACGAGCTGTGTAGCCTGTGGCACCGTCTTGTTGAAACCACATATCAACCAAGTCCAACTCAGCCAATTGGGGCAAAAACAAGTCGCGTATCATGGCTCGATATCGTTCGCCGTTGACGGTAACATTTCTGCCACGATGGACATTTCTCACAGAGTACGAATTTTGATAATAAATTTCAACGATTTGCAGTCGTTGCTCGTTTGTGAGTTTCTCCATGATAAAATTGCAGAGTGTTCTGAACACTTTTCACTTTCACATATGTTGTTTGGACACAATTACCAACCAGTGCCGCCAGCCCGAAAAACTTAATTCCTAAAAAATCACCCTTTATGTTTGAAGAAATACAGGAAAAGAACTGAGAAATTAGATAATCTGTATTATGGATTGCTTTCAATTTCAAGTTTTATCAAAACTAAAGAAAAGAATCGTTTAAATCCTAAACATTAAAACCAAATTATTTTTCTAAAAAATTATTTTATAAGAAATTCCTAAACTATTGAAAAATGTTTTAATAAAATGATCTGACAGTTTTTTTCTTATTAACCCCAAATTTCATCAAGTTCAGTTATAATTAACTATCAGTTATAGCTGCCAAAACATATTGTTAACTGGAAGTTAAAGTAATAGTTAATTTTAGCTGAACTTGGTGAAATTAGGGGTAAATGATACATATATATTTATGAATTACTTTTTTATTTGCTCGTTTTAGTTCAAGAATTGTTTTGTTTGTTATGTAATTTTTTTTTTTTTTGGTAATAAATTCCAAATAATAAATAATTTTTGCATTTTTATTTATTGAAATTACTTAATTTATAACAAAACTTTATTAATCGGTTAACCGATCAATAACAAAATTAACCGATTATAAGCCGATTAACCAAAAACCTCGGTTAATTAATCGAGCGATTAACCGATTAAGGCAAAAGCCCGATTAATTAAATACCCTACTAGCTTGTCCCCCAACAATAAATTTCAGTGGTTTTTATCAAAAATAAAAATTGGGAATTAAGCACGATCTTTGGTTGTTTTCTAAAATAAAGTTTAGATGGCTTAAGTTAGTTTTATAGAAATAAATTTCTTGACGAAAAAGGGAAATATTTAAAAATTGTTTTTTGCTTCCTCTTTTTAATTTTTTGATTTTATGAAATGTTATTGCTGAATGTTGAAAAAAAAATTTTTTATTTAATTTTAATTTTTATTAATTTTCAAACACAATTTTTTTTTTGTTTGTTAATTTTTTGATTAAATTTTATAAATATATGTAATATCCTGAAGAAGATTTCCAAAGGAAATCGAAATATTGATAGAACGAATATACGAACTATTTGAAATAAAAGTGACCTTAAGCTCAATTATTAATAAAGAAGAATAATATTTAAAAAAGGTCGAAGAAATTAGAATAAAATTATTAGTAAACAATAATTTTTTTTGAATTAAATTAACAATATGTTTTTTTACTTCTTAAATTTGACTTAAGATGTTTGGTCAAAATGTTACAGAAATATATAGTATAATAAAAAAAAAACAACGTACGAAGATACAAAGAGAATTAACTTTTCAGGTCGCAATAGCTTCAAATTAACCACTACCTGTAGGTAAAGGTTAAAAATACAGCCGTAGCACGCGTAACGGTCAATGGAGATCGTTACCGCACTATGATCAATGATTTTTTGTTTGAAAAGGTTAATCCGGGCGAGATGTGGTTTTGGGCGACTGCTACCGTCGTTAAAGTTGCGTGATATCACTGGCTTATGCTGATAAACCAGCAACAATTGAAGCCTTGGCTTCCAATATTATTCGTGACATACGGCCAGCAATGATAAATTTATTAAAATAAATTTTTTTTTAAATAAATCTTTTCGATATTCTTTAATTAGGCTCGAGTTCATCAAATTTAATTTTCATTAAATTATTTTCACTGAGGAAGGAATTTTACTGGAATTTGAACCCGGGTTGATTTTTACATGTTTTAAGAATCACCACATTCTATCTTCAGAAAATCTTTGAGTTCTAACCACTGCACCACTGCGTTGCCCGCCAGCCAACCGTCAATTATCAATCTTTTAACCAGTAGTACTGGTGGTTCGAAATTTGCTGTTATTATCATTTTTAAATTCCAAACTACATATTGCCCCCTTTCCACTGTTTTCCTCGTATTCTTTCTGTCAAGACTTTGTCTTGAAAACCTGATTACATTTGATTTTTATGTTTTTCCTCTGTCTACTTTCGTCGACATTTTATTTTTACAGATTAATCTTTTATGTTATTTTTTACAACTTTAATTGATATCGAGATTATAAAAACACCCTTTATTTAACAATATTGATGAAAATAATATGTAAATAACACCCTCATTGTGTTTGGCGTAGTCGAAAAACGACAGCTGTCGTAGTTGCAGTCGTATTTACAATTTTATGTTACCGTCTAAAATTTTCGACTAGCAAAATTTTGTAAAAGATTCACAAAGTAGAAGAATACACTTCATTAAATTATTTTGAAACACCCTGTCAAAGATCTGTCAAACAAGTGTTTAAATTAAAAATAATACGTATAGTAAAACTTTTAAATTTTTGGTGAAATTTTTGTATTATTTTACTTATGAAAATGTTAAGTTTAGGTTTTTATTCATCTCTATTCACTATGAGCTGAAACTATAATTTTAAAACGATATTTTTGCGTTTTTATTTATTTCAAGATTAACATTTAAGTAGTTCTAAAATTAGTATTTACATGTACATAATTAGATTAATTAAAAAATGTCAGCTATTGTGTCTAAATTTGGCTCGGGATCTGGTGAAATCCTTTGCGTTCTCTTAATTCCAAATGGATCTTTATGTTCGGCAACAGCACGCATGTCTAATAGATCAATTGCTGCTTCTTCGGCAGCTGGAAAAGTATTTTGTTTAAACGGCCCACCACCTGTTACATAGCCATCAGTTATGAGCGCGTTTTTTCTTCAATTTAAATTTAAAATCGGCCCACACCTTCATCTAACCCTCTCCGGAACGGGATGGGGGACCAATGCAATTTTAATCTTCGGAAACGGTGTTCCTCTCCTCTTTAATATTTATTTTGCTTAAACTTTTTTGGAAGGCCTTTGCCAAATAAGGTTTTTGCTCCATTATTGTTACTTACTTCGCAAATTGTGGCATTTGCACTTTGTCCTAAAATATACGCCGGAGTTAGGTACAAAAGCACATAAAAACAAAATTATTTTTCAATGATATTAAATTTTTTGCATGTTTACATTTTGTTTCCTTCCATTGAAATTATTTCTCAAATAATTTTAAAACCATCGTGATCAAAATGTTTAACGACAATTTGCTACACTTTTGACAGACAAATACGCCAAACACGGTACTGTTTTAACGTCGTTTTTGTAATAGATTTGAAAAGTGTCGTATTCATTGTCGGTTTTTGCCAATCACGGCACCATTTCAAAAAAACGACTAGCTTACGCCGCAAAAACGCCACAGACAATAAGGGTGAATAACTTCCTTTTGCTATGCAAATTCGAATTTTTCCGAAAATAAGGTGCCCCGGTAAGCTAGATGGTACACGGAAAGAATTACCTATTTACTAAATATGGCTTAAACCAAGAAAATTTCTTATGATTCTCGCCCAAGCAAAAACTTAGTTATTCTAAATACATGCTAGGCTTGATTTAAGCAAAATGTTTCTTTATTTAAGAAAATTTTAAAAAATACGAACAAAATAAGTTAAAATCAAGAAATTATTTTTAGATTTTGGATTTTCTTGCTTTAAGAAACGAAATTGATTACTTTAGAAAATAAGCTTCTTTCCGTGTAGTGATCTAGTTGAGTTGCAGGATCGTTTTCCGTTTTATTCCTACAACAGGCTAAAGGTCTACGTTATTATTGCTCGGTAACTTAAGCTAGAATATTATTTAACAAATAAATAAATGTTCTGAAAATACATTGAAATCAAAACACTGTTATTTTAAACAATTAGCGAAAAGAAAATTAATATTGGAAAATTTACTAACTTTCTTAATAATTTCTTGCCAAATTTTATTATGAAATTGTAATGCATTGGAATTTCTTTATAATATATTATGCAATTAAATTCAATTTAAGTGTGTATCAATCAATCATTAACACTTATAAAACCATCCCCCATCTTTCGAACAACTCACACTTAATCAATTACAAAATGCATGCGCAGCACGCGTGCAATTCAAAAAAACTAACACCTTTAATCAAATACAAAACGTAAACATTTTTTAATAAAACGATTATTATTTAACGAAAACTATTAAATAATTAAACTAAAAAAATAAGGAAAATTAAAAAAATGGCTTAAAATTAATTACTGACAGACAGTAAATGGAAATCGGGAAATCAAAACAAAAATTATTTAATTGTCACAGAAAGAAAACAACAATAAAAAGAAGAAAACATTTAGGTCGGTCCTACCAAAAAAATGTTAAATAATTATCTAATCAAATGCACGTACAAAGTTTAAAAGAAACCCGAAAAAGTGTTAGTTAAAATTAGTGGTTTATTTTCAAAAATTGTCTACTTTGTACATGTAACCGACCTGTGTACAACTGTAATAAATTAATTAAATACATAAAAAACTTTTACTTTTGTTTAAATTGTTCACATATCCCGAGTTCAAAGCATCATCTTCTTTTTTCATTTACTCGTATTCATTTATGAAAACCGGCAACGAAGAAAATAATATCAAAACTATTAAAAAAAAAACGCCCATTAGCAATAATAAAAATATCATACAACAACATACCTTAAATATTTCATACAACAACTCCAACTTAGTATGTAAAAATATCATCATAATTTTCAAAACGTTTCAAATGTGGTTTAAAAAGACGACAACGATAATAGCGTCAAAAAAAAAGCACGATAAAACTACAAAAAAAATGTTTAAAAAAAGTTTTTAAATTGCCAAGATAATCCAACAATTAAAGAAACTTGCGCCAAAGATTATTTAAAAACGAACATCACCAACTGACGAAGCATCCAACCTCTAACCGCATCACGTTTGTCGTTTGCCGTTGCTGTTTGTCGTTGTGAGTTTGACATTTTTCTCAATGTGGTGAGTTGAGGAAGTGGATGCTCCTTTTATGCCGGAAAATCTTAATTAAATTCAGCATAAGAGTAAGAGAATATTGAAAGTTTATTTCAATTCATTTGCGGTTAAAAATGCGAAAGTGGTCACTTTTTAATTTAATTAAAAGTTACTTCATTTTTCTTTTGTTGATTAGCTAAAATGTTGTCATTATTTAAAACCTCTAATATTTCCTTTTAAATAATAAAAATATCTTATTGAATAGTCAATTTTGAATCCATGGTTAAATCATACAGGTGGAAGCACTAAGGCAACAAATAAAACAAAAGTGAAAATTTGTATCCAAACGCGTCAAAAATTATTTAAAACAAAAATCGAATTGTAACAATTCACGTGAAAATGTTTAGCTAATTTTTATTACATTATTGCCAATATATTCTTTAATTTTTGTCAAAATAATAGCATTTTTTAATCAAATGCACGGATTACAACACAAAATCTGGACTTTGTGTAAACATAAGCAAAACTTTGAAAGAAGACTAAAAAAAAACAATGCTACAGCAAAAAACACACAAAAAATAAAAGTTACGCTTAAAATTTATTTATTAATACAAATTTGGAAAAAAAATTGACTGCAGAAACGAAGCATGTTTTTTAACTAATCTGGGTGCGCTGAATTCGAATCTGGCATTTAAATTGGGCTATCACGTCTTGTTCATATTTTGTCGCATGCTGTAAAACAGTCAATACTGATACTACAATTTCACAATTATTAATTTAACAGAAGCCCACAATCATTCTAACTGCCGTATTCATAAAAAAAAAAAATAAGTTTGAAATGTGTTTTAAGCCAAAATTTTCATAAAAATTTTGCTTGAAATGCATTTTAAATCCATTTTAATTTTTTATGAATACGGGGGTAAATCTTCCTAATAGTAGCGTTTAGGCATGTCAGGGAGATCGTGTTTTACTGTTTCAAGCTATTTTTGCTTTGTGTGTCTTGTGTCTTGAATATTTGGTTGAAAAAAAAGGATATGCAATAACAGAATCATTAAATATGCATATTTACATTATTTTGGTTTTGCAGTCAGAAACTTATACAAACCGTAGACACCGACAATGTTTTGCATATTCTTCATTCGCATTTAGATTTTTTCCAAAAAAAAAAAACTAGGTGCAGTCAGCATTTAAAAAACTGCAGTCAAATTAGAAAAACTGCAATTTCTTCCACTTCTACTTTTGTCGTTGGTCAAAAAAAAAGCTTTTGCTTTTACTTCTGATTTATTAAATGCAAGCAATCGCTGTTAAATCAACTCAAAAAGGGAAAAGTTTTACACACATTTTTTTGGTTTTTTGTTCGACAGTTTTTTGTTTCGACTGCAGTTTTTTAAACCCTGGTTGCAGTGGGTGCTCACTAATATTTAATGAAAATTAAAAGAATTTATCAAGGATTTTGGAAGAAAAGCATGCTGGGAGACTATTGCTGGACTCTAGTACGTGAAACCGAACCAACAAAATACAAACGACGTTCAAATAACGCCATTCACTTTCGAAAATTCATTGATTTTTAGATAAACTAGTGATTTTTTATGTAAAAAAAGAATAAAAACATTTTTTGTATCTCGAAAACCTGATGTGATGGAGAAAAACCAATTACAGATTCAAATTCAGCCCATCAAATTACCCTAGGAAAGATATTTGGTTGCTCCAGTCCAAAACCTTGTTGGCTAGTGTATTTTATTAAAATGAGTTAAAACTCAGAATCAGATGTTTTTATACCTACACCACTAAAGACCTGCACGAGTGTATCAGTAAGTATTGTTAAAACAGATACACCAGATATTTATCTGTTACTACTGATATAAATGAGAGAATTAGTGTAACTGATATTGTATGGTTTTGCTTTTGCCCACTCACCATATCTTAAAAACAAAAACAGATGCTTATGGTTTTGGATTGAGTGTGTCATAACATTTTTTTTTTTGCTTACAAATATCTGTTGTCACCATAAGTATTTCTACAATATCTGTTGTATGTTAAAATAATAAATAATAGAGTTTATAAAAACTTGTATAAGATCTCAACCAGGGGTGCCAGATGGTTTGAGTAAAAAATCGGCATATTTTCAAAAACAAATCGGAAATCAAATTATGAAAAAACGGCAAATTAAAATTACTGTTTAAAACACAATAAAACATTTTTTTAATGACAAAAACAACAAAGCAAAACAATTAACCATTACATAATGCTTTAAAAAAAATAAATAAAAATAAATGTTTTATAAATTTTATTTAATTAAAAAAATTCCGGGGTATCTGATAGCATATTTATAATTTCAAACTTAAATAAAAAATGTAATAATTGACACAAAGTTTTATTAAAAGCATTGAAAGGTTAAATGGAAATGCAATGGAAATGGATTTTATTTTTTAAAGAATATGTCATCCACATGTCATTTGTCGACTTGAACACACTGTTCAAAACGGAGCCTTGTTTTTCGAGAATTTAAAAAAATGACCCAATTTTCTCATGTAAAGGTATTTGATGTTTCGATCGAGGGTTGGAGGTTCTTGGAGACCAGTAATGGTAGATTTGTTTGTTGACGTGGCTATTTAAGTGAAAATGAACTTTGAACAAAATTGTCGACGAGCAATTACGTAAGAATCATTGCCCTTAAAAAATGTCTCCTAAGCGAACGCGCGATGCTCACTCGACTACTGTGACTAACAAATCCTCCCAATCGATAATTCCAACGGCTTTACATAGCCAGCCAGCCGGACGTTTGAATTTCTTTAGATCGATTCCCCTTGTGCTTTAAGTCCCTTATATGAAGTTGTATATTTTTCAAAATGTGTTTGTTGTGTTAGACATACCATAAAAATACTGCAAATATGGAATATATATGTATAACCTTTTTTCCCCTAAGTTACCCAAAATTAATAATTTATATAAAATAAACCAAAAATTACTGTATTGTAAGTGTTTCTCAAAAAAAAAGCACTTTGATAATTTAGAGGCAAAAATCGTCCAAATGCCGATAAATCGTTAAATATGGCAGGCCTGATCACAATGATTCTCGCTTGCGTTGTTGTTGTTGCTCGACAATTTGTACTGCCACAGCATGAACACACAGTGTGTGTTTGTGAAATGTCTGGTTTTTTCTTGGGTTTTTGTTTTCTATACCCTCTGCCGCTACTAGCTGTGTGTTTTGTTTTTGTAAATTTTTTTGTTTGGCTTTTTTTCGCTCGAAATACATTCACGCTCTCTTTCATTGAAAATAACGGTATCGTACAATAAGTAACTTATTGTATTCCATAAGTATCCACTAGTATCTGCTTTTGCGAAACAGATATAAGCAGATATGATACTCTCTTTCGCTTTTTTATCAACTTACATCCACTCTTTTACAAATCATATCAACATCAACTTATATCAGAAACACAAGAGCACTCATCCATACGCATCAACTTTAGAAAAAACACAGAAACAGATATAAACAGATACATCTGTGCAGGTCTTTAGTGTACACTAGACCGTTCCTCAAAAAAAACACATACACCCTCACATATAAAGTATTTTGCAAGAAGGTTTTGAAAAAATACCGAATATAGGGGTCACCTTTTTACATTTTTCGTTACATCTTAGCTTTTTACAGTCCGATCTTAGGGTATGATATATCAATGTTTTTGACTCTAGAAAACCAATGCTCGTTTTTTATCTCGTTCTCTGTTCTTACCACCCTAATGTCAGAAAAATTAAGCTCGCAAGAAACAATTAAGCTTTTGCTAAGGAAGTAATTCGATAATTCCAGCAGAACAGTCGGCAGGCAGTATAGCATTTAATCACATTCGGTGCAAGCCATAATTGATTAAAATCTGTCTTCAACTTTTGGTTGTATTCACAAAAGAGGAAACATTTTAATTAAACCTGAGAATTCCATAAGACGCCATATTTGTATGGCTTCCCTAATGAGTAGAGATAAAGGGCAAGTTTGTTTTGAGAAAATGTTAGGGCCAAAAAACTAATAGAGGTCAGTCATAAATTTGTCCCCCCTAGGGGCGACTCCAGGGCAGTTATGGGACTTTTTCTTCAATATATTTCTAGTCTGTATTAAAATTGTTGTATGAGAGCCCCCTTAAGAAATAGAGATAACGGGTAGGTTTGTTAAAAGCAAATGAGTGGGACTTGTCATACATTTCACCCGTATGGGAGCGCTGCAGGAGCCAAATTAAAGAAGTTCAGTACACCGTCATATTTTTATGGTTGAAATTCTTAAATCCGGCCCCTGCAGCGCGTAATAGGCTCCTAGATGGGTCAAATGTATGACTAAATGCCTTAAATATAACGAAAAATGTAAAAACGCGACCACTACGTTCGGCAAAAAAATTATTTTTCAAACCTCCCTGAAGAAATACTTTTTTTTCGTTGCAAGGTGGTACGCTCTAGTGAACTCTCCCTAAAATTTTCAATACTGTGGTGTAGGGTTTCATATGGTCGGTCTAGATCGGCTATACTTTCTTGATTTTGGTTTTTTTTTTAATGCTTAATCTAGCTTTCTGCATATTCTGGTTGAGCATTTAAATTTTCCCTACAGACTCTCTGGCTCTGGCTTTCTGCATTGCCGAATAATATTTGATGTCAAAATTAATATTAATTCAATTGGACTCAAATAATTCGGGCTATTTTTAGTTTAAATTGATTAAGCAAATTACGTTTGTAGCAATCAAATTTAAAGTGAATTCTATTAAGTGATAAAGAACCAAGAAAACATTCTACAAATTTACTTGGAATACAATAGGAAATGGGGATTGATTGCATGTCAATTAAATTGTTATTTTTTTTTTACTTTTATTTGGTTTTTTGATAAGACCGTTTTTACTTGTTAACAAAAACAATTTTTAAATAAATTATTAATTTGCTTATAAAATAATTAGGGAATTTGTGTCAAATTGGTTGCATTTGCATTCATAAAATTATAACATATACAACCAATATGACTCATTGTGAATTGCCTTAATGACAACAAACAAAAAAATTGTATTAAGCCGTGCAAAGTCCCGTAGTTTTGAGAAATACAGGTGCATATAATTCTAAAAAGCTTTCTTGAAAGTTTTACTTCGGTTCGAGGATAAGAATACCGTATATTCGGGACGTTTGGATCTTTACAAGTTGCTTAAAAATATCAGGGATTTTGTTAACACACAGCTTTTTTGATACCCGTTTTTAGGCGGGGATATGAGTATATAATCAAAGCCGCGATGATATGCCTATTTCTGAATCCACGATTTCAGACTTGTTTGGAAAAAGTTTTAAATTTAAATAAATGAAATTATACTTAGGCTGTGTTTTAAAGAACTCAGTTAAGCTAGGTTAAGTTAATCTGAAAACATATTTTTGCCGCCATTACCAAGTTTGTATACAAAATTTTGACGGAACAGCTTAGTTTTGCTAAAAATTTCGGTTTTTAATGAAATAATAAAAAAATCACATTTCGCTGGAAAAAATCCGAGTTTCAGACTACGTTAAACTAAGTGTTAACTTAATCCACATCTTAAAAACCCGGCCTTAGAGATATATAACTTTAAGCTCAGCATTAAAGACATTAAAATCTCTTGTTGGGTTTTGTTTAAAAAGTTGTAATGGGAAAGGAATTGAACACAACAGGCGCCATTTTAATTCCTTTTGGTTGTAGAATATTTGTAAAAAGTCGGCGCTATAGTAAAAATGTAATAACTATTTGCCAGATTTCTAGAATTCTTAGGACCTCACTTAGCAATAAGAACCCAACAGAAAATTATACCTTTTAAAAAAACTATCGCGGACGTATGTCCGTAGACATTACAGAAACAAGAGTAATCAATACTAAGAAAAGTGCTTGATTAAGAACCTCGAGTATCTTAAGGGGCTTCGTAAAATATTCCAACTGGTGCCAGTGATTCCGAAACTTCATTGAAAAATGTATCAAATTTACTTATTTGGTCACGTACTTCGCCTTTTATGGGACAAAAAGCGCACTCGATTATGAGTGTCACTCTTTAAATCGTAAATCTAGAACTTAGCATTAGAAATTAAAATTTCAGTTGAAATTAAATGATATACGGGGGTGTTCTGGAAATCGAAAACGCAAGAATTTGAAAATTGTTTTTAATACACTTTTAATCAAATTTTTGTTATGAAATTCTGTTAAGTAGAGGAATATTTCTATAATATTTGTTATAAAATTCTCTTATTACAGAAATCTTATTGAAAACCCACGTTTAAAATTCTTGCGTTTTGCTTTTTCGATTTCCAGAACACCTCTGATTAGCTGTATTAAGGAATTACATATATGTTAATGAAGTTTAAAGTCTACCGACACCCTTAAACATCTAAAGAAAATTTTGTTCGTTTAATTGGAATTACATATTCGCAACTTACAATTTAATGCGTGTAAAGAGTACAGGCAACTAGAAGAAAAAACAACACATTGATTTGTTTTCGCATTTACCGCATAATTTTGGATTTATTTACAACAACTGCTGCTTACAACATCAGAAGAAAAATGTTTTATCGAAAACAAAGGCGGTTTGAACCGAGCTCAAGATGGTAGTTGGCGGTGGTAATTTTATTTTTTATTGTAACTTCAAGTTCACATGGATCCGTTATTGTTGTTGTTGCTGTTGTGAAAAGTTCGTAATTATGCAGAAAAAAATTTTCACTTTTTTACCTTTTGCAGTTGTTGTTGTTGACGTTTTGTTGTATTTTTTCCATTTCTTTTTGTTACACTCAGACTAGATGGGGACTTCTACATCTCGTTGGAGTCGGAGCGAGTATTCGTGTAATGACTTTTAAACTAAAAACAAACAATGACACCCAGAGATGCCTTCAAATCATGCGATGACACCCAACGGTGTCATTCACAACAATAACTATGTAATTTTAATCACCAACGCTTGCCTCTGCTACCCAAAGAAAAACCTTCCATGCCAAGCAGCCCTCCAAATTTGAAGAGCAAAAAATAGCATTCATACCAGAGCAATTGCATTTTCGTCATCATCATCATCATAATACTAACTCGTACAAATACATCTTCTGATTAGGTTACCAAGGTGTTGGAAATTTTTCATTTCGTGTCTTCTTTTCTTGTGTGTCTCTTGTTTTTATATATTTTAGTGGTATTTTCTTTACACTTAAGATTTTCATGCTTGAATTTGATTTTTTTGCAGTGTGGAACTACACACTTACACCCCCAAAAAAACCGTATTATTAAAATTTAATTTCGATTGTGGGAACTTTTGTTTCAGTTACAAATACATGCGCCCAGCCAGACAGACAGATGGACGGACTGACTGACTGACCACAAATGTTGCAAGCGTATTGTATTTTATTCGTATAGAAGATAAAGCAATGTGCTGCAATTGTCTTCTTGTTAGAAAAACTGCTACTACATCTACAAATATAACAACTCATTAAAAGAGACAAAAAGTTGTTGTTTAAATAACAAAATTTTAATTAAAATTGCAATTAAAGAAATGTTCAATTGTGAAATAAATCATAATTTTTCATTAAAAAGCTAATTTAATCCTGTTTTCTCATTTTATTGCGAAAGCTATTAAAATGGTTTGAATTATTATTTTAAGAGTGGTTAATGCTCTTGGGAACATGGTTGATTTAGTTTTTATCTTATCTTGATTGTTAGAGGTGAAGGTTAAGCAAAGAAATTTACTCTTTTGTAAAATTTCATTGATATCGAGTTCTGTCAGAAAAAAAAAAATTAATTTTGTGTCTGTGCTTAAAATTTCCTTGTAGAGGCCAATTTTTTTTTTTTAAGTTTTCCCAACCAACATTTAAAAAATTATAGATTTTATACATTAAGATGTAGAAAATCACTTTGGATTTAAAAACAAATGTTTGACAACTGATCTCAGAGTAATATTTATATGCCCTTGCAGCCCGTCTTGACTAGCCATTGTTTTGTCAGACAAAGAACAAACGTTGAAAGAATTCTCATGTTCTTTACTATGGAGAACACGTATGGCAAGGCAACAATAAAAGTTTAGATGGTGTTTGTTAATATCACCATGTTGACGTTGGTGTTAGCCATTGGTATGCGAATAATTATTCGAACAATGCCGCACAGTGGGGTGAAACATATAAAAAACGAGGATTAATTTAGGGAAGCCTGTATTTTATGACACAATTTTATTTTAGATTCTGTGCTTATTGATTACTAGAAAAAAAACTTTTGTTGTAAAATTTTAGTGGAATTTTAATTTTGTTTTATTTAGTAAACTAAAAACTAAAAAAAAACTATGTAATTTTTTCGAACAATATACATATATTTTTTTGAAACAAGGCACATTCATTTCTAAAATATGAAATTAATTCATTAATTCATCACAATTATCGTTACCTTTATCATTATCATTATCTTCATGTTATCGTCAATATCATCGGAACTATTTAGCAAAATAAGCAAATCAAGTGCTTGTTTGTGGTAAATTTAAATTATCAGGGGTGTGTTGGAAATCGAAAACGTAAAACGCAAGAATTTTAAAAGTCGTTTTTTAATAAGATTTCTGTAATAAAAGAATTTTATGACAAATATTATACAAATATTCCTCTATTAAACAGAATTTTATAACAAAAATTATAAAAATTACATTAAAAGTGTATTTAAAACAAATTCCAAATTCTTGCGTTTTACGTTTTCGATTTCCAGCACACCCCTGTATATAGTTTTTTTTTATCATAATGTTTGTTTTTGCTTTAAATTAAACGATTTGAAGTAGAGCATGGGAAACTATTTCGGACACATGAATTTGTGTAAAGTGGGAGGCATGGTATGGGTAAAGTTTTACGAAAAGATTTGCGGTTTTATGGGTAAAGTCGCGAAATTTTTAAAGTAAATCTCGTGACCACAGGAAACAACAAAAAGTATTATACTCAATCCTTCTATCAATTCTACATCAATTTTTGTAATTTAAGCAGAAACTTCTGCATTTCAGAAAAATAACAAGAACCAAATTAATCATTTAAACGAAACAAAAGAGAAAAAACATGTTAATGTGTTTCACAAAATCTCAAATAATTTCCAATGGGGCAAAAACGGGCAAGATTTTTTTTTTTTGATTATGCAAGCTGAAATCCCATATGTTAAGAATATATAAAAAGTTTTGCCCAAGTATTCTCACACACATGAAAATCAACATTTCTTTAAAAAAAAACAAAATTTTTTGACCAATTTAAAAAAATAAATTCAAAAATATTTCCTCAATATTTTTCATTACAAAAAACTATCAATAAATTGGCCAAATACCTGAAGTTGATGGATCCATCTAAAAAAATGGTGGTTTTTAAGAAACAATTCTCACAAATCGAAATTAAAATATCTTGATTGTCACTTTTTAACAAATATTTCCAAATTATAAAATATTATTCAACTTTGACAGCGTATAACAAAATTTTTCTACTTTTATATGGTACCAAATGCTTATACGAAAAACTAACTTCATTTTTTAATTAATCCTCGTTTTTGGTACTGTTCACCCCTCTGTGCGGCGGTTGGACGAGAATAAAATAACGACGACAGCAGGCTACATGAGCCGAATTAAGGCCCAACTATAATATGCTTAAGTTGGCTTAAGCAAATGGGCGAATACATGTAAATCATATATGTCAAACCATATTGAACTTAAGGAAACTTTTTGTTAAATTTTATAAATCTGTCATTTGCTTAAGCAAGGTGCGAAACAAATCGCACTTTCCGTACGGAATCAAATGTTTTTTGGTTTTGTTTTTGTGTTTTTAAATGCATTTGAAAAGATTTTTGTTATTTTTTGACAGGAGCTTAAGCATATTATAGTTGGGGCTTTAATGAGTGCACACAAAATTGTTGTTCAAACATACCGACGGCTCGTGAAGACGGAACATACAAAAGTTAGTAAAACTTCATCTCAAACTCTTTCCACTTAAGGCGGTATAGAGAATTATTAAAATACACTGTAAAAGGCAGGGCTTGCAGATATGGCGATTTTGAAACGTGTTGGGCGGTGGGATTTTCCATTTGGCGAGTGGCGACTTTTTTTTTGGCTATTTGTGATATAAATTGCGATTTATTTGGCTATTTTTACCATTTATTTTTTATTTTGTTAACAGTTTGTCATTTTTTGTTATCATTACTAACTTAAAAAAAATCTGGCAACTGTTTTTACATAATTTTGGTGTTTTTATCATTTTAAGTCAGTCACTAT
The DNA here is from genome assembly GCA_963931875.1 of Pollenia griseotomentosa. Taxonomy (NCBI): domain Eukaryota; kingdom Metazoa; phylum Arthropoda; class Insecta; order Diptera; family Polleniidae; genus Pollenia; species Pollenia griseotomentosa. The sequence continues at coordinate 38,405,281 of OZ007563.1, read as the reverse complement.
TTAATTCTAATAGTGTGTATGCATTTCAAAACATTAGTAATAAAATCGATGAGGCTGAAGTGTACGATCTTTTAGACTTGTGTACTTAATGTTAGTTTTTTTACCTGAATATATGACCTTCATTTTATGTTATTAAAACAAAATAACAGAAACTAAGCAATATTTACTTTCGGCGGCTTTTTGCGATTTTTGACTGAAATATTATACTAGCCTTTTTTTTGTATGCAAAATTTAATCTAAGAAAAAAAATTTACGAAAACTGGACGAAATTTACGTTTGGCGATTTCTGACATCCGGTTTGGCGATGGAGCTCAAAAAAATCTGACAGCCCTGGTAAAAGGTTGCAGCTTTTAAGAGGATCTGTGGCAATCGAGATCTTTAAGTGTCTTTATGAAAAAATAAGGAACCAGTTTCGCAAATAACAAATAACTGCAAATAGTTTCAATTATTTTCTAATGATCTAGAATCTATGAAATACGCTTTATAGCTTAAACATAAATTAAATAAAATTTTAGAACAATAATTAAGTACACATTTCGATTCTTTTACATTTAATGTAATTATTAAGATTTTTACAGAAACAATTATATTCCCTTTGTAAATGCACTTTCAAACTAAAGAGGCGATGCGCCACTCCTTCCCTTTGTCCAATACCCATATTTTTAACACGCCGTTTTTATAGCGAACATTTTAAGAGGGAGTTACGGTCGATAAGTTCAAAAAATTTCTTCTATACAGCGAACGACCTCACTAATGTACATATTAAAATACAACAAAAAATGTTTGCTAAAATCTAAATATTATGGTTTTCTGTCGGTAATTTATTTATTATTACAAAAATATCTACAATGTTAGATACAAAATAAAAAAAAATTACAAACATTCAAATGCGTAAATCTGATAATGAATGCGGTTTTTTCGCTAAAAATATTTGAAAAACATTTCTAAAAAAATTTTTTTTATTATTTTATCCAAACCATGGAGAAATTTATTCATAAAGATTTGTTTGAGCATAAATACGCTTTAAAGTTGTGCAATTATTCATTGTTTTTCAAACAACTACGAAGTGCCATACAAGAGAATATGAATGTCTCATAAAAAATTATTTTAAAGATGCGAATATTTAAGTTGCCAAACATCAGTTAAAAAAAGATGACTCTAATTTCATGCAAAAACCCAAAGAAGTTACAACCTTTAGGCATTTTATTTTATTAATGTATTCAAGTCAGGTCTACTAGTCTGCATTTTGATTTGATTATTAACTAAAAGTGTATATCAAGTATGAGCAGTAAGATTGTTATGATTCACAAAGAAGAAAGTGAAATTACTTTATATGTTGGAGTAGATTTTTTAGTTTTCTTTTTGCAAATCTCCTTTAAGTAGTCGTACTTTTGCCAAGTAGCAGTAGCAATATGAGGCATGCATATGCATGTGCAAACTTGCAAAAAAAAACGCCGTCATCTTTGTTAAATACACTCATGGAATTAACCTGTATCGATATGATTTTCAAACCCCGTACCTCAGTTTTTGTTTTTGGGAAAACATTAGAGCATCTAAAGCATGTGGCAGCAAGTAAACATTATTAATCCCAAAGTGGCTTGATGCCACTATGTTTCACCCATGCAGCAAAATTGTTAACGCTGTTGCTGGGAAAACTTAATCAACTGCAACAAAAAACGAGTTTTTGTCAATATCATTGCGCCAATACTCTCTCACTCAAAGAAAACTTACAAGGCAAAGACATTGACTGAGTTTCCTTCGCCAAAGAAGTTTAATAGCACAAAAAAAAAAACGTGCAACACATTGCTCATCAGCAACATCTTCTAGTTGTTTGAGCTTCATGTGCAACAGAAGTGGCTGCATTAGCAAAAGCTGTGGAAAAGGCAATTTAAAAAAAAAGTTAAACGCCAACACAAGTTATGCTAAAAGAAAAACAAGTAGAAAAATGTGCACCCAAATAAATTTCCCTCATGTTTATGTCAATATGCACCACGAGCGTGTATCGAGCTTCATCGTCTAAGCAAGTCTCGTTTAGTGCAAGACATTTGGAAAATTGTAAACAAACAAAGCGCTCTAGTCCAATCGCAAAAGCTTGTTTTGGAAAACTATAAATTGTTTGCCTGCTTAGTGCATCATCAAAATCATTATTATCAGAGACAATTTATAGCGGCTCATGCAAGCGATATACTACACTGTAAGAAATTTTATTAGAGGTAGATTTTGCATTAGTAAAGGGGAACGCCTTTTTTATTTAATAATTGTACTTGTAGTTTAAAATAATATATTTTTGTTAACATGGATATTTGTTATTTGATATTTTTTTATTTTTTTTTTTGCTAAATGGCACTTTTTAAAGCTACACCACAATAGTGGGGGGGGGGGCATTATGCGCTTGTATGGGCCTATATTCTATATATATATTTGTATTAGAGCGTACCACCTTACAAGGAAAAGCACCGTACATCTTCGAATATGCAGTATTTTTGCAAGGTTTCGAAAAAAACATTTTTTTTATTGCCGAACGTAGCGGTCGCCATTTTACATTTTTTGTTATGTCCTTGGCGTTTACAGTCCGATCTTAAAGTATGTTATATCAATGTTTTTGTCTCGAGAATACCAATGTCCCTAAGGAGCCATTGACCTCAAGTACCCATTCTAGTATTTATCCGCCAGATCTCTATTCGTACCACCCTAATGTCCTGCAGTACAGTCGGCAGTCTGGAATTTTAGTGGGGCGGTGCAAGCCATAATTTATTAAAATCTGTCTACAACTGTTGGTTTTATTCACAATAGAGAAAAAATTTTAATTAAACTTAAGAATTCCATAAGACGCCATATTCGTATGGCTGCCTTAATGAGTAGAGATAAAGGGCAATTTTGTTTTGAGAAAATGTCAAGGACAAAAAACCAATTGAGGTCGGTCATACCTTTTATCCCCCTAGGGGCTACTCCTGGGTAGTTCTGGGTCTTTTTCTTCAATATATTTCTAGTCTGTATTGAAAATTTTGGTTGGGAGCCCCCTTAAGAAATGGAGATAACGGATAGATATGTTAGAAACAAATGATGAAAATGGAAAAAAGTGGGGTTACTTGTAAGCTTGAAATTTTAAAATTCGGTCCCTGCAGCAATTAAGATGCTGCTAGACGGGTCAAATGTATGACTAAATGCCTTAGATATAACGAAAAATGTAAAAAGGCGACCTCTACTTTCGGCAAAAAAATGTTTTTCTAAACCACCTTGCAAAAATACTTTATATTAGAGGGTGTACCGGGAAACTTTTTTTTGAGGTACGGTTGAGGAGCGTTTGTGCTAATATTTTTAACACCTTAAAATATTAGTCATCGACCCACCTATTAGTAAACTTATTGACTTGGAATCTGGTTTTCAATGTTAACCTTATGCGCAAAGTACAGGTCCCAATTTTGGAGACAATTTGATGAAATTTGGTGCATACATAGGTTCTAATTGTCACAAGGACCAAGCCTGTTGAAAATGGAGCGAATCAGTCTATAATTTCACATAGCCCCCATACAAGCTTCTTCCCGGAATAGGGTCTTTGTGCCCATATACCAATTTAAGAAAGTACATGTGTTTCTCATTGACTCCCTTAAATTAAATTATATAAATAGGCTGTCGAACCATTCTGTAAATCCTAATGCTTCGTCCAGACGGTGGTCAGATCTTACAATGTTGTCATTAAATTGCCTAAAAATGTCGTGCAACTGTATGAACTTTGTAAGGTCATTTTCATTTGGCAGATATGTTAAATTAATGCATCTGACAATGGCACCATTGTCTGAAAAATGACAACATTATAAGATCTGACCACCGTCTGTACGAAGCTTTACTTTGTACTAATATCCTATTTCTAGAGAAATATTTTGTAAAATTTTGTCATCGATAAAAAACTAAAACGTTTAATGCATTTATTACTTATGTAATAGATCTCATGAATTTTTTTTTGTATTTTGTTCAAATAAATTCCCAAAAAAAAACGAAAAATTGAAAAATCAATCCCGCTTTCCCAGAAAATAAAAAACTGTAGTCCCAAATAAAGTACAATATCGGAAATTTGTTTTTAAGCACTGTGGTCAATACTTTCTTACTTGTTTATACATCGAGCCTTTACCGCAAAAAGAGCTTAAGCGACAAAAACTCAATTTTACAGGAGAAGGTTTTTTTATATAGTATCATAAAAATTTTGTGTGAAGGTTGTCGCTTAAGCTAAAATTTTTTTGGCTTTAAAATCAAACCGGTAACGGTATATGACCATGAGATTCAGGAGATGATGCAAGTGACGCCAATAAATTTATTCATTGAAAAAAAAAAACGAAAGTTGAAAATGATGTCGCTTAAGCTCTTTTTTCGGTAAGGGCTCGACATGTAGATACAAATGAATGTCAAGTATAGAACCTTCTTCTTAAGAATGTAACATATCGGCAAAAATAAGTAGCGATAAATTCTGTAGTACAAATAGTTTATTTAATGCACCTTAAAAAGAAACAAACTGCTCCTATTTAAATATCCCTTACTATACAATTAGATCACTTTTAGGCTTTCAAAATGAAAAGCTAACGACAAAAGAGCTACAGCGACAAATGATGACCGGGAATAATGCATAAAAAACAAGTAAATTTTTTATAAATATTGTGTTAGTAAATACAATGCCAATGGAATTCATTGCAATGTAATTTAGATGATTAAATAGCTTGGGAACAAATAATATATATGACTTTAACAAGACAAAAGAAAAACATAAAACTCTTGTACTCCAGTACCCCAAACTTGTTCGTCATAACTCAAGGTAAAAATAATGAATGATTTACTAGTTTTTGCATTAAATTATTTGTTTTTCTTCATTGTCCCAGCAGCAAAAGAAAAATTTATTTTTTTAAAAGACAGATACAATTTACTTGATTTAAACAAACGAAACTAGAGTTGTGGGTAATTTCATTTATTTTAATTTGAGCTTTAAAAAACAAATAAGTAAGTTAATAAGCTTCATAATTAATTAAATTTCAAACAAAAGAAAATGTTAAACAGAATAAATGCACCTAAAAAAAGTACTATAACAGAAATACTAATTTAAAATAGTGATTATTTGCTGTTAAACTTCTAACGTCTTTAAAGTAATTTTACTGATAAAACTATTTTTTTTATATCGTTATTATAATTTTTTAAATGTCTAAAATTTGCTTGCACAACTTTAAATGAAGATAATAGAGAAAATAATTTCTAGGAAAATTGCTATTTTTAAAAATATTTCTTTTTTTTTAAGTAATCGACCTTTATTTTATGTTGGCAACATGTCTTTTTTACTTTTTTTCAACAAAAATAAAAAACAATTAATAATTAAATTATAAATTAGTTTTAATGTGCTAAATTCCCAATTCTTACTGTTGATCAACTGAAATTTATTGTTGATGGGATAAGCTATTCCTATGCGCATTTCACTGGTTGCTTAGGCCAGATCATCAGGAAACTTCATCCAAAGATTTTAGAAAAGCTAAAGATATTATTCAAAGCTAATAGGAAATATAAACACTCAAAAGTCTTACCCGTAATAATATCAAAGCTTAAACAAAACACCAACAACAAACAGTGAGTTTATCTTTTCTTACAATCCGAGAATTGGGAATTTAGAACATTAAAACTAAACAGTCTGGTATTTTTGTAACGAAAGCCTAATCTGTCAAAGTTTGAACATTATCTGCAATGCCAATTATAAAGTTAACAGTAACTCTCTTCCATTTGGACGGATTACGAGTGAAACTTTCAAAAGAGAATGGTTTGTACTTTAGTTAATGCTCTAAAGGCATATTCTAAGAAGAAACAAACGGGACACAACGATTGCTAGGACTGTGAATTATCTAGCAAGCCAGTAATGGTAATGCCTACTTCACACATATCATAGATGGGGGTAGTGCACTCATTTTTCAGTTTCAACTCAGCGCAAAAATATTGCAATCATTTTGTTGATGTTGAGTGATGAATTGAAAATTTGCAGCCTCACTAAACATGAGTGATAGTGATGTTAAAAATTTTGCACTCAAAAAAAAAGTAGTTTGATTTAAAAAAAGCAATCATCAGCTTATTGCAACTTTTTTCTTCACTCATTTGCGTGCAACTTAAATTGTCGCACTAAATTTTAAATTAAAAACTTGTTTTTTCATGATTAAAGCCAAAAATTATACTGTTATTGACTTATGCATATCCTCAAAAGAAATCAAAAACCATGCACATACAAAGTTACATTTTTTAAATTTTTGTGAGGCAATATTTGTGTGCAGCTTTTTTGATTGCATGTTCAAATTTTGCACTATTTGAATTGAGTGCAGATTTTTGCATATGATAGTGAAAAATTTTCAATATCACTCAAAATTGTTTAGTGGTAGTTAAAAAATAACAATCGTCACTTAAGCTGGTAAAAAAGAATGCAAACTTATTTCTTTGCAGTTTTATTTAGTGATAGTGCAATGCTGATTTAAATCAATATTAAGTGCACTACCCCCAGCTATGACACATATACAAAGTAAAACGTTCTAAATTTGGTAGAATAAGCTTCGTTATCAATAAACCAGGCCTGAAAAAAAGTGGGATGGATGGCAAAAGTTCTGGAGAACGGTTACAGTAAAAGTATCCAAGTTTGGAACATACGGCTTTGTTAAGCCCTTATGACACTACATTTTTAATGCATTGTTCAAGTTTTGGTGAGCAGTACAAATATAATGTAATACAAAAATTTACCAAGTGCAAAGAGTTAAGCTGTATTAAGATAAATGGCAAACCGTCAAAAATTTTACTAAAGTTATCGATAAAAAATGAAGTTATGTCAAAAAAAATGTAAAATTGTTTAACTTAAAATTGGCATTTCCAGCTTGAAATATTAAAAGTGTTGCTGAATCAGCGGTTTATGGGCAAATTCAGCGATTTACCGCTTTCTGTTTTTAGGTTTCTCATAAACAAAAAGTTGGCAACATTTAATAAAATAAACAAAACAGGGATGGCTAAGTTGTTTCAATTGTACTTTTTTGTTGATACTTTTTAAACTAAGATTTATAATACCTTTTTTTGGTGTTTTTTATGAACATAAATAAAATTAATTTCAACTAAAAAAAATCTTTTAGTACAATTAGGGTAAAAAAGTAAAAGTTTTAAAGGTTGTTGGTACAATTTTAAAAATTCTCAACGCCATCCCTGAAACAAAACCATAACAAGAGAAAAAAAAAACAAAAATCTTTATTTACATTATGTATAGTTAGCTCTTTCTAACATTTACTGTTTCTTTCTATCAATTCTGTATCAATTAATGAATAAAAAATGTAGTGTCATAAGGGCTTTATTAAGCGTGGCACTTTTATAACATTTTATGTAAGATATTTGCTTATGCAGATGATTTACATTTTCTTGTTCGTGGCGAAAAGCAGTACTAGAATGTTATGCAGCAAATGGCTAATTATAACCAGGGCAAGAAAGTTCATGCACTAAAAAACGCAAAATTTGTGAAAATAGTTTGTTTTTAAAAATACTAATCGAGTTTTAATATTAGGTTAATTTTAAATATTAGTGGTATTCACACCGAGCTTCTTAGTCGTTAATCGTTACATTTTTACACGCATTTTGTTTTTGTATATTTAACGCGCTACCGGATTAACATTTAATAAATTAACGGTACGGCACCCCTGATAAAATAGTTGTTAGTTGGTAACTCACAATCAGCTGTTGCAGTTTCTAAATAAATATAATAAAAAAGTCATTTGTGATACATTTCTAAAAAAATATTTGTGTTTTGGCAATTTTCGTGAATAATAAACAGAGTCGGAACAATAAGTCAGCTGTTTTACTACGAAATTTACCAGACTAACAAAGTTTTCACAGTTGGTAACTCTAACAAATTAACAAACTTCCGAGTAACAAATTGACAAGTTCGGTGTGAATACCACTATTGTTTATTTTTTATAGCGACATCATCATTTTCGAGTAATACTCGGCTGCCACCAATCAGTTGAAGTTGTTGTGGTGGAGGATTCCCTTAAGCACTAGTATCAATAAATCTATATCAATCACTAAGTGCAAAAAGGGAACTACTGACGATTACTTCATGTACTTTATTTGAGTATTGCTAAAAAACGAATGTAAAAAGTGTCATCTAAGACAACTGCAATTTAAATTCAGTTCTCCATACTGCGAGATAATAACATAAAACTTGCACTAATTATTATTAACTGCACTGTTTAAATTGATTATCTCAAATATCTTAGCGATTCATATAAATCAACAAATTAATTTATAATTTCTTTAGCCATACGATACATAAAATGAGCTTAGCATGTTACTTTAAAAATTTTTGGGTAAAATACCTTTAAAAAATGTCCAGACCATGTATGGCGCTGCATCAGCCAAGTAGAGTAAAAAAAAAGCGAAATTGAATTATTCAAAGCTCGAGCTATTAAAGCACTTTTTCCAACTGTACAATATTGAACAAAAAAAAAAAAAAAAAAAAAATAAAGAAAAAGAAAAAAGCAATTTATTTTAAATATTACTAAATACGTCGAAAAATATGTATTTATTACAAAATATGCAAAAACCTGCATTCAAAGCAAAATATGCAAAAATATGCACTAACAAATTATTGCCATTTTACTGGAAATGTTGTGATTCTCAATGATTGTTACTTTAGGTTCGTCTCCGAGTAACGGCAACAAACATACAGTTGCATGAAGTTCCTATATCAGTAATTGGTTAACCCCACGTCTACACTAAAAATAAATATCTCGGCAAGTTGGCAATAATAAGGGGCAGAATAACAGAGCAATATTATATATAGCTTATGTTAAAGGCATGGGAAAACCTATTTAAGTTAACTCATAATTTGAAAAAAATCAAGGAAGAAGGTGCTGTGTAAAAACTGGCACTATTTTGCAATAATTATTTTTATTAATATAATTTCTTTCTTGTTCGACTTTATTATTTAAATGCATAATAATTTGTTAAGCTTATTTTATAATTTTTTTTTTTTTTTAACAAATATATATAAATTTAAATATTAAGGTCTGGGTTCACATTATGAAAGTTTTATTTCTGAAAGTCTGAGTTTATTGGTCGGAGGGGGACAGAACATGCTTCTTTCCTCTCCCCTCTCACAAATAAACTCTGACTTTCAGAAAGAAAACTTTCAGGGTGTTATCAAATAAAAAAAAATTTTATAAATAAAATAATTTTTGTAATTTTATTTTAGTGTTTATTTAATTCTTTTCCTTCAATTATAATTTGCTACCATTTCACAAACTTAATTTCTTTCCCACACAATTTGCTTCTATTTTTTTCTTTTTGCTTTTTTTTTTTAATTGACAACCAAATTTGACGTTTTATGTTAGCAATAATTGTCAACGAAAATGGACTAATAATTACTGCAACATAAATTGCCGGCAATAAATACATATGTACAAAAAATTGCTGTCTATATTAAGGATAACATAATTTTGACATTTACTGCAATATATGTCACAATAATTATCTCTGGTATAGACGGGCAATAAAGGAAAACCTATTATTGGTAAATATTGCCTAGACAAAGGCAATGTTTTTTAAAACACCTGTGTCAGATTTGACCCGTTGCATTGATAATAGTGATATTCAATTTGTCAGCCATATCAAATGTCTTGGATTATGGTTATAGGATGATAAACTTAATGTTGAAAGTCACACACATTGTATTAATTCCAGGGTAAATTACACACAACAGAAAATTGTTAGTACTTATATAGACTTTGTATGTTAAGATAATGTAAATATCTACATGGGTTATAATATTAGAAATTTTACTTAACATTTTAATACAGTTATATGTTACAAATTTCGTTTAAGAAGGCGTTACCATGTGCCGGATTATGTGCATACATATGTAGATTTTTAGGATGTTCATTTTCGAATTATGTAATATCCGAAAATTTACTTTGTTTATACAACATTTATAAGAATAAAATAAAGAGAGTTCGATGATCCGTATATTACAAAAACCTTATATATGGCACTTGTAAGGCCGATTCTTGAATATGGATCGATTATATGGGACCCCATTTACCAAACTTATTCAAATTTAATTGAATCTGTACAGAAACAATTTCTGCTCTTCTGTCTTCGCGGTTTACACTTTAACATAAAGCTCCCTACTTTAAAAAGTCGTAGAACAATGCTGAATGTATCGTTTATTCTGAACATTATTAATGGTGATATCTGCGCTGGATTTTTAATTAATGAGATTTCATTTAATATTCCTCAACGACCATCTCGAAATTTCATACCATTACCCATTAAATTCTTTAGAGCCAATTATGGTGATGCTGACCCTCTTAGAAGAATGTGTAACACTTTCAATCAATTATATAGATTTATTGATTATTCGTTGGATCCAAAGTTAATAAGTAGATTAATAATTGCTTTTCTTAATTGATAATAAAATTTGTATAATGTAATCAAATGTTAGTTATAGTCTATTTTATTTAAGTGTAATTTTTAATGTCTAAAATGTCTGTAAGGATTAATCCATAGACAATAAATAAATAAATAAATAAATATGTAGTAATATAAATGAACTAATTTTTTTCATTAGTCTACTTAGTCACAATTTCCAACTGCATATCTCAAAATTTACGTCACTTTTGGAGCAATCATTTCATGCACGAATAGGTAGATTATTTAACCAACTGCGAATTTTCCAAAGAACATTTAAATTTTCTTATATAACACTTAAGAAGAATATTTATACATATCTTGGGAATATTTTTTTAAATATCATAGCGAAGCACACTGAATTAAGCGTTTTCACCCGTAAATCGTAGTTAATTCCTGTTTACTTCTTACATCATTTTAAAAACTTGTAAAACACTCTGACAACTCATTAAAATTATTATGTTAACTTTGAATTAAGAGAATTAAATTCTATTACATTTTCCAAATGTAAAATAAAAATCTCCCAGGAAAACATTAACCTTTAAAGATGTTGCCACTCAAATACCACAAGGCAAAAAATAACAACAATAAAAATAAGAAAAAATTTCATCTTAACAACAAATATTAAAGACATCTGAATGTTTCCGTGGGATACCAAAAGTCAATGGCTTATGTTGTGGTTATTTTGCATACTATTATTTTGCTGTTGTTGTTGTTGTTTTTTTTTTAAATAATAATAATAAAATATAAATTATTAGATGATATCACACACACAATCAAAACAAATACATAATCGCTTATACAAAGTAAGAAAATGAATGTACTATTACTATACATACATATGTATGTATGTATGTACATTGTACGTAGAGTACTTTCTTTAGTAAACAACCGCAAAAAAGGTACGAATACCCATAGATGATTTCATATAAATAAGTATAAGTACTTTCAATTTAAAGATGCGTAGACTTGTCTAAGATAGCAAAGTGAAAAGTTGTAAAGGGAAAAAAATACTTTTTTTAATGAAAAATTATAATAAAAAGTATGTTTGTACTTTTCAAATCTTTGGAAAAACAAAAATAGTTTTTAAAAGTACCGTTAAGAAAAGGTACCTTTGAAAAAATTTAACATCTTCAAAAAGTACTTTTTTAAAAAAATGTGTACGGTCAATGCCCAGAAGACTGCAGACCATGCTTGAAATTTGTTCTATATTCGTATAAATCATACCACAAAATTTAGTCAAGATCAGCCCATAATTTTCTTTAAGAACGAGTCGTACTCAATAATTCAAGTACGAATAACACTAAAACGTACTTGAAACAATCCTAAATGGTATTGCTTTCGAAAATCAATCCCGAAATTTCTTAAGATTAGTCAAAATTCTTAAACCAAGTAAGAAAAAGATTAAACTTTTCGTTGGTAGTGCCACTCTGAGAGTCAAATTACAAAGTGAGCGTTTAGTCTTATTTAACTTATCAAAGTTTGTTGTAGGCACTACACTTGAATCAAGCTCATTTTGAGATTGGTTCAGTCTTAGTTTTACCTAAATCAATCCCATTTTCGCATTATTTCAAGTACGAGTTCGGAATTGAATATGGATAAGTAAAGTATTTCGCGATTGGAAATCCGTACTTGAATCAATTTTTCTGTACTTGATCCAACAAAATCCGTACTCACCGTACATTGTATAGGGCTTTGGATTGATTTGAGTACGGATGGATTGATTTTTCTTTTGAGTGCATGAGATGAACAATAACGACATCGAATTTATCGTTGATTTAATTTTTTAAATTAAAATTTATGTGTATTCTTTTGTTAAAAATTTATCTATATTTACAATTTTATTGTAAAAAATGTTTAATGAATTATTTTTGTTCTGTTATTGAATTTTAATGTGTTTTTATTTAAAAAAATATTTTAGCCATTTTTTTTTTTGTAAATTTAGCCATTTTTGGTCACCAAGTTTTGGTAACACTGATGTGGGTGGAGGGTAGCAAAGATTCACAGCCGAATAAATCACTCTTACTTGTTTAATTAATAAAAAAAATTGCACGTTAATGTACATACATACGAACATATGCAAAACATTTGGGGTATTCACAAGGTGTGCTATCATGTTATATTGTCATAATGTTCTAACATTTTACAATGGTTTAAAAATATTGTTGTTGGTTTGTTAACAAAAAGTGTCTTAAATTAATAGAACTTTGCTTGCTATGTTTATTGCGCTGTCGTAATTAATCAGAAGAGACCCGCGCTGAGCCGAGCCGCATTAGTTTTTGTAGCCGTCGCTGTTGATGGTATAAATTTATCCGGCTAATATTTTAATTGAACCAGCGGCTAGCAATTTTTGCAACAAAATACTTTCGGCGTCAAATTATATCGGCTTAGGACTCTGATGTTTGGTAAACAAACAAATTTAAATTTATTTGTGATTTGCGACTAAAAAATGGCAAGATCTATTTTAATTTATTAATTCATGGATTATAATTAAAATATATTTTGATGTTAGGTAAATATTTATTTTTTTTATTTGTTTTAAACCAGCTGATTTTAATTCAAAATAGCACACTAAATGATGACGGGTTGTTCACAACAGTCGTATTTTTTCATGTTATTATTTTAAGACTTATGACTTTATGACACCTTGTGAATCCCCCAATTGTGTATTTAATCACGAATCAAAAGCAAGGACCGGAAAACGTTTTTTTTTATGTTTTTTAAAAAATATTTATCATTGGTGTTCGAAAAATATTTTAAACTGTACAAAAAACAAAAAAAGAAAAAAATATTATGTTTGATATTGTTTCTTTAAGTTCAAAATAATAAAGTTCTCAAAAAAAAGTTTTAATTTTTTCGTACAAAATAAAATTTTTTCCCATCAGTTAAAAAAAAATAAAAAACAAACTCAAAAAAGATATTTATTTTTTCAGTACAATATTATTTTGTACATGAAAAGAAAAAAAACCGAAAACTTAAAATTGTTTGTTTCTGATGTTGATTTTTTCGTGAATTTTTGCCATGTTCGCGATAAAAGCGATTTTTTCCTGTAAGTTTCTGGTTCTTTACAGCTTTAACGATTTATAATAAATAGTAGACTCTGCTATCATGCCGCTGTTAGCAAATTTTTGCGAATTTCCGCTAATTTCCCAATTTTTTCCGAATTTTTGCCATTCCTTATAGCTTTAGGGACTTCCAATCAATTTTATGTATTGTTTGAAATATTAAAACTTTTCACTATTTTAGCAAACTTCTGCGAATTTTTGCAACATTTAATTTACTAATAAAATTTGTGCCCATAACTTCTTTTAAATTTGCATTTTCATTTTATAAATTTAATTAAAATTCACAAATTAAACTACAAAATTTGAGTTCTCAATGTAAGTTTCTAAAAACAAAAAAAAAAATATTTTTCTTTAAAACGTTTTTTTAAAAACTTTATTGTTTTTTAACTTTAAAGAAAAATTCAAACAAAATATTTTTTTTTTTTTTTTTTTTTTTGTACGGATGAAAATATTTTTTGAACACCAATGATAAATATTTTTTCATGTACAAAATACATATTGTACTTCAAAAATAAATATCTTTTTTTATGTTTCTTATATTTTTTTGAAACTGATAGAAAAAAAAATTTATTTTGTACGCATGAGTTTTGAATTTTTCAAATGAAAAACTTAAATTTTAAGTTTTCGGTTCTTAATTTCTGATGCCTGATCAAAAGTTTAAACCTTTTATAAACATTTAATGTATTTGCTGGTACGTGTAAATGTACCCAGTAAAAAATGTGCTCCAAAAGGAGCAGGTTTTATGTATGAATTCATACCTCAAATCGCTTCAAAACTGCTGATGGGATGCCTGATTTTTGTATGAGGTGTTCCCGGTTTGGAGGACGTTTTTCCGCTGACAAGAAGCGCTTCTTTTAACATGCAAACAAAGCACTCCTAAAGTGCTTTTTTAAGGGCTAAATAAATTAACTTATTCATTAATGTTTTGCTTCTACTTATTTAAATGTCTTTTTTTAATAATTTTCGTAAACAATAATTTATTTTTATTTTTTTCGCTTTAAAACCTTCTTCGGTATCAGCACTGAAATAGCAGCTTTTTGTATAAATTATTCTTTATCATGTGCTGCTGTATAAGAGCTCTCTTATTGAAGCGCTCGATTATGCGCTTTTTTTCTTAAGTGCTTCAAAAAACTCAATTTTTTTTTTACTGGATAATTGTTAGATATTGCAGTTACAATATTTTGTACAATCCCAGTTGGCCAGATTGCCGTTGACGACATCGTCGTCAATGATGTATGCACGACTTGTCCCCTGTCGTTTAGGTTTTCTGGAAGACAATTTTCAGGAAATCGTTGTTCACGACAGTTTGAGCGACATTGTCTTATAAGTTGTCTTCTATTTGGCTCTATGTGGGACAGTATGAGCGACGTTGTCTTATAAGTTGTCTTCTTTTTGACTCTATGTGGGACAGTATGAGCGACGTTGTCTTATAAGTTGTCTTGTATAAAAGCTATTGACGACAAAGTTTTCTTGAATGCTATTCAATCACTTGCTTGGTTTTCTTAAAATTCACACATTCTTTTTTTTTATTTGTCGATTTAAATATGTACCTGCATACAATTTACGAATTAGCTCTAAACAGTAAAACTGACAAATGCTGATAAAGGTTTTCGAGGGCTGGAAAATGGATTACATGCTGTTAATACTTCACTGTCAACTTTAGGATTGCTTATAAGAGTCGAATATAAAACATGTAACAGAAATTAAAATTCCAACTATATTAAAAAACTGCCTGAAATAGATAACTATATAATAATTTTTGTCGTGGATGTCAAAATAGACGACATTGTCATGCATGTACGACAAAGAAGGAGATATTGTCTTTATCTGTGTCGTGCACGATTTTCGCGACACTAGTTCGAAAATGTCGTTAACGATTTGTTCTCGCTGTCCCTCACATGTCGTGCCTAAATTAACATTGTCGTGCATCCACCTTCGAAGATGTCTTCAAGACGTGGCCAACTGGGATCTTATCTTGTGATTAAAATTATACTTTTTTATTGTTATATTTAAGAAAAAAAAAACTGCACTTGTTAGCAAAATTAAGTGCAAAGCAATAATTGTTGTCTATGTCTATTTTGCTTTAAAAAAATACACACAGATTTGTGGCAGTAATAATGATTACCCGTAAAATTTAGGGCTGTTATAACATAACACCCAATATCGCGTCTAGTGAGTCATGTTTCAAAATGTCTCATACGATTGTTAAGAAAATTTGTGATAGCAAAAAAAGGAATTAATCTTCGGTCTTTATACAATAATTAATCCACTGAGGTAAAAAACAGATGTAAAAAGGCCAATTTTTTAACACATGTATACTCCAGTTTTGAATAAAGTAAAATCGACAATATTTCTAATCAAAAAGGAAAGAAAGAATAGTCAGACTAGCCATGGACCACAGTAATGTTTTCAAACTCAATATAAAAAAAATTTCTGTGAAATACAAACGAAAAAATGTTGATAGAGTTGTACTGTATTTATATTACGAAAAACATGCGAAATGTTTCTAGCAACATTTTTATTTTCCGTACGAAACAAGTGCAGCTCATATTATTTCGCCCGGAATTTTAAGCAACAGCTAATAATTTTTTGTAATTTTTTATTTTGTATTTGTGAAGTGGGGTTTATAACAAGCGTTTCAAAAAGAAAAATGTAGAAAAGTGCAAAAATTATTAATAAAATTAAATTTTTTGGTTTTTACTTTAGGAAATTATAAAAATAATATTGTTTTACTTTTTTAATGACAATTGTAAAAACATGGTTTTTGTCATAGATGGGGGTAGTGCACTAATGTTGAAGTTTCAACTCATACTTAGTGATAGTTCAAAATGATTGCAAACATTTTGTCGATGTTGAGTGATGAATTGAAAACTAGCAATCTTACTAAACATGAGTGATAGTAATGTTAAAAAATTTTGCGCTAAAAAAATAGTTTGATTTAACAAAAAGCAATCATCAGTTTATTGCAATTTTTTTTCTTCACTCATTTGACTGCAACTAAAAATTTTGCACAAAATTTAAAATACAAAACTTGTGTTTTCATGATTAAAGCCAAGAATTATTCCGTTATTGACAGAATTTCATTTAGTTTAATTTCCTTTGCTTAGCATATCATCAGAAAAATCAGAAATTTTTTAAAATTTTAGTGACATTATGTTTCTGTATAGCTTTTTGATTGCAAGTTCAAATTTTGAACTACATATTTGAATTGAGTGCAGATTTTATGCATTCAATCACAGTTAGTGTTAGTAAAAAAATTTGCAATACCACTTTATTTTTATTAGTGATAGTGAAAAAAAAATACCAATCATCACTAACTAAAGCTGGTAAAAAATAGTAAAAACTAATTTTTTTGCAGTTTTATTTAGTGAGATTGCAATGTTGATTTAAATCAATATTTAGTGCACTACCCCCAACTATGGTTTTTGCTTACCTTAGCACAATAATGTTGTATACTTGTATCTAATAAAAACGTTAAGTTTTGAAAAACCGCAAGATAGATAATATTGATACATGACAAAATTTTCGTGCGAAATAATAAATGTTGTTCAACATTTTTCGCAAGTTCGAACAAAGTACTAGGCTTTAAGTGTTATTCGTAGTATAAAAAACTTAATTTATCCCCAGTGTTTTTCTTTCTGTGATTCTTACAATTTTCAACAGGCTTGGTCCTTCTGACAATTAGAGACGATGTACCAATTTTATCAAATTATCTCCAAAGTTGCACCCTTTAAATTGCGCACAAGGTTTACTTGGACAGCCAGCAGAATGAACGGACATCGTTAGATCGACTGAGAAAGTGATTCTGTGTCTATCGGTATACTTAAAGGACCAATATTTTTAGATATTACAAACATCAGCACAAACACATAATACCCTCACCACTATTGTGGCGTGGGTATAATAAATACGAACACATAATTCTTCTGTACCAAATCTTTTATACCGTATATATCCCAAATGGAGTCTATTCCTGAAATACTCTGATAGTCGATGGAGGGTCTCAAAGATTCGACACAGCTAAATGTAGCACTCTTACTTATTTTTAGCATCCATTTCTCTATTTTCTTACCTTAAAAAAGATGATTTTTTACAATTCCATAAAATTGCAGTGGTCAACAATAAGCTTTGTCTGTACTGCCAGTATGTTACTTTCTTATAATTTGTTAACCAAAAACAGAAATAAATTTTATGAATTTATATGGGTGATAACACCAAACTAATTTAACATTTCCCAGACATTTTCTTTGTATTCAAAGATAAACAATTTACAAAGAAGCAAACAATTTTACAAAACTAAAAAAATCCTAAACTTGAGTAATCAACAATCAAAAGTGGTTTTTGAATTCGTTAACAATTTTCCGTTTCTTCACGTATAAAAACGTTAATAAATTGGATCAGTAGTTGTTCGATTTCATTCAAAACACGAAATTGTTAAAACTGGGCAAACATGTGTCAACCCATGAATTGAACAAGTTTCACTTTTCACTACATTTTTCCATATTACGAAAAATTGAGAAAATGTTTTAGTTTGGTGTTGCAGAAAACACTCATGGTTATTGATACACATTGTTTTCTTTTTTATTTCATTTGGTCTAATAAATAAATTAAGTGATTTTTAGGAATAATGGTGCTGCACCAATGGCATAAAAACATGATTATTTTTTTATATCACCACTTCGTGTATTGTGGACTTGCACACAGGTATGCCAACGATCCAGTTGCATATGGCTGCTAAAATAAATATAAGCCTTAATTGCATAAAGTTATTTAATTGTGACAAAAATGCAATGCTTGATGTTGTTATGGAAAACAATTTATTTCAACTTGAGATGAATTTTTAAATATATATATTTGATTAAAGGTGCGTTTGAATTGTTTCTTTACCTTGGCCATTAATTCAAATATGTGACAAATACTTAACATTTATATTTTCTAGAGTCAGCGTTGCCAATTTAGGTACATACTTGATTTAGTCTCGGTTCACACTCTGAAAATTTTCTTTTAGAAAGTCAGAGATTATTAGGGAGAGGGGAGAGAAGAATAGCGTGTTATTTTCCCTTCTCATCGAAAAACTTCGAGTTTCTAGAAGAAAGCATTAAATGTGCTAACCCAGAATAAGTATTTCGTTATTTTGTTTAAACACTGTTTACGAACAAATTAAGTAAATGCAGCTAACGCAGGTTTTTTATTGATAAAAATTTCCATTCTGTCATAGATTTGCGTTTTAGGTAAAATTCAAAAATTTTTATTTAAGATAGTATTGAAAAACGAGAAAGAAACTAGTACTTACATTTTTTAGATTAATATTTTTCAGTTTTTTTAATAAAAGTTGGTTAAGCCATTTTTAGTGCACTTGCAGGACATAAAATAAATAAAAGAATAAGATTTGATGAATTACGCTGTACAACAATTTCGAACTTTTGCCAAATCAACGGTGTTCCGACAATGGATTCTGGTAGAGGAGACTAACAAAACAATACGTGTGTCGACGTTTTGAAAGTGCCTATTTACAATATACGATTAAAAATATAAAATTTTATTTTATGCCAAATATTTTTGTGGAACATATTAACCTTCTTACTCCCCTCTGTAATGGTAATTTTTGGTTCTATTCTAAGAAGGGGGAGGACAGGGATGTTCTACACAAATGTAATTTCACTACACATGTCGGAACACAACAAAGTCCAAAACTTAACAAAAACAGCCAACAACAAGAGTCAATTAAAATAAGCCAATTGGAAAGGTTGTACTGTATGCTTCATTCACTCATTAAGTTTACAATTCACAGTGGGATTTGCTGGCAATTCGCAAATAAGTATTTTAAGAAAATCATGATAAATTTGAATCCTATATTTTCCAAATACTAGACCAACGTAGGTCAAAAACAGCAAATTTTATTTTCCCCTTCATGCCACATTTTCTCCAATCGTAAAGCAAGAATAAAACATTTTAAGTACGGTTTGTGTGACCCAATGTGTTTCTAAGAATTGCGTTATGGAAATCCTAAAACCGGTATGTGGTACGGAAAATATTCAGAAAAACTACAAATAAAACTCAGTTTTAGGGTTTTTCATTTTTGTAGAATATTTTATACCCGCTTTACCCATCCTTATGGGTACTTTTAACGATTTGTTAGAAAAGATCCAAAAATGATCGAAACATGGGGAATGAGAGGGTTAATAAGTTCCACAAAAATATTTTCCGTAGTATTTTCTACAAAGTTGCAGAGCATACCTTATACCTTAGGTATAATAAACTAACTAATAAATTCATATACCGATATGCTGTACGAATATTATTTTATTATTTATTGCATATTATTTTTCTTTCTTTGACTTTGAAAAAGAATGTTTAAAATGGGTTAAAATTGATTTAGTCCCGCAAATTTAATCAATACAAAAATTAATGGTATAGTACCACCATCATTAAAAATGTTTCCAAAAGAATACCAACATTTTGATAACATAAACTCCCCATTTCTAGCTCTTACTTACATTGAAATATAAAAATATCACAAAGATTTAAGTTTTAGTGATTTCCGGGCAATAGTTTCGAAAATACAAAATAAGAGAAATATTATCAGTTAACCATTCATCTGCAAACGTGGAAAGAATCTTTTTACCAAAATATCAAAACTAAAAAGGGAAACGGACTAAAAACCGCAACTCTTTGCGGCTTAATGCAAAAATTGCAATTGTTATGATGTAAATATACCGATTAATTTATTAATTATTTTGTAATTCTTATCTCGAAATGTTATTGAAAATTTGTACGTAGCTTCTTTATCTTAAAAGTTTATATAACAAACTCAATTGTCTTTTGTTATATTATCGTATATAAGTACGAATAAGATTTATTATATCTATTTGTATTGTTTTTAATAAAAAAAAAAAATTTGAACTAAGAAAACCAAAAAAAAAAATTTCTTTTAGTAGAATTGAAAATTTGTACGTAGCTTCTTTATCTTAAAAGTTTATATAACAAACTCAATTGTCTTTTGTTATATTATCGTATATAAGTACGAATAAGATTTATTATATCTATTTGTATTGTTTTTAATAAAAAAAAATAATTTGAACTAAGAAAACCAAAAAAAAAAATTTCTTTTAGTAGAATTAAGGTAAAACAAGTTAGAGAGTTATATTCGGCTGTGCCGCATCTTTGATACCCTCCACCGACAATTTGAATATTTCAGGAGTGATATCTATATGATGTCTATTTATTATTAAAATTTATCTTTTTAAAAACAGGCATCAGCATTAAAATTGATTGCGGCTTGGACCTATATTAAATTATTGCCCGACAATCTTGAGTAAAATATCTTGATTTGTAACAGTTTAAGCCGAATTAAAATTATTTTCAGGAGGGGGTTTTATATTGGAGCCATGGTAAGTTATGAACCAATCATCTTAAAATTCCGCAGAGGTATTTCTGGTATTAAAAAACATTAATTTCAATACAGTGGTGAAATTAGTCTTAGCGTTTACAGTGAATTTCAGAAGGCTGCAAAATGTGGGAACTTAGGGAAATTATGGACAGTATATCTCAAAATTGCATGACATTTTGTCTGGCCATATGAAACTAATTTAGAAGAAATTTTATCACAATAAATATTGTTACGTTACTGCCTTTCAATAACGTTTTGGTTTATTTCCTTTATAATAAACCGTTTCGAGTTCTTTATTGCAACTTTAATAAAATAAATAAAACACAAAAACTTTAACCCTCCGATGAGTGACAGTTCTGAACTTCACGACCGTGAGAAAAGGTCCCTACGGACCTTTTTTGTAAATCATGTTTTTTTCATATAAAAAATTTTTTTTTGATTTTTTTTTTTTTTTTGTTTTTATTGTTTATAACTAAATTCTACATACAAAAATAATTTTTTCAATTTTTTTAAAGGCAAGGAGAGGCACAATATTTTAATTTTATACTACTAGCAATAAACCAGTTCTTAGAATTTTTTGTTCTTAGTATTTTGTTCTTAGTATTTTTTGTTCTTAGTATTTTTGTTCTTAGAATTTTTTCTCAGAATTTTTTGTTTTTATCATCATCCCTAATGTCTTTGAGTTTAGGTAATTGTGTTCAGAACAAGTAAATTATGTGTTGAAACAATAAAAAAATTATAATGATGCCCAAAAACATGAATTTATTAGTGAAATTCAGTACAAGGTCCATACGGACCTATTCACACGTCCGCGTACTATTCTCACTAAAACCTCAATAACTCCTAAAGTAATAATCCGATCGGCTTGATTTTTTTTCCAAAAGATGCGCATGGAATACAGAGGGGGGGGGGGGGGTTGTAGTGGCCGAAGTAGGAGTAATGTCAGTTTGAAAAGGCAAAAAGGTCCCTAGGGACCTTCTCACTCATCGGAGGGTTAAACACTATTTACAATTTACTCAACTCTATTTAGTACAAAGCCTTTTTAACAACCGTAATTTATAGCTTTTATTCACAACCAACTATAATTTCCTCAGCTTTATACGACAAAGTCTGAACTTAGTATGATCTTATTATGCTAGTCCCCGCTTGTATTTATACTACAATTTGGTTGTCTAGAACATTCGAAATGTTTTTCGATGGTTCGAGGCTTTACTATTCACCACTCTTTGATTATAGCAGATTGATTTATGGTGGCACTTATGTTTACATAATTTTACCTCTTATACTGAAGCTTTTTTAACGGTCATTTCGAGAGCTTTCTGCACATTAGGATTGAAGTGTACTAAATTATAACAATTTTTAATAACAATGTAAACTAGTAAAATTACTTATGAATGCAAGACAACTGATAAATACAAGACAACTAATAAATTCAAGATAACTAATAAATAGAACTAATTCCTAACTAATAATTACAACTAATTCTTAACTAAAGTTACTTTCGTAACAATATATCTGCTATGATTTTAGAAGTATTTAATTAATTTACCAGAGTGGGCTTTATATGGGGCCTATAGTAAATTATTAACCGATCATCACGAAACTTTTTAGTGCTATTTCTAGTTCTATAAAACTGTGAAGTATTTAATTTTATTCTGATGCCATTATAAATTACGGTTTTAGGCGTACTAAACTGTATTTCGGATTAGGGTTTATATGGGGTCTAGGGTCAATTATGGACCGATCTTCACGAAATTTTAGAGAATCATTTCTAGTCCTTAACAACTATGACGTGCCAATATTTGTTATGATAGCATTAATAATTACGGTCTTAGGTGTACTAAATTGTTTCCGGGGAGTAGGGTTTATGTGGGGCCTAGGGTTAATTATAAACCGATCTTCATGAAATTTAACAGTGTTATTTCTAGTTCTTAAGAACTGTGACGTGTCAAATTTTATTACGATAGCATTAATAATTACGGTTTTAGGCGTACTAAACTGTTTTCCGGGAGTAGGGTGTATATGGGGCCTAGGGTAAATAATGGACCGATCTTCATGAAATTTTACAGAGTGATTTCCAGTCGAATAAAACGAATATCATTTCGTGCATTTTTCAATCATTTATGTTAGTTTTTATAACAAAATTATCAATTTTTTAAAGTGGTGGTTCCACATTTTGATTCATAGTTCTGGTCCTACTGAACCGACTTAGCTGGACACCCAGTTTTTTTATTTCTTTTGAGTTGTTCGAAAGTGAGCGTGTTTTCAACAGACGGACAGACAAACGGACATGGCTAAATCGACTAAAAATTACTCAAGGAGCCAGAATATATATACTTTATGGGGGGTGAGGTGAATAAAAAAGTTTCACACGGAATGACAAACTTAGTATACCCTCTTCACAACTTATTGTGGTGGAGGGTATAAAAAGAAAAAGAAGGTGGTTAATACAATATTAAAATTTTCAATGTCATCCCTGCTGTTACAATCAGCGTTGCCGATATCTGTGTAATTATCCAAAAATGGGACAACAAATTTTTCTCCGTAAATTTACAACTTAACATTTCTTTATTCTTTTTATGTTTTGACAATTTGGATGTTAAAAGCTTTTGGTCAAAAGTTTTGAGATAAAAAGACTGTCTTGGTGAGACTCTCTTATCAAACTTTGAAACTGTTATGACTTTCCTTCTAATTCTAATATTTTCGAACTGCTCAGTGAAAAGATAAATTGTGATCGGCCAAAAAAAAAAAACTCTTTCAATCTCTAAAAATGGTGGTGTATATCGAATGATAAAGGAAAATTTTGTTTAGACATCTGTGAAAAACCATGTTAAAACCGTTTAACCTAGTTTTTGTTAACAAATGGTTTTAACTTTAGTAAGGGACATAATCGGCGAACGCATTAACGCACAATTGAACTCAATTAAAGACATTAACCATCCTCCAACTAAAACCAACATTAGAAATTAAAGCACCCAAAATTCTGCGAAGAGTTATGGAAAATACGTTAAAGTGATCACGTATGTTCTAAACGGAAAATGGCAAAAACTTACACGATATCAGTTTTCAAAGCCAATCAAAAAAAAATTTATAATAATCGCATTAATAAAAAAAGTTATCCGCCATTCTAAATACATACATATGGAGGATTTCATGTCAATTGATCCAACTTTTGAATTCGATGTCTTCCGATTTGGATGAAATTTTCACTAAGTTTAGTGCTATTGGATAGGAGTTTAGACCCAAATTTTTAACAAGATCGGTCAAAATGCTTCAAAAGTTTGTCATTTTGGCCAAACAGGCGTTCTTTCTCATCCAAGTAACTTTTTTTATTATTATTTTTTCATCCAAGTTCCTAGGTGGAACTTATGGCCACTCCTGTTGTTTTGTTAATTATGTGTTTTAAGGTAACCAGGAGACTAACTTGATGCATCCGATTCTGGACTGGGGCTGCCAGCTATGCTACCAGACTAGCGATGAAAATAACAGCCGTTCCTCGGGAATCAGACGCTGCTTGAGCCGCTCCTGGAGATCAGACGCTCGGTGTACCTGTTGGTCCGCGGAAACTTTTTGATTTTACTCCTGCCACTCATATCTGAGAGGCGTTCCCCTATCCGCCACCTTGGGACGCGTCCATTTGGGGTAACAGACTCCCCCATTTTTTCCTATTGGTGTTAGCAAAATGTGTCTCCAACAAATTAGATAGCTATGTTATCAATCTTTTTTTTTAATGTTTTTCAATTTTTTTTTAACTCAAAACTTTTTTTTATTTTTGGCTCAAAAGAAAGAATTTGCCTTTTCCTTTAAGGTAGTTTTGGACACTTCGTGGGCTGAGAGCGGCATATGTATAAAAAAAATAATTTCTAACTCAAGACGAGGGTTTTTCAATTTTATGCATACTATGGGGGATTTCAAATGGCCAAAATGTCAAACTTTGACCACCTCTTACTCAGAAACTTTTTGACCGATCTTGTTGAAAATTGGTGGTAATTTCATTCAAATCGAAAGACATCGATTAAATTATTGGGTCACTTGACATGAAATCCCCCATATGTAAGTGTTCCTAAAATCTTAAAAATAAAACTTATGCTGAGAAAATATAAAAATTAACCTTTCCGATGGTATGTAACATACCTAACTAGCATTTTATACCTTTGATACTATAATACCCACAATATGGTTATCCCAGGAATAAAATCACTTTTTTAAAAGGTTGGTTGACATATTTAATAGTTTTATTTATTTGTAATAATAATTAAAGTAGCCATTTAAAAAAAATAAGTTAAAAGTCTTAAAGTCGTCGATTTCGAACGTTAACGTTCGCATAGAAAATTACATTTAAAACAAAAACAAATTTTCGAATTTTGTTTTTGTTTTTGTTTAAAATATAATTTTCTATGTAAACGTTAACGTTCGAAATTGTCGAACAGGCTGTTAAATTTAAAAAAAAAAAAATATTAAAAATGTTTCTTAAAAAAACAAAAAAATTTATAAAATAGCTTTTCTGAACTACTTGGGACAAATCTTACTATGACCAATAGGTAATAAGTTACATCAATGAGAAAGAGCTCCTGTTTGGCCAAAACGTCAAATTTCGACCGCCTCTAACCTTTTGACCGATCTTGTTGAAAATGTGCCTAAACTACTATCCAATAAGACTAAATATTGGTGCAAACTCCATTCAAATCGGAAGACATCGATTTCAAATGTTCGTTCTGTGCCACCGTGTATACACACATACGTAAAAATACGTTATTTTTCATCAAACACAAAATTTGTTTTGTGTAATTTATATAATTTTTTGTCTGTGCAAAAATTAATTTCTATTCCGGCAACTCCGGCTACAATCAAAAAAAAAAAAAAAAAGACACAACAAGTTAGATTTTAATTTTAATTATTTTGTTCGTTCAAAGATAACTGATTGTACTATTAATTGAAATTCTTGAGAATAAAAAGTGGGGAAGTACAATCTAATCGTTCTTTTGATCTTATTATTTTTATACACTTCACCACATGTGGAAAGGGTACATTAAAGTTTTTCATTACATTTGTAATTTCTACAATATTGATGTTAGGCCCTATAAAGTATGTAATATACATACATATACATATATTCTAATATGTTTCCGAAGACCCCAAAAATGATGGGGACCAGCCAGGATCGGTCCATAAATTAATCAGATAAAAGCAGAAAACCTCGATTGCTTTTAATCTGTTATTGTTTTTGGTTTTTTCTTAAGTGTAGACTTTTTTACTCTCTTTAAACACAAGATATGCATACATATGTATGTACCTGCGTGATTTGAAACTTAACCCCCGTTTCCACATGCAAGTACAAGTTCGAAAACCTCGAAACCTCGATTTTTCGTTGATAATACGTATACACTACTTGCAAGTAATTACTTGCATGTGGAAACGTAGGGTAAAGAGAGAAATTTGTTTTAAACGAAAAAAATGTACTCAACATTTGTGTATATGTGCATATGTTGTACATATGCATTTATTTATTGTTTTAATTCTTTTCGATAATGTGTGTAAGTGGGTGAGTGGTCTAAGAAGCTGCGTTACGCTAGGTCATGGGGTATTAAGATTCGGCACAGCCGACTATAAAACTCTTATTTTGTTGTTTTCAAGTGCTAAATTATTTTCTGTGTAGTAAATATTAAATTGACAAAATATTTTTTTAGTAATAACACTGTACAACATAGAAATAAATAACGGGGTTCTGACAATGGATTATCGTTCTTTAGTGTTCGGTTCGTTAGATTTGTGGAAAACACAAACGCTAATGGTGTTTGTGTAGTAAATCATTAAAAACATAACGTTTTTTCTTCTTGTGATCTTCAAACACAAAACTAATACTGTACACTCAAAAAAGTTTTACATAAACTGTTTTTAGTTTATTTTAAAAGTTATCCATTTAGTTAAATTTATACCAAAATATAGTCATTTTAGTAGGAAAATTATTTTGTAACTTTTTAGGCACGTTGTTTAAAAAACAAACTACAAAAGACGAAAAAAAACTTAGTACGTTTGAATTTTTTTTCGAAACAAAAGTTAAAATCAGTAATTTAAACTGTAATTAGTGAATTTTTTAACATTTAAAAATAAACAGCTTTCTAGTCGGATTTAAATGAAAAATGAGTTCACCGGATTTTAAATGAATTTTCATTTGTTTTATATTTAATTTTACGTTGATTTTACCTACATAATATTTTGAGTGTACTTATCCAACTTTACAAAAAGATGAGAACTTTTAATGGCGTACTGTTTTTTTTAATTACAAACTTTGTTGTGTTCGGCTCAGCACATTAATGTTTGTTCGGCTCAGTTGTGAAATTTTTCACAAACAAAACAAATACAAAATACACACATAAGCTATTCGTTCTGTGGTCGTTACTGAAAGTTTTTGTTTGCTCATTTGTTTATCAATGTAAAAAATAAACACTATAGAACATTAAAATTTAATGTATGTCTACATAACCGCTACAATTGTTCTGTTTTTTAACGAAGAACCGAACACTATACAACGTTCGTATCTTTCTTGAAAATAGTAAAAAATAGATATCGTTTCTGGGTGTGGGAGCCGTACGCTAAATAATGTTATTTTTATTTTCGAAGGCTGGTTCTGGTAGAGGAGACCAAAGAAAAAATATGTACACACGTAAAGCATCCAAACTCAAGATTGAACTTTGCCACATTTGTTTATTATAATGACCAAAGCAAGTTAAAATATGCACAAATATGTTTAAAATATGCATTACAAATTTACCCCAAAAAAACAAAAAAATTTGCACGCGAAACACCACAATAGTAAAGAAGGTATTATGCATTTTTACTGATGTATACTTGTCCTAGATTTAAGTAATCCGATCGGCTCAGAATCAATTTCTGAGTCGAATTAACGATGTCCCTCCGGCTTGCTAGCTGGCCGGCTTTCCATGTAAACCTTGTGAGTCAGGTCGCAATTTTGGAGATAATTTGATTAAATTTGGTACGTAGGTGCTAAATGGAACAAGGACCAAGCCTATTAATGGGCCAAATCGGTCCATAACTTCATATAGCCCGAAAATATATTTTAATGCCATAACTTCACAAAAATTAATACAAAAATTGGCGATAATAATTTTTACAAAAGCTACTATGTCATGACAAAATTTTGTTCTGGTAGGTCCAAAGTTAACCAAAGGTCCCATATAAACCCTCATCATGAAATCTAAAATAGATAATGATATCTAAATAATATTCGGCACAAAGAACTTTCACATTAATCTTAACTTCATAACATAATTTTTTTTATTCGGGTCCATGATTGCCCATGGGTCCCAAATAGGGAACAAATTATTTTTATGTACTAAAATAAAATTTCGATGTGATTTTTCAAAACGCTACACAAGTAAATTTTTTTGTTCTCCAATACCAGAATCTATTGTCAAAAACCCCGTTATTTTAGAAAAAGTTTGAAATATCTGTACAGTGTAATCAAAAAAAAATATATGAATTAAATATTATGGCATTATCTATGAAGTAACAGAAATATTTCTTAAGAAATAAATTTATATTAAAGATTTATATCGTTAATAACATGCGTATTAAATTTTTTCATTTTAATTTAATATTTTTAATCGTAATTGTCTCAAAAAAAGAAAAATCGCAAAATTGTTATTTATAGTTTCCCAGTAAGCCAAGCGATATTGTAAAGATATCCAACCGAAATGAGGCAATAGAAAAAATCACGCGTGATAATCGTTTTCAAAACGATAGTTTTTAGGGATTCGACTTTTTTTAATATCGTTTTTGCATTTAATTAAGATTTTGTTTTCGTTATCACAATTTTCAATTTATTTTTAAATTTTTCGAAAATCTTTCGTTTTACTATACTAAAAACGGTGGATATTATGTCTAGCTAGTAAAATGGTGCAAATAAATATCTTAAAAATATTCACAGTTTTAACCCTACGGGAAATTTGTGTCAATTGGTCCAACGGACTGGTCCTGGGAGTTGTGAAAATAGAACAGATACAAAAAGAAAGAGCTCATGACCAGTGAAAGGAGAACCAATCATGAAACTGGTTTATGAAGAACAAAAATGTAGAAAAAGTAATGAATTACAGTACAGTCTTCACCGGTGGTGTGACACATTTTTTGGGACTTTCTAAAATTTGGTTCTTGAATTTAATTCTAGGACTTGTGATATTGAAATCATACTACATTGTATTGAAATAATACTACATTGTAGTAACTGTCACTAAACACGTCCATTGAGAATAGATGTGTGACTGGTCATATGGTGTCAATTGACCCCCTCCAATTACAACCCCATGTAAAAGTCTTATCCATAGAAAGTGTTAAAACTAAACACGGCACTACTTTGGTGTCAATTCGCTTCCCTCTAGGGAATTTTAAATGTGAAATATATTAATTTTGAATGTTAACAAATTATTCTTTAAATATTTCCTTAACAAAAGTTTGAACAACTTAAAAATAATTATAAATTTTTAAACATAAAAGCTATAACTTACAGGTTTTTTGATATATTTTTATAGATAATTCGCAATTTATTTTAATATAAAAATTTTTGGTAACTTTTAATGTCGAGTCATTATGAAGGTTGTCGCTTAAGATAAAATTGTTTTTGATATAAAATCATTAAACATTTTAGGAGATGATGCAAGTGGTGCCAATAAAGTCATTTATTAAAAAAAAAAAACAAACAAAACTCTTGCGGTAATGACCTGGTAAGTTAAAATCACTTTGTACGTTTTATTAATAATTGGTGCTTTTTTAAATGTTTGTTTTTTAATTGGAAAAAAATTATTTGAAAAAAGTGATGTCCTAACGATATCGTTTTAATAATAGTATATAATATATTAATTTTCATATTAATCGAATGTGTATGCTAATTAAAATTTAAATTTATAAAGCTCTCATACTTTAATAGTCTTTTTTCTTCAATATTTTCTATGCACTATCAGCATTTTGTCTGTACAATTTACTTCCTTGCTAGCCAAAGAATAGCTAAAGTAATAAATTTTACTCACCATGAGAAATCAATTTCCAGATTTTATTAGTATACATATAATATTATTATCGCCGTAAAATATAATATTGTTTTCGCTATCATATCGTTCTATGGTTTATTGGGTTAGCTGAGACCATTTATATATAAATAAATACATTTTTGTAGATAAAAAAAAGTAGTTTTGATTAATTTTTTGGATGTACACTAACAAAATTTCTTTACCCAAAAAGATACTTCAACGAAGATCTTAATCGAATTTTAGTAAAAACTAATCAACACAAATTAAACTCTGCGGATATTGTAATATTTCTAGAAAATTTTTTTTATTTGCATGTTATCAATTAATTTCTTAACAAAAATATAATTTTTAGCCGTTTACGATTATATTACGAACTTGGGAAAATTCTCTAATAACCTCTATTAAGTATATTTTCGATATACATATATGTACATTTTAGAACTACTATAAATACATGTGTATACTTATTTTAATGTCCATGAAAAAGGTAATAAAACTACCTAGAAATTCGTATAAAGAAAAAAATAATATAAAAGTTTTTAAAACAAGAAAATTTAATAATTACATTTCTTTAGAAGTAATTTCTTTAAATATGACTGTTTTTACATAAAACTAATTTAAATTCCGCACAGTTCATTTGAAATTTGCACTTTATTATTAAAAGTGATTCTAAAGTAACCACAATCCAGCAAATGGATCAGCAAAATAATTTTTGCAATATCATAAGGCTCCTTTGTTCTTTCAATGGAACGAACAATTTTAGAATTCGATATAACGCTAGCATTAGTGTTAACCAGTGTGTTTTGCTGTATTAATGTTGAAATTTTGGGGTTTTGGGAAAATAACACATAGTTTTTGAGTTTACAGTGCAGCCACACGATCAAGATTTTCTTGATAGTCTTTTACATATACTATTTGTCAAAATTAACAAAAGTTGAAAGTTGTGACGTAGGCTGCATTAAATTTTTGAGCAATTTACATTTAAGATGTCATCAAGAAAACAATTTATAAAGGCAAACGAAAAATTTGCTCACTAACCTTGAAATCAGCTGTTTTCTTGAACGTAAATTGAAGCACTCTCTGGAAAGAGAATTTTAAAGGCAAGTTCGTTTCAATTTTTAAAAGTATGAGTGTATTTGTAGAAAAGTGTGAGAGTATTAAAACTTGATAGGCAAAACTTGATCGTGTAACCCTCAAGTTAAAGAAGAAGTCATAATCTAACAAAAGTACAATTCACTAAAAAAAGGACAATCTACTGTCCTTTATTAATAAGATTTCTGTATGACGTGCTAAATTCCCAATTTTTCATATTTGAGGAGTTCCATAACAAAACGCAATAATTACATTTTTCAAGTTTTTTGATTTTTTGATTGAATTCTATTCTACATATTGAAATCTATGTTACCTATATTATAAACTCCATATCAAATATAATGGTTCAGAGCAAAATGCAATAATTACACATAAAAAAGTGTTTTCATTTTTCTACAAGTGGTTACAATTTAAATCAAAATGATATATGTAATACAAATCTATTCAAAGCAAAAAGCAGAAATTCCAGCCCTAGTTCAGATCAAAACGCAATATTTTCATATAGTTCAAAGCAATATGAAATGAATACTATGATTCGGACCAAAACGCAATAATTTAAAATTTGCTATCTAAATAACTTTAAACAAACCGTCAAATAAAATAAATAATTCTTGATAAATATTATTTTTTGTAGTCAATAATACCTCAATAATTGTTTTTTAACATAGTTATGTGCTACTTACTTAAATTACATTTTGTCGTTTATCCAAAAAAATGTTATGGTGTAATTATTGCGTTTTGTTATGGACCTCTTAATTTGATAATTTTGAAAAAATCTTAAAGGACATCTTATCAAAAAAAAGCCTATCCTCTTAAGAAAAGGACGAATGGTCACCGAATGGTATCAGTAATAATATCATAAAGTGGGTACAAAGCTGAAATTCGGTATAACTCATAACAGCAAATTCAAAAATATTTGTTTTTAAGTTTTTTAGAAGAAATTGGTCTTTCAACCGCATTGTTGGATTGTTTCATTTTCATAAACATTTTAAAAGTTATAAAGCGTTATTTACAAAATTTATGAAAAAATTACGAAAAATTTTAATGTAGGGTGCATAAGTGAGCAAATGCATTGCAATAACTTATAGTCTTTGTACACCAAAATAAAGCTTGGACATTTTTCTTTTAAATTATTTCCTTAAAAGTGAAGAAAATCGTGGTTTTTGACAAAGTTATGAAGAAAACTTAAAAAAAAGGCCGACAGACCCGATTTTTGGCCAAAATTCGACTTGAGCGACCTCTAAACCTCTTCCGAAAAATCTGAAAACATCTCAAAAATACTTTAAGCTTTTAAATTATGCTTGAGCACCCATAAAAATCCAAAAAAAAGTCTTTTTTCTGACACACTAAAGTACATACATATGTATACTATTGGTATGAGTAGTCTTAGTTGCAAACACCGCTAATTTAAAAACAAAATTTTGAGAAAATCGATTAAACCCGTTTTTTAAAATTGAAATGCCAAGCCATATACAGAAATTACGCGTATTGGAAAAAGATTGAAAATAATGGTTTAAGGAGGCATTTGAAAAAACACATAAGATGGCGGCTTCTACAGAATTTTTTTTTAACTACTCATACCTATGGGCCTTAATCGATAATTGTAATTTATAAACTTAAAAAATATCATCTTTTATATTTTTAGTCAAGAATTTTTTTCGAGCTTTTATTAAAATTTTTGGTAGGTATACTTATGCAGTTTTTTATATTTTAAAGCTGTTTTCTCTTAATATATTTTTACTCACACTAGCATAGTGGAGGTGGTACCATTTGGCCATGTCGTGTAAGGGACAACTAATGCAAATCGTCGATGACATTTTCAAACAAGTGTTGCGTAAATCGTGCACGACACAAAGTGAGACAATGTCGCTCAGCCTGTCGTTGATGACCACATGAACGACATTGTCGTTCATATTGTCTTTGATGATTATATAGACGACAAAGGATTCTACTTTATCGTCAACGACTGCGTATAAGACAATGTCGATGAAGTTACAGGAGGTACAGCTTACACGACAATGTCGCCTATAAACCTAAACGATTGAATAAAAATATACAATAGCACATACATATTTTTGAAATCATACCTTACTCTTTGAGTTCTCAGACTTAGCTGACTGATTTTCTTTACTTTGCTTTGGTTGTTTTACAGTTTTTTTTTTTTATTTTTTATTGGGAACAAATTATGTTTGTTTGTTTAGAAGACAGCTTACAAGACAATGTCGCTCTTAGAAGTTGATAAAGGACACCTTACAAGACACTGTCGGTCATGTTGTCGTGCATACAATTTAATACAGGACATCTTACAAGACACTGTCGCTCATACTGTCGTGTATAGTTGTTGATAGAGGATACCTTACAAGTATGGTTTTTTCCCGGGATTTACCGTCCCGGGAATTTCAATTATTTTATTTCCCGTTTTCCCGGGATTTTTCATGCGGGATCCCGGGAAATAAAAAATTCCTCATAATTTCAGAAAATAGCTATTTATACTTTGAAATTTCGGTTTCTATTCTCTAAAAACTAGCAGCTGTGGATGGGTTGTGGATTAGATCAATTACAAGAAGTAAGTACATGTATTTAAATCAATGTCTCCTGATGCAATAAACCTACTAAAAGCAGAATGTGCAGTGCAACAGTTGATAATTATTACATTGAAATAAGTGAAGAGTTAATAAAGTATATTAATTCAAAATAAGATGCAGGCAGTAAAGTTTCGTTGTCCATGAACAAGTCTTAAAAATAGGAGATACCTAAACATATCGCTCCTTCATTGCAACATAGTCATATCTACAAAAACAAACGATCTTGGCAAAATGCGATTAAAGTTTTCAAAATGTACCGATTTAAAGATATATTTTGCTATAACTTCGGTTAATTTTGAGATATAATACGAGAAGGTATGAAGGAAAACTTTGCTAAAGTTACTTCAAATTTTGAGATATGACTATGATGCAATGAAGGAGCTATATGTTTATTAGGTGATAAACACAAATTTTCAATTTCAATTTGAGTTGGTTTATATACCCGTAAAGTGCGGGGAATTCGAAATAAAGTAACATTTTGGAAACTCGTGTAAGATACTACAACATACAACTTGAAAAACACATTGTCCTAAAGATTACAAATGGACCGATTGAAATGAAAAGGTTTGTAAGAAGCACTCCGGTTGATGCTATTTTTTAATCAAACTTGACATACATTTGACTGATATAGACGTTGTTTATAAAAAAAAAAAATTGCTTTTGACTGTGAATCCGAAGTATGCTACAACGGTGCACTTTTAACTATTTGTCCAACCTCGGTAAAAATTTAACGAAATTTTTTGAAAACATGATAATTAGTAAATAAAATCAGGAATATACTTTTTGAAGACTTACTAAGCGCTTTGAGTGTGTCAGAAAGTTATTTCCTTAGCCGTTAAAAAATGTTATATATTTCTTTAAAGTATTTTATCTATTTTATTAATTAACTTTTTGATTTCATATCTTGAGTACCTCAATTTTTATTTTGTTTTTATTATTGTTTTATGAATTATCCAGAGCATAATAATACTGAATAAAAGCATAATAATAGGGAATAAAGGCGTGATGTAATAATAATTCAAGTTCCTATTTCAATCTTTAATTAATTTTTTAATATTGAACCATTTAATTTACTTTCTTTGTAAACAAGTTCCCTTACGTTTTTTTATAAAAGTTTTTTCATTAATTAATAACAACATTTACTTTGTATTATTTATATGGAGCGGGATCCTGGAATCGAAAAAGTCCGGGAAAAACAACTCTACTTACAAGAAAATGTCTGTCATTTTGCCGTGGATTAGCTTTGACAAAAGACAACTTGAAAGACAATGTCGGTTATATCGTCGTTTATTAACTTCTTTAAAAGACAGTGCACTAGACAATGTCGAGTATTTTGTCGTTCACGGCATTTTTCTCAAAATTGTCTTCCAGAAATCCTAAGTGATAGCGGACATGTCGTGCATAAATCAATGCCGTCGACGTCAGTTTGGCTAACAGGGGTATTTTGCGTTTGAGCTTATGTGTGTATCACCTAATGATTTTGGTTCTACACCCACCGTCCGGCTGGATGTCCATATAATTTGTTTGATTAATTGATTGATCCAATTTGGTACATACGTTTTAATTATCATAACGGCCACCAAGTTTATTGAAAATGGTGAGAACTGGTTCATAATTTCACATAGGCTCTAAACAAACTTATTTTCGGGATCCAGTCCTTGTGCCCATAATCCATCTGATTTTATTGGTTCTTAAATTAAATTATGCCGAAAATCATTTAACTCTTATTATTATTATCGTACCAAGTTTTATCGGATTTTTAAATGTATTGATATAAAAATTGATATAAAATTTGGTCCTTTGGTCAAGAATTTACGAAAGGACCATATAAACCCCTTCCCTGAAATTACTTTAAGAAGAAAAAAATCTTAAACTCATAACATAATTATGTTTTGCCGGGTCCATTTCTGCTATTGGCCCCATTCTAAAAAAATTGTATGTAAATACTGTGGTGTAGGATATCAAATGATTGGTTACTTGTTACTATTTTTATTTGTATACCCTTCACCACCGGTGGAAAAGGGTATATATAAGTTTGTCATTCCGTTTGTAATTTCTACAATAGTAGTCTTAGACCATATAAAGTATATATATTCTGGGTCCTTATGAGGAGAGAAGTTGATTTAACGATGTCCGCCAGTCTGACCGTCTTACGTTTGATATGTGTTTTCCGGAGACTCCAGACATGATAGCGGCTAGGTTGTTTTACATTTATGTTACATATAGTCCACCATTTCTTGCTTTTAAAATTCAGCAAGATCGGTCTACAAATGGCTGAGATATGACCAAAAAACCACGACTGCCTCTAATTTTTTCCAAAAACCCCTTGTTGTTGTTGTATTTTTATTACTTTGGCAAGAGCCAAAGTTTCCAAGCTAGGTACAAACATTTAGTTTATAAATACACACCATCCCACAAAATGTAGGCGGGATTGGAGAAGTGGGCGTGGTACCTCCCATACAAAAAATATCAAAAATTTTATAAAAACCTGAATTTTTTGACTGTAATATGTATGACCTATGGTTACGCCTTATATATCAAAAGATCGGAAATTTTTAGTAAAAAATATTTTCTGAAAAACTCGGGAAAATCCGTTCAGATACAAAAAAGTTATGACCAAAATATTAATTTTTTTTTAAAATATCCATTTTCGGGAACCATAGATCTTCCCGAGTCCAAGTTGTATAACCAAAATAACTGGCTAATTTCTTCTTTAACTCGTCGGTATATAAATTTGTCAAATCGGTTAAGAAATAGCAGAGTTAAAATACGGAAATCCCAAAAATTTCTCTTTTTATAATTAAGTTTGTTTTTTATGCCCTTCACCGAAGGTCCTTCACCCTATAAAGTATATACATATATTCTGGGTCCTTATGAAAAGTGAAGTTCAAATCCGGTTGTCGTTACGAAAACTAACAAAAAACTGTGTTGAGTTGTAACAGTAAAAGGTCCATATTTCATTTTAATGATATTTAAAGAGCTTTCCTTCATGGTTCAGTTGTCTAGGGGGTGTGTTTAGTTAGAAACTGTGAGTTCCCTGGTTCGAATCTTGGTTTTTAAAAAAGAAATTTTTTTTTAAATATATTTATGTTCTAAAAACGATTTTAAAAATATATTTAATTAAGTTTTAAGTATTGTAAATATTTATATGTAAAATTTATTTAGTTGCTCTGTATTCTGCTCGCACAATGGTGAAGGGTATATAAGATTCGGCACAGCCGAATATAGCACTCTTACTTGTTTTTTTTTTTGTTTGTGTCTATTGAAACTAGTGCTGGGAAACTATCTATAGTCTTAAAATATCGATAGGAGTCATATCGAAATTATTATTATTCAAAATACAGCTATGAAGACATGTTTTTAGTTGCTATTAATTCGCGCTGAACTACAGTACACAAACAACAATGATGGCAGGTGGTATGGATTGTTTAGATGTGCTTTTATAATGCTTATTAAAGGGCTTTATGTAGAAATTTGTAAATGTATGTTTATTTAAGGTTAGTAATACTTTGTGAGATAGAAATCTAATGAGTTTTGTTGCGACTGTCAAAAAGTCTCATGTAACATTATAGTTTGTAGTCACACTATCATACACGAACATGCTTTTGTTAAAATGCAACCCTGATCAAATGAAAAGTATAATTATTTTGAAAAATTTCAAAAAACGAAGAAGTCATATGGGATGTCAAATTTTCATGGCACATTGCATTTACACTATCACACTTTTACATATTACTTGAGTTTTTGCCATGTATTAATACAACCCAATAAAAAATGGAGCTTCCAACGAAGCAGGTTTGTAAAGGAGAAACATAAAAGTTTTGCTTACCATTGCGCTTACGGAAGACATGAATTTTATATGGCGAGTTTCCACTTTGAAGCAATACATTTTTTACCCATAAAGCGCATTATTCAGCGCATATAAAAATTGTTGGATGTAGCGATCAGCTTTATACACTGAATGTTTTGATACAGTTAATTTTTAGTATTCTCCCTTACAAACCTGCTTCGTAGTAAGGGAATGCCGTTCAGTTGAAATTTTATTTTTTTTTTTTATTAAAGTTGTTGAGAGTCTTTCACTTACTTTAGTGCATTTCTGTATGTCTTATTGCGTAGCGCATAATTGTGCGCCTATTTTTTTAAATGTACCATTAGTGCTTCGCAAAATGATAAAATTTTTTATTGGTAAAGTATAATGGTATAAACCAGCCTTTAGGGACTGAAATGTGAAAATAAAATGAACGACCATCAGAAAGGCTTATCAGCAGCCCAAATCGATAGTGAAATCTTAATAACAAATATCGGTAGTATCCCAGCACTACTTGAAATTTGCTCTGCTAATTAGTAAAAAATGTTACGAGAGCGGGTCAATGAGTTCGTGACTTTTTGAATTTCCCGCCTCTTTACTGAAAGGGCAACGCTGCTCTTATCGGCTGCAACTGTCAAAATCTTTGCAAGTTGCGTCATTTAGTTTGTGTTTAGATTATAAACCAGAAAAAATGGCTCGGTGGATAGAGATTTAATTCACAAACAAATACTTATTTTCATACCTCGTCAAATCGTATTTTTTTTTAAATGGATAAAAAAAATAAATAATTAATAGTCAAGCACTTATTGAACCGACCTTTTTCTATAAATATTGTTAAGAAATTGTTAATGAGTTTTACTGGTTTTTGAAAGTGCTATTATTCCTTAATTAATATAAATTCGTATTCTAACGTTTATCTATTGTGAATTGTTTTGATTTAAAGTCTAAAAGAATTTCATATCATCAAGATTCAGCACTAGCTGGAAGCCGCAATAGAATTTGCGATATGCAAGCTTTTTTGCTACAAGAGCTTATATCATGCAAACATTAATAAGAGATATACATATTTCGTCGGCAAACCTGCTAACTCCCTTTCAGTAAATTTTTCAGGAGAGACCAAGAACTGTTTATATTTCATACGTGCAGCTTGAGAGAAAAACCAAAAATATAGTTGGTTTAACACACTTCAAGACTCAAGTTGAAGAAAAACTACGAGGCGTATTTTTCTCTACAACGCGGCATCATAATCTCAAGTTACTTAAAAAGTGGATTTAGCAGGTTTGCATATTAAGCCGACGATATCTCAATAGTTGTCATTTTCAAGAACGAGCTTAAACTGTGGAAAATCATTATTATCACAAAATGTTCGTGATTATGTCTTAAAAGTAATGTGAGCGAAATTTTATATTAAAAGATACATTTTATTATAGTAAAACTCATACAAGACTTCGGACCCGTTATGGAACGAACTAAATAAATTTGTAAAAGAACAAAAAAAAAAACAACATTGCTGAGTTGGCAAATCTTTATTACAATGGTACAACTCTCGTCCCTAATGGTATTAAGTATAAAAATGAAATTTTGTCCTTGCTTACCCTGTAAGCTTGAAAATATGCAGTGAAAGCCGAACAAAATTTTTAAATATAAAAATTTAATTTATAAGACAAGAGTGCATATTAAAACACATACGAAAACACTATTATTATATTTATTATGACGATCATAATGAAATTTATGTTTGCCAGAGAAAAAAATATGAAGAAAATAAATGAAAAATGTTTAAAAGCATATTGTGGGAAATAAGTTGGCAATTGAATTTTTAGCATACACATCATCATACCAAACATTCGCAAGCAGACATACAAATAAGGAAAAATATAACGAATACAGAAATAAAATTTCAGACCACATACGGACTTGCACTTATATGCACATACATATATGCACTCTCTTGAACACATGCATACATACTAATATACGTGACATTTGAAAATACAGACTAGTAAAAAACTAAATGAGTGACTGTTGACTTTGTTCATATTTTATAACATTATCAACATCATTATTAAGTTTGGTTTAAAATTTACATATTCGCACATAATAGATCGTCTTACACGAGTCAACAACAACAACAACATACATCCAATTTTCGAAAAGCCATGTTACGCATACTTATTATTATGACGCTAAATAATGACGTTAACTAATGTGATAATTATGTTGAGGTTGATAATTATTATGTTGTTGTTGTAACAATAATTTATGCTTTAATGCCATCGTATCAAGATAAGCAATTGCTTAACAATTTGCACAAATATACATGATAATTATAACAATTACTATAAATATTTTAAATTGATTTGTTTGTATGCAAAAAATAAAAGTAAATAAGACATAGACGAATGTGAAAAATTGGTAATAAATTTTTATGATTTCATGTTTTCATAACTGCTGACCATTTTTAAAATCATAAACCGTTTTTGCCATTACGTCATAGATACACACATTTCATTCATACCCTGCAAATAATATATTTTGATAAAATGGACTACTTCATGGACTGGTCCCAAATAATGCAAGCATGGACCATGTCATTGTTAAAAATTGTTTGTAGTGAGACGACATGTCTTCGTTTTTTAACGACGTGCTTTCGTTTTTAAACGATTCAAAACTAATCCTCTTGAGTATACCATGGAGTAGTTTTAAAACTACTCCTTTATAGTCCTGCCCTAGGACATCGTAATGTTAAATAGACCATGTTTTTCCATACGTTTGGGTTACTTTTGGACTAGTCCTAGTCCCTTGTGGGCTACTCTTTACATGCGTGTTTGGACAGGTCATATTATTTGCAGGGTAATAATAAGAAATCAAAAACGTACTCGCGATTCATCATAATACATGCCAATTTTCAAAAGCGACTAGTTTTCGACTACGACAACGATACTTATTACAAGGTCAATCTACACATCGCTCCTTTATTTAACCTTTTTATACACATTAAGAAAAATATATTTTGCTATGACTTCGGTTCAGTTTGAGATATAAAACTGATTTTTTTTACAAATAGAGAAAGTATGAAAGAGCACTTTTGCTTTAGTAACTCCAAATTTTTGATTTTTTGAGATATGACTATGTTGCAATAAAGGAGCAATGTAAATATATAATTTTAATATAACTGGACCGGACCGGAGGTTGGACTCTCACCATACCTAAGCCGAGTAAATTCGGTAACCTCATTTCTCTAAAACTAAAGAGATACAAAACTCGTTGTTAATTAGAAAAATAAGCGTATAGGTGTTTGGTACTTTTTTGAATTTCGGCTTTTTGGGTAGTCAACGGGTCAAACCTATATTTTGGAACTTTTTTTGTCACTTCATCTGTTAAAATTAATTTACACAAACTTTTTTTATAAAAAAGTATAGTTTATTCAGTAGTGAAAACAATTTTCTATCTATCCTATTTTGAATATTAAAAATA
Organism: Pollenia griseotomentosa; assembly: GCA_963931875.1. NCBI lineage: Eukaryota > Metazoa > Arthropoda > Insecta > Diptera > Polleniidae > Pollenia > Pollenia griseotomentosa. The sequence goes on along the minus strand of OZ007563.1, from coordinate 38,364,371 downwards.
TAAAAAAAACAAGTTACAGGAATTTCAAAGAAAACAATCTATATATATAAAAGAAAGTGGCGTAAGTTACTACGTTTATAACTAAAGAACGGCTGGACCGATTTCGATGATTCGTACCAATTCGGAATGGTCTCTGACTTAGTAAGAAGAACAGCAAAACAAAATCTAAAATAGGTGGCGCCATTGAAAATTACTCAGTATGAATTAAATCGTAAACTCTGCATTTGACGATGCTATGATCTTTAGCAAAGTTGTTGAGCATGAGCCGGCGAAGGTTTATAAGTTGATATGACCAATTTCAGACAGGTGGCGCCACTGAAAATGTCTCGAAATGAGTTAAATCATAAACTTAAGAAAATCCCGAGCAGCGCCGGGACCAAACAGCTAGTGTTATCATAAATCAAAGTTTTGTTTAAAACAGGTAGATATAGTTTTTACATTCCCCCAGACTTATCTAGTTCCACAATTTACACAAATTTTTTTTTTTTTAATGTATAATTTATTCAATAGTTAAAACAATTTTCTATCTATCCTATTTTGAATATTGAAAAAATAATAAAAGCAAGTTAAAGAAACTTCAATGAAAACAATATTATCATAAAGTTTTGTTTAAAACAGGTAGATATAGTTATTACATCATCTATCTTTTGAACTAATAAACATAGCAATAAAATTCGTTACATAAATTCGAACGTTTAAGGAGTGAATATCGTACTTAATACAAAAAAAAAATCTCCATTAAAATTTACATATACGTATTTAAATTTGAGCTCGCACTACAATATTGAATTTTTTAATACTTCAATGTGAAGAGAAACAGTATCAAAAAAGGGAAATACGGGAAATTTCATTATTTAACTCTTCCGTGCTGCATGTGGTACTTACTGAATTTTCTATTATATTAAACTTACTTGAGGGTAACTCGATCAAGTTTTGCCTATCAAGTTTTAATACACTCGCACTTTTTTTCCAATACACTCATACTGTTAAAAATTGAAACGAACTTGCTATTAAAATTCTCTTTCCAGTAAATGTTTCAATTTACGTCCAAGAAAACAGCTAATTTCAAGGTTAGTGAGCAAATTTTTCGTTTGTCTTTATAAATTGTTATTTGTATTTGTAAAAGAGAATTAAGAAAAACTTAAGTGTGTGTAACTGCAGTGTTACTGAGCTACCTAAATAAGAGCAACAAGCGTCTGTTTTATGTCAAAACTTTTCATTTTAACACAGTTTATACGATACAAAACTTTAGAACGCGAATTCAATACCACCCGGCTGGAAAATCTAATTTGATAGATCGCTTAGTCATTTTATTTTATTGAAAACTAGCTGGCCGCGCCGGCTTCGCTCGGTAGCTGATTACTAATGATCAATGGAGCCGTTTTCTGATTTTAGGTAAATCAAAAAAAGTAGGTGTAAAAGTGGGCGGGGCAAAATGTTATTTTCGTAAAAACCTAATTGGACCATGGCGATTATTACAAAGAAAAAATCGTCCAAATCGGTCCAGCCGTTCTCAAGTTATGCGATCAGCAACACACAACATTTCATTTTTATTATATACATATGTATGTAGATGTATTGGCAATAGAATTTTTATGTTTAAAAAAACGGTTGCCGCTCTTGTTTGGTGTAGGTTTATGAGCGATGGAGAACCTTTAATATTCAAAATGTTGGTACTTTTTTGATCTTCAGCTGGTACTTCTTTAATTTTTGTAAATATATTACCGAACTATACACATAAAATAAAACATGCAAGGTCATGAGTGAGTGATGATCTGTAAGGGGGAGCTTTTTCGAACTTTTTCGTTCTACAACTGGTACTTTTTTTAATTTTCGTTAATATTGGACCTATAAGCTGATGTTACTTTTTTGTTAAAGCCTGGAAACATAAACTTTGCCATATAAATATGTCTACGATAGATAGGGAGACACTAACGATTTATCGGGTTAAATGCTAGTATTTTATGAAATTATTTAAAAATAATGTATGTTTATAACTAAAAATATATATATTTTTTTTCATTTAAGATTTCTCGACATCGAAAATGTAAATTTTTCTCAGTAACGCTTCTTGTTTCGCTACTCTACTTGCCTCAAGCTATTTTAAGTTTGGCACCTGCGCCCGTTGACTACTTAGTGCCCCCTCCATTGCCATCAGGTAATGCAGCAGCTACACGCATTAAACAGACGCATCAAAATACACTACCAGCGGAAAGTAGAACAATACCAAAATTTATTAGTACACAATTGCCGACAAATACCAATGACAAGCAAGCAGGTTTAATGACAAGAGTCGCCAGATGGTTTGGCTTTGCAAATCAAAATGTGGCAACCGATCAACAGTTGGCTGCGGGAACAAATAAACAGGCCTATTATTACCAGAAACCACAACAATATGCTACGGGGGATAAAGAGCATTGTAATTTATGTAATAAATATCCGTGGGTACCCATGATGGCAAATAGCATACACTATCCACAAACAGGCAATCAATGGGACGCTTCTAAGCACAGTCAACAGCAGTCAAATGTGCAATACTATTCCGGTAATAGTAATTCATATAGCGCCGGTGGTGGCCAACAACAACAACAACAACAACATGTCTTACAAAACTCTTATGGGGCTCAGTCTCCCCCACAAATACAACATTCTTCTTCAAATGTGAAGCAAAGAGCTGTTAAATTTAATTTTCCTCTGCCTTATATACCACCTCCAAGTCCTAATAAAGCCCCAGATACCCAAAATCATATTCAATATTCTACAGGGCCATTCCTTCCCATACCAATTCCACCCCTTTTAAGTAATTCTGCCCTACCACCTTTGTACAACGCACAAAATTTTCTACCTCCAATTTCATCCATGCCAAATACCATACAGGAATTGCCTTTAACAGAACCGGCCCATTTTGCCGAAAACATTGCAGAGCATTCTGAAATTCATATTGATACGGCAATACCAACACAAATGCCACACGCAACTGCAAATAAAGATGCCAGCTTTGAAATTGTAAAAAGTCATCAATTAGTGGATTATGTGTCATCAGTGGAATATCCTGCCTCCTATGTACCGTCCCATTCTTATGATATAAGTACCCAACCTCCACAATTGCCTGCTGATAGCCACCAAGTAGATACCAAAATAAGTACAGGTCTTTATCAGCATTCAACTTTAAGTCCACATTTAAATCAACATATACCAGCTTCACAGATTTTAACCGATCCCACAAGTTTTATTGCTGCCAATCAGGAACAATCTCTATCACAATCAAATTTTTATGAACCAACTACAGTCTACAATCATCAACCGCAATTTTTGGAACAAGTGCAACATTACGAATATGACAATTATGTAGCGGCCTCACAACAAAATACTTCGGTATTTGAACAGCATGTTCAGCCGCATTCGCCACAGCAACATACAAATTCGGATGCTTGGACCTTGGAATCCAATGATTTTGAATATGCTACTTCAACTCCACAACTTGAAAGCACAACAGAAGAAAGTTCTACTCTTACAACCGAATTTCAAAGTACCACTCTACCACAAATACGCGACAATGAGGTCGAGTTTATAGCTTCAATACAAACCAATGATCAACACCCAAATAACGAAAATACAAAATTGTGGCCCCAAAAACCAAAACAAAGAGAAACCCCCAAACGTTTGTTGGACTCTCCAATTCAACACAACAATGGGAATTTTGGTGCACCTAGACCATTTACCAGAGATCCTTCAGATTTAACCTTTAGACTGGGACCGACAAGCCATAAATTGCCTAAAACTAGCCACCCACCAACATCACATCAACCCTGGAACCCACAACCTGCCGTAACAGAGTCTTCTCTGTCTACTTCTACCTTTAGCTCAATAGATGCTAGTGGGCAATATGCCGGTATGTCTCCGCCATCTTTGCCATCAACATACAACAGTAATCAGATTTTATTGCCATATTTAACCACTAAAATTCGCCCAAGGCCTTTCGAAACTACGAAAGTTAATATGGTAACAAAATCACCTTCCACTGCAACTTACTCTACTTGGAGTCAAACACAAAATGTGGAGTTGCACACACCCCAAGAATCAATGTTAGTTAAATCTCATATAAGACCTGCAGAAACAACTACTACTACCACTCCCAAGTCGCGTACCACAAAGTATCTGACAAAAATATTGGCTTCTAACATTAGAGAACTTTTGCAACGTGAACATGAACCTACAAAACTAAAACTTAGTCAAAATTCATTAGACATTGACATTAATAAGTTGCAGAAGAACATCGACGATTGGACGGAGCAAGAATATACTTCCCTATCACATAGACCCAGCACGCCAACCATTCGAGGGCGTTCCAAACATATACCCTCTGAATATTTACCCACAACTACAGCTGCTCTAAAAGCAAGGCAATCAAAAACTAGCAAAGATTTTAGAGACAAGTCGGAACTGCCAAGCTCTATAAATAATTTAGAACCTTTATATGAAAGAGAGAGTACAAAACATTATCAATATACGCAAATAACTGATAATCATTTAAGAGATTTATACAATAATTTTGAGGCAATGAAATCAAAAACTTTAGCCAATTATAAAACCACAACGACATCTGCACCAACTATGACAACCAGCACCAGCACAACTAGTACAGAAAACCCTATACATTTAAGATCTTTACAAATGCTAGAGCCTGAAGAACTTTGGAAAAAGGCCAGCGTATCAATATCTCCAAAAACTCAAGAGAAAGTTTATGTGGTAACGCCTCAACCTCGATTTTACCCTCAACGATTTTATTCTTCAACACAGCCAACCTCAAGCACGACAACGGAGAGACCCTTTAGCAGTTTTGGCAGTGGTTTCAAATCACCGAGATTTTTGGTGAGACCAACCCCGGGAAATGGTATGTATTAAAAGTCCCTTTGCTATTCAACTAAAATGTCTTAACTTAATAACAAACAGTTTCACAGAGGATAGTTTTAAAATGACAAATAAAAACTTTTAACTAAAAAATTATATTTGATATTCCTAGACCCTAAAAAAACTAATAAAACTTATAATTTCTAGTGCTAGAATTCACGCGTTTTGTTTTTTTATTTGTTTTTTTTCGAAGTAGTGAGTGAAAAATTAAGACATAACGTCAGCTCAATATTGGCTTAACCTACCGTCCATTTTTAAAATAATTGAGCTTCCCAATAAAAAATGGAGCTTCCAACGAAGCAGGTTTGAAAGGGAGAAACATAAAAGTTTCGCTTACCATTGCGCTTACGGAAGACATGAATTTTATATGGCGAGCTCCCACTTTGAAGCAATAAATTTTTCACACTTAAAGCGCATTATTCAGCGCATATAAAAATTGTTTGGATGTAACGATTAGCTTTACAAACTAAATATTTTGATACAGTTATTTTTTAGTATTCTCCCTTACAAACCTGCTTCGTAGTAGGGAAATGTTATTTTTTTTTTTTTTTGTAAAAGTTCTTGAGAGTTCTTTAGCTTACGTTACTGCATTTCTGTATGTCTTATTGCGTAGCGCATAATTATGCACTTATTATTTTAAATGTACCATTAATGCTTCCCAAAATGATAAAATTTTTATTGGGTTGCTATGTGGTATATGTATATGTTTTGAATACCAACTATCTGAATCCAAAACCTATGTATATTACGAAATTTGTTATGGTTTCGGAGTTATTAAGCATAAATTTTGCCCCATATCAACTATTTTAAAGTATGAATATTAAGTATTGTTTTGCTCTACACGTCAATGCTTCGCGAATGCTGCTAATTCCTCATACAAAATCTAAAAAAATAAATTTCACTCTCTCTTTGCTTTATTGCCGTTAGAAAAACAAATAGTACATACATTTTGTAGAAATAGTCGAAGTTTAAATTCTGCTTACTTATACTGTAACTTCCGCAGGAATATAAGAAGATATATAATCTGGAACTTTTTTAAAAGTAGTTTTTTTTCAGCAATTAGTTTAAAATTTTAACTTAAATTGCCAAAAATTATGAAAGTTTGGACAAAACTAAAGGTATGTTCACATTTAACAAATATTTGATGAGAAATTCCAAAAAAAAGCGTGGCCACTAAATTGATTTCGTTACAATAATTGTTGTGTATCTATTAAATTTTTTTATTGAAAAAAATTAAAGAATAATGTAATTAATAAAATGTAAAATGATGTTTGATCTAGCAAACGTTATGCAAAATCAAACAAATGTTTAATAAAAGCGGTAGCTACGTGTGGGGCGTCAAATGTTTGTTAAATGTGTCCATTAGGGTAGTCGTTAACTTTATGGAGCCTATTTTTTTCTATTTTTCCATGCTCTCACCCCCCCCCCCCCCCAATTCGGTGGTTATTGATAAAAAACGACACCACAAAAGGTTTTAGGACAATCGGCGAAGGCTAAGCCGTCCCTCACGTCCGCAAAAGTTTAAGAAAAATCGTTAAGTCCGACTTTTATGTCTCATAGCTTGGAAAATATTAATTTTACATAAACATCGTTTACAAAGAAAATGTTCTTAGTGTAGTTTGCAACAACTTTTGTCTGAACATGTTTTCTCTAAATGTCATATTTAACAAAAAGTAAAAAAAAGGAGCAAACGGCAGCATTAATGCGAATTTTTTCTTTAGAACTATTTTTTCTTACACACGTCAATTCAACTTCAATATTTGCGTATGTGTGCGTTTGCTTACAAAAAAAAAGTCAAACGCATATCATTTGTTTCTACCATACCTACCCGCTTTCTCCATATCTTAAGGGGGCTCCCATACAAAATTGTCAATACATACTAGAAATATATTGAAGAACAAGGCCCATAAATGCCAAGGAATCGCCCCTAGCGATATAAAATGTATGACGGACCTTCATTAGTTTTTTGTGCTTAACATTTTCTTAAAAAATACTTGCCGTATATCTCCAACCCTTAGGCGGCTCTTCTACAAATATGGCGGCTAAATGAAAATCTTAAATTTGGCCCCTGCAGCGTCTAGGATGCTACTAGATGAGTCAAATGTATGACCGATCCCACTTTATTGTTTATCCCCATCATATGTTTTTAACATACCTAACCGCTATCTCTATTCCTTAAGGAGGCTCACATACAAAATTTTCAATACAGACTAGAAATATATTTAAGAAAAAGCCCCACAACTGCCAAGAAGGATAAAATATATGACCAACCTTCATTAGTTTTGTGTTTTTAACATTTTCCAAAAACAAACTTGCCCTTTATCACCACTTTTTAGGGAGGCTCCCATACAAATATTGCATTTTATGAAATTCTTAAATTTAATGGAAATTTTTCGTCTTTTGTGAATTAAATTAAAAGTTGTGAACAGATTTAAATCACTTATGGCTTTTTTTTTTTTTTGTTTGCAAATTTCGTTTTTTCAATGTCTAAAAGAAATTATAAGCACAGCTGCATCTTCCAATTTTTTTTATGATTTTTTAAAGAACAAAAATTTTGAAATTTTGCTAAAAATTTATTTATGTTTTGCTAAAAAAATTAAGTTTCTAAAATGACTGCGCATATAAGAAAAACCTTTAGGCTTTTTTAAAGGTAGTTTTTAAACCGCTTTTGAATAATGCGAATATATGTTGTGCAACCTCCTCCATTTTCGAAATAACGGTATATCTCCAAAACAAAAGCTAACCTAAAAAAACGGATACCAACACTGGATTCAGCGTACCCAAATTAGGTTAAAACACTAGGTGCCCGACTGGTCTGTTTTTTTTTCAAATAAATAATAAAAATTAAAGATACGTGATTCATAGAAAATTCGTTTCTTTAAAATATTAAAAATTTCATATTTTCAGTTTATTTTGCTTAATAAGACATTAAGGAAAAACTTGTTAAGAACTATTCTACAAAATTAATATTCTATAAGTTTTGAAACATAAAAGTCAGATTTAATGTAAAATATAATTTTTCTCAAACTTTGGTGTGTGTGAGGGACGGCTTAGCCTTCGCCGATCGTTCTAAAATTTTTCTTATCAATACCCACCAAATTGGCAAGTGAGACCTAAAGAAATCCAACTTTTGATTTTAACGGTCACCCTAGTGTCCATAGCTTAAGTTGCTTATCAACTTTCTTAAAAAAAGTGTAGAATTTAAACTTTTTCACAAATATTTAACAAACATGTTCCAAGTACAACCTTTTTCCCTTTAACCCAACACCCCAAAATTTTATTTGTTTCTTTGCAGCTCATAAACTTTCAAAAATTTCAGATACCCAATCGAAAGAAAATTCCAAGGAAAATCAAAGTAATTCCTATTTTAGGCCTGAATGGTTCGGTTTAAGAGGATTGTCAGCGTATGTACCATCAGAACCGGTGGAAATTATAGATGGAAATTCTAAAGTAAATCACATTAAAGCAACATAAAACCATATTGATTTACCAAATCATCGTACTAATCAAACATTTTTTTCATACAAATACATAAACACATATACTACACCCACGCACTAACACTCATTTACATGCACGCACACATCTATTTTTAGGTTTTAAATATTGTAACACCGCCCAGTAATTTGGAAACAACTACGCGCCATAACATAATGGACTTAACAAAAAATCATCATACAGCGTCAAAAAGAAAAGCAACGATGGCTCCATCGCCCAGATAAAAACTGTAGCAGGTTCCTGTCTAAGACTTTATATTTTATTCCTCTTTCACTTAAATATTCTATCATCAAGTCCATTGTATTATAAATCATCTTGTAAGCAATTTACATATTTTTACTACTTTTCCTTCGGAAGAAATTTTAATATGTATTTAATTTGTTAAAAGAATTTTCTTTAGCCAAAAAAAATGTTGAAATCTTTTATTTAAGATTTAAACATTTTATATTCTGTATTTAGCTTTAATTAAATTTTATTAAAACAAAATTAAATATTAAAGAAAGAAAATTAAGAACACAATCTTATTATCTGGTTTAAAAAAAACTGTATGTATAATTTTTTAGTCATCATATTTAGTATTTATAACATAATTAATTTTAATAATAATTAAAATGTAAATAAAGTTAAAAAAAAAATATGAATTGTATGAAAAAAAAAACATTTATATTATTTATCTTTATGCTAGGAACACAATTGGATCGTACGGCGTAACGCCATAAATTTCTTGGATTACGCTACATTTGCCCACAATTCCGTCCCAAACGTACAATTTCGTTCTTTTCTGACAATTTTTGAAAAATCCAAATTTAAGGCGGAATTAGTCTTTACTTTCTGTTCTGTTACGAATCAGCTGATTTGTTTTTGTTTTTAAAAAACATGCGAAATAGATTAGTTTTTCCGTTCTGTTACGGTCCAAACTGTAAATATCAAAAACTTGTTAAGTAATTGTAAGTGACAGCGTAACAGAACAGAAAGTAAAGACTAACAACACATTGGTGTATATGAAAATACTCAATCATATCGTTCACCCAGGGCTGCCAGATTTGACGATTTTTCGTCATTTTGACGATTTTGCTGATTTTTTTCTAAAAAGTGCCGATTTTTTCAGTCTCCAAAGTCTGAAGAAACATAAAATTTTCTGACACGTTCGTTTTTTAATCTTGAAATGTTTAGCAGCCGTACCTTAACAATAGCGGAAGGAGGAATGTTTTCTTACGTTTAGCTTTTAAGCTGATATGCAATACCTAAGCAAGAGCGTCAACGTCGTGTCACGAACAGTAGTGATAGCTGTCTTGTTTAATAAAACCCACAAACTATAAATTAAAATAGAGACAAAAACGCTAGATTTTCCAATTGCAAAGCGTTAAGGTCGCTCTATTCAAAAACTGGAAAACGCGTGCCGCTTTTGTTTAGGTACGGCTTTAGTTTGCAAGTCTTAAGAAAATCTTAAATGATTATTTTCAGAGTACAAAAACAACAATTTTACACTTTGTTCATCTTTCGTCAAACCATCATCGAATGAACCTTTTACGACGCTCTGTATAAATCATATTTTCAACAATTATACAGCGAACATTTCACGAGTTGTAAGATAATAACGTAAGATGAGTCTCATACGATTCTTGACATGAAAGGCTCGTTAGATAATCTTTTACCCACGGCTTAAACGATTACCACTACGATTGAAGAAGCGTCTTTCGTTGTGCTATGGAAGAGTCTTAGTCGTGTTACAGTTTTTCCCGTGTGAGGAATCTTCTACGATTAAAAATGCGATCGGTCATCGACGACGAATGACGTCCCAGTATCTCTTTTATTCCTTCGACCTTTTTTATTATTAATAAAAATAAATAGTTTTTTCGAGCTCGAGGCCAATTATTTGTAAAAAATATATATCATTTTTATAAAATTATTTGTTCCAATATTTCGACATCCATCGGATATCATATTGAATGTGGAGACAGTAATACGTCTCTTACGAATACACTTGTAACTCATTCCTTGATAATGATATCCGATGGATGTCGAAATATTGGAAGAAATAATTTAATAAAAATTATATATATTTTTACAAATATTGGCTTCGAGCTCGAAAAAACGGATATTTTATTTTTTCTTATTTCAACGAAATTCGTCGTGCGTAACGAACTCTGCGATAGGCTTATTTCTATTTCTTACATAGACGAACGACGAGGATCCCTATGACAGTTAGAAACTATGTACAAAATTGTATTAAATTATCTCCAAAAATGCGACCTTTAATTTGCGCACATTATTTAAATGGACAGCCAGCATGCTAGAAGGACGGACGTCGTAAGATTCAAAAACTAAGTCGATCGATATACTAAGAGGTGGGTCTAGGTTCAATATTTTAAGGTTGTACAATCATCACCCTCTCCCCTATACTAATTTATTGAGTCCATATTTCTTCAGTCCGTTGTTTTTGACAAGCAAAACAAAAATTTATTCACGTACAGGTTGGAACAGCAAATAAAAAACAAATAAAAAAAAAAACAAAACAAACATTTCAACTAAAATTTGCAATTTCCCGTTTTTTGCTGATAAAACACAAGAAACAGAGGCGACTTAAATCGAATGGCGAGGCAAATCAAATTTAAGAAGCACAAAAAATGTGACGACGCAATTCGAATGGCGACAAAAATTAAATTTAGAAGACACAAACATTTTGGCGACGCACTGTGGGGTGAAACATATACAAAACGAAGATTAATTCAGGGAAGCTTGTGTTTTATGACACAATATTTTTTTGGATTCTGTGTATATTGATTACTAAAAAAAACTTTTGTTGTAAAATTTTAGTAGAATTTTAATTTTGTTTTATTTTAATAAATTAAAAATTAAAAAAAGGGGCAAATGAGTATACGAACAAAAATTCGTCTGTAGCGTTAGTGTTCTCAAATTTCTGCTTATACGAGCTATGCCCCGAACTCCCATTACAGCCCCATATGCTTACCAACGTATAATATGAACGAGATAACACACGTCTAATTACTTTCGTCTGAACTTTAACTAATCGTTCAGCCGTTTGATCCAAAATCGCCTGAAGTTTAATTTCAGCTCGAGATTCAGTCACAGAAATATTTTCGTCAGAAGGACAACAAGACGCTTTGGACTTGCCTAAACTATAAAACGATGGATACACTTGATGTCCTGCTTTTATTGAACACTTTCTTGCTTTTTTATATGAGTGAGAAGTTGATTTCGAGTCCATAAATAAGCTAAAGCTTCGTCTGGTGTTAACTGCCGACTTTGTTAAGAACACTTATTTTTTTCTCTAGTTTCACTCACCGCGACGTTATGGATCTGTTTAGCAACACTTCGATGACCTTCTTTTCGAAGTAGCTAACTCAGCTGCGGGTATAAGCTCATTTGCAGTTCGCGATTCCAAAAGATATTCTACTCTCCGTCTCTTCGTTTTCGTTGATGAGTCTTCAAATTATTTTCCGGGTCGTCCTACGGAAAGAGCCGCTGATGAGCTGCACGGATGGTTAACCCACATCTTTATTTCGATTCCGGATCCCTCTAACCATTATTTATGTTTGATTATAAAAATTTCTTTGTTATACTTTAAAGAAGTCCACTTTTGACTGAATTTTGCTGAAAGGCTTGATATTGTCATTTTGAGTTGTTTTAGAGATTCGTCAGAAACATCAGACATATTGAATTTTCCACTTATATAATAAAAAATGCCATTGTTCCGTTTAGTTTTGTCATATTTTAGCCATTCTTCAAAAAAACTAAATTTTCGTCATAACTCGTTCTGAAAAAATTAAATAATTTTACTTGCGGGCCTTTTCGGGGTCTATAATATATATCAATCTGTTTCTGAATGTTGTAGGTATTACATATAGAAAAATCTAGGTGGATATATGTGGATAAAAAAAGTTGCTAATCTTTAAAGTTTACATCTAATGTAAAATTTGCTGGCTTTATCTATACATTTACAAACTGATATTACACCAAAAGTATACATCTTTTTTATAAAAAATATAAGTCATAATATAGTACATACCTTCAACAGAATATTCCATCACAAAAAAATCGTTTCACTTTGCTCCAAATTTAAAATTTGTTACCACAAGTGTGCATAAAATGCAACTGATTTGCAAATTAAAGTGATCTCTCTTATAAAGGGTTACTTTGATCCCCTGATAAGATACCTTTATGAGGTGAGGGAGTTCTTTACAAGACTCTATCAGTGGTTAATGGAAATTACGTCATGAATATTGTTCCGCTAGCATGCTCTAGCCGAATCACTGTGCGACGTGAGATAACACGGCCATTGAGTTTGTCGAGCAAAAGAGTGTGGCAAGTGGTATCGTCCTGTTGAAACCACATATCGTCCACATCCATATCTTCCAATTCGGGCCATAAAAAGTTCGTTATCAACTCACGATAGCGAACACCATTCACAGCAACTGCCTAACCGGCCTCATACGGTCCGATGACGCCGCCAGCCCATAAACCACACCAAAAAGTCACTCTTGGTGGATGCATCGGCTTTCTAAACTTAAACTTCGTTCTGCGTATAAATTGCTACGCTGCATATTTGTAAATGTTGATGATTCTGGTTTCGCAAAATTTGTTAGCGATTGGCTTAAAGCTGCATAATCATTGTTGTGCGCGAATCAAAATGCATGAGGTGTTTAGTTGACACGTATTTAAGAATATGTCCAAAGCAGAGTTGTCCCGTCCCAATTTAACGCGAAAAAGTCATAATTCTATTTTATAATTACCAAAAATTGGCGAAATATTTATGTAAAATACATCGAAATTGTCATATTTTCGCAAATTTAGTTAAACTAGTGTTCGCCTTATGGTCCAAATTCGAACATAAATTTTTATGTAAATATGAAGGAAACATAGCTCATCTAAGTATATATGAAATATGTTTGGAGCATTTATTTTTTCCGTCTTAGTGGATCGATTATGCAAGAAAACAACCTCTAGTTCCTTTTTTTATCTTCTACGTGGGTTAATTAAATTTTGTAAGTTAAATATAAAAAATATTAGAAAATATCATTTAAAAAACAAAAAAGTATCAAAAAAATCTCCTTTACAGATTGTCATTCACTCAGGACATTGCATGTTATATTTTATGTTTCTATGTCTAAAATTAACGAAAATTAATCAAAATACCAGATTTAGAACGAAAAAGTACCAAAAAGCTCCCTCTTATACATTCTTATTCACTCAAGACCATGCATGTTTATTTTTATCTTTGTAGGTCGAATATTAACAAAAATTCAGAAAGTACCAGATAAAAAACAAAAAGTACCAATTTTTTCATCTTATAGGTTCTCATTCACTCAGTAACCTACACCTATAATATTATGTTTCTAAGTTAAATATTATAGAAAATTTCAAAAGATTTTGTTATTCGTGCTTAATTCCCAGTTTTTATTATTGATAAAAACACTTGAAATTTATTGTTGATGGGATAAGCTATTCCTATGCGCATTTCACTGGTTGCTTAGGCCAGATCATCAGGAAACTTCATCCATAAAGATTTTAGAAAAACTAAAGATATTAAACCAAATAAAACTGTTAAGCGTATAAGACTTATAGCAACAGTTCTACTTGTAATAATATCAAAGTTTAAACAAAACACATCAACAATAATCAGTGGGTTTATCTCATCTTACATTCCCTTACATATTATAGAAAATATTAAGTTAAAATGATTAAGCTCGAGGAAAATTTTAACTTAGGAAAAATTATTATAGAAAATTTAAATATTTTTATTATAGAAAATTTAAAGAAAGAATTTAAATTTTCCGTAACACTTTTAACTCTGAAACTATTTAACAGATTTTAATAAAATATATATTGTGCACTTCTGTGAGTAATACTTCTCAAATGTGTATGTTTTGTTCAAATCGGTTAACATACAGAGGAGGAAAGTGTTCTAACCTGTTTTGCCTTTGCCGATTTTTATATAGATATGTATTTTCTATTATTAGAATTTTTTTGATTATTCTGGGAAAAATTATAAATTAAATATTTGTTTTTTGAAGACTTATTTAAATTACCATTTTTTTTTTTTTAAAGAAAAGTTTGGAGTTGAAATAATAATGGACGAAGAATTCCAAGGCATTCGTTAAAGGAATTTTATGTTTCGTCAATAAAATCCACTTCGCATTCAAATATTTCATTGACTTTAATAGAATCGGATTTATAACACTATATTTGGGGTATTCACAAGGTGTGCTATCATGTTGTATCGTCATAATGTTCTAACATTTTACAATGGTTTAAAAATATTGTTGTTGCTTTGTAAACAAAAAGTGTCTTAAATTAATAAAACTTTGCTTGCTATGTTTATTGTGCTGTCGTAATTAATCAGAAGAGACCTGCGCCGAGCAACTGAGCTGAGCGGCTATGATTTTGTAGCCGTCGCAGTTGATGGTATAGTTTGATCCGGCTAACATCCGAATTTACCCTACGGCTAAAATTTTTTTAACAAAACACTTGCGGAGTCAAATTAGATTGCCTTAGGACTCTGATGTTTGGTAAACAAACAAAACAATATTTATTTGTGGTTTGCGTCTGAAAAATGGAAAATAGTCAGGAAAGATCTAATTTAATTTATTAATTTATGGATTAGAATTAAAAAACATTTTGATTTTAGGTAAATATTTATTTTTTTATATTTGTTTTTAATCAGCTGATTTAAATTCAAAATAACACACTAAATTATGAGGGGTTGTTCAAAACAGTCGTATTTTTTCATGTTATTATTTTAAGACATATGACTTTATGACACCTTGTGAATCCCCCAATTGTGTTTGGATATCAATAATATTCTTTGTCATATGATTTTTGCCGTGTAGTTTTAAAGATAAAAGCAGTGCAGGGTCAAGTGACTCTCCTAAATTGTTTGAACAGAATTTTGTTCATTAATTATTCTGCATATTACTTGCAGCAGCAAATGTTAACATTTTTGTGAGCAAGTGTTCAAAAGAGACTCCATTTTCTAATGTTTGGATATTTTTCCTCCTTCTATAAACGATTTAAAAGGTCGTTTGTGTTTCGATGTTGACGATCCGTCCTGCGAGACTTCTTTCAAAAACATCGGCGAGGCTTTACTAGGAAAGAGAAAATATTCATCCAACCAACAGTTAAAAGTAGACTCGAAAACATTTTTTGTTCGATGTGTCTGAATACTCTTCTTCGACAGTTGGCTTACGAAATTTTTAGCATCTTGCTTTACTTTATTTTTATGGTCATTATTTTATTAATTTGCTATATGTACCACTTTTGATGAAAATGTGAAATATGACACCGTAACTATTTTTCTTTTGATCTTTTTCAGCGTACCAAACATTAAACAAATCCCTTTTGGTGATAGACACTGCAACCTAAAGCTCCGATATAAAGTGCTTAGGCAAAAATAAGCAGCTGATTTCTTAAACATTTAACAATTCACATGTTATAGATAATAATGATACACAAATAGAAGCGGCAGCTGGTAAAAGTCACATTTAAAAGTCTAACTCAAGTTATAACAACGATAAAATTGCGCAATTCAGAAATGCATATTAATTCCCATACACCTTTTTCTAAACGGAATGCTAAACCAACGGCAAATTTTAAATTAAAACAAGTTAGAGTGTTATATTCGGCTGTGCCGAATCTTTGATACCCTACACCGACAGTTTGGATATTTCAGGAGTTATATGTATATGAGGTCTATTTATTATTAATTTATCTTTATCTTTATAAAAACAGACATATTGGTTGCGGTTTAGACCTATTTTTAATTATTGACCGACAATCAGAAAGTTTTATGTTTTTTTTAGCAATTTTAACTAGCTTGAGTAAAATATCATGATTCGTAACAGTTTAAGCCGATCATACTGCCTGTTTTTAGAAAACGTTAACTAGTGAGTGAGTGAGAAATTATATAGAAAACAAAAGCAAATTTTCGTTTTTTATTGTTGTTTTCAGTCATTCACTTGTTTACATTTTCTAAAAACAGGCAGTTAAATGATTTTCACGAGGGGGATTTATATTGGAGCCATTGTAAGCTATGAACCAATCATCCCAACATTGCGCGGAGTGATTTCTGTTATAAAAAAAAAACATAAATTTTAATACAGCGGTGAAAAAAGTTTAAGCATTTACATTGGATTTCAGAAGGCTGCTACATATTGGATCTAAGGTAAATTTTGGACCGTAAATCACAAAATTGCATTGTATTTTTTCTGGCCATATGAAATTAAGTTGGAAGAAATGTTACCACAATTAATATATCTGCTACGGTTTAGGCGTATTTAATTAATTTATCAGAGTGGGCTTTATATGGGGCCTATAGTAAATTATGGACCGATCACCACGAAATTTATTAGTGCTATTTCTAGTCCTATAAAACTGTGAAGTATTTAATTTTATTCTGATAGCATTATTAATTACGTTTATAGGCATACTTAACTGTTTTTCTAGTCCTATAGAACTGTGACTTGCCAAATTTTGTTATGATAGCATTATTAATTACGGTTTTAATCGTACTAAACTGTTTTCCGAGAGTAGGGTTGATATAGGGCCTAGGGTAAATTATGGACCGATCTTCACTAAATTTTACAGTGTGATTTCCAGTTGAATAAAATTTTGGTGGTTCCACATTTTGATTCATAGCTCTGATCCTACTAAAGCGATTTGCTGGATTTCAATCCCAAACTTTTAAGGATAACTACAAGCAATTTGATACCAAGTTCGTTCATTCTTTTGAGTTTTTCAAAAGTGAGCGTGTTTTCAACAGACAGACAGACAGACAGACGGGCATGGGTTAATCGACTTAGAATTACTCAAGCACCCAGAATAAAGATTAATAATAAAAAAGTTTCACACGGAATGACAAACTTAGTATAGCCTCTTCACAACTAATTGTGGTGGAGGGTATATAAATATTACTGAAATGTTTTCACTTTATTTTATTAGCTCTCCCAACCACATACAATTATCGACTGATCTCTTATTGAAAACAAAATTAAGCAATTATATGTGTTTAAAACAATACTGCAGTGATAATATTGGAAATATACCAAAAAAAAAAAAATTACACCGTTGTGTCATTAAAAAATCAACAAAAATATTGTTGATCAGCGCGAAACGATTTTTTCGCGCTGTGCAAATCGATGGTCACTAGCGCGTATTACAGAATTGTCAAATGTCATTCTTGTATGCTTTTGTCGCAAACGCATATATTTGAGTATTTGAATATGAATAATAAATTTGGTGTGCACTAGTTGCAACTACTCATCTGTACAAAATGTTTAAGAAATTAATATTTGTTTGAAAGTTCATATTGTATTTGTTAAACTACTTTTTACCGCATTGTTGCAAAACTTTAATAAGTTAGTATAACTTTCAAAATAAATGAAGTTATTTTTGCATTTTCGCAAATTTTGATTTAAGTGTAACACACTAGTGACATAACTCATCTACTCAAATATTTAATGTTTTAATTTAACAACGTATCCACATCATCGGTGCAATTGTGTTCCTACGGTTAACTCAAAATTAATATAGAACTGAAAGTTTTCCTTATAAATTTATTCAAAATCAGTAACTGCTATCAGATGAAAAACTTATAATACAAGTAAAAACGTAATAATACAAGTAAATTTTAATCAAATATTTTGTTTAATAACTAAAACCACAACACTAAACAAGGTCGCTAATCGGATCACAAAATAACACTGTGGAAGAAATTTACACTTTTTTTGAGCTGGGCACCTGGCGTTTTAGCCTAATTCGGGTACGCTGAATCAAGTGGGTCTCGCCGTTTTTTTAGATTGGCTCTGGTTTTCAAGATACACGGTTATTTCGAAAATAGAGGAGGTTGCACAACATATATCCGCGTAACTCAATACATATATGTAAAAAAAACGAAACTCCGTAATAAAATTTCCTTTAAGAAAAGTCAAACTTTTTTCTAATATAAGTAGTCGTTTTAGAAACATAATTTTTTTTTTTGAAAAAAAAATTGATTTTTTTATCAAAATTTCGAAATTTTTGTTTTTTAAAAATACATAAAAAATTAAAAACTGCAGCTAGGCTTATTTTTATCTAAATCTTTTTTTTCTAACATACCTACTCGCTATATCCATTCCTTAAAGGGGCTCCCATACAAAATAGTCAATACAGATTAGAAATACTTATATTGAAGAAAAAGCCCCATAACTGCCAAGGAGTCGCCCCTAGTGGGATAAAATGTATGACCGACCTCCATTAGTTTTTTGTTTTAAACATTTTTTCAAAACAAAGGGTCCGCCAAATAACTTTTTTTTTGAAAATGCTATAAAAAAAATAACTACTGAATATTTTCTCTAATTTCTTTTTTTATTTGAAAGTACAATCCTTCCGGTTAATAATGGAAAATAATTTCATTCAAATGGCTGCCTCGGCTGGCCATGCAGTAGCCTACACGATCGGTCCAATTTTTAAGCATATTATCGATTATTTGCAGCTGTATTTTACCAATGGCTTTACGAATATGGTCCTTTAAAGCGTCAATTGTCTCTGGCTTGTCGGCGTAACACTTATCTTGGACGGCACCCCACAAATAATAGTCCAACGGTGTCAAATCGCAGCTCCGAGGTGGCCAAACGACATCAGCTCTGCGCCTGATAATGCGATCTTCAAAACATCAAGTGTAGCTTCGGCTGTGTGGCACGTAGGGCCGTCCTGTTGAAACCAAATGTTGCCAATAACCTCCTCCTCAATTTTCGTGAACAAAAATTGGTTCAACATGGCCCGATAACGATCGCCATTGACTAAAACGGCCACTCCTTGCTCATTTTCGAAGAAAAATGGCCCAATTATGCCTCTGGACCAAAATCCGCACCAAACAGTGACTCGTTTTGGGTGCATCGGCTTTTCAATGTATACGTGCGGGTTTTCTGTGCCCCAAATGCGACAATTTTGCTTGTTTACATACCCGCCAAATGAGCTTCATCTGAAATTTTCGCACACATTCTGCAACATTACCATGATTTTCAAAATAATGTCGCAATATTTCCCAGCGTTGTTCAAGCGTGTACACAACCATAGTCGTTCAGCGGAAGGATAAAACAAATTATCTGTCGAATCAGACATGAGCTAAGTGTTACCATTCACGAAATAAGCACTAGTTGAAAAAAAAACGTTAGATGGCGGACCCGTTACTTGCCATATATCTCCACCCCTTAGGAGGGCTCCCATACAAATATGGCCATTTAATGAAATTCTTAAATTTTACCCCTGCAGCGCCTAGGTTGCCCCTAGATGCGTCAAATGTATGACCAACCCCACTTTATTTTTCATCTCAATCATTTATTTCGAAATTTTGATAAAAAAAATTAAAAACGTCTGCTCACATTAGAAAAAAGCTTTACTTTTCTTAAAGGAAATTTTATTGCGGAGTTTTGTTTTTTTTTATAGTAATTTCAATAAACTAAACCGTTTTTGAGTTAAGTGAATATATATTGTGCAACCTCCTCCATTTTCGAAATAACGGTATATCTCAAAACCAGAGCCAATCTAAAAAAACGGCGAGCACCACTGGATTTAGCGTACCCGAATTATGTTAAAACGAAATGTGCCCGGCTTGTCTGTTTTTTCAACTAGCATAGTGTAATTAAACCAAAGATAACTTTTAATTGTTGTTAAATTTTATTTCATTATTAGAACAAATTAAAAACAAAAGTCACCATCAACTTATTTAGCGATAATTTATTTCTTATCTCTTATTAATTTTTTTTGCGATTAAATTTAAAAAAGGTTTTAGCCAAAATCCTATGGTCTACACCCAAATTCATGCGTCATCTATGACATCCATTCTTATCAGTTTTCTAGGCAACAGTCAAAATGAAAATTAAAAGTTTAAATTGATGAAATAAATAAATTTTAATAAATATTTTATGGTACATTTTATTGTCCAATTGAAAATAAATAAGTAGTACTTTTTTTAAGAAAAATAGTAAGTATCTTCTTTGATATTAACCAAATATTAATTAAAATCGTTTTGCTCTTCCAT
Organism: Pollenia griseotomentosa; assembly: GCA_963931875.1. NCBI lineage: Eukaryota > Metazoa > Arthropoda > Insecta > Diptera > Polleniidae > Pollenia > Pollenia griseotomentosa. The sequence goes on along the minus strand of OZ007563.1, from coordinate 38,343,925 downwards.
GTAAATACAAATTCGTTTGTTTAAAATAACTTAACTTTTCGATAATTTTACAGTCTAAGAAATTTGGAATTCTTTGGACGTCCCAAACAAGTTATAATTCCCTCGCGGCCGCAACTGGCAGCTATGATGCTATAAACCTGTCTTGCTGGACATTGCAAAGTGTTGACGTCATAGTTTTCACTATATTTATTCCATTTGCACTTGTAGTATTTGGAACAGTCGCTCGCATGAGCAAATGTTCCCTCTGATAAACATAGGAATTCTTTGATGCTTTGAGGAGCTATTTTTTCAGGAGCTTCTGTAGCAGCAGCTTCGGTTTTAGGATCTTCAGTTTCAGGTGCTTTAGTGAGTTCAGTTCTTGGAGCATCAGTTGTTTCAGTTGTTGTTATAGGAGCTTCAGTTGGTTCTACATTGCAATCGTATTTGGTGGTACAAAATCCTTTAGCAGGATAAAAGTTTTGCCCTGAAGGACATTTGCGTATATATGCTTTTATTTTACCATCAATTTTAGTACAGTAATTAAATTCGTTACAGCTGCCATCCTGAGGAAAGAAGCCAGTAGAAGGACATTCAAAATCGTGAACTGGTACGTCAGTTGTAGTTTCTCCATCTTCCATAGTTGATGTTTCAGGAATTTCGGTTGCAGGAGCAGCAGTTTCAGGAGCTTCTGTTTCAGGTGCTTCAGTTTCAGGAGCTTCAGTTTCAGGTGCTTCTGTTTCGGGTGTCTCTGGAGCTTCAGTTTCAGGAGCCTCTGTTGTAGGCGCTTCTGTTTCAGGTGCTTCAGTTTCAGGAGCTTCTGTTTCAGGTGCTTCAGTTTCTGGAGCTTCTGTTTCAGGAGCTTCTGTTTCAGGCGCTTCAGTTTCAGGTACTTCTGTTTCAGGAGCTACTGTTTCGGGAGCTTCAGTTTCTGGAGATTCTGTTTCAGGAGCTTCTGTTTCGGGCGCTTCAGTTTCAGGTGCTTCTGTTTCAGGCGCTTCAGTTTCAGGTGATTCTGTTTCAGGAGCTTCAGTTTCAGGTGCTTCTGTTTCGGGTGCTTCTGTTTCGGGGGCTTCAGTTGCAGGTGCTTCTGTTTCGGGCGCTTCAGTATCAGGTGCTTCTGTTTCAGGAGCTTCAGTTTCAGGTGCTTCTGTTTCGGGTGCTTCTGTTTCGGGGGCTTCAGTTTCAGGTGCTTCTGTTTCGGGCGCTTCAGTTTCAGGTGCTTCTGTTTCAGGCACTTCTGTTTCAGGAGCTTCAGTTTCAGGTGCTTCTGTTTCGGGGGCTTCAGTTTCAGGTGCTTCTGTTTCGGGCGCTCCGGTTTCAGGAGCTTCAGTTTCAGGTGCTGCTGTTTCAGGCGCTTCTGTTTCAGGTTCTTCTGTAGCGGGAGCTACGGTTGTAGGAATAGTTGGAGTTTCAACATCTGGAGGGCTTGTCGCTTCGACCTCATCCTTTATCTCGTTTAAAAAAGCTTTGGGAACACAAAAGCCTCTTTTGGAGCTAAACACTTCACCTTTTTGGCAAGTCAAATATTTCAATGTTAAGCCACCATATTTGTTAGCATAACAACCGTAAAAAACGGAACTCTTATCTCTTATCGCAAAAAAACCAGGAGTTTTACAGGGATTCTCTTCAGGAACATCGGCAGTAGCACTTAGTGCAAACAGGCACACAGTTAACAATATTAAATTTTTCATTTGGTTTTTTTTATTCAGTAAGCGATATACGGTAACTTTAGTTTGACTATGATAAAATTAAATACACCCAATTTTATGTTTGCTTATATTACTTGCTCCGATATGACTTATAACCGTAAAACGTCAAAATTTTAAACAAACTAATTGGTAAAAAAAAGTTTGTCGATACTTTTATACCAACAGCCAAAAAAAATTTTAAATATCGCAAACTTTTGGTAATTACTGATAAACAAGACTTTCAAGAACAAAAACTAAAAAAATATATACTTATGTATGTATGGATACATGTACATACATACACATGTAGTTCTTATCATTATCCATAGCGAAGCATTGTTGTAATGCATGCTAATCATTAAAGTCTTTTGACATTAATTTATATATCAGTAGATTTCTTATGTTGTGTGTGGTTATAGAAATTTCTTTTTTCTTGACAATCATTTCTCAGAAGTTCTTATTGCTCGAAAACAGCAGAAGCAAATTTAGCAAATATTATATTATATGCATTTAGCATTTTTAAAATCTAGCTTCCTGTGTTTTTTGAAACCAAACGAATTCCTTTTTAAAAATTTAATTATCAGATATTAAGATTTCGATAGAAAATAAATATATACATACATATTGCAACGGTTCCTCTCACTATTTGCATAAAAACGATATACAGTGGGTATATTTACCAACTGTAAAAATCTTACACTATTTTCTCTACTCTTTCGCCATCTTTGTGATATAAGAGTACATACATACATTTAAAAAAAAAGTTAGACATTTTGAGTTAACACCCTCTAGAGGAACCGGTGCGATATGTAGATATTAAAAAGATTTATATAATTTTTAATTTTATAAATATATATTTATTACAATTTGAACACGCCCTAAACTTTTTTATATAAATTGAGTAGAATTTTTAACTTAATACAGGGTTTTAATCATCGTCCTCGTCAGCATCACTGATACTACTATTTGCCTCGGGTGAACTGTTGCCACATAAGCCACTTTGTGGATCAAAGTTGGTACCAAAACCACATTTCATAGGAATGGCCTTTAATTTTCCCTTTTTGTTAATACAAGCATAGTAAATACTATTTGTTATTTGGGAAGCAAAGTTTCCTTCTTCAACACATACAAAACTTGCTGCCTCTTGTTTAGCTTTTTCTTTATTGGCTTTCTCCTCCTCCTTGGCCTTCTTTTTAGCTTCTTTTTCTAGTTCTTTTTGTAATTTTTCTTCCGCCTTTTTAATTTCTTTTTCCTGCTTTAGTTTAAGTTTGTCCTGTTGCTTTAATAGTTTCAATTCCGCCTTAACAATATCGATATCCCTTATTTGATTCCAATTGTATGGCGGAAATCCTGGTGTTGGCAAATTATTAAAGTCGACAAAACATTTACCTAGTGCTGGATAGAAAATTTCGTTGGAAGCACAGTCAACATGAAAAATACGAAAACCAAGTCCAATTAGACGAGGCTCGCAAAGATAGTATGAGGAATTACTAGCTGGGTCAGCATAGCCCCCCTTAACTACGCATTTAACAGGCAAGGAGCATGATGAAATATCACGACTACAACGATTAAGTTCAATATTGAAGGCTTGTTTTTTAGGACACGATTTTGTAAGCAAATGAAAACTTCCATCTTGCGAACCCTCTAAAGAACAATCTAAATATTGTTGACAGTCCGTATCGTGAGCTTGTACACCAGGGGTGCTACAAATCGGAGGAGGTGCTGCAATTGTAGCTTCAGGTGCGTCTGTAGACTGTTTGGTGGTATCTACTCCAGCATTTGATTCAGTAGTAGTTTCTATATTAATTGCCTTAGTTGAAGTTTCTTCTTTGGGACTGGATGTGGTAGTTTCAGAGGTTGGTACAGTTGTACTTTTATTGGCTGAATTTTCGGTACTTTCAGTTTGTATCTCTCCCGGCGATTGTGTTGAACAGCCAATAGTCACTTGGTTTCCATTGGCACTGCAATCACAAACACATTCTATTGAATCGGTTGTAGTTTCAGGTTTTGACTCAGTTGTGGAAGTGTCATTATTGGAAGACTCGGTATTGTTAATACCTTCGTCAAGAGTTGTAGATACATTTTCAGTAGTAGATGTGTCATCTGCTATAATTGTTGTACTTTCAGCTCCGCTACCTTCCTCTAAAGGTGGATAATTTGTTGTTATAGCTCCTTTTGATTCCTGTACCAGGATCTGAAATCATTTCAAAATGAATTGCCTCACTTATTATTCAATTTTCCAAATTAACAATCTTACCAGTAGTATTAGAAATACACTTAATTTGATAATTTTATGCTTCCACATTTGAAGTGCTTCTAGTTCGAAATTCGTTGTTGTACTTAGAAACATCTTGCTAACTGGACACATTTTATACGCAAAAAAATAAGAATATGAACTTATTTTTTTATTCACACTTCGTCATCTTTTAATGATCTGATTTTATCTTGAATAAATAAATTCTCTGAAATGTGTGTCAACACTTTGTGTCCATAAAAAACAACTGCAAAAATTTGTTAATTCTTAATAATTATATTTCTTTTCCTTTTAACTTTTATCTCAAATAGGTAGATTGCATCAAAACAAAAACGTCGTTGGAAGGTTCTAAAAAAGTTAACAAGTTGGGAGGTGATCAAGTTTTACGATCTTATTTATTTACACTAACATCCGGTTAATTTTTTTTGTTTTTTATTATAGTTTTCTACATTTAAGAGAGGGAACCCGTTCTAAATGATAGATTTTCTTCATTACAATTCGCTACAATTTGTATCCATTCCGCAAGTTAGGACTTTTCAACGTTTCCAGAACAGTCATTTGTTTGTTTAGCTTTAGGATTCAAAAATAATTCGAAAAATATCGCTAAAGCGGATACCCGAATCCATTAGGAAAATAAATCTGCAGTTTCTAAACAAATGCACAGTGTGCCGCGTAGAACATGTTAGGTTGACAAAATTCATGTTATCATTTTCACGAAATCTTTTGTGCAAAATGTAAACAACACCCCCAAACTCCGAATTCCGAAAAAAGGTTGTTTGTCAAATTTGCAAGTGCTGAGTCATAAGGGTCAGAAGTCAGGTGATGAGTTTAATGCAACTCTTTCAATCAATCAGTTGAAATTTAACGACCATTTCGTGCACATCTCATAGTGACATATTGTAATATTGTGAAAGTTTTTGTGATGGATATTAATACTGAGGGAAAGTACTATTTTTTAATGTATTTTTTTTAAAAAATAGTACTGCAGGAAGACCTCGCAAAGATTTCAAAGAATCGTCGTTTAAGACGAAGAAACGTCGCGTCGTGGATCTTGTAGAGTCTCGAAGTGTCAGTGAATTGGTGACTGCTGCCGAAATTGCTGTGCGTTTAGCAGGGCAAAGGAAAATTGCCAATTTGATAAGAGACATTAGTGAGAAGCAAGATAATATTATTAAGTCTCAAAATACAATTTCCGTTATTCCTAGGCAATTAAATAGTGACGAAGCCTTAGCTTACTATATAGATTCTAAGTCAACAACGCATTCTTACAAACAAACTAGGAAGTGGTCCATGAAGGCGGTGCATAATGTGTTTCCGTCATATTTTAGTTTAAAAAAGTCCAAACAGGCCTGTTACCCTGCAGAGGAGCACATTGCTATAACAGAAACTCGTGCTGAAATAAATTCGCAAGCCTTATTAAATAAGACAGTGGAACGTCTAGTATTAGCACAGAAAAAAGTTATCAGCAGTGTGCTCCCAACAAGTTCATCGTTTACACTTGTTACTAAATGGGGAGGAGATGGAAGTTCTGGTCACAGCCAATACAAACAGAGATTTGAGAACACTAAAGATACGGACGAGTTTCTTCTCTTTTTTTGTTTAATTCCCCTTAAGTTATATAATGGGTCCAAAATTATTTGGCAAAATCCTCGGCCTCCATCAACTTTGCATTGTCGCCCAATCAAATTTATATTTGCCAAAGAAACGAACGATTTCACGTTAGTGGAGACAAATAGATTGTTGGTGATTCTCAAATCTCTGTAAAACACGAACTTTTGCTGACAATGACAGACGGAAAGGTGTGTAACGCCTTAACGGAAACTCGTTCATCCCAAAACTGTTTCATCTGTGGCGCCACCCCCAAGACGATGAACGATAACCCTGCGATGCTTACCAGCAATCAAGAACATTTGGGCTTTGATTTATCTACACTTCATGCTTGGATTCGTTGCCTTTTACATATCAGTTACAAGTTGAATATTAAGAAATGGCAGGCTAGAAGTAACGAAGATATCAAGGTTCGTTCTGAGGAAATCAAATTGAAATTTAAGGACGCGATGGGACTCATTGTAGATAAACCAAAGCCAGGATTTAGTTCTTCAAACGATGGAAATACAGCCCGTCGCTTTTTTAAGAATGCTGAGATGAGTGCTCAGATTACTGGGTTGGATGTTACAATTATAAAAAAGTTTGATGGTATTTAGAGGACATTGTCTTCTGGATTCGAGATAAACTTAGTTGAATTCAATAAATTTTGTCTTGAAACCAGAAAGCATTATCTAAGTCTCTATTCATGGTACTGTATGCCTGCTACTGTGCATAACATATTTATTCATAGCACGGAAGTCATCAAAGCGGCATTGCTTCCAATTGGGCAGCTTTCCGAAGAGGCTCAGGAAGCACGGAACAAAGATTGCCGCAGATTTAGGGAGAACAACACCCGCAAGTGCTCTCGTGTTGCCACGAATAGAGACTTACTGTCCATGTAAATTATAACATCTGATCCTTTGATCAATAGCCTTTGAGAGATTCCCAAAAAAAAACCGGAAAAAATATGTACAGATGTATTAAAGTTAATTGTTAGCCCTAGAATAGAAGATTCAAGAGTGGAATCTTCATCATATTGTATCGGGTGATTTTTTAGCTATTATCTTTTTGGCAACACTGGTTTAAACAGCTGACGCACGTTTCGTGTTTTGTTTCACTGTCAAACATCTTCAGTTTGGTCTATAATTTAACCATGAATCGTCTTACAAACGAACAACGCTTGCAAATTATTGAATTTTATTATCAAAAATTATCAAAAAATTTATCGAAAATGTGTTCAGCGACGAAGCTCATTTTTGGCTCAATGGGTACGTTAATAAGCAGAATTGTCGATTTTGGAGTGAAGATCTGCCAGAAGCATTGCAAAAGCTACCAATGCATCCAAAAAAAGGCGCACCAAACGGTCCAATGGGCTGGTGGCATCATTGGACCGTACTTCTTCAAAGATGATGCGAATCTTAACGTAACTGTGAATGGTGAGCGCTACCGTGAGATGATATCCAACTTTCAACAAGACGGTGCCACATGCCACACAGCACGCTTAACAATGGACTTATTGAGAGGCGAGTTCGGTGAACATTTTATTTCACGTTCGGGACCGGTCAATTGGCCGCCTAGATCGTGCGATTTAACGCTTTTAGACTACTTTTTGTGGAGCTATGTTAAAGCTCATGTCTATACACACATGCCCGCTTCAATTGACTCATTGGAAGACAACATTGAAGCAATTTAATAAATACATCAATCAATACAAACAAAAAATAAGGCGATTCGTTACCTATTTTTCGTGATATTACACCTGAAATCGCAACAAATTGACTAAAAATTGTGTGTTTTTTTGAAAACCGAAAGTCGGTCAACTTTGAACGGCTATATCTTCTAAACTAAAAATGTGATATTATTAAGAGTGGCAGATTTGAAATCGTTGAAAAGTTTCCTATAACATGGGCTTATTCAAAACTTCGTCGACGCTCATGAAAATTTTGATTTTTGCAACCTCGTTTGCTCTACGGGCGCCACTGTGCGACGGTTGTAATTTTAGTAAATTTTGGTCGCCGTCAACGATATGAGTTACTGGCGTCCTTAACGTCTGCAATATCACATCGACTTCAAGTGCAATGTTATGACATTTTTAGCGTAATGACGTATAGTTTTCGACATGAGTTACAGTCACAGAATTTTCTCACTTTTCGAAAAACGATGAAATATTTTCGATGCGGAAATTGCTCACTAAAGTTACAGAACATGGGTACAGGGCACACATTACGCCCAGCATACTGGCACAAACAACGTTCATCACAAAATTGTGCCGGAATGACATTTGGCAATTCTAAAATACGGGCTTGTGACTTTCGATAAAATGCTTTCAAATTATTGTTATCGTTACCTTTGGACATATTCTTGAATATGTATCAACCAAATCTTCTTGCATTTTGGTTCGACATCCTTTGGAAAAAATTTATTTATTTTTTAGAAATTAAATTTTTTTTTAAAGTTTTTGAAAAAACATCCTATGTACATACGTATTTTATTATGGTTCTTATCTAAATTAAAAACAAATTAGAGCGCTATATTCGGCTGTGCCGAATCTTTGATACTTTCACCGACGGATAGAATATTTTATTAATAAGCTTTATATGGACCTATTGTATTTTATGGACTGATCTTCACGAAATTTTGTGGTATGATTTGCATAGAACGAATTAGTGCACAATCTGCATTCCGCCACTATTTATCTTAGTTTTTGTAACAAAATTATAAATTTGTAAGGGTAGTTGTTCCCAATCTGCTAAGGAGAACTAGAAACAATTTTTTTTTTTTTTTTTTTTTTTTTTTTTTTTTTTTCTCAATATTATTTATTGAATCTTCATACATTTAAATATGAACTAACAATAATTAATCAAATCTTAACCTAATACTTTATTTTATGTCCTGCCAGTGCCAGACAAAAATTTTCTTCATCACGGGTTCTGTTCACTTATCGAGGTGTTTGTCGCTCATCTAATTGGATAAGTGCTGCAGTGTCTCTTCTTCTTAAGCGAGTGTGGCCGCTATCATTTAAAATATTTCGTGCTAGTGGGTTTGGATGCAATTCGAGCCTTTTTAAGTATTTTACTGCATATTTCGTAATCATAGTTTTGACTAATGGAACATTGAGATCCTTGTGAATATTTGAGTTTTTTACATACCAAGGGGCAGCTGTGATTATTCGAAGAATTTTATTTTGGCGTCTTTGAATTTTTTCTATATTAGAGGCCGAGGCAGTGCCCCATAACTGAATACCATAGCACCAGATTGGCTTTAAGATGGAGTTGTAAAGAAGAAGTTTGCAGTCGAGACTAAGGACAGAGTTTCTACCAATAAGCCAATGAATTTGAATTGCTTTTAGTTTTATTTGAGTTAATTTTGCCTCTATATGGCATTTCCACGTTAATCGCCGATCCAGATGTATACCGAGATATTTTACATGCGAATGTTGAGGAATTATTTGATTGTTGATTGTAATATGGGGGCAAGATTCCCGGCGCAAGGTGAATGTTATATGCACGCATTTTTGCTCATTGACCATTATCCTCCATTGTCTTAACCATATTTCTAGTTGAAATATATGATGCTGTAAGTAACGAGATGCTTCATAACGGTTTTCGTGGACGCTTAGAAATGCTGTATCGTCTGCAAATGTTGAAGTTTGGGTGTAGTTGCTTGTTGGCATGTCCGAAGTATAAATTAAATATAATAGAGGGCCCAGGATGCTGCCTTGTGGGACTCCAGCGCCAATGGGCTGAGGTGAACTTAAGAAATTTCCTTCTTTAATAATAAATTGACGACCGACTAAGTAGCTTTCTAGCAGCTTGTGTGTGTTTGCTGGTAAATTTTGCTTCAATTTATGTAATAAGCCTTCATGCCAGACTTTATCAAAAGCTTGCGAAACATCGATGAAGAGTGCTGAGCAGTATTTTTTTTCTTCAAATGCTTTTCTTATGATATTTACTATTCGATGAGTCTGTTCGATTGTGCTGTGTTTTCTTCGAAATCCGAACTGATGGTTTGGAATACATCTATTTTCACTTAAAATCGGTGTTAATTTTGAAACTAATAATTTCTCAAATAGCTTTGACATATTTGATAATAAGCTAATAGGCCTATATGACTCAACTTTTGTATGATCTTTACCTGGCTTTGGTATCATGGTAACTAAGGAAACCTTCCATTTTTGAGGATAGTATTCAAGGCGTAAAATAGCATTAAAAATAAAAAGAATAATTTTCTTTGCTGTGCGAGGTAGCTCTAAAAGCATTTTATTACTGATTTTATCAATACCAGGTGCCTTCTTAGTGTTTAAGTCACAAATAGCCTGTTCGATTTCTCTTATCTCAAATCTGAGGGGAATAGCTGCTCTAGCAGGAACAGGTGGTAACTCGACCGCCGTATCGTGAGATATATTTGGGGTAAATACGTTTTTTAAATGATTAACAAACAGATTTCCCTTTTCGTTATCATTTCTTGCCCAACTTCCGTTCAAGTTTCTTAATGGTGGCTTAGAGACAACTGGTCTTTTTAAATTTTTAGCTGCACGCCATAATGAGTAGTCTGATTGCTGAGTTGCATCAAGTTCCTTAAGATATTTTTGCAGAGAATCCGTTTTCTGTGTCTGTAGTAACTTTCTTAGCCTTCTTGTACACTCTTTTAACAAACTCTTAAGTTGAGGGGATCTGTGCAATTGCCACTCTCTTCGAGCTCTTCTTTTTTCAGACAGGAGACGCTCAACATCTGTGGAATAAATTTTAGTATTTTTAGTTTTTTTTGGGGTAATATTGGAATGTTGTACAGCTAGCTTCAGAAAACTGTCAAAATTAAGAATAGCGCGATCTACGTATTCCGGTGTACTAAGCGGAATATTTTCTGTGCAATGGGTGCTGAGATATTTTTTTTATATTTTAGCCAATTGATTTGTGTAGCTGGCGTCGCTAAGTAACCAGTTGGAGATACAGTTCTATTGGGATTCATTAAAGTAACAATTGTTGGTGTGTGGTCGGAAGATAATTCTAAGGAAGCTTCAACATAAATCGTTTCTAAGGGGATGTTTTTAACCACGCCAAAATCGATGACATCTGGTATTTTTTGCTGATCAGTAGGCCAATATGTTGGTTGTCCGCTCGCTATCACATTCAAATCCATTTTAGTAATAGTATTAAATAGAACACGACCCTTTGGTGTTATAAGTCGGGACCCCCAGAAGGTATGTTTAGCGTTATAATCGCCAGCGGCCACGAAACAGGGTCCTAATGATTTAAAATATTTATAATATTGGCCTTCTGATATTGAATATCTAGGTGGGGAGTATAACGATGAGATTACTACGTTTCTATTTAATTCTTCAACGCAAATGTTTGTTGCTTGGAGATAATCTTCACGATGATCACCCATTAGGTAGTGTTTGACTCTGGTTTTTATTAAAATGGCAGAACCTCCACAAGCTCTATCTCGAGGGTCCTTAGTATCATATAGTATATAACCATTTATTTTAAACGTATTTTTTGAGGTCAAATGAGTTTCAGAAACCATCATGACATCAATTTGTTTATTTTTAAGAAAGTATTCTAATTCATTTTTATGTTGGCGGATGCCGTTTGCGTTCCAAAAACAAATTTTTATACAGTTCATGGCTTGTTAAGTACAGCTTGCAATAACATCGATTGCATTCTTAGAATTTCCTGCATCATATTACCCATTGTGTTCGTAAAATTATTAACTGTTTGCACTAATGTTTCCATGGTTTTTTCTAAACGACTTAAATTAGAAACTGGAGTTTCATCATTACTTGGCGAGGCACCTTGCATTGGCTCATGTTTTGATTTTAGGACGTTAGCATAAGAGGTTCTGTTATTACTAGACTGGGGGGCTTGAATTGCATTTGTGATAACTTGATTTGCAACCTGCATTTGAGGGGCATTTGTTTTCGGTCCAACCGTCTGCTTGACGATATTATATACAGGGCATCCTCTATAATTGGCAGTGTGATTACCGCCACAGTTGCTACATTTTTTTACGTTGGGGTCGGTTTTAGACTTATCGCAAGAAACTGTACCGTGTAACTCACCACATACTACGCAAACAGGGGGTAAGTAGCAGTATGCCTTTGTATGGCCAAATTCTTGGCAGTTTAAGCACTGAACAGGTCCATTTTTTTTGTGCGGCTCCTCAATTGTGATTTTTCTGTGTAGAATATATTTTAAACTATAAATGGGATGCGTTTCGTTTTTTTTTAACTTAATGTCGCCGGGCTCTAATTCTACTCGAAATAGTGGTTGTGGATTTTTGTCTCTATTTCTAATATTTACCACGTGTTTAATCTTGAAGCCTTTTTCTTCTAAGAAAGTTTTAATTTCCTCTGGGTCTACGCATGAATCAATTCCCTTGATCACCACCTGGAGACCTTTACTGCTCTTGAGTTGGTATGTATAAAAACTTTTTTTAAGTGCCTCAAATTTGTTAATAATTTTGCGAAAATCATTTTCATGATTCACTTGGATTTTCGTTTCATTTATGCTACCTCGCTTTATTGCGGCTACATAAAACGAATTTTCACCAATCAACGAAATTAAACTCTTTATTAGATCATTTGAGTTATGCTCCCTAAGATATATCGGGGGAGGCTTGGACGATCTTATGACGTTTGGTGCTTCAGACGATTCATCCTCCAGAATTGCAAAGCGATTTTGGGAATTTATTTTGTCAAAATATGGCACTTTTGATGCCGAAGCAACAGCTGAAGAGGTAGGGCTGCGACCCCGCTTGAGGACTGTTATATACCTGTCCATACCAACTTGGACTTGAGGCTTTTGGCAACTTTTTACAGGGGGGTTTTCCATTGCATTTGAGTTTTGGTTCATGGTATCATTTCCCACTAAATTTATTTTTGACGACGCGGCAATACTTGTTGGCCTGGCAACACTTGTTTCAAGGTCTAGTTTTAGTTTTTTTAATGAGTCACTATCCACCGTTTGTGTAAATAAAGAGGGTGAGAGGGAACGAGTACGAAAGATTGGCTTAGCCGTTAGGTAGTTAATATTGTTTTGTCTTGTTTTATTTATTTCAACATTATTTTCGTTGGCATGCACTGTCACATAAGCATTTCTATCATTTAATTTTATTGTTGTTACATTGTTTTTACTCATGCAAGAAATTGTTTTTGTTTTTCACCGTTTTACTGTGCTTTTAATGTTTTTATTATTTATTGTATTTTACAACAACGCCAAAAATAAGAAATTTAAACTAAAATGTTTGTGCACAGAATATGTATACATACACATGTATGAACATTCATACGTACATATGTATATATTTTTGCTTTATTTATCTTTATTTAATTTTCGTTTTAATTGTTCACTTTTATGTTAAATAATTTAAATAAAAAATATCATATATTTTCTAGCGTCCATTCGCTTAGTATTTATATTCCAAAATCAAATTTAATTAATAATAAATTAAAATCGTATGCGGGGTTGAAAATACACGTCCGTTTCACAACAAAGCACAAACTGAACTGCAATTTGACAATTTGACACCAATAATATTCTTTTATTTTGAATCTTTCTAAAGTAAGAGTGATTTTAAAAGACGGACATGGCTAAATCGACTTACTGCCTGTTTTTCAAATAAACATAAAAATTTTCGTTTCGTTTCTAGTTTTGCATTTTTTGTAGTCTTGTATGTATTTTTAATTAAATATATATCTAAATACAAATCCGCCTGCAGCCAACTTCAGATTAAAAAGTGTGAGAATTATAAAGAAAACCCAAATTGCGAAGCAGGGTTACCATTAGGAATTTTGAAAAGTAGCACAAAAGATCGTTTTATAAAAGTCGCAGAAAAAAGTCGTTTGGGAAAATAAAAGTCGCACATCTTTTTTAACGTTTTTATTAATAAAACGCATAGCAAAAACAATTAAAACAAAACAGTCAGTTGCATTTATTCATTTTTGGAAACCTTTTTTACATTATTAGTGTGTTTTCCATGTCGCTGAAAATTAAAAAGCTGTTTAAAAAACACTGCAAAAGACTGCTTTGACTCCATGTCTTATTTAAGCCATTTATACTCCAGTTTCCTGGCTTTCGAAAGGTATCACCAAATATGTATTACGTTTCTTGGAAGGATCTGCAGCGATGTTAACGTTATCTTCCAAAAGAAAGGAACAATAATCTGTAATCGAGATTGCTACCTTATAAGGTTAAAACAAAATTCCTTTTTTTATTAAATGAAAAAATAAACCAAAATAAAAGGAAAATTTCGTTTATAATGCAAAATTTTAAAAACGTGAACAAAAATGTTTTTTAAATAAAAATTCGTATGATTAACAACGATTTTTAAACTTTTTTAATTCGACTTAAGATGTTTTGTCAAAATGCCACAGATGTGTATATACATTTTCCACCTGTGCTAGAGGGAATAATTACGTAAAGTATTTAAAATCATTTGTACAGGGTTGCCCATGTTCGACGGACCCATGTTTTTTTTAAAAAAATCAAAGAAAAAAATAAAAATTTGGCGGTTGGCAATCTTAATCATTTAATTTGTTCCAAGTAGATTTGTTTACATCAATTTTTGAATATGATATCTCTCAAATGGCCGCCTCTGGCGTTGATGGCGTATTGTGCCCTTTTTGCAGCATTTTCCATCGTTTTCGCCAACATTTCGGCCGGGATAGCGGCTATTTCTTCACGAATGTTGTCCTTGAGCTCTTCTACGGTCCTTGGCTTGTTAACGTAAACCTTTGACTTCAAATATCCCCACAAGAAGAAGTCAGGCGGCGTCAAATCGGGCGAACGCGGTGGCCAGTCCAAATCACCACTTTTCGACATCAAACGGCCCGGAAACAAATTCTTCAGAAAATCGATTGTTATGCGACTTGTGTGCGGTGGATCGCCGTCTTGTTGAAACCAGAACTGCCTCATACACTTTCGACGAATAATTGGCATCACAAAATTGGTCATCATGTCGCGATAACGCTCCTGGTTGATGGTAACAGCATGGCCATTTTCATTTTGGAAGAAAAACGGCCCAATGACCGTTTTCGCACTAACGCCGCACCAAACTGTGACTTTTTCCTCATGAAGAGGCACTTCTTGAATCTCCTGAGGATTTTCAGTGGCGTAAATACGGCAATTTTGCTTATTTACGGTCCCATTCAATGTGAAATGGGCTTCATCGGACATGATAATTTTGTTCCAAAATTGCTCGTCATCTTCGGCCATTTCGATGACTCTTTGGGCCCATTCCAATCGACGAGGCTTGTCCACAGGCAACAATCTTTGCGTCAATTGAATTTTGTACGGGAACAAATGCAAATCAACGCGAATAATCCGTTGTAAAGTGGACCGAGCCATGCCCAACTGCTGAGAACGGCGTTTTTGGGATGTTCTTGGGGACCTCTCAACACTGGCTCGTACGGCAGCGATATTCTCGGCCGATCGCCTTGGTCGACTTTTATTTGGCCTCTTCGGATTAGAAAGAGCCTCACCAGTCGAAAATTTTTCGTATAAACGCTTAATGGTGTTCTTAGAAGGCGCACTTCTCACATTTTTTAATATTTTAAAAGCACGTTGAGTTTTCACAATTGACTTGTTCTGTTGAATGTAAATTTCAACTATTTCAGAGCGCTCGCGTCGCGTGTATTGTTGCATCTGCTTGGACTGACGCTTCAAACGCGGTATGTCATTAAGCGATCTGACATCTCTGTCAAAAGTTATGGCGTTGCCAGATGGGTCCGTCGAATATGGGCAACCCGTTATATGTTAGTTTATAAGTAATTTCTCCCTCATCTTCTTAGTTTTTGATTAAAAAAATATTCTCGAGAATACCACATTAAATTCCCGGGAATGCGGGGTTCTTCCCTAAATCGGAATCCCGGGAAGAAAACTTTACCCGTATTCTAATTAAAAAATCTCTTATACTACTCACAACATTATCAAAACTCACTCAAAAAGTTCTCGTTAAACCTTTACGTATGAATGCATTCGATTCAGTAATCTCAAGATATTATCATCAGATAACGCTTATCAGCAATAATAAATTATATTGTTGTTTCTACAAAGAGAGACAATCAGTCAGTCAGACGTACGTACATAATTTGAAAATCTGATATCTTTTTTCTATGGCGCTCACCAGTAGTTGTTTTTAACTCTAACTAACCATAACGAACGGGTATAAAAAATTATTAAGTAGTGAAAATAGTTTTAGATATTTTATTGTTAAAAAGAAGAAAAAAAGTATTGCGTAGAAACGCCAGCTATTTTACGATTACGGCGAACGGGAGTGGCGGCAGAGAAAAATTCAATTCAACTTAAATTGGCGATATTACAAATGGATTCATCACCCTCATATTCACATTCAAATCTAAATAGAAATCCTCTAGAAGCCGCCACTTTGCTGGCTCCCCCAACCGGTCCAAATGGTGTCAGGCGTCCTGTAGCCGCAGCAGTGGCCACGGCTGGTGTTCAACGAAGGCGTGTGATAAAAAAGCATATCCAACAGAAGTATATGTTGTGTGGTTTCGCAATTCATGTACATAAATAAATTTGTATAAAATATCGGTGGTTACATTTATGGTTCCATCGGTTTAATATAATATAATATAATTTTTTTGTTCTGATTTTTTCAATATACATACCAGATTAAAAAGATAAGCCCCCCCCCTAAGCCCTTAAAAAGGAAAAAATAGTTAAACTAGCTCTTCCCCTAGCGCAGGGTGAGAAGTTGGATCAAGAGAAGGGGAATTTGAATTTATCTTATTAATATCTTCATAGTGTGTTAGTTTTTAGAGCTGATAAAACATGTGGAAAATGCAAGTTATTTTAATGAATATCTATACCTTTATCATTTTTAATAATGGACCTAACTATAAGTATGTCAAGTAACACAAGCATTAATGCTAATGCCAGCCATACACAAGTTAAGTGCTCAAGTCTGGCACTGCGTAAGCGAAACTTGTGACACACACTGTTCAAGTAAATTATGCAAATTTTTATTTCAAATTTATAAGCAAAGAAGACAACATGTGCAAATAAAAAAAGAAAAAATGTTTGCTATTTTTAAACATTTTCATTAAATTTTCGTAGGATTTGACGTTCATGAGTATTTTGCTGCTTTTTTATTTATTTATTTAATAGCAAGTTACACAATTTCTGGCATTCTAAGGAAAAAAATATTGCACAGAAATGACTTTGCCTTATATCTTAAATATTAACAGGTTTATAACAAAATTCAGATATATTTATAAATAATTTATAATTTTGAAGGAAAACTATTAGCAAAAACCTTCAATATGAATATAACAAAGATATATAAATAACAAAGAATTTCAAAGACATTACGTTATAACATTTATAAGCCTGATTGCAACAAATAATACATTTTAGTAAAGTGCACAAATAAGTGGATTTTCGGAAAATCCACATTTTGTTTCAAAACGAGACTTAAAGATCTCAATACCTTCTGAAACGGTGTTGGTTTTACTGATCAGATGTAATCTTATGGTAGAGAAATGCCATGGTAATTTTAGAGCCATTTAAAATTTTTGACGTTCATGAGTATTTTGCTGCTTTAATGCGTTATAATTCAGGCGATTCTTCGCATAGCTCTAGGAACTCTGCTCAGAATATATTTTCCGCGGTCACTTTTTTTTTGTCAACTCGTAAAAACTCCGCAATTCCAAATAAATACAAAAAATTTTAATAATATGTACATATGTATACATATATAATTGAATTCAGAATCTTACAAAAAAATCAATTACAAGTTATGTAATTGATTTATTTGAAGGATTCAATTAAAATTCTAATTATTATCAATTAAAATAAAAATGAATTTGTTTAGTTCCCCATAAGAATCCTTTTTAAATAAATACACATTTTGTATTGGTAAAAAATATGTATAACTTAAATAATTTCGTGAAATTGGTTCCATGCCCACTCCCAGAAAACAATTAATACGCTAAATCCTTATAAAGTTTACATATTGCATTTGGTGCACCAGCTAAATGAATCAGAAAATAAAACCACACGGAATTTTTGCATTTTGTTTTTTGAATTTCAAAAGGCATTTTTTTGTCTAATTATTGTCAGCACTTCTAACAATAAAATTTCGTACTATGTATCGTGATTTCAAGGACAGTATTAACAGATTTAATCTATAAATAAAAATATCAATATTGTGTTCCCTATCAACTCATGGGGGAAAGTCAAGATGAATTTGTTTTATACAAAAAGGTAAAACAACAAGAATTAGTAAACAATTTTGGGATTGACTGAATCCTTCAAACCCCGGGATTACAAAAATTAAAATCCTGGATTTTGGGATTGGCATCCCTAGTTAATGCGTATATGCATCTGTCAAAAAATGTAGAATCAGTGTAAAGTTCTATTGACAAGTTACATAGCACGTGCTCAGAATACATATACGCATCAAACGCATTAAGTAGGATTACTTTCTACTTTAGCATGTGTCTTGAAAAAGTATCAAGAGAGTATATACCGGGTGGTGTGGTGTTCTAGCTGTTAAAAATAAAAAGAAACAGTGTTAAAAACAGAGTTCTAAAGGCTAGTTTACTCTATCTCACAAGTCTTAAGGTACGTTCAGACAGATGATATATTGGCTAGCAAACATCAAATATTTCATTAACGTAGTCTGAACTCAAAATATTTTTGAGTGTCAAATAATATAACAGCTGATTTTGAGCAAATAAAAGTATTTGCTGGCAAACAAATATTTGTCCAATGTGAACATAGTGTGAACACAAAAAATCAAATATTTTAGTGATTTTTGAGCAAACATTTATTTGATATTACAAAAAAAATTGTAAGAGCAAACAACGACAAATAATTTTAGCCATGTTCCCGATAGAAGCAATTTTTCCTGTAAGATTTCGGACTCTTTTTAAATTTTAAAGATTTTTAATAATTCTTAGACTTAGCTATAATGCCGCTATTAGCAAATTTTTGCGAATTTCCGCTAATTTAGCAATTTTTATCGAATTTTTATGAAATGTATGGCTTGTTTGAAATACATAATAAAATTCTTCGCGAATTTTCGATATTTTTGCAACATTTTTTTGGTTTTTTCCCGAAATTTTGTTTTTTAACCGATTTAGCGATTTTAAATTTATTTTTAGGGTTTGTTTCCAAGTTTGCAATTTTTCGCAAATTTAAGCCATGTTCCCGTTACCCATTGTCTTCCAGTTTTTTTTCTTTTACATTCTCCTGTTCTAAAACTATAAGAGATGCTGCTCCAAAGAATAAAACAAATAAATTAGCTTCTGCGCTCATTTTTATTGTTTGTGAAATATATTTTTATTTTTGAACACTTTCATTTAATGATTATTTAATGCAAATATTTGTTTTAGTCTGAACGCATGGCAAACATGATTTAATTTATTTTACTTTACACTTTTTGCCAAAAAACAAAAATTGTCGAATATTTGAGCTTAGTTTGAACCATGGTGAAATAAACAGGTGGCAGCACTACGCCGATGACGATTTTTTGCTCTTGCATTGTGTGTCTAGGTTTATGTCAAAGTTTTGTTTATGTTTACAAAAAGTTTTGTGCTGTGATTATTGTATTTTATTATAGTTTTTGATAATTTTTAATTAAAATAAATAAGATATTGATCATAATTAAATAAAAATTGGCTAAAAATTTATTTATTTCATCACGTTCAGTGGCACGCTGTGATTTTTCTTAAATGAATTTTTTGACGTAAACGGTAATTTCCATTTTTGTTGTAATGTTGTATTTGTTGCCGTAACGATGCCACCTGCTTATTCCATCATGTTTTGAATATTAAACAAAATATTTTTTTTGTTTCACACAGTTTGAACCAAATATCAGAACAAATATTTTCGTCAAATTATTCTGAAAGTACCTTTACGTATTCCATAATGCTTTGTGAGATAGAAATCTAATGAGTTTTGTTGCGACTTTCAAAAAATCTAATATAACATAACAGTTTGGGTTTACACCATCATCACACAAAGTATAAACACTCACACATGAAATAAAATGCAACCTTGATCCAATGAAAAGTATTATTGTTTAGAAATTTTTCATAAAACGATGAAGTCGTATGGGATGTAAAACTTGATGTCAAAACTTGTCATTTTCATCACACATGCATTCACACTATCAGACTTTAACATATGAGTTGAGTTTTTGACATGTATTAATACAAAGTATAATAGTGTAAATTAGCCTTAAGGAACGACACTTTAGTGTACCAGGCCAAAAATAACAAATCAAAAAATGTTTTTGTGCTCGTAAATTTGTACACAAACAAAATACGGTACACAACGACTGAAATAACGTACCATTCTTGCTTTAGCGTACGTGTAGTGTGATGTTCTTTTATCCGACCTCTTTCCCATGCAATTTCATTAGCGTTGCCACTTTGGTGGCTTTTGGGTATTTTTAGTGCTTTTTCCTTTCCAAATACTCGAAGCTGCGTTTAATACCCGTCTTGAAAAAACGTTTATTTATAGTGCTTTTTTCAATTTAAAACAGTGCCTTTATAAGAACAAACACTGAAAGAAGTTTAAGAGTTTGTGTTTTCAAAAAATACACTACTTTAGTGTACAGTTTTTTAACACTGTTTTGATGATGATGATTTAAAGTCGATTAGCATCGTCGCATATGATATCAATAATCTTGTTCACTTTTGCTTTGAAAATCCAAATTGTTTGACTGGTTTGTGCACAGTGACCTCAATTGTTTATTTAGAAGATCAATACGAACTTTTAACTCTATTTTAAATAGAATATTAAACAGGATTTACATTTCTATTACACCCGCAGTTAAAAATTTTTATTATTGTGCCTTATATCTTAATTTTGCTTTAGAAGATCAAATGCAGAACCGAAATTCACCAATACCTCTATTAATAATATTGAATATTGCTAAATCTCCCCAGTGCCCATGTACTGTAACTCCCGTGTCGAAAACTTTTCGATTGAAATGTGAGAAATAAAACAAAACTGCCAAGAATTGAAACAAACAACTGTTTTTCTCACTTAACTGCATCTGTAACATTTTTGGCGAGTAATAGCTGTCAAGTGAGGAAATTACTCGCCAATTTTCAGAAAAAGTGTGTCTGTTAAATTATTGTGAGAAAGTTCCCGCTTTGAACTGTCAAATAAACTCACGAATAAAAGCGGGCAGAGAAAAAATTTTAACACTAAAAATATATGTAGGTATTAAAAATGCAAAAAAAAATAAAAATGCATTGTTTAATTCTTTGCACTATTAAAGTCGCTCTATCCATTATTTGGTATAGTCGACGGTTGTATTTTCACCGCCCTCGTTGATATTTTCAATTTTATTAAATCTTATTCACCGCCACCGAAACGTGCGATTGGCGTACTCAACGTTTGCATTCACACATCGGCTTCGAGTGGAATATTATGACATTTATAACGTAACGACGTAATGGCTTTTGATAGTTTTCGACATGAGTTACATTATTTCGATGTAAAAATTTCTCACCAAAGTTACAAAACTTGGGTACAGGATAGATTTCATAGTTAGTAACTGTTTTAAAAATAATAGTTTTTATTTGAAAAAAAAAAGTCGAGCGCGTTGTTCTCTACTGGCTGTTTGTTTGTTGGTCACATGTAAAGTTTTTTTTAGCCTTGAGTCTATATATACACATGCTACCGCTACCGGTTCCCTGCAGATAACGAGACTAGTCCGTACGTGCATGTAAAGAGTAGTCCATAAAAGAGTAGGAGTACTCCAAAACTACTCCAAATATATGGTTAAAAGGTGGTCGATTTAACATTACGATGTCCTAGGAGTGAACCATATAACCCAGTTTTGCATTACAACGGAGTAGTCTTAAAACTACTCCATATTCATACATACTCTAGTGGAATAGTTTTGAAACTACTCCATGATATACTCCAGAGGATTAGTTTTAACTCCGTTGAAAAACGAAAACATTTCGTTTAAAAACGTCGTTTTACTACAAACTCTTTTTTACAATGACATGGTCCATGCTTTCAAAACATTGGACCAGTCCAGGGAGTAGTCCATTTTATCAAAATGGATCACGTAGTCCAATATTATCTGCAGGGTAGTTCAAATTATTAAAATCAAAACCCCCAATGCTTTTTCCCCCTCAAAAGTCCAAATTAAGTTTATAAGCCCATTAAGAATTAAAAAACTGTTCACATTTCCCTTAAATTTGTTTTAGATTTAACTTTCCGTCGTTTCAGGCGTTTCTTGCTACTCCCGCCTATTTGTATGGCAATGTGGTTGAATCTGACAAAGATTTGGTACTTAGAATATGGCCGGCAATAGTTTATCAAGCCACGGGACAATTATGCCGAAGTATACTAGAACATTTGGATACCGAGTACCGTGGAAGAACAAGAGAAACGGCTAAATATCGTAAAGTATTTCTGTTAGCAACTTTAATAATTTGTTGCTCCCTAATGGTCAGTGGTATATTCTTTTCCTCGGCATGGGTGAAAATTACTACAACTACTCAAGCAATAGCCATCGTGTTTTATGGATTTTTTGCAGGTGAGTACCACGTATAAGCAAAATATTTTAACTTCCAATATATTTTTATCCAGGTATTGGTTCCAGTTTATTTATATGGAAAACTCACGTTATCTTAGAAGCCGTACGTCCTAGAGAAGATAAATTTGTACGCAAAACCATATTTTTATGTGGCGAAGCTTTTTGCCAATTATTTTTATCGTTCGCTTTTACCAATTTACGCACTCTTTACGGAACCGCCCAGTCTATAGTATTAATGTCTGCCTTATTAGTGAATCTCATACCAATAAGTTTAATTATAACACGACATCGTGAGGGTGCCATAACTCAACGTGTATCTGTGATAAAGGCAGAGACAGCATTTACACCACTGCATCATCAGTTGGGCCGTTTCTCAAATGTTTTTAACGATCAAATGGATGGCATAGAATTGCGTACATGGAAAAATCCCATTATGGAACATCACCCTAGTGTAGCAGCTTTGGCTTTGGCTGATAGTGGCCATTATATGTTGCCCACCGATCAAGTTGATGTTACATTTATTAATCCAAATGGCGTAGAAATAATGGAAATTATACCCGAAGAAGATGAAAATATTTCAATAATGCGTTCTAGTTCGGCTACCATAGAGAACTATGGCAGAAATAGTGTTAGCGCTTCCCAGTCAATGCAAAAATCGATATCAAATGGTTTACAAATGAGTCGAGAGGGGGTGGTCGATTCAGGTTACAGTAACTTGGTAGGTAGAACAAATTTAGGTAAGAAATAAATTTTATATTTACAAGAATGCTTTTCTGTTAAAGGATAAGATCCAACAATTTTCTCGCAATGTCACTACTAATTTATGGGGTAACCTTTTGGATAAAATAGCTCATCCTTTGCAAGCTGCTTTGATAGTGCCTCAATTATATTCCACCACATTTTTTCTGTCAGCAGATATTTTCTCATATGTTATGTGCCTAACCGTGTTACCAGGGCTGGCTGTTAGTCATCATGCCATTAAAAATGCTGAAATTCCCTTTCTGTTTTCCTTGTTGGCTTTTCCCTGGATGTGTTTCTCCTTGATGACTCCACGTTTTGGTAATAGTTTGTATAAGCACAAATTTCAATGGCACACTCTTGGCTGCATTTCGAAGGGGTTTGCTTTAATATGTAAGTATGAAAAACTAATAAGGAGAAGCTACCATTTTAGTAAGATAAGAATGTATAGCATAGTATGGAGCGACAGTATTGTCACAGAGCAAACAAATTTTCAAATTGAATATTGAAAACAATAATCTTCTAGAGTAACTTTGGGTATTGTGGAACCCCTATTTTTGTTTTGGAAGCAAACTCTTCATCGGACTAGTTAGAATATGTTTCTAAGTCGATTGCCTTACTATGTTCTTCAGAAAAATTATATATTCTTAATACTAAATAAACAGTTATGAATGAAAAATCTTAGGTACCTCAAAAACAGTGAATTAAAAAATTGGAGGGTAATATGGAACCCCCCTGGTGGGTAACATGGAATACTATTACATATTACCAGAAACAAGATAGCAATAACAAAACAAATTTAATTTAGCATACCTATAGTAGTTAAATAATTAAAAGAATGTATTTATTTTAAAGTTGTTTTTAAAAAGATCCGACTTTAGCGTTTGACTATGATTATGGGCTATTTAGTTTGGGAATAAAGGGGGGGGGTCCACATTGCCCACCTAGTCCACAATACCCAAAGTTACTCTAATATTTAAAAAAAAAAAACACAAAATACGTTAACAATTGAATTATTGGTAACTGGGTGGGTAAAATTTATGCCGCACAGTGGCTGAAAATCGTTTTTCATCGGCCAAAATTCTGTAACTTTTGAACCGAAGGAGATATTTTAGTGAAATTTTTTTTGAACGTGCAGATAGATTCTTAAACTTTTCTCGACTTTCAATTTCATTAAAATCGCTGGAGTAGTTATTGGGGAATTTAAGGGCAAATGGGAACTTTAGATTTTTTTAACTTTAGCGTGAAATATGGTTTTTTATTTTTTCTTAATTATTTAAAAATGTCATATTTGGATTTAAATAATAATCATTAACATTTTTTGTAATAACGGGACACTCAAAAAATTTAATGTTTACACTAAAAAAAATAGTAAAATCAACTGTAAATGTTGCTATTATTACTGAAAAATTAACCATTTTATTTGCTGTCAAATTTGTTTACACTTAAAAAAAAACCTTTTAAAAATAAAAGCAGCAATAGATTTTAATAGCTTTTGTAACAATGTGAGGGTCTGTTTATTATTATTTTTTACTAATACAATGTCTGTCTTATTTCTAATGAATTATAATTATTGTTCATTTAATTGAAAGATTGACTGCAAATATTCCATATTCTGCTCTGTGTTATTTCTGTTCTTTAGCAGTTTTTTGACTTCTTCATCTAAATCCCGATGTTCCACTTTCCATTGATTTCGAATATGTACTGGAAATGAACGGATCTGACGTTGCCAATAATATATTAAATAGATCTTCATTTGTGGAATTTCGTGAAATTTTTCTAGTATTATGCTCTCTATAAAATCTGTAATCCTTATTCCTTTTTTCCTGAGCTTCCTCTGATAAATCTTTAAGTGCCGCCAGCTGATATTTTATGACATCTTCTCCATGATTAAGGATTTTGTGAACTGTAGAAGACATATTTCTCCATGGGTACTTGGTTCTATACATTTTGCAGTTTCCTTAGCAAAATCTCCAAATTTTCTAGAGTCAATTTCTTCATTGCACGCAAGTTCTTGTAGGATTATTTGAAATCTAAAAATGAGGTTAAAATTAACACCTGTTATTTCAGATGCTGTTTCTGGATCTGAAAAGAATCTTCTTGCGGTATTGCATCATTTTTATTGTCGGCCTTTGTTTTGGCTGATCTATAATCAACCCAAGTTTGCGATATTCATATTGAACATGTGTCCTTTTTGAACTTCTTAACTCCTTGTTGGTTTCGTTGTTTCTTATTAATCCTGAAGATCCGAGATCCAAATCATAACTGATTTTTAGTATGCGTTCCATAAGTCGTATTGCATGTAGTGGTGATAATCCAAATTCATATGCATCAGTATTATCTAATGATTTTGTCGGGACTTGGTTTAATTGGCTTAATGTTGCATTGCATATGATGCAGCTGGATGCAGCCTTCGTGTTAGTCAAAGCCTAGCCTACTTTTCCATCTATCATTGTTAGCACTAATTGGTAGCTAACTTCAATTTGCTGTTAGTCAAAGCTTGGCCTACTTTTTCATCTATCATTGTTAGTGCTAATTGGTAGCTAACTTCAATTTGCGGCCCATATAAATCTAAATGCAATGGCTACAGTGTTGCAATTTGGGCCTTGATATCACTAACTTCTTTGTTAATGGCATCATGAGTTTCTTTTTTTAATTTAAATTTAATAGGCCTGCAGTATTTCGTAGAAGATGGTGTCCCATTTTTTCATATATCCTTTGTTTGTGTTGTACTAGTCGAAGGCTCTGAATCTTCCAAAATCTTTTTTAATCGCAATGGTGCAAATGATACCATGAACATATCTGAGTGCGAAATATGTTCACATACTACTTGTATTTCCATATTTCTTTAACTCATTTCCTTTTATTGATTGTAGCAAGCGTTCGGCTGTGTGATCAAGTAGAGATTGTAGTTGTCCCTCTGCCGAAATTGGTGTGATTGTAATAGTGTCCTTTAATGGCAAACAATCGATTTTAGCAGCTTATGTTGTGTGATGTTATGCTGGATACAGATTTGAGCTTTTTTCAATCGCACCCAATCTGAGCTGAATATATTGCTGTTTTGTTAATTGTTAAGAAATAATGCTAATTCCTCCTCATTTGTGAATTGTTTTGCATGATATCCACTTTTGTCAATTGTTTCTGTGATCGTAATTGATATAGGAAAGTATCTTAAATATTTTCATATCCGATTTCTTCATTTATATCCTTAGGCTTCCGCCTCTTATATCTATCGCTACAGTTGTCCAGCGATTTTTGTGGTATCTTACGAGTGTTTTGATTTGTAGTTTCTGAAGCAATCTGGACAGAAAGTTCGTTCTCTAAGCGTTTGCAAAGCTCTTATAAAATCTATCTCTGCTGTAATCAACTTTCCTGTATCGCTCTTTTAAATTTTTGATGAAAACAGATAATTAATTTTCTAAGTTTAATTGTATTTCAGTGGTATAGGAATTTAAGTGTTATTTTTTCGGATGTAATTTTTAACATCTTCCTCGTTTTTGTTTCTAAAATACTCTCCGGCCAATTCTTTATAGCTGAAGCTTTCCATGTTATTATGAAAAACGTTGTTATTGCTCAGATATATTATATCCACTGAGTTTGCACCCGAATGTCACTTGCTATTAAATCTTTTCATACTTTTTTCATACCAATTACAGGTAGAACAAAAAGGATTAAAAAACTTAAAATCCTTTTATTTATATGCTAGTAAATACCTGACACAAATTTTGCAACGCATTGCATAGTTATAGGGTTATAGAATATTATTAGAGTAATAAAAACCGATAAAATAAAAAGACCAAAAAAAATTTTAAAATCCCTTGTAAGGTGGGATTCACAATATACCTGATTAGCTTAAACGCGTTTTTAAGTTCTTTATTCCACTATAAAATACGCTAGTGTGAACGTACTGTCACGGATAAGGATGAATCAGGGCAGCTATACGTTTTTCTGATTGTGTAACAAAAATAAAATTTTTTATATGTACTACCTGTATTCTGTTTGATCACGATCAATATTTCCTATATCATAAAGGCAATAGCACATTATTGCAAACATTTTTGCGTAACAAAAAAAAAAGTTAAAAAAAAAATTCAAACAAATATAAAATTTTTTCGAGTAAATTCATTAAAATTAAAAAGGTGTTAAACAGTCGGGTCCAAACGGGTATAAGAGTATATGCAGGGTTAAAGACTTTCACCTTTCCCTCAGTGGTTTTACCTTCTTAATCCCTTTTGATCCGCAAAAGTTCTATTCTACTAAAGTTGAAATTTGACAGAAATATAGTATTTAGCAAGGCGAATTGACTAGAAGGTGGGGTCAAGTCAACATATGGTGTTTTTTTTTTCGGTGGTCGACTTGTCAAAGTTTGTATACAAACTAGTTTTTTATGTAAACAAACCTTTTTTTTTTACTAGCAATTTTTTTGACAACCCGACCACAGAAGCATTGTAGTTGTAGAGTTGACCTCACCTTCTAGTCAATTCGCCTTGGTATTTAGTTTAGAAAATATGTCTAAACATCTCAAATATAAATAACACAATAGTCGCACATATTCAGCCATGTCACAGAGTACAATTCCGTTCGGAAACTGAATTCATTCCGTATTTTGGTGCTTCAGAAAATGATGAAAAAAAATTTCGAAATGAAACCATTTTTGTCTTCATGAACGGAATGGGAGTTTTCTGTATCTGAAAGGCCAAAAACTATCAAAATACACCTTCTATCAATAAACAAATATGTTTTCTTCAATTTCGAACGGAAGCATTCCAAATAGAATTGTACTCCATGACATGGCTGATTACTTTATTAAAGATAACAAGACTACCAACCTAGCAAAAATGCTAGCAGGTCATTATCAATGATAGTTTTTGAGCAATGATAATTTCTTTCGGATTAAATATTAAAAAAAATGCCTTTTTTCTGAATTAAAAAAAAAAAAGTTTTAAACACAACATGGCACGACCACAATTACCAATATTTTGACCTAATTTTTTGGCTACCTTAGTTTTAATATGTTTACTATTAAATAAAATAAAACTTTTTTAATATTTTTAATGTGGCTTAAGTTCATTAAACTTAATTTTCATTAAATTATTTTTATGAAGAAAGGAATTTTACAACATGAAAATTAATTAAAATTGTTATTGATAATCTTTCATTCTTGACCGTGGCCGGGATCCAAATTTTTAATATTTTTAATTAGGCTTAAGTTCATTAAATTTAATTTTCATTAAATTATTTTTATGAAGAATGGAATTTTACAACATGAAAATTAATTAAAATTGTTATTGATAATCTTTCATTCTTTACCGTGGCCGGAATTTGAACCGCGGCCGGCAGGTTACCATGACATGTTTCGATCGCAACCACTCGATCTTCTCAAATGGATTTGCCGTTTTACACTAATGAACTTAAGCCTAATTAAAAATATTAAAAATTTCGATTAGAAACCATAAATAGTTCAACAAAATAACCACAATACTAAATAAAAATTTTGGAAATCGGTGACAAACAAAAATTGGACTTTTGGCCAATGAAATAAAATTATCAGCCACTGTGCGCCGTTTTGTAGTACGTTCTTACGACCCAATTGTGTTTCTAGCTTTACTTAAAAATTTTTGATTTTAAAAAGATTTTCACTTAAAAAATATGACTGTAACGATTTACCGTTAAACTGATTTTCGCTTACTCAAAAACTGGATGAGAACAGCAGCCGTATTCCGTAATTCGGTTAGCTAAAGCTAATCACCCTTATTGTGTTTGGCGTATTTAAAATACGCCTACGACTGTTTGGTAATAGATTAAAGGAAATAAGTGCACGTTCACACGCACAGCAATATTCGTGTTTCGATCTCCCATTCTTGTTTCACGCCCCAAACGTGATCGAAACAGCATCTTTTGCCATACAAAATTTTTAGAGCGATTGGGGTAATTGGCCATGGTCCAATTAGTACGTCTGCTTGAAACGCCTTCTGATTTTATGCAGAGTTGTGTTTTTTACGTGCAATTGTTTTTGTAGCCATTGTTTTTGACATTTCCACCATTTTTTACACAAAAAAAATGGCTTTTGTTTTGGACAGTTTTATCACTTTTTACACAAACAAAATGCGTGTTGTTTTTTCTATTGCTGGATTGTTGTAGTTGCGCGCAGACCTACTAATTGGGCCATAAAATTGGCCATAATTCATTGAATTTTTAGTAAAGTTAATAAATATATGATATTTAATTATAAATCTATTGCTTTTACAGTTATTAGTTTTTCGACATCAAAACTTTTACTCAGTGTCTCGGCTGCCCTTTTGGGATTCGGTCAGTCCGTTACACTTTTTCTTCACGACTGGGTGTTTCAAATGAGTATGACACGTTCTCAATGGACGGCAATACGTTTTCCTGTACACTTTACCAATGGCTTGTTAATACTTGTGTGGGGTGCACTGGCCCACTGGGTGGTAGTGAATTTTTCATTTCAAGCAAGTGTGGGTCTAGCAGCGGCCCTCTATGCCAGCAGTATTATATTATGGAATTTAATATATTTATGTTTTAATTGTAAAAAATAAAGAATTTAAAAAAATACATATTGAGTGTGAATATTTACTTGTTTCATTTTCTTAAGGTTAAGTTATATCCATATTTTTGAAATAATTGGCTTTCGCAACATAATATTTTCTCGAAAACTGACAAACGTATAATTAAGATGACTTTTTATTTATTTTAATGTGCATAACAAATTTCGATGGTAATAACAAGTTAAAATAAATATTAAAAGTCAAATTAACTATTATAACATATTTTTGCTCAAAAAAATAAAAATGAAAAAATAAATTCTTGTTCGATAATATTAAAATCAAAATTTTAAATAACTTTTATTTTAGTTAAAAAAAAAAAAAATTAAAAATAGCCGTTATTTTTAGTTGAAAAAATAAAAAACGAGATATATATTGATATTATTACCTTACTTTTTTGCGGAGTAGCGGAAAATTTTAAAATAAGTAATAGAACTGTCAATTTCTATAACGGCTTTCGGTAGGATATCAGCTCATGCGTCATTATAATTATTGTTGTTTGGCGACGCATAACTGTATCGCGTTACAATTTTGTTTAACCCTACTTTTTGCATCGTGCCGATGGAGTACTACTAAAACTTATTTTTGAATAATTATATGGAGCTGACTTTGGATTTGTGAGTTCATATGACGTATTTTTAGCTTTGAGTTTTTTGGATGTACTTTTATCATTAAATATGTCCTGTTATCGTTTTTGTTTCCCACTGTATACATAACAATCGTGGTTATTCTGGAATACGAGTCGAATAAGTAAACATTTACATGAAAACAAAACCAAATTGACAAAAATTGTTTTTGTTTATCATACAAAATTTACAGTTTTTAAAAAAGAAAGAAACGCGTTATACCTCTCAATTTTCGTAAATATTATTTTGTTTTGTTTTTGTTTTCATGTAAAAGTTCACTTATTCGACGCGTATTTCAGAAAAGACACGAATATTTTCATTACAAACTATGATATTCACTAAATTTCTTTAAGTGTACATACTTTATGAATTTGTATAAATTTTTTCAGAAAATCAACCACCCTGTGAAATAGGTATGACCACTACTAAGCACCAGATGTCGCATCAATGTATATTTAATTAACTTACAGAGTTGATCAAAATAGGTACTAAAAGAAAATATGTACATATAATTTTAAATCATAATTCTTTAATGCCTATCTCATTTTTTTGGATTAAATTATCATGTATTTTCTTAATGCCCGTCTACAACTGACATGATTTGCTATTATAACTTGATGATATGAAAGCGTTGTTAAAACATTTGCATTAACAACCGTGTTATAACATGAGAAAACTTCTAACATGATGAGTCTATACTTAACACGAACCTCATTTTAGTGTTAAAGTTAATCATTTAATGTCAGTTGTAGACCGCATGTTTTACATACATATGTATACAATTTATTAATATTCTAAATTACATTTTTGTTGTAGAAATTTAAATAAGGCCTTATAGATTATGTTGCTTAACAAAAGTTAATAATATTTTTTATATTGATAAAAGCTAAATACATACTTATGTATGTAGTATAGGTATATACAAAGTTTATTCAAAAACAACTTGCAATTCGCTCAATTAGCTATTTCATCAAAATTGCTTTATTTCTATAGTATTTTTATTATTATTCATTTAGCAAAATGACATTCATTTGAAAAGTACTATTTTTCATTATTTGATTTTTTAAACTTTTAATAGTCATTTACTACTGTTTTTTACAACCAAGTGTGCGCTGAATACATTCAAGTCAGAAAAAAACGAAATTGCAAGCGTGCGGCTTTTTTCTTTACGTGAAACTTTTTATTGCAAAACTCTGGCCAACCTATTTTTTTCACAAAAAAAGAGAATAATTAAAATAAATTCTGCGCCTACTTTATATATCAACAAAAGTGTTAAAAATTCCATAAATTGGTTGTGATAAATACAACTCAGACACCGCGATAAAAACAGTCGGACATTTTGTCAAAAACAAAAAGTGAAGTAGAAAAAAACAGTTATAAAGGGACGCTAGCCGGGCAAGCAGTTGTGGCAAAAAGTACAGCATAGAAAAGAAAAAAATCGGTATTAAAACGAGTGCCAGAATTAAAGAAAAGTAAAAGACAAGTTCCTTTAAACTCTAAAAGTGCTACAATCACTTTTTTAAACCACTTTAAAAAGTCGATGGCTAAACAGGCTGTTGGGGCCTTTTTCCAAAAATTGTATTGATGATGTACATTGAACACACAAATCTTGAAGATAATCTACATCAAATATTAACGAATCGTGTACCCACATCGAGTAGTCCAGGTGCCAGTGAGGCCACGGCAGCAGTTGCAGTATCTGCATTGCTGGCGCGTGTGAGGGAGGCGCAGAATAGCGCATCATCTACATTGCAACAACAAACGACTTCGTCGCCCAACACTCAATTAATAAAGAATAACGGCAACAATAGCAGCACGCCTAAAAATTATAAAATTTCTGCTAAGGAGTGGATAAGGCGTCCTGAACCAAATTTATTGCCTTTGGAACATTTTAATCCACTAGAACTGCAAAAAATTTCGACAACGGCTCTTAATACAACTGCAACGCCAAAAGAACAAGTGCAACAAGAAAAACTCCACCAGCAGCAGAGAAAAGAGGAGGAAGAAGAAGAGCAATACGAATTACTGCAAGTAATTGACGCTGATCAAGCAGCTCAAGCGGAAAATTTAAAATTTTTAAACGTTAAAAAGAACGTGCAACAAGAAGAATTGGATAATTGTGCTTCAACTAGTCATTTTGTTATTGATTTAAAAGACAGCCCAAAGATTGACTCTTCAGTAGCAGCCACAGTAGGAGCACTACAACAAATACAGGTGGACGAGGACGAAGAATTTGAATATATTGTAACTCGAGTTCCAAAAACAAAACTACGGCAATCTGCTACCAGTCAGGTAAATACTTTAGAAATAATTCCAATTTAACCAAATATGTAGTAGGGAATGGTAAATGGATTCCAAAATTGATTTTCGATTTTTCGATCGACTTATTTCGATTTTTGAAATCGATTAATCGCACCTAAAAATCGATTTCACAATTGTTTAAAGCAGACCATACACGATTCAATTCAATTGTCATCTGAGTCGGTTGTTGTCCAAATCAAAGCGTGTATGGCCTTGTCAGTTGATTAGTTTGACGGTTGTCGAGTTGGTTGAAGAAAAATCAAAAGATTTTGATTTTTTCGAGTTGACTACTAAGTCTTTCAATTCGATTGTACTGTGTGTGCTCGAGTCTCTTGATTTGCTGTCAAAATTAATTTTTGTAATTAAGTATTTTAAAAATTGTCTTATTTCATTAAATTTTAAAATTAATTTAAAATCTTTCAATTCAGTTGATGAAGTTGTCAACTGAGTTGAAAGACTCAGTTGACAACTGAATTGAACCGTGTATGGGGCGCATAAGATTGATTAGCAAGCGTTTACCTTATATCACAAAGGGGGAAACAATTTTTTTTTTTTTTTTTTTTTCAAAATACTAGAGTAATTTAATTAAAATTTTTAAAGCAGGAAGATATAACCACTGTTTTCATTTTCCTGCAAAAAGTAAAGATGCGTAAATTTTGAGTTGACTCCCTTTAGAGGAAGGAATCAGTACGATATGTATGTACATATATACCTATGTATGTATGTACATTTCGCATATTAAAATTGTGTTCTTGATTAAAATTATAAAAAAAAGTTTTGAATTTCAGCAATATTTTTTATAATAAACGTTTCTAAATATTGCAAATTAGTCAATGTATGGATAGTATTTCAGAGGATTATGACAAAAGTTCTTGTTTGGTGGCGACTGTTTCTTTGCTAAGTTATTGTTAAGTTAGCTTTAGAAAACAAACGTTTTCATGTCATGGATGTCAAAAAGATGCAAAAATACTCCCTTGAATTTCGCAAATAACTTGATTTAAAAGTCGCTCACACACTGGTCTTTTAAAATATTATCGTAATTTTACAGGAATGCCATGGTTTGATTTAAGGAATGGTAAATGGATTCCGAAATCGATTTTAAAATCGATTTCAAAATCGTTTAAGATTAATTTAGAAACTTATTCCTTATATCACAAAGGGGGAAACTCAGCTTTTTTTGGCAAGCTACTAGAGAAATTTAACTAAGATTTTTACAGTGGGTAGTTATTAGGGTGGGTCAATTTTTCGGGCCCAAAAAAAGTGACAAAGCGTATAGCAAAATCGTAATCTTCGGAAAATTCTAAGAACTTTTCCTAAAGAAACCATGGTTCTAAAATCAAAATCCGGTTTTTGACTTGAAAATTTGGTGCTTAGGAAATCTGAAAAAAATTCAGTTGGTGAATAGGTAGTTGGCCTGTATCGCTGAAAGAGGGCTTGTTTAAAATAACATTTTCTCCGCTTTCTATGTCTTTGCTCATTTTTAGAAAATTCTGTTCCTAAATAATTGGTTTAGAGGGTTTTGTCAAAATAATCATAGTCAAGCTGGTAAAAAACCTAAAACTGTTACAATTTCGATACCCAAAAATAAAATCAAATAATTTAACTAATTGGTGATTCAAAATTGACTAAAAAAAAACATTTGATTCAAAACTTAATTAAACGAAAATTTATTTTAAAAAAACTTAAGCAAAAACTGGAAATGAAAAAATTAAAAAAATTTAATAGTTTTTATTATTAATCTATTTTTTATTAAAGGGCACTTTTTTGGCGAAAGTCGATTCAAATTGAAATTTTAAAGCAAACTAAATAAAAAGCATTTATCAGCTGTTAAATGGGTGCTCAAATAAAGCAATGATTCGAACTCAAAGTTGTGACACTCTAAAAAAACACACTTTACAAAGCATTATAGTTTTAAGTTTTCTTTGTAATTTGACTATAATTTTTTCCTTATGTGATTGTTTTAAAGTCTCAAATAAACTTAACTTAACTTAACTTAACTTGAAAATTCACTAACTTAAAAAAAGGAACCGAATAAAATACATAAAAATAAAAAATTTATAAAATAAATTCTGACCAAACCGGGGGTAAATTAATTTATTTTCGGCCTATAGCGGCAATTAACATACAATACCTATCTTTTTTGATATCCATTCTGTTGCGCCTTTCAATAGTAACTGCTAAAATATCATCGCGACTAGTCTGCTTCTACACGTTTCATCTTTTGATGCTCAACTCTTGTGTTTTTAGGGGAGAGAAGAAAGGGGTTTGGTACGGAGATGCTTGGACTCGGTCAGTTCGCTTTGTGTTTATATTCAGAGGTATACGCACAACGATGGCTGCATGTAATATATGCCGGTATTCCAATATCAGTAGCCGGTGAATCATCAACTTCAATGTATCCCATGGTCAATCATGTCAACATAGTTTGAGCAATCAAAATTTATTTCATGTTTTTCGTAAGCTCTTAGTGTTGCCGGATCCCAAAGGTTGTTTCAAAAACGCAAAATTTTGTTTATGTCATCGAAAAACATTGCCAATAAAACACTTTTCGGGTGAAAAAAAGTGCACTCCCGTAGATGACTGAACTATTGAATTTTACATTAAAGTACATTGGTACATAAACTTCCATAAGGAATTCTGATAGTATTTTTAAGTTTTTCGATGGTGAGTTTTTTCTGCAGGCCATAGGAAGTTTTAACCATCTTCTTTCTCGTACTAAATTCGGACCGGGTTACTTTTCTTTTCTATCTTTTAATTTATATTTTCCCACAGTTAACGTTGGTTACTTTTAGCTTCCTTTTAAATCTAGTTGTTAGCGGTTTTAACCAGTCTTAAGGGGGACGAGAACACCACCCTATTGCCCTGAGCACGGTCGGAAGAATATGTAGCGATGGTCTCCCAAGAGATAGGGCCGAGTGCAGTATGGACCGTTACATAAATTTATATTTAAAAAAATACTGATATTTCCAATTCCATTTCAAAAATGTCCAATTGTATTTCAGAATATTCTAATCGTATTTCAGAAATTTCGCATTCAATTTCAGAAATTTCGCATTCAACTTCAAAAATTTCCAATTGTTTTTTAAAAATATCCATTTGTATTTTAAAAAATTGTATTATTTATAAAAACATAAATTTCTGAAATTCATTTGGCCACATCTGAAACACAATTGGAAATTTTTGAAGTTGAATTGGAACATTTTTGAAATATAGTTAGAAAATTCTGAAATACAATTGTAAATAGTGTACGTAGCAAGAAACACAATTTGAAAACAAAAATCTAAGTAGGTAATGAGAAATTTAAAAATTTTGTAATTCTATTGTTGTATCACAAGGTATATTTACACAATGAAACTCGTTTGCCCATATGTTTGCCAGCTGTTTACCCCTAATTGGAACCCAAACGTCAAATTTCGTGTATATGAGCCAAAATTTGTACATGTGTGCGTAAAATTGTTTTGGTTTTATGTGAAGACAATTTTGACAACTCGGTTCGTTTTATAGAGCAGCATGTCTACACTCCCAAACGAGTCTACCTTGTGTAAATATACCTTGTTGTATCACACAATTTACCCTTTCTAAAAGAAATTTACCAATTCAGAAATGTATGGTAAACAAACATAATTTTTTAAACTTTGTTTTAGTTTTAACAAAAATTTTCAGTTTTTCGACGCGTTTTCAAGAATAGCCAGCAATATTTTCAAATTTACAAAAACTCGTATTAAGCGCGTAAGTTAATCAGTGCTGTTGTGGTTAAATGTTTATGTCATGTCTTGTGGCCCAGGATGTCAGGGTTTTATTCTCGGTTTGGCCAGTATATTTTCTTTTAAATACATTTTTATTGAAATTGTTAATTTTATTTTATTTTTTTCATTCAGTTTCTTTTTTAAAAAAAGGTAGTGATTTTTTAAAAATAAAAATAAATTTTTTTATTTTACCAGCTTGACTATGATTATTTTGACAAAAGCCTCTTTACCAATTATTTATGAACAGAATTTTCTAAAAATTAGCACAGATATAGAAAGCTGAGAAAATGTCCTTTTAAATAAGCCCTCTTTCAGCGATACAAGCCAACTATTCACCAAAATTTTTTCAGATTTCCTGAGCACCAAATTTTCAATTCAAAAACCGGAAGCTCGATTTTGATTTAAGAACCATGATTTCTTCAGGAAAAGTTCTTAGAATTTCCGTAGATTACGATTTTGCTATACGCTTGGTAGGCAAAAAAATTGACCCACCCTAGTAGTAGTGAAAATGTGTAAATTTTGAGATGGCCTTAGAGGAACAAGTGCGATATGTATGCATATTTCATATATTAAAATTGTGTTCTTGTGTAGTCAGTCAGGCCTGTCACATAAATCATTTCCGATCGAAAGTGATTTCGTATCTTGCTTCACATAAAACGAAATCGCTTTTGATCGAAATTGATTGAAATAGTTAACATTTGGAGCAGTAAACGCTAACAATGAAATGTAAAAAACCCTATGTTGTTTCTGTTGTTTTTGGATTGTTGTAGTTCCGACATCACCTGTAGTCAGTGTTGCCATTTTAGCCATTTACAGCCGCATTTATAACAAAAAGTTAGCCACAGTTTGTACACTACGTACAACGAGCTGCTAACTAGAATGCCGATTAAGCCTAGCAGCTTGTAAGCACAGAGTTTATTTGTCTGTGTTCATACGGCTCATGTCTTATTGACATGATTGCTACTTTATAGGCGAGAGGGACGAGGGGAAAAGAAACGAGTATACAGATGCATGTACTGTCTTTACGTTTTGCTAAAAAAAAATCAACTCTGAATTTTAATGATGTCACATTATATTACGCTGGGACTCCACGTTGCAATATTTATTGCTAAGTACAAGCAAAAACGTCGGCGGAACAATGACAGAATAGTGGAGCAATAATTGCTGAATTTATTGCTGGAGAACACTTGAAATTGCTTTGCCATAAATTTGCAATTTTCACCGCGAGTAGTCGTATAAAGTTTTGTGGCTGTACATAGTTATAACAAATGTTTTATGTTGTGTTTTGAAGTGGTTGTAAAATTTTCTTTTTTAAATTACTAAAATAATTAATTGCAATTGTCGTAGCTGTGTTTTGTATTACTTTTTTGTTTATTTGCGTTAAAAAAAGGGGAATTGTTCTATTGAAAAAATAAAAATAAAAATTCGTCGTTTGCTTTTGTTGATCTTGACGTTTATTAAAAAATATAAAATATAATAATATATTCAAGGTATATTTACACAAGGTAGACTCATTTGGGAGTGTAGACATGCTGCTCTATAAAAGGAACCATGTTGTCAAAATTGTCTTCATATAAAACAAAAACAATTTAACGCACACATGTACAAATTTTGGTTCATATACACGCAATTTGACGTTGGGGTTCCAACTATGGGTAAACAGCTGACAAACATATGGGCCAACGAGTTTACCTTGTGTAAATATACCTTGAATATATTTATTGATTGCTTTTTTAATAAATAAACACACAAACAAAAAACAACCGTACAGAGAAATGAAATGTCAGATAAATTACAACTGATTTGACAGCATATTGCTAAGCAATAATTGCTCAAGCAATAAGAAGAGCAATCATTGCGCAATGGATTGCCACTCATGGCAATAAGCGGTCTATACGTCGCAAATTTTATGGAGCAATGAAATTTGACGTTTGCCGCAATAAATATTGCTACGTGAAGACCCGGGGTTACTGAAAAATGCAACACGTTTGAATTAATCATCGCTGGTTTTGTAATTTTTTTGGTTTTTTCCTCCACATATAACAAATTTAAAAAGTTTTTAAAATTAATATAAAATAAAAAAAGAAAGAAACATAAAATAAAACCAACCAAATTGTTTAACATTAAACAGCTGTTTCTTACAAGTTGGCAAACGTTTGGCAGCTGGTTAAAAAGAGTTTAGCAAATCGTTAGCCAGAGTTTGGTAATTGTATTATAAATAAACTTTGCGCTAACTTCATGCCAAATTTCCATTATAAATACGGCTGTTAGTGGCTAGATCTAGCCATTAAAAAATGAATTTAGCCATTAGCCATTTTTCAACTTGTTTAGCCATACATTTTTTTTTTTTTTTGCCGCTATAAAGGATGTCGATGACACATCTTTCAAAATAAAGGAACAGTATGCCAATATTAAATTTTAAAAATTGATAAACACAGAATTTACTATAAAGTTGCTCTCACTTCCATGGTAAAATGCATCGTTTAAACTAATTTGAGAAATAGATTACATTTAGCAACCGTTAATTCGATTTTATCGATTAGGAAAGTATTTTTACCATAACAATAAAATATTTATACCCACAGTCAGGGTTAAAAAACCTGTAGTCGAAACCAAAAACTGCCGAACAAAAAACGAAAACTTGTGTGCAACACTTCGCTTTTTGAATTGGTTTGACAGCGACTGTTCACGTTTAATGAATCAGAAGTTTTTTTTGTGGCCAATGACAAATGAAGAATTGGAAGAACTACTACTTTGACTGCAGTTTTTTAAACGCTACCATAACCACAATATTTGAGAGGGTAACATGCATTTGCAGTTGTTTGTAATACCTTAAAATAAAGGATACCGATCGACTCATAAAGTGATTCTGAGTGATTCCAATTAACGATGTCCGTCCGGCTGGCTGTCCATGTAAACCTTGAGCGCAAAGTGCAGTGGAGATAATTTGATAAAATTTCTAATGTGGTGCAAAGTATCATATAGTCGGGTTTGACCGATTATAATTTTTTAATGTAGATTTTGACTCAAAAGGTTTGGTAAATATTGTCATGATTACGATTTACCTTCAATATATTTAAAACTAAAAGGCACGAGTGATTCCTATGAGATGATCAATAATGGCATTGAATTTATTGATTTTTAAATGCTAAAAATTTAATTTACGTTTATTCTTATGTAAAAAATTGATCTCAACTTACAATTTTATTGTAAAAAATTTTAAATGAATTATGTATTTCTGTTGTGTTATTGAATTTTAATGTGTTTTTACTAAAAAAAATTTTAGCAAATTTTAAGCCATTTTTGGTCACCAAGTTTTGGCAACACTGCCTGTAGTTGAATTCGCCTTGGTCCATCCATAGGTCTGCGCAAAAGCCAGTGGTTTACATTTTGCTTAAGTTTATTGTTAAAGGCTAGTTTACACTATCACACAAGTACTATTACGTATTCCATAATACTTTGTGAGATAGAAACCTAATAAGTTTTGTTGCGATTGTCAAAAAATCGAATGTAACATTACAGTTTGTAGTCACACTATCGCACATAAACATGCTTTTGTTAAAATGCAATCCTGATCAAATGAAAAATATTTTTTAATTAACAAGGTTTCGTTTAAATGTGCTAAATTCCCATTTCATACTATTATTGTTGATGGGATAAGCTATTCCTATGCGCATTTCAATGGTTGCAGGTTAAATGATGTGTAATGGAATACATACACCAAGAAACAATCGTAACGCAAGACCTTTTAAATTTTCGTTATTGATAAATAACTTTTAAAATAAAACTAAACCATATCCACTCTTTGAAGTTTTAAACATTTTTCGACAGCTGTAGTGCTGGCAGGCAAACGGAAATGGAGCCCGTAAAAGACGCTACCAAGTAATAAGTGATTCAATCGAAGTAAAACTTTTTGTGCGGCAGCTACCAACTATAGGAGACGTTAATTAATTGATTTTGTTTGTCAAGAACGACCTGAAATTGAAGAACAATGGAAAGAATCCATTTTATTCAGACATACTATATGCGATTTTTTTTTGAACATATCAACAATATTTGGACCAAAGCTTTAATTCCAATCGTAACCCTAAGTCTAGACGAGCAATTTGTTTGGCAATTATTGCCGTAGCAACTATCAAATTCTATTGCCAACACTATATATTAACGTGTGGATTGCATAAATATGTATTTGAACACATGTTCAGCAACAAATGTTATAATATATTGCTGAGCAATAATCTTTTAACACAAGCTGTCAAAATCAATTATCATTTACAAAAAAGGAAAAATTTTAAACTTAAAACATAAAATCTAAATACAAAATTTACAAATTAATAATAAAAAAATAATTAAAAATAAATTGGTTGCCAAACAAAATGGAAATATTTATTTACATAAAAATTCATGTTTTGTGTTTAGACATACGTTTACTCCACTCTGAAAAAAATGTTAAGCATAGAACATTTCTGTGACGTCATTCTGCCGACGTTATTGCTTATGTTAACAAATACAAATTGCTCGTATAGACTTAGAGTAACTAAGAAACGAGTTATTCAATTATTAAAGTACTTTTTTGAAAAGTACTTCTATTTGAAAAGTTACCAAAGGAAGTATACGTTTTAAAAGCAAAGTAAAGTGTTTTAAAAAAGAGTCATCTAAGAAGATTTTTGACGTTGTAGCTTGAGTGACCTGGTAGGCTAGCTAGTAGTAAGCTAGTCTGTCAGAACCGTGGTTGTGTTTTCGATTCCCGGCAGAGACTCTGGTTTCATTCCTGCAGACAAACGTAGAGCGTCGCGGGGATTAGGTTAGGGAATTAAAAAAAAATAAATGCACTTCGATCACAACTTTACGGAACTACAACTAACACCGGTTGGTTGGTAGGGTGGTGTGATTCAATATTTAGAGGGGTATTTGAGGAGACCGTCACAGTGGTATATGATTTGTATGATTCATGCCAATGATTTACCCTTTCATCAGAATGGTTTAAAAAGTTTTTTTTTAAATATTAATCAAAGCCATTCCAATCTTTTTTGATGTTGGGCATTCTAAATGATAATAAAAACATCTGTAGTGTTTAGTGGCCTGAAACTATCGATACTATCGATGATTTTTGACTATCGTATCACCATCGATAGTTTTCAGTACTATCGATAGTTTTTGTTTTTCTTAAATTATTATTTTATGATAAAATTTTTTCGTTTAACAACGTTTAACAGTAAAACAACTTAGCAGCAACTTTTAATGAAGCGTACATTTGGCACATTTTAAAATGAAAAAAAAGTAAAGTGCAATTTACTGTAATATTTTTCAAATTTTATTCCTTTTCATGCAAGCCAAATACACTTGTTTCGATTGATTAATTAATAATCAGTTATGTGATGGAAAACGATTTTGAAACAAAAACGATTTGAAATTGATAATGTCGTTTTGTATTTTTGTATTTCTTATACATTCACCTCTTTTTTCTTTCTATATTCTTTACAATTTATATATAAAAAATGTTTTATTTTTTCCCCTATGCTAATCCCGCAAAGCTCTAGCTAGTCTGTATTTGGAAAAAAAATTTAACCCCGTTATGCAAAAAAGGTTAAAGTTCATATACATTAAACCCAGCAAAATTGAATGGGCTTATTTTGTTGGTTAACTTATGTGAACTTTAACTTTTTTTTGCATAAGGGGGTAAGACTTAAATTCAGAAATTCATAGATTTTAAAATCGCTCGAAATTCAACACATATTTTAAACACGATCGTTTTGAAATCGATCGATATGTATTAAAATACATATATTTAAATCTATATATAAGAAAGTAAATTTGTTAAAAAAAAAACAAAAAAGATATGAATGAAAGACTGAAATAAAGACTTTGTATTAAATAAATTTTAAATTTAATTTTTTTTTTTTAAATGAGAAGAGTAGTACATATTAAAGTAATAATTTTCAAAATTTGTGTCATTTTAATTTCAGTCGGGCTTGATTTCGATTTCGAGAACATGGCTGTATGTTGCTACTTGGAAAACAACGGCAAGAAAGTTTACTGTTTACAGCTTAGACCATGCCCTTCATATGGTGTTTTCTTTTCTACAAAACATGTCACACTTTATTTAAACAAATGCAATTTGGTGTTCGTTTCTTAAAAATACTTTGCTCTCTAAGAGGGCAGCGTGTTTTATTCTAAAAATATTCACCCTTAAATGTCATAAGGCATTGCACTTTACGCCCCGTATAAATCGAGAGTGTTGATAATGCCCTGTAAAAAGATGGCTTCTGTTTATATAAAGGGTTACCAGACGAAGTTGGGGAAAAATCGTCTCTAATCAGGACAGTAAAATTTTTAAGTTTTAATAGTAATTTTGTCTATTATTTTCTAGAAAAAACAAAAGAAAGCATTACATTATTAATGGTAGGTTGTCAGTGACATACAATTTAAATGGATTCGGTGTTAAAAAATTGTTTTTGAAAAAAAAACGTCAAATCAAGAAATTGTAAAAACTTGGTGTTAATAAATTCGCAATCTGGCAAAGGTATTTTCTTGTTTACATATTTTATGAAAAACAAACTAAAGAAGTTTTAATTTGGTCATTCATTTTGTTCATTTATTTATTTTTTTAATATTAATATATTAACAAATTTGGGTTCATGTGTATTTTTTTTATATTTTGAAGAACATCCTTTTTGATTTATGTACATATTTTTTTATATATTGAAGAACAAACTTTTTGCCAGCTGTTAAAAATAGAGCGATCCAATTTTGTGTTTTGTTCTCGTCAAATAAAAAATTGCATTATTACATGTTAGGCAAGACATTTTATAAATGCACCTTTTAAAATGTGGTATTTGTTTTTTGTATAAAAGAAAACACCAATACAATCTCACTGAATTGCACTTTACTTCAATTTAAGAAATCGAACAATATTTTTAGTTTTTGGCCAGTTCTTATTCCGCCGAAGTTATGCTTTAATGCAATGATAAAAAACCTTGTGTCAGGCTAGCAACTAGACTGTTCTACAAAATATCGTGAAATATTTTAATTTTTCGACTAACTTTTAATATTTGTTTTGAATTTCAAGTATTTTATTATATATATGTATATTCATATCGCTAGGGATGCGATTTCCATGCAAATTCATGTTTTTTGTCGATAGTCTAAATTCGATGTCAACCAATTATCTTTCAGAATCATTAAATTTGCGTTAAAGTGGCATCGATTTGTTTTTGCATATTATTTTGAAAATGCATATATTTACATATTTTGGTTTTAAATGCTTATTTTTGTAAATTTTAACGTTTTTGAGTGATATATTTTTTAAATTTCCAAATTAAAAAAAATTCTTCAAAAAAATGTCCAAATTGTATACAAAAAAAAAAATCTTCTTAAAAATAATTTTTAAAATCAATTAAAAATTTTTTTTGGTGCTCTGCTTAAATACAAGATTTCGTCAAAAATCCTTCAATTTTTCACAGATGCAGCATCTTACATAGTTACGACTGTCAATTGGCATAAAGCAATTAATCCAAAACTGTTACTTTCTTGGCACATGGGTTACACTGAGTTGTATTCGATAATATTGGTTAATTGGTTTCATACGGGAAAAAATATTTTTAAAGACTCCTTCATGAGTTGCAATTTTTAATGAAATGTATCCCGTACCACCGGAGCCAGTAGTAACAAGAAGGGGAACCTGGCTAGATGCTTTAGAATACTATTAAAAAAAATTTGAGCAGTTTAAGAATGTTATTAAAGAACTTGTTGCTACCGATGCTTATGCGGTTAAATAAGTATAAGAAATATTAAATTTAAATCACAACAAAAGTCAATTAGCATTTGTATTTTCCAACTTCGGATATATTGTTGAAACTATATTTAAATTGGATGGACTTAGTTCACTTAAAAGTCAACTCAAGTAATTTGATCGGCAGAAAGTAAAATAAACAATATAAAAGGAAGAATAGCAAGACAAATAAAAAAACCAAAACGTTTTGAAAAAAATATAGGATTTCAAAATATAAAACAAATTTCAACTATTTTTGATCTTGAATCAAATGTAGGATCTGAATTAAAAAATTAATATTCTCCAAATCAATTGGCATCCTTCAAATATTGAGAGATCATTTTCCATGTACAAAGCTTTTTAACAGACAAAGGTTTACTTTTGATAATATAAAAAATTTATATTATGTAGTTATTTAAATTAAGTTTTAAAAATAGTATATCTTTGAATAACAATAGAATAAAAACATCAATAGAATTTTTTATTTTTAAATAAAAAAAACAAACCCTTTTTTTATTGAAAATCTTCCAGTTTTTTAGTGCATATTTTTTAATGCATATTTCGGAGTTTTTAACGC
The DNA here is from genome assembly GCA_963931875.1 of Pollenia griseotomentosa. NCBI lineage: Eukaryota > Metazoa > Arthropoda > Insecta > Diptera > Polleniidae > Pollenia > Pollenia griseotomentosa. The sequence continues at coordinate 38,299,562 of OZ007563.1, read as the reverse complement.
ATATTTTATGCGCATAATTCGATTTTTAAGTGCATGAAAATCTAATCCCTACATATCACACTTGATCAACAAGAGGGTATTAACTCACAATTTTTATTTTTTCACTTTTTGGAAGAAATCGAAATGAAGTGGATTTTAAAACGCACAAATTTTGATTACTTCATACTTTGATTACTACCTATCTCATATTCTAGCACAATGTAATTATTACTAAAATGTGTTCACGAACTCGAAAAACTTGCAACGAGAAATTAAAAAAAGAGCTTAAAAATTTGAGAGACAAAATTCTTTTTTAATTTTACTAGCATTTTAATTAAGTCGAATTTATTGCAGGTAATCTCGGTACTACAACAAGAACTACTCCTTCAAAACCCACAAGCGATTTGTTTTTGTAAAATCATTGCACAATGTCAAAAACAGAAACAAAGATAAACAAAATTTTAACATCCAACAATTGAGTACGTGAGTTGCAAAACTCGTTCGTTACAAAATTAAAAATACGAGATAACAATCGATTTTAACAGTTCTTTTGCGCTTTATGAGTAGAAATACACTAATTGTATCAAAACATGTCCTCTTCCATGTTTTTTCAGGGACGTGCATTGATACTATCAGTATATTTCCTGTCATAAGGCGCCAAAAGAACTGAGAATCAATTGTAATCTCGTAATTTAAATTTTGTACCGAACAAGTTTTGCAACTTACCACCTACTCAATTATAAAGCTAAAAAAAATAGTCTGTAAATAAAAAATTGTTCAATAACATAAAATATATCGTGGATCATAATTTTAAATGAGAGTAAAATATTTAGAAACGCGTAATAATGTCAATAGAACTCGAAATTATAGGTAATCATTTTAAACTCACCTATATTGGAAGGCAATAAATAATTAAACTTTATCCGCATATTTTATTTTTTCATAAAAATAATGATATACTTGCCATTCTATTCCATTCGCTTAGTAGAATATGACGTGGGACAGATTGTAAGGGTCTTGCTTCTACAGTGAGGGAAATTTGGGAAAAAATGGAAATAATTCTATATTTTAGAAACGGTTGGTCCGATTGGAATGTTATTTGAAGTGACAATTAAGCAGCTGTAATCGAGTCAAATCAAAAGATCCAATTAATTGGACCATTACGGGAAAATATTTTTTCATCAAAAGTTTCTTTGAGTAAATCAATGGTAGCGCCCGCTGTGTGGCAAGCGGATCCGTCTTGCTGGAATAAGTAAGTATAAGCAAGTATAACGCCACGTAATTGAGGTTCGAAAAAAATCATCGGTTTTGAAGACATATGGGCCAATGACTCCGCCAGCCCATAAAGCGCACAAAATAGTAATTTTCTTTGGATGTAATGGTGTTTCGACAAAAGCTTGTGGATTCTTCTCACTCCAAATGCCACAAGCATACCTGCTTGATGGCCAGGACTCTATGGCCTGGCTATGATGCGGTGAGAACGCGCGTACTACTCGGTCTCGGCAGGGACCGGATGAGGACAGTGATATCGGTCATCACGGTTCACTGGGTGATAGGGACTCATGCTAGGAGGATGGGTCTTGCGTATAATAATTACTGTAGGTGTTGTCATTATGAGAAGGAGGAGGAGACGGTGTTTCACTTTCTCTGCCAACGCCCCTGTCTGAGGAGCATTAGGTTGAGGCGTTTTGGGAGACCAGAATTGCCATGTCTGGACGATATGTCCAATGTGGGACTTAAATCGATCTCCCTGTTCTGCAGGTAGTCGGGGTGGTTCGATGATGCAGTGACCTCTGGGGAATAGTCTAGTGGATACTGATTGCCTCTTCTCACTGGATAAGGACCCAAGTGAGTCGTCGTCGTGACGGCTGCCCATTTAACCTAACCTACGTACCCTGAAGGACGTTATCTGATGGACGATAATGTACACCATAAAATGGAATAAGTGTACGATGGTTTGACGAATAGAACAATTATTTTGACTAAAAATTTCAACAATTTGCACGCGTTGCTCTGTTGCTCTGGCGAAAGTCGATTCATAATGAAATTTGAAAAGCAAACTAAATAAAAAGCAACTATCAGCTGTTAAATGGGTTCTCAAATAAAACAATGATGCCAACTCAAAGTTGTGACACTCTAAAAAACACGCTTTACAAAGCAGTATAGTTTTAAGTTTTCTTTGTAATTTTACCTATAATTTTTTCTTATGTTTGACTGTTTTAAAGTGTCAAATAAACTTAACTTATCTCTTAAAGATTATGAAATATCCGACTTTGAAAATTAAAACTTGCAAACTACTGGTCTAGTATATTGCAAATATAAAGACTCAAATTTATCATAATTTTTTTGAAATATTTTTTTTGTAAATTAGCAGAAAATCAATTAAAAGTCTACATTTTGCAAATTGTGAAAAAAATAATTTGTAAAATTTTGAAGTCATTTCTTTGCAATTTTAAGCTAAAAATTGTTTTGCGACATATATCTGTGGTTTTCACGAATAATCGCATTAGGTTTTTATAAGTATTAAGCTTTTTAGAATATAATGTAGTATTATTAATTTTTTTCTGCTAAAAACAACTTAAGTTAACTGTTTAATAAAATATTTTGCTATTATAACGATTTATGTCGACATACATCGCCAAAAATTGTAAAATTGCTGAATATGTTTCCAAATAAAAAGCATATGTGATGTTATGTTGTTATTCGTGCAAAAAATATGAAAGTATTTTTTGAACATTTTTCTATTAATAACATCTTATATGTACATGTGCGTATATTGTTGACTTCTTTAGTTGCAACAACAGCAGATGAGCGGTTGTTTGTAATTTTAAGTCCATACGTTGTGCTATAAGTATCAAAAACTCTGAATATGTCGCCAACTTGTGTGCTAAAAATAACAACGTAAGTCGTCATGTGTGATTAAAATGATAACATTTATTTTCACAAAAAAGAACTTTTGTGGAGATATGATGTTATATTGCACACACTTAATGAGTCAATCAAACATATGCAATTTTAATCCTTTTACAGATTGTGATCCTGTGAGGATTTTTTCATGAAAACTATGCATAATACGTAGAAAGTCACTGTTAAGAGGATAGTAAAGAAAAGAGTTTAAAAAAGCCGCAATTGAAAAAAATAATTGTTTTTGCTCTCCTGAAAAGTTTGGTTTTATAACTTACGCGATTATTCGTGAAAACCACAGATATATGTACTATATATATTAGACCGACTCAAAAAAACAAGTGATTTAGTTACCCCTCTGAAAATAAAGCTTGATATGTTTTATGAAGATTCCCAAAATATTTTGGTTTTAGCGTTGACCAACCGTGAGCTGGACCATTTTTAAAAAAGGTATTTTTTCAGTTTTTCGAATTTTTTTGTACTTGCTTTAAGACGACATAAATAAAATTTGGTATCATTGAAAAGTGTTTTTAAAGCAGCATCCGCTGGTATATAAAACTTGACCACTTGCGATTGAGATATTTAACTTAATACATATTTTTGTTTCGGTTTTTCATACAAATTCTACGTAAGCCAAAATAATGTTCTGCTTTTCAAATTGAATTTGTTTTAAAATAATGTTAATATCCTTCTTTTTTTTTTTTATAATTATTCACATAAAACGCGGAAAACGCGATATTTTTTATCTTTTTTCATATATAGGCAATATGAGTATAAAATTTTTTAAAATTCAAAAAAATATACTGCCTGTTTAACGATTTCGAACGTCAACGTTCGCATAAAAAATTACATTTAAAACAAAAACAAATTTTCGAATTTTGTTTTTGTTTTAAATATAGTTTTCTATGCGAACTTTAACGTTCGAAATCGTTAATCGAAATCGAGGCTTATAATATAATATAATTGTGTAATAGCGATTATATTTTCCAACAAACAAAAAAAAATATTTTTTTGGGATCTTCGGGTGTTTTAACAAAAAAAAAAAATTCAGCTGGTTTGTATTAAGCATTAAAAACTTATTTACTTGTAAAATTTCATTAAATAATATTAGCTAATTTTATTGCATAAATAAAAATTTATATTATCGACAAAAACTCATGAACCCATTTTCTTCAACGAGTTTTGAAATTATTCTAGTTTTTGAAATGTAGACACAATTCCCAATTGATGTATAATATGTCTTCTTTGTAAAATCAATTTTAATCATTTTATTATATACACAAATATTTTATATGTAGATAGCTCTGTTTTAGCAAAAAAAAAAAAAAATTGTGTGTTAGGTTGCACAAATGCAGTATTTATCAAGAAAAACGTTTTGGAAAAAATTTCAAATTTAAATGACAGTCAGTAAAAACGTTTCTACAAAAACTCATTTTCAAAAAAATTGCACATTTCACTATTTAAATATAAGCCAGCAATATATTTTTCTTAAATTTAGGAACAGATGTTAAATTTAGCAACAAAAGTGCAAATACATAGTTCAAAACAATTAAATAAAGGAAGACGGAATTTCGTATCCTTCACTTTCAATGTGACTATACTGCTTGATTTTAATGGTAAAGCGTTTTTACTTTGTTTTTTTTTTTTTTAGTAAGGAACACACCTAAAAATATCGGTCTTAACACTGTTAGACATGCGTTATAAATATTAAACTATGTATATGTCAATTGCAAAAAGATTTAGGCAAATTATGTACATACATACGCACATACATATATATTTAAACATTTAAAGGAAATCCTTTTATTTCAATAAGTTAACAAGAAAAATATATGAAATTATTCTTTATTACAGTCATTTAAAGTTAATTCATCATTAAACCGCAAAGTTCGAAGACCAGTACCAGAGGCAATTCCTATTGATACCGATCTACGTCATAAATTATATAACGGTCACTCTTTACCACCACCACCTCCACTACAACAGTTAGTACCCACACAATTTAGACGATCAGTTCCAAATCTTAAAAGATATCCAATCGACAGCCAAGAACATAACAATACTCAGAGAGACGCTTACGACACAGCTGCTTCAAACGCCTTCTACGTAGAAGACGAGAACAATTGTGATTATTATTCGGATCCAGAAACTGTTGAAGCAACATCAACCGGTCGATCAGCATACGCTTATAGTAACGATTTCTACAGCAAACAAGAAGCCCAAATGGGACTCGACATATTGAATAAATTGAGACATATATTTAATTGGAATCCATCGCCGAATAATTATAGCACTGTTCATCAGGAGGGTAAGCGAAAGAGGCGATCAGACGATTGGTCGGCCGGTGAGTCAGCCGGTCCTCAGAAGATAAAATATCGCAAGGTGGAGAATCGTTTTCCAAAATATATTGCTGCATGCAACGAAGAAGACGACGTAAATGAGTTTTTGCCACCTCTGTCGCATCATAATCTGCAGCAAAAGTCACAGAAATACGATAAACAATATTTATTCAACAATACAGCACAAAGCTCCAGAACTTTGTTGGAGATGTCCAATCGTCCTTCGACTTCTAATGGTGGATACTTGTGTAAATTTAAATTTAAAATACAAATTTCAAAAAGTGTTTCCCTCTTTTTCAGATAAACCACCTCTAAGGAAATCTATGTTTATATCTCCTCATATTACTCCGCAATTCATTAAGAATACTTCCTATGCCGATGTTGAATTTTCTGATGATGATGAACCCATACTAATGAAGGGATTCAATATTAAACCTTCGGGTTCGGCTTCAGCTAAACGTTTACCCGAAGTCTTTAACATTCCGATTATACGAACCGATGAGCGTCTCAAATCTGCCCAACAGAAACCACTACCACCTCCATTAATTGAACCCAGTACAGGCAGCATTTTACAATTGGAAAACAGACGCAAGCCCACTTATGCCGAAACCTTGCGTCAAAATGTGGGAACTGGACATGTATTGGGAGGCCGCAGTAGTATTTCATCTTCAGCTGCTTCGACTTCTGAATCATCACGCATCTTAAACGGTTTATTCAGTTTACGCACAAATCATTGGCCAACTCAAAATCGTTCTTCTATACTAAACCAGGAAAAGGAAAGCGAAGAACGCGAAAAATATCAGCAGTTACTAGAACAAATGGTACCACGTCTGTACAGTTCAACTGGAGGTGAAAATAAACTCTCCTCCTCGAATTCGGCAGTTCAACGAAGAAGATCTGGTCTACTTTTGGGCACAGCTATAACATCCTCTGCTCGCAGCTCTCCTGCTGCCAACAAACGTGCCACGGGTTTCGGTCAACCGGTTTTAAAACGTCCACCACTTTCATCCACCATCAATTTGGATGATGACGACGCAGATGAAGATGTCACCATAACGGGAATTTCTAATTTTAGAAATTCTCGTTCTTTAAAGGCCAAGCACTCTATGCCTGCTGCAATCATTGTGGATGACGATGAAATATCTGAGATTGTCGAATTGGACAATGAAGCACGTTACGTGTTGTCAGCTTGCGCTAAAATTCAGAAAGAGGAGAACTCTATTACTAATATATGCGAAGATAAAGTTGAGAAACCTAAAAAAGATGCTTTGTATGTGGAAAAACGTTCTTTGAAAAATGTGAAAGAACTAATAACATGTTTTTTTGTATTTTTATAGACCATTTGTAGAGCCAGTTAATTCTTTAAAAGAACGGTTTAATGCGTCTCCACACACTAAGGAAAACTGGTTGGAAAATTGGCAATCCAAATGGTTACAACGTAAAAAGAACCGACATGATGAAGTCAAGGAAACTGTTAAAGTGTAAGTAACTCTTAACTCTAAGACGCCTTCTGTAAAATTTGGTACTATAAAAATCACTTTAAATAAAATAATTCTCTTTCTTGATTATTTTAGCACTGAAAAACTAACAGCTGAACGCCGAGCTGCTGAGGCAGAGATACAAGAACGTCTGCGCAAATTCCAAATCGTTGACCCAGAACTATTAGTGGTCGATGATTTTGAGGATGCAATTGAAGAACCTGAATTTGTGGAACTTCAGCCAGAGCATAGAGCACGCATTAACGCAGCTATTTGCGGCCCATTAAATCAGGTACAATCACTTTACTGCTCAAAAGCGCAGACTTGTAACAGCTTGTGGTTTTTATATTTTTAGGTCTTGGTTTCTAAATTTAACCTGAACATCAGCAGACGCGACATACACACCTTGTGTGGCCACAATTGGCTTAACGATGAAGTAATAAATTTCTATATGAATCTTCTCACCGAACGTGGTGAAAAGAAACACGAATCGCACGGCCTACCGACGGTTTATGCCATGAATACTTTTTTCGTGCCTCGTTTATTGCAAGACGGGCACGCTGGCGTAAGGCGCTGGACGCGTAAAGTCGACATCTTTACCAAGGACATTGTGCCTGTTCCCGTTCACGTAGGCAACGTTCATTGGTGTATGGCAATAATACACTTAAAGAATCGTACCATCAAGTACTATGATTCAATGGGCACACCAAATCCTAGTGTACTTAAGGCACTGGAACAATACCTCAAGGATGAATCGATGGATAAACGTAAAAAATCCTTTAATACCAGTGGCTTTGTAATTGAATCGGTTCAGGGAGTGCCGCGGCAAATGAATGGCAGTGATTGTGGTGTGTTCAGTTGCATGTTTGCGGAGTACATAACACGTAATCGGGAGATAACATTCTCACAACAGAACATGGAATATTTCCGCCAGAAAATGATTCTGGAAATTGTCATGGGCGAGTTGTTGCAGTAATGAATTCAGCCGGGAAGCAGGACTTTTAAAAGTTAATTTTATTTTCTAAGAATTTTATGGAAAAGTTCTTATGGCTTAAACATATGCCCCTATTACGGTTCACAACATTGCTTAGTTGGTAGTGATGAGTTGTATTTTTTCATGTTTTTGTTAACCACACTAACAAAAACTTGTAAACAATAATACAAAACTGCAAAATTTCAACTGAACAAGAGTTGAGCTAAAAACCGTAATATTTCTTTTATACGTTAAATTGTTTGGTTTTTCTTCTTTAATTTTCTTTTTGCCTCTTAACGAAAGCTTTGTTTCAATATAAATTCTTAAACGAAAAAGTTTATTTTACTTTAAAAAAACAGTCAGTAAATCATCTTTCATCCAAAACTAAAACCTGCAATCATTTAAAATAATTATTTCTTTTTATTTTTAAAATTATTTTCTTTAGCGTAAATAAAATATTTTAAGTTTATTCTACTTTATTTTCTGTTTTCTAAGCCAGTTTAAAAGCAGATCAACATTTAAATGTAAACTATTCTAAATACGACACAACAAAAATTCTCGTAATTTATTTCTTAATATAAATAAAAAAATATTTCTAAATCTAAACAAACAAATAAATTAAAAAATAAAAAATATGTTCATAACTACAAAACCATGAGTAAATTATTGGAAGGTGGCCTCGATAGGCCAGCTGTTTATTGTTTGCTTGCATGTTTTTATGTATAAAGAGTATTGAAGTTGGTATGTTAAGCACGTCAATATGATATATGATTGTAAACACGTATATAAAAAAATACACAAAATGTTTGTTGTTACTACGAGGCCACCTTAAGTAAATAAACCATATACAAAACCTACATGATGCTTTTAAATATTTAAAGAAATAATTAAAGGTATTTCTTTAATTTTTCACTCTTTAAAATTTTAGGAAATCATACTCCAAAATATTACTGCAAAGAATATTTTTATTATAAAAATACAAACAAATCATTACATAATCAAGGCGAACTCATTACAGGTGAACTTAACTGCCCTGCTGATAACTATTGTTATGTTAACTTGTCAAAATTTTGTTTATTATCTTTTTTCTGTTCTTGACATTGTATGATTTTACATAAACGATTTTTTTTGTAGGAGTTGTACTTGTGGTAGTATCGAGATTACCTGTAATGAATTCGCCTTGTAATTTAAGAAAATAATATATTTTTACAATCAAAAAACGTTCAATAATTTGTGCTTAGATTAATTTTAACTCCCGAACTGCTTTTATTTGCGAACTAAACAAAAACTCGGTAAAAAGGAAAAAAAAATATAAATATATTATTAAACTTAAAATTATTTATATATACTTTATTCAATGAACAAAAAACATCTAAACCTAAATCTGCATTAATTAATTAATACATTTAAACATAAACTCATAACACATAATGAATTAACGAAACAACAAAAAATTATCAAATAAAGTTTTATTTAAATGTGTATGAAGTTTTGCTAAAAAAAAAAAAGAAATTAGTTAACTGGGTAAATTTAAAAAGATAAAATAACTGAATGTGAAAATAATGCATGCGACATTTAACGAAAGAAACTTTCGTAGCTACTTGTTTTTATACCCCTCACCGAAGGTAACAGGGTATACATATATAACTTTGTCATTCCGTTTGTAAGTTCCACAAAATTGATCCTTCACCCTATAAAGTATATATATTCTGGGTCCTTATGAAAAGCGAAGTTCAAATCCGGTTGTCCGTATGTATGTTGGAATAGGTGTTCCGAAGACCCCAGAAATGATGGGGACTAGGTTGTCATATATTTATGTCACATATACTCCGTTTAAGTTTTCTTTTGAAATTCAGCCAGATCGGTCAAAAAATTACGGAGATTTGAGCAAAAAACCACGACTGCCTCTAATTTTACCCAAAAATCCCTTGTTGTTGTTGTTGTTGTTGTTGTTGTTGTTGTTGTTGTTGTTGTTGTTGTTGTTGTTGTTGTTGTTGTTGTTGTTGTTGTTGTTTTATTGTTTTTTTTCTGTATATCTGGAGAACGGCAAGAGCCAAAGTTTCCCCATAAGATCCAAACATCTTGGTTATCAATACACAACCTCTCTAAAAAATGGGCGGGATTTTAAAAGTGTGCGTGGTACATACCGAACAGAAAACATCAAACATTTTATTAAAACTTAAATTTTAGGACTACCATATGTCAGAAAGATACGCCTAATATATCAAAAGATCGGAAATCTTTAGTACAACATATCTTCTAAAAAATCGGTTCAGATACAACTAAGTTATGACCAAAATATAATTTTTTTTTTTTTTAAACACATTTTGGGGAACCATAGGTCTTCCCGAGTCCAAGTTTTATCACCAAAGTAAATGGTAAATTTATTCCTAAAGACGTCGGTTGTATTTATAAACAAATGGGAAATTTGATTAAAAGTTGGTAGCGCTGCTATTGAAATACCAAAATGAACGAAAATATCCCACAACAAAACAAATAATAAATACTATTCAATGTTTGAAAAATATTATAATTGTGTTTTTTAATAAAAATTTATTGTATTTCCCTGTGGTTTGAAGAGTCAACAGAAATAACCAACCATTACTTTATACAGGCTTTTCTTTGTAAATGTACTTTTTTTTAATTTTTTTAAAATTTCAAGACCACAAATATTAAAACATTTTCAATAATAATGTTAGTAAACATTTATTTTATATCAATTATAATATTATAAGGTTTAATTTGTTTGTTTTACACAATTATTTATCTTGAACTTTGTCATTTGCACTTTGTCACTAACAAAATAGCTTTCGAACAATTTCCTAACGCTTTTTACATAACTGACGTTCGTTTTCGTAATACGGAGTTGGAGTTTCGAAAGGGATTTTTATTGTTCGTAATAGAGAGTTGCCGTTACGAAAGGAACTTTTTGTTTTCGAAAAGGTATTAACAACTTCCGTTCATTCGAAACAAATAGTACGAAAATCGTAATACACAGTACAAATTGTTCAATTTTTATTTAGCTAATTTTAACTTTTTTTTTTTTTTTAATTTCCTAAGCTTATCCCGCGAAGCTCTATGCTTGTCTGCAGGAAAGAAACCAGAGTCTCTGGCTGGAATCAAACCCGCAACCTCGGCGCTGATAGACTAGCTCGCTACCAGCTAGCCTACCGAGGCACTTTAAATGATATTCGAACTCGTAAATTATTTCTTTCGAATAGAAATACGCGGTAACCCCCCTGATTTCTTTGTCATTCCATTTGTAAGTTCCACAATATTGATCCTACACCCTAAAGTGAGCCATATTTCATTTAAATTATATTCAAACAACGTTCCTTCATGGTTCAGTTGTCTAGGGGGTTTGTTAAGGTTTGTAAGTCCCCTGGTTCGAATCTTAGTTTTTAAAAAAGATTTTTTTTTAATTTATATGTTCTAAAAACGATTTTAAAAAAATATTTACCAGTTTTCGCTTTTTAGATTTAATTTATAATGAAGTTTTTAGTATGTATTGTAAATATCGTTAGCTAAAATGCAAAAAGGCGTAACTAACAAAAATATAATTTTACATGAGAAGCAAAAAACTTTCAAAAATGAAAACTATAAACATGCCAGAAAAAAATGCATTTATGAGTCGTTCATTAAATTCTTCAAACAATTTTTAAAGAAAACCATTTTATTATATTTTGTTTAAAAAAAAAACGTGTAATTACATCGTTTTGCGTTTATCAAATAAACGTACTTGTAGTTAAGTCCCCTTGTTTTTTGTTAATAAAATCGTCAATTTTGATCGTAGAAGTGTAATATTTTGTCAAGACATGTATGTAGTTTAATGGCATTCATAATCAATCAAAAACTTGATTTTGAATTTTTTGTCAGTTACGCCTTTTTGCATTTTAGCTAACGATATGTATGTATGTATGTATATATAAAAATTGTTTAGTTTTTGTCTAGTTGCTCTGTATTCTGCTCGCACAATGGTAAAGGGTATATAAAATTCAGCACAGCCGAATATAGCACTCTTACTTGGTTGTACTACAATTTCGTATATTCTTGCAGTTTTTTCCAGGGCTGTGGAGTCGTCCGAAAAAAGTACTAACTCCGACTCCAACTCCAAACGCTGAAATTTTTTAAGTGCGACTCCGACTCACGACTCCGACTCCTACTATAATCTTGATGCTAAATGTATATGAGACTCAGTGATGTTAATTTTTATTTTTCGTTACCGTACGGCCTTCTAAAAATCACCGTTTTTGAGAAGAAATTAGCGTACGCAAACATTAAAGTGCTGTTTCCAAATGACAGGCGATTGATTATGTAGTAAAAATTATCAGCCCAATCATGAAGAAAAATTTCCCGGGAGTTTTTTCCCTTTTCCTACTTTTACAATTGAATTAACATAGGAAAAATGAGAGAAGGGAGAAAACTCCCGGGGAATTTTTATTCATAATTGGGATGTATATGAAAAGCACATCGCCTGTTATTTGGAAACAGCACATAAGAGCAGTATTGAAAACCCATTAATATGGGATATAATAGCAGCTTACTGAAAAGCACTTTAAGCGCTAAAACAAATTTTACTACTGTATTGAAATGTTCCATTTAGATATATTTAATAACGGAAATCACTATACAGGCTTTCGTGATGATCAGTCCATAATTTATTTTTTTTAAAAACCTCTTATTTCTGAAAAAAAAACTTTTTTTTTACAAAAGTGCAAACGAAAAAAACAAAAACATGTTGTAATGCTTTTTATATTACTGTTAAATAATTAAATGAAAAAAAGTATATAGAATTCATTTTATTTAAAATTATATAAAAATTTAATCTAAAAATGTTTTTATTTTGAATACGCCCTAGCGAAAATTTTCAATATTTTGCTCTTTCTATTAATTATGTTCCTAAAAATTAAAGCTCAAGCTATTCATTATTAACTTCTTCAGTATCACTCAAATCGGCTAAATTTGCCACAATAGTACATAATTAAGAAATACTCAATTGGTTACCTCTTATTACATAAAAGGGTGCAAGATCTTTGACGTGCTTAAGAAAGTCGTTATCAAAATCGAACTTTTTTAACAGACCATTAAAAAGTGCAACATAAAACTTTAAAGAATTAGGCCCCTATTACGGTTTACAACTTAACTCAGTTGAGTTGTAATTAAGACAACTGGTTGTGATCAGTTGTAAATTTTGTTATGTTTTTGTTCACCGAAATATAGCAAAGTTGTAAACCATAATACAAAAATTAAGAAATTACAACTCAACTCAGTTAATAGGGGCCTTAACTCCAAGGTCTATTACATCAACTTCTATGAATCTAGTGCTAAAGATATTTGAGAATCTAAAAAAATTTTGGATCTTTACGAAGAAGTTAACAAAATTAAAATAATAAAGAACAGAGAAAATACAAGACCATTTAATTACATGAAAACATCACTTAATATTTGTATCCAATATACTGCAAATTTTAAAAAATGTATTTATAAAAAACTTGAAAAAAACTTTATTTAAATATAAAACTTTTTTGCATCTCAAAAAACTTGCAAAAAAAGGGAAAACTTGATAAATGACATGGCTGTCATGGGATAATATAAATGTCCCTCCTGAAAACCATTTTAGTTCGGCCTAAACTGTTACGAATCATTATCAGCCCAATTATGAATAAAAATTCCCCGGGAGTTTTCTCCCTTCTCCCATTTTTCCTATGTAAATTCAATTGTAAAAATAGGAAAGAAATCCGGGGAATTTTTATTCGTAATTGGGCTGTACATATATATAATTTAAGTTAGTTCAAATTGCTAGGAAAAAAAGCATAACACTTTCTGATTGTCGTACAATTGGTTTGAACCGGAACCAGTTTTTATACTGACGTCCGTTTTATAAAGATTATTTAATAATTTATAGCTCTCATATATTCTAACTGTCGGTGGAGGGTGTCAAAGATTTGGAACATCCGAATATAGCATTCTAAATTTTTTTAATGCATTAGCTTTTTAATGGTTAAATATAGCATTAAATTGATTCTTAAAAATTTCAAATTGATATTTGCAATATTGCATCGTCAATTTCGAATAATTTTTATTTTGGAAAATTTTTTATGCCGAAAAACTTTGGAGTCACGAGTTTTAGTGGGTACTACGACTCCGACTCTAACTCCGGCACAAAAACCTCAACTCCGACTCCACAGCTCTGGGTTTTTCACTATCCGAAAGCAACGAATTCAATTGTCCGATTTTTTGTAAAATACCGCATATGTGGTTTTGTTTTATTACGAAACTAAAACAAATATCTTGTAGCAAATCTATTTCAAAGAACGCATGATTTTCAATTTCATTTTTCAACAGATTCAATGGATGTGTCGATTATATGTGGCACATTTTTTTTATATGTTGTGATCGAATACTTTTTGATTCGAAATCAATTTTATTTCAGCCGTTACTAAACGAATCGAAATAATTTTTTCAGTGTTGTGAAAACTCAAATAAATGCTTTATAACACTGAAAAAATACAGGCATGTTCTGAAATCGAGGTGATTTCAAATCCCTAACGATTTTGAAATCCTGCGAGAAATGTTTAGGTGTTCTGAAAATCACGAGATTTTTAGTTGTGATTTTCATTGTTCTAAGCCGTTCATTTAGTGCTTATTGCTGCCATTTTTATTTATTTTTTAACTTCGTATAATAAAATTTAACCAATCAAACCTTATGCAGGGTGGCCCAAAATTAACGAAGGGGTTTAAATTCGTTATAACTTTTTATTTAAGAAATAATTATTAAATTTTTTTTTCGCAAAACTTCAGGGACCTGATTCTGGCAGTCGTGATCGATTCGAAAGCAATTTAATATCTAAATATTTTATTTAATACTGAACGAATCGGAATTGTTTTTTCAGTGTTGTTAAGCATTAATTTGAGTTTCACAATACTAAAAAAATAATTTCAATGCATTTAGCATCGACTGAAATAAAATTGCTTTCGAATCGAGAAAGTACTCGTTCACGACTGCCAGAATTAGGCCCCAGGTGTTATGTTGTTTATTTCGTCGCGTATATTGCTTTTTAGTTGCTGGATGGTTCCAGGCTTATTAATGTAGACTTTTCCTTTCAAAGAACCCCAAAGAAAACAGTCTGGGGCGGTTAAATCCGGTGAACGCGGAGGCCAATTAAAATCACTTGTACGCAAAATAATTCGTTCACCCAAGATGTCCCGTAAAAGAGCCATTGTGTTCCTTGCAATTGGGCACGTTGTTCAATTGAGTACTGTTCCATTTTAAATTCCCCAAGTCTTCTTTACAAAATACTGAAAAGAAAAGAAAGAAAAATTATAATAAAAAAGTTATAAGCAATTCTAACCCCTTCGTTAATTTTGGGCCACCCTGTAGTTACTCTTTACTTTATTTTTTTATCAAGTTATTTTAATTTTTAATGATTGTAAAAACAAATGAAGGACAAATCATTAAAAGTGTATGTGATAATTATATTATAGATTTAAAAGAAAAAGGCTCAAAAAAACTTCAAGTAATTTGAAACCTTTCAGCTGTAAGCTGGCCGTAGGGTTTTTTCCCGGGATTTCCCGTCCCGGGAATTCCCGGGAATTTCAATTATTTTATTTCCCGTTTTCCCGGGGTTTTTCTTGCGGGATCCCGGGAAATAAAAAATTTTCTCATAATTTCAGAAAATAGCTATTTATACTTTGAAATTTAGTTTTCTATTCTCTAAAAATTAGCATCTGTGGATTAGATCAATTACAAGAAGTGAGCACATGTATTTGAATCAATGTCTCCTGATGCAATAAATCTACTAAAAGCAGAATGGGCAGTGCAACAGTTGATAATTATTACATTTAGTGAAGTGAAGAGTTAATAAAGTACATTAATTCAAAATAAGATGCAGGCAGTAAAGTTTCATTGTCCATAAACAAGTCTTAAAAAGAGCAGATACCTAAACATATCGCTCCTTTATTGCAACATAGTCATATCTACAAAAACAAACGATCTTGGCAAAATGCGACTAAAGTTTTCAAAATGTACCGATTTAAAGATATATTTTGTTATAACTCCGGTTCAGTTTGCTAAAGTTACTTCAAATTTTGAGATATGACTAAGATGCAATGAAGGAGCGATATGTTTATTAGGTGATCAACACAAATTTCCAATTTCAATTTGTGTTGGTTTATATACCCGTGAAGTGCGGGGAAACCGAAATAAAATAACATTTTGGAAACTCGTGTAATATACTACAACATACAACTTGAAAAACACATTGTCCTAAAGATAACAAATGGACCTATTGAAATGAAAAGGTTTGTAAGAAGCAGTCCGGTTGATGCTATTTTTGCATCAACCTTGACATACATTTGACTGATATAGACGTTGTTTATAAAAAAAGAAAAAATTGCTTCTGATTGTGAATCCGAAGCATGCTACAACGGCGCACTTTTAACTATTTGTGCAACCTCGGTAAAAAATGAACGAAATTTTTCGGAAACATGACAATTAGTAAATAAAATCAGGAATATACTTTTTGACGACTTACAAAGCGCTTTGAGTGTGTCAGAAAGTTATTTCCTAAGCCATTAAAAAATGTTATATATTTCTTTAAAGTATTTTATCTAATTTATTAATAAATTTTTTGATTTCATATCTTGAGTACCTCAATTTTTATTTTGTTTTTATTATTGTTTTATGAATTATCCAGAGCATAATAATACTGAATAAAAGCATAATAATAGGGAATAAAGGCGTGAGGTAATAATAACTCAAGTTGCTATTTCAATCTTCAATAAATTTTTTAGTATTGAACCATTTTCTTTGTAAACAACTTCCCTTACGTTTTTTTATAAAAGTTTTTTCATTAATAAATAACAAAATTTACTTTGTATTATTTATATGGAGCGGGATCCCGGGAAATTTAAAAAAATTTCCCGCTTTCCCGGGAATCGAAAAAGTCCGGGAAAAAAAACTCTAGCTGGCCGGTTTTAAATCGCGAGATTTCACAAATTTTTTGTGGGCATTTATTTATTATTTACTAGCATATACCCGCTACTTCGTTAGCGTCTCCTCTTTCTTCGTGGACATATTTTTATGCCAAAGTTTATTTTTCTAGATTCAAACTTGTTTAAATTATAGCATTTAACCCGCTACTTTAGTAGAACCAAAAAGCTAATGAAAAATATCAAATTTCCCGTATTTCATTTTTTGGGTACTATATTTTTCCCCCATTAAAGTGTCAAAAATTTCAGTATTGTAGTGGCAGCCCATAATTTAGTACGAATATGTCAATGAATGGAGGAAAATGTTTTGTAAAAAAAGTACCAAAAATAGTTACGATTTTCACCCCTTAAATGTTCGAATTTCGAAAAAGTACCCAATTCGTGTACGTATTTTTTTTGATAAGTTTTGAATATGGTATTAACTTTGTTTTTTATTGGTTCAAAAGATAGATGGGGTGGCAAAAAAGTACTAAAATTCAGATTTTACCCGTTTACTCCCTAATAAGGCCGAATTTCAAAAAAGTACCAGACACCTGTCCGCTTATTTTTCTAAAGAGCAACGATAAGTATTACATTTGTTTTGCATCTCTTTTAGTTTTGGAGATATAAGGTTATCGAATTTTCCTGTTTTTACCTTTTTACCCCCTAAACATTCGAATTTCGAAAAATCCCGTAGTGACCAATCGCTAGTCAAAATTTCAAGTTTCTAGGGTCAGCGGTTTGGGCTGGGCGATGATGAATGAGTCAGTCAGTCAGTCAGTCACAACTCTTTTTTTATATAGATTATTTATTTTTAGAACATGCCTGAATTTCGATTAATTAAATATCGACAAAAAGAATTAGAAATAAAACGGCTTTCGAATCAAAAAGTATTCGATCACGACTGCCATAATTGAGGCTATCAGCGCAGAAGTGGTGTAACCCACAATTTAAGTTGGTTACGGTTCTGGTGTAAGATATGTTCTTTGCACAGTTCTTTACAGTGCAATAGTCGAGTTAGCCTGTTGGTATCCAAAACGGATGGCGCTAGAAACATACAGCCGTATTCATAACTAGAATGCCGATTTAGCTTAGCAGCTTGTTGGTACAGAGTTAATTCATAACGAACTTTCAATTATATTACTCAAAAATGCAACACGTTTTGCATTAATCATCGTTGGAATTGCCATTTTTTTTTTGTTTTTCCCTTCACATATGTATGTATAAAAATGTTTTTTAAATTAAAATAAATTAATTAAAAGACAGTAAATTAAAAAAAAAACAGTTAAAATAAAAAAACCAACAAAATGTTTGACATTAAACGGCTGTTTTTCACAAGTCGGCAAACGTTTGGCAGCCCGTTAACAAGAGTTTAGCAAATCGTTAGCCAGAGTTCGGTTATTGTGTTATAAACAGCGTTGCCATTTTGGTGCCTTTCGGGTATTTTTTGGTGCTTTTTTGCTTATGCAATACCCGAAATTTTGTAAAACACCCGTTTTTGAAAAGCGGGTATTTATAGTGCTTTTAACAATTTCTCACAGTGCTTTTAAGTGCCTTTTAAGTAATCTACATACATTTTTGGCACTGAACCATTTTGCTACTATTCTGTAAGCACAGCGAATACTTTTTTAACCAACTGCGTATTATTTGCATTTATGTTTTGAGTAGTGTTCGCAAACTCTTCTAGGCCTTTCTCAAGCATTTTTTGATGCCTCAAAACGCCAAAATTGTATCCTTAGTGCCAAACTAAGAAAAAGCACTAACTTGGTGCTTTTTCAATTTTTCGTTAGTGGCTTTAATGCTTTTTAAAATTTTTATTTTTTTTTACCATTTTTTAAAACTTCGGTTATATAGAGGATGATTTAGATGAGATTAGCTATTTGGAGTATAATTTTGAGAAAGCCTGTTAAGATTTTAAGATTTCAATAAAAAAAGTGATAAAAGAAAGTTGCATTCGTTTTACCAAAAACTTTATTTACGAGGTTTGAGTTAGGCTTCCTAGCAATTTGGAAATTTTACAAAACGTTGCACTTTTAAGCGTTGACAACATATTTAACATTTTTTTAAAGGTGTAGACACTGTTTCAAAAATAGAAAATGGCTTGAAAAATATTAAGAATTGTAAATGGAAAAATAAACAACGATTTTGAGTCATGTAGAAAAAACGTATTAAAAAGTTTAAAACATGCAGTCGGAAACCGTATTTTTTCGAGCTACGAAAATCGAGGTCGCACTGTATTACTTTTAAACTGTTTTATGGCCAATTCAAACTCCAAATGATTTGGATAATATTATTTTTATTGAAGATAATAATAATACATTTAAAAATTGTTATATACAAATGTAAATATATTTATTATTTAATTTTAAATGAAAATGGTCCCCCATCTACGCCGTCGCCTTTTTTAAAATTTTGGAGGCATTTAATATTCGGCACAGCCGAAGGCAACTTGTTTTGTATTTAATTAAATTGTAAAAATGGATTAGTGCTATTTTACGCTTTTTTTTTGTTCAAAATAGTGCTTTTTAGTGCTTTTTTTAAATTTTAAAGTGCTTTATGCTCTCAAAAAGTTGGCATCACTGGTTATAAATAAACTTTTTGCTACCTTCATGCTAATTTTCATTATGAATACGGCTGATAGTTTTTGCACGGGCCGTTACAACCAAGTACTATAGTGCAAGAGTAGTGTTAACTCCTCATTATCTCATAATAAGTAGTCTGGGGTTACACCTCTTCTGCACTGATAGCCTCAATTAGCTCCCAAAAAATAATAAAATTTTTGTTTTGAAAAAATTTTGCGCAAACACAGTCAAACAAAAATTGGCAAAATAATTGACATATGTGAGCGTACTTTAATTGAAAGTAAACTATTTTCAAATATATATACATATATATATATATTTTTTTTTTAAATAAATACAAGCCCAGGGAGGCTGCTCTTTATTGAGATGCGAAAGCTAAATGCCGACTTGGTACTTTCTATTACTTCCGCAAAATTTTTTGAAAAAAAAGCTGTAATACCGGTTAAATACCGGTATAATCGTTTCGGTATTTAAAAATAATATAATTTTTTATCAAAAAGAAAAAAATTAAAAGTTTCAATACTTGTGCTAGCGGAAAATATGTTTATTACCTTAAAGCTCTGCGGTTGCAACACTGTTGTCTTGTTACTATGATATTTTATTATGCAATTAATCTCTCTTATCGCGCTAAAGAGAACGTGGATTTATTTCCTTTAATCTATTACCGAACAGTCGCAGGCGTATTTTAAATTGGACAACCACGATAAGGATGAATATGTAATTTAAATTAGTGGCCGCTTGTTGCTGAGCCGAGCCGACTAACGCTTATTGCGAGAACCAATGCGAGAAAACTAGTACTATACAAATTAGTACAAATAAGCGCGAACAGGTCATAGTGGGCGCCGAGCTGATCAAAGCGCAAATCTGATTGAATGCGAGAAAACAGTTCCAAAGCGTATTTCAGCGCCGAAAACATTGCTTATGTTATGTTGTTATGATTTCAACTTGTTTGGAAAACATTAAAAAAAAATTAAAAACAAAAATTTAAGAAAAAGTAAATAAAACATGCAATAAAAAAATAATAAAAATTAAAAAGAAAATAAAAATGAAAAAAATAATAAAAATTAAAAAGAAAATAAAAATTAAAAAATTAAATAAAAAATAAAAATTCAAATAAATAATAAAAACTAAGTAAAATTATAGCAAGTATAAAAAAATTAAAACAAACCAAAATTTATACAAACATACATAAAACACAACCCTGCAGTATTGGTAATCGACTCTACGCCGATGAGTTCAACGACTACCACAAACCTTTCGTCGACGACTCGCTAAACTACCAGAAATGCTTTTGAGCGGCGAATTTAACAAGGCGATGTCCGCATTGGTAATGCCTTACTGTTCGTCGATTACTTCATCGGTTACATTTCGGTTACATTTCGTCGAAAAACAATAGAAAATCACTGGAGACACTACCTTACAGATTACCACTGAGTACCAATGTAATCGGCGATGTAGTCAATGAAAAATCAATGGCGATGTAGTCGGGGAAATGTTGCCAGCCACTACTTGTGAAACTGCAGGGAAATAATAGATAAACTACCAAAAATATAAAAGGCTATTAACGGTTTCTATATATGCGAAGAATTGTGGGAAAATATAAACAATGCTGTAGGAGCTTTACGGTTAACATTTGGAGACGTCTTTGATGCCCGGTTTGCATGTAAAGTTGAACTACAAAAAGTTGAAAGCCATTTTTCATATAATTTACTTGGGGAATTAAAAAGAAGAATAAATTCTTTTTGAGATTAAAGCTTTTCTAGGTGCATTGTTTTAGTTGTACAAATGGAAAATTTAATGAAAAGTTGGTAGCACCGCTACTTATGTTAATACCAGCGTTTAAAAACTGCAGTCAAAGTAGAAAAACTGCAATTTCTTCATCTTTTTTATTTGCAAAACACTTTTCAACAAACTATGATTATCGAATAATCCAAGACTTTTAAACTCCTAATTAACTGATGTCAATTGAATTTAACTAAAACAGAGATGCAAAAATTTGTGTTAATCGCGCAAAAGGCCCTAACTTACCCAATATTTAAAATCGACTTATTCATTTTAATGTAATATAGCTCATTTTTTTAACGATATTTTGTTCTTTTCCGACAATTTGCTTTTTTTTAATCGATTAGCGATCTCAAATTAGTTTTTGGTTTTTTTTCAAATTTTGCAATTTTTCGAAAATTTTAGCCATGTTCGCGACAAAAGCGAATTGTTCATGTAAGTTTTCTGATTCTTTAAAGATTTATAATAAATAGAAGACTTTGCTATCATGCGATTTTCCGCTAATTAAGCAGTTTTTTTGCCATTCCGTATAGTTTTAGAGACTTTTAATCAATTTTATGGCTTGTTTAAAATATTAAAAATTTTCGCGAATTTTTCCAATTTTTTTTTTTGTTATTTTCCGACATTTGGTTTTTTAACCCATTTAGCGATTTCAAATAAATTTTAGTGTTTGTTTGAAACTTTGTAATTTTTCGCGAATTTTAGCCATATCCCGCGATTGTTTCCTGTGATTCTTTACAGCTTTCACGATTTTTAATAAATATTAGACTGGTATCATGCTGCGGTTAGCAAATTAGCTAAATCAACTAAAGTTTTTTCGAACAAAAACTTCGAATACACAAAAACTTGCGGATTCGAGAACACCAAAAATGGACTTTATCGCTAATGGGACTAAAACCGGTAGTGACTATAAACGAAAAATACTATACAACCAATCCAAAACTTAAAATGCCTTTTTTTTTGACTAATGCGTTTTTAACTAACGTCAAAGATTTAGAAACTTAAGAAAATACGATAATTCCTAATAAAATATTTTTTAAAATCTAAATTCTGGTTTTTCGATACAGTTACCTACATATGTATGTATATACAATATAAATACCTTAAGAAAAAGACTGTTGCATGTTTTAAAGCATTTTCTGTATGTTTTAGTGAAATTTAAATCAGTTAAAGATTGAAAGCTAATTACTTTTTATTTAATGTTCATTTTTATAATTATGGACCAAAAGCAATAACGAAAAGAAAAAACGAATTTTGTATGTCAAAAATTTGTTTAGCCCATCAAAATCGTATGTTTTAAAATCGTTTTAAATTGCATCGCAAGACTTCAAACCCCAATAAATTTTCTCTTTGACCTATTTTCATTCGTCCATAACAAAACATTTTCTTAAATCAAATTAAATTAACGAAAAAAATCCTATACAACTCAAATTAATTTATTATTGAATGAATTTTGATTGTTTTTTTACCTTAAAAACCAGAAACAACAAAAAATTTAGTAAAACATTTTAGTTTTTCCAAAATATTTTCTTCTAAAAATAAAAAAAAAAAACAGAGCAATCACAATAACTTTGTGTTTACTTGCAACATATTTGTATTTAAAAGGTTCGAACATGTTTGATAGTGTTGTGGTATGGGTTGCATTTAAGTAGAAGATGGATAATTGTCAAACCGATTGAAATGAATGAGAAAAAGCAATTTCAAAATTCATTCGCTTGTCAACCGGCAACACTCGCGGATAGTTAAAATAAGAGAAGTGAATATACGCGTGAATCTTATACTTAAACGGAAGTGAAATTTTACGTTGATTTTATTTTACTAATAACGGTTATTTTAGTTTCGAAATTATATATTTTTTCTAAGCGAATTTGTGGAATTTCTTATAAGAAAAAAACGAAAAATTTATAGTGGAAGTGCAAACAAAGTAATAAATTGTTCTTTTTCAGCAAAATGTATTATGAATTGCTTAAAACTTTTTATAAAAATACTAAATAAGGTCTTTACAGTTTCTTGGTTAAAATGCTTATTTATTTTAATTAAATTAAGCAAATCAAACAAAAATATGTTAGCAGTGTATTGAAAATTTTTGAAATAAAACTCAAAATCGGCAGTGTGTTGATAAAGTCGGATTGTCAAAATATATGAGAAAAATTTTATAATAAAGTTTTTTTTTTCGAAGAATAAAAAATGGGTTAATTAAAAAATGTGTGCCAAATTTGAACAAAAGGAGAAATTAAGGAAATGCATTCTAAAAAAAATCTTTAAAAAAGTACTAAACTCTTTAAATTTAATATAAAAAAAATGTATGGAAAGGATTTTAAAAATTAAAATGAGCGGCAGTCAAGAATGAAAAATAATCAAGAGAATTTTAATTAATTTCATGTTGTAAAATTCTTTTTTCATAAAAATAATTTGATGAAAATTAAATTTGATGAACTTTAGCTTAATTAAAATATCAAAATTTGGATTAAAAATTTTTTAAAAAAAGCTTGAAATTTATAAAATTTACAAAAACATTTTAAAAAAGTGGTATGTAAATAACAAACTATTTAAATTGTATAATATTAAAAATTTTAATTTTTTTATTAAGTTTTTAACAAGTTTTGTTAAATCTACATAAGTAAAACAAAAATGAAAGTAAAGTCGGTTTAGCTCGATTAAATGATACCCTACACCACAGTTTTAAAAAATAACATTTCGAATGTGTATAGCTAAATGAATAGGGATCAATCTATGTTTTAAATTTCATTAAAATCTGTTAGATAGTTTCGGAGAGGCAGAAAATGCCCTAGTGCTTTTATTTTTATACCCACACCACAATAGTAGAGAGGGTATTATGCATTTGTGCTGATGTTTGTAACACCTTTAAATATTGGTTCTACCCGGCTCAGAATCACTTTCTGCGTCATTTAGTTTGTGTCAGCCCTACTCCCCGGATTTACTCTCGAGTGAAATTGCTCGGCGCAAAGAGATTTGACTCCAACGATGAAATCATGTTGCAAGCAAATAACTATTTTGATGACCTGACAAATTTAATTTTTCGAAAGGGATAATATAGAGCTCAAAGGAGACTACGTTCCAAAATAAAATTATCTTTTATGTAAAAGACTGTGTTTCGCTTAAAATGTGACGGACCGATTGACCTGTCCTTGTATTATAATAAAAAGTTTGCGATTTCTTGCCAAACTTCTCTCCATTTGGCGACTAGCGACTTTTTTTGTGGCGATTTTGGATATAACTGGTGGTTTACTTGGCTATTTTTACCATATTTCAGCGATTTTTTTAACAGCTTGTCATTTTTTGTTATCATTACTAATTAAAAAAAAAAAATCTGGCAACTTTTTTGACATGATTTTTGTTATAATTTTAAGTGAATTTTATATTCAGTCACTATTTAATTCTAATAGTATGTCTGCAGGTCAAACACTAGTAATGAAATTGATGAGGCTGAAGTGTACGATCTTATACACTTGAGTGCTTAATTTCAGTTTTTTTAACTGAATATATGATCTCCATTTCATGTTATTTAAAGAAAAAAAAAAAAAAAAAACAGACACTAAACAAAATTTACTTTCGGCGACTTTTTTGTATTTTTTCTCTGTTTTCGTCGATTTTTGACTGAAATAAAAAACTTTTTTTTTATGCAAAATTTAAATTGAAAAAAAAAAGTTAAAATAACTGAACATAATTGACGTTTGGCGATTTTTGGCGATTTGTAACATCCGGCTTGGCGATGGAGCTCAAAAAAATCTGACAACCATGGCCCAGTGATATAAACGAAAATATTAAAATCTTTTAATATTTAAAAATTCTCACATAATTGCAAAATAGTTCCAGGGAAATTCCTTAGAACCATGGTGGAATAAGCAGGTGGCATCGTTACGGCAACAAATACAACATTACAACAAAAATGGAAATTACATAACCGTTTACGTCAAAAAATACATTAAACAAAAATCAAAGCGTGCCGCTGAACGTGATGAAATAAATAAATTTTTAGCCAATTTTTATTTAATTATGGTCAATATCTTATCAAAATTATCAAAAACTTTAATAAAAAACAAAAATCACAGCACAATACGTGGACTTTTTGTAAACATAAACAAAACTTTGACATAAACCTAGACAAACAATGCAAGAGCAAAAAATCGTCATCTGGCGTAGTGCTGCCACCTGTTTATTTCACCATGCTTAGAACTATTTTATTTTTGTTATGAACCAGAAGTAGTCCTAAAGATATACTTATTTATGTATACGCTTTTTTGCGATATGTATATGAAAATTTCGAAATCAATTAATTTCTACAAACTAATATTTAAATAACAACTGTTTATATTGTATATTGCGAAATTGTTGTACCATTTATCTTTGTAAATATCGACTTTTAAAGCTTCTAATACATTTTTCCTTTTTTTTTAAGTCAATAAAGATTTTCAATTGAATTTTTTTAAAAATTAACGTAGCTTTTCCTGATTTCAAAAGTCAAGGGTGTTTGTTATAGATTGACACAAGTTTAAATCATAATAAAACAAGGAAATATATTTTTAATATCAACAGAACGGGCTTTATTGGAAAGAAAACTTTATGAAGTTATTGTTCGAATATGATTTCTGCCATGTGGCCGCCACGGCTGGCGAGTAGAAGGCGCAATCTGGAACACCAATTTTAAACAACTTTTCGCATTCTGACCATCATCGATTTTTAAGACATATGGGTCAATGCCTCCGCCAGTGCATAAAGCGCACCAAACAGTAATTTTCTGTGAAAGTAATGGTGTTTCGACAAAAGCTTGTGGATTCTCCTCATTGCAAATGCGCCACCTCTGCTTTTTTATGTACCCATTCAACCATAAACGGGCTTCATCGGAAAATAAAATTTTGAATGGAAATTCAAAATCAATATCAATTTGTGCTTCAGCCCATTCGCCGAATTCTTTTGATTAAAAATTTTAGCAATTTGCAAGCGTTGCTCTGGTCGATTCATATTGAAATTTCAACTCAAACTTAACAAAAAGCAACTATCACCTGTTAAAGGGGTGCTCAAATAAAGCAGTGATGTCAACTCAAAGTTGTGACACTCTAAAAAACCACCCTATATTATAGGTAGAGGAAAGTGATCCTCAAAGTATGAGGTATATACTACATTAGGGTGGTCGATAACTGTATGGAGCATATTTGGTTTCTATTTTTCCATGTTCACACCCCCCAATTCGGTGGGTATTGATAAAAAACGACGCAAAAAAATTTTAGGACAATCGGTGAAGGCTAAGCCATCCCTCACGTCCGCCAAAGTTTGAGGAAAATCGTAAAGTCCGAATTTTATGCTACATCACTTGGAAAATATTAATTTTACATAAAAATCATTTACTAAGAAGTTGTTATTAGTAAAGTTTTCAACAACTTTCGCCTTAACAAGTTTTCTCTAAATCTCATATTTAACAAAACCTAACTAAAATAAAAAGCAAGCAGCAGCATTGATGATAATTTTTTATTTAGCTTAAATATCGAACCCTAACCGCAAAAATGACGTAAGCGACATAATTTTAAATTTTCGTTTTTTTTAATAAATGACTTTATTAGCAACACTTGCATGCATCATCTCCTAAAATGTCGTGGTCACATAAGGTACCGTTACGATTTTATAGCCAGAAAATTTTTATCGTTAGATATAAATTTCATACAAAATTTATATAAAATGAAATCAAAAAACTTTCTCCTGTAAAATTTGATTTTTGGCGCTACGTTATTTTCGCGGTTAGGGCTCGATATTTGTGTTTGTGTGCATTTCCTTACAAAAAAAAAAAAATAGTCAAACGAATATCATTTGCTTCTAACATACCTAGCCGATATCTATATTCTTTAAAGGGGCCCCCATAAAGAATTTTCAATGCAGACTTGGAATATATTAAAGAAAAAGCCCCATAACTGCCAGTCGCGCCTTAAACATACTTGCCCTTTTCGCCACTTTTGAGGGAGGCTCAAAAGTGTTTTACTAAATTCTTAAATTTAATGGAAATTTTTTGTCCTTTGTGAATTAAATAAAAAGTTGTAAACAAATTGTAATCACATATGGCTTTTTTTTGTTTGCAACTTCGTTTTCTATATGTCTAGAAAAAATTATAAGCACAGCTGCATTTTCCAATTTTTTATGATTTTTTAAAGAACAAAAATTTTGAAACTTTGCTAAAAAATTATTTTTTTTTTTGGCAAAAAAATTGTGTTTCTAAAACGACTGCTCATATAAGAAAAGCCTTTGGCCGTTCTTAAAGGTAATTTTATTGCGGAATTTAGTTTTTTTTTAGTTTATTCAATAAACTAAACCGTTTTTAAGTTACGCGAATATATGTTGTGCAACCTCCTTTATTTTCGAAATAACGGTATATCTCAAAAACAAGAGCTAACCAAAAAAAAACGGTTAGCACCACTGGATTGAGCGTACCCAAATTAGGTTAAAACGCCAGGTACCCGGCGGAACGGTTTTTTTTTAAACAAAAAATATAAAATGTTTTTTAACAAAATTAAAGATACGTGATTCCTTAAAAATGCGTTTCTTTAATAAATTAAAATTTTTTTTTAGAGGCTTATTCGATTCTTTTCATTTTATTTTGATTAATAAGAGATTAAGGAAAAACTTGTTAACAACTTTTCTACAAAATTATTATTTTCTAAGTTATGAAACATAAAAGTCAGATTTCATGTAAAAATATAACTTTTCTCAAACTTTGGTGGGCGTGAGGGATGGCTTAGCCTTCGCCGATCGTTCTAACATTTTTTTTGGCGTTGTTTTTTTACCAATACCACCAATTTGGCGGGTGAGACCTACAAAAATAAAACTTTTGATCTTAAAGGGTGACCGTTATACACATACATAAAAGGAAATATTTGTACGAACTTTGAATTTGTTCGATTTCAATTTTACGTGACTTCGATTTCCAGAACATGTCCGTTTATCAAAATTGAATCTATTTCCACTTTTCGCAATATCCATCCACTTTAAATGTTAAATTTTTTTTATTTTGTGTCTAACCCCACATTTATAATTTATTACATCTTTACAAAAAAAAAAAATCTAAATTACATATTAAAATATTTTGCAAAATTCCAAAACCATTTACAGGCGCTAATAAAGATTTCAATTAAGAAAAGCTATTCATAAAATTTCAATTAACTGAAAAAATTGCTGAAAAATTACGAATTCGAAATAAACATGCACAAGTGTTTTCGCTTTATATAACAGTACTTTTATTGAAAATACAAAAAAATAATTTATTAATTTATTCAACGAAAAATTTTCAATATTATTTACTATAATTTGTCTGCTATTCAATTATTTTGCTGTTGATTTCTTGTCTCTAAGAGTATTTAAAAATGAGATGTCATTATTTCTCAATATCTGAGAGTAAGGCCACGCATATGTTTCTTTAGAAGATTTTAACATGATTTCATGTTTCTAAATATTTCATTTATTTAATTTTTGGTAAATTTTGCAAGTTTTTCGTTTTTGGTTTTTTTTTATAGCGATCACGTTCTAAAAAGTCTACAAATGACAACAAATTAAAGAAGCGATATTTTAGCTCGTTTCAAACGCCAACATCACACAACAAATGTTTGTCTAGAAGAGACATTAAAAAATATTTTTTTATTATTTTATATGAATATTAGAGATCCGATCGAGAATACAAACTAAAGAATACAATCACAAAGAGCAGAAAATACTAATAAGAAGCCCCAACATTGAATATTACATAGCGTCTTCACCTGACAATTTTTTGTCATACCAAACGTCAAACTTCATATTAAAAAAACGCTGACAAAAATTTTCGAGTTTTTTTTATATAGACTTTGACGTTTGGTATGACAAAAAATTGTCAGGTGAAGACGCACACTTAAATACACATGAGCAAAAATAAAGCTAAATAGGTACGCTCGAACAGTGGGTTAGAGGTGGGCAAAAACCTTAATATTTACTTTTTGGAATTAACTACTTACGAAATGTAGTGATCTAGGGGAAATCGATAGGATCATATGTTTTGAAAGCTTTGAGTTTTTATTTTAAAATATAGATAGGTATAATTTCTTTTTAAGAATTCCTAAAAATATAACCACTACTTACAATATAAACTATTCTGAAGCTGTAATGGAAATTAATAAAAGTGTGTGTCATTTCACCAAATTAGAAAAATTAATCTTAATGAATGGTAAAATACTTGTTTTAATGAAAATTGTTAAAATATGCACCAAAAAATAAAAAATTGCTCATTTGAAAACAAAATATTTACCATATTTGGAAACGATGGGCAGTAATGGGTTCACAAATACAAAGTTCTGTTATAAGGTTACAATTCATATTAAATTGCAAACTTGTACTTTGCGCACAAGGTAAGCCCGCCAAAGACGGACGGATGGACATACAGTTGAACTTCTATAACTCGAAACTCCATTATCTCGACAAAAAAGTTCGACTTACAGAAACTTCAAGTTAGAGAATTTTGTAATAAATGCAAAAAAAAAAAAAATTAAATTCGTTCGGTATTCATTATATTTTATGATTTCCACTAATGAAATATTGTGTGATTTGATAAGTGTTAACATGCAAAATTTGAAAAACTTAAGCTTCGTACAGACGATGGCCAGATCTTACAATGTTGTCATTTTAATTAAACACATCTGCCAAATAAAAATAGCGTACAATGTTCACACAGTTGCAAGACATTTTTAGTCAATTTGAATGACAACATTGTAAGATATGACCACCGTCTGTACGAAGCTTTAGAATTATTGAATTTAGATTTATCAAATTTTATTTAACTAAAGATAAATGTCATATTTTAAATGCTAATTAGTTTTAAATTAAACAAAAATTTAAGATGGCAAAATTGGCAAATTTTGGAAAAAAAAATTCGACTTGTGGAAGTGTGGCCACTAGTGTGACCGCAAGTTATATGGACAATTTTTTTTTTCGTTTTTTCACTTGGGAAACCCCTTAGATTGATTCCAAATTAGAAAAAAACAATATATATAAAATTTTAGATCGTTTGCATAGTTATTAGGCGTGCCTTGAGCCCACAAAGTTTGCTAAAAATGCTATTTTTCTCACTATGGGTGGCTTTAAGTGTTCATAACTTCAGTAATATTTATTTTAGAGAAAAACCTTATTCACAAATATTCTAGGGCTATATCTTACGAACAATGTTGCTCTATATAAGTTTTCTTTAACATTAATATATAATCCAGAAAAAACCAAATTAAAAAATAACACCGAAATTTTCACATATCTTCGCATTCTTTGCCTGGTGATTACACTACGTGACAAATTTTTAACAAAGTCGTGACCAAATGAATCTGGCAACTAATCTTTATGTAAAACTTTCCCCTGAATCCGAATATGAAGTCAGAATTGTCAAGAGTGGAACAGTTTTTGAGATATTCCAAAATAACCGTTATTTGTGTTTTTAAAAAAGATGATGTGACTAAAATGTAAATATCTTTAAAAATTTTAAACGGACTATGTATTTCTTTCTTTTCATTGAGAGGTTATAAAATTACTAAAATAAGAATGGATTGCTAGAGAAGTTTGGTCAAGAAATGACAGAGTTACAGGGGACAAAAGTTCAAGCTTCATTGAAAATTTTATGATTCTGTTCAATTTTGCTCTTTTCAAGTTTTTCTTTTTAATCTAATGATTTAAAAATCTTAATGTTTTATTGCATGCGACATTAGATTATTTTAATATGAACATTTTTCTCCCAACAAGACATAGATTGGTACAAAAATGACAAAGCTACAGAAGATTTAGTAAATTTACCCACATAGAAATTCAATAGCTTTAAGCTATTTTTAATATGTATTTATTTTACTAAAAATTTAGTTTTGTATATGTATTTGTTGTGTTTTTCTTTGGTTTGATACAAATCGTAAAGTGGGTTAATTCAATTAATCTTCTGTAACCTTGTAATTTTTGCACCGATCTGGATCCTATTGGACACAAATTTTCGAATTGAATAGGCTAATGTCGTAGGTGATAAAACATAAAAAAATTTTATTTTTTGGTTTAAAAAACAATAACTTGAAAAGAGCAAAATTTAACAAAATCATAAAATTTTAATGAAGTTTGAAGTTTTGTTCACTAGTTAGTTAGTTAGTTAATTGTTCTTTATTTTGAATTCAATTTAAGTAATCAAAATTGAACATACGACTATGACATGACGTCGTCTGTCGGAAAAGGTTGTTATATATATTACAAATATTGTTTTATGTAACATAAAAATTAATAATTAAATTCACTTACTAATATTTTCCTGTAGCCTATCGCATTTATAATATAGCGGCATAAATATTTAAAATTGTCTTTACCATTAAGAATATTAATCAACTCATTTTCTGTTACGATAGTTTTTTTAAAGTTTTGGAATCTTATTTGTCCTACTATAGGGCATTTGGCTATAAAATGCAGAATGTTTTCGGTTTCGTTTAGATTACATAAGCAGCATATACGGGGTCTGTCTTGCTGAAACCTTGTACCATTCAACTCAATTAAGCACATCTAGCTTTGAATATATAACTTAATTCTGTCATATTTGTGATTTCCAAATAGGATTGCCGCTCTATGTACTTTTGTCCACCATAACTCTGTCATTTAATGACTCATCTTCACAAACGACTCATGGTTATTTAAGAAATTTTATTACCTCTCAATAAAAAGAAAGAAATGCATAGTCCGTTTAAAATTTTTACAGATATTGCATTTCAGTCACATCATCTTTTTTAAAACCACAAATAACGGTTATTTTGGAATATCTCAAAAACTGTTCCACTCTTGACAATTCTGACTTCATATTCGGATTCAGGGGAAAGTTTTACATAAAGATTAGTTGCCAGATTCATTTGGTCACGACTTTGTTAAAAATTTGTCACGTAGTGTAATCACCAGGCAAAGAATGCGAAGATATGTGAAAATTTCGGTGTTATTTTTTAATTTGGTTTTTTCTGGATTATATATTAATGTTAAAGAAAACTTATATAGAGCAAAATTGTTCATAGGATATAGCCCTAGAATATTTGTGAATAAGGTTTTTCTCTAAAATAAATATTACTGAAGTTATGAACACTTAAAGCCACCCATAGTGAGAAAAATAGCATTTTTAGCAAACTTTGTGGGCTCAAGGCACGCCTAATAACTATGCAAACGATCTAAAATTTTATATATATTGTTTTTTTCTAATTTGGAATCAATCTAAGGGGTTTCCCAAGTGAAAATCCGAAAAAAAAATAACGGTCACCCTAGTGGCCACGCTTGGTGCAAATACTTTACTTTGAGTTATAGAAAAATTTAAGATAAAGAAGTTCAAGGGTTCAAGTTGTAGAAACAAAATCATGTGAATTGGGCTGTCTACCGCTATTGCCAAGAGATTCCCTTCGACTTAAAGAATTTTCGGCTTATAGAAGTTCAACTGTAGTCAGATTACTTTAAAAAGTGATTCTAGGTCGATCGATATGCACATCTAAAAAAAAGGTAAAAAGTTGTAAAATATGCCTCATAAAGGCAATATATGCACTATAAGCTACAAAAATGTTATTTATACTAAAATATTCAAAAAAATGCTTTAAGATCTAATATGTATATGCAAAAATATACACTAACAAATCGATGCCAATATTTATAAAAAGCTCTAAAACGGATAACTATATTGTTTCTGCCTTGAAAAAACATGCAATTGCATATGGGCATTTCCGCCAAATGGTCCACGGTGACCGAAAATTTAAAAGTTATTAAAATCTGATTATTTTACGAAATTGTTATGAAGAAATATTTAGATTTTACTAATTTTATAAATTTACCCATAAATTTGTTCACTTAGATGAACAATCAGACTGCAAAGTTGTGCAAACGTACTTTCTTATTTGTGAGTATGTTTTATTGTATATTTTCTTTAATATTATCTTCCTTAAAAGAGGTGATATTTGATGAAAATTATTCCAAAAAAAATTTCTTACATGGTCTGTAATCTAAGGAAGAGTTCGAAGAGAAATATGTTATTCGAATTAACGGTAAATTTTTATTTTGTATTAATCATTATTCAGTTAAATTATTGTGGAAAAAATTTCACGTTCGAATTGTCACGTATCGAACCAGATTTTAGCTTAAACAAAAAATAGTACAGACGATTTTGGAACCAAACCAAAGACATTTTAATGTTACATTGCTATGTAAAATTCTGAAAGTAGTTTGACTAAAAAATTGTGCCAGGTTACGCTGAACTACAACTTTTTATACATGGCCACAAAAACTACTTCTATTTTTTTCACGTTCGAACCGCTACTTCTTTTGCCATTATCTTTGACCTAGAATCGCGCCCCCCATAAACTTTAGCATAGATAATAGTGCTTTCTTAGTGCTATAATTTAAGGGTTAAAAGAACGTAAAAATATTTGTTGTTTAAAATGTTGTTGCATTTTTGATGCGTACGACTGTCACGTTCAACACTTTGGAATTACCCATATTTATGGTTTTCCCTGCTGATCACATATTGGGAAGGGGCTGGCTCATCTGCCCTTGAGTTTGAAGGTGTATTTACAAGGGGAAAAATTATTTTTTTTTTCAGTTTTTGTAAAAATGTTGCTATTAGATAATTACTTTTGCAATTAAATGTTAATGAATTGAAATGTGTACGAAATTATCATTCTAATGCAATTTAAAAGACAAATTTGGTTAAAAAATGTTTAAGTTATTAAAATTTCCTCAGGCCATTAACGCGTTTCAGGAAACTTGAGCAGGAAATTTAGGAACAAAATTAACATATTTTTTGAGAAATATTTGAATAAGAGCTAATTTTTACTTAAAATATATCCGTATTTACTTGCATATTAGTTTTAGCCTTTGTAGGATCCGTTTACCTATCGGGTATGACCAAAAACGGCAGTTTCGAAATTCCATTTCAAATTTGTAAACATTTTGTTAAAAAAATTTCAGAATTTTTCTTCGTCACATAGGGATTTATTGAGGATATAATAGGGAATAAAAATATGAAAAAATTATTTCCATACCTTCAATAGTTGTTTTTTCATACCTGCAATTTAAATTTTGAAATTTTCGGGAATTTTTATACCCTCCACCACAATTAGTTGTGAAGAGGGTATACTAAGTTTGTCATTCCGTGTGAAACTTTTTTATTATTCATCTCAGACCCCATAAAGTATATATATTCTGGCTGCTTGAGTAATTCTAAGTCGATTTAGCCATGTCCGTCTGTCTGTCCGTCTGTCCGTCTGTCCTTCTGTCCGTCTGTCCGTCTGTCCGTCTGTCCGTCTGTTGAAAACACGCTCACTTTCGAAAAACTCAAAAGAAATAAACAAACTAGGTGTCAAATTGCTTGTAGTTATCCTAAGCAGTTTGGGATTGAATTTCAGCAAAATCGGTTCAGTAGGACCAGAGCTATGAATCAAAATGTGGAACCACCACCTTCAAAAACTTGAACATTTTGTTACAAAAACTAACATAAATGATGCAAAAATGCACGGAATGACATAAGATTTTGCACAAGTCCGTTTTATTCGATTAGAAATTACACTGTAAAATTTCGCGAAGGTCGGTCCATAATTTACCCTAGGCCCCATATAAACACTACTCCCGGAAAACAGTTTAGTACGCCTAAAACCGTAAAAAATAATGCAATCATAACAAATTTTGGCTCGTCACAATTTTATAGGACTATAAATGATACTGTGAAATTTCGTGAAGATCGGTACATAATTTACCCTAGACCCCATATATGCCCTACTCACGGAAAACAGTTTAGTCTCCTAAAACCATTATTAATAACAAATCGTCACAGTTTAAGATAATAATAATAAAAAGACATCATACTGATATTACTCCTTAAACATTCGAACTGTCGGTGGAGGGTATCAAAGATTCGGCACAGCCGAATATAGCACTCTAACTTGTTTTTTTTATATTTGTTGTGAATTTTAAGTAAAACTTATTGAGAATGTTATAGCTTAGTTAATTCTCATTAAACACTTTTTTACTAAGGGCATCAGTCGTTCTCGAATAAAGACTTTTGAGCTAGATGCTTAAATGTCATACATTACCTTAAGACATGGATGATAACATTTTGTAGCAAATTCAATCTTAATTATTTTTCGGGGAATTTAAAGTTTTTAGAGAAAGCAGTAGGCGCTCCGCCATTGCAGCAGCTCTTTTATGGTCAGCAATTTCGTGCGAAAAGCACAAGAGTTCTTGATTTTTTTTCTATAATTTTTAAGAACACTTAAACAAATTTAATATTTTATAATTGACAATAATTTGTGAATATTTTGTTGCAGACATTTGATTGTTTGATCGGATATTAAAAGTAAAATTCGGTTTTATAAAAATATCGGCCATCTTTTGGAACCGATCAGTTAAGAACGAATTTTAATTTAATATAAGAAAAAGTCGATTTTTTTTTTTGCAAATTTTTTGCAGGTTTAGTTCAATTTTTATTAACAGTGCCACTTTCACAGCCCACTGTACACTCTGACTTAAAGTATCTGTTAGATACTACAACTACTTAGACCAATAATGTTAAAACAAATGTTGTGTTTTGTTTCTATTTTGCTCATTGTCTTGCAGTCTGCTGCTTTTGCTGCTTTCTGCTGTTAAAATGCTCGCACACTTACGTACTCTCTATGTTACGTTTTGTTTTTGTTCGAAAAATAAAATATGTTTTGAAATTTAAATTTGAAAAGAGTTCCAAGTATTTTTTTCAAAATCTTACAAGTCAAGTCAGTTGGTGTTGAAAACTCGCGGCGGTTAGATCAAAATTTTAGTTCTTTTACAAAACGAGTACGAAAATAAGTAAAAAGAATTAATTTTATTTATAAGGAACCGACTCGTTCTAAATGATCTTAAAAATAAATATCTAAATAAAAAAAACCAAAATATATTTTGTATATGTAGAAAATCTAGATATAAATAAAGATATAAAAAAGTGAGCAATATATTTTTTTTTTGATATATATTTAGATACAGATACGCAGACAGATATGTATCTATAAGTCTGTTGTATGTAAAATAAATTAACCTTCAATTTAAAAGAATTAAGAATAAAAAAATTCATTAACTAAAGTTTGAAAGGAAAAGAACGTTATTTTGTGAATGATTTGAAAAGTTATGAAATTTTTAAAATATATTGAAATTTTAAAAAAAAGCTAAATAAAATTAAAAAGTTTTTGTTTTTTGGTGAATCTCTTAGATGCTGACTAATTCTTTTAATTTTCCTACGTTGGATTTTATTTTTTGTTTTAAATTTTAAATCTAAAGGTGCTGATGACGGTGATGATAAATGGTCATCATTATTATGTTTGAAATATAAACAACAACAAAATGATAAAGTGAAAAACACAAAAAAAATTATAAAAGAATATTCTAAAAATATCCGATTAGTGTTACTTTTCTAGTGTTGGAACATTTTGCTTTGAATATTAAAAGTGAATATTTTTTCAGCATCATTAAAAAAATAACAAATGAAAAAGATTGAAATAAAAAATTGTTAAATAATTATATAATTCAATGAATAAGTTTAGTGAAATTTTGTGGAAAATAATTGAAATGCAAAATATTTGAAATTATTTTAAACGCGCTACGGATAAACAAGCGGTCAAAACGTTTGGGAACTGTGAAAAATAAAAAACTTCTGATTAAAAATTGTAGTAAAACTTTGTTGAAAAGTTATAACATTAAAAAAGATGTATAAATTTATTATAAATAACATCTAACGGCCAATTTTACCAAGTTCAGTTTAAACTAACTATTACTTTATAACTAGGGATGCGATTTCCATGCAAATGCATGTTTTTTGTCGATAGTCTAAGATCGATGTTGACCAATTATCCTTCCGAATCATTAAATTTGGGTTAAAATGGCATCGATTTGTTTTTGCATATTTTAGTTAAAATGCATATTTTTGCATATTTTGGGTTTTAATGCATATTTTTGCATATTTTAACATTTATGAGTGATATATTTTTTTAATTTACATATTATAAAAAAAGTTCTTCAAAAAATATCCATGTAAACAAAAAATAATCTTGCAAAAAAAATTTTCATATCAATAAAAAAATTTTTTTGGAGCTCTGCTTAAAATACAAGATTTTCACGATTTTTAACCAATGCAGCACCTTACATGGCTAAAGCTGCCAATGGGCTTAAAATATTTTATCCAAAACTATTAAATGTTACTTGCTTGGCACATGAGTAACATCGAGATGCAGAGGAAATAAGAAATTAATTCGATAATATTAATTTATTGGTTTCATACGGGAAAAAAATATTTTTAACGGCTCCTTCACGAGTTGCAATTTTTAATGAAATGTATCTTTTGGTACCGTTACCACTGCAGCCAGTATTAAAAAGATGGGGAGGAGCCTGACTAGATACTGTTGATCTGGAATCAAATGTGGGATATGAATTAGAAAATATATGTATGTGAATTGGCATCCTTCAAGAATGCTCCTATAACTTCGGTTGACGTTGAGAGACTATTTTTAATGTAGAAAAGTTTTTTGCGTCCGAAAAGGTTTACTTTTGGTAATATAAAAAAGTATTCATTTGTTTATGCAAACAAACGTTTAAATTAGTAATTTAAATTAAGTTTTAATAAATATTGCACCTTTAATTAAAAAAAAACGCTTTTTTATTGAAAATTTTTAAGTTTTAAGTGCAAATTTTTTATTTTTTTAATGCATATTTTAGAGTTTTTGGTGCATATTTTATGCGCATTTTTCCGATTTTTTTGTGCATGAAAATCTCATCCTATTTATAACTATTACGTTATTACTGATAATTAACAATAACTGAACTTGGTGAAATTGGCCGTAAATATATTCAATTGTAAACGCCTGAAGCTAAAAAGTTGAAATCTAAACCGCCAAATCGATCCACTAAGACTAGATTTTTGAAAATGAGAATGTTTTGGGGGGTCAAAAAGGGTACAAATGTGTAAATTCGCTAACCTTGAATCTCCTAAGCTAAAGGAAATACAAATAATTTAATACTTATCGTTATTCACTAAAAAAATAAGGGGACTTTTTTGACATAAGATCCTTTTGGGGAGTAAACGGGTAAAACGGGTATTTTGTCACCCTATCTATATTATAAACCAATAAACAAAGAAATAAAAATTATATCACATCTAAAAACACAATAAGATGAAAAATGTTGGTACTTTTTTGTTTAAACCTAGGAACATAAACATTGTCCACGAAAGAAAGGGAGACGCTTAAGAAGTAGTGGGTTAAATGCTATATATGTAGATTAAGAAGCATACAAATTTAATTTTAATTTTTTGATGATATACAGGCCTGTTCTGCAAATCACTTTTACTCAAAATTGTTAAAAACTTTATATAAAAAAAAAAAAAAAATCATACAGTCGAATTAAAAATATTTGAAGGAAATGGGTTTCGAATCACAGAAAAAAATGTTGCCCCAGTAAACGGATTAATCAAAAATAAAATCAGTTTTAATTAAAAGTTTAATCAAGTAAATTAAACGTTTAATCAAGTGAATTAAACGTTTAATCAAGTGTATTAAACGTTTAATTGACAAGATTAATTTGCAACAGCAAACAGATTAATAATATCAATTAAACGTTTAATTCACCTGATTAAACGTTTAATTCACTTGATTAAACGTTTAATTCACTTGATTAAACTTTTAATTAAAACAGATTTTATTTTTGATTAATCCGTTTACTGGGGCAAAATTTTTTTCTGTGATCATCAATGTGTACTCGTTTTTTAATGATTTTGCGTTAAAAGAAAAAAGATATTTTGAAAGTCTTAAATTACAATCGGAAGTGATGTAGTTCGGGAAATGATGTAGGAGAGGGATTATACCCTTACAAAATTTTGACATGACATAAAGAAGCTATCGCCGTTATATTGTGTATCAATACCAAGATTGGTAAATAAGCTTTGGCATTAAAATCTATTTTCTGGAAGAGTATTTGTATGGAAGATATCGTCAAATATTAACCGATTCAATTCAAATTTGGTAGGATTATTTAGGTTTCAATAAAATATTTTTGGTCCAAATAATAAGATGGGTAATGGACACAAAGGCTATATTTCGCAAAGAAGTTTATTTAGGGGCTATGTAAAATTAAAGACCAATTCTTATCATTTTCAAGAGGCTTCGTCCTTGTGACAAATGTACCAACAGTTTATCAAATTATCTTCCAAATTGCGACCTGTTACTTTTAGAAAAGTTTACATGGACAGCCAGCCGGAGGGACACCGTTAGATCGATTCAAAAACTTGTTTTAAGTCAATCAATATACTTCTGTAAGTCTTTCTTTTTTTAGTTACAAACATCAGCACAAACGCATTATGCAATCTGGACTATGTTGCCGATAAAAAAATCGTCGACCCTTTCGGTCATTGCAGTTTTTTGTTCTTCGGTCACATAGTGCAAAAACGGCAAGGGGTTTTTTTTATTAAATAAAACAAAATTAAAATTTTTTTATGGGTTTTTTTCGAAAACTCCCGAAATTTTTTTGTGCAGTTTAGCCGTCTGGAAGTCAAGGCTAACTGTTATATTCTCAAGAGGTGGAGGTTGGCGGTCAGGGCTTGATTCTAAATTTCAACAAATAAAATAAAATCCCCCTGTTGTATATATTATATTATGTCCTGTGGTTCCTATAAGAAACAAAGGCTCCACCACAAACTGATTCCATTAAGATCTGTACGGCGATTTATACTTAATTTCTCTCCAACTAAGGGCTAAAAATCAGAGCAAGTTAAACTCTATTTTTGGCTTAAAATGTGTTTAAGCCAACAAATTGCAATGCTGCTACCAAGGTAACAGAAAGTTGTTACACCATCCAGGTCGACTTTGCATATTTTAAACCTGTTGGTGTTAATAGTGTTACGTCGCATGATTTTGCTATTGGTGATATTCATCTTAAGACCAAGACCAAGGAGTTCATTGAGGTCCCATCTTACTCATCTGTTAGCTCCAGTTGCATTACGTATGATAATAAGGCGAGAAGTAGTTCGCTTTATATTTGACAAATCGTTTGCAGGTTATGGGCTAAACCATTTATTAATTCGTTAATCTTAAAATGTGCATTTAAAGAATAATACAAGAGTATGAGATAAACTAAAGTATATATAATAATGTTTTGGTTAATATTATTTGCATTATTTTGGTATTTATGTATTCTAAAACAGAATCTCAAAAAAATTCCAATAAAATTACACAAATATTGTGGTTTTAAGCAAACATATAAAAAATGTTCATTCATGCTTCGTTGAATTTTAGAAAAATGTGTGAAAAATATTTAAACACAAACTTTTAAAATTATATATCGATGGCTTAATATAAAAAAGGCCTAACTCATTTTTTTTCGTTTACAGGGGAAGAAAAAAGAGCTTAATAAAATCCGTAAAATTTTAGATAAAAAATCGTTTAATGCAATTTTTAATAAAAAAGATACAACAAAGTTTATACTACAGCCACTAAAAATTTTAAAACAAGATACATGTGGTAGTTGCCTACCAGAATAAACAAAAAATATTAAGCCATCGATATATACAATGTACGTAAGGATGTATGTGTTAATATGTATAAAAAATTATAAATTTAAAAATCTTAAAAGTAAATTAATAAATTTTTAGAAATATTTTTTTAATATATTTTGTTCTATCCAGCGTTACAAAGCGAAAACTACGTGTTACCGTGTTTCAAGTTCAAACGCTAATTAAACCGTTACTTTTTATTATTTTAAAATAAAAAAAGTTCACATGACTTAATTTCTCATTTAAAATATTAAATACCTACATAATAAAACAATTAACACTCGACTATTTGAATTATAAAATATTTTTAGATTTTCAATATTATATTTCTAAAGTTAATTTTATATTCAGTTTTAGTAGAGTTATTAATTTTTTTTTATTATAAAAATTGTTAATAT
This sequence comes from Pollenia griseotomentosa, assembly GCA_963931875.1. Taxonomy (NCBI): domain Eukaryota; kingdom Metazoa; phylum Arthropoda; class Insecta; order Diptera; family Polleniidae; genus Pollenia; species Pollenia griseotomentosa. The sequence goes on along the minus strand of OZ007563.1, from coordinate 38,258,596 downwards.
TTCCTAAAACTATTTTAAGAAATTAAGTATTTTTATTCCTTACCTACCTTACTACTATAGAATGGAAGGTATTATGCGTTTGTAATTATGTTTGCCATAAAAAAATTAAATTCTTAAGAATAATTTTTTACTTCGATTAAACGATGTTCGTCTGTTTAGAGACAATATAATAAAATTTAACACATAATGTTTTTTAATCCAAGCACGAAACCTATTCTAGTGAAAATCTTTCCATTTTTTCACCAAACCCTTATCGAATAATTTTACTTTTTATATTTCTTGAAAATATTTGTATTTGCACAAAATTTAATACGAGTAACGTTTATGTTACCATAAACAACTTTACGAAATTTTGTTACGATTCATAAAATTCTTTTAAGCCCGCATAAAACGCTTAAGAATGTTTCGTGACGCGTAACTTTAATGCAAAGATAATTAAAGGCTCAGTTAGCCGGGAGTAACAGTAACGTTGCAAATCAGCTGATTCATTTTGTTGTATGTAAATCAATTAGAACGATTATAATAAGCAGTAAGATGTTACGTCTCAATCTGTAGGAAATACTTTTTTACGGTAAGGTTAAGTTACTGTTACTCCCGGCTAACTGAGCCTTAGCACTTTCAAAGAGATAGATCCATAATTAACCGTTGTTTCCATATAAAACTCATTTGTGATTATTTATAAATCTTCCAAATAATTTCAGCTTAATTTCGAAAATCGTTGTCGGTGCCGAAGTCGTAGTCGTTCCAAATATCTTGCAATATCATTAAACATTTTATAACAACGCATAGAAAGTTTGTCGTATTTATGTATGTCGTTTACGACAATCATAATGACTTTATTTCGACTACGATAACGACACTCATAATGATACCGTTTATTTGTAGGCTTCACTTGGCCTACAAATAATAGATCTTCAAAACCATTGATCCTTCAGTCCATTCGATATTTTTCATAGTTTGCAATAACACTACAGGCTTATAGTATCGAATAGTAAGTTATGAATTTTTTTTTTTGTATATACAGAACCATTTTCAGCTCAACACGAATATATAGGTACTCGTACAAACCATTGTTAATTAGACTCATAAATATTTTAAAATATTATACGTGGTGTTCCCGCCTTTCTGTACATGAGAAGTTCTACATTTGCTGGCAATCTGTTATTTTTTTTTTTAGCAAATGTTTAATTGAAAAGTTTTCAAGGTTTGAAAGACCATAAAAATTCCAACGTCCAACGCAAGAAGAACTTGCAAAATCTCATTGTGAACAACTCAATCAGTAACGTTGTTATTAGTTTAAAAGCAGTTAACCTGGGTGTAACATAAACTGAAGCCGAGGGACATCAAAGGCCTATTTAACACATCGAAATAGCTTATTCAGCGCTCCAAATAAAGCAGATCTTCGAAAGTTTTTATGTTCTGTTGGAGGTTTTAAAAATTGTCTTGAATATTAATTAAAGAAGAACTAAAAAAATGATTTTTATAAAGGACATTCTTTAAGTTCAATAAAGCTTTGTTCATAACAGAGCAACAGTTTTTTTTCGCGACCACACACATTTTTAATAAAGAAACCGTTTGCAAATTTGCCCAGAACAATATTACATATTTATTATTATTTGTTGGAACATTTTGTTAAAATTTTCATTCAAAACTAAATAAAATTATTATAAACGTCATAAACAATGACATACAAATTGTTGCTGAAGTAGAAGTTGACTCAATTTTTAAGCTTCGTAACTAAAATTTTTTTAAAAATGTTACTAAAATTGAGTCAACTAGGACTTCAGCAACAATTTGTTTAAAATTGTTTCTGACCTTTAAAATAATTTTATTTAGTTTTAAAAGAAAATTTTAACAAAATGTTGTAAAAAATAATAATAAATGAATAATATTGTTGTGGCTCAAATTTCCAAACGGTTTCTTAATGCAAAATGTGTGTGGTTGCAAAAGTAATTGTTGCTCTATTATGATCACCAAGTGAAAATGTTTTTTTGATTGTGAACGAAGCTTTAAACTTCAAAATTGTTAAAATACCAAAAAAATTTAATATAAAACAAAAAATGTTTCTTATTCGAAAGAGAAATATGTAATTGCATTAACATTTGAAAAAGGTTTCGGACGTATGGGCATTAGGGCTGTTCTTGACGAAGCGCATTTTGGACTTGCAATTTTCTTAATTTTGTGAAGAAATTAGGCCCGATGATGCCACCAGCGTGTAAGCCGCACTAAATGGCAATGAAGTCTGTTGTGGATTGGTCTCAACCATGGTGAAATAAACAGGTGGCAGCACTACGCCAGATGACGATTTTTTGCTCTTGCATTGTTTGTCTAGGTTTATGTCAAAGTTTTGTTTATGTTTACAAAAAGTCCACGTTTTGTGCTGTAATTTTTGTTTTTTATTAAAGTTTTTGATAATTTTGATAAGATATTGACCATAGTTAAATAAAAATTGGCTAAAAATTTATTTATTTCATCACGTTTAGCGGCATGCTTTGATTTTTGTTTAATGTATTTTTTGACGTAAACGCTTATATAATTTCCATTTTTGTTGTAATGTTGTATTTGTTGCCGTAACGATGCCACCTGCTTATTCCACCATGGTCTCAACCAATATTCGGCAATTTTTTGTATACACAAAAGCCCGTTAAGCCAAAAATAAGCCGAGCGCCATAAAATCCACGAAGTCGTCTATGAGCTGCGCGAATCGATTTTCAAAGTAAATTTAGAAAATTTGGTATCGTTGTTTATGCGTAAATCTATTCATGATTATTTGCCAGAGTAAACCGATCATGAATGTCAAAAAGTGAGCGCGGTATGACAATTCGTTTGACAGCTAACACAGGTAAAAATAAAAATTGATTTCAATTAAAAAATTCGTAATATTAATTTAAAAATTAATTATACTTGCACCAGTAAACAAATTAATAGTATCAATTAAACGTTTAATTCACTTGATTAAACTTTCGTTCACTTGATTAAGTTTTTAATTAAAAATTATTTTTTTTTTGATTAATGCTTTAATTGGTGAACAATTTTGGGGATTTTTTTCTGTGTCACCCTTTCGTAAGTTCTATCGGGCTTAAAAAACACCTTGAATTAAAATAAAAATATTAAAAAAGTTTTTTAAACACACTTTGCGAAAGCTCTGAAAAGCATCCACAGATCCTCATTTAAGAACCCATCATTGAAACCATGCCAAGGTTTTTTTTAGGAAGAGGCGATATTATTTTTGGGATATAAGTCCATTAAAAATTGAAGTATCGATACGATCGATAGTTTTTCAGTTCTCAGTGCACAAAAACATAAATAAATTCATCAAAATTCGTTGTCTTTGATCCATAATTAATCATAGCTCTTAATTCCGAAAGTCCCGCTACATCCTGTAGTTGTAAAGTCGGGTTTGACCGACTATACTTCCATACTTGTTTATGCATAAATATTAAGTTCAACTAAATTATAATATGCTTTAAAATCTAGTAAACCATTTTAGTCGTTATGTAAAATGGCCAAAAGTAATTGTGGGCTTAATGGTAGAAAAAAGTAGAAAAATAATAAAAATATCGAATGGACAAATTCAAATTCAAGCTAAACGTGGGTTCCAATAATTCATTTAATAAAACTTCTATTAATTTATTAGACTCGTAAAGAAAACCCAAAGAATTTCTTATTTACATTTAACCAAATATGATTTAGGTTTTTAGTTAGTTTATGGCTTAAAAATATTGTTAAAGAAAACTACGAATAGTACCCATAAAAAATTTAGTTAGTTAAAGAAAGTCTAAAGTCTGACAGAGTATTTATTTTCTAAACACATGGCAATTTTTTTTTCGTTTACAAACCTCACGCACTTACACCCCGCCATACAAATGAGTACAAGCATAACAAATACATAAAGCGGCCTTTTTTATTTAATATAAATTCCTTTTATTTTTTTCCAATAAACTATATATTTATGTACAATTATCTATTTTTTTTTAATTAATTAATATTCCAAACATGTTTTAAACTTTTTCACTTAAAACAAAAGAAAAAAAAAATTATCGTGTTAGCAACGCAACGCTAAGTGAATTGAATTGACTTGTAGTGAATCGAGTCTTGTAGTTAGTTGCAACATCAATAACGATCTACATTTAATTTCCATAGAATCGAAGCATAAAAAATAATAAAAAATTGTTTTTAAAAGTTGTTGTAGTTGTTTGTATTTCAATCAATTACATACAATTTACACCTACAAATTATAATAAGAAATTAAAATGCAATAAAACAAATTAAATTGTATTTAAATTAAACGTCAATATCCAATTATGGTGACATTTGGCGGCAATGAGGTGGTGGCCGACGAAAGTTGTGGTTTTGAAAAAAAATTATCAAACTAATTTTTTATAAACTTTTAATTCAAATAATATAAGAGAAATTTTTCTTTTAATATACATAAATATTTTATATGCAATACCTTAAAACGTTCTTGATTAACGTTCTTAAGACTTTCTCTAAAGTGTGGTACTTACTATCGAACATGAACGACAGTTTTGCTCAAATTTTCGATTGATTTGATAGTGTGGCCACTAATTTTCGTCAGTCAGCCATCAACCACAAATTATTTTGTCTAAGCAAGTTTTATAAAAAAAAAATAACATTTCAAGTGCTACGGCATTCCCTTACTACCAAGCAGGTTTGTAAGGGCCAATACTAAAAAATAACGGTAAAAAATCATTCAGTGCGTTAAATAAAGCGCTTTTTGTGTCAAAAATGTATTGCTTCAGAGTGGGAACTCACCATATATAATTCATGCCTTCCGTAAGCGAGATGGTTAGCGAAACTCTTACATTTCTCCCTTACAAACCTGCTTGGTTTGAAGCACAATTTTTATTGGGTTACTACTTCAACCATTTTGACCCTCTCAAAAACGTGCCTCCCACAGAACTTATCTCAAGCAAACAAAGAAAATAGAGAATGCCTCATCTAACACTCAGCGGTACCACCGGGGCTACTGACTTATGCGGTACCAGATAAGGAACTCTGTCCCTTCGGTCTTAAGAAATCACAAAGATTTCAGGATGCCTTTTAATTTTGAAACTTTGACGGATTCCAGGTATGACAGCACCTGATTTGCACCGTTAGCTGCAACAAAAAAAGGTGAAATATCCTTTAGATTATCCTAAACAAATTTTTGAAGTTCTGGTAATTTTTGGCTTTATTTTTGGTACTAAAGTGTATTTTCTTAACACCCAAGTATTAATTTCGTAATGAGACTTTTGCAAAGCTATAGTTATTGTTGGTAGCAGAGAACATTTTAGTATTTCTCATTTGGTACTTAAATGACGTTTTTTTCATTTTTTGGTACTAAAGTTATTTCAGGTACTAAACACTTTTTTGTTTAATATTTTGTGCTTAAGAACTTTATTTTTTAATAGAAAAAAATTTGATCCTTAATTTTGTTTTGATCTGTTTTTAATATTCAAGTACTTTTTTGAGTTCAAATGCATGTAATGTTTATATTCACGAACATATGTGTTTTAACTAAACAAATATATTTTTACTAAACAAGAATTTTAGAACTAGATGTTTTAAAATTATCGCCGAGCTACGCAGAGCCAGGACAATCCTCAAAATAAAAAGGAGCAAGACTTTAAGGATGGAGAGAACGCTATTTTTTCTTTCAACAGTAACTATTGTGCTAAGTGTTAAGCTGAGAGTTTATTTAAATAAATAATAAATATGTTTAACATTGTATTACAATCCACATTTAAAAAAAAACATTTGAGAACACTACTTTAAGCACGTTGAAAATATATGTATTTCTTGAACATAATTTCCCAATTTTATTGAGAGTGCTCTAATTTTAAAACCTTTGTCGTTTGAGAAAAGGTTTGATTTCAAATCATTTTTAAAATATACTTTAATCTTTTAGTCAGTGTTGCCACCAACGAAATTGTAAATTACACATGGACCATGCCAAAATTACACATGAAAATACGAATTTTTACGCATGTCACAGAAACAAATTTTGATCAAAAGTGGAATTAAAACCATATTTGGCTTCTTCAGAAAACGTAAACCAATTTCAATTTCTGTTTGCAAACAAATATCGTCACCCAAAATGCAAAAGGGCTTAACAACTCTTTTTATTTTTTTACAGCAGAAGCAAAAAACTTTACAAAATCAATAACAACAAGGTGTAATTGGCGTTTGAATTTCTTTAATAAAGTCGCAATTTTTGATCTAAAGTTAATTAAAACGAACAAAACTCAATCAAAAACCATTATTTCGAATTTTGTTGTTAAGCCCTTTTGCATTTAGGTGACGATATGTTACTTGCATTTCATTTGGGCATGATAAAGGATCTAATGCATCCCTTAAATAGCGTCGGCGCAATTTTTCAACGGAATGTTAATTCAGTTCCTCTATCGCTGCAGCATTGGATATGCCGGACATTTTTATATTTTTTACTTATCCAACACAAAAATATTTTTCAAATGTCTCTTTATTAGCATTTTGTTAACAACAATCGTATCGTTGCTATATTTAATACAAAAAAATTGTATTATATAAAATAATAAAACAAAAATAAATATTTGCAAAGTAGGAAATAATTTGTCTAATAATATTCTGCCTTCAAATTACTATAAAGCAAAAATTTTTAAAAATGTAAGAGTGCATGTTGTGCGAAAATATTCTTGAAACTCCTTAAGTTTTATCTTCCGAGCATTACTTTTAATAAAACAAGATCTAATATTACAAAGTAAATCTTCCAAATATGTTAAAAGGTTCAGGCAGGCCTTCAACGTTACCAAATTTATTTAATGGCACGAGCATTTTATCAAAATAATAACTGGCTTTTCGTCTTTTAGGAACTTGACTTCTGAATTATACTGTCCAAACACAACATTAGTTGTATCTGATGCAAATCCAACTAGATTTTCCAAAAGGAATCCCTTTTTCTATAATTGTGCTTTTGAGGAGCTCAAACATTTCTTTTGCAGTCGATGATCCACTCTCTTTGAAATAAAAAAAAAATAATGTACCCAGGATGTTTCGTCGTTATAATAAATTGTGGCAAAAGCTATCTAAATGCCAAATGATTAGAAGTTAATGATCCAAACATTTTTAGTTCAGCTCTTTTAACGCTTCCATTCTTTTAATTAAATTTTTAAGTTTTGCCAAGAATAATAAAACTTTTTACTTCTTGTGAAAAATAATAACAAAAATCAGTGCAACACAACGTTAAAATATTAAATTACACATGAATTACACATGCAGTCAATTACACATGGGCTACACATGAAAAAATATATTACACATGATATGTGTAATTACACGTGAGGTGGCAACACTGCTTTTAGTACTCAAATTTTTTTCTTTGCGTTTTTAAACATTTGACATTAGGAAAAAGTTTTTGGTGAATATTAAATTTCAAATTTAAGTAGTGAAATATATTTATCATTTAAACAAGTTTTCGACTTTACTTTTATTCAATGCCAAATTTGTATACTAAAATATAAACATCTTTAAAAAATTAAAGTAGTTAAGTACAAAACTTGCCAATAAAAAGGTTCAAAGTCAGTCAATAATTTAATAACTTTTTAAGTTTTTGTTAACTTCAGGCTTGAGCAGACAAAAATTGTCCTATTCACAATGAAGATTAAATAAATTCTTGATATTGTGTTATATCTTAAAGTTCTTTATTCTGTTTTCTTTACAATTTCTTAAAAAAATTTTAAAATATTAAAACAAATTTTTTGACTTAATATTAACCTAAAAAACACCTTTAATAAAAATTAATCAAAACAACCAAACTAAGGTCAATAATATGATTGTGAAAATAGATTGTGTTTTAAATAAAAATTACACCTACGCCTGAACCAATTTTATGTGGATATATAATTTTTAGACTAAAAATACATAAAGAACTTATGAATAAAAAAAAAAATTGAACAAAACAAAAACTAAAAAATTATTTGAAAACAGCACCTACTCAATATTTCAAGCGGATACAACTCATAGTTCAAAAATTCATTCATCTACTTAGAAAGTTACACATTCATTACATCAGTCAGTCAGTTTGGTAAATGATTTAACACAATTTAAAAAATAATTTATGCAAATTTATGACAGAGAAAAAAATAAATATATAAAAATTAACAAAAATCGTTATAAACAATTATAATAGACATAAATAGCATTTAGCAAAAAAACAAGTGCAACTTGTTTAAAGATATTAAAACGATTTAAAAAAAGTGATGTCACGTTTTTTAAAAAAGACAGTGAAAAATTAAAAAAAAAACTTTTATTAAAAAACAAAAAATATTCTTGTTTTTGTTTTCATCTTCTTCTCAAGATCTGGCTACAGTTGTTATTTTTTTCTTCTTCTTCTTTGACTTTTGTTTAATCGAAAACAAATTCTCTTAAAATTAAAATGTTGAGATAAATTGTTTGAAATGAATGAATGAACTTAATCTAAAAGAATTAAAAAAGTTCTCTGTTTGATTTTGAGTTTCATATCTAAAGAATAGAGCAACACAAAATAAAACTACATGCTCGTTTAATAGAAATTAAGATACTTTCCCAACAAACACAAAGGTTTGATTTAAAATTAAAAATGATTTGAAATCACACCTCTTCTCAAACGACAAACGTTTGAAAATGATTTCAAAATCATTTGAAAATCTTCGCATTTTCAACAAAAAACGGGATATTATTTTGAAATTGAGAAATGCATTTCTTTTCAACTTGCTTTCAAACGTTGTTCTCAAATTTTTTTCAAATGTGGATTGCAATAAAATGTGAAACATAATAAAAAATATATCTGTGGAATTTTGACAAATCATCTTATGTCGAGATAAGATAACAAAAAAGTTTTTAAAAAAAACTCGGTGAAAAAATAATTTGCATCAAATAATAAAATAAACCAAAATTAAAGAAAAATATCGTTTATAATACAAAATTTTAAAACCGTAAGCAAAAATGTTTTTTGAATAAAAATTTGTACGATTTGACTTAAGATGTTTTTGTTTTTTTTATTTAATTTTTTTATTTAATTTCCTTTCTCAAATTGTTGGGAGACGAAAAACTTTTTTTTATTTTGAGGATTGCCATAGCGTAGCACCGCGATCGTGCAACAAACTTATATTTTCTTTACATTGTAATTAATTTTTTACTCACAAATCTTTATATATAAAAATAAGTTGTCCTATGTTCGTCATTTTAAACTCGAGAACCACTCAACCGATTTTCAAACGAGTAGATGCCATGAAAGGTCTACTTTCACTGATGGGTTATAAAAAAACATCAAAAAATTTCTACGTGTATGCGTTATACGCGCACTTTTATTATTTAAAATGTACTTTTTTTCCTTATGAGAATTACATTTTATCTAGAAAATTTAATTTTTAATACAAAGACGTAAACGTATGTTATTGTATTGTCCAGCAACGCGGGCAGTAATTTATATTTTTTTCCACAAGAAATTTAGGTTTTCTAAAGGCGAATTCACTTCATTTTATATGCAATTTTTTTTTTTTTAATTGTAAAGCACATTTAACTTTAATCGCCATTTCGCAAATAAGACAATGTATGTAAAATATTTATATTCAAATCATTATCAAGTTGAATTCAAATGTTAAAATCAAGCAATTGAAAAAAATTTGAGAATAGTGCTTAGTATCAAATGATGAAGTAATTTCATATCAAACGTTTGACTTCGTGCTTGTTAGTTGGTTAACAAAAATAATGTTATTTGTATAAGTTGGAATGATAGTCATGTTGTTGTTGCAAGTTTGGCAGACGTACTCGTGTCTTTTTTAGCTGTATCTTTTTCTTTTTAGGCGGCAAATGTTTATTAGATACTTTAGCTCATACTCGAATACACTCATTCTGCTAAAAAAAAACTATCGGATGTATACATTTTAGTTCGAAAAGATATAAATTTATATTTGTATTAGTATGTATCTACAAAAACAAAAAAAAATTTTTTTGTTAATGTGTGCAAAATTAAAAGCAAATTTTGCTTTTTTTTCTTGAGTAAAGTTCTGTTTTTCGTAGTATTCTACTAAAATGTACAAAAATTAAAAACAACAAAATAAAAAATGTAGAGAAACGACATTTAACCTCCATATGCATTGAATTGTATTTTGTATGATCTAAACAAAACAAAATTAAAAAAAACTTCAGATCATGATCAAATACTATAGATCTTGAATTCGATCTTTTTTGAAAATTAAAAGATACAACAAAAAAGAAACAGAGAAATAACAAAAATTTAAACAGTCAACCAGACAGTGGGGTTAGGTTTTACAAAATTGCGTGATTTATTTTTAGTATGAATATTTTTCTGAGCTAATTTAAAACAACAAATGTAATTTATCAATCAATACTCATGTCATATTGTTTTTAACAAAACACAGTGGTGAATACTACAAAAATAAAATATTTTGGATATCGAATTAGGGTTGGCCGCTTGATTTTAATTTTTAGGTTCTAGAGAAAATTTCGGCTAGAATGTTTTACTGGGGGCAAATTACAGCATTAGATATCGATCGAAATAAAAATACAATTTAAATAGAAGTTTTGATCGAAAATACAATTTAAATAGAAGTTTTGATCGAAATCGAATGCCATAATTTGCACTCTTGTTTTTTGTTGAAGATACATTTTTTATATTTCTGATGTAACATTTTTTACTTAATGTACCTTTTTGTACTAAAGTTCGTTTTTAGATACTAGAGTACTAATTTTTAGGTACTTTAGCGAATTTACGGTTATTTTACCTGAACGTCTGTTGGCTACTCAAATAATTTTTTTTAGCTTAACTTTTTTGTCACTTAAGAACACTTTGTTAAACTCTTAAGTACTTTATTGCTACTAAAAATAAAAAACTTTTTATATATTAAAATAAGTTTTTTTTTTATGAATATTTCTTTTAAACTGAAACAACTTTTTAGTACTAAATTTTTTATTTAGAACTAAAATATTTTTTTGGCATTCCAGTACTTTCTTATTTAATTTCTGAAGTACAAAATTTTTTATTTGGAACTAAAGTAATTTTTTTGGTAATTAAATATACTTAAAATTTTGTAGTTTTTTTTTTATCAAATATGTGATAAGCAGGGTTGTCAAATTGATTTTGATTTTTATCGCCAAATTCAATGTCAAAAATCGCCAAAGCCTTTATATTTTAGTTTTTGAAAATAAAATACATACATATTTTTTTTTAATAATTGAAAATATTTTTTATAAATCCTAAAAAATAAATTGGTTCTAAATCGCTGAAATCCGCCACAAATAAAGAAAAAGTCGCCTTGATATATATTTGTTGTCTAATTTTAATTAAGAACAAAGTAAATTTGATTGGTGAACACAAAAAAGTACAATGTTCGTTATGAAATATATAATAGTAGTCTACTTAAAGCAACAAAAAGAGAATTTTTCTATTTTATATCTAAAACGATATAATACATAAAAATAATATAATAAAAAATATATAACTTCTTTATATTAAATTATATGAATACTAAACAAATTTATGGCTCATCCAAAATAGCCAACAAAATCAACAACTTTTTTATAATTCGCAAAAATATCGCCAAATCGAAAATTAGGTCGCCAAAATAGTGACGCTTGGCAAGAAATCGCCACATCTGACAGCCCTGGTGATAAGTCCTTAAGGTACTTAAGTACTCTTTAAGCACTGAACAATTTTTTTTGCTATACTTAGGTTTTTTTATATCCTGCTAGAATCAAAAATCTATCTAAATATTTTATGTATAATAAAATTGTCTTTTTTTAAATTTAAAATTCAATATTTTTATAGGTTTTTCTTGTTACCCCACCCACTGTATTTTAGCATTTTGATGTTTTTGCAGAATTACGTCAGCTTAGTTTTTTTTTTATTTTCTTGAAATTTATTTTAAAAGTTAATTTTACTTTTTTCTACTTTTGCACTCAACAGATGTTGTTTATATCCGACTTACGGGGGTTGTGTACCGCGATTTTACCTTAAATATAAAAAAAAATTAAAAATGTATTTGTTTTAACAGAGAATTAACAAAAAAAAATAAGTAAAACTGATAAAATAAGACAATTTTTTTGTTTTATTTACTTTTTTTATTCGCTGAATGTTTATTCTGTTTTTTATTGTTTTGTTAACTTTATTTTTTTGAAATATTTAAACTTTTTTTATTAACCTTGGCTTGTTTTGTAATAAACAAACAGACGGACAGACAGACTTTCTGACAGAGTTTAAAAAGTCGAGAGCAACAGATTGTCTGTCATACGTACATATAGCAGACAAAAATATTATATTTGCTCATATTTTCATATCAGATGAAACTGGAATTGATTACAAAGTTGTGTTTATTGAGCCTACAAAAACGTGTGTATGTCAAACATTTTAAAATTATTACACTTTTTTTCTTCAACAAGTCTATTGTTTTGTCAATGAAAATTAATTTAAAATAAGCTCGTTAAGAAATATGATAGTGTTTTAATTGTTCAGATGATTCTACTGTTTCTACTGCTTTTTGATTTGTCTGAGACGTTTGTGTTGAGAAAATAAAATTCTGACAAAAAGTACTTTGTGGAATAAGGTAACACTTAAAGTATTAAATAAAAAACCATAAAGCAATTAAAGCTTTTCTTGAATTTAAGACCCTACTGAATATTTTTTTAGTACAAAAACGCTTTAAGTGTAACTAAAATAACTTTAAAAATAATATTGGCTTGTAGTGTGAACGTGAAATCAAATTGTTATCAAATGTTATTCTCAAATCTAAAATAAAGTTGGCAACACTAAAACGAATAATAATGTAAACATTAAAAAATCGGTTAGAAAATTAAATCTGTTTTTGATCAAATCGATCAAACGATGTCCGTCCGTCTGGATGGCTGGCAGTCGATGTAATACTTGTGCTTGAGCACAGATCGCAATTTTAAAAATAATTGGATAATATTTGGCCATTGGAAATGGTGAGAGTCGGTCCATAATTTCACAAAGTCCCCATACAAGCTTATTTTCGTAATAAAGTCTATGTGCCCATAAACCATATTATTATGTTGGTCTTTAGATTTAATTTAGTCCAAACTTATTTAATTGTAATCTTAATCATCTTGAAATCTTGAATCGGCCCATATTTAACTTTAGCTCCCATACAAATTCTGATCCCGAATTGGTATTGACAACAAAATTAGCTACAATAACTTTAACGATACCCAGCAAAAAATTTTGAAAAATATAATCGAGTTTGGAATTAAGCATTTTAGGCGGAATGACTTCTCAACTGGATTACCATATTAATTATTTTTACTAGGCATTCTTATATTTTTTAAAAAATTGGTTCTTTTATTACTTCATTTTTTTTATGACCTAATGTAATGCGTTGGGTAATCGAGTGATAAAACTTGGCAACCTAAAAGGTAAGTCATTATGTGGCAAGCCGTTCTTTTGGTAATGTCTTATTTTTTGCTGGGTAGCTACAATGTCATGACAAGGTCCAAATTAACCAAAGGTTCCATATAAACCCCCTTCCTAACATCACTTAATATCAAAAATATCTAATATGGATGAATTTCTCTTAATAATATTCGACACAAATTTTTAAAAGAACCTTAACCTCATAACATAATTTTGTTCTGGCAGGTTTGAGATTGCCCGTGGGTCCCAAATCTCGAAAACTTGGCTCTAAATTCTGTGTTGTAGGGTAGTATATTCGGGCTTAACCGACTATACTTGTGTACTCGTTTTTTAGAGCTTGTTCACACTCTTCAAGTTTTAGCCGTCAAGTCTTGAGCTTTTAGGAAAGAAGGAAAAAAGAGAATCCCATTTATTTTCCTCTCTCTCTCTCCTAATAAAACTTTTATTAATACATTATTCAACCCGGTTTTAGTCCTGTTTTGCAGCTGAAATATTTTTATAAGTACTTACCCTGTTTTTTAGTACCAGTACAATAGTTTTTTAATAATTGTTTCGTACTAAAATGCATTTTTAGTACAAAAATTTTTTTTTGCCTGCTTTTTTAATTTGTATTTATTTTTTAGTTCAAGGTAAGAAATTAATGTTTAGCTTGTGTTTTATTGCAAATAGTACCAAATGTTGTGAAAATTTCGTATTAAGAGAAACTCTTTAGTTTTAGACGAATTCAGTTAAGACACAAAAGTTATTTTGCCCTTGAATATCTTTCGAAATTTTCATACTGTTCCATATAAGTGCAGAACAAATTTTGATAAAAGCTCTGTTATCTTCCAAAATATCTTTTATTAGCAAAATCAAACATTAAAAAAAAAACCACAAAGTTACAAAAGAATTTATTTTAAATTTGTATACTTTTTTTTAACATTGCGTGAGTTTTAAATAAAAAACCTTGAGAAGAAGAAAAACAAATAATTTTTTTTTTTATAATTTCAATACTTTAAACTTATTTTTCTCCTCAACTATTTTGATCTTTAGCAATTACGACGACGACAAATATTGCGACAACTTCAACATCAAATTTATTTATCTAAGAATAATTAACAATCAACAAAAATAACAAGAACCCACCCAACAAAACGAGGTCGCTTACTTTACTTAAACAAAATAAAATAATTAAAAAAATTATGACGAATTTTAATCAATTAATTTAATTACAAAAAAATTGTGTTCAATAAAATTATAAATTAATAAAAATAAAAGAATCTAAAATAATTGCTGAATTTAAAAAATACTCGAAATAATTAAAAAAAAACATCACAATGAAGCTGAAAAAACTTTCTGCAAAACCGAGACAACGCTCGCTACCCCTGCGTCAAAACAACAACTACTACATTAAAAAAACTACCTCTGGATGGATGCTTGTGCTAATGCTTTGTTGGATTACGTTATTTAGTCCTTACGCTACGGCCTACAACATTGATATACCCAGCTATACGAAACATCAAAGTTTGGACTCAAATACCATGTTTGGTTTCAGTATTGCATTGCATAAGGGACGCAGTGGTCCTCAAACAAATTCGTAAGTACAAACATATTTTGAATAAATTAATATTAATTAGTACTTAAAAAAAATAGAAAAGAAAGTACTTTTTAGAAAAAAGTACTTTTTGTTTTTAAAATTTTATTTCATGTTAAAAATATTTATTTTTTGCATAAGGTAACTTTTTGTCTAACTAAAGTATGTTTTGTTTAAAAACAAAATTGTAAGAAAGTACATATATTTTAATGCCTATACTACTGTCTATACTAGAGATAATTATTGCAACATATACTGCAGTAAATATCAAAATTATGTTATCTTTAATGTAGACAGTATTTTTTTTTACATATTTATTGCCGGCAATTTATGTTGCAATAATTGCTAAACCATTTTCGTTGATAATTATTGCTAACATAAAACGTCAAATTTGGTTGTCAATTGAAAAAAAGAAGCAAAAAAGAAAAAAAAAATAGAAGCAAATTGTGTGAGAAAGAAATTAAGCTTGTGAAATGGTAGCAAATGATAATTTTGGTAAAAGAATTAAATTAAAGAATTTAATAAGCACTAAAATAAAATAACAGAAATTATTTTTATTAATATAATTTTTTTCTTATTCGATCTTTGCTATTTAAATTTATATAAATTTATTTAAGTTTGAGTTCTTTTTTATATAAAAATATTAATTTTACTTTAACAAAAAAAATTTAATAAAATTAATATTTTTATATAAAAAAAAGAGCTCTAGCTTAAACAAATTAATAAACATTTAAATAATAAAGTCGAATAAGAAAGAAATTATATTAATAAAAATAATTTTTGCAAGATAGCGCCAGTTTTAACACTACACCTTCTTTCTTGATTTTTTTCAAATTATGAGTTAACATAAATACGTTTTCCCATGCCTTTAACATAATCTGAGCAATAAGAAATATTGCTCTGTTATTCTGCCGACGTTATTGCCAACTTGTTGAGATATTTATCTTTAGTGTAGACCTGGGGTTAAGTATTAAGGTACTTTTTTAGTAAAAAAGTAGATTTCCTTATAATCAATACACAACATCCGACAAAATTTGGGGCGGAATTCGAGAAGTGGGCGTGACACAAAATTGATTTATTTATATCTAAAAAACGGTATTTAGATAACTTTCTGTTTTTGTCGCACTATGGTGAAGGGTTTATAAGATTCGGCATAGCCAAATATAGCACTCTTACCTGTTTTTTTTTTTAAATATCGATAATATGTTTTTTTTTTCTTTTTTAAGATATGATTTTTTTTCGGAACCTTTAATGAAATTTTCTTAATTTTCTTAAAAAAAAATTTTGTAATTTTGAGCAATAAGCAGTTTTTAGAATTAATTTAATTTAAGGTGTTGGAAGAAAAAAAAGTTATACCATTGATAAAGTTGAGCTTTTATTTATTTGGTGAATTTTTTTTTTTTGGAGCTCAATATGGGCACTTTCACAGAAAAGTCAAATTTTTGTCACTTTACGTCTCCATAAAATTGTAGTAACCCATTTTGGTTAAAAGTAACCAAAACGGCAATGCTGTATACAACTTTAGATGTGTTATATGAACGACATCGGCTATTAATTCGGCTAGTAATGGTTTAACTGTCATAACATTTAACTGTGTGAACATTTTTTATATTTAGTTCATTATTGTTTTTTAAATTTTACTTACAATTCTTTAATAAAAAGAAAATCTTTAAATTCAACATTTGACTTTTCTAACATAAGCTGAACTGCAAAAAAAAAAACTGGCAAAATATGAATTTTTTTATGAGAAATCATTTATTGATGATCACACCGCTTACAGCAACAACAAATAGGCTTGACGTACTAAAGACAATCATCCACCATACATTGAAAAATAACAAAAAAAAAATGTTAATACTTTTTTTTCAAAAAAAGGCAATAATAAGATCAAAAGGGTATCAATGTAAACAGATCATAAAGAATCACTAACAGACAGGCCTTTTTTTAAAATACTTACTTTTCATATAGACACTTAATAAAATAGAAATTATATTTTAGATGGATGGACGTATGGACACAAGAGTTAGCATTATTATTTTATAATAAATTATTTTGTGTGTAGTTTTGTATAAAAAAAATGGGCAAATTTATTACTAATTAAAAGGCATCAAGGGATTTATCGCTTTTTAAAAACATAAAATATGTTTTCATTCACATTAAGGAAAAGTTATAAAAATACTTAATATTTTCTAAAAAAAAAAGAAAACGCCATATTTGGTTATTTATGAGGTGTAAAGTTTTCAATATTTTTTTTTTGTTTTTTTTTTTTTTTGGAAATAAATGACTTTTAAAATTTCTTGTTTTTATGATTTTGTAATGCATGACTTAACTTAAACTGACAGGAGATAGTAAGAGACCCTTTTTTATCAAAAAAATTCCTAAAAAAATATAAGAAAATTGTTTTTAGAAATGCATTTATTATTCTTTTTAAGGTGATTATTTAAAATGAAATTTAGAACAACAAAAGTTTAGCTACATAAATTTATTTATTTTGAAAATAAGAAAATAAGTAAAATTGGTATATTCGGCTGTGCCGAATCTTTGATACACTCCATCGACAGTAAAAGGAATTCATGAGTAGACTTTATATGGGATCTATAAATTATAAACCAATTTTTAAAAAAATTAAAAATTAAAGCGTATTAAATTGTATTCTAAATTTGTGATTTATATGGTTGTGGACCGATCTTAAGTAAATTTGGTAGTGTAATTTCTAGTCTTTTAAAACTAAATTAAACCAAATTTCCCCACAAAAGCGTAGTTCAATACGGTTTTAGGGGTTATAAAGTGTTTTCCGAGAGTATCATCATAGAAAAATGCATCTTCATATTGATGTAACCTTATATCAATATTGTGATATCAATGTTATTACAAATGGCATTAATGGAGCAAAAAGTGACATCAATCCAATGACGAACGTCATCATAAAATTGTGTCATATTTTATGTGTCACCTATGATATTACTACAGTGACTTTAAATCGATGCCATATTTTGTGTATTAATAACATTATTTTCATGTTTTTAAAGTAAAGCTTTCATATTCTTTTTGTTTAAATTATTTAGTTGAATAAATCAATTTTTTAAAGTAGAATAATTACGAAAACCATATCAGGCTGGTTTCTTATAATTGAGAATTCTTCTGTAAAGAAAGGGCAGGCTACAACAAAAGTCATACAAACATGTGTAATGGGTAAGTAAATAAAAATTATCTCTCACTTTGACTTAAGTCAATCTCATTGTCAGTTTGTCATTAAATTGAGCCCAAGGAGTCCTTTCTCCGATGTTACTGAGTCATCGCACTGATAAAATTTTTTATTAAACTGACTCCGATTCGTCATTTCTGTAATACCGATGTGTCATCCCATTGGTGACATAATTTCACCTGATGGCAATTTGGACAAGAGACTTAAAGGTTGCCAACACAATGATGAAAAGTGTCATGGGGTCAAAAACAAAGACACTTGTCATAGTAATGATGTCAAAATACATCAGCGTTATGAAGCCTTTTCTATTTATATGCGGCTTATGGAAAATAATTGACCAATCTTTACGAAACTTAGCCGAGTGATTTCAAATCCTATCAAACTATGACAGACCAAATTAGAACTCAATATTATTATTCGCTATGGTTTTGGTCGTACTAAAGAATTTCTAATAGTGGGTTTTGTATGGGGCCTATTGTAAATTAAGGACCGAATTTCACGAAATTTGGCAGTATTATTCCTTATCTTATAAAATTTTGACACACTTAATAAAAGCCCAATAGCATTATTCGCTACGCTTACTAAAGCTTACTTTCCAATAGTGGGCTTTATATGGGGCTTATGGTTAATTATATAATAATTATTGATCGGCCTTTACAAAATGATGTAGTATAATTTCCAGTCATATAAAACGAAATTGTTTAAAACTTAATGAAAATCGTTGCATTTTGTCACCACTTGATCTTAATTTTTGTAACAAAAATATAATTTTTTTAGGAAGGTTTAGGTTCATAATCCCTTTTCCTTATCTTTAACGGATTTCAATCCCAAACTGCTTTTGATAATAAGAAACAATTTGACGCCAATATTTTTCTTTTTTTTTTGAGTCTTTCTAAAGTGAGCGTGATTTCAACAGACGGACATGGCTAAATCGACTCTGATTTACTTAAGACTCCAGAATATATTGTCACCTAAACTGCAAAACAAGGTATCATCAAAAAATTCGAAATTGAGTTTTTGATTGATTTTTGTTCGTTTTATTTGACAACATGTTCACAAAAAGTTTTCGATCCCTGCTATCAAAAATGGCGACTTCATCAAAGAAATTCAAACGCCAAGTACACTTTTTTGTTATTGATTTTGTAAAGTTCTTTGCTTCTCCTGTAAACTTATAAAAAGTGTTGTTACGTTATTTTGCATTTTAGGTTACGATATCTTTATGGGGTCTTAGATGAATATTAAAAAAGGTTTCACATGGAATGACAAACTTAGCATACCATCATCCACCCACCACTAGTGGTGGAGGGTATAAAAACATTTTCAATATTTTTTTAAAAAATTTTTTTAATCTTTGAGAATGTATCATATTTACAGCAACTAACTGGAAATGTTTTTATTCGTTTTTAGATTTTTTTTTTTTTTTGATTTTCTCATAAGAATTTTCTGTTCAATTAAATAAGATAAAAATAAACAATTGTTTTGTTGAGGGTGTGTTGCGTTTTTTTTTTTTTTTTTTTTTTTTTGTTCAGAAATTCTTTTCCTGGTTCATTAAATGAGTCTGTATTAAGTAGTTATTGCCTTAAAACTTAAGTACTCATACTAATACTTTGTTGTCAAGTTATTTTTTTTTTTCATTAAAACATTTTTTTATCTCAGTTTTTCTTTTATTAATATTTATTATTTTTTTAAATTTTTTGATTATTTAACTACCACTTTTTATCTGATTAAGTCACGCACATTTATTTTCTGTGTAATTAAATTTCTTAAACGTTACTGCTATTTAGTTCCCTAAGTTCTCTCTCCTTAATACTTATTTATAGAAACAAGAAAAAAATCATTTGAGAAGATGTTTATATGCATGTACGTTTATCCCAACAAGATTTTAGGGTGTTAAAATATGATTAATTTGAAAATAAACTAATCTTCTTAGTATAATAATTCCCACGATTTATCAGTTAAGTTTAAAAATATTTTCGACATACGGTAATTTTGTAAATGATAATTTTAAAGCCAATAGGGACTTCCTAATTTTGGAAGTTGATAGCGTCTATATTGTTGAAACTACATCTGTGTAATTGGCTGTCATTTATTCAGTCTGTTCTGCCAATTCACCGGGCAAGACATGCACACGATACAACTCTTTTACCAAATTGGGTGTTCTGTTCCGAACCTAATTTTATCGATAAATCGTCTTCAGCGGTGTGGACCAAAGTGGACATTCTGCACAAGCGGTTTAAGGGCATCATCATCTTACGTGAACTAGCCACCGAGATATTGCGATTAGTCCACGTTAGACTTTCACTTGTGGAATTTGCTTATAGGCCACAAAATACAGAGGAGGCACTTAAAACCAACATTAAACATGCCTTCAGTCAAATTCAGCATGATTTATGCGCCAGGATAATGGTTAATTGGACATTTAGTTTGCGCATCAACCAGCGATGCTGATGGCAACGATAAGCCTTTCAAACGAATAACAGGTTGTGACAATATCTCATTAGAGTTTTTCTTTTCCCGGAGTTTTCTCTTTCACGAGAAAGTGGGATTAATTTTTTCCATTTCCTGGGAATTACCGCCTAATTTAAGACGATGCATAAAAATATTTAATTAAATTTTTTTTAAATAAAACAAATAACAATTCACAAGATCTTTTAAATAAGTTTATAGATGCATTTAAAGTTTATGTTAATTGCAGAGCCAACAACATTGATATTAAACCAAAAAGTTAAATTATTAAGGCAATATTCTTTTGAAAATATGATTTAAGTACACTTTTTTAATTCACACTGATAGAAAAGGCGTCATAACGCTGTTGTATTTTGACTTAAGTACTATGACAAGTGTCTTCGTTTTTGACTCTTTGACACTTTTCATCATTGTGTTGTCAGTCTTACATCACTTGGACAAATTGTCATCAGGTGAAATGACGAATCGGTGTCAGTTTAATAAATAATTGGAGAAAGGGCTCAATTAGATGACAGTTTGCCATTGGGATTTTAAATGGCAGTTCATCATTGGAATTGACTTAAGTCAAAGAAGTGGGAAATTATTATTTTTTACTTACCCGTTACACATGTTTGTTTACAGAAGAACTCTCAATTATAAGACACCAGCAGCATGCCCGATATGGTTTTCGTAATCATTCTACTTTAAAAATTTGATGTATTGATATGAAACTAAATGATTTTAACAAAAAGAATATGGGAATTTTTGCTTCTAATTATACTTTTTAAACTTAAAAATAACATTCATAATACACAAAATGTGGCATCGAATTGATGTCACTGTAGTAATAGCATAGGTGACACATAAAATATATGACAAAATTTTATGATGAAGTTCGTCATTGTATTAATGTTACTTTTCGCCTCATTGATGTCAATGAGAAACACGTTCAGTTTCTACGGTTGTTGGCTTTATAGTCGAGAGAGCATAATATGATTTATAATTTTTACCACTTCCATAAACAATTTTTATTTCCTTTTTTAAGAAAATTATTTTTTTTGAACCGAATCTGCGTTTTCTTTACTAATTGCTGTGGCCTCAAATGAATGGCAACATCTTTTTCATAAAGAGTAGGTTCATCATTTTCATAATCTAATCGAAACAGTCTTTTATACAGCTGCCAAAATAAAATTAAAAAAAAATCCTGGGAATTTCCGCTCAAATTTTCTGGGATTTTTTTCCGAAAAATGTGAGGGATCCCGGGATTCTTTTTGCGGAAAATCCCGTTTGAAAACACATTTACAAATATTAAGTTAATTTTGTTTAAGCGATATTTTAGCTTAAAAAGTTTTCTTTATAAAAGGGGACTTTTTTAAAAAACAGCTGTTAAAATGGTACTTTTTTTAAAAACAAAGTTTTTTGCTTAAAAGGTAATTTTTGTTAAAAAGGCGACTTTTGATTAAAATGCAATTTAAGTTAAAAAGGCGAATTTGGTTTAAAAGCGGTAAAAGCTGCTTTTTGTTGAAAAAGTAATCTTTATTTAAAAGGTATTTTTGGTTAAATAGGATCTGCTTTTATATTAGTTTATTTTTTGTTAAATAAGTAATTTTTGCTCAAAATACATTTTTGGATTAAAAGGTTCTTTTTTAAAAAAGGTACTTTTTGTTATAATTTGTTAAAATGGCTTTTTTTATTATAAAATTACCTTTTGTTAAGATACCTTTTTTTTGTTAAAAAGGTACTTTTTGTTTTTCAAGAAGAGCACATTTTGTTCAAAATTTAATTTTAAAAAAATTTGTACAAATATACACATTAGAGCGACTCAAAATGTATGGAAGCAAAATTCGTGCTCAATGTACCCTCCTAAAAATGAACCTTGGACTTTTTTAAGATACCATTTTAAATATTTAGGCTCCAGTTTTGACCTCTCGTGAGCTGGACCATTTTGAAAAAGAGTCTATTTTTGCATGTTTTGTTAATTTGAGAATCTGTTTCCTTACCAACATATACAAATTGGGTATCATAAGAAAGGTTTTTTTAAGGCGCGTCCAACTGTATATACAATTTGTCCAAGGACGATCATCCATATCCTTTTATTTAAGGATTTTCTGTAAAAAAAAACGGTTTTTGAATTTGTTGTTCGGCGTTGCATGTAATAAAAATGCCAAATTAACATATTTTAATCTTTAGTCGATTTAATTAAATACGTGTTTCAGCTTTTTTGGAAATTCGCGCTAGTTCTCGTTTTGACAAAAATGCAATGGGGTGGTAACCCTTCGTTTTAAATAGGGCAATATGGGTATCAAATTTCTTCTTTTACCAAGTTCATCATCTTTGTATGTAAATAAGATTATTTTTTGCAAATTAGATGCATTTTACACGGTGCTCTAGAATATATATAAATGCAATTTTGTAGTAACTGTAATATGTTAGCGGATTTAGTTTCTAGATCATGTATGGATAAAAATAGAACTAAAGAAAGAAAAAAAGAAATGATCCACGACTTTTTGGCGGCATATTTTTTTTCGCAAATTAAAAAAAATTTTAAATTTTATTGTTTATATTCTGATGAAATTATTAATATTCCAGGTAAAAAAATAAAATACAAAAAATATTAATATTATTAACGAACTTATTTCAGAATTTCCTTGCCATTCACAAAGCACTGAGCGTTTTGTACACGTTGTCAGTCAATCTAGAGTATCGGTAATCGATAAAAATCGTAATTTGCGAAAAAAAATATGCCGCCAAAAAGTCGTGGATCATTTCTTTTTTTCTTTCTTTAGTTCTATTTTTATCCATACATGATCTAGAAACTAAATCCGCTAACATATTACAGTTACTACAAAATTGCATTTATATATTTTCTCGAGCACCGTGTAAAATGCATCTAATTTGCAAAAAATAATATTATTTACATACAAAGATGATGTACTTGGTAAAAGAAGAAATTTGATACCCATATTGCCCTATTTAAAACGTAGGGTTACCACCCCATTGCATTTTTATCAAAACGCAAACTAGCGCGAATTTCCAAAAAAGCTGAAACACGTATTTAATTAAATCGACTAAGGATTAAAATATGTTAATTTGGCATTTTTATTACAAGCAACGCCGAACAAAAAATTCAAAAACCGTTTTTTTTACAGAAAATCCTTAAAAAAAAGGATTTGGATGATCGTCCTTGGACAAATTGTATATATACAGTTGGACGCGCCTTAAAAAAACCTTTCTTATGATACCCAATTTGTATATGTTGGTAAGGAAACAGATTCTCAAATTAACAAAACATGCAAAAATAGACTCTTTTTCAAAATGGTCCAGCTCACGAGAGGTCAAAGCTGGAGCCGAAATATTTAAAATGGTATCTTAAAAAAGTCCAAGGTTCATTTTTAGGAGGGTACATCGAGCACTTTTTTTGGTGAGTCGCTCTAATACACATGCATTTCGAGTCATTACCGCAAAAAAAAACTTAAGCGAAATAACAAATTTTATAGGAGAAGGTTTTTTTATTTTATTTCATATAAATTTTGTTTGAAGGTTGTCGCTTACGATTAAATTGCTTTTGCTATAAAATCGGAAGAGTACCTTATGTGACCATGACATTTTAGGAAATAACATAAGTGTTGCCAATAAAGTTATTTATTAAAAAAAAGAAAATTGTAAATGATGTCGCTTAAGCTTTTTTTGCGGTTAGGGCCGCGATATGTATAAATTATAAATGAAATAAGATATAATTAGTATTGTGGTTATTTTGTTAAACTATCCTTTCTTCATAAAAATAATTTAATGAAAATTAAATTTAATGAACTTAAGCCTAATTAAAAATATTGAAATAAGATATTTTAGAACTTTGATGAAATATTAAACGATTTTCTTAGAAACTTAATAAAGACCAAGTGACCCATAAAATAAATGTTTTCGTTTAGTTAAAAAAGCACTTCTTTTTAATTAATTAGTTACAATGAATTTTTGTTTTAGTGTTTTATTAATTTCAGCCGACATAAATTATTTTTCCCCTTTATAATTGTTATCATAAATATTGAGTGCATTTAACACAAACATTTTTTTGGTAACTAAAAAAATTTTAAAATTAACCAAATAAATATTCTTTTACCAAACAACAACAAAGAATTTTGTTTAAAGTTTATTTTTACAACAGCGAAATGGAAGATACTGTAAACCGTACATTAAACATAAAAAAACAAAAATATGTATTTACATACATATATTATATAAATACATAAATATGAATGTATGTATATGTATATATATGTATTTTTTTTTTTTTTAAATTTACACAAATTAAAAAATTGTGTGCCTAAAAGCTTTAAACAATTAACTAAAACGTTTAACTTTATTTACTTTTCTTACAAAACTTTGTTTTTCCCCCAGCAAAAAGACTAAACAACCGAAAAATCTGTAACATCAATCAACCCAAAGAAAACACGGACCGGACCGGGCCGTGTTAAAATCATACGTTTATGTGAATAAACAAAAGCTGGTGGTGTCCTAAATAGTTTTAATGGTCTGCTAAAATATGTTTATATTGACTTAACGTTCTCTTTTACTTCCCCCCACCAACCCCCCAAACAAAAAAATTAAAACAAAAAAAAGTGACTAAATAAACTACAAATAAGAATTAACAATTTTCTTAAAAAAATGTTTTTGTTAAACATTCAAAATGCTAAAAACAAAAACTTAAACTTTAAGAAAGTTCACACATAACCGGGAGAATTTGTTGCATGTTTTGTGTAAACATTTTTTGTGAATCTACACAGCGGGAAAAAGAAGGAGTACAGAGGCCTTCTAGAAGGCCTTTGTACTACTTCTTTTGGATGTACAAGGTAGTCTGGCTCCATTTTTTTTGACACACGTTGTCTTTGGAGGCTAGGCCTTCCGCTCTCGCTTCTTTCGCAGTTACATAAGAATGGTTACAAGTTAAAAAAAATAATTATTTTGCTTTGGCAAAAAACAAAACAAAAAATGTTACTCCTTCTTTTCTCCTTTCTCATAAAAAGTAATGTGGAATGTGTATCTTATCTTCTTTAGCAGTTAGATAAGAATGGGTATTGAACAAAAAAAAATTTTTTAAGCGGGCCTTTAATAAGGCCTGAAGTTTTCCCGTTGAGTAGCTAAACGTGTAAAAGTTGTGTGTGTGTCAGTGTGTCTGTCTAACTAAACTTCAATAAAGTAAAAGCACTTAAATCTTTTAGATACACACACAATAAGATTACCTGACTTATCACTTTATAAATAACCGCTGGCACTTTTTTTAGCTCAACACGCTGGCTGCTCTATCTGTGTGCTGTAAAAATATTTCCTCTCACATTTTTTTTTTGTTCTAAAATTAGTAAATGCTGTAGTTTTATAGATAAATTTTTAAAGAAGTCTTTCAAACCTCGAGGCAGGGAAGCGAAGGAAGAGATTTTGTTTTGTAGTTGAAAACTTTTGCTAAGGAAGTTTTTATTTTACAAAATAAAAGAATAAAAAAAATATTTTTCCTTTGATATACTAATTTATTTGTTCGAATTGTTGACATCAAGTGATTGTACTTTAAATGGCTGTGTTGTTTAAGATATTTTTACTCATACAACTCGCACAATTCTTAAGTACTTGACATTCTTAAAGATACAAGATACACTTCATACGCACTTAAACTCTTCAAGATTATCGAAAATTGTATTGTTAGCATGTTAAAGTTACTCAGCACTAAATTAAGCAATAAAATTATTATAAAAGTATTGTGTTTTCGCTTGGAGTTAAGCCTACAAACTTGATAAGAAATTAAAATGGTTATCTAATTAGTTTAATTGTATAATTGTTTAATATTTGTATGTAGTTCAAATCAGCGTTAAAAAACCTGCAGTCAAAGTAGAAAAACTTTCAATTCTTCCACTTCTTCATTCGCCATTTGCAAAAAAAAAAAAACTGTTGCTTTTACTTCAGATTCATTTAATGTAAACAGTCGCTGTCAAACCAACTCAAAAACCGAAAAATGTACACAAATTTTCGTTTTTTGTTCGACAGTTTTTGGCAGTTTTTTAAACCCTGATTAATTTCGTACAATTCGCGATATTTTCGGACAACATAATCGTCCGCTATTAAGAATTTGATCGTTAAATTTGAGTCGACAGGTTCGATACAAAATGTGCCAACACCAACAGTACGGTGCCACATATCACACAGCCAATGAAATGATCAATTTATTGGAAACCAGATTTCCCGATCGCATAATTTCACGAACATCAGCTGTTAAATGGCCAGCCAGGTCGTGTGATTGAACACCACTGGATTTTTTTTTGTGGGGCTCCGTATAGACTCTGTCTATACGCAGCCTTAAAACTCAAAATCCGTGATGTGATTAACTAAATAGACCCGCCATTTTCGAAGAATCGATATCTGTCAGCGTGCTCGTGGTAGACATTTGTCATATATCATTATACATTCATAATTCCCGAACTTTTTTCTTCATAGTACAAAATTTGAATCATCTTAATCTAAATTTTTTGTTTTAGAAAACAAAGTTCTTGTTGAAAACCCCGCTATTTCCAAGTCAAGAACTTGTCCAAGGTTTATATTTCTTGCTCTGTTTTTTATTTGAACTTACATAGAAAAACCCATTTTTCTTTTGTATATTTAAACTGAGGCAATTTATGTGTTTCTCATGTAAAATTACCAGTTTAAAGGTTAAACCTCTGGAAATATTTCAAAATTTGCCTAATTTTGCACCGAGTTCAAATTTTTTGCGGAATTCTGTAATTTCTTAACTGCTGATCGAGTTAGGATGCACGTTTTTAAGTTAAAAAATTATAAAATAACTTAATTAACTGAGCAAAAGTAACGTAGGCCTTCAGCTGCTTGCAGTGAAACAGACCAAACAAAACCTCTGACAAAAATGGAAACCGTAACCATCACACTGATATTCTAGCTTTTTTAATTAAACTAAAACCAACTTTATGTTCTCCCCGGGGATTTGTAGAGAGTGCAGTTAATACATAGGATTTGGCAAAAAACCAAAATTGGCAGATCTCTTTAGAAGGGTGGTCCATCCAACCAAAACGCACGATTGTAAATAAAACAAAAAGTTTTCAAAGAATTATCTTACTATTTCTTATTGTGATAGAAGGAGCTATGACAATGACGATATTTTGTTTCACTCTTAAAAATCCCCGGCCAAATGCTTGCCACGGCTTCGGTGGCATACCTTTATCCGATGGCCCATATTTCCAATGACTCTGGGACATAATTGAGGTTCAATGTCGTTAATGTTCTTGGCTTGGTACACTTTTTCCTTTAAATATCCCAAAGAAAGTCAAACGGTGTCAAATCATATGATCTGAGATTAGACGGCCATTGAATTTCTCGCGCAAAAGAGCCATTGTTTCGTTGGCTGTGTGGCTCCTGCAGGTACATATCCTCAATATCTGTCCACAAGAAGTCCGTTATAATATCGCGATAGTGAACACCATTCACAAACCTACTTGGCCGCCAGCTCATAAGCCGCACCAAACAGGTGTTTTCACATTTCTTACAGACCCGGTTTGCTGAAATTTGAGCATAGTTCTCCCGATTGTGGATACATTTGGTCGATTATGCTGACCAAAAAAATCACGAAGTGCATGAAATGCATTTTGATTTGAATGCCAATTTCCGTAAAAGGCTTCAACAATCTTAACAGGCTGCTTAATTGTGTACCTTTCCACATTTAAATTTGTCAAACATTGAAACAAAGAAATGTCAAATAAAGTTGGGCAAAAAACTTTACGTTAACACCGTCCAAAATGGTTGGACCACCCTTTATATGGTGCCACCGGAGTCGATAGAACCCGATTAAAGTACCAAAAATATTCTTCTTGCGGGAAATGCTTACTGTCTTTCAGGAAGATTTTCTTTGCGGGAAGTTATACTTTTCTGATGGAAAGATATTTTCTGGGATTACGTGGTGGTTGTTGCTTAAAACGAAAGTAGCGGGTAGGGACAAGGTAAAAATCCGACTGAAGGTCTAATTTTTCACCTCTTGTGGGAGAGTTCGGTGTGAGGGACAAATCATCCCTAGTTGCTTTTACTATTCAACCGATGCAGTTGGCATATTTCCAAAAGCAGCAGAGGTAATAGCTCCAACTCTTAAACAAGGGGCAAGTGTAAAATCTTGCCGGGCTATACAATTAAATTGCCACCTGTGTGTGTTGCTTGCTCTCGTTGGTAAGCGTTGGTAAGCGAATTGTTTACCACCCAGAGTTTAAGATTCTCCACGGAATACGCCTTCACGTCGGGTATCCATTTAAACCTTTTTCATATCTGTACCTTTACGCACATACAATTTACCTTTCTTTGAATATCGTTAAGAAAATTTCTTGGATTTTTTTAAAAACGTTTTGATTCTTTAATTACTTTTATGAAAACCCTTTTTTATCGTTTCACATTTAAGAATAGTATTCGCATCAAGACATGCTTTCTTTTTATTTCACGATGTCGTAAGAACTTTTCGTTCAAAAAACTTCTTTTAAAACAAACATAAAATTTGAAAACCAAATTTGTTTTTGTTTCAAAGAGTTTAGTTGACATCGTGAAATAAGCAGTTAATTTGGTAATAAAATTTTGTGTTTGCTGGGCTTAGCTTAGGCAACAGGCACTCTCACCTTTTCAGAAACGGTGATAACGGTCTTTGACAATAATATTAAAACACAAAGTCAAAAACTGGCCCTAAATGGTTTAACCTGCTAGCTTATCTATGTCGAAAGAACAAAATATAAACTTTAACATTAGAATCACTAGCCCTCAGTTTATGACCTTCGAAAACATTTATGCCAAATATTAAAACAAACGAGCTCGAGTATTTCCCATAATCAATTACATATTTTCAATTTTATAAGAATTTTCATTTAAATCTCTTTTTACGCGAACAATAATTTCGCATTATTTAAGATTTAACGACGATGAAATGAGTTTTTTAACGAAAGGAAAGTTATACGACTTATTGCCTAAACAGATACTTTACAGTACAAATTCTTAGTTTTTTGTGATTTTCATTAGTAATAGCACAAACC
Source organism: Pollenia griseotomentosa (assembly GCA_963931875.1). Taxonomy (NCBI): domain Eukaryota; kingdom Metazoa; phylum Arthropoda; class Insecta; order Diptera; family Polleniidae; genus Pollenia; species Pollenia griseotomentosa. The sequence goes on along the minus strand of OZ007563.1, from coordinate 38,228,915 downwards.
GTATCCACTATTCTATGGCATGCTATACAAAATTTCCCAGGAATAATAGAGAAATAAAAAGAATCAGTGAAATTAGAAACCCTATTATTACAGAATATTTGAAATATTCATTTACAGAATATTATTTTAGTACTAGATCGTTACACTGTACTTTAAATTGTATTGGTTTAGTAATGGTTTCTCTTAAAATTTCGGTTCCTACAATATTAATTTGTTACTTCCGTAATGGGGAAAGAACAATAAATAAAAAAACATTTAGCGAACACGTTCATAATAGAGAAATACTCAGAATGTTTTAGGTAACAATTACAAAAAAGGATCCACCTTAAACTACCAAACAACAACAAACATGTAAACAAACAGCAATAGCAACAACAATAAAGCCACATGAAACAACTTTTGATCAGACGAGTACGACAACAACAAAACTGTTTCATTTAGTACCTAAATGGCTCTAAACCTCCACTGTGATGGTTGTTGTCCTTTAATTTGTTTGTCTTTTAATTGTAGTGGTACGTGTATATTGTGTTTCTTTCTAATTTTACTAAAGGCGTTAGATATTTGTAATTGATGCTTATCAGTTTATAGCAGCAGCAATACCTAGTGCATATAAAATATTTCTAGGGGATAATTGTGGTTTTCAGTATTCACTTCTTTTTATTTTCCTTTTTTTAAAATTCAAAACATGCATGAGCTCAAAATCGATTATTGTTGTTAAATGTTTGGGTTTTTTTTTTTGAACAATTGAAAATCGTATTGAAAAAAGAGAGATAATTGTTGATAAACATTTGTAGATAAAATATTTGTATTTGTTGCTGTTTTTATGTTTTTTCGTACAACAATTACATGATTGTCATACGAAAGTGAAAATGACAGAAAATTGGAAAAGGAACTAAAATAAATGAATGAATAAACAAACAAAAATATCTACTAATATTTATTCAGCAAATGTTGCTTTGAGAACTTTAACATCTTTTGTTTATTTAGGTTTCAAACTAATGTACAAGATCAATTTTTAATGGTTTTCAATTCGAAGATTTTCTTAGTGAAACAGAGTTGGAAAATTCAATCATATTAAATGAATTTAAAAAAGCAAGAAATTCAAAACTTCTTATAATAGAAAATATTCCTGGAAAATATTGAAGGAATAAGACTATTTAAGTATAAAAACTTTTAAAATTGTAATTTGACTTAGAATACACATTCGCATTAATATGAAAACTTCTTTAAATACTTTTTCCTACTTTTTTTTATTTTAAATGTTTCTAGTTTATAATACTGTAAAACAAAATTCTTATACATTTAAGCTTTCCATCCCTGTGGAAACGTTTTCTCTGAAATGCATTTGGTGTTATTATTTATTTACTTTTACTACAATTTTAGACATTTGGATGTTTTTTTCTCTCGTGTTTTCAAGGGAGCGAAATGTAATAAAACAAACTAAATATTTGCTTGCAATTATTGGCAAATTAAATGCATTTCAAGCAAAGAACCACAAATGATTCTCATTCTTTGTTTGCATTTTGGCAATTAATGTAGCTTATGTTTATTTTACTGAGTCCATAAAATAAAAAATGTAATTTTACTGTAAAAAATGGGGGAAAAGAGGAAATTTTACCAAAACAATTCCAACAGCAAACTGCAAAATAAAGGAACTTTTCAGAGAAAAACTGATATTTACATGAGCTTCAGAGATCATGATACAACAATAGCCAATTGCAATAAAATGAAAATAAAAAACACAAGTTATTTAATAGTGTCTGTGCATGTTGGTAAAAAATAAACAACATTTGACAGATCATATCACAAAACAAGCAAATAAATTTTTTTTGGACAAGATACATTTTTTTATAGTAACATTTTATTTTCCTTAAAGCCTAGTACTCCGTTCAAATTTGTGAAAAATGATGAGCAACATTTATTATTTCACACGAAAATTTTGACATGTATCAATGTTACCTATCTTGCGAGTTTGTACAATTTGAAGTTTTTATTCCTGCAAAGTAAGCAACATTGTCTTGCGTATGTTAACAAACTCCACATGTATTTTACTAAAAATAATTTTTTTTAATAAAAAAGAATGTAAATATGGATAAAAAAACTGTTACCGGTTGTGTTATATTAATTTTTTAGTTCTTATTTAATAATCAGTTCATATTTTTTTGCTTTTGCTTAAAATTCCACGTGAAATAAGTGCAGCTTACATTATTTCGCAGTTGTAAAAAAATGTTGCCAGAAACATTTTGGAACTTTTTCACAAAATGAACAGAGTACAACTCTATCAACATTATTTCATAAATATTCCGCACAAAGTTTTTTTCATATGCGTTTTGACAGCATATCACGTGAAATGTTGAACAGAGTACCAGGATTAAAGGAAATTTCGCACAAATGAAAATTTCTCTTAGGCCCATTTGCACAACTTACCGATTATTACAAATTTACTTTGACCTACCAGGTAGGATGAACATTAATTTACTTTATCACTCACTTTAAGTTTAAGTTAAGTTTTAATAATGGAACACTTTTTATAAGAACGGTTAAAGTCTACTTTTAGCTATCGGTAAGTTGTGAAAACGGGCCTTGAACTTCTAAAAAGAATGCAAATAAAAATTAAAGTTCAAATTAGTTAGCCAACACATTAAGCTCAGCAAATGTGAATAGGTTTTTATGTGTTGGTTAACTAATATGTACTTTAACTTGTTTTGCATAATTTAAAAATAAGGTTTTCTTAACAAAAAACAATCAAAACAATTATCACCATTTTGTGCAATAATTACCTTTTTTAAAATGTACACTTTAGAACAGAAATGCCAACAAAGTACTTTCTTAAAAAAGTTCCCTATATTTAATTTTGGCCAATTTTTATACCCACACCACAATAGTAGAGAGGATTTTATGCGTTTTTGCTGATGTTTTGGACCTAGATCAACCTATAAGTATACCGATCGACACCGAATCTTTCTTGAGTCGATCTAAATATGTTCGTCCGGCTGTCCATGTAAACTTTGTGCAAAAAGTACAGATCCCAAGTGAAGAGATAATTTGATGAAATTTGTTACATACGTCTCAATTTTCATAAGGACGAAGCCTACTAAATAAGGTGGGAATCGGTCCATAATTTCTCAAAGCTCATATGCAAGTTTCTTTCCGGAAAAGCGTCTTTGCGCACATATACCATCTTATTATGTTTGTATTTAGATTAAGTTTGGTCCAAACTAATTTTTTTTTTTGCAATTGAAATCATCTCACAAAATTATATTGTAATTGGTCAATATTTGGCTATTACTCCAATATAAAAACCACTCCCAAAAATTGTTTTAAGGGGTCTGTACACGGTCAAAATGCTTGTCATGCAGGATAATTCACTCGTGTACGTGTTTTGGGCGTAATAAACTTCCATCCAGCATCGTCGGTGTCACATATACAAACACATTTTTACTAATACTCCCATAGCGCTTGATGAGAAATGCTTGACCGTGTATAGAACCCTTTAATGCCATAACATTCTTGTAAATACTGGTATTAATTTAAAATTTGGCGACAATAACTTTAACGATAGCTTCTATGTCATGACAAAATGTTATGCTGGCAGAGCCAAAAATAGCCATAGGTCCGATATAAACTTCCTTCCTAAAATTACTTAAAGACAAACAAATCTCATAAAGAAAAATATATGTTATATAATATTCGGCACAAAAAACTTTTACATAAAAATAAACCTCATAACATAATTTTATTTAAAAGAGTCCATGGTTGACCATGGGTCCCAAATAGAGTACACCGTATAAAATTTGTCTTAATATACCTTAGTGTAGGATATGAAATGCCCGGCTTGCCCAACAATCCTTTTTTCCTTTAATTCTTAACAAAACACATTTTTGTGTTATGTCTGTCTGACCCATGGACCGTAACAGTTATTCCTTTTTTCATAAAAGTCAGATGAAACAGTTATTTTTTGGCTTATATTTTTTTTAACAAAAAAACTGTGATTTTTTATTATTTTGAACAAAAAAAAACTGTTATTTTTTGATTTTTATTTTTTCGATCAAAAATAACAGTTATTTTTTATTTTTAATTTTTTGAACAAAAATAACAGTTATTTTTTTGATTTTTACACTTAAATTTCTTTAAAGAATAACTTTAATTTTTTAACGAAAATATAAAAATCAAAAAATTACTGTTATTTTTGTTCAAAAAAATAAAAAATAACAGTTATTTTTGTTAAAAAAATATAAGCCAAAAAATAACTGTTATTTTTTTATTTTTATTTTTTTGGTTAAAAATAACAGTTATTTTTTGGTTTTTAATTTTTTGAACAAAAATAACAGTTATTTTTTGATTTTTTTACGTACATTTCTTTATAGAATGACTTTTATTTTTGAACAAAAATATAAAACTAAAAATATTACTCTTATTTTTGTTCAAAAAAATAAAAATCATAAAATAACTATTATTTTTGTTTAAAAAAATAAAAATAAAAAAATAACTGTTATTTTTGTTAAAAAAATAATAATTAAAAAAATAACGGTCAATTTTGATCGAAACAACAAAAATCAAAATTATAAAAAATCAAAATATTTTGTCATAGACAAGTTCATAAGAATCAATATGGTATACTTGATTTAGTTTTTCGACATTTACCTCTCAATGCTTTTTTTGTTTTAAAATTCCAATATAACTGTTATTTTCGGTCCCTGGTCTGACCAATTTTCCACAATCTGTGTCATTTCTTTTCTAAAACTCTCTCTCTTATTTTCTAAATTTTAAGTTTAAACTCAAAAACTCTTGAAAAGGAAACTTGTTAGGATTTAAAGCACTTTGTTTAAACAATATTGTTAGATAAATGTTAGAACAAAACTAAAGATGCTTATATAAAATTCGATGTTCTTGTATTATTATATCTAAAAAAAACCAAATTTAGTCATTGATCATGCAATTGATTCTTGAACAAACTATTCCTGATTTTTTTTTTTTTTTTTTTGCTCTTTCACCGCTTTTGTAATCTAACACTTGTTGCACTACTTAGCCAAGTTGGTTTTAAGAACAAATCGTCACAAATAGCCAAACTAAACTTCTGGTATGGGTCATGACAGGCAGTGAATTTTTATTATGGTTGGCTAGTTGGCTGGCTGTTGCCATAATTTGTTGTTTACCAACAGCCAACAAACAACCAGTCATCCATCCAGCAGCTGATTAAATTAGGTGATTTATTTGTAACTTCTTCGTCATCGTCTTACAATTCATCAATATCAACCAACATCTTCTGCTGGCTAATTAGTGACATTTCACAACATGTCTCATGTAATAGAACGTTTCAAGCTTCTACTGGACGTTATAAAAGCGAGTAAAAGAGATGAAATCTGTTAAAGATGCTGCAGTTTCTGCTTGAGTTCAAAATGACCTTAATATTCTTAGGAAATATGGCTTTTATGGTTAAAATAAAATAGTTTATGACATTGTTTGTTTAATATTATTTTTATTAAACGGAAAAAAATAGATAACTGAAACATTTATGGCAAATTCACCTAAATACTTGCGATCAATAAAAGTTGTTATGGAAAGTTCTTTTTAGAATTTTAAAAAAGTTATAAAAAAAGAAAATTTATGATAAATGTGTTATAGAGTATATAAAACTTTCTTTAATGGCATTTTAAAAATCTTCTTTTATTAAGGCAATATGTATTTATGTTAATTATCATATTAAGTTTAATAGATATTTTGAACAAAAAATTTATAACATTACGTTAAAAAAACACACAACTAGCCCCGTAATTTAACAATTCCCTAGAACATTAAACATTTTCCAGCCCTCTATAAGAAAAAAACCCTAATAAAAACATAATAGAGGAAAAAACATATGGGTTTAACATAAAGGTCATGCCGGTGAAATGCATGAAATTTCCGCAAATGATCAACGTACTCGCTCTTCTAGCGTATATAAAACCAACGGCTGGGCGAACGCAGAAGCGCACACTCACATAAAATAAAAATGCAGGGTCTATTGTTTAAATTCAACTCAACTCACTAAAAACGTCAAAAATTTCGAAAAACTGCATATGTCTTGCCATGCTCCTAAAAGAGTTCATATGCATGTATAAAAATGGAAATTGGAATATTTTAAGAGAAAAATAAAAGGAAAAACACCAACAACAACAGAACCATAATATACTAAAACAGCACATGCTATAATAAACTAAAAAGACACAAAAGCAAAAACAGCAACAACAACACACACAACAGGAAGACAGACAAAAGTTTCTACACGGTTATTTAGTCATTCAGTCAGAGTCAGTCAATGTTTTGTTTATGGTTTTTAGATCCTCTAAATTGAAGGAACAACAAAAAGATATACAAGAAAATATGACTATAAGATACTTCTCTTTTTGTTATTCATATTGTGGTAGTAATACACATGTTAAATTTGTTGCTGTTGGAATTGTTGTTTTTATTTTTTTCAGAATTGAGTTGTTATATTGAAATTATTATAAAAAAAAGGGAAATTGTTACTCACGAATGTACTTACAAATGCATATTGTATGTATGCAATGCATATATTTTACTGTATGTGCTTTTGGATTTCCTTTTTTCTTTATAACATTCATATTTTTTCAGACACATTTTATACATTCGGAAGCTTAACCCTTAAAGAAATGGTTGGAAATAAGAAATAAATAAAAAAAAACGAGTTAGTTTACACGCCTGCAATTGTACTCCTTACTGCATTAATAAAGAGACTTACTGATTACTGTCGGCATTACCTAGTCAGTCAGTGGAAGAACGTTGTAAGTTACTTACCATAACGTTTTAAAAGCCGCTTGCGTATTGGAAAAAATTTTTTACTGAGAGTGCGATTGTGGAAACGTCTTTCCCCTAAAAAAATATAAATATAAACTGTAAATTTGCATGTTATTAGAAAATTCAAACTTCTGGATATTTTGCATAAAAGTTTCTGTTACACAAGGGAACAAAATTAAACTATTTTTGTGCGGCCTAGAACTTTATAGCAAATTTTTACTAGCTTGGAGTCGCTGATTTCAAATCAAATCTCCATTTTTCTCTATCAGCTCGACTTTTCGAGATATACCGTTATGCTCAAGTGCAAATTTAAAAACAATATAAAAACGGCTTAAAGATAATATTGTCGCCGAGTTTTGGATTTTTTTTATATGTAGTGAAATTGCCTTGATTTTGAACATAACGGTATATCTCTTAATGTCGAGCTGATAGAGAAATATGGAGGTTTGATTTGAAATCAGCGACTTCAAATTAGTAAAAATTTGCAATAAAGTTCCAGGCCGCAAAATTACTGTTTTCCAAAAAAAAAAAATTAAAAAAAAATAATCCTTCGAAAGTAATTTTATTACAGTCGGTACAGAACGAATCAAAATAATTTTTTCAGTGTTGCGAAAACTCAAATAAATGCTTTACAACACTGAAACATAATTTCGATTTGTTCACTATCGACAGAAAGAATTAGAAATAAAATTGCTTTCGAATCGAAAAAGTATTTGATCACGACTCCAACAATTAGCCCCCTGCCTTTTAAAAACTTTTTTTTCTCTAATGAAAAATAATCAGTTTGTCACTTAGAACGTTATTCGCGGCTATGCTTCAATTGTAGCATCAGCGTTCTCGGTTTTGGGGGTTTATCCCCAGATATCAGTTTGTTTTTGTCAAATTTATTCCATCTTCTCAAACACTTTTTAATACAAACAACATGTAAAACAATATTGCAATGGCTGATGAAGCAGAAGTTTTTGTATCTGAAGTTTTTGAAATAATAAACATTGATGCATAACTACTTTTCTTGTGCTCCTTTTTAAGTCACTATTTACATACCTGTATATGTATACAGGGTATAAAAACTGCAGTCAAAACCAAAAACTGTCGAACAAAAAACAAAAATTTTTGTGTAAAACTTTTCGATTTTTGAGTTGGCATGACAGCGACTGCTTACATTTAATGAATCAGAAGTAAAAGCAATAGTTTTTTTTTGCCAATGACAAATAAAGAAGTTTAGGATCTGTGGGGATTCTAAGGGATAACAAAATATGTATTTTGGGGATGAAAAATCGTAAATTGGGGATAAGGTATTAAATAAAACTGGGAACCCTGTGTAGCATTGTTATAATTTTATAACATATATGTTACTTAAAGGCTAAGAACTTAAAAAAAATATCAAACTAATAACGCTCTTTTCATTTAATTAATTTAGTTCTAAGCTAAATAATTTAAATCTCAATATCCTTTACTAAAATAAGCAACAAGAGCAACACTGAAAGTCTTCAACATACATACCTACAACTAAATTTTCCAAACATTTAGCTTTATGCCTTCGAATTTTCCTTGTTTTTCTTTTATTTTACACACATTTAAATAGAGTTGAGAATTTTTTTTTATTTGTAAATTTTGACATTGATCCCATACATGTGCTCGACATCCGCTGCGGATAATTTTAGTTGTTGTAGCAGACAAACGCCGACGTTCTCGTGTTTAATAATAAAGTCGATTTGACTTCTTCCCTGCTCATCTTTTTTGGGAGTGAGGTAAGAAGCGAAGTGTAGTGTGCGTGTGCGATCAGGGGCTTGATGTTTAAATGGGATTTCTGTTCTACTTTTTTTCCACTGTAATCTTGTTGTTTTATTTTTAAAATGAAGAATTAACCTTTTATGGTTTTGGCAAGCAAAACAACAAACAGCACGTGAATGCAGACAAAAATTAATCTCTTTATTTTTTTCTCAGGTTTTTCTGGTATTTTGTTTTCTTAACTTAGGGCTGGCTGGATTGTTTGGTTTTATTGTTGTAGGACACTAAAATGTTCAATGCTGCCAGATTTTTTAAAGTACTGCAGCATGAGGGCAAAAACTACAATCAAGATTAAGTTGATATATTTTTTTTTTAACGGAATTTCTCTGATTGTCCGATATTTTGCTTTGGTGCTGATTTTGCTTGTTGGTCCGTTTTATATTTAAATGTTGGTTTACAATTTAGATTTCTCAAAACAGATCCAATTAAATGAAAAAAAAACAATTTGAAATGCTTCGTTAAAAACCATATCGTCACCTTAAACGAAAAAGGCCATAACTAACAAAAAATTAAAAACTGACGTTTTCAATCCATCAATTATCATATATAATTTATCATATTTAATAGGTTTTTCTTCTCCTGTAAAATTTTTAAAATGGTTAATTTTGTTCAAAAATGGATACTGTATAATAAAATTGGCTTGTATATATAAAATTAGTAGATGGCACAATATATTGGATAAAATCAAAAGTCTTTTAATTTTTATTGCACAAAAAGAAAAGTTTTTTAATGTGTTGACAACATTGTACAATGCGCACACGTATTTGTTGGCTTAGTTAACTTGTACATGCATTCAATAAAAAATTTGTTTATTTTTATTGCCCAACTAATTGAATAAGTTGGAGCAAGTCGACAATAACAGCCGCAATAAAGTACTCAATAATATTGGAAATGTATGGGTACCTTAATATGAAATTATTTTTTTTAACCCGATATCTGTTTGAGAATCCCATTGTTCTTATTGAAAGTGTTTTTTGAACAACCTTTTTCATAAAAAATTAAAAAGAAATAATACTGAGTTCAGTTCCGAAAAGTTTTTTTCATAAACAAATTTTTACAAATAGTTCAATCTCCTGTTGCCCAAAAATTTATGAACGATTTCGTTATTCTACAATTAAGATTTTTTAAACGATTTGTGCTGATCAATTTGACAATATTCACGATTTTTGCAAACATTTTAAACGATTTTTTAATTAATTTATCTGGCAACTATGGTTGGTTGGACTTACTTTATTTAAAACTCATGTGTATTTTTGTGTTTGCAAATAAGTTACTCTTCCATCAAGAATTTACAATTAAATTGAATCAAATATGTACATACAAATATTAAGGGTATTCATTTCAGTTTTTTTATTGGTAGGAAAAATGGAATAGTGGAAAAATGTAATTTTTGTTACAACAAACACAAGAAAAAGCTTTTCCACCGAAAGTTGCATTTTAAACAAGCTTTAACCATGTGTAACAAAATCAGATTGGAAAATTACAACTTTACAATTTTTAATGAGTTGGCTATTCATAAACGTCAAATTGAGTGTGGTTGGCACTCTATCAAAAATTTTGTTATTTTTCACAAAAAGTACTAAAATTTACTCTTTGTAAGATAATCAACTATGATTCTTAAAAACTCCGTTTTATTTAAATCAAATTTTAAATTTTTTATAATGTCGTTTTTTAAAACAAAATTAAAAATGAATTCTATACAAAAAAATATTAAAAAAGAATGTAAAAATGATTTGTCAATTAAATAATCAATTAATTCACTTTTAACAGCGTCTATTTGGCATCTTGAAAAATATCAATTATTTCCAAGAATTATATTACAGATTTTTTTTTTTGACAGTTGAAACTTTTGTACTTTTTACTAAAAAAAAATACCGTTGACGTCAATAAGAGTGTAATTTTCCTTTTATCCTTTTTTCCAACCAAAAAAAATTTGAAATGAATACCCTTATTTTTTTTATAATTTTACATTTACGGTTGATTTAAAAATTATTTTTCATAGGTATGTACCTATGTTTTGCTTCTAACGGGTCCGCCATCTAACGTTTTTTTTTCAACTAGTGCTTATTTCGTGAATGGTAACACTAAGCTCATGTCTGATTTGACAGATAATTAGTTTTATCCTTCCGCTGAACGAGTATGGTTGTGTATACGCTTGAACAACGCTGGGAAATATTGCGACATTACTTTGAAAATCATGGTAATGTTGCAGAATGTGTGCGAAAATTGCGTACGGATTTTGGAAGAAGAGAAGCACCGTCAGCTCCGTATGTTCGTTATCTTGTGAAAAAAGTGAAAGAAACTGGCATCCTCATCGATAAACCAAAGCGTGAAAAGCCAAAAACAGTGCGTACACCCGAGAATATTGCTGCTATGGCAGAAAGAGTGCGTGAAGCGCCATCAACATCAATTCACCGTCGTTCTCAACAATTGAACATTTCGGAGACATCATTGAGACGAATTTTGCATAAAGACCTTGGTATGACGCCATACAAAGGCTAATTGGTTCAGGAGTTGAAGCCAACTGACCATCCAATGCGTTTTCGCTTCGCTAAGTGGGCCTGCGATCGACTTACAGAAAATGCCGATTTTGCCAAAAAAAATCATCTTTTCAGATGAAGCTCATTTTGATCTTGGCGGGTATGTAAACAAGCAAAATTGTCGCATTTGGGGCACAGAAAACCCGCACGCATACATTGAATAGCCGATGCACCCAAAACGAGTCACTGTTTGGTGCGGATTTTGGTACAGAGGTATAATTGGGCCATTTTTCTTCGAAAATGAGCAAGGAGTGGCCGTTACAGTCAATGGCGATCGTTATCGGCCCATGTTGAACGAATTTTTGTTCACAAAAATTGAAGAGGAGGATATTGGCAAGATTTGGTTTCAACAGGACGACGCTAAGTGCCACACAGCCGAAGCTACACTCAATGTTTTGCGCACTCGATGTTTTGAAGATCGCATTATCAGGCGCAGAGCTGATGTCGTTTGGCCACCTCGGAGCTGCGATTTGCCACCGTTGGACTATTATTTGTGCGGTGCCGTCAAAGATAAGTGTTACGCCGACAAGCCAGAGACAATTGACGCTTTAAAGGACAATATTCGTGAAGCCATTAGTGAAATACAGCTGCACACAATCGATAATGTGCCTAAAAATCGGACCGATCGTGTAGGCTACTGCATGGCCAGCCGAGGCAGCCATTTGAATGAAATTATTTTCCATTATTAACCGGAAGGATTGTACTTTCAAATAAAAAAATAAATTTGAGAAAATATTCAGTAGTTTTTTTATAGCATTTTCAAAAAAAAAAAACTTATTTGGCGGACCCTTTACTAGGTACTACTATTTTTAAATTTTGAGTTATTACGCTATTTATGATCAATTGCGACTTGAATGTACATTCCTTTGTAATCAAAATATTCAATTATTCATTTCGAACAATTCAGATAAGTGTTGTAATTATGTACCAATTTCTCTTCTAAAAATAGTCACAAATTAACTAATGCAAACGTTTTATTTGTAAAATGTGTGTCTACTCCTGTATAAAGTGATTTTGAAAAATGGGAAAGAATTTTAAATATAAATAAATATTTACCGGATAAGCGCATGAGTGACTTTTGTTTGATGTGTGTATTGCTCGTTTAAATAAAAACACATTTACAAAAATAAAATTACAACAACCTACACCAACAATTTTCCATGTTAAGCATGAAACACACACACGTACATATGCATACATACATACAATCGAATTCAGATATTTTTACAAAAAAAAAAAATATATATTGGAATTAAATTCACCCTCTCTTTTTTAATAAGAGGAAACTTTTCCTTCTCAACTGCTCTTAATGCTCTTTTAAACACATGGTTAAGTTTTAAAAAATTGTGTTTAAACTTTAAAGATTCAAGAAAAAGTAGGTTTGAAGTAATATTTAACAATTTATAAAGTACGAAACAATTAAAATAAATTAGTAAATTTGAAAGACATTTTCATGGAAAAAAATAATTTCCTAAGAATTTCCCTGAATTTAGGAAAATAAACGAACACATGTTTAAGAAAGAAAAACAGAATTTTTCTATAAGTCGTTTACTGAATTGCTACTTTTACTACCCAATATCTGGCTAACTTGACTTACAATTAGGCTTGCCAACCGTACTTTATAATAAAGTATTGTACGTTATTTCGAGGAATTGTATTCCATACTTTATGAGAATAATAAATTACGCGAAAATAATTTATTTCGCATGATTCTATTTATCTAGAATTTAAAATAGATTCAGGTTATAAAATTTAAATCTGCAAAAACTTAATATAAATATAAATGATATTTATGGAGAAATTGCGTTATTATATTAACTTTATGATCAAATATACAGTACTAAAGGTTTTGCGGAATTATCTACTGCAAGTAAATGGCAGCTAGTATTTAATAAGACTGATAATAATTAACCAAATTTGTATAAGGTAATTTCATTTCTACTTTCTTCTTCCTATTTCTGCCACGTCAGAATTCACAGAGAGAGTTTTTTCTGTAATGAAAAGCAAATGGCGAGACGAAAGAAACAAAGCGTCTCTGAATCTGATAAAAAATGAATTTATTATTTACTTTAATTTAAATATAGACTGTAAAGAGGCTGTGCAATTCTTTAGCAATGATAATTATTTAATAAACGTTGCGAAAAGCATTAAAAAATACGTTTTTAAAAGTAACAATAAAGAGAAATGAATTGTACTTTATATTTATACTGTGTACCTTTCTTTCTTAACCTTTAATAATCAATGTACTTTAATTGCAACAAAAAAAGTTGGGAACCCTACTTACATTTGGTCAATGGTCAGTAGTCAGTCGTATCTAGATGAAATACTTACTGTCGTTCGGTCATGTTGTTAAAAAGTACATTTTGAGTTCCGCAAACTATTAAATTACATTCTTATATACATACATATATATTTTGAATGCGAGTGTGTGATTTTTGTTGTTCTAATTTCTTTTGATAAGCCTTTTTTAAGTCTTGTTGTTATTATTTACTTCAAATGTGTATTTTATTACAACAATGTTGTTGTTGTTTGATTTTAGTACATCGAGGAAGTTCAATGTCATGTAATAAAACAAACATCTAAACATTTATGAAGCACATGTGAGTTGTTGTGTGTGTTTTAACAATGATTTTGTTTGCGTTCGATGTGTTTTGCTTGGTCTGGGCTTGAGTAACTAGTTGGACTTCAAACTCAAACCTCTTTATCCCATAAACAGTGTTACCGCCGGATATTTTCAAAAAGTACCAAAAAAAGGGGATATATACAAAAAAAGTGGCACCAAAAAGTGGATTTTTTTAAAAAAAGGGGCACATCTTTTAAAATTAAAATAATAACACCACATTATGTATTTTTTACGATTTTTTTTTTATTTATTATAATTTTAAATGGTATAAAAAATAAAATAAATATTTCTATCGAGAAGTTATTTTTGTAAAATATTTACTTTACTGTTAACGTTAAACTTGTTTTCTGCCAAACACGTTTTTTGGATTATGACACTGTTGCAGCAAATAGAAGATATTTATGTAATGTTTTTTATATATACATTTAGTAATATTTTTCTTGTACTATTCCTTCTGAATAAATTTTCTTTGATTTATTTAAGACACTGTATTGCACAGGTAGACATTTAAAAACTTTTTAGAAATTTATTTGCCCATTCCACCAGATTCTTATGTTTTTTGGAATGCTTTGGCCGAATATGAGCACAGTTTTCTCCCATCCCGTCACATTTATCAGATACACCAATAATTATAATTTCGGCTGATGTTTTGTACCACAAATAATAACAATATCCATAGTTTTATAATTTTATTCTACAGTCAACCTAATTACAAAAATTGTAGGCCCAGGCCCACGATGTAAATTAAATTTCTTTCGTATATTTGTTTTGAAAACAAAAACAAATTTTAGTTTTTATTATTGTTTTCAATATAAATATGCGAAAGAAATGTTCTTGTCGACACCGTGGGCCTGGCAGCTAAGCTATAATCGGATAAAAACAAGAAATCCTTTAACAAAAAAACGAAAATATCACTTTTTCAAATACTTTATATATAATCAGTTCCTAACTTTAATACAAATAAATGCACGGCATGCATACATGCTACTAAATTTAAATGCTAGTGTTTTAATTTCTTTACTATAGCAAATTTAGTTTTTATCCAATTTCGTCTATTATTGCTCAACATTTTTGTAATCAGGTTTAAAGAACAAAACTATAAAACGGTATCTGATAAATGTGACGTGATTGGAAAAAATTGTGTTCATATTCGTCTTTAGCATTCAAAAAACATAAGAATCAGTTGGAATGGTTAAACAAACTTTTTCAATGTCGTCCTGTGCTACATATTTATTAATGGTCAGTTTCATACAAATTTTACAATTAATTGTTCTTAAAACGACTTTCATACTTTCGTTAAATGTTTTTAGCCTATTTGTAACTTTATTTTTGATTAAAGCTTAGTCCCAATTTACACTAGGGACATTTGTTGCCAGACATTTTTTGAATTCTCTTTTAATCTTACCTGAAGCGTTTACATATGAAGTCAGACAAAAAAATAATATAAAGCAACAAGATGTAAACTACGAAAAGTAAGAAAGAGAAATGAAAAAATGTCCAGTACAGATAGTCATGTACTACACACTCTACCTTTTCGACCCCTCGCCATCAAACTTCGTCTGTCCGGCAAGAAATGTCCCTAGAGTAAATTGAGACTAACTTAGTAAAAACACGCTCAGCAGAAGCACTACTATGTGACAATGTGAAAATATGAGAGATCAATTTGTACAAGTTTGAATATATATAGGTATATTCATCAAATCTATTTTTCAATGTTCCTATTTCACGCCAAAAATCTTCAGCATTAGAAATTTTAAATATGTGTTCATAATTCGTGTCATTTACTTTAATCTCCAGAAATTTAAATTCATGTATAAATGCATCTGGGTCAGTTATAATATCTTAAAACTCTGAAACTAATTCGAAATAGTTTATATCTTCATTAGACACTATAAATATTGGGTATAAATACTTCAATATATTGAGCTTTTTGTTTTTTATATCAATTTTTATTATCAATTCATTACACAATTTTTGGTAAAAACTTAGATTTTACTTTTAATGTCAATTACACAAATTTTAGACAAGTTTTCGGTACACAACAGTTCGGTTTCTGCTTCATGACTTCTAAGGAGAGACAAAATACTTTTTTTACCAAATATTTAAATCATTTTGCTATATATTCTTTTAAATATTTAAAGGAATTTTTTCTAATTCTTGATTTATAAAAGAATATATAGCAAAAAGTTTCAAATATTTGGTAAAAAAAGTATTTTGTCTCTCCTGAAAAGTAGTTGTTTTTGAGTTGCGAGGTTGCGGAAGAAAACTATCGATATGTGAGATATCTTTATCCCCTTATTAATAATAAATAAAACAGGTTAATAGAAAGTTTATTTAACCGATTTTGAGCTAACCACGCATGACAAGAAAAAAATTTCATATAAACTTTCTTACATTTACATATACTAACACAGTTTTACATATATTAAAGCTGGGGGTTATAATAAAAAAGAAAGAAAAAAGTATATTTTTCTAGCGTAAAAAGTATCAAAAAAGTGGCAAGAATCGCAAAAAGTACCACATTTGGGTGCATTTTATAAAAGTGGCCAAATAGTATCCAAGCAGTCGAAAAAGTGGCAAATTGCCACTTTAGTGGCACCAACGGTAACGCTGCCCATAAACATACGCTGCACAGTAGGTAAGAACTAAAAAAATTAAAACAGGGGTGTGTATGATTTTAAATGTATGTATGTACTTTGTATAGCATTAAACAAATTGTATTTTTGTGGCTATTTTTGGATCCTGACTGTGTGGAAACAGTCAGACCTCCAATAGGCTTTTATTTAGGGAAGATTGGGGAACGGGTTCTAAACGGGACTAATTGGGCTTGGGGGAATAAAACGAATTGTAAAGTATCACTGACGTTATGATCGGTGCTAAAGAAGACCGATTCTAGTTCACTACTTGGCAGGGGGAAGGTCTGCGTTAGAACCATGCTATTTATTATTACGGGCCACTTCATGATAGGCAGCATGGCGATGGTATTATAATCTGGCTCGTCGGGCTTATGTAGGTTGTGCCGGGACACAGAGGAGATAAAGACAGTTGAGCACATTCACGGCCACAGTTCTAGGCTACAAAACATCAGGCTGTGATGGCTGGGTAGTAGATTCATAGACGAATTGCTAGATGTCTGTGGGCTGGAAAACCTGGCGGTATTTGTTATGGGCATGACGTAGCTGTATAACATGCAGCTGATGACTGGACGTATGTAGGACTATTGTGTTTTTTTTTTGTTGGGTTGTTATTCTTATGCTTTCACTCTCTATTTTCTTCTCAAGATTCTTTCATTATCTAAGGCGTCACTATGGACTCTGGGTGAAGGTGTAAATATTGACTTCACACTAGCCTTTTTACCTAGCCTAAGTCATAGTTTAAGGGAGGGAAAAATGTTTTATTTAAAACTGTGATCTTTCTTTTAAGTATTTTAATAAGTCGATATTAAAGACAACTCTCTTTAAAAACTTCAGACTTTAATCCCTTCTTAATTAGATCCCATCGAAAAACAAAATGTAACGAAATAATATGGAACTAAAAGTGTAAAAGATTTTATTTTGTTATGGATGAATAAAACAACATACGTCTCTCAATATGGGTGGCTTGCGCTGGACGCAAATGTTAACACAGCTATTTATGATTACTTAAAAAAGTTCTAGCAGCTAAAAATATCTACAGAAATATGGGACATTCCATACCAAATCGGATGGTTTTAAAAATTTTTTTTGTTCCCCCAATTTTGTGATATTTTTTAGTACACCTTAAAAGGGCCTTCCTGGTAAATTTTGAAATTTATTTTGATTACATCTTCAAATTACTCTTTTTTTGTAGATTTTTGTTTATAACATTCTTAATAATGGGTTCAAACTGAATGTGGGCCTGCCATAACTACTTCTTTACGATTTTTCTAATCGGTATCTAAAATTAAAAACTTTTGTTTTTGTTTCAAATTTTCAAAAACCGAAAAAATAGTAGTTATGGATGGGCCACTACCGACCGGGCTGAAAAGTTGTTGGGTGGATAAAAGTTTAAAATTATACATTTTCAAAAAAATGGAAGGAAATACTCATTTTTAAAAACAATTTAAAATTTCAAAATCAAAAGACTCATTCAAAACAAACTTGGAATATATTAATTTCATTTTTTTTTTTGTAAAAAAGATGTAAACACGAATATTTTAAAAAACTAAGAAAGTTGTGCAAAAAACTAAAGGAGTAATCATAAAAGTGTCAAAAATAACCAGAAAGGCCCTTTTGAAGTGAAAAACATCACAAAATTGAGGAATTAAAAAAATTTTTTTCCACCATCCGATTTGGCGTGGTATGACCCACATGTATATAAAAAATGATTTCTTAAATGTTCCCTAAAATAATGACGTATGGTCAGCTTGTTTTTAACGCAAAAATTGTAATTAGTAGGCAAGAATATAGGATATTATCTTAAGGCGGGGATTCACTATAATACACAATCGTACGATTCATTCATTCACGGAACTCTATCCGACATAAAAAAATGCATTCTGACTGAAAAATAAAAAAGATAAAATGCAACTTAATTATTTTTAATTAAATTATATTAACTGTCAACAAACAATACAATTAAAAGATAAATGCATATTTCCGATTGTCATATTGTCTATTTTTATTAATAAAAATCTATTTAAAATCCCATTTTGAAGTCATCATTTATTTCGTTTGTTAATAAAACACTTCAGAATACAATAAATGAGGGTTCAAAAATAAATCGTACACAATAAATACTCAATACTTGAACTCTTTCACTCTTCTACTCTTTCAATGTTTTTGAATGAAAAAAAAACTTAAAAATTTCTACAAAAGGGTGCTAAATGGCTTAAACATTCGTTCTTGTATTGATGAGAAGATGATGGTAGTATTTTTCGCATTTAAATAAATTAAAGAAGATTAAAATTAAAAAGTGACATCTGCTAAAAATTTAAGAACTTATGAAAAATGTTAGAAAAAAGCTCTCTTTTGATTTTGGTGAAACTACAAAAAACACGCCCACTCTAAATTTCAATAAGGCAATCAAGAAACCCTTATTTTAAAAGCAAGCGCTTTAAAAATGTTGAATTTTTTTTCTAAAATTCCAAATTTTTGTGCAAATTTCCTAAACATATGGTCGTATATAAATTGAACAAATGTGTAAATTTTATTTACATAAATACTTGTTTTATTGCCATTTGTTAATAAACGACTCAAACATTTTGTATTCGATGTCTTTTAATGAGATACGAAAAATATCTGACGTAATTTATGAAATATTAACATGATCAGTGATTCAAAATAAATTAACAAGTAGTTGGCATCCATATTTGAATTTGGAATTATTAATAAATTATTGCCTCATACACAAAAAACAAATAGAAACTATTAAAATGGTTATTGTGTGATTATTTATTAAATAATAATTTATTTTTGCTTGCGTTTGTTATTATAAATTTGGTAAAAAGTTATAATAACAATGAATTCTAAATAAAGGCCCACTGCCTTAATTGGGGAACAGGTTTATTAATAGAAGTAGAATTTTAAAAATAGAATTTTATTTAAGGAAAATATTAAAGAGACAGAGAGAGAGAGCGCTGTTTGATCACTAAAGCATTAAGCAGTTGAAAAGAAAATTTTGGATCTTAAAAACTAAACAAAAACATCAAATCGTAACTTATTCATAATCTTAATCTTATAAAGATGAAGGTTTCATTTAATTTAAAAGTCTTAAGTTTTATTTCTAATGTCTTATTCTTAGAAAAGAATTTAAGTCTATATTTTGTTAATTTTCATAAAAACTTAAATCGTAATAAAAAACAAATTGGCCTTTTCAGTGTTATTTAATAAGTACCGGTTCACGCACGTCAAGTTTAACTCGTCAAGCCTTAAGCTTTTAGGAGAGAAGCAAAAAGAGAATGCCATTTCTTTCAGTATAAATAAAATAACCATTATAATAAAAAGTGTATTATTCATTTACAATTTGGTTTCAAAAAACAGCTGACTGTTTTTGTTTTGCCTGTTGCTGTTGTATAGTTGTGGTATTGAGGCCACATTGCTAAATTATATGCAATGGAAACTTAAATTGAATTTTATGTACCAACTTGGTAAATTAAGTTTCATGTAAGTATTTAGTGAGGAACAGAATTTTGTATTTTAAACTATTTTAAAAATAAATGTTAAAAAATATCAAAGACTATGTGACGTGTCGCACAGAAATTTTTCATGAGATTTCATAAGATTGCGGACTAAAAATGTAGAGACGCTTGCGGGGTCAACAATGTACACTGAAAGAAAAATGGTTCATATATTTAATGAATGGTTTTCATAAAAAATTTTCATTGGTTAAATGAAAATTTTCATTGTCTAAATGGAATTTCATAGTTATAATGAAGTATTTTCGTTAAAATCACTTCATTGGATTTCGTAATTACGTTAAAAATTTTCAATGGATATATGAAAACTTAAGTTTGTCCAAGTTAAACAAAAAAATTTAATTGGGAACAAAAAAAAAACAATATACAAACATAACTATATTCATAAATTAATACAAAATTATAGTTTCCTTAAAAAAATGTTTAATTAATAAAAAATGTAAGATTTAATTATTCATATTAGATGTAATATGTCATTAAATTTATGAAATCAAAATTGTTTTATAAAAGCAACATGTTTCAATAATTGAAAAAAAAAATTATTTTAAACATTTAAATAACTCTATAGTCTCAATAATTAAAAGTATAAAAATATTTCGAAAAAACATGCTTTCATAAATTTAAATTTTCATTATGACAATAAAAATATCATTATAGTAATGAAACAAAAACTTTCAATCCATAAATATGTATGATTTTAGTTTTCTTTAATATGTACATTGTACATACCTACCTACATATAGTATGTAATAAGTAATGAACAAACAAATATTCTCCTTTAAAAAAACACACCGTTATTTTAAACTGTTGTCAGCCAAATGATGTATACGAAAAAGCTTGTTCTCTCTTTATGTGGTCTTTTTTTATTCAAATACTACACTGCCCCGGTAGGCTAGCTGGTAGTGAGCTAGTCTATCAGCGCCGAGGTTGCGGGATCGATTCCCGCCAGAGGCTCTGGTTCCTGCAGACAAGCGTAAAGCTTCGCGGGATAAGTTTAGGGAATTATTAAAAAAAAAAAAAAATTTAAAAAAAAAATTAAATAAAAAAAAATAAATAAAAAAAATGTTTTACTTTTTTGAAAGTATTCATCCAATGAAAAATATTAATAGATCTAATGTAATGTTTCATTGAATACATTTTAATGAAACAGGTTTCGTTAATCAAACGAAGCGCCATAGGTTCCTTTTTAATGCAATTATTCATGGGATTAATGTCAAAATTCATTGGTATTGTGAAGAAAATTTTTTCAGTTGAGCACGAAATGAAAAACTGGCATCAATTTGATATTCCACTCCTCAACAATCTCTTACCATACAGATCTGTACATCGCAATATTTTATAGATAGCGGATGAAGGTTCAAGTAACTGCTTTCCCAGCCGAATCAGTAAAGACCTGGATTATCGATAGTTTCCCAGCACTAGTTGTTGGTAAAGTTAAGGGTCGCAGTGGCTGGGTGAGACCAGCTAGGACGTGGATAATGAAAGCAGACGAAAGCTTGAGTTATCTAGGATGATGAAGAGTGAGCTGGGTGGTTGGTCAGCTTTCGTTGGTCTTGTGAGACTTGGATTGTGAATAAAGAATTGTTGATAATGTAGAAGAAGTTGTTATTGTGGTGAGACTTCAATTTGGAGTGAATGTAGAAAGAGTCAAGAGCCGATAATGTATATGACGTAGATGAAGACCGTCTCATGAAGTGTGTGTTTAATAGAATAATGCAGAGAGTGCTCTTGCTTGTTCCCAGTTCTGGACAGCCATGAGTCGTAGGTTTTCTTTGAAATAGTCCTTCCATCTTCTTGACTCTTGTTAGCCCTTATCTTCGTCTAGGGCATCTTTTGTCGAAGTTAGAATCGCTATCTGTGGATTGCTGCTATCAACTGTTGAGCCTTTATTTGTTTTTTAATGTGTGCTGTTGATGGACCTCAAATTGGAAGACGGTGTTTGTTATTTGTGGTCATTGACCAAGTCTTGCATGTGTATGTATGTAGCTTTTTGTCTAATGATAAATACTTTTGTATACTTTGAGGTTGCGTAATTTGAAGCCTAGTTTTTAATGCAAAGATTTTTTTCTGCCCAAAGTACCCTTTATTTGCTGCGGATAATCGGTTGATTATACCATCCGGCGTACTAGTGTCGTTTTTAAGAAGGGCACCGAAGCAGATGTACCGCGATACACCTTTGAGCTAAAGGCCCAACCATAATATTCATAGCCTTGTTAAACTTTCTGTCAAAAATTAACAAAAAGTCTCTCAAATGCATTAAAAAAAAACAAAAGCAAAAAACATTTGATTCCGTTGGGAATGTGCGATCAGTTTCGCACTTTGCTTAAGCAAATGACGACAGTCTCATAAAACTTAATAAAAAGTTTCCTTAGGTTCAATGTGGTTTACCTCACACGATATACACGTATTCGCACATTTGTAAGCCAACTTAAGCACATTATGGTTGGGCATTTATAGTCTCCTATTTTAATAATAGTCTGTGTTCATGCGCTGACATTTTCATGTATTTTGTCTTCCGTTGTGAACAACTTCTAAATATAGCGGATATCTTGACACAATTCCATTAGCACAGGCTATAGGTAGGCCAGATTCGCTAAGAGAGCTCACCCTGGTAGAAGAGCTTCTAATCCATTTGAAAAGTCATGCTAGTTTTCACAAGCAAAAGAAGACATAATGAAAAACCAGTTTTAGTGCAATTAGCGTGTCATGTTAGAGCCAAATGTCATCCGTCTTTGTTGCAGGTAACAATCAGTCTTAAGTGTTTAAAAAAATTGAACCTCTGACTCGAAACTTTAAAAGTTTATCTCATCATCAGTTCAGCAAGGTAATAGAAAACAAATTTATTTTTCAATACAAAGTTAAAAAGATTGGGAAGAAAACATGCGCTGGCTATTTGAAAAACTACTAGAGTGGAAATAAAGTAAACGTTAGATTTGAAGTTTAAGGCCCGTTTTCACGACTTACCTATAAAGTTAGAAATAGTAAACGGTACCTTTAGCACTAGTGAGGAATAAAGTTACCTTCAACTATTTTTCGTTTTCACAACTTCTGTATAAAATAAACTTAACATTTTTTAAAATGTGGCAATACTAAAGAAAATACCGATTATTTTTGCCAAAATAAAAATACAAACTGGCAACTACGTACTTTTTTACATTTACAAAATATACGAATAATTGAAGTTGCCATATATAAAAAATATGTGAATATAATATGGCAATCTCAAATCTAAACCTTACGACAAAAGTTAAAGGTAGAACGTTCCTCTCTTTAGCTTATCCTTCACTTTTAGATTAAAGGGAACTTGTGATAATTAAAAGCTCATTATCTGTTCGATAACTTCCTACATTTAGCTATCGTTAAGTCGTGAAAACGGGCCTAAGTGTTTTAATTTTTTCAGGTACTGTAATTTCTATAGTTCAAATTTTGTCTGATTTAGTTTTCTATTTGTAAAAAACTTTATTTTCACTTATTCTAATACTCTTAAAAATTCTTTTGCAAGAAGAAATATTTCAAAATCGCTATTGAAAAATAAACTTTAAAAATAAATCTCAAAATTTTTCATATTTATAGTGTATGTGTATTGAGTAAAAATATAACAAGAAAACCAGAACATCATAAAAAGTACAAGTTCGTAGAATTTTTTAATTTTAAATAAAAAAAGAAACAAATAAACAAAATGCCAGCCATTATTTAGTAGTTTGTTTATCAATTTGTATCTGTAAATTGTTGAATACAAAACAACTACTACACGATCTATTAGGAATGTAACTGTAATGTTATATATATAGTAAGTATTATTGTTGTTGTATTCATTTGTTTACACAATACACTTGATTGTGTGTATAAAGAATTTTACAATTTACAACATGATTCTCGATTATTTATTGCAAAATTGTATGCATTCGATAAAATCTATAGGAGTGTAAAATAATTAATTGAAAAACGAAACAAAAAAAAAATAATAAAAGTAGAACACAAAATTCCAAATAAAAGTATAGCAATCAAGATACGAACAGATTATAAAGAAAAAAAATGAGGCTAACAGAGATAAAAAGAGATAAAGAGCAACAAAGACATTCCATCAAAAATAAGAAAATTTGATTAAACATCATTTATGCTGCAATGAAACTTTTCTGAAAACATTGTTTTATTAATAAAAAAAATTTTGAAATTATTTTAGTGGTTCAATTATTTTAAAATATATTGAAGTTTTTCAATTTTAATGAAGTCATTTGAAGAATCCGATAGAAAAAATGAATCATTTAATCAAAAACAAGAGAATTTAATTGAACATAATTTTTGCTACAATAAAACTTTACGTAAAATATTGCTGTATTTATGAAACAAATTTAAAATATTATTAGGTGTTTAGTTATTTTAAAATGCAATGAAGTCATTCGGTATTAAATGAAGTCATTTTTAATAAACAATTAATTTGTTTAATTAATGAAAAAAATTGACTGACTAATAATATTTTGAAAATGATTTCAAAATTATTCTAAGAAAGTTTCAATATTTGAGTAAGTTTTAATTACTTCATTATTTTTATAGACAGTTAAATGAGTAATTTTATTTGACATAATATTAAACATTTTTTTGTTGTTTCAATCTAACAGCCATCTGTTAAAAAAATGTAAAAACAACTAATTTAGTAATAGAGGGAAACATTTTCAATAGATTTTGGGGGTATGAGTCATACTCTATTTTGATTGTTATTTTGTATTTTTTGTTTAATTTGTTTTTTTTTTTTTTTTAATTTAATTTAAATAAAACAAATTTATGTGATAAAAACGCGTGGCATTAACGCCTTGTCCCCAAATCTTATACAACCAGTAAAATGATTTAAAGATTTTTAGAAAAAAATACAAAAAATTGTTTTTGTTTTTTTTTAAATACGTTAAATTTGATTTTTTTTTTCTTTTAATTTCTGCATCAACAAACAATTTGTTTCTGCATTGAAAAAAAAAATAAATAAAAAAGTGACGATAATAAATTTATATTATTGGCAGTTTTTCAAGTTTCATGTTTCTTTTTTCGAAAATATTTTTTTTTTTTTTGATTTAAAAAAAATATTTGTTTTTAATGCAATTTCTTTTATGATTAATCAATGCCTTAAACAATTTTTTTTATAATATTTCGCGTATTATTATCAAAAAATAAAAGTTCAGAAGAAATTTAAAGAATTTTTAAGGGGAATTTTTAAAATATTTAAGCGATACTAATAATTAAAATTAACTTTAATAATACTTAAAATAATTCTTTAAAATAAATAAATGAAAATGAAGCAAAAAATAATCAAAAAACAAAATATTTCAGAAAGTAAATTTACAGGGGTATTCAATTTAAAAATAACACTTCGGCGTTTAAACCGAGAAATTAAAAAAAATAAAATAATTACAGAACTTCAAGACAGCAATCAGACCTGCTGTTGAAATTGGAAAAATATTAGGAATTGAAATTACAAATTAATACCGTGTTCAGATATACCTTTTTTATTGAGTCAATATTCAGTTTATTGCGATAATTATCTTTCTGTTCACATATACACAATTTAGCTAACTCAATTAATATTACTACCCCTACAGATAATATTGGGTTACGTGGTCCATTGTGGCTTAAATGGACTACTTACAACATGGTCCAATCTACTGTAAAATGGACCATGTTATAAGAAATTAACATGCAGTGCTGCCAACAACTGCATGATGTATACTTTTCTATAGTATACAGTATTACACATTGGTAGCCCTGATGGTGTCCATTATAAATTGTTCATTTAAAAGTGAAAATTTGTGAAATTTGTGAAAAACAGGTACAAAAATTAAAAATACCAAGTAAATATATTTAATAATAGCAATAATAGACTTCAGGGCACGCCATAAAAGGCGATAAGTAAAAAATTAAAAATGCTTAAACTACCGCTTTAGTGTACTCCATACTGTAATGACATGGAGTACTTTTAAAACTAACCCACTTTAGTACTCCATGGAGTAGTTTAGGGACTACTTCGGTGGGTTATATGGTCCCCTCCTAGGACATCGTAATGTTAAATGGACCACCTTTTACACATATATTTGGAGTAGTTTTGAAGTACTCCTACTCCTTTATGGACTACTCTTTACATGCATGTATGGACTAGTCTCGTTATCTGCAGGGACTACATACAACATGCATTATAAACAAAAATGTACATGTATAAGCAAAAAGTTAAGCAACTTTTGACATCTTTAAGGAATAAACATCTGGTTTTTACGCAGACCTAATGGATGGGCCCTTGTTTTGTTGTTATTTCAGTTGCCAAATGTCAAAACACTTTGTTTAGTAAGTTGTGTTTGCTCACTAAACACACTAGTGACAGGGTCGCATTTTAATTTAACTCAATATTTATAACAATTTCGTATTAATTAAGCAATAACTAAATTGCAATTTTATATGGATAATTAAACTCAATAATGTCATTTATTGCGTAAAACTCAATTAAGGTGCATATCTGAACACGGTATAAAAGAAGTTTTGACCAAATCATGGTTAATTTGGTACCAAAACAGATGCACTAGATAGTGGAGTTTGTATCAATACGGGCTGGTCATGTAGAGGCCATCTAATTCTTTGTGACCTTTTTAGTGCTGAGAAGGATAATTCAATTATTCATTTATATCCTGTATAAATTTGTTGTTATTTTTACTGGTCCCTGAATCCGTCTTAGGAATTTTCTCTCAGCGATATCCTAGAAGTCCGTGTCTGCTTGTTTTGGTGCCCCGTTTCACACCCATAAGTAACAACTGGCCTGATCACCGTTTTGTTTAAATTCATCTTAATCTGAGCTGAAATGCTTCTAGATTTAAAAATGTTATGAGTGCGTAAAATGGTCTTTTTGCAGCTTTCATTCTCTTCCTAATATCAGCTGTGTAGTCGTTTTCACCGGTCCTATGCCCAGATAAAGGAGGAGGGATGGTATGAGGTAACGGGGCAACCCAATTCTCAATAAATCCAACCTATGTCTAGAGGTATTAGTGGACGTCCTATCTTCAGGGTTATATGGAGTTGCGCTCTGGTTTGACACCCACAGTCTCGAAAAAAAGTTAAGGCTATGAGATCCAAATACAATACAGAAAATAACCATAATATGGTTACCTAAAAATGTTGCTCTTGGAATTTGGTCACCTCGTACTATTTTTATTGTTGCGTAAAGATGAACGTTTTTCCAAGTTTTATATCTACTAGCTATAATAAAGCCTTTAGCCAGGGTACATAGTTTTTGTTTTTTAACTGACTGGAACAGGAATGGAAAATGCAATACTATTGCACTTTTTTAGATGGAAATTACCGCAGTTCCATCATGACCTCAATGGTAACAGTGATGCCAACGCTTGGGACACTACACGCGTAAGAAAATATGAAAAACGGTCTAAAAACGGCTAAATTGACAAAAGGTACGGTTTAAGTACTTATTTATGTCATTATTTTTTCAAAAAGCGCAAAAAGGGCTGAAATATAGTTTTTAAGTACACAACAATAATTTTAAACAAAACTTTTTATTAAAAAACAGTATTTAGTATGGTATTATAAAATATTCCATTAAATTAAGGTACTCGTGCAACTGAAGCTTTAAGTGCCATTTACACATTTGTAAAATTGGTTAGTGTTAAATAAAATTTGCAGTTCTTAATCATTCTCGTTTTTATTCCATAAATCACTATCTATGTACTTATCCCAGTAAAAACTTCGCTTACTTTTTCAAAACGAATAACTTCTTTAACACATTATTTAGTAGCTTTCTTCTATAACTACATCTATAACAACTTCTACAACTACTTTTTTCTGGATGTATGTGGGTAAAAAAATAATGACTTACTTTTGAATGCGTTCGTTTTGGGACTTTCCATGTAAAATTCATTGGTTCTTTCAGTAAAATTGTTAGTAGTGCTCCTATGTTTTTCTGATTACTCAACACATTATTTTGTAGGCGAAGTTTTTACAGGGTATATATGATATTTTGACTTTTTTTTTAAAAGATTTTGTTATTCGTGCTTTTATTCTTGATAAAAACACTTGAAATTTATTGTTGATGGGATAAGCTATTCCTATGCGCATTTCACTGGTTGCTTAGGCCAGATCATCAGGACACTTCATCCATAAAGATTTTAGAAAAACTAAAGATATTAAACCAAATTAAACCGTTAAGCGTATAAGAATCATAAGCAACAGTTCTACTTGTAACAATATCAAAGTTTAAACAAAAACATCAACAATAAACAGTGAGTTTATCTCTTCTTAAATTCCCCACTACAATTGATTGGAATTCTTCACACATTAATTGTAGTTGTAAGTAGGTTTGTAAGTTTATTTGAGAATAAATTTATTAGCATAACTCGGATGGTACTTCGTAGCTGGAACAACAACGATTATCTCGTTTGAAACTATATATAATATGAATTAGACCCTTGCACGAATTTAACGACATTTTATTTTTAAACAAACTCACGGCACTAAAATAACTTTCCAGTTCCGCGTTAGATTCGGGATATATAAATTTATTTATAAGAAAACGATAAAACTGAATGAATGGATTGCTACCAATTGTAAACTTAACCAAAACTTTCCCGATCCCTGAACGTTTCTAAATATCGAAGACAGTAAAAAGAGAGTAAAAGCACAGCAAAAAAGAGAAGTAAAATTAAAATAAACTAAGAAAATGAAACAAATCCCCAAAAATATGAATTAACCACGAAAACAAAACTGACCTAAAACCCAATAAATGAGAAATTATTTCTAAAGTTCCCATTTTAAAAATTAAACAAGTCCTCACATTAAAAAAAGAAAACTTTTATGTAAAAATTTAAATCTTAGCGAATCCGTTGTTTGTGATACCATAGAGAAGAAAAGCCTTTTGCCCGGCTGAAGTCTATTCTGAGAGATTAAGCTAGTGATTCGGGATTTCGAAATTCGGGATTTTGGAAATTCGAGATTTTAAGTTTTGGGCACATGACCCCATACACCAATATTTGAAATGTTAAATGCGATTTGAATGATATATAAAATACATAAGTCCCAAAGAATATAAATTGGGGTTTATTTCATTTACAAAATTTTGGGACTTATTCCGTTATGAAATAAAAATTATTTGATAAAAGTGAATAAACTTTCTTAAAGTCGTTGTTGTTATCCTCTTTAAAAAAATTGGGGAATTAAATGTAGTTCCTAGAGCCGACTCTAATCTCAACTGTTCCCAAACTTCCTTCTCGATCACCAGTTGCATTTTTTTTTTATGAAGATAAATTTACAACTCGTGTTGAGTATGTTAAAAAAATGCAGATCAACGTTTTTACCTCGACAATATAAGCGATAGTTTTTTACGAATTTATATACTTACATATGTATACAATTTTGTATTTCTTATACCAAACATAAAATTTGCAGAAATGTCTTAGTAACTTTATTTGCTAAAGTTTTACTTATTTAAACGTGATTATTACATCAAATATATTTTTGATATCTGACTAATATTTCTTTTTTTTTAATATTTAAACAATAAACAAATCTCAACAGTTGAAATAAATAAACGAAAATTTATTTATTTATTTTTTTTTTCGTTTTTTCAATTTTATTGCATTAATCACATTTTAAATACAAAAAAAAGCAAACAATTTTACCATATTAGTCAAAAATTTATTTTTAAAAGCAAAAACTTATTATTTAAACAAAAAGCAAATTTCGGTTCATGGTTAATGAACTTTAATTTTATTAAACTTTTAGGCAAAGCAAAAAAGAAAACGATAGTATCTTTTTGTAAATAGTTTTTTTTTTAAATTTAAAGTAAAATTCCTATTTTTTTAATAACAGACTATAGAAAAGATTTTACATAAATATAAAACTTACAGCCCATAAATTTATGTATAGAAGAAAAAAATTATGCAAAATTAAGTTCTTAACAACCTTTGGCCATAAAAGCTTTAGGGAAGCATCCCAACAACAAATCGAGCTTCAAACGTAGCAGGCTTCTAGGGGTTAAATATAAAAATTTTGATTTCCATCTCGCTTACGGAAGGCATGAATTCGATATGGAAAGTTTCCGCTAGGGAAATTTAGATCAATACTGTAGATACTCAAACGGAATGACATTCTTATATAAAAACGAAATTTGTGAAAAATGGTTCTAGGAAAACATTAAAGATGGTTCATGCTATAACAACAATTTTTTTCCCCATGCAATTGTGTATAAAACAGTATCGGCAGCAAATATAGACAAATTTGTATCTACATTAGAGTGCTCCAAAAATATTAACCCCTTAATGAAGTTGTGGTCAAAATGACCCCAGACTTTTTTAACTTTGAAAAATCTGTAAATTGGATGGTGTTTAACATAATTAGATTAATAAGGAAGGCAAACTGAACAATTTGTATTGTGTTTAAAAATAGAAATTTTCAAAGTTTAAAAAGTTTATAGTGTATTTAGGGGTTAACCTAACGTGCTTAACGCAGCGCCTTAGACTTCCCAGCTATTAATGCGCATTGCCTAAAAAGCATTAAAATAATTTATTCTGAGTACTTCGCTACTCATAAGGACCCATAATAACATATAAGCTTAATGGGGACTAACATCAAAATTGTAGTAATTACAAACGGAGTGACAAACCCTTTTATATACCCTTTATACCCCTGAATGGTGTTAAACCCGGTTATTAAAAATACTCTAAAGCTAGTTTTAATTTTTAATACTTTATTATTTAATTTTGGTTTTTTTTTGTGTAATTAAGCAACATTTTCTCTTCTAAATTTTTATTTATGTTTATATTTTTCTTTTATTTGCAGTTTGGTGGTCGGTGCCCCTAAATTTGATACATCTTCCTATCAAGAAGGTGTTATAGAAGCCGGTGCCGTGTTTAATTGCGGCATGAGCGATGGTGAATGTAGTTTAGTGAAATTTGATTCTTCAAGTAAGTGTTTTATAATGTCATCAACAAAACTTTTAAAAAAAAAAAAAAAAAAAAACTAATAATAACCAGCATTAAGTCAAAAACTACAATACCAGATCTAAAAAAGAAAATACAAAATTAAACGCTTTAACATTAACCACACCAATCAGTCTCAGGTGGTTTAAAATATTTTTTTTGTGTTTTAGAATTTTAATAATAAAGATAAATTTCTATTATTAAAGAAAAAACAAATTTAAATAATTCCCATGCTGGGTGTAAAAGACCATAAATAATGATTATTTTTTTTTTGTTTTGGATAAAATTAGGGCTGTCTGGTGGTTCGGATTTGTTTTACTAATTATACCAACAATTTGTTATAGAAAACTTTTGTCATGCATTTTATTCTACAAAGTACGAGTTCAAAGCTTTTTCTAATGACTGTGCTTTTTTCTAATCACTGTTTTCTTTTCGTTTAAAAATCTTAAAATGTTGGCTCAAATGTCAATGCATATTAATAAATGTCTTTATTACCGTGAATATGCCACCATATGGATTGAATAAATAAATGAGTGAATGATGATGATCTCTAGAGAGTGAATGACATGATACGATGATCTTGATAAAATATTTATTTGTTACAGTTGATTTGAGGCAACAGTATTTTTTTCTAACTGTTTGGGCGTTTGTTTCAATGCTGCAACAACCCACATCCATGAAAACAATAAAAACAGCACACAAAAACTCTAAAGACAAATATTTAATAGTGACAACTTGTGTTTGTTTAAGATTCCAAACGCATTTACCATAGATACTTCACCAAGCCAAAAAGTCTCAAGCCTACGCATTGTACTCGTATCTCTACCGCTACTTTGCTATACTCTGTGTGTGTTTGCTTTTTGTTTTAGGGCAAAACTAGTTCACCTTAAAATACAGCAACTATTCCGAATAACTCCCAACTAAATTTTAATTCAATTTGTTTTTTTGCTGCAACAAACGGAAATTATTTTTTTTTTGTGTATGTTGTAACACACTTTGTATCTAGACAACACCATTCAGATACGACTAGCAGCAATAACAACATCAACAGCAAATAATAAAATAATTCCATTTTTAAACAAGTACCTGCCTGACCAACAGAAGAGAATGTTTCTTTTTTTTTTTTCTCTATTTTATATGGAGCTCAACCAACAACATTTACATTTACGATTTGCCAAGATCATAAAGAAGAATGTTGTTTTCCTTTGTAGATTGTTTTTGTTTCTTTTTTTCAAATTCATTTACGTTCGTTTACGTTTATATCAGAAAACTAAACTAAAAAAAAACGATAAATGTTTATTTCTAAATTCACCATAAAAAAGAAAATGTGGAAAATTACCATATTTCCGCATATGTTTTATGCTTTTGATGATAATGTGGTTTGTTTTAAAATTTCTAGTGCGTTTTTTTAGCAAAGCAGGAGTTTTAAGGAGTAAATTCCTTTGGAGGAAAATATCTTATTCTTCCTAGGAAATAGTATAAAAAGAAGTGTAATTTAATTCGAGAGTGCACCCTTTGAGGGATCCATGGCCAATCATGAATCCGGCAAAACAAAATTATGCTATTTACGAGGCTCAGATTCACACAGAGTTCTTTGTGCCAGATATTTAGCCTCATTACGGTTGTCGTTGTCGTAAACTTCTAAGTCGTTTTTTGAAGTAGATTTTAGAAAACAGGTTGTGTGTTACTTTAATCTTTTAAAAAAACGACACAGTCGCTTACGACAACGACAATCGTAATAAGGCTGATGATCTAAATATCAACAAATTAGATTTGTTAGATTTGTTTTCCTTTAAGTAATTTAAGGAAGGAGTTTAAATGAGACCTTTGGTCAGTTCTGGACCTCTCAAAACAATATTTTGTGACATAGTAGCTACATATTATAAAAGTTATCGTCGCCAAATTTTATATTAATACGAACAGTAATAGGGAAGTTATGGTACTTAAAGCTATTTTCGGGAGTGCTATTTGTATGAGAGCTACGGTAAAATATTGACTGATTTTGAAAAAACTTGGTAAGACGATGTAGGCTGCATTAGGATATTTTTGGATCGAATTAAATCCAAATATCAATATAATAAGATATTCTATGGACACAAATGGCCGTTTCCTCATTTGACTATTATCTTCGTTTTCTCAATATCTCATTTGCTTCTATTCTGTCGCAAAGCTAACCGACACTCATCTGCCAGTTATTTATTTTTCGTTTATTTTCCGTACAGATAAATTCAATCAGCTGACTACCAACATGTACATGTATTTTGAGACGAGTTGCCAACTGAAAACAAATTTCTTGTTGGTAAATTGAGAAAACCAAAATCGTTAACAGACAGTTTATCGGTCTAATAAATTTATGCCGACATCAACTAACAGGCAGTTTATCGAAACATTGAGAAAATGGCCAAAAGACTGTTCCGGAAAGTACTTTGTATGGGGGCGATTTAAAATTATGGGCCGATTCTCACCATTTTCAATAGGATTCGGTATTAAGATAATTAAGACGTATGTTTCAAATTTCATTATTCTTTATAATTGCGACCTGGTTTTCGATCCATCTTTTAGTGTATCAATTGGCTCAGGTTCACTTTCTGAGTGGATCTAACAATGTCCTGTCCGTTCCTTGGGCTAACTGTTTGGCTGTACATGTTTGCAAAATGCACAGGGGTTACAGCGTATTTCGATTCAAAAAAAAAAAAAAATAATTAACGAGCTCGACCAATTTACACTGTGTATAAGACTTTGGCATTGTTTGTTTCGATTGCCTGGAAGTTTTTTATACTTTATCGAAAACAAAAACATTCTTTTAAAAAGCAACTCTCTATTTCGAACAATAACTTGTCATCAAATTACCCATTTTTTATTAATAAAACTCTGCCATCGTTTGAACGAGTACATAAATTATTTGTACTTTGCGAAGATGGTTACATGGGCACACAGCTAGATACCCGTATGGAAGGATGGACATCTTAAGATCGACTCCGAAAGTTCTCGAAGGTGGTTCTTGAACCAATATTTTTATGTGTTACACACATCGGCGAAAACGCATAATACCCTCTCCCCTAGTCTGCTGTGAGAATAATCAGGGTCAAAATTACTCTAAGAGAAATTTTGCCCAATACTAACACTGGATTTTTGTTATGATCTTGTTGCTTGGTTAACAGAGGCATGACTAAAAAATTTTCTTAGACGAACGCCTAATGATAGTGTTTTGTTTGGGGTCTTTTTAGCCCTTAGAAAATTTAAGATCTTAAAAGATATTTTGGTTCACTTTAACAATATGAAAATAGAAACTGGCTTGTTTTTTTTTCTTTTTTAGTCTTGAGATTTATCATTTTTAACCATGAGAAATTTCTTATTTATAGTGTTTTTGTACCTGGACAATTTAAGGGTTCAACTTATTCCACTAAGAAGAAAATTTAGATGCTTTTCTCAAGTTTTATTTAAATCCTAAAAAATCTTAAATTTTGTGTTTTTCTATCCAAGTTTTTCTATAAAAGTTCATCGAATTAAATTTTCATTAAATTATTTTATGAAGAAAGGTATTTTTACAACATGAAATGAATTAAAATTTTTTGATATTTTTTATTCTCTGCTGCCGCGGGTATCGAACCAAAGCTTTCACGGACAGACGACCCCTACATGTTTCGATTGCAATCACTCAAATCTTCAGAGGGGTTTGCCGTTTAACACTCACAGCGATTGACGACTGCTTTCAGTCAATAGTCAAACATCCATCTTTAAACCAAATTGTATTTCAACCTTTGGTAGATCGAAATTTTCTTTTAATGATTATCTATTTGAATTGATTTACATGTTCTTCCTTACTTCTGTTTTTTCGTACATTTTGTCAAGAATTCTTCTTAAAGTCAGTCCAAAGTACATTTTTCTGTTTTTCATGCTTTTGTCTTTCTTTTCTCTTGTTGACCTTTTTCAGCACAACTTGAAGGACAAATGTAAACATAGAGCTCGTGCCCTAGCTTTTTAACAATAGTTAGTATTACCTACGGGTTTAAGTGTAATGTATGCCATCGATTTGCGATAGTTAATTTACGTACGCAAAATTCACGTCGAAATTACCAAAATAGTGTTACCGGATAGGCAAAGATAACTGTTAGGTACAAACACGACTAGATATCTGTTTGTAGAATTTACGGGTTTAATTTTAAAATTGCTGCCAAAACTTCATTACCCTGATAACTGATTTCATTTAAAGTGCTTTTAAGGGTTAATTTTTACAATAAAATAAAAATTGAAGGCTTATTTGAACTTTAATGCTTTTTAATCACCAATACAAAAAAAAAAATAATAATAATTAAGTAGATTTTAATAAAAAGTTTAAGCATAAAAATTGCTGTATAAAATGTAAAACCCCGATCCTGACAACGAAATTAGTTTGGACCATTGAGCTAAATACTATTGAGCAATTGGAAGTCTTTATTACTCAATTTAAGCCTAAAAATGTATACAAGATGATATCGGAATAATTCATATTTGAGGCTGCAATGACCGACATTTGAAGGAATATATGTGGAAGCCTTAAAGTCGAAAATTATCCTCCACCACTTTTTTTGTTCCAAAAGCTCTTAAGAAATTTAGTACTTATATATGTATATACTTTAAATATTGTTTTCTAAAACTTATTTGCTTAAACATTATATTTTCCATTCAAATTCCTGTCGACGTACTTAATGCATACCTTAAATTTCATCCAACTAAGAAAAAAAAATCGCTTATTTGATACTTCGCCATATTAAACCACGAAATAATGTTGGCCATACACTTCGGAAAAACACATTTGTTTAAATTTATACAAATTTTCCAGACTGCTCTTCTCCTTGTTTGATTTTTTTTTTGTAACCGTAACAATAAAAACAAATTGTGGCAACAATTTTTTCTACCGTTTCCTTCAGTTTCAACAAATATGCTTTCCATTTTTATTTTTTTTTTATAGATATAAAATTTGCTCTTAGCGGTCTGTGTGCGGATGTGCAAATAAAATTATACGCTTGTTTGTAAAATTTGTGGCTAATGCGCGATTGATGATGAAAGCCCGCGCGTGCGCTTTGCCAACAAAAACTTACAACTTTTTTTTCTTATTTCTTTAGAGAACAAGACCACAGAACTTACCACAGCACCAAGTACATGTTGATGAGTGAATGTATGGCAGGGCTGGTTGCCTGTTTGAAAACATCGAATGGGGGGCTAAGTAAACGCACTTTTTATAAAAAGAACCACATGAAAGAACCATCAGCAAGCATTTGCTTGCTATTTAAAAAACGAAAAATTTACACACAACACGAGCAATAAGTACTCGATGTACTTAAAAAAAGAAAAATAAAAAATTAAAAACTTTTGCTGTTTTGCATACAGACTCGAGAATGAAAATAAAAATTTAAATATGGGTAAATCCATACAAAACTGAATAAAAAATTGAAAATAAAACTAATTTTAAAGAGATTTTTTTTAATCGCAAAAAGAGATGTTTCAGCTTTAGAACACTATTGTTATTTCCATAAATATATTTCTTTATAGAACCACCCATATCTCTCTTTATTGTAGCAAATAAGAAAAAACTATGTGCGTAAAATATAAATTTATGCAGAACATCTTGTCTACAGCCGTGAAGACTGCAGTAAATGTTTATGGTTTTGTCTCTGGAAGATAATAATGATGATGATGATGGCTCCATATACGATTTTCCGTATACACTTTATATGAGTTGCATGCAAAATAGTTTACATTTTCTATGCCACCACCAATACCGCCGCCGCCACGATCACCATCTTCATCACAAGGCAGCAAATAAAAACCATAAATTTAATAATGATCGACCGAGTGCATCATCATTATCTTAGGAGGTATTACTCGTACAACTACTTTTGCTTCTTTCGATCGGAACAAGTAACGGCCGCCGCTCTATGGGTCTAAGTGAATGAATGAATATTCACTTTGGAAAAGACACTGTCTACAATTGTTTGCTAATGTTGTTGTTGTTTTTATATTCTCATGATAATGGTCATGTTCATAAAGTGCTATAAATACGCTAATTCATGGTTATTACTCGGTGGGTAATAGTCAACATATTTATGGTTTTTCAAAGGCGAATTATAAACCAGGAATGGGATGATCGTCTGCCGTCTTGTAAGCTGCTTTAAGTCGAGATAAATAAACAAAAGATTAAATAGTGTAAAGAATGAATAAAAATAAAGTGGTTGTTTCGAAAGGGGAAGAGGGGGTGTAATAAGTAAAAAAAAATTTCGAAGAAAATTGTTATAAATAATTTTGAAAATCCAATGCGTTGTTAATTTTTACTTATTTCTCAAATATTTATTGACCTCCACCATAGTATTGAAAATCGATTTGTTCCTTAGCACACATTCTTGTCAAAATCCTTATTCCGGGAGCATATTTGTATAGGCGCTAGGTAAAATAAAAGGTCGATTTCCCTCATTTTCAAGATCAAATAAATCTCAGATATAGAAAATATTTGAGCTCAATTTTATCAACCTACCTTTTTTTGTAGCCCTATCCTACCAAACCCCTAAAATCAACATACACACGGAAAGAATGAAATAGAATCAATAAAACCTTTTACCTGAAATTTAAAAATTTATTTATAAATAAATTTATTTTTATTAATTATCTTAAGATTTTGCAACAAATTTTAGTTTAACCCCAACTAAACAGGCTTAAATGACCCCAAGTAAGAAAAATTATCAAAATTTAATTTTTTTTAAATGTCAAAAACCAACATATTTTGTTTTTGATGAAAGGCATTCGATTTTTATTTGAAGATTAAATTTAACCCTATAATGCTCTTTAAATAATTTTCGTTATAAGTAGGTAAACAGATTAGTCAAACTTTTGACCTGAAATTGATCTTAAGATTTGCAATAAATTTTTTTATCCCTAACTAAATTTGGGGCTTAAATGACCCCAAGCAAGAAGAACTATCCAAATTTAAAACATATCTAAAAAATTACGAAAAAGAAACTTATTTTGTTTTTAATGATGGATTTAAAGGTTTGAGACTTTTATTTGGAGATTCAATTTGACCCAACAATGCTCATTAAATCACAAAATTATTTTTTTTTACATGATCCTTTTATGGTAGAAATTAAAATATAATAAAATATATCTTAGGGCCTTTTTACAACTTGCATATAGGTTTTCTTAGGATGCTATCTGAAAAATAAATAATTGTTTGTTGTTACAATTACCTAAAAAGTAAATGATAAGCTAATAGCGAGTCTACCCATATTGTAATTTTAAAAGTAAATTTCACCTTAAAAACGATACCAAAAAAACTAAATTATCTTGCGTATTTCAAAAGTTATATTCTTTTTTGTAAGAAGACTTTTGTGATTGTTTCGGAATCTGGGGTCTGAAAATGTATGTTTTGTAAAAGTCCAATAACGTACAACATCTGTGGGATGATACCGAAAATTCCATTTTTTCGTGATGGGTTGACTGACGTGTTTTAACTCCAAAGTGAAAAATAAAGTAAATCAAAAAAACAAAAAAATCCTCCAAACTGTCCGATTTGACTTGGATTCAACAGATTTATGTGAACAAGGTGTCACTTAAAGACAAGGCTTCGAACATTCACAGCTATTTTGAGAGGTTTTTCTAACTGAAAATAATGTTTTTGTTGGTATATTGACAAATCCAAAATCGTAAACGGACAGTTTATTAGTCTAATAAATATATGCCGAGATTTCGTAACAGGCAGTTAGTCAATACATTGAGATCTGAGATTTGTTTGATCTTGCAAATGAGGGAAATCGACATTTTATTTTACCTTGCGCCTATACAAATATGCTCCCGGAATAAGGATTTTGACAAGAATGTGAGCTAAGGAACAAATCGATTTTCAGTACTAAGGTGAAGGTCAATAAATATTTGAGAAATAAGTAAAAATTAACAACGCATTGGATTTTCAAAATTATTCATAACAATTTTCTTTGAAATTTTTTTTTACTTTTTACACCCCCTCTTCCCCTTTCGAAACAACCACTTTCTTTTTATTCATTCTTTACACCATTTAACTTTTTAAGATCACTAGCTAAACAAAAAAAAATTTCACGAAACCTATTTTAGATAGTTTTAAGTCCAGTTTAAAGTCCTAATTACTTATACGTAAATGTATACGTTTCGGATCATCTAATCCGCTTATGTATAAATAGGTACTTTTACGTAACCAAAAACGTTAACAAAGCTTTTGCTGTGGCAAAAAAAAACTAAAAATTAATTTAAAGGATATTTTTCCCCACTTTTAAAAGAACTTTGCATCTACGCCTCTGTCCAGACACGATAAGATCGTGTCAAACATTAACACTTTTTTTCTGTTAAATTTGCATAAAAACTTCTACAAACAGAAGCGTAAGCAAATGAATGGTTAAATTGCGGACAACAAATCAAGTGTAGCTAAAATTTTTACAACAGTTAAAGCAGTTTCAAGTGGAAAGCAAAAAAAAAAAAAAAAAAAAACTGAAAATAAGATGAATGTGTTAATGAATTCTAAATTGACTGCATTTAAGTAACAGGCAACAACAGAGAGATTCACACTCCAACTACTACCATCATAATTCGAACACAATCTCTCGCATTAAGAGTCGCACCTAGTGCAGAGATGGGAAATTAAGTGCACTTTTAATTTTAATATCAGATTTAAAGCTTATTTTTCGGGATTGTATTCCATTATCGCACGACAAGATTTTATTTACGTAATTTTTTAAAACTTTGTATTAATTAGCATAAAATAATCTTCTGTCCTCTGGGCTTTTCTTTGAATTAAGCTTTGGTTAAGCTACTTTAAATTATCCCGGCGTATAATTCTACCAGTCGTGATCGAATACTTTTTCGATTTGAATCGAAATCACAACTGGCAGAATTAGCCTCCAAGAGTAAGTTTTCGTAATTAACGGTCTCATTTATAAAAAAATATTACAAGATTATGAAAGGCTTATGAAATTTTATGAAAATTTCTCCAATAAAACATTTATGAAACTGAAATATAATATTTTAACAAATTTTCAAACGTTGAACAAAATTTGTTGCAAAAACTTGTTTTTAGAGAACTTTAATCATTAACTTAATTATCCAAAAATGTTTTAAAAAAAAAAAATAAAATAAAAAGATTTCAATACAATTTCAAAATTATTATTTTCCGTCTCTGAATAATAAGTAAAAACCATGATCATGATGATTAGCCATGTAAACTGTGTGATTATGATGGTTCAAGCTGGGTGTTAGTTTTTTTGTATCCCTGTAGCCCGTTTCTGTATTTCTCGCATCGTAAAATTTTCCGAATGAAACCAGTGAATCGGGACAGAAACAGTGAAAAATGAAACAAAAAATGGTTTTTCTCACACAAGTGTTTCTGTATCTTTTTTTTGCGAGAATTATCTGTCATTTAAATAATTTTCCAGCAATTATTGGAAGGATGCGAGAAAAAGTGTTTCTATAACAATATTTTGCGAAAAGTTTCTTTCAGGAACTGTCAAAATAAGTCACATTTGAAATTGGTGGCGAGAAAAACAAAATGAAGATATTTTGAATATAAAATATGTTTATATACTATTTTTTTTAAATAAATAAAAAAACAGAAGGAATATAAATGATAAATGCATAATTTATATGATGAAAATAAACAAAAAACAATTGTTATATTTTGTTAGTTAAAATTTTTGTTAGCCTTTTCTTGTTTTGGTTTTAATCAGTGCTGCCAGATAAATTTGTGTCAAAATCGTCAATTTCCTGAGAAAAAAATAAAAAAGATCGTCTTTTTTGTTTTAAAAATCGTGCAATTTAAAATCAATTTTAAACAAATTTGTTTCGACTTTTATTAAAAAATAATCAAACAAAAACATAGTTAAAGTTCATGGGTATTTAATAATTATTATTTAATAATTGAGATATAAATCTTTAATTTACCTATTCCTATAATCTTTTTCTTTTTTACCTGAAATAGACTTAGTAGAATACCTTGTAGTTAAAATTAAAAAAATCGGTTCATAAATAAACGGGTTAAAGACCCAGTAAAATCTTCGCCTACAAAATAATATGTTAAGTAATCAGAAACATATAAAAGCACTACATACAATTCTACTGAAAAACTAATGAATTTTACAAGGGTTGTGCCAAAAAGAACAAATTCAAAAGTAAGTCATTTTTTTTTTATCTTAATACATCCAGAAAAAAGTAGTTATCGAAGTTCTTATGGAAGAAAGCTACTTAATAACGAGTGAAAGAAGCTATCCATTTTGAAAAAGTTTTTACTGGGAGACAAACAAATTTCTTTCTTGCCGGAATAATGGTTTTGGCACAAAAGTGTACATATAAGATAAGAATATCAAATATCAATCATATTTTGTATATGTATATAAGAAGTATTAAATGTTCAAAATAAGCCAAGTCGGTCCATTACTTTCCCTCGAAATTTTGCTTTTGCCGATACATTTTTTAGGGAAGAAACAAACAATTTCGAGGACAATTTTCACAATAGGAATAAATAGTGCCCATTTAGACAGGGAAACATCTGGAAGGGAAACATTTTGTTTGTTAGCATATTACGGGTGGGGAAGAGAGAATGGTTTTTGTGTTCGGTACTCGGCGACACGCTTTGTTCTCATTTTCTTTGTTGACATTTACCTTGCTTTTTCAGAAAAAAACAACAATATTAACAGAATGTTTCCGGCAACATGTTCGTCTATGTGACCGCAAATGAAAAAACAAAAGAAAGTTCCAGATGTTTTCCTTTCAAATGTTCGCTCGTCTAAACTCGGACATATAAAAATTTAGGCAGCCTTGTTTCTAAAGATATCTTTTTTTCTAACAAACATATAAAAATATTTACAATTATCTAATTTCGAAGACTAAAACGCAACGCCAACAATTTCTTTAAAAGCAATAATAAAATCAAAAATATTTTATAAATTTGTTGTTGCTTTCTACAGACATTCATATTATTTTTTGTTTTTAAATTTTCAACGCCACAAAATAGAAGTGTTTGAAATTTAAAATTTCAAGATGAATTTCTATAGAAAGTAACAACAAAATTATAAAATATTTTTGTTTTTGCTTTCGTCACTTTTTTAGAAAAAATCATCAAAACGTCACTTTGTTAATATCGGAACAAAAAATCGTCAAGATGACGATAACTCGTCAAATCTGGCAGCCCTGTTTTTATTATATTTATTTCTTTTGTTGACGTTTCGCTTTTATTTGACACTTAAGTACTGGAAATATTCCAGTATAAACAGAATTTGTTGTGTCTGTTTTCGCATTCAAATACAGAAACACTTTTATCTCATAAATCGAGAAACGATGGAATTTTTTGTTTCACACTTCATGTAAGAAATTTTACGATGCGAGAAATACAGAAACGAGCTACTGGTCTTTTGTTAAGTCAAATCAATAAATAAGGTGGATGAATGGCCAGTTAGCTTAATGGATGATCAGTTAACATGTTAAATGTTTATGATCAATTGATCGCAAAAAAAACTTTTCTTATTCAATGTAAGAGAAACGTGTATTTTGCAAACACTCTCTTGTCGGTTGGTAACATTGACGTGATTTGACTGATTAACTTCTAAAAGCCGCCTTAACAAATTAGCATCAACAGCGTCGTTGCCGTTGTCATCATCGTCGTTTGCCGTCGTTGGCATAGTCGCCCCTGTCATCACTGTCGTCATTGTCACTCTTCGTCTTGAAAAATAAAAACAAAAAATTATTGTACATTGTTGATTTGTATGTAAATAGTTGTTAAAGTGATAATAACAGCAGCATTCGTCATTATTTTACAGGCGTTTTTCTTTTTAATATTTTCAGTCAATTGAATTTCAATTCACGAGTTTAATTTAAAGCGGAAGCCATTCGCCATCCATCCATCTCCATTTAGGAAGTGAAGTATAAAACACTGTGACTGTAAGTGGTAGTAGGGCCGGCCGAAGCAGCACAACAACTGTCAGTAACCACAACAAAAGTTTGAATTGGAAATAAAACAAAAAGAAATTTATAGGAGCCAGGCAAAATGTATAAAAAAAAATTAAAACAAGAGCCAATAAATATGCAAAAAGAGTGAAACAAAAGAGAGTCTTACAAGATTTATGATGAGTATTGAAGAATGAAGTTAATAAACAATGACATAAGTTTCCGCTGATTTTACACATTGGCATTGCCAAAGTCAATATAAAGTTAGAAATATAACGATGGTTAAACTGTTTTTTAAATCATAAATGACGTGAGCTTTTAATTAATTGAAGTTTAATTGAATTCGCTAACAGAATTATATAGAATATTTTGTGGTAAATTAACTCAGGGTTAATTAATTAATTAGTAAAAAAATAATAACAAGGCAGTCATAAAGTCATATGTCTTAAATAACTCGACTCCTCATAATTAAGATTTCTATTGTGTAGTTATGACAAAACAATAAACTTTATTTGTTTTAAAACAACAACAAATACTTTTTAAACTATTGTAAAATATTAGGATATTATGACCACATGACTGTGTACAATTTAATTTTCAAAATTATATTTAAATATTGAAGGTTTTTGGAACACCCTACATCAGTTGATAATAAAAAACAAAACTCAGCTCGACAAAGCACCTAAAACCGTGAGCAGAAGAAACTTTGATTAAGTAAAATTAGAAAGCTTTAATGTTAAATCAGATACGATTTAATTTTTTAGTATTAATCGGATTTTATTAAATGAGCTTTTATCAGAAAGCTCTAAAAATTAAATTGTTTTTATATTATATAAAAACGTCTAAAGAGCTTTTACACCATCTGATCTCCTTATATTTATCCCACCTTTGTTCGACCGCGAATGAAATACAACTCAAGTGCACCGCGTGCATGAGAGGGCAAAGGTTCCCATTGTTGACAGTGAAATTTGCAAAGTCTCTGCAATTGTTTTATTCTCTTTTTAATTTCTGTTCCAGGTACGTTCTGTTATGCAAAGTGCAAAGTTAGTATTGCAAAGTGTAATTTGCAAAGACTTTGCAAATAATTATGCTGTTTCGTTCCACAAAAACTGTAAATTCTATTTTTGCAAAGCAAATTTTGATAAGTCTGTCAAAAATTTGCAAGGTAAACGATCTCTTTTCAAATTGATATTATTATAACTATGCATGGTGTTTTCAAAATCAACAGTTTGCAGAACTATCCATAGAGTTGTCGACGTTATAATAGATGTTTTATTTCAAAACACAGTGCGGTTTATCTAATTTGCTAACCTTCAAAATGAAATGTAAACTTAAATATGTTTTAAATATTAACAACAATTTTAGAAAAAATACTTACTTTTTTATGCATAAAACTAGCAAATAAAATATATGTTTTTTCTTTAATAACATTTAATACTGCAATTTTTTTCCATATTTACTTTGCGGCTCATTTTAATACTTTTTATTTAGCAATGCAAAGTGAAAAGTGATAAGACAACTGCAAAGATGATTAAATCCCTTGTGGAACACTTTGCAGACTCACTTTGCAAGAAAACGCAAAGACTTTGCAAGAGAATGCAAAGACTTTGCAAGGAGAGCAAAGTTTTAGCTAAGTGCAAAGTGAGATTTGCAAAGAATGTTGTGGAACAGAAACACTTATCACTTTGCCAAAAAAAATAAATTTGATAAGTGCAAAGTGAAAAGTTGATAAGCTGTTTTGTGGAATAGGGCCCTGGTTCCCGAAACTCGTACGTTTGTTAGTAATACACATTTTTCCTCAAGAGCCCATCCTTTTGTCGTCGATTGGCCGGTTTATCGTACAAAGCCAGTCTGTTCGTATATGGAATAACCTTCCTGCTGAAGTCCTCCCTCTTACTTTCAACATGAATAAGT
This sequence comes from Pollenia griseotomentosa, assembly GCA_963931875.1. Classification (NCBI taxonomy): domain Eukaryota; kingdom Metazoa; phylum Arthropoda; class Insecta; order Diptera; family Polleniidae; genus Pollenia; species Pollenia griseotomentosa. The sequence goes on along the minus strand of OZ007563.1, from coordinate 38,184,206 downwards.
TCAAGTCGCATATTCACAGGCACTACTCCCTCTATCCTCCTTCCCATAAGCTATTTCCTAGTTCCGACACATTCCAATACTCTAGTGGGAGTTATCCCTTAAGTGCTGGTCCTAACAAAAAAAAAAAACAACTAAATTGCTTTCAATGCAAAACATTGTTATTCCCATTTAATTAACATGTATTCTAAAAATTTTGTCTGGTATTCTTTAAATTAATTATTCTTTTTTAAAATTATAATGAACCGTTAATTGAATAATAACTTACTTTTTAATTAAATGTTTCTCTTTTTTTATTTATCGTCATATTAATTAATATTTATTTAATAAAAATAACAGATCTTAATAAATGTTTTATAAGATTAAAAGGTATGAAATTGTTTAAGTCCTAAGCTAACCACAAAATGGATTTTTCGCACCATAAATGTAAATACACTCTACAGAAAATAATAATAATTATATAAAAATACAAATTATTGTCACAACATTTAAAATCACTATAATTATTGTTATATCGAGTGATTCATTAGCAGGTACTTATTTTAAATTATGCGTAAGTTGGATCAAAATTTTTAAGTATATAACACTTTTATATAGAAAATGCAGCTTGACAAAGCGCTTTAAACAGCGAATCAACGCTTCAGCCATCATCTATTTTTTATAGAAATGTAAAAATGAATTGAGGGTTAAAGAAAAACAAAAACTTAGCTTCTAACGAAGCGAATCGCATTTCAATGACGAATTATACAATCCCTTAAGACTTACAATTTAAGCATTTGAGATTCTTATGTAAGTAAGCAAAATTCCTGTGCTTTGACCGCATAGATAATGCGATATCTTAACTTTAGACCACATACGATCCAAAGTGTGCACCGCCTACTGATTGACTTTTAAGCTGCCGTAAGCAAAGCTTATACGACCTTTCGATTGTCTTAAAAGCATTAAGCAATGTTCTCCTATTTAAAATAAAAGCAAACTAAAAAAAAGAATCAAAAGCTTTTATTGTAACTATTTTCTAACCGCAAGCGTTGCCTGCAATCTTCAGATAATGGTTCCAACATTGCCATGGCTTTATGTTGCACGAATTAACCTGTTATTATTGATCAATAGAAAGTAAAGGCTTGCATAAATTTGCAAATCAAACACACAACAGAAATCAAATGTGTGCTCAAAACTTTTGTGTTTGACCACAATGACAAATGCTATACGTTACTTTTTGTCGCACAATTTAAATGGTGTGGTGAAGAAATATACACCAGAGAGTACTTGTTTCTTTCAAAACGTTTCAATACAGTAAGGAATTCTTACATATATACAGACTCAAGGCGAATTTAACTGCAGGCGGTGTCGAAATGCCATCCGATTTTGGCAGTTCGAACCAATTTGTTTAGATTTGTTGCGAATAGTTGACATTTTGAGCCGTAAGCACTAACAATGCAATACCAAATAACCTAACTTGTTTCTGTTTTTGAATTTGTGTAGTATCGACACCACCTGTAGTGAAATTCGTCTTTTAAAGACCTGTTGTACAAGGTAATTGAAAATTACCTCGTACAGTCTGCGAGAATTTGTGATTTTTACTTGTGTGTCGTACGTAACGGACGCTTGCAAAAAATTTGCTATTTTTACTTGTGTGTCGCACATAGACCAAGAATTATTTTTGCCAATAATTATTTTTGCAATATAGCTAAAGAAATTAACAAACAAAATATTTTGTACACAAATATCCCTAACAAAAGAATGTGTGTATTTTTTATTCCCACTCTCATTGCTGCGTGTATTTTTTATTCCCATGTTTATATTTGGGAGTATTTTTTGATTCCACCCGTTCACGTACTCACGTAAATTGGTCGTCTACACTTCTCTTTAGTACTGGTTTGTGACAGCGCTACTACAAAGTTGGAACATTTGTAAGTGATTTGAATGTGTGTTCAAATAACATTGTGCCGGCCTTTTTTTTGCCTTTTTTGGAAAATATCATTTGCAACTCTAGAAGAAGTAATCAAAAATTTTAGCTCCGAAAATTGTAGTAGCGAAAAGGCACTGTTACGATTAAAACTTTTAAGGAAATATTTTTCAATGTTGCATTCTAAAAGTACCTCCAAATGAATCACTCTATAAAACCTGCGCTTATAAATTTAAATATTTTTTAGTTGTGTGTGATGATTATGATTTCTCATTTCAATTTTGATTTAAATAAAACGCTTTATAAAACTTCCGCTTCATTTTAATCACACAAAATAATAATTTCTCTTTTTTTCTTTATTTTAAATCAGCTACCGTGATTTATGGCTTTAAAAAATGATAAGACACCATTTCTATTATTCTTTAAAAAAACAAACCAAGAAAATTAAAGGGAAAAAAGAAATTTTAAGAAAAAGCTTTACAAAAAAATTAAAACCAAATGAAAGCGCTTAAAAAAGGCTTTAAAAAAGAAGTCTGCGGATGTAAAAAACACTATTTATAGAAAAATGTGTCAGTGCTGGTTCACACTCTTCAAGTTTTACGCCGTCTTGAGTTTTTAGGAGAGAGAGGAAAACAAATGTCATTCTCATTTCCATTCTTTTCAGAAAGCTAAAGACTTGCCGGCTTAAATTTGAAAAACCAGCACCACAAAATACCACAGAACTGTCACGAGACGGAAGATTTTGCGTTTTCATTTCTCGTTGCATCATCTTTTATGCCGCAATACAATGGACACAAATTTATTAAGTTGAGATTTATGTATTTGCAAAGCTTTTGTAAAAATTTACTTTTAAGTTTACCACAACACAAGTAAATAATACTTAAGTAAATAAATAACATTATAAAACAAAAAAATATTAATAAATACATTTTTTTTGCACAAAGCACAACGTTTGTTGAACTAATGCATTTTTTTAACGTGGTCTGTGTTTTGTTATTTTTGTTTTGATCATGCCACTTGTGTTGATTGTTGCTGCCTGTTTTTACACATTGCCACTTCACTGCCAAAAAAGCTTTCTGTATTTTTCTTCGAAAGCTGCCCTCGCAACTGATTTGGGCTTTTTCACACGTCACTTTTTACAATTCTGTGGTATTCTGTGACCAGCACTTAAAAATACAGAAAAGCCTTCACAAAGCTTTTAAAATGAGCTTTAGTAGAACAGGAAATATCCGGCAATAACAATTTTATAATGACTGATTTTATTGCGCGCCTTTCTAAGTATTTCTGCATTTGTTTCTTTAAGCTTAGCTTTTAAACAGTTTTTTTTAAAGGTTTAAACTCAATTAAAGTTTCAAAGTTTAATTAAATAATGCACTAGAAGCTTTAGAAAAGCTTTACTTAAAATAATTTTTTACTATAACTCTTAAAGCTAGTTAGTTTAGATTAATTTTTTCAATTGGAAATGGTGTATTTTTATTTAACTTTTATTTTCTCTACTTTAAAAATATATATACAACACTTTATTGACTTTATAAATATTATGTGTTTTACTAATGATCATCTGAAACCCCAACACATGAGTATGCTGGTGATCATGACTATTTTAATGCCTCTGGATGGATGTGAAACCCCATGTCTATCTGCATCTTTATCTAGCTGTATGTCACCATCTCATGTTTGTTTTAATAATTGTATAAAATTTTTTAAACTGCTTTTTAATTGAGCCATTCTTCGTTTATGATTGTTTTTGATTAATTGTCTAGCAGATTTATCTCTTTTTTTTGTAAATTATTTTTAGTTTTCAGTGTTTTGATAAAATTTAAAATTTTTCAATTAATTTATTAAAACAATTTTCCGTATTTTCTTTTTTTTATTTCATTCTTTTTACAGGCAATAATCGTAATACACATGGCGATGTGATTGATCGCAAGTCATATCAGTGGTTGGGTGCAACAGTAGCAACAAGTCGTGATAACGATTTAGTAGTGGTGAGTAAAATTTTTTAGTTTGAATGTGGCATTTTATCAATAAAATATTTATAGAGAATTTAATAAAAAAAAGTGCACAACAAAATAACTATTAAGTATTTCCAATAAACAATGACATGGACAGCATGAGTTTTTAAAATATAAAAATATGTGTATAGAAATAAATAAAGTTTTAATTAAACACAGAAAAAATTATTGCCGAATTATTTTCAAACAACCGCTTGTTTGAAAATTTTTTTAATTTCTATAAATATTTTTACTGATTCAATCAATATTTTTGTTTGATTTTTATTTAACCAACAAAAATGTGGACAACTCTTCAAAAATAAAATAAACGCGTTATTGGTGTCAAGTTTTCATAATTTTGTATGAAATATTTAACGCTCTTTAATGTTGTCGTCTTTTTGCATTTTTTTATTTGATCGTAAGCAACACTTCTTTATGTGAAATATAAGAACAACAACAAAAAACACACACAGTCTATTTTTGGACGCTTTAAAAAAGTGCAACTATAAGAAAAACAATAGCAGACACGACATTATAAGAAACAAAATCCCGTATTCAATTTTTTAAAACTGTTTGGTTAAATACATCAAATACAAAAATAGAATGATGACGAAAAACATATCGAGTCGGTCTGCTGCCGTTTTTGGTTACATTTCTTCTTTAGCAAAGGAAAGGATACAGCAACAGAGAGTGATAAAGAAAAACATTGTGTTGTGTGTATAAATAAGACTTCGTTCAAAAATTATTCCAACAAAAAAATGTGTTTCAAAGCCAGTCGGCGGCTCTGCTTTGCCGTCACCTTCTCATACAGTGCTTACTTGTGTGCGCGTCATTGCTTGTGCAAAAACTTTTTTTTTTTTTTGATTTTGAATTTCAGTAAACTTTTTGTTTGATTCAGTTAAATTATTTGTTTGAAAAAATTAGTGTTTTTTTTCAGTAAACAAAATGCAAATAAATTGTTTGAATATGCAAATTTGTTTGTAGGACCGATTTCAGACAAAAAATTGTTTGATTCTACAAATTTTTTGTTTGAATTGGAAATATAATTTTTTCTGTGAATAAAATAATATTTGTCAAATCTTTAGGGGTTAACGAACGACCACAGGGGCTTAAAAACATCAATAAGCTTTTATAAATCTGTTCTGTTAATAAAAAAAGCAAAAACTTTGGCGGCATGAAATAACCCCCCAAAAACATAATGAAATAACCTTCCAAAAGTTTGTACAGAGGACAACAACAACGATTTTTGGGGGGTTATTTCTTTTTGTTTGGGGCGTTATTTCATTTTCTTAATTGGGGGATTATTTCATATGAAATAATTTCCCAAAAAATCATTATGAAATAAAGCCCAAATATATATTTTTGGGGATTATTTCATTTTTGAATTTATTACGAAAACGTTTTTGTAGCAAGGACTTTCTCTTCTATGGTATAACAAACACCGCCTTCGTTATCAAAAGCTTCTCTGTATAGCCGGCATTCGGCCGGGCGTTAGGATTTTCTCCTCTATGGTATACCAAACACCGTCTTCGCTAAGTAAAGCTCCTAAATTTGTGCTTGCGCTAGGCCTAAGGCCGCCTATGCAGAAAAGCTTTAATTAGCGAATCCGGTATTTGTTATACCATAGAGGAGAAAATCCTTCGCCCGTCTGAAGTCTCAACCATGCTATCTTTCGCTTGTTTCTTTAAACCAAAACTATAAAATTAATTGTACTATACATATTGGGGCCTTATTTTATTTTAGAAATTAGGGTATTATTTCATATGAAATTAACGCCCAAAAAATTAGGGTATTATTTCATTTCTGTTTGGGGTGTTATTTCTTCTCTTTGGGGGTTTATTTCATTTTTAAAATTGGGGGTTTATTGCATATGAAATAAGGCCCCACACTTTGGGGGGTTATTTCATTATTTTTTTGGGGACTTATATTTTGGGGGTTATTTCATGCCGCCAAAAGCTTTACTTAAGGCGACCGCACACGACATGTTTTTGTCATCTGACATGTCAAATTTTCCACTGCAAAATACATACATGTCGTGTGTTACCTTTTTAACTTTGCTTCTGTAAAAGTCAGATGCAAAGTCATCTGACAAAATTTCAATTAGAGCGTGCTCTATTTTCTTCTGACAAACCATCTGACATCAGAAATCTATGCCGAGAAGAAACCGGTAGCGGCGTCCACTATTGACGGAATCATTAGCCGGCTTAAGTTAATATTTTACAATACCGAGATATGTGTGGTCATCCCACCATTGAATGGAATTTATGTAAATACATATGTATGTATATAAAAACCGTTTCATTATAATATCCTAAATTGGTATCTTTGAATAAAAAGAAAAATATGTTAAGATGTCTAAACTTTTTTACAGCGTAAATAAAAATATTCGTGGCGGCATTTTTATTTTGGTTTTTGCAATAACTATGCGAAAAAAATAGAGACAATGTCAGAAGCCAATTACATGTACGTTTGTGACCGAATATTATAAACTTTCTGTAAATCAGCAATTTTGAAAGACATGCACAATTACATGTGACTTGAAAAATTGACAAGTCAGATGTAAAAAACATGTCGTCTACATGAAACTTTACACGTAAGGAATAACTGCATATGCAACAAATTCCGAAACGCATTATCTTTCATACTAAATTACTACTCGGAGCATTACAATACACGATTTCATAAAGCACTTTCTCATAACTCACAGGATAATTAGCAAATACGCGTAGCTCTGTTGGCAAGAGCGTAAAACTTGAAAAAATACTAATTAATTAAATAAAGGTCCAAGTTCAAATCCCAACAGGATCAATGATTTTTTACAAATTATAAGTTAACACTCATGCTAGGAACATAATTGGGTCGTACAACGTAAGATCGTAGGACGTAAAGCGGTAAATTTCTAAAAACACGCTCTATTTGCCCGCAATTCCATCGTAAGCGGTTTTTGTTTACTTTTGATAACTCCCTGTATCCCGGTCCCTACCACTTTACACCTGTCACGAGACAAGTTTCGTGTTAGTTCCTTTTCCCTTAGGGATTTAAAAAATTCAAATTCGTTTCCTTTTTCCTTTGTTTATACCCTCCACAACTTGTTGCGTAGCGGGTACACTAAGTTTGTCATCGAAAGTGTGAAACTTTTTGAATATTCATCTTAGACCCAAAAAAAGTATATATCGTGTTTTAGGCATTTATTAGTGGATCGATTTGGCGAGGGACCAGCCTCCGGTTTATATTTTAACTTCCGCGTGAGTTAATTTAATTTTATAAGTTCAATACAAAAAATATCAACTGAAAACCAAAAAAAATATAAAAAAAATCTTCTTTATAGATTGTCATCCACTCAGGACATTGCATGCTTAATTTTATTTTTCTATGCGTAATATTAACGAAAATGAATCAAAGTAACAGATGTTGAACGAAAAAGTACCAAAAAGCTCCTCTTACATGTTCTTATTCACCCAGCACCATGCATTTTTAATTTTATCTTTATAGGTCGAATATTAGGTCGAAAAATTCAAAACGTACCAGATGAAAAACAAAAAGTACCAACATTTTTCATCTTATAGGTTTTCATTCACTCAGGACCCTGCACCTAAAATATTATGTTTCTAAGTGAAATATTATAGAAAATTTAAAAATTATTACATGCAGCACGGAAAAGTAAAAGAACGAAATTTAATTTCCCGTATTTATACAGTCGAAATATTTGAAAACCTGTTTCTAAAAAATGTCGAATAATCGACCACCCAATTTTTTTTAATTTGATAATTGAAAAAAATATGTGTTATTAGCAAATTTGAACGCTTATAACTCCGAAAATATTGAACAGATTTTAATAAAATAAGCATTGTGCACTTCTGTAAGTAAATTTCTTTCAAATGGTGTATATTTTGTTCAAATTGATTGACATACAGAGGAGGAAAGTGTTCTTAACTGTTTTGCGTTATCCGATTTATATATAGATTACAAATTTTCATTTTTTAATTTAAATCAACTAAAAATTACTTTTGATAATAAACTGGCAAGTGCACGGCCTAAAAAAACTACCTGGCAACATGCTTTTGCAAGTTGTTTTTTGCATTTTGTTTTTTCTTAACTTACTTACAACTACAATTAATGTTGGAAGAATTCCAATCAATTGTAGTGGGGAATGTAAGAAGAGATAAACTGAAGTTTTTGTTTAAACTTTGATATTGTTACAAGTAGAGCTGTTGCTTATGATTCTTATACGCTTAACAGTTTTATTTGGTTTAATATCTTTAGTTTTTCCAAAATCTTTATGGATGAAGTTTTCTGGCCTAAGCAACCAGTGAAATGCGCATATCCCATCAACAATAAATTTCAAGTTTTTTATCAAGAATAAAAACTGGGAATTAAGCACGAATAACAAAATCTTTTAAATTAAAATTTAAATCAACTTTAATTGTTTTCTGTGTACGTTCCAAATGCCATTAATAACAGTTATATTTCGTCGCCAGGTCGGTAAACTTTTTCGGCTCAGTATTTTTTATTCGCTTTTGTTTCGGTGTAATCTATTTTACATAAAGGAATGTGAACGATTAGTCCACTGTCTATCTATTTTGCTTTGGATGGCTGTTCCTAGTAATTTCAGACGGTATTGTTTGCATACCATCTTTACAGTATTATGCTGCGACTTTCCCTTCTCCTCTTTCATCCGGACTTGGGACCGGTCGCAAACGGCATCAAATAGAATAAGATATACTATGTATGCTTTTAAGTTTGCGTTAGCTATTGATTGGTTTGTATAGCCCCGAGGACAAAAATTTAAAGACGAAAGATTCCATGGTTCAGACGGCCATTTCAGAGGGCTCTTATGTGCAATTAAGTCGTCTTGAAGTTGTTTTCACAATTAAGTCAAGATTTCTTGGCCTATGTAAAGAGTAAATTTCGACATATGTATGTCGAAGAGATCGTTGACATGAGACAAGAGCATGGCTATGACGCACGGCTTTACAATTACGTTGGATTTTTATTTAAATACAAATTTTTCTTTTCTCTTAATTATCCTAGTACTTCTTAAGCCCTTATGACACTACATTTTTTATTCATTAATTGATATAGAATTGATAGAAAGAAACAGTAAATGTTAGAAAGAGCGAACTATAAAAAAGTTTTTAGTTTTTTTTTCTCTTGTTATGGTTTTGTTTCAGGGATGGCGTTGAGAATTTTTAAAATTGTACCAACAACCTTTAAAAATTGTACTTTTTTACCCTAATTGTACTAAAAGATTTTTTTAGTTGAAATTAATTTTATTTATGTTCATAAAAAACATCAAAAAAAGGTATTATAAATCTAAGTTTAAAAAGTATCAACAAAAAAGAACAATTGAAACAACTTAGCCATTCCTGTTTTGTTTATTTTATTAAATGCTGCCAACTTTTTGTTTATGAGAAACCTAAAAACAAAAAGCGGTAAATCGCTGAATTTGCCCATAAACCGCTCATTCAGCAACACTTTTAATATTTCAAGCTTGAAATGTCAATTTTAGGTTAAACAATTTTACATTTTTTTTTGACATAACTTCATTTTTTATCGATAACTTTAGTAAAATTTTTGACATTTTGCCATTTATCTTAATACAGCTGAACTCTTTGCACTTGGTAAATTTTTCTATTACATTATATTTGTACTGTTCACCAAAACTTGAACAATGCATTAAAAATGTAGTGTCATATGGGCTTTAACGAAGTTCGAGTCGTTTTTAGTTACCAAAAAAAAAAAAAAAAATTAAAAAAGCACGTTTTAAATTGATATGTGTATGTAACGGTAAAATGTCAGTATCAGTTATCAATACAAAAGTATAAAACAAATCGATTTTTGAATATCACAGTTATTTTATGTATTTTATTCAAATTAAGCAAGTTAAACTTGTACCCATAATAAATAACTCGATTTTATGCCTTCCCAATTGGGTGGTCCGGTAACAAATTTTATATAACTTTTAATACATTAATTGCATTTTAATCATTCTTTAAGACGATTATTTCTAAAATTCCTTCTTAACTTTCAATTTCTGTATTTTTAAGATTTTACAACAAAAAGCAAACAATTTTTAAAGATTTATACCAAAATGACAACCATGATCTAGATGGTTTTTATAGGTGGGCTTATTTTTAATGCTTTTTCGTTGTAGTTATTTTTCCTAAATAATTGTAGGGTGGGTGGCTGATTGAAAAGCAATTTTAACGGTTTTATAATAGCCAAATATGAACCCCAAAGGTGGGTGTAAGATTATCACACAAAACCGCTTTCATGTGTGAGTATCAAAGTCTTAAAGAGACTTATAGTTATGACTGGTAGAAAATGTAATGTGTGTGTGTGAATGGGGCCATAGAAAACATTGTTTTCACTTTTTATTAAGAATTTAGCAAACAGAAAATGAAAAAAAACTAAAAAAACAGGTGAAAGAAGGTAAAAAACAAATCATGGTTACTATTAAATTGTTTGTTTATTTTGAAATCTTATTGGGTCATTTGCTGGTGACTGGTGTCAGGTCAGTGCAGTAAATAAAGGCCGACAAATAGTGAGTACAACAATACAGACTTAAGCGTATGTCTTGCCCTTATTAAAGGTGTGGCCTCCCATCCTTTGTTGTGTCTACTAAGTATTAACCGCAAAATGTGTATTAAAGCAGTTAAAATGTTTCTTTTAATTGTTAACGATTTAACTATTGGTTTTGTTTACTTATTTTTTATTGTGCTAAGGGGAACTGGCTGGGGTAAAATCCCAGTTGATACCTGGTATAATGAAAGCTCAATTAGCGCTTAAGTATCATCATCATTATTGTTATTGTCATTATCACAGTCATTAGGGTTTTATGTCAGAGTTGTAAAAAATAAAAACAAAGATGACGTTTGCTTCGTGTTTAAATTTTGAAAAATGTGGCTTTTTACGGTCTTTTTTAATCAGTGCCAATAGTTTGTTACTTAAATTTGTTGTGGCTTTAAATTTGTTATAAATTTGATGTTTTTTTGTGTTTGATTTTTCGATTTTTTTTATTACCATGACCTTCAATTGTTTAGATGCAGCTTGTGGAAAGTGTTTTTTTTTATGTGATTAAAATCTTAAGTTACAAAAACCGCTGGAAACTTAAATTGTGTTAATGGCCAAATATTATACACTAAAGTTTTATTAAGAGAATTTGCTGTAATTGAATTAAATTAATTAAAGAAGTTGTTGGTATTTTGTTGAGTTTATAAATTGGTGATCTCAACTTTTAGTTAAAATAATTTATTTGATTTATCCCCAATTTTACCAAGTTCAGTTATAATTAACTATCAGTTATAGCTGTCAAAACGTATTTTTAACTGGAAGTTAAAGTAATACAGTAGACGCTCGCAAATTAGAACCGCTTTGTTTTTGAGGCAATTCTAATTTCTGAATTGTTCTAATTTCTGGACGTTTTTATTTCGAATAAAAAATAAAAATTACTTAAATATTTTAATTCAATTTTATTTGACAAAAACAAGAAAACAAAACGTAATTCACTCCAATATATTAAATGCATTTTTTAAAATTAAAAATACCGAGTCGTTTCTTATATTTGGAAAACTATCCATTGCTTCCACGGAATGCATTTTCATCTTTATAGGGATATTCCTCTCTAAATATTCTTTTAGCTTTCTCTTTAAGAATGGGCTGTACACTTTTTTCTCTTTGATTTAAAAACCACTCATACAGACGACTTTCCATATTTGGGTATTCAGCGCTGTGCAAAGATTTATTGCTTGCTTGTTGATATGTTTTGAAAACATCATTTAATATTGCTGTTCTATGTGATTTGATATAGCTGATTGAAGATGTCGTAACATTAATATTCCCTTCAAACCCTTTGTCAAGCTTTTCTAATATTTTGACCTTCGTTTCCAATGATACAGTGTTTTTTTACGTTTATTTGACATTTCGAATGATACACTTTCACTTTTTAATAGAGACTTCCAAAATATGTACACATGTTTCGAATTTCACAAATAAACTAGCCACAAATATATATAAATGCGACAAAAAAACAACAAATAAGGAAACACATCTAAAATTTGGTAATTCCCCTTTTTAGGGGATTTCTTGTATTCAAATAACAAAAAAAAAAAAACGCTCTGAAATTAGAACTATAAATTCGAATTTTAAAGCGTTTAATGTATTGCAAACACTGATTCTAATTTCTGGACGTTCGAATTACTGAAAGCTCTAATTTGTGAGCGTCTACTGTAGTTAGTTTTAACTGAACTTGGTGAAATTGCGGGTTAATCAAACAAAATTTAATTAAATCAATTAAAAATGTTCTTGTTTCTTAATATGTATTTATAAAAATGTTTAATAAATTTTTGCCTTGTTTTTTTTTTCTTTTTGAAGCCCAAAATAAATGAAATTTTAGTCCTCTTATTTTGTAAAACACTTCACCTCACTTTAGAAATACCTATTTTCAAAAAAAAATTTTTAAATTCAAATATTGTATATGAAAATTTTCAAAGTTACTCGAAACAAAAATACACAAAAATTTTGTTATACGAAGGATAAATTAATGGGCTTAACATTTGATAATGATTTCGGTCTTATGGTCACCGCACTGCGGTTTTTCTTTACGAAGCACATTCTATACATCCAAATTGAGGCCATTTTTTTTTAGCATTACTAGCCGTTTGCTCAAATAAAACGAACAATGTGGCCTACAAGTCATATACTGCTTTACGTAACGCTTGCAGTAAATAATCTAAAAGTGTCCAATCTCACGATCTCGAAGACGAATTAACAGGTTCAATTCTCGAAATGACTGGTTACGGTCTCCGTAGAGTACGTACTTCATGTTGAAACCATGTTGAATATTTTAAAACAAAAAGTCACTGATCATGGTGTGGTAACGATATCCAATAACTGTAATGCGAGCTCTGGCTTAATGTTTGAAAAAATAAGGTCCACTACGTTTCATTACTCAATATTACTCCATACATTTCATTTGGGCTCTCAATAATTTTAACAGTTTTTTAGTTTTAAATGTATGTTTCAAGCAGTATAATTCTTTCAATTTGTCTTTTAGCTTTATTTTTTTATTGTTAGAATTTCGTAATTTCAATCCTGCTTTCAAAAACACGTTTATCTATAACAACAAAAAAAAAAAAAAAACAAAGAAAAATTTTAGTGATCTTTTAACTTTCAATTTATGTTATCCATAAAAATTATTTTTGATGACAAAATAATCAATTTTTAATTAATAAAAAAATTTTGGTTTTGATGGAAAAATTAAAAAATCGATAAAATTGTTTGATAAAAAAAAATGTTTGCTTTGTCCCACTGTCCTTTGAAGTCCCGTGTAATTCTACTTTTGTAATAAAGCAATGTTTGCTGTAAGTTTAACGTTTAAAATGTTCATTTTGTTTATGTGGTTTTTAACATTTTTATACACAGTTCCTCCTTATTGTGTCATTCAAACGTCACACACAGCATGCTGTCAAACTTTGTTAAATTTCATAAACGTTTTTTTTTCTTCTTCTTGTATTTTTTAAAACAAGTCACATTTACCACAGAATATGTCAAAGAAATAAAACATACTGTAAACATGTTTTCAAATGCTGCCGAATATTTGAGGAGGACGGTGTTTGGAAAATGTAAAAACTTAAAAAAATTTAAATTATTTTGAAATTTTAAAAATTCTCTTAAGTTTCAAAATGTTTTGAGGTTATTAAATTTCGACAACAGGAGAATGTGTGTGGCCGTGGAAATAGAAACTTGATTTAAAGCAGCGTTAAAAAAACTGCAGTCAAAGTAGAAAAACTGTCGTTTCTTCAAATTCTTCATGTGTCATTGGCAAAAAAAAAATGTTGCTTTTACTTCGAATTTATTTATAGTAAACAGCCGCTGTCAATCCATCTCAAAAAGCGAAAAGATGTACACAAATTTTGGTTTTTTGTACGACTGTTTTTGGTTTCGACTGCAGTTTTTTAAACCCTGATTTAAAGCAAATTTCACAGCGACCAAAGCTAAGATTTTGTGCATAAGTTAATATTAAGAATTCTAATTATCTTTCCTTTTTATGAAATTTTATGAAAAAAAAAAAAATTGAGGTCTAGTGACAATAGGGCACCCCTTATAAAATGTCAAAGTAATAATTGAAATTTTTTTTAACTTTTAATATAAATTAATAATTTAACACTTAATTTTGCCACATGCTGGGAGAGTCGTGCATTATAAAAAATACAAAACGTTTAAACAGAAATATTAAAACTCCTGCCAATACTTTTGGTTTAAATTATAAGTTATAAAAAGTATATATTACCACTGCTTAATAAAAGTGTCATTTAACAAATATGGTTAGAAGAAAAACTCAATAACAATATCAAATGACACCATCTTAAATGAAATCTAAAATATAAACTTTATATATTGAACTCAATACTATTAATGGCTTAAAGTTTTAACAAAAAAAAAAAAAGTTATAATGTCTCTCCAGTTTCCAAAAAAAAATAATCTAAAACAAAAATGAATCGTGTTTGACTTTTGACCCCATTCAAACACACAGAAAAAACACTCCTCTTCTAAAGAAGCCTGGCTTGGCTGCCATCAATGGAACAGAATAACAAGCCGCTAATGGATTAATATGATCAAAGATGACTGGTCACAATAAACAAACAAACAAACAGCGACAAAGAGCGGGAAAAAATCCTTAAAACACAATGGCAACGATGACAAAAAATATCTGAAAAAATGGAATATCAATAAAAGAAAAATTTAAATTTTATGTGGCAAATTCAAACCAAATAAGGTGATGCAAATATTGGAAGGCAAACAGGAAAACAAAAAAAAAAATAACGACGATTTGACAACGTGACATGACAATTTTCATTGAAAACATATGGTAACTTGGCACAAGAGCACCGCGTATATATTGGGTGTATTTTTTAGAGGCGGAGAACTTAAAATTGAAATAAAAAAGGGAAAATCATTTTGCTTTAATAATAAGATGATTTTATGGCATTGTTGTTAAAATAAGATATAGGGAAAGTGGTCAGTGCGACTAGCGCGTACACGGTGCAAATTTAAATTCTTATTTTCACATGCACTTCGCAGAATATTCGCTTTTAAGAGTGTCGGTATTTCTGCATAGACCTGGGACTTTACATATCCCAAAAGAAAATAAGTAGGAAAGTATAGTCGGTCAAAACCGACCTTAAAATGCCCTACACCACAGTATTTAAGAACAAATTTCCGAGCGTGTACCCTATTTGGAACACATGGGCAATAGTAGATCCGCCAGAACAAAATTATGCTATGAGGTAAGTATTTATGCAAAAGTGATTTTAGGATGGGGGCTTTTATGGGACATACTAGCACATCATTTTGTAATATTAGCAATCGTACAAGTTGTGTCGTTCCGGGACGACCTAGTTCCATTGAACGATTCCCTAAAAAGAACGGTGTGGACTTTTTCAATAGTTCCTTTTTGTATCGTTCCTCGTTTCGCAATTGCAATCCGTTGGATCATCACATGTATTTCTTTACGTTAATTTTTTGTGTGCTGATTAGAGTTGCCGACTTTTGTGACATATAAAAAATTTCTTATTAAATCAATTACTAATGTGATCCAAAGCAATATACCACTCGTTTAACACCAGCAACGGCATTAGGGAACGCGCAGATTAAAACAGTTACAAATTAACCTGAACATATTGAATTTGTTATTATTTTTTACAAACATTAAAAAAATTATATAATTACTAGCTGTTTGGTCCCGGCGCTGCTCGGGATTTTCTAAATAAAAACAAGAAATGAAATACTGGAGAATTTTGTTAATAACTTGACCCCAGCACTATCTACCATCCATAAAAAAATTAAATATCACGACAACAGCGCCACCTATCGGGAGTTTTTTTTTATAATCCATTAGTGAAAATAGACCTTTTCAACGCATGTACTTGTTCGAAAATCGGTTGAGTCGTTCGCGAGTTATAAAATCACGAACATAGGACAACTTATTTTTATATACATATATAGATATAGATTATCATTATATATGTAGTTGTTACGCCACATCATAAAAAAAACAATAACAAATATTTGTTGACGTTTTTACGAACGAAACCAAAGTTTTCTCGTTCCTCGTTCAATATTTGTTCAACGTAAAAAAAAAAAACGATGAACGAAAGGAACGACTTAGTTCCTTTGATCTTTCGGATAGGTCGGAACGATTTTGCAACTCTAGTCAATACCAATACTTGTAACCATTAAAAGCTTTGGTCAAATATGGAACGATTCCAATAATAAAAGGATGGTTTATGGGCACAAAGATTCTATTACGTAAATAAGCCTTTATGGGGACTTTGCGAACTTTTGAAACGATTCTCAATAGGCTTGGTTCTTATGGCAATTAAAAAAAATTTGTCCCAAATTTTATCAAATTATGTATCTTCAAAATGTTGACCAGCACTTTGCGTACAGCCGGACGGACAGACGGACATCGTGAGATCGGTTCAGAAAATGATTCTTAGTCTATCGGTTGGATCTAGCTAGGACCAATATTTCAATTTATTACAAACATTATCACAAACGCATTATACCCTCTCCACAATTGTTAATGTTTCTCTCAGTAATCTGATTCTATTACACGCTCTATGGCTTGTGAAACCACACGTGTGCAATACTAATGCCTTTCAATTAGTCTGGGATTATACTGCAAGTTTTTTTTTTGAAATTCTGAGAGATAGGAAAAAATAATAGCACAATCTCATCATTAAACTCAGACTTCTGCCAGAGAACTTTCATAGTCTGAACCCAAAAAAAGCGACGAAAAAGATTATAAGAATGACACCATACCGCTCACCGCCGACTGTAACGTTCTAACCATCGTTACGTGTGTAGGCATATAAACCAATAATTTCAACCGGCCCATAAAACGCACAAAACAATGACGTCGCCTGGATGTAATGGGTTTCGAGAGTAGCTTAAGAATTATCATCGCTTCAAATACAACATTTCTGTTTATTCACAAAATAGACATATAAGCTAATGTTTGTTTCATCACTTTAACAATGAAATAATTGAAAAACGTTGGCTTGACAACCCAAGCTAACCTAAAAACAACCGGGGACTGTAAAACCAGCTGTCACAGAAGTCATCGCTGTCAATATTTGGTTTTCTGCCTCTAAATAAAACACCCGATATTTATTCAAAAATGTATATTTCATTTTATAGAGATTGCTACGGTTTTTAAATTGATCTTTGGAAAAATTCCAATTGAATGCTAAAATTAAACCATCATTTAAGATTTTATGAGCAGGAATGTCGAAGTATTTATTTATGTGGTTTTCAGGTTAGTTGTGCTACTTTGTTTTTTTTTTGTTAGATTTCTTTTTCGTTACAGGATGTCAACAGAAAATCGATTTATTTAATATTGTTTGAAGTTAAAAATGCATAACAATTCAATACAATATTTGATTATGGTTCAACAACAGTTAAGCGGAAAATAAGAGCGCAAATAGGATGCTTTTTAAAAGGACCCTTTTTAATAAAAGGTACATTTTATTTGCAATAAAAACATTCTTGATGCTTTCTTGTCAAAAATATGTTCTATCGAAATCGATAACTGTAAATTTTCATTGGCATTTCATTGAAGAGGCATTTCTAATCTTTTAAGGCCAGCAACTAACTAATTTTAATGTAAATACTTTTGTCTGATCTAAATTCTATCTCAATCGAATAATACTGTTGTGGAAAAAATTTACATATGCACCTGCAGTATGGCCTTATCTTATGGTGTATCTCACCCACATAAGTGACAAATAGTGCGTTTACCAACTTTCCCTGTGTGTGAGAGCTACCAGCACACACTGCGAACAATTTGAGTGCATAATTCGGCAAGATTACACATTCGCCCCTTGTTTAGATCTAGCATCAACTCTTTTTGAAAAAATGCCAGCAGCTTCTGTTGAGTATCAACAGCACCTAGGGAAGATCCTCCCTTAGGCCGAACTTTTCAACAGTGATGAAAAATCTTTAATTTAGTGGGATTTTCAGGATCCCCTTTCCGCAGCTTTGGAATGTAAGCCACAACCACTACGTGATCCCAGATAGTAAACTGTCAAGCTGATAGGCGAAACTTCTGCAAAGGCAATCATCCTGAACGACAAAGAATCATTTCGGGAGCTGCAGACTCCCGTGGTACCAGATAGTATCGCGATCGAAGGAAATCATTAAGATCTCTTGAGATCAGTCACTTTGTATTTTTGCCGAATAGAGCATGTAAAACCAAAAGATCAAATATCCTTAAGATGATCCCTACATCCCAAGGGGAAATCGTATAATACTGTGATGATTTAGCCCGTTGGACCCGCCTTAAATATTTTAATTTGTGCTTGACTTGTAGGCATATATCGATTCTTTTTTCCTAGCCGCCGACTGTTAAAAAAAACGTTTTTTTATTTTTTAATTAGGATTTCTAATAGACAATTCTAGGTCTCGGTACTTTTATTTATGTTGCAATGAACTACTTGCATTTGAATAAATTTTAATGCTTTTTAAAGAAATGGAAGCAAAACTTTTCTCCTTTACGAAGGTCCCTAAGCTTCAACATCAAAATCACCACCTTTGACACGTCAAAATCAATCTCTTTAATTGGTTCTAAAAGGAGCACGAGAACACTGAAATTTTCCGAACAAAAATTCTTGTCCCAGCCTTAGAAAATTGAACAAAAGAAACTTTTAACAGGTCCTTTTTTGTTCTGACACCGTCTTATCCTTTGTTACGTTATAAAGGCAGAATTTGTTTTCGTAACGTAACAATAACCGAATATTTTCCATATTTTTTATTAATCTTATAGTTTTAATACGAACACAGAAATAATTCTCCAAATTTTTCACCAATTAAAGCTTCGTTCACAATCAAAAAAACATTTTCACTTGGTGTTCATAATAGAGCAACAATTTCTTTTGCAACCACACACATTTTGCATTAAGAAACCGTTTGGAAATTTGAGCCACAACAATATTATGCATTTATTATAATTTTTACAACATTTTGTTGAAATTTTCATTCAGAACTAAATAAAGAACTAAGCTTCGTTCACAATCAAAGAAACAATTTCGTTTTTTCTTCTATCTTTTTTCTTCCCAAAGTATTTCATATATTTTTCTTTCATTTTTAGAACAAAAATGTAACTAAAATGTTTTTAAAAATGTAACTAAAGTTGAGTCAACTAGAACTTCAGTAACAATTTGTATGAAATTGTTTCTGACGTTTAAAACAATTTTATTTAGTTTTGAATGAAAATTTCAACAAAATGTTGTAAAAAATAATAATAAATGCATAATATTGATGTGGCTAAAATTTGCAAACGGTTTCTTAATTCAAAATGTGTGTGGTTGCAAAAGAAGTTGTTGCTCTATTATGAACGCCAAGTGAAAATGTTTTTTTGATTGTGAACGAAGCTTAAAGCATTATTCAAAACAAAAATCAGTTTTAATTAAAAATTTAATCAAGAGAATTAAATGTTTAATCAAGCGAATTAAACGATTAATTGATGCTATTAATTTGTGCAAATTTTATTAATTTTTTACACAATATTTAATTGAAATCAATTTTTATTTTTTTCCGTGAAGTTAAAAAATCTATATTACCAGTGAACGATATGAAAGTAACATGATTTTTTCACTATTTCCTGGTTGAAACCTTGAAATAGCTTTTTTGCTTGCGTATTTAAAAAAAAGGTTTAAAGGTACACAAAAAAATTCTACCAAATTATTCACCAATTAACGCATTAATCAAAAATAAAATTAGTTTTATATAAAAATTGATTAAGTGGATTAAACGTTCAATCAAGTAAATAAACCTTAAATTGATACTATTAACTTGTTTCAGTTTTAGTTCAAACAGTTGTTAATAATATTCTATGCTATTTCTTTCACCTCCACTGTTTTTGTAAACAAAGATCTTAAATTCTAAAGATTGTTTTCATGGCTTCATATTGTAGGTGCATAAAAATATGTTGGCTTTCAGTAAAACGATTTTTTTTTTTCTTTTTGATCCAAACTAAACAATTATTGTTCCCTCTACCGATTCGGTTGCAGGAACATTTACAACAAAAACAATTGCAACAGCAAAAAGAACAAAAACCCCAACTTTAGGTTAAAGCTATTGTTGGTGGTTGCTTTTAAGCTCTCCATTTAAAACTGACAGTGATGACAGGAATATCTACGCCAGCAAAAGCAAGAACGATAACAATGATATGCCTGCCCCTGGTTCACAGGTTCCTTGTTTTTACAGCTTTTTGTTGTTCGCTGTTGTTGTTATTGTTGGTAAATTGCACAATGCGAATGATTGTGTTTACAATTGTGGTGCAAAATTACAGTAGATTTGTTTGCTCATACATTTTAGTTTATTTTATACTTTTTTTTTTTTTGGACTACGATACCAACGATTATTTACCAAAAATGGTCAATATGGCTACAAAAAAAAAACAGTAGAAAATAAAAATTAAAATAAAAACAAACAAAACTTGAATGAATTGTAAGAAAATTGTTTAAAAGATTTTCATTTTTTTAACTGTTTTTTGGGGTTTGGAAAATGTAGAAAAATTATTTTAGTTTGTCGTGTGGTTTTTCTGCAGTTTTATTTTTATTTTTATTAAATCATGATTTTTATTTAAGAGGGAGTAGGGGTTTCTGTTAAAAAAAATAAGTACATATTAACAAAAGATTTCGCAAATAAAGAAGATCCGAAGCATAATTTTAATAAGTACGCAGCTTTCTGCCTTACTGCTGGGCATAAGGGTATTTGGACTATCTACGCAGCCAAAATTATTTTATACATATTAAATACGTTTATTAAATTTAGAAACACGATTAAAAAAGAAAATTCTTCGATTTTTCGCTATTCATGAGTCATGACCTCAAACTTTTAATTATGCAAATAATTATGACGGCCTCTGACAGGATAGTATAACAAATACTATATTAAGTATGTCCAGCATAGCAAATAAAGCTCTTTATCTGATTTTCCAATACAAAGTTATAACACGCCTTTAACCATCAGTAATTTAAAGTAAGTATTTGAAGTTCAAAGTGCCGTTAAATTGTTAATGTTGACAAATTGAACAAAATTCGGTGGGAATTTTTCTTTCACATTTCGACTTAATTTAAGAAGAAAAAAATCAATTTGGCCGGCTAGATTGAACAAATAGCTGGGGCTAATTCTGACGGTCGTGATCGAAAACTTTTTCGATTCGAAAGCAATTCTCTTTATAATTCTTTCAATTGATACTCAGCGAATTGAAATTCATTTTTCAGTGTTGTAAAGCATTTATTTGAGTTTTCACAGCTGCCAGAATTAGCCGCATGTAACGGCAAATTATGAATCTCCAGAATCTTTTGAAAGTAGTTGTTATTTCGAAAAATAATTGTCCGTGGATTAAAGAAAAGTTTAAGATTCATTTTATGGGTTAGTTTTCATAGTGATACAATAGGCCTACAATATGCGCCGTATGAACTTCCAGTTATCAATTATAAACTAAAGGCCGATTTCACCAAGTTATTAAAATATCAATTTATGTTTAAAATTCGTTTTTCATGTCAAATAAAAATAAAATTATATGAAAAACGTTTGGGAAGATTATAAACGCTATAATAAAAGCCAGGCCTAAATTTCGGTATTTTAAAAAATAAGAATATTCTTAATATTAACTGACGTTGCAAAAACTGATACGAATAACTTTTCTGAAAATCCTGATATCTCTTATGTAGTTTGGCGCTTATTTTCGTTTGCTATTGTAGATTCGGAAAATTGGATCCGTGATTTGGTTAGCCAGAATTGCTGCGACTTAAACCTCATAAGACACATGTTGTAGAAATAAAATAATAAATAAATTAATCGGGATTGAATAAAGAACGGTTCGAGTTTAGTTAAACGCTATTCTAGTTTCTTTGACAGAGATCGGCAAAACTACATCGCCGCGCGTTTTTTCTCGTTTAATCTTACAGCCGTACCTAAACAAGAGCGGAAGGTTTTCTTCCGCTTAACTTTAACGCTGAAATGCCATACCTAAACAAGATCGTCAACTTTGTGTGAAAAACAGTAGTGTTAACTTTCTTGTTTAAATAAAACCCACATAATAGAAATAAAAAAGGAAATAAAACCGCCAGATTGTCCAAACAATAGCTAAATTTACATTATTTATTTACAATAGCGGCCACCTTCATTATTAAACGCGCTGTCAAAATCGGATTTTCCAATTGCAAAACGTTGACACAGCAATATTTAACGATGCAAACCCTGCAGATAAGGAGACTAACCCATACATGCATGTAAAGAGTAGTCCATAAAGGAGTAGGAGTACTCCAAAACTACTCCAAATATATGGGTAAAAGGTGGTCCATTTAACATTACGATGTCCTAGGAGGGGACCATATAACCCACCGAAGTAGTCCCTAAACTACTCCATGGAGTACTAAAGTGGGTTAGTTTTAAAAGTACTCCATGTCATTACAGTATGGAGTACACTAAAACGGTAGTTTAAGCATTTTTCATTTTTTACTAATCGCCTTTTATGTCGTGCCCTGTAGTCTATTATTGCTATTTTTAAATATATTTACTTGGTATTTTTAATTTGTTTACCTTTTTTCACAAATTTCACAAACTTTCACTTTTAAATAAACAATTAATAATGGACACCATCAGGGCTACCAATGTGTAATACTGTAAACAATAGAAAAGTTAACATCATGCAGTTGTTGGCAGCACTGCATGTTAATTTTTTTTAACATGGTCCATATTACAGTCGTCATCGTAGTTTTCGGAGTTTGTTCATTTATTTTGGTTTCAGTAATCAATTAGTTTTTGGACGAACAGGTGATTAGCCCATTGCATCCTAGACTGGTGCTGGGGCTGCCAGCTGATGTCTCCAGTCAGACGAATACCACACATAAATGGTGGGCAATTGAGTTTCAGTGACTATATTTAGCCGTTTGTCACCTAGTTACCTGAGACGCACCGGTGTTAGCATGCCATTCAGGTTACTCAATTGCAGGTTTGCCTTCTCACTCTAGCTGTCGCCAAGCGGGCGCTTGAGCGGCATTACCAGGGAATACTTGGTTTAAGACCGGAAGTAGTGAGCTGCTTGAGCCTTTCAACAAAGGAATAGCTTCTTGCTATCCCCAAGTGGATAGCAGACAGATAGCTTTCAGCCTCTGTGAAAGACCCCATTCCCCCTGTATTTGCCTGTATGCAAATGCAACTTGCTCTGTGCTACACGAAGGTCAAGTTAGCGACAACGTAAACGTTAAAGTAGGTGTAAGACAGGGATGCGTTTTATCCCCCTTACTTTTCAATATCGTGCTTGATGTTATCATGAGCCAATCTGTGAATGCCATACATGGGATCACTTTTGGCATGACTGGAAGACTGACAGACCTGGATTATGCTGATGACATCTGCTTATTGTCACACAATCATCAAGGCATGCAACAAATGTTAAATAACATCACAGCTAAAGCATTGAACGCAGGTCTGATAATTAACATTTCAAAAACGAAATCAATGCGTTTTAATGTTACAAGTAACTATCGTTTTTCACTAATGGGGAAACAAATTGAAGATGTCACAACTTTTTGTTACCTGGGCAGCATTATTGCCATTTCCGGTGGCTGCAGCGAAGATATCCAAAACAGACTGGCTAAGGCTATACAAGCATTTGGAATCTTGAATAAGTTCTGGAGGTCAGCTAACATCGCAGTATCCACAAAAATTAAAGTGTTTAATAGCAATGTGAAGTCCGTATTACTCTATGGCTCGGAGACCTGGAATTTAACGAGCCTTGATGTACAAAAACTTCAGGTCTTCGTAAATAAATGCCTTCGCCGCATACTAAAAATATTCTGGCCCCAAACTAAAACAAATTCAGAGCTATGGTTTAAAACACCACAACCCCCAATTACCTTGCGTAAGCCAGCCGATGACATCAGTAAGAAATCCCTTGACTATAACCCACAGGGAGCAAGAAGAAGGGGTCGCCCTAAAAATACATGGAGGCGCCAAGTTCAAGCCGAACTCCAAACCGCTGGTATAACGTGGAATGAAGCCAAAAGTGCAGCACAAGATAGGAATCGATGGAGATCAATTATTGAGGCCCTATGTTCCTTATAGGAATTTCAAGGATTATATATATATATTACAGTAGATTGGACCATGTTGTAAGTAGTCCATTTAAGCCACAATGGACCACGTAACCCAATATTAGCTGTAGGGAATTGTAAACGTTGACACCGCAATATTTAAGGATGCTTCATACGAATTGTATGGGCTTGTAAATTTTTGACAACTAGAAATCGCGTGCCGCTTTTGTTTATGTAAGGCTGTTACACCTACGTGTGCTTAATATTAAATACAACCAGTCAGTCTCACTTAAGCTCTTAAACAGGATGATTGTGTAACGCTTTTTACTTTTTTTACGCTTTTTTTCAATGTTGCCATTTTGTATTTTTTGATATTTGTTTATAACATTATCGGAGACATAATCTGACACCGATCGCTGGAGTGTATACAGAGGTTCTGAAGAGACGTGTCCATTAACAACTTATCGATGTAAGTAAAGTGTCATAATTGAATCTTTCTGGGTTTGTAAGAGCTGTGATAGGTTCCTACCAGAACAATAAGGAAAAGGGTGCGGCAATATTTAATTGGGAAACTGCTCTATAATCTCTCGTCAGCATTTTAATGGTTTTTTTTTTTTGAGAAAAATTTCGAACTGAAATGTCCCTAACTGTTTATATATCAAAAGATATTTATTATTATATTAGAAGTAAGAAAGAACATGTAAATCAATTAAAATAGATACTCATTCAAAAACAGATTCCGATCTACCAAAGTAAAAATACCATTTGGTTTAAAGATTGATGATTGACTATTGACTGAAAGCCGTCGTCAATGGAGGTGAGTGTAAACGGCAAAGATTTCTGAAGAGAAATTATGGTTACTATCGAAAATGTCAAATAACCTGTCCGTGAACGTAGGTTCAATTCCCCGGTCAGCCAAGAATGAAAAATTATTAATAAATTTTAATTCATTTCATGTTGTAGAATTCCTTTTTTCATTAAAATAACGTAATGAAAATTAAATTAAATGAACTTAAGCCTATTTAAAATATCAAAATTTGGATTCAAACTATTATGTATTTAGATTCATAAAACAACTTTTCTTTTGAAATTTTATAAGCAAGGCTCTGTAAAACCTAAAATAGTTTTTATGAATAAGGACCATGGGCCAATTAATAGTGTTACCCCAGTAGCCCAGGTGAATATTATTAACGGACCTTACATTATGTCACAATTGGATTACAATGTTATTTGTTTACAAGTAAGAGTATTTATTGTTGCTAGAAATACTCATACATAAATACTTTTTGATAATCTAAAAGGTTTTTCTACCGACAAAATGCCCTGTTGTACTTGTTGTAGAACTAAGGTTACCTTATGAACCATATAAAAAAAGAAACTAAAAGGCAAACCCTATTATTAAAAACTTTTTTTTAAATCTAACTTCAAAAACGAATAAGTTATTTACTTTGAAAGTTAAGAAGAAAAGTTTTTTTTTTTTTGGTATCTTAAACATTTTTCGTTGTTTTATAAAAAAAAATTTGAAATTCAAAATAATTTTCAAAGCCAAACAACAGTCGTCTACCACTATTGTTCTAAGGAATCTTAAAATATTTTAAAACAACTTAAGTAAAGCCATACAAAAGAAAAAAACTGAGAGAAAAATAATATAGATAAAAAAATTTTTTTTGGTATAAATTTGTAAAAGTAATTGTTTTATGATCCAAACAACATTCACCTGAACAAAAAAAAATAAAAAATTTAAAAAAATTGTGGAGGGATCAGCCATGAAGGATTTAGCACAGAAGAGCGACTACAAGTGAAGTTTGGAAAGAAAAAATTAAAACAAGGAAAAAAATCAAAAGGCTTTTTTTGTATAATTTTCAACGCTTTTTATCTACTGGTAACTGACGAACGAATGACTGCTTGCCTTGCCCGGCCTTAAAGTGACCATATTTGGTTGACAGGTTGCCTTCGTCATATAAATGTACATGATTGTCTGTTTGAATAAAGTCTTTTTTTTTTTTTGTTTTATTTAGTTTGTGTGTTTTGAAAAATATTCAATATCCAACCATCTATCTATCTATCCAACCAGGCATTTTCCTTTCCATCCATATCCACCACATATCGCCAGGCCGCAATTCATTGTATGAATCATGTTTATTTCAGTCGTTTCTTATTTTTTTAAGCTTTTTTAAGATTTCAATTGATGTGATCATATTTTTTTTTTTTTTTTATTTAAAAAATATTTTATTTATTGTTTTTCGTAGTTTTTATTTAAAATGTTAAATGCAGCATTATACAAAATAAATTTGAACAAAAAAAAATCCCAAAAACATTTTATTGTTGTGGACTTTTATTAACATGGTTTGATGTTTTTGTGTCTTCTTCCTCATAGTGGGGTTTTTTTTTCTTTTTACAATTTTATTTATTTATGTTAAAATTTCTGTTTTTTTTTTTTTTAAATATTGAATTGATTTGATTTCTTTGCAGGCATGTGCTCCACGTTATGTTTTTCATACAATCACACCGAAAAAGAATTTACGCTGGGATCCGATTGGTACGTGTTTTACCACAAGAAACTTTACGCATTTCAATGAGGTCTCACCATGTCGCACAAGTAAGTTGAATTAAACAAATTTCTATTTAAATCTACATAAAAAACCAACTATTCTTATTTAAATTATCTATAAATAATTTTTAAAAGTTTTTCAAATTACAAGAAATCAAACGAAAAATCGTTAATGTCAAATATGTGACCATCATATTTTGACACATTTCCATTGAACTAAAAATGACAGTGACGTCTGTCGCTACAAATGTATTTCCAAAAGAAAAGTCTTAAATGACAAACAAAAATCGGTTAAATTTATTTATTTCATCGTCCATTAATAATTATGTAGGTTAGGTTACATGCAGACTTTATTTTGAATTTTGCGATGAGAATACAATTTTCTCTTTAAAATTGCTTTTCATGTATGCCCTAGTTCTGCTAAATTTAATGAATAGACTTCCTTAATTGATAGTCTAGATTCTTAAATAAACATCTCTCCAGATATTTCTGTCAAATACAAACACACATTGAAATCATTGAAAGATTTTCAAACCCTATACTGTAGTGTCGCTAATACAAATAAATACTGAAGAGAGGTGTAGATAACCAATTTGTGTAAAGACCCAACCATAAAGTGCTTAAGTTGGCTGAAGCAAATGTACGAATAAATGTTAATCATATGAAGCAATGCACATTAAACTTAGGGAAACTTTTTGTTAAGATTTATGAAACTGTTATTTGCTTAAGCGAAGTGCAAAACTAATCGCACATTCCATACGGAATCAAATGTTTTTCAATTTTGTGTTTTTAAATACACTTGAGAATTTTTGTTAATTTTTGACAGTAGGTTAAGCAAGGCTATGCATATTATGGTTGGGACTTTAGTGTGTAAAAGCAAAAAAAATGCCTCCCTATCGTGAAATTGTGGGTATAAAAAATACTCGCAAAAATTAGCAAGGGAATGAAAAATACTTGCAGCACTGCGAGTGGGAACAAAAAATAAACACGTGATTTTTTTGATTTAAATGTGGGTGTGGGATATGTGTGGACGCAGTATTTTGAATATAAATTTTTTGTATGCTTAAGCCACATTAAAATTACAAATTCTCGCAAACTGCAGGTCAGAAAAGATAAACTCACTGTTTATTGTTGTTGTTTTTGTTTAAGTTTTGATATTGTTACAAGTAAAACTGTGGCTTATAATTCTTATTCGCTTAACAGTTTTATATGTGTAATATCTTTAGTTTTTCTAAAATCTTTGGATGAAGTTTCCTGACGATCTGGCCTAAGCAACCAGTGAAATGCGCATAGGAATAGCTTATACCTCCAACAATAAATTTCAATTTATCAATACTTAGTATGAAATGGGAATGTAGCACATTTAAACGAAACCTAGTTGATTAAATTTTTGAATCCCAAGAAAAACTTTTATAACTAATATGCACGAGGTAATATTTAAATACTAGCAGCCTTACTAATAACAAAAAGTAAGCCACAGCTTGTACGCTACGTGCAACGAGCTGCTTAACTATAATGCCGATTAAGCTTAGCCGCTTGTTAGCACAGAGTTAATTCATTACAAACTTTTATCCGTCAGCTAACTTTTTATAAATCAATTCTAAATATTAATGATGCCACATTATTTTGCTCACAAATTTAATAAGTTTTGCATTAATCATCGCTGGTTTGGTAATTTTTTTTTTGTACCCACTACATTTAAAAATTTTAAAAAGTTCTTTACTGAAAAAATGGCATTAAATTAAAAAAGCAAACAAAACTGTTTGACATTAAACAGCTGTTTTAAACAAGACGGCAAACGTTTTGCAGCTCGTTAACAAGAGTTTAGCAAATCGTTAGTCAGAGTTTGGTAAGTATATTATGAACAAACTTTGTGCTAACTTCATGCCAACTTTTCGTTATGAATACGGCCGTAAGAGTATAGCCAAAATGGGTTTACTGTGTTGAAAATTTTTGAAAACAACAAGTACCGTCTGGAGTGTATTTCTTTAAATTCTGGTACCCTCACAACACTATTTAAATTGCGCGACTACCAGTAACATTCTGTGGCTGCACACACAATGTGTTTGTGAATAATTGTCTCCGCAAGATATTGCGAATATTTTGGCCTTGAGTGGTGTCCAACACAAGGCTTTGGAAGCAATCCAACCAACATCTCATGGCCAAAGAAATTAAAAGACGTTAATGGCCGTGGATTGGCCATTCGTTAAGAAGACAGGGAACGAGATCACAAAAAATGCCATAGATTGGAACCCGGAAGAAAGTCGAAGCAGAGGACGTCCAGCTTATACGTGGAGAAGGAAGTGGCCGAAATGGGTAAAACCTCGGGCGAAGTGAGAGCGTTGGCACAAAACAGGAATATGTTCAACCAATTTATTGAGCCCCTATGCTCCTTATAGGAAAAATGGGAAAATATATATTTATATTGAATTTTTGTCGTGTGTTTGATTTTTAAAGTCACTTATGCAGACGTTTAGAATGTACATATCTGCAAATTGTCGTAGTTATCTAAAAGATGTTGTACCAATCTGCTTTTCTATTTATTTCTTTAGATATATATATAATATACGTATATACGTTTATCAAAGTTTGATGCCTCAAATAAGAATTGAAGAAAAACCATTCTTATAAAGTTCGTCTGCTTATTCATTACGCAAAGAACGTTTTACAAAAAATTTAATGTTTATAAAAAAATTTACTATAAAAAAGACCTTCACACACATGGAGCCTTCAAATTGAAACTAAACTTAATAAGTTACACTTAAGTCTAAGTGAATTAAAAGCTCGTGCTGTAAATAGAGTAGATTGAAATCAAATAATACCGGCCCTATGCTCCCCACAGGAGTAAAAGGAATAAATAAAAGAAGACCTCTATAGTAAAAACTGCCCTTAAATGAAAAATTACATTTTTACTATAAAGTTATACGTTTCCTAAAAAAAAAAAAAATAAATAAAAAACAATTAAGTAAAAATATCGTTTTAATTAAAAGTAATTAAAGAAAATAGCTATAAAAGTAATTTTTATATAAAAGGTCCCTGTTTTTACTTAGAAGTTCCTCTGTTTAAAAATTCACTATTTACTTAAAATTAAAATTTAAATAAAAAGCAAATTTTTCCAAAAATGCATTCCAAAAAATTTACAAAAAGTACTTTTTAGATTAAAAAAGTACTTTTTACGAAACGTTTCCACTCTATTAATCTTTTTTCCTTCTTTTTAAATAAAACGTGCAAAAAAATCATTTTACCAAAAAGGACATTTTAGATTAAAAGTACACTCATAAAATTATTACAGTAACTGATTGTAGGTTATTAAATTCGTTTTCCGTACTGTTAAAATTGAATAAAAATATAGTTATTTTATGAAAAATTTTATTTTTTAACATTTATGTTTGTTATATAAAAAACAAAATACCAAAAAATAATGTGTTTCCGTATTTATTTTGTTATTTAGTTTGATTTTTGTCGGTAAAAATATATTTTTTTAAAGTAAAAACAATTCAATTTTACGGAATATGCTGTTTAATAAATAAAAAATTTAAAAATGAATGTAAAAATAATTTGTTTTAAATGAAATGTCAATGATCCGTTTTTTAAATGAATTTTAAGTTGTTTAAAATGAATTTTCGTTTGAATTTAAATACATAATATTTTGAGTGTACACTTTTTTACATAATAAATTGTAACATCATACATAAAAAGTAATGAGTGAATTACTGAAACTTGAAATTTTTTAAAAAGTAGTACCTTTTGATTCAAAAGTACCTCTTCACCTAAAAGTCCGTTTAAACAAGTACAAACGTTTACAAAAAAGTCCTTTTATACTATTTTACTAAAAAGTATAGTTTTACAAAATACATACTACCATTTTACAAAATTATGCCTTCAGCTTTTGAATGTCTGCTTTAAATTCATTTTGCCCAAGTTTAAGAATCTCTGCTATCTTAAAGGACCTACAAATTCTATTAAGACACACAGCAATTTGTTACATGTTTCAAGTTTTTTTTTTTGTGTCTTTCAAACATTATCTTCAGCATCTTCGTTCACAACGTTTAACATTGAAAACATTTTCTTTAGAGAAGTTATTTTAAACAAATAAATTCCTGATTGAATAGCAATTTGTTAATCATTCCATATGCGTGCCTCCGTTTGTGACCATAAAAGGATAATTGTTCTCTAAGGAATTAAAACATTTGCAAAGCAAAAACAAACAAAAAATTCACAACAGCTACATTTAAATGTACATATTGTAAATACCACAAGCAATAAAAACATTTTCGAAAAGACACAGTTAAAAAGTGTTGCATTGTGTAAGAGAAACATACACTCGCTTGTCAAGGGTTAAACTTGAAAAATGTCCTTGTTTTCTATATACACATATTTATACTTTGTTTTGTTTTGTTGTATTTATAAAGAAAAGCAGAAAAAAAGTTACAGAAACAGAAGCATAAACACACTCACTTTTACAAATGTCTTCCTACTATTTATTTTTACCATGATCGTGCGCCAGATCAAATTAAAAGATAACAATTTGTCGCTGAAGTGTTTCAATTTAAACATTTGCCCAGTCAAGTTAACCGCACTAATGTATAAAAACAACAACAACAGCAGCCTGCCACCAACAACAATAAAAACACAATCCTCAAATGGACAGAATAAAAAGAGAAGAAGGACAAACAGAAAAAAAAAACAAAATATGTCATACCAAACTCAGACTAAGAAATATATAAAAATAAAATACAATAAAAAAAGTTTTTTATTTGTCGCTGACGTACGAATGTACAGGCAGTCAGTCCAAACGGCAACAACAAGAACAACATACAACCACCACAAAGCAACATGCTGGAATTGTTTGTTGTTGCTGAAAGAATTGCTTTGCAAACCAGCAACATAAAAAAAATTATGCTTGAGAAAAGCGGGGAAGGATATCTTAAGGATCTAGTCGTTTTTATGAAAACCAAGGTTAAGCCAAAATAACTTCAAATAAAGTTTAATTTTTTGTTAAATAAAAACTAACTTTCTTTAAATATAGTTTAAATCTACATTAAAACCTACATTAAAAAAATTAACTGCAAGTTATCTAGATTTAAATTAACTTTAAGCCAGAAAATTGAAACCTTATATTTTTTGTTTAATAACTATACAATAATCTTATGTCACACAAATCTGTATTAAACTTACTTTAAATGTATGACGAGCACATTGTATGTGATATGTGCAAGGCGCAAATTGTATTAAGCTGGGCACCCTACTGGTAAGGCTAATTCGAGTAAGCTGAATTTAATGGTGATAGCCGTTTTTCAAATAAAGCTAAATTCGCGAATAAAAATTTTAATACTGACGTATCATAAACCGAAAAAATAATACCGAAAAATTGTATTTAA
Organism: Pollenia griseotomentosa; assembly: GCA_963931875.1. NCBI lineage: Eukaryota > Metazoa > Arthropoda > Insecta > Diptera > Polleniidae > Pollenia > Pollenia griseotomentosa. The sequence goes on along the minus strand of OZ007563.1, from coordinate 38,152,266 downwards.
TGGAGTTGAATTGATTTAAATTGAACATTGACCCCAAAAGTAGAAAAAATATAGCCTTACGGTATTTTAGTATTGAAATTTTTAATCGCGAAAACGAGCGCTAACTTAAAAAAAGGATTAGCACCATTTATTTTAGCGTACTCCAATTAGCTTTACTGGTAGGGTGACCAGATTGTTAAAAAAGTGCTTATACCAGGATTATAGACAAACTTTTTCTGAAAATTTAATTGAAATTTTACGTTTCTATCTGTCTAAAGGACGGGCTATTGTTCTTCCGTCCTGTGAGTTCCACTGGATAGCCTGTCTTGCAATTTCACCTACTGGTTTCTTTATGTTTGGACCATCCATCCCTATTTGCGTCTTCTAATTTCAAGATGTATTGGTTGTTTTTGATCATATGCGATTGTTCGTGACTAGGGATGCGATTTCCATGCAAATGCATGTTTTTTGTAGATAGTCTACAAACGATGTCGACCAATTATCTTTCCGAATCATTAAATTTGCGTTAAAATGGCATCGATTTGTTTTTGCATATTTTTATGAAAATGCATAGTTTTGCATGTTTAGGTTAAAAATGCATATTTTTTTTTTTGAATATTGTGACATTTTTGAGTGATTTTTTTTAATTTCCATATTATAAAAAAAGTTCTAAAACAAATTTTAAAATACACAAAAAAACATTCCAAAAAAATCTTAAAATCAATAAATAAATAATTTGGAGCTTTGATTTGTATACAAGATTTTCAAGATTTCGACTAAAGGTCCTTCTATTTTAAACCGATGCCGCACTTTACATGGTTAAGGCTTCCAATGGGTTTTAAATATTCTATTCAAAACTGTTACAAGTTACTTGCTTGGCATAAGGGTTATTCCGCGTTGCAGAGGAAATTAGAAGCCAATACAATAATATTGCAATTTTTAATGAAATATATCCCTTGGTTCCCCTTCCACCGCAGTCAGTAGTAACATGATTGGCACCTGGCTTCAGAATTAAGTCAATAAGCATTTGTATTTTCCAATTACGGATATATTTAGTGAAAAAATAAATAATGAGGAGGGATTTGGTTCACTTCATACTCAAATCAAATTAAATGATACTGCAGTAAGTAAAATTGACAATGTGGAATAAAGAACAAGCTGACAATTCCAAAAAAAAAACATAACTTTAGTGAGAGCTTCTCGCATCGAGAAGATGTGAAACAAAATATTCCATCGTTTCTCGAAAAGTCAGAAAAAAGTGTGTGTAACTCATGTCGAAAACTATCAAAAGAGATTACGTTGTAACGTTATAAATGTCATAATATTACACTCAAAGCCGATGTGTAATTGCAGACGTTGAGAGCGCTAGTCACACATATAGCTGACGGCGATCAAAATTTACTAAAATTTCAAAAACATTTTCAACGACGGCGTCGAAAATACAACCGTCGGCTATACCAAATAATGTAAAGCTCGACTTTAATGTTTGTTGCTTGAAGAAATTTGTATTCTTTTATAAAAATGTTAAAAGCAAAATAATTGAACAATGAAAAAATGTGCCAAGAACAAAATATTATTATTATTATTCTATGCATTTTGCATTTATAATTGTTTTTTAGGGTTAAAATTGTTTCTCGCCCCATTTTTTTCGTGAGTTTATTTGACAGTTCAAAGCAGGAATTTTTCTCACAAAAATGTTACAGACACACTTTTTCTGTAAATTGGCGAGTAATTTCCTTACGTGACATGGTACTCGCCAAAAAAGTTACAGACAGAATTTAGTGAGAAAAACAGCTGTTTATTTCAATTTATGGCATTTTTGTTTAATTTCTCACGTTTCAATCAATAAATTTCTCGACGCGAGAGTTACAGAACATGGGCACTGTTCTCATTTATTTATATATATATATATTTATTCCTTTTATTCCTAGGAGGAACATAGGGCTCATTTATTTATACAAACAAAATTTTAAATTACTTATTCAAGTCTTTAAAGATATTTGAATAACAAAAGACTGAATATTATATATTTTTGTTTTTAGTAAAATTAAAAAAACGATTTTTTATGAAAATTTTTTAGATTTTTAGATTTTCAAGTGCATATTTAAAGCGAATGTTTTCGATTTGTTAGTGCATGAATATCTCATCCCCATCCATGGCAGTCCTGAACCAAATATTTGCATTATATCACGTTGAGTAGCCGTCCACAACTCACATCCCTAGTATTGACTTAACATTAGAGTTAAATAGTTTCAATTTCGTCATGGAACAGTTTTGGAACACTGCAGAAAAGAAAACAAAATTAATTTACCTATAAACTAAAGCTACCTTTCCCACTTATTTGCCACCTCTTTGTTTAGTTTTCTTTGAAGTTTCTTTTAAGAACAACCCATGGCTAAAACCCAATATAGTGGTTCAACATTTTGTGTTCATTTGTTGTTCTGTTCTTGTTTTGTATAATTCCCGACTTTGTGTGATTCGTGTAAATTTTGAGCACTTAAACGTTTTGTGGTAAATGGTTTGCTTGAGAGTTGATTTTTGTTCGAAATCAAGCAAATGAAAACATTTAAGAAGCTAGTAATTTCTCATAATAAAATCGCCCCCGTATAGAATTTCAATTAGTTGTTGTTACATTACCTTACACTTCTTTTTCCACTGCCTGTTTTTATTTGTACACATTTCAAAAAACATTATGTATTTCATCAAAGAACAGCAAATATGGCTTGAAAGGGACTAACTGACTACTGACTGACTGAGTGGCATTGTGTATGTTTATCTGTCTGTAAGGCGATCGGACAGTTAAACGATTTCAAGTTAAATTCATACAAGTACTTCATAACTTTTTTTTTATTCTTATTTTTTTCTCATACAATTTGAAATATTTAATGCGTTAAGTTGGTATTTATTGCTCTTGGAAACGTTGGAATGTTTTAAAGGGATTTGTCTATGTCAGAGTTCTGTTCTGTACGATATTTTTTCCTAAAACTGTTTTTTTTTTTTAAAAGAAACATTTTAAAACATGCGAGTCTTTTGTATTTAATAGAATGTTGAACAGAATTATTTTAGCAGAGATTTAGTTAACCCTTAAAGAACTAAGGAGAAAGCTTGCTAAGTGTTTAAAATACAATGTGATTTGATTACCTAAGGCATTACTAGGTAACCCATACAAATAAAAACCAAATGTATTAGGTGCATTACTTAAAAATACGGGATTTTTTAAAATTTTAACCTTTTATTATAAAATATTGGTACAATATAAATTAACTTTAATAACACCGTGGTAATTGAAAAAACAAACAAGCTGGTCACCTGGCGTTTTAACCTAATTCTGGTACGCTAAATCCAGTTGTGCTAACCTTTTAGGTTTGCTCTTTTTTCGAAATATACCGTTATTTAGAAAATGGAGAAGGTTGCACAACATATATTCGCGTTACTCAAAAATGGTTTAGTTTAGTTAATATTCTAAGGCCCTGTTAATATTCTAAGGCCCGGCTTCCAAACTTGCCGATTGCTAAAGGTATAATTTTATCGGCCGTAAAAAAGTGTTCCATTTTACCAACGGCAAGCCGTATCACGCCTTCATGATCGCTTGCATATTTCAGACGTTTATCGGCCGGTTTAAACAAATCAATTGTGTTTTGTTCAGGTCCCATCTTTTAATAGTACACATATTTAAATTATTTCATTATTAAACTACGCGAGCAATTGGTGATCAAAATGATATTTGTAACATTAAGACTACTAATGATCTTACCGATTGTTGACTTCTGCTGACTTTTAACTTTCTACACCCTCATAATTTTTAATGTTTTTTCTTTACAGTTTAAAAATGTTCTTTTGAAAAAGTTCATTCAATAAATTTAAATATAAAACTTGTATCGTTGGTCTCATGTAGAAAAGCCCTAACACACATAATTTCAACATTAAAGGAGAAGGTAGAAACTGTTTGTATCAAAATTTAAAATTGCTTGCAAAACCCTTATATTGTATACTATTGCATTGAATTTTTGTTAGAAGGTGTATTTGTGTGAAGTGTATTAGAATCACTTAAAAACTCAATTTCGAAAAAAATCGAATTAGGGCCTTTCTAAATGAGGCCAACGATATTTATGTAAATATTCAGTTCATTATTTACAAGTGTCCAACAGATGTCAAAAAACCATTAAAACTCTTTTTTTTATTTCGAATGTTTATTTCTATGGAAACACACCCGCACATCAGCTCAAAAGGGGAAAAAACTCGGAAAACTCCCTTCCAAAATACGATCGTTTCTATTTTTAATTTTCATGTATTTTTATCACTTTGAAAAATGTTCAATGGTGGCATTACAGTGCTATTTTTAGTAACTGAAAACTCAACATAATTCTTATAAACAACATTTAGAAAATGCAATTGAATATTTTATCGAATTTCATTCAGTGAAGAACACCTCATAAAATTATACTTTTTATTCTTTTAAAATCGCTGTTAAAAAAAAACAATTGAAAAAAAATGCTTATGAAATTTAAATTGGAATTCTAAGGATTCATTTTGGGGGCGCAATCACAAAAAAAAAAATTATAAAAGAAATTAAAGTATTCGTTACAATTTGAAACTTTACCTACATGGGATTTTTCAATTAAATGAAACCTGAGTAGAATTAAAGGACATTTATACTTTGTTTATTAACACAGAAGAATATTAAGTGGATTTGGTTATTATTTTTTCTTTTTCTTTAAATACGAGTAAATGTTGCATGAATTAATTTTCAAGCCAAATTTTTTTATACAGAATAGGCTTTAGACTATAAAACTCCATTAATCCCACTTCATATTGGGTGGGAACAATTTATTATTCAACAAAAAAATTTTACTTTTTCCCTAACTTTTTTGGGAATTTAAAAAAAAATTTTGGGATTCTTGTGATGTTCAGTAGCAAAACAAAAAAAAAAAGTTTTTCTTCATTGGGTTTTTGAGATGTGGATGAAGTTTAAAATTAGTTTAATGTGGTTTTTTTATTATATCATTTAAGACCAACATTTTGAGCAAAACTACACAGAAAAACGTCTCCAACATTTTTCACCAATTAAAGCATTAATCAAAAATATAATCAGTTTTAATTAAAAATTTAATCAAGTAAATTAAATGTTTAATCAAGTGAATTTAACGTTTTATTAATACTATTAACTGGTTCAATTGACACTTTTAATTTGTTTACTGGTGCAAATTTAATTTATATTTTGAATTAACCCTTTCAGGGTCAAAAATAATTTGTGGCGAGATAAAAATCTGAAAATTTATATTTCAGGTAATATCATGGCGCTGAAGTCGGGAAAAATAGTATTTTTCGTCTCAAGTAGCTCCCCTGGTTTTTAGAGAATGTCGAATATATTCGACATTGACCTTCAAGGATACCTATTGTTAAGTATATATATTTCTCTTTTGTACGGAAATAAAAGAAAAAAATTAAATTTTTACCATTTATCCGTTAAATATTTATTAAAATATGAAAGCGGAGTAGCAATTTCACACATGCTGTTGCTTTCTGACAGTAGCACACAATGAATGCCTCCATGGTTTTCGGGTATTCGAACTGTTTACCAACTTATATTGCTTTTAGGAGTCAATACAAGTGGAAACTTCGGAGCTCAGTGGACGTTTTGACTTGGCCTATATAAATATCGTCAATATTTTCTTCTGACATAACGTTCTGCTCGGCAGGCACAATATCCTTTGATTTCACTTGTGGGATTTCAAATATGACGTCACCATCATCACCTTTAATTACATCCTAAACATCCGAATAAGCTTCTAACATGGCCATTCTATGATCATTATTTAATTTTTCCATTGTCTATGAAAATCCGCAGAGAAAATGTTATAATTTCTAAATAAACACACTATTTTGTAGTGCTTACTAATAAAAAAAATACAACCTCTTAAGGTAAATGTCGATTATATTCGACAACCGAAAAAGGTCCACAAAAGAACAACACAATTTATTTTTGAAATATTTTTTTCACGGTAACAGTTATTTACGTCTGCATCAATACTAACAATTTTTTTTAATATCGCCTGATCACCGAAATAATTATTTTTTGCTTCCTAAATATAACCATTTTACAAATTTCCTGACTACTGAACGACAATGCGCTCAATAATAAGAAAATAAAGTCAAATTATAACAATTTAAAATAGCAAAAGTGTATCTCTAACAGATAAAACAAAAAAAATATAATTAACTGCACATTTTTATACATTAAAAGGGCGTAGAAACAGAGTACAATGAAATGTCGAATATATTCGACAAAACACTGAAATTTTTGAATTGAAATCAATTTAAATTTTTTTCTGTGTAAGCTGTTCCTTCAAAATCTTATATACAAACTTGGTAATGGCGGCACAAATCTGTTTTCAGATTAACTAAGCCTAGTTTGATAACCCTAGACTGATATCTGAAAAAACGAACCTTAGTAAGTGGATTTAATATTTAATCTTGAAACCACAAAATTTGAATATTTGAATCAGTGTTGCCAATTTGTGGGTAATCACCTGAATTTGGTATAATTTTTAATGGCGTGGGTAGAGCGTGGGTAATTTCTCTTAGGTATAATTCAGGTGTGATTTGAAATTCTTACTTCAGATACACAAATAAAATTATGATTCGATTTCAGTGACATTTATTTCTTTTTGAAGTATTGTTAATAAAAAATGCACAGCCTAGCCTGTTAAACCAAAGTCTCGGTTTCTTTTTAAGAAAAGACTTCAATCATTTAATATATATATGTATATGTTTCAAATATTTCAACATAAAATTAATTTTATTTTTATCTTGGAACTTTTTAATGCTTTAGTTTGAAGAATATTTAACGCCCTTTACAGTTGTAAAACTGAATTATGAAAAGGACAGTTGTATAAAATCCTGAAGACATTTTGTTAACTAAAAAAGGTATAAAGGGTATTTTTGAAGACCATGAAACTTAAAATGGTAATAATAAAAATATAAGTTGCGTCTGTTTAATCATGAAGCTTAGATTAGGCTGATTTAGATAACTTGGTGGCGTTTTATAAGCATGAATCTATTCATGATGATGTGCCGGAGCAAAAAGTGAAAGCAGTATGACAGTTCGTTTGATAGCTAACCTTTCTAAAAAAAAAACCCCAAAGGAATGACAATGAGCATTTTGAACCCTAGATATATGCAACCAAATGTGGAAGTTAAACTCATTATTTTGGGAGTTTTATTTTATGTTTTATTATTTGTTTTTAGTCTTTAATGTTATTTTTGTTAATTTATTTAAAATTACAATAAGGGTCATTATTACAACTTGGCGTTAGCTGCTATCCGTCAGATAACAGATGCTTTTTGACAGATAACACATTACTATCTGTCAACTTAATCCTAACTTTAGCTAACTTCAAGTTGTAATAATGGCCCTAAGAATCTTAACAGTTTGACTTATATTGATCTTCCTTTCAATGAGTTTGTTGTGTTTTTGCTTCTTTGTAAATGTCTTTTTATTAAATAAAACTTCAATTTTATATCAGGTGAAAATTCATTTAAATCGGGTAATTTTGCTTCATCTCAAGTGTAATTTTGAATTTTGCTGGTGGTAACACTGATTTGAATACAAATGCGGCCAGTGATGACAATAGTAGGCAAATTTCCCTTTTTGTAGAAATTTTTCGGAAAACTTCAAGCGTAGGGCAAAAGGGGCAGATATTTTATTTTAAGGCAAATGTAGGGAATTTTCAAAGTATTATCTCATTTGTACTATTTTAATTTCAAAATTAAAATTTTTCATACACAATAGCATTTAAGTAGAAATGTAGAATTTTTACCAGAAACCCAATACTAAGAACCTAACAGCCTGACGCAAAACCATGTACGTATTTATTAGTGGGGCAGCGAAGTGTAAGTGGGATTCGCATTTACGAACTAGTTATTCGCTTAATTTTGCTAATTGTAATTACCAGGGAAACCAGAAATATGCTCTAAAAACGCGTTTTATGCGCATTAAATATGCAGTAAAAGCTTAAAAATGTGACCTGAAAATTGATAAAAATATGCCCCAAAAAATTCAAAAATGCTTAATTTTAAACAAAATATTCAACAATTTAATAACAGTTTCATTTAATAAAAACAATCCTAAAATTATAACCAGTAAAGCCCAAAAACTATAGTATTTACAAGCGAGTTTTCGAGATTTTACCCGATTTGGAAACGATGGGCAGTCGTATGCTCACAAAAACCAAGTTATGTTAAGAGGTTAAAATTCATATAAGAGTTATATGTGCCGAATAGTATCTAGATATCAACACCTTTATGATTTTTTTTTTGTCTTAAAGAGATTTTAGGGACGGTCGCTAAATTGTTTATTAATGTAAGCAATTAAAATGAAGTTAAAGCTATTTATAGATGGGAGATTTGGGTAAATGTGAACTGATTCAAAAAGAATTTAATTTGCAGTTAAATATTTATGTGGGCGAATTTAATCTAAAAACCAACATAATAAGATAGTTTACGGACACAACGAGTCTAATTTGGAAAGAAGTTTTTATAGGGAATATGTAAAATTATAGACCGATTCTCCACATTTACACAGAATTCGTCCTTAGTAAAATTAAAATGTATTTACCAAATTTGATCAACTTGTCTACAGGATTGCAACTTGTACTTTGTGCACAAAATTAACATGGACAGGCCATCAGCCAGACGGACGGATGGTTATCGTTAGATTGGTCCAGATTTCTATGTATTACACACATCGCCAAAAACGTATAAAACTGATTCTTAATAATTCTATATATGTAAAATTAAAAAGTTTAAAATAACATTTATTTTTAATGACAACCTGTCTTACAATTTTCGAGTAAAAATGAAAAGTAGATGCCGAAAATCAAGCAACACGTTGGGTATGCAGATAGATATTAAAAAAAAAATTCATTTACTGCGAAAGGCATCTAAACAAATTTTTAATGTATCAATATATGCATCAAAAAGCAAAATTTGCGCTAAGAACTTAAAAAATGCTGCAAAAAAAGCGCCTTTAAATAAATAATGCAAAAAAAAATGCTGCAAACGATAAAATATGCAAAAATATGCACTAACAAATCGATGCCAAAATTCATAAAAAGCTCTAAAACGGATAAATATATTGTTTCTGCCTTCATTGGTCGCACAAGGAAAAACATGCAATTGCATATTTATGGTTTCTCTGGTATTTACATTCTCTAAAATGTATGCGAATATTAAACACAAATATCTAATAAGTGCACTTTCTACAAGGAAATTAATTTTGCACCGAGAAAAAAAACAATCACACCTTCTAAACTAAGAGAAATAATAACATACAATTTAGAATTTTTAAAAAAATTTTAATGAAACTTTTATATTTTTGCTCAGGGGAACTGAAGTACATATTATTTTTTAAATTCTACAGTGCCTTTCCTTTTATTTTGTACCGAGTTTACTAAAAAAATATAAGATAATTATAGTAAAAAAATTATTTGTAATAAGTATTCTTGAAACATTTTAAGTATTTTGAAAAAGACACAAGATGAAGAAATGAAAAACCAAGCATGCAGCTTGACTGAGTTTTGTCTAGATTAAAGGATTTATATCTAGTGGCGTTTCTGTCAAAAATTAAAAAAAATTAAATTCGTCACACAGTGCTATTTTTGAAATTTCATTTTTATATGTGTGTTTAGAATAAATGCTTTAATTAAAATATTTACAAAATGTTAACAGAACATGTATTTGTTTACCTGTTTCTAAAACAATAAATTCTACTAAGACAGGGACCGTAAAAGTTATTCCTTTTTACATAAAAGTCAGATGAAAACAGTTATTTTTTGATTTTTATTTTTTCGAGCAAAAATAAAAGTTATTCTCTAAAGAAATCTACGCGTTTAAAAAAAACTTTTTGTTATTACAGCTATATTTTTGTTCAAAAAAATAAAAATTACAAAAAAAATAAAATTCAAAATATTCAAATCATTATATTTAACATAGAACAAGTTTATAAGTATCAATAGGTTACTTGAATCAGTTTTTCGACATTTACTTCGATTTCCTTTTTTTTTTAAATTTCAATATAAATGTTATTTTCGGTCCCTGTATTCAAGTGACTACCAGAAAGTGCGTTTTAAGGCCTTTGAATTACATTTGCCAAAAAGTTACATGAATTCATTGGCTTTAGCAAACAAACCAGTGAATTCGAAGTATGCCAAACATTTTTTCAAAAAGTACACCCATAAAAAAAATATTTTGCAACAGGTAACCTTCGACAAAACTACACGCAGAGAAAAAATATAGTTGAAGTATGGTTAAAAAAAAAGCATATTATGGTCCCTGCAATGACAACAAACAAACTTTTGTTGTTTTTGCCAAAACTTTTTTCACGATTGATAATATTTTGTTTCTAATTAACAATAAATGGTTTACCCCCTTTAAAACTTCAAATATGGTTGAATTTAACAATATAATCGTTTAAGAAAATAAAGCTGCAACTATACACTTAAACATATTATGGTTACCTTTACCATATTGTTATCACGGCAAGCATATTATGGCTAAATTCATACATCCAAAAGCAACAACCATATTATGGTTGCCTCCAAACATGTTATGGTTAATATTAAATAACAATAATATGTGTGAAATTATAATATTTTTAAACATTGTATGTTTAATTTTCAATTTAAAATAATATGATTAGAAAGCAACCACATTCTGGTTGTTGACTTTGTTGTTTACTTGGTTTGCTTAAAATTCTCATTCATTTTATTTTAATTATTGAATAAAATATATAAATTTGCATAGAATAACTAGTAGTACAGAAAAAAGGGTAATGAATGTCGTCACAGGCTGGAATATGAATCAAAGGGGATTTTATATTTTTTATAAGTGAAACATAACACCTATCAGGAATAAAAAATTAAATAAAATTATAATTTGACACTTAACAAACAAATTGAAAAATGGATGAAATAAATAACCATAATATGATTAACATTGACCATATTATTGTTTTTTTCTGACCATAATATGGTTACTTTTGTCAAAATTCTGGGAAATTTTGACCATAATATGGTTAATTTTGAACATAATATGGTTAGTCTTGACCATTATTATGGTTAATATTGACCAAAATATGTTTTTTTGACCATATTATGTTCGATTTCGGCAAAATTTTTATTGATTTTAACCTTACTATGGTAATTTTTTAACATTATATGATAACCAGCAAACATAAACATTGTTAAAATCCAAACATTGTATGTTGCTCTTAGAATATGGTTACCTCCAACCATATTTTTTTTTCTACGTGTATGTACATATTTTAATCGAAAATGTTTAAGCCTATTATGGTTATTTTAAACATATTATTGTAACCGTTAACATATGATAGTTAAATTTGTCCTCCATCAAGAAACCAGAACTATATTATGGTTGCCTCCGAACATATTATGGTTAATAACACTTATTATTGCATGGTTGTTTTTCAATAATTGCTTCTTGCTTTTGGAAAAGGAGAAAATCTTATTTTTTTTTTTGTTATTATTATTATAAGTGGTTAACAAATTATTTTCATATTGTACCAAATATTTTTCAATTTAAAATATAATTTTAATTTTTTTGTCTATAATCATTAATCTTTTTTCTTAAAATTACAGACAATTGGGGTTACCATCGTCAAGGCTATTGCCAGGCTGGGTTCAGTGCTGCTGCCAGTGGTGTAAGTATAGTCCATTAAGGAAACTACATATTCCAAAAATAAACAATTTCCATTAAACCAAACAAAGAATAATTCAAATAAAAAAAAGGCTTAAAAAATTTAACACGTTTTTTAACAAAAGAACTGTTTTCTTTTTTTTTCATAAAAAAATAGTAAAACATAAAATCAATGCGGTTTCAAAACGTGTTCAGAATTTTTAATATTTTGCATAAATTTCGGGCTAAACCGAGGTAAAAACAAAAAAAAATCATTATTATTAACACTTCGATTTTTGGTAGTAATCGTTAAGTTTTTTGTAGCCATTTTTTCTTAACAATTCTATTTAAACCCAGAATACCTACATTTTGCAGACATATTGTATTCAAATTTGTTTAAAAAGAAAAACAAGAAAAGGTGTAAATTTAAATAAGTTTTTTGATTTTTTGTACATTTTCAGGGAGGCGATCGTTTGTATGTTGGTGCTCCTGGTAGCTGGTACTGGCAAGGTATGTTCTTTTTCTTTTCTTTTTTTTTTTTGTTTATTTCCCTTCTCTTTTTTATTTTTCTGTTTATTTTTGTATTATGTATTTAGTTTATTTATTTCAATATTGTACGTTATATTTTATTTATTTCAATTTTTTTATATAAAAAGTAGTATTTTTTAAAGAAAAATTAAATAATAATTATTGTTGTATTATTGTTTTTAATATTCTCTACTAGTTGTTTTACCTACTTTTCTCCCCTCCCCCAACCAACAGTTTCCTTCCAAAGAATTCATTTAATTCCTTGAGTTTTTTTTTTGTAGTCTCCTAAACAAACAAAAAATAATATCATTTAGTGAAAATCTTTTGCAAAGTAATTGTGTTCTAATTGTAACGACAATATTTGAATAAAAATTTGTATGTTTTCTCCTGTATAGTTTTTAAAGAATTTATAAGACCTGGTGCAAATCACGGCGTTCGTTATTGATCGAAATAGCAATTTTATTTTATAGAAAATTACGATCGATATCGAATTCCGTAATATGCCCCCTGTTTTTCCATATTTTCAATATCGGAATGAATGCCTTAAGAAATATAATAAACCCCTCTACTATCAGGTTGAAATTAATTTAAAAAAAAAAACTTTCTATTATACGTCATCCTTGTTGCTAATTTTTGGAGTCAAGAATTTGTTTTGTTCATTTAGAAGAACAAACAAACATTTTGCATGTTCCTTTTATGTAGACTTAAAGGATTTTTTTCGTAAAAAAAGTACAATTGTGTTTCTGTGTGTTAATTTTTTCCCCTCCAGCTAAAATTCTCCACTTAATTTAAGAACATTTGCAAAATTTTTAATAAAATAAACTTTTAAATCATTATTAGAATTTGCATGTTTTGTAGTAGAATAAGTCGGTATTACTAAAATTATAAGATTAAATTTAAAATTTTAATAATATTCCATTAGAGTTTTTATACTGAAGGAGTTATAATTGAAACCTTAGTCTGGGTTCATACTATGAAAGTTTTCTTTCAGAAAGTCTGAGCTTACGGGCGAAAAAAAATGTTCACAGTGTGAACCCAGCCTTAAACTATTTTTTAATTTTGATTAACAAAAAATGTTGTCTATTTAAAGGATTACTTAGTAATCTAACCATACAGCATACATTTTGGAATTACAGGGTGTCGCAGAATGAGCTATATTGTTTAAATGATTTATAACTTTTTTATTTACGCGACCTAGAGCCGGTGGCCTATGCAGCCAGTGCTCTAAAAATATAAATTTAGTCTTAGAAATAATTCTGTAGATTAAATAAATGAAAAATAATAATAATGTTTATGCGATTAATATAATTTTTTTTTTGGCGAATTTTTTGCAATTAGCTCTAAAAAATGATACCCTGTAAGTGATGTCCATTTTCTGCTTCGCACATACGTGCTCTTTTTAGCATTTTTTCCAAAATTTCGGGTGTAATGGATATGAATTCTTATCGAATGTTGGTTTTTAGTTGGAGTATAATTCTTGGTTTGTTAACATACACTCTTTCTTTCAAATATCCCCAAAGAAAACTGTCAGGAGCTGTTAAATCTGGTGATCGCGAAGGCCAGTTAAAATCGATTATGCGCGAAATAATAATGCACGCTTTGTCAACAAAATAGACTGTTGGTCTGCAAAATAAAATTCAATTATTTTTGTACGTTGTTCGATCGTGTAATGATTCATAATTGATTCCCCAACACTCCTTCACAAAAGGCTGAAAAAAAACAAAGAAAGAATAATAATTAAAACAGTTATAAAGAATTCAAACCTTACAGCTCATTCTGCACCACCCGTTATAAAGATTGGCGGCTAAGTAACATTATGATCGCCTAAAAAAGAGCCATGGTTGGACGAGCTGTGTGAGCCCTGACTCCATCTTGTTAAAACAAAAATTCTGGATTGTTTTTTTTACATCTGGCCTTAAAAAATGTTCAATCATTGCCCGGCTTTAAATGTCATTTACATTAACCGCAACTTGTTCGTCGTTTTCGAAAATCTTTTCTTTTTGATCTTTTCTGAAAATATTCCACACCCTCCTGTACAACAACTAAAAGGGTGGTGTACTTGATGTTTAATAATTGATCTTAGATTTTATGTGCCCCATATTTTTTTGAGGTAAAAATTGGTCTCATCGCTGTTTATGCGATATGATCTTAAAGGCTGCCTGAATAATCGTATGACGATTTTAGAAATAAAATTGTAGAACTTTGGTTCTTCTTCTGTGCTGCGTCTTTCCATCATAAAATTCCCAAGTTTTTCAAAGCTAATTCTGAAAAAACCAAACCATGCACTTACTAAATTATAACGTTCATTATTTGCCACACTGTATTATGGTAGAATTAAATTAAAAACAACTAAGAGCACTTTATTCGGCTTTGCCGATTCTTATATTCATTATACTAAGCCTTAATTTCAGGGCCAAGTGAAATAATAGATAGTTTTAATTCATATTCTCTTTCATTTTCTGGCATTCAAAGAACTCTAAGAGACAAAACTAGTATGTCCGACCTTGATTTGATGTGCATCCACTCCTTAATTGAATCAAATGGTTAATCTATATTGTAGAAGGATCTTTGACAATTATGTGAAACAAACTATCGGCCAAATGCTCGGCACATACCTCTATCCGATGGTCCACATTTTCAATGACCCTGAGACATAATTGAGACTCAATGTTGCTAATGTGCCGAATTATCTCATCCTTTAGCTCTTGAATTATGCTTGGCTTATTGACGTTCACTTTTTTCTTTAAATATCCTCAAAGAAAGAAGTCCAACAACGGTGTCAAATCACATTTTTTTGTTGTTAAATTTTTCTCATTTCCTAAGCTAATCCCGCGAAGCCCTATGCTTGTCTGCAGAAAAGAAACCATAATCTCTGGCGGGAATCGAACCCGCAACCCGTCGCTGATAGACTAGCTCACCATCAGCTAGCCTGCCGGGGCACTCAAATGATCGTGGCGGCCAATTAACATCGTCACACTTCCTACAGACCCTGTTTGCTGACATTTGCGCATAATTCTCCCGATTGTGGACACATTTCTTCGATTATGCTGACCAAAAAATTGACGAAGTGCACGAAATGCATTTTGATTTGAACACCCATATTTTCGTAAAATCCTTCAAAAGTCTAAACGGGCTGCTCAATTGTGCACCTCTCCACATTTGAATTTGTCAAACACTGAAACAAAGAAATGTAAAATTTAGTTGGACAAAAAAAACTTGACTTTAAGGTGTGTCTCACAACTAAGATCGTGCATTATGGTTGGTGGTTAGTTAAAATCAATTAAAAAATTTTGCCAAAACTTACAAATTTGGAACCTTAGTTTTTTAATATAGGAAAACGATTCACATAAGAATCTAATAATTAGGATTTATTAAGTTATTTAGTTAAGAAAACTCTTGCCTACTCCAAAGTTTACTTTTAAGACTAAAAAATAAAGCATACTTACGAGTATTATGGATCTCATTATACAATCTGCATGAATATTGTTACAGTTTGTAATAGAACAAATTGATATTTATAGGAGATCATAACGTTGAAAAGATACTTTAAGGCCCGTTTTCACGACTTACCTATAAAGTTAGAAATAGTTAACGGTACCTTTAGCACTAGTGAGGAATAAAGTTACCTTCAACTATTTTTCGTTTTCACAATTTCTGTATAAAATAAACTCAACATTTTTGAAAATGTGGCAACACTAAAGAAAATACTGATTATTTTTGCCAAAATAAAAATACGAGCTGGCAACTACGTGCTTTTTTTACATTTACAAAATATACGTATAATTGGAGTTGCCATATATAAAAAATATGTGAATATAATATGGCAATCTTGAATCTAAACCTTACGACAAAAGTTAAAGGTAGAACGTTCCTCTCTTTAGCTTATCCTTCACTTTTAGATTACAGGGAACTTGTGATAACTAAGAACTCATTATCTCTTCGATAACTTCCTACATTTAGCTATCGTTAAGTCGTGAAAACGGGCCTAAATGTATAAATTTTAATAAAAATCAAAAGACATAATATATCTTTTAAATTTATATACATTCATAATTACTTCATAGAAGATTTTGAAATAAATTCTGAATTAAATATAATGGAGTAAATCATGTATTTTGCAAAAATTGCGAAACTTTTCATAAATTTAATGCTTTTTGAATGGTAACTTTTCATTTTGTAAGCTAAATAATTGGACTTAATACTATTACTTTACTCGTGCATTCTTTTGTCTATTTTTTTTGTTGAAATAATTGCCTACTTTAAGGGTTTTATTGAAATGTTTAAACAAAGCATACATTGCAGCTGATGTCTTTAAGGCAAATTTTGGTTTAAGAATTATTTTTTCACATTTTTTTTTATTATTTTTTAACAATCCTGTAAAAATATATCAATGTATTTTATATTTCTTTATATGTAAATATGTATATTTAAGTCTAGATTTTTTTATTATCTTGTTTTAAATGTTTAAACTTAATAATTAATTAATGGTAGAATTTATTTACAAATACATATATTTTATAATGTTTGTTTTATTTCTTATATTTAAAATAAAAAAAAGTAAATGGAAGTTTAATAAAACTTAATGAGCTTTACCGGTAACAGCTTCTTTCCGTTTGGTAGTGCATACTCATTACTTTCTGCATTACATAGTAAATAAATAATTCTGTGATTTTCGTGGACAATCGCGTATGTCTATTTTTTCGATTTTGGGATTTTGATGCCATTTTGCTTAATTTTAAGCGATCCTTACATGGTTTAAAAATTTCTGAAAAAAGATGGACCAATTCCGATACCAATAACAAAGTTCAAAAAGTGCAATACCTAGAGCAAAGTTTGATCTAGAATGGTTTTTCGGCTCTCCTGAAAATTTTGATTTCAAGACATACGCGGTTGCCGCAGAATTATAAGTTTCTGGCTGTCAGGAGAAACAGACCTCAGGACAACTATACACTATCCAACTTTGGTCAAATATCTAGGTCCGGACTAAACAACCGAATGGGATATTTAGCATTTAAAATACAGACTATTGAAACTTCCATTTATCTTATAGACAATTTTTCATGTAAATATGTACATACATACATATCGTCGGTCTCATGTTGAAAGGCCCTAACTCGTTTTTTTTCGAAATTGAGTTTTTTAGTGATTCCAATACATTTCCCACAAATACACCTCGTCACTAGAATTTAATACAATAGCATCAAAAATTTCAGTTTAACAAGCAATTGAAGAAGCCATTTTACATTATGTTTTTGCCTTCTCCTGTAAAGTTGCAATTATGTGAGTTAGGACCTTTTTGCATGAGACCAACGATATGTTATTATTGGGTTATGTTAGAATTAAAAGGAAATTTTAAACAAAAAATATAAAATAACAAACTTTAATAGTTTCCAGGGGCTTAGTAAGGCCTTGAAATGGTTTTTGATCATCCTATCAGAAGCATTTTTAAATTTGCTTGTAACGCGTACTTCGGCCACAAAACTATGCTACTCCTACGTCGACACCTGTTCACCTTTTGGACTCTCTATCCGTTTCTATCTACAATTACAATAAAATTAACTGTTTTCGCTCTGCTCTTACTTTTCCCTGGAATTTGGGTCATCTTAAGGATGATGATAATTTTCAGTGAGGCCTCCGTTAATATGCTTCTTCCTGGAAATTTTTTGTGAGAAATCCTGAAAGTTCCACTAAAGAGATGATTTTTCACCACTTATGGGAGAATTGCTAAATAAGGGGCGAGTATATAATCTTGCTGGAATATGAACTCAAATTACTACCTGGTAGTGTTGGTTGGGCTCACACTCGGGGGGGGCAGTCGGTTCACAAAGTGTTCGATTGTATCATATAAGTTGTATATGCTTTAGTTTTATGAATTCATAAAAATATAACACTTTGTGAATTGCCTAAATAAATTTCCAATAAAAATCTTTAAAATTTCCTTTCAATTTTCAAACTTAATTATTAAAATTTATTTATTAGTTTTTATATAGAAATAATTATTCTCCTAGTTTTAATTATCTTTTATGCTCTATCAAATGTGTCCTTTTTTAAATATTAATCAAAACTCAAATATTTCTTTCTTGTTTTCTGCTCGTGTTTATACTCCACTACTGTGCACTATCCTACAAAACAAAATAAAAACCACAAAATCAAATTTTACGCATAACTGTCTAAATTTGTTTAATCTTTAATAATAATTTCTAATTAAAAAAAAAATAATAAAACAAAAAATGTTGTGTGTAATGTGTTGTTAATCACCTTTAAATTAAAAAATGAATAAAAAAAAATAAATAAATAAATCCATTACCAAACTAAAGGACAAGCCTACTCAGTATCGCCAGATGCAACATTTCCCTATAAGCCGCCATTTTATCAGCCTTTCGGTACCGGAGGTAATAAAATTACAAAAGCTCTAAATTTTAAAACAAATCGAACGCTAAATTAAAATGAAATAAAAAAACTACATATTAAAATCGATTTAATAATTAAAAAATTAATTAAAAAAATTTGTATATTAAGTATAATATTATTTATCATCAATCAAATCAATTACTATTGACACATTTTTTCAAAAAGCTTTAGTTAATACTTAAAAAATAAGTTTAATTTTCTTATTCATTTTATTTTATATATAAGATTAATGCTTTTATTTCTGGTGTTTTCTTTAAAATTTTCCATTTAAAAAAATTATTTATTACTTTTATCTATATTAAACGCTTCTATTTACAACCTAAGAAAAACTCTTATTGCATTATACTGACCCGTTTGTAAAATGACTTCTTCAGTTGCATTTATGTTCAGACAAATAAAATACGCCATGATCATAAATCAAACAACACTCGTCATCGTATGCCTGCTGCTGAGGCTGAGCTTTATTTCTTCTCTTTTTTTTACTTTTTTTAATAGTAAAGCATTTTAAACCGAATTTATTTAATTTGAAATATCATCAGAACCATCAAAATCATTAACGTTATCATGATCATTTTTGATTTATTAATATTTTTGTTTAACTATTTGGTCATTGGTTTGATAAACAAAAAAAAAACATTACCACACACATTTAAAAATCATCTATACTCGCATATCCTTTTATTATTTCTAAACAATATCGACTATTATTTAAAGGATTTGTTTATATTTAAATTTTAAAGCTTATAATAATAAAGTGTAAGAACCTTATATTAGGGGTATTAAAAAGTTAATGGCCTAATCTAAGCAAAATCTAATTTTTAAAATGCAAAAAAACTATTGGGGTAAGAAACTTACTTTTTGCTGGTAATTTTCATCTTGTAAAAATCGATTTTTTTTTTTTTGTTAAAAAGTTAATTTCTGCTGTAAAATTTTAGTTTTTGGGTTAAAAGGTACTTTTTGTTAATCTGGTACTTTTTGATTAGAAGAAAATGTTTGTCAAAAATTTACTTTTTTTTGGCAAAAGGTACTTTTTGGTAAAGGTTCTTTTTGGTTAAAGGTACTTTTTGGTAAAAGATTCTTTTTGGTTAAAGCTACTTTTTGGTAAAAGGTACTTTTTGGTAAGAGGTACTTTTTGGTAAAAGGTACTTTTCGGTAAAAGGTACTTTTTGGTAAAAAGTACTTTTTGTTTAAAGGTACTTTTTGGTAAAAGGTACTTTTTAAAAAAATACTTTTAGGTAAAAAAAAGGTACTTTTTAATAAATAAAAAAAGTATGTTTGGTTAAAAATTTACTATTTTGTAGGAAGGTTAATTTTCCGTACTTTTTGAATGTGCTTAATAAAAAAAGATTATATTTTAGTACATTAGTACTTTTTTGTTAACATATAATATTTTAGTTAAAAATGTACTAAAAAATAAAAAAAAAATTATGCTATTAAATGAAAAAAACTATAAGAGTTGTACAATTTTTTTAAAAATATATTTTTTAAAAAAACAGGTTTAATTAGAAGTTTTTTTTCTGTCCAAAAATCGCTAAGATATGAGCAAAAAAACTACGACCTTTATAAGCATAATAAAAAAATTATTATGAAAATTACCGCAACTGGTTTATAATGGATCGGGTTGAATAAAATGAACGATATAATGGATTAGGCACAATAGCTGCCATATTAAAAAAACTACGAAGACAATTTGGCTGAAATATTTCTTATGTATTAAGTGTTTTTATTTTAATGTGTAATTATTTTAACTGGGCCCACACAAACGTCTTCCTGGTACGAGAGGGTTCCTACATAACGAGCTAGGTTGATGCAATTAAGCTTATATATTCCTTATATATTAAATTTGTTTGGCATTAAAAAGATCAAATAGAGCAATTTTAAGGTTGTTTTAATTTGACTTTAATATTTTCCATTTATCAAGTTTTTTAATATTATAAACGGATTTAGTTTAGTCCCTGTATAAATGTCCCTCTACAACAAAATTAACTTCAATCATTATCATTGTGAAAGATATATAACCTTTGCCAGAATCGAATGTAGAACTTTTTTGTTAAAAAATTTATTGGGTGAAGAGTACTTTTTGTCAAAAAATTTTTTATTAAATGAAAAGATACTCTTGGTAAAAGCGACTTTTTTTGAAAAAAAATGTTTTTTAAAAGGTAAAAAAAATAATTTGTTTACAACTTGGTACAACTATTCTTTTATCAAATAGATTTTATTTATTCATTATTGTTAAATACAAATTTACTTTTAAAGGCCAATAACTTATTAAACCTCTAATATTTTCTCCTTTAAAACCGCATTATAAATAATATTAAGGCATGCCTTTAAAAAATTTTAGATCATCAATTCATAAGTGGTGTAAATTCTTAATGGTAAATAAATGTCTTGATATTTTTATGTCGCATGTTTATGTTAATGTCTTGCTTTAAATGGTGATTGTTATGGCTGTTTACCCATTTTATATTTTTTTTAGTTTTAGCAACCATTTTTTAACTACATAATCGCAAAATAATTTTTTTTTTTCGAAACCCCTTAAAAACGAAATTAATTTCCATTAAAATTTCACTTCCAATCATTTAGGACAAACTTATTCCTACGATGTCACTAGACCCGAAAATCAAGTATATTCTACTTCCGAAAGTAGTTCGGCAGATGATGATTCCTATTTGGGTTACTCGATGATTACTGGAGACTTTAATGGTGACCGTATAGAAGATATTGCCATTGGTATGCCCAGAGGTGCTGGCTTACTTGGCAAAATTGTTGTGAATAAATGGAATATGGTGAATATATTTAATATAACGGGTCGCCAAATTGGTGAATATTTTGGTTATGCCATGACTACTTCGGATGTTGATGGTGATGGCTTAGATGATTTGATTATTGGTGCCCCTATGTACAGTGAACCCGGCAATACAGAGGGTAAATATGATGTTGGGCGTGTTTATATTCTACTGCAGACCAGTACAAGTGATGTAAGTATTTGTTGCACCCTCTTTGAAAGCCAACATGATCCAATTTATTTCAAAATTTCAGGCTACTCGTTGGTCCACAGAACATATCCGTGATGGCTTCAATTCCAAGGGTCGTTTTGGTTTGTCTTTGACTACCTTGGGTGACATTAATCGTGATGGTTTTGGTGATTTTGCTGTTGGTGCTCCTTATGATGGTCCTTTCGGTCGTGGTGTTGTCTATGTATTCCATGGCTCTCCCAATGGTCCTTTGGCCAAACCTTCTCAGATCATCAAATCCGAAGACATTGTAGAGGGTGCTCCTTATCCCCGTACTTTTGGTTTTGCTTTGTCTGGTGGTTTGGATATGGATGGTAATACTTATCCTGATTTAGCTGTAGGTGCTTATGCCTCCGATCAAGTGTTCATTTTCAAATCCCGCCCTGTGGCTGCTGTCAATGCCATGACATCCTTTGCCAGTCCCTCCAAACTTATTAATATTGAAGAGAAACACTGCCAAACCCTAAGAGATGGTAAGCGCGTGGCTTGTACTGATATTACCACTTGCTGGAGTTATACCGGAGAATATTTGCCCAATGCTTTGGAATTTGATGTTTCCTGGGTATTGGATGCTAAGAAACCCAAAAATCCCCGCATGTTCTTCCTACAAGATGAGGGACGGAATATACGTAATCTAACAATAACTTTGGCTTTTGGCAAGAATTTCTGTCGCAACGAAACCGTTTATCTAATTGATAATGTCCAAGATAAATTGACTGCGTTGGAAGTGGAAACACGCTACAATTTACGTTCCAGTAGAAAACCCGCCAGTTTGGTAAGACGCAAGCGTGATGCTTTAGAACCGGTTATAGATCAAAATCGTGAAATTGTTCAAAGGGATGCCATTAATATACAAAAGAACTGTGGTGCTGATAATATTTGTGAACCTGATCTTAGATTAGAAATTAAGTAAGTATTTTAAAGTGTTTCTTTTTTTTAGAGCGTTTTTAATATTGCCTTCCTTTTCGTTATGTTTCTAGGACTATTGATAAATACCTTTTGGGCTCCCGTGAACCTTTGTCCATTGAGGTCTTGATTTCAAACATGAATGAGGACGCTTTCGAGGCTGCCTTCTATATGGCTATGCCTAAGGACTTGGACTTTAAAAAAATCCAACAGATTGGCGATAAAACTGATACCCCCATTACCTGTACCGCACCCTCCGAGACTAACAATTACACACTAAAATGTGATATTGGCAACCCATTGCAATCCAAGAAAGTAGCCAATTTTAAAGTGGTTATGTTGCCATCCCAAAAAGTTGGTATGGCTCCTAGCTATGACTTCTTTATGGAAGCCAACTCTACAAATGTTGAGAAACCCGGCTCTCATTTCGACAATATTATACGCAAGAGTATTAGCATTTGGGTGGAAACAGATTTGGCTATTGATGGTACTTCAGTGCCTGACTTTGCTTTGTACAAGGCTTCGGACTATCAACCTATTGAAAATGCTACAAAGGAAGAGGATTTGGGCCCCCAAGTGGTGCATTTGTACAATATCTTCAACAAGGGTCCTTCCACCATTGATGAAGCCATAGTTTTTATACATTATCCCTATCAAACTGCCGCTGGTGACTATCTTATGTACATGACAAATCAGCCCGAAACCCATGGCAATATCCAATGTGATCCTCATGTAAATGTTAATGCTTTGAATTTGCAGTTGGATCAAAATCTTGTGCGCAAATCCTATTTGGAGGAAAGAGGAGCCGTCATTAGAACTCATGGAGTTTATGAAAGCTCAAGTTCTAGTTCCAGTTCATTTAGCTCAAGTGGCCACAATGGAGTTCTTATCGAAAAATCACATGGTCAAAATCAAGGTGGAGCCAATGTGGTATCTATTGGCGGAGGCAGAACATTAACTGTTGAAGAAAAAAGACGTTTGGAAAAAGAAGATGAACAAGCCGCATCGGGAGATGCTTCCTTTGTGCACTCTCAACGTGCCAATGCTGCAGCTCAGGCCAATACTCAGGGAGGTTCTGGTGGCAGTTGGGCATGGTCATGGAGCTCTAATGGTACCGGAACAGGTCCTTCAGTAGTTGTACAAACTAAAAATAGCTCGGTTTATTATGATGAAAGAGGTCAACCTCATGTGGTAGAAAGTAGCACCGAATATGTAACCAGTTTAGACAGTATACCCAGAAGCTATCAACATTCTCAACAAGCCTCGGCTAATTACCAGCAAGCTGGTGGCGCTTCAGGTCAACAACAATTCCAGCGAGGCCAAGCTCAGGGTCAAGCTCAAGTTGGTGCTCATAACGCTAGAGGTCATATACAAATGGCTGGTCCTCAGGGTTCAACCCAATACGAAAGAACTTATGTAGCATCTGGAACCCCACAAAGAGTACAATATTCCTCATCATCAGGCGGAGCCTACAGACCCCAACAACAGCATCAGCAACATAATCAACGTGTAGGCAGTGCCGCCACTTACAATGACTTCGCTACCGGGGATGTCAATTTTGAAAAGGCCGCTGTCGGAGGTCGTGGAGGGTTCCATACAGGTACCTTAGATTTAGGTACCCTTAATCGTGCCAATGTAGAACAAGAACTTCGCCCCCACACCCAACCTCAAGGAGGCAGCTACAATTTTCATCAAACCTATTCCAGTGGTACCCCACAAACTAACGCCAACTACCGCCAATCTACCTCCTCCTCCTCTTCATCCAACTACGGTGGCAACAAACCTTATTATGGTCTCGAAAATGAAGATTACTATGATGAAGACTATAATAGTCAATCAGCAGGGGGACAACAAGGTGCCCAGGCTTCTCAAAAATGGTCTCACTCCTCTTCGTCTTCCCAACCCCATCGAAGAGTACGTCGTGAAGAATCCGAAGTCGGTGAACCAACCCAAATCGATTTGAATTCACCTTGCAAGGCTGCCAAGTGTGAAACACTACGTTGTGTAGCCCGTAATTTAGGTAAAGACGATGGTGTTTGGATTGCCATACGTACACGTATGGTGGCCAGATCCATGGAAAAATTAGCGGGAAGCGTTCCACTTAATGTTTCTACCATGGCTGTTTCACATGTAACGAAATTGCCATATATTGGTGAGCCCAAAGATGATATTATACGAACACATGAGATCTTTTATAAGGCTATCCCTGAGCCCACTCCAGTGCCCGATGTGGTGCCTTTGTGGGTTGTTGTGTTGGCGGCATGTGCTGGTGCTTTGATTTTATTATTGCTCATATTCCTGCTTTATAAAGTGAGTTTTAATTTTTTTTTTTTTTCAATTCATTTTAATCTATTATATTTCCTTCTTTCTTTTCCAGTGTGGTTTCTTTAATCGTAATCGCCCCACCGATCACTCAATGGAACGTCAACCTTTACGGAATGGCTATCACGCCGATGAGCATCTGTAAAAATTTAACCAGCCCATAATGAGTGCTTTGAATACAGCTTATAGAGAAAACTCCAAGAGTTTCTTTAGTAAAAAAATTGCCTTTATTAACACTAGTAATAGAAAGAAATTTTAAAAATACAAGAACAATATCGTTTTAGAACTTGAACCAAACAAAAGTAACTCTTTTATAAAAAGTGTTATTTTTTTAGGTCTTTATTCTAGAGAATCTTGATCCCCGCTACAGTTTACACTGAAAGAAAGTTCTTGTAATGAAAGTAATTTTAATTTTTCAATAAATACTAACGGCTCCTAGTCACCAAAAAAAAAAAAAAAATATTTAAAAACATAAAAAAGAAAAACTATTGTTTTTTTTTTAAATAATTAATAATAATAATAATATTTTGCCATAAAAACGAACGATTTCTTTTAATACAAATTGACTAAAAACATTATTTTTTAAATTTAAAAAACAAACTAAAAAATAATGAAATTATTTAATAGATTTTTTAATGAACCTGTTGAGAATTATAAACTAAATAAAAGTGCTAAACAATTTTCAACTATTTATATGCAATCTAAACTAAAAACTAAACTTATAGTTAAAAACTAAAAAAGGAAACTAATATTTATTTTTAAAAACAACTAAGAAAAAATTAAAATGCAACCACTGAAAATAATTTAAAAAGATTCTAAAAATACCAACCTTTAAAGTTAACAAAAATTCTCTTTATCGTTCGAATTATTTAAAGTTTTTTTTTGTAATTTATAAGCAATTTTATCTGCCACAGTATGAGTTTGAATGAAAGTGTGTTTCAGAGTTCCTGTGTTTGTGTTTGAATTTAATTTTTAATTAATTTTCTGTGTAAATTTGTTTGTCCAGTTATTTTTTTAAGCTTGAATGTAGTTTAAAAGTGTATGAATGATTGTATTAAATTATTATAAATTTTAAAATAAAAAAAATCTTCAAAAAACATTATTGTTTATAAATTATTTTTTAATTAATATTAACCTTGAAATAATTTTTCTTTCACTGCTATTAATTTTAAAACTTGTTGTGTAAATAAACTTTAAACCAGAAATAGAATTTAAAATGAAAAATTGTTATAATTATTACACTTTTTATATATAATTTTTTTAACAATAAAAAAAGTTTCTGCTTAAATGTTTCATTTTAAAATGAATTTTTATTCAAAAGTTGTTGGCAATTAAAAAAAAATTGCAAAATTTTGACAAACTTAGAAATTTTTTTTAAATTGGAATAAAAAAATGTTTTTTTAAAAAACATAAAATATATTCGGATTTTTTTTTATATTTTTAATTTAGCAAAAGAGGTGCAAGCAAGTCTTTTCTCTGTGTATAGTTTCTGTTTAGTTATTAACGGTACTTATTAACAGCAGTTTAATTTTTTTTGTTATGTAAAATTAATTTTGCTTTTAACCTTCTAAGTTGTAAACAACCTTAATAAAACAAAAAATAAAAAATTACATTTAACATAGTATTTTATTTAAAATTTTATAATCGCTTTCTTGATATCGAACAAATGCAAATCAGCAGCAGGGGCCTAATTCTGGCAGCCGTGATCGAGTACTTTCTCGATTCGAAAGCAATTTTA
This sequence comes from Pollenia griseotomentosa, assembly GCA_963931875.1. Classification (NCBI taxonomy): domain Eukaryota; kingdom Metazoa; phylum Arthropoda; class Insecta; order Diptera; family Polleniidae; genus Pollenia; species Pollenia griseotomentosa. The sequence goes on along the minus strand of OZ007563.1, from coordinate 38,125,674 downwards.
TTTCTAATTCTTTCAGTCGATACTGAACGAATCGAAATTATATTTTCAGTATTTTTTTACTCAAATTAACGCTTTACAACACTGAAAAATTAATTCAGATTCGTTCAGTATTGACTGAAATATTAGATATTAATTGTAAGGAAAAAATTTCTAATTTGCCGCCAGACATTCTAATTAATAAGATACGGTCCAGTTTTTTAAAAATGCGTTAAAAATAACGTACAAAATGTGTGTTAATTGATCTCGTTTGTTAGCCATGCTGCTTATGTACTTTTTCATTTGATTCAAATCAAGGCGAATTAACTACAGGTGGTGCCGAAACGGCATCTGATTTTGACAGTCCGAGCTTATTTGTTTTGATTTGTTAGTGTTTTGCTAAGAATTGTTGACATTTTGAGCTATAAGCACTAACAAAGCAATGCAAAAAAAAAAAAGTTGTTTCTGTTGTTTTTGGATTGTTGTAGTCCCGACACCACCTGTAGTTGAACTCGCTTTGATTTAAATTAATATATGTTAAGTCGAATTGATATATACGGTGGCAGCAATACTACAACAATACAAAAATCATAGAAACAACCGTTTTTTTTTTTGCATTGCATTGCATTATTAGTGTTTACGGCTCGAAATGTCAACTTTTTATACATTATGAAACCAAAACAAATTGTTTTGAACTGTCAAAGTCAGCAAGCTTTTTGCTGCCACTTGTAGTGAATTCGCCTTGATAATAATTTTGTAATATGATATAAGACCGAATTTTAAGTGTTACGTTTCCTTGCTTTTAAAATTTTTTTTTATTGCAAAATAAAATCTGAAGTAAAATTTTACTTTTTCTTATTGTTAAGTGCATTTCCAAATTGTCCAGTTATTTTTTCAAAATCCAGGTAAATTTGGTATCTGGCAAAGCTTGTTAACAAACACACAGCTTTTTTATCATGGTTACGATGTTTGCTACTTAACGTCCAATATTACTCTAACTCGATTTTAATTTAATGGACCATTTTCAAATTAATCGATCACTTTGACAGCAATGTAAACGCTACAAATATGCAAAACACGCTTATACTAAATACAAACTACGTTTTAAATCCTTTTAGATAACGTATTAAGACCGGGACTCACTAAAAAAACAAAAAAAATTCAATTAGACATAAAAATATTGTCCGTATCACACAAAAAATATACAAAATCGTATGACTCAGTGTATGATAAAATGCAACTGATTGTAGAAATTTTCATATTATGAACATTTTCAAAAACATTTGCAAGTCGGACAGACTTGTTGAAAAAGAGTGTGTCACTCAATTTTATTTTTAGGTCACATTATCATACTTTATGCGCAAACATGATTTTTTGACAAATCGAACGACTGCATACATAAGACCAGCTTTACTAACACTCGTACTCAAAACTTTATAAAATTGGCAAAATTATAAAATTGTTATAAAAAATACGGAGGTAAGACTACAAATAATGGTTAACTAAATTAAATTTCGTGACAATACGAGAAGTATAAACCAAAAATAGCAAATCCATGTACAGTCTACAGAGAAAAATGGATAAAAAAAACTGCTTCAGAAATAAATACTGATAATAATAAAGACGTTTGGGATTTCAATATAAGAAACAAATAATAATATAAGGCATTATTCGATGAAAAGCTGTAAAGAATTATTTTGGCCACTTGTAAATGTTATTTTGGCGATATTTTTCCAAAAAAGACTTCCCATAAATGTAGATATTTACCTGTAAAATCGTATAGATTTTTCTGTACCTCCATTTAATGTATAATTTTAATTAGTGCCAATTTGCAATTGGTCTTCACTGTATCATCTTTTATACATAGCGCCCTCTTTGGGGTATAAAGAAAATTATGCAATTTCTATCTAAAATAAATAAAATTATTTGCTTAGCTTAGCCATTTCTTTTACCTTTTAATTCAGAGAAGTTATTTTCAATGTCTTGACTAAGGGGTTTATCTCAGCCACCAACCAGCAGTAATGTCATAACTAATTTAGAAAATACCGGTTTTTTCTCAACTGCTATCGATAGATTTATTTTACTGCCCTAATCAGCGTTGCCACCAGTAAAACAAAAAATTGCAGAATTAGGGCAAAAATAGTATAAAATCAAGCAACGAAAATAAAAATTCCGACAAAAGGCTTTTTCATTTTTGCTAAATTGCAGTTGAACTTCTATAAGTCGAGCTTCTGTAAGTCGAAAATTCTTTAGTCGAAGGGAATCTCTTGGCAATAGCGGTAGACAGGCCAATTCACATGATGTTGTTTCTACAACTTGAACTCTTGAACTTCTTTATCTTGAATTTTTCTATAACTCAAAGTAAAGTATTTGCATAACGCGTGGCCACACTTCCTCAAGTCGATTTTTTTTTAAAACTAATTAGCATTTAAAATATGAGATTTATCTTAAGCTAAATAAAATTTGATAAATCTAAATTCAATAATTCTATGTTTTTTAAATTTTGCATGGAAACACTTATCAAATCACACAATATTTCATTAAATTAAATCTTTTAATATATACATCTGTTTTTATACGAAATAATATTAAAATAACATGAATTCCGAACGAATTTAATTTTTTGTTGTGCGTTTATTACAAAATTCTCTAACTTTAAGTTTCTGTAAGTCAAACTTTTTTGTCGGGATAATGGTGTTTCGAGTTATATACATATGTACTTTAAAACAAATACATAAACCCATATATATATGTACATTAGAGCGACTCAAAAAAAAAGGGATTTTGTTACCCCTCTGAAAATAAAGCTTTATATGTTTTAAGATGATTCCCAAAATATTTTGGTTCTAGCGTTGACCATCCGTGAGCTGGACCATTTTTAAAAAAGGTAATTTTTTCAGTATTTCGAATTTTTTTTTACTTTGCTCCAAGACGAAATAAATAAAATTTGGTATCATCGAAAAGAGTTTTTGAAGCAGCATCCAATAGGCAATATGGGTATAAAATTTTTTTAGTTTTTCAATTATAATAACCTAGTGATAACCAAAATTTCCGTTTTCAAGCCCTGGATGTTGTGAGATAAATTTAAGTTTTTAAATATTAATTTTTTAATTAAAAACATATTAATCTATTAATGCCAGGTGCACCATAAATTTACAAAATTTGACTTAAATATAAATATACGAAAACACTAAAGCCTACAGTACACGGAATGTAAAAAGCCACATGCGCATGTGGTTCTGACGTAATTTTTACGTCACTGCAAAGCCGAAATAGCAAGTTCGTGATGTGTGATGACGACAAAATTACGCCAGAAACACATACATATATAGGCTTAAGAGTTTGCTTCTTTAACAAGCGTAACATGCTCTTCCATTACTTAATTAGAAGCTGTATGTTTAAATGTGAACTGATTCAACCACATTTAATTTGCAGTAAGATATTTTGGGCCAAGTTTTATCTTAACACGAACACAATTTAATGGTTTATAAACAAAAAGAAAGAAGTTTGCATAGGGACTATGTGATATTATATAGATCGATTCTCATAATTTACATAGATTTCGTTCTTATGACAATTAAAACGTATTTACCAAATTTTATCAATTTATCTAAAAATTGCTACTTTTACTTTCCGCACAAGGTTTACATGGACAGGCAACCAGCCAGATGGACGGACGGACACGAAAAGATCGCTTAAAAACGTGTTAAAGCAACAGAAAATTCATATGTGAAATATGTGTGCAATAAAAATGCAGCAACAGCTAAAATATCCAAATTGTTCACAAACGTATTGATACCAAAATACATAAAAAGCTCTAAAACGGATAAATAACTTGTTTCTGCCTTCATTGGTCGCAAAAGAAAAAACATGAAATTGCATATTTACGGTTCCCCTGATTTCCATACATGCAAAAATTTGTATGTCTTAACTTTTTTTCACACATCAAAGTTGAGGTGTGTTGTAAATAAATTCGTTTAATTGCCTCACTGAAGTATTTAAAAGTATTCGCTTAATTACCTCAACGAGGTAGTTTCACACTACCAGACTATTATATTGTCATTTCTTGTAACATTTCACCTTAGCTATCCTTTGGATAGCAATGAAGTATATTGTATGTACAGAAAAATTAACAATTATTAGACACCAGCAGAATGTAATGCATTTTCTGGCCCGCTACGGCCTTCGTCAGCATTATTTGTGTCACACTGGATAGTGATACTTTATAAATTGAATGTATTTAACTCTACAATTTTAACAAATAGAAACTGGGAATTATTTCCTTTCGTAGGTTACTTTTTATTATATTCAACATTTTTTATTTTTCGAATTTATTCTATGAGCTAAATTTCAGTTATGTATTTTATAAATCTTTTTTGTAATAATGTATTCAAATTTGTATTGCTGGATTAATTATAAATTTACTTCGTGCTTTTGTGTTGCCTCTCCTTAATCCTTAAGGCTCAGTTAGTCTTTACTTTCTGTTCTGTTACGAATCAGCTGATTTGTTTTTGTTATTAAAAAACTTGTTAAGTAATTGTAAGTGACAGCAAAATAAATAATAAAAAATACATATTTATATTGAAATAAACTATTTTTTTAATTTAAAATTCATAAAATTTAATTTCTTCAAATTTATGTGCAATTAAAGTTATTGAAATAAAACAATGGACGGTGCAAAACTAATAAATTTGTCATAAATGGCTGATAAGTTGCTACAGAAAAAGTAACTATTACAATTTCGTAACAGAACGGCACGGAACAGAACAGAAACAGAAAGTAAAGACTAACTGAGCCTTTATAAATAAAAAGACGTTATTATATTTCCTTGATCTATATTTTTCGAACTAACAGTTCATCTTCAGGATCTATGCCAATTACAATAATAAGTCTTATTAATTAATATACATAAGTATTATAAGAATTTTTAACAATTTGAAAATTTACCTTCTTTATATATAATTGAGAAATGATTATTCAAAAATTATATTTAAAAAAAATTAAAAATTCATAAATTTTTTCAAAATTACATTTAAATCAAATAAAGATATAGGTAACCACTTCTGCAAAAGTTCTACATAGAAGAAGAGACGACTTCCTCTCAATTCAAGATTATTTTGGAACGAACACATAATATTTCCAAATATTCGTCAACAAGATGGTTGTCCCGTCAAAAAGTAATCAACTAAATTTTGGAACAGTGGGAGCCCACTCCGTTATTATTTTATTCCGAATTAGTTTGAAGGCGATTTTACAAGCCCTTAATTAAATTTTACAATTTTCGGACTTTCTACTCCTTTCCTGTTTCTGCAGTACATTTTAAAAATTGTAAACACAATAATTTTGGAAATGTAATGCACATATTTATAGAAAAATTTTATTTTTGTTTGAAATTCGAGATTACATTTTGAGAAATATTCGACAATTTTCCACAAAAAAAAAAAAGATAAATTCTAAAAGGTATGAAAACGCTCTCTGGCGGCAATAAAAAATAAAAATAAATGGATTTCTCGGCCCTAATAACCACATGATACAGTTCTAGCTGGACAAAATACAATTAGTTTGCGTCTATTCTTGACTAATTTGGAAAACTATTTTGAAAAATCCGGGAATCGAAATTAATTTTTGACCTATGGTTTCTTTGGCAAAGTTTCTTGGAATGACTTATAGAACAAGAACCTCGATTTGCTTTCGAAGCGAAAAAATTTTACCCACCCTATTATTTTGTATAATTAATGATCATGTATTATTTACTATCTATACTTTACATGTACAAATGAATTTTAAGCACCTTTTGTTTTTGTTGGATTAAATTTTTGTTTTTAAAAATGAAATAAGAAAAAATTTATAAAAAAAATTATTTAGTACTTTTAGGGCCAAAAAAGGACGATTTTAAAAGATCGTTAGTATGATATTGGTTTTCTCATTTATCATCCCTGTTCATTAGTGTGCCCCAAAAAAAATAATAATTTAAGGTAAAGAATTTTTGAGTTTTTTTTTTCAGATTTTTCGGAAGAGGCTTAGAGGTCGCTCAAGTCGAATTTTTGCCAAAAAACGGGGCTGCCGGCCTTTTTTAAGTTTTCTTCATAATTTTGTCAAAAGCCACGATTTTCTTAACTTTTAAGGAATTAATTTAAAAGAAAAATGTTCAAGCTTTATTTTGGTGTACAAAGACTATAAGTTTTTGCAATGCATTTGCTCATTTTTGCACCCTACATTAACATTTTTCTTAATTTTTCCATAAATTTTGTAAATAACGTTTTATAACTTTTAAAATATCTATGAAAAAGAAACAAACCAACAATGCTGTTTGAAAGATCAATTTGTTCTAAATACAGTAGTTTTCCGGTTTAACGAGCCAGAACTTTGGCAGACCTGTTCGTTAAACTGAAAAGTTCGTTATATGCCATACTTATGTCTAGTACTTATGTTATGAATAAATAAATAACTAAAACTGTATTATCTGTCTTTATTTTGAAACATGTTTTGAGATCTGTATAATATATTAAAAAAAAATTAAAAAGGCTACAATTCATTACACTGGTAGCATAAAACCTAAAATAATTTTAATGAAAAATAGGTTCAAATTCATTTTCAATTTGTAAAAGGAAACAAAGCAATAAAGTTGACAAATTAAGCTTCGTTCACAATCAAAAAAACATTTTCACTTGGTGTTCATAATAGAGCAAAATTTCTTTTGCAACCACACACATTTTGCATTAAGAACCCGTTTGCAAATTTTAGCCAAAACAATATTATGCATTTATTATTATTTTTTACAACATTTTGTTGAAATTTTCATTCTCAACTAAATAAAATTATTTTAAAAGTCAGAAACAATTTCATACAAATTGTTGCTGAAGTTCTAGTTGACTCAACTTGAGTTACATTTTTAAAAAATTTTTAGTAAAAATTTTGTACTAAAAATGAAAGGAAAATATATGAAATACTTTGGGAAGAAAAAAGAAGAAGAAGAAAACGAATTTGTTTCTCTGATTGTGAACAAAGCTTTAACCTTATTTTGTTGAGCCCTTTGAAAAAAATTTCGAAGCTTTTGATAGCAAATAAGTATGTATGTGTTTTATTTGTTGCTCCAAATGTTTTTCATGATCGAAAATGAATCAAACAAAAATGTTACATAAACAAAACATAAAATAACGGTACTTTTTCTACTCACTTTGTTTTTAGTAAGAGATTACTTCACATTATGCTTTTTTAAACTTAAATTATGAATTTTATTTGTTCGCTAAATTGAGCACAAACAAATATTTTTTGTTCGCTTTATAAGGTACTCAATGGAGCAAACTTGTGTGTTCGTTAAATGCGATGTTCGCAGAATCGAAGGTTCGTTAAACAGGAAAACTACTGTAACTTAGAAACAAATATTTTTGAATTCGTTCTTACTGTTCCTGAGTTATACCGGTTTTCAGATTTGTACTCAGTTTAGGATATTATTACACATACCCAACAAACAAATTAAAATTAAACGTTTTATTTTGCTTTGTTTAAAAATTTTAGGACACACTACTTACTGTTCACCATTAATGAAAATAATTTTAATCAAAAAATTATTCTTATAATACTTATAATACGTAATTGAGGCTGATGCAGGTATATCCGATAGGAAGTGAAGGAAATTTGAAAACTTTTTGACAAACAAATTCAGATTTAAAACGTGTGAATTTTAGTGGTTCCTTTTAAAAAAATTATTTTCCTTTCACATTCTTTCGAAAATGTGGAAAGGGTTATAGCCAAGTCAACCTAAATAAAACAATATATAAATGTTCCTTGAAAATTTAAATTTGCAATAAAATTTTTTTCTAAAGATTATTTAAAGTTTAATAATTCGAACAGCGAACGTTAAACTTAAATATTTGTCAATAAAAAATAATTAAATAAGTTAAACATAATTTACCCTAAAAACAAAATATATATATAAAGGGTGGTTAAATTGTAAGGGCCGATGTTGAATGTGAACCACACCTAAACGCCAAGTTTTTTTCCAAATTTTATTTGACATTTCTCTATTTCAGACTTACTCAATTTGAACCATGGAGAGATACACAATTCAACAACGTGTTAAAGTTATCCAGACTTATTATGAAAATGGATGATAAATTTCGAAGAAAATCATCTTCAGTGATGAGGCACATTTTCACCTCAGTGGATTTGTCGATAAACAGAATTTCCGCATTTGGGCGAATAATAATCCAAGAGTGATTGTCAAAAAACCAATGCACCCACAAAGAGTGACTGTTTGGTGCGGTTTATGGGCTGGCGGCATCATCGGGCCGTATTTTTTCCAAAATGAGGCCGGTCAGGCAGTTACTGTGAATGGTGTTCGCTATCGTGAGATGATAACGAACTTTTTATGGCCCGAATTGGAAGATATGGATGTGGACGATATGTGGTTTCAGCAGGACGGTGCCACTTGCCACACAGCTAACGAAACAATGGCTCTTTTGCGCAACAAATTCAATGGCCGTGTTATCTCACGTGGTGGCGATGTCAATTGGCCGCCAAGGTCATGTGATTTGACAACGTTGGACTTCTTTCTTTGGGGTTATTTGAAAGAAAAGGTGTACGTCGATAAGCCAGCAACAATTCAAGAGCTAAAGGATGAGATAATTCGGCACATTAACGGCATAGAACCTCCATTATGCCTCAGGGTCATCGAAAATTTGGACCATCGGATGGAGGTGTGCCGCCGTAGTCGCGGCGCCCATTTGGCCGATATTTTGTTCCATACATAATTGAGTAATACCAATATATCATAATAAAATAAAATTACAAAAATTTCCTAAATAGTTTGTGTTTTATTCAAAATCAACATCGGCCCTTGAAATTTAACCACCCTTTATATATGTAATTCTGCAACATATCATTAAACTCACCTCAAAATGGTATTTATTCGCTCACTACACATTGTTGTGTAGTAAAAGAGTTATACTTGGTGTAGTTTATGCTTTGGCAGCACCTTTTTATGCTTTGCAATCGTTTTGATTGTGAATTTTACGTGGACAAAGTAACGGTTATAAAATTCTTTCAGCAAGTGCAATTTGTGTTTTAGTAAGAAGTATAACTTTGTGATTTTCGAAAGTAAGTGCTAACAAAAATTAATTTTATATAGAATAACATTTATTTTCAAAGAAACTTACTTGGTCCTAAGCGAAAATAATGTTTTTTTTCATTTAGTTTGACCTATTTTAAAATGTTGTAAAACTGCAACACTATTCAGTTAATTGTAAGTGTAGAATGTTGTAAAACTGTAACAATATGCATTAAGTATGACGAAATTTCTTCACATTTTATAAATTTTTTTGGATGCGGTTTTTAAATTCCAAAAAAAATGAATATTTAAATAAAATATGTGATGGAGAAATATCTGAAGATGAGTCAGAGCTATAAGATGAGGTTTTTTCTGTTAACCCAGAGACACTAGAAACTAATGTTCAAGATGTAGAGGCCAAAATTGAGGCTGATATAAACGATTTTGATGATGATCCACTGGCTTTTGACGATCCTCAGGCGGTTAACCCACCAGCCGCAACAAATCAAGACACATTTCCAAGTACAAGTCGACGAGCAATGAAAGGACTTGCTTGGAAGACATAAGACTTTGTTTTGAACGCTGATAAAACTAAGTTTCTTGGCGATAGTACTTATCCTATAGAGTTTAGTCAAAAAAACAGTTCTTACACACTTTTTTCATATTTTTTCACACCAGAAATTATTCAAAAAGTTGTAGAAGAATCTAATCTCTATTCTGTGCAAATAAACGTAATGAAACCTTTGAATTTGACCGAATCTGAGCTCAGAAAGTTTTTATCTATAATGATATATGTATATGTCCGTTATAAAATATCCAAATGCATAGTGTTGCAGATTTGCAACATACGATTTTTTAATAAATTTTACTATAAATATTAGAAAAAAAATTTTTTTTAATTTTTTTATGCATTAGGAAGCAAAATTCTTTACTATATATTTTTTTCAGTACATTTGAAAAATTCATGCATTTAAGGGTTAAAAATTTTAGGGTTGTGAGCCTTAAAATATATACAAATTTTTCGTTTTTGTATTATTTTATTTAATTTACTTCAATTTTTATTGATTTCTATGTTAATTTATATGTTATAAACATTAGGTAATGCTGAATTGTTTCGTTTTGTTATTAAATAAACGTTTTATTGTATTTAAAATAAGTATTTTAAATATGCCAATTTTTTTTGCCGATTTTATTAAATAAAAGTTCCGATAATGCCGATTTTTTTTTTTTTTTATTTTTTTTTTTTTTTAAATGTGCCGATTTCTTTTTAAAATCTTTTGGCACCCTTGGGGACAGGTATATCAGCCGGAATTTCGCGTGATGAAAGAACCTTCTGCAGCAGTCAAATAGTTACAACAACTATTTTCAAAATTTATTATGTAAAACATGTATCATATGGTTTAAAATATATTATTTTTTTTAATTTCGAGTTTAAAAATATTTTTCTGGGAATTACCGGAAATTTTGTCCGTGTTAAACCATAATCTAATACCCCTGACAGACATAGGATTTGTATACTATACTAGCAGAGTATACTACATGTGTGTCAACGTAAACTACAATTAAACCACAAAAAAGAGGTATATATATTGCTGGTTTATATACTACCAAAATGTACGTAGTATAAATGTGGTATCTTATTAAACACATCTTTTTAGCAGTGTTTAGTAAGAATTGTAGTATGCATACTATGGTATGTAAACTATCTGTCTGTCAGGGGTATTAGGGTGCTTAATGTTTAATAATATATTTGTAAAACGATTTTAAAATTGATTATTTGAAATCTTTGATTAATTCACAATATCATTTGGCTTATAATGAACAAACATTTACGCGCTAATTCATATTAAGGATTTGTTAAATATATTTCAATAGAAAATTATATTTGTTATAAACCTATTACAGTGTTTACATTTTCCAGAACTGGCAAGGCAGTACCAATACATGCAAGCTTTTTCTCTAATACATGCACAATTTTTCAACTGTCTAGCAAAAAGTAAAAAAAATAAATAAATTCCGATTTGATTTTATGTTTTAGTTGAGTGTAAGACCATAACTCCAAATTTGTATTAGAAAAACTTACAAAGATTTATTAAACAAAAAGTTTTATTTCAAACATGGTTCTTGTTGTCATAAAAAATTATATAAAAAAAATTAAATTATTATAAAAAAAAAAAAATTCCCAAAATTAAAAAAACTATTCCCAAGAAAATCCCCAATCCACAAAACAAATTTTTAGTCCCCGTATCCAAAATAAATACCCCAAATTGGGGATAAAACCCCTAATTTGACAACTCTGGCTATGAAATTCAAAGAGAATAAAAAATGAGCACAAATTACGATTAAGATACAATTTTGTTGTTTTGTCAATATAAATGTATCGCATTTTTCAGTTTTTGGGGAGCTCATTCGGATTTGTTGGTATACATCTTATGGAATCAACAAATTTCTTGGTTAAACAATCAGTTATTCCGCTGCTGCGTTCGGGAGAGCACGCAAAAAGTATTAAGTATAAAAAAAAGAATACAAATCATAAACAAACGGGTGTAAAAGTGTTGGAATACAACAAATATAATTTTTGCAGAAAAATTTTTTGAAATCAATTTTAACATTGAAAAAATAAAAACCAAAAAAGAATAAAAAAAAAATATAAGAAACCATAAAGAAAAGAAAAAGTTGTCTTGTTAGGTTTTTTTTCAAAAAGAAATGCGAATCATATTATAAGAAAATTTAAGAACACCAATGAGATTAAAGTGAAAATATTTAAGAAAAAGTTTCCTAAGTTTCCTTTTTTATTTTTTATGTTTAACATTAAAAATAACAAAACTAATATTAAAGTTAATCGTTTTAATTGAAAAAAAAAATGTTTCCATTTCCCTGAATACTTTGGAAACTACTATTTATTTACCATAAAATATTTGTAAACAAATCATAAGTCACCAGAGACCCTAGAAAAAATGTTTGAAAAAGGCATCTTTATATAGTGAATTTTAAGTTTAAAAGCCCACCACTTAGAACTAAAATGTATTTGTAACTGTTTGGTTTTAATTAAAAGCAGCTGCTAAATAATTGTTTATAAATGACATGTAAGTTTTCATTAGATGATTAAACCAATGTTTACATTAATTTTTAGACTCGTGTATATGTGTATTTGTGCTCAAACTTTTGTTCGTATTGTAATACATTACCATCCAGTTTAATCGGAATTATTGTGTTGACTATTGCAATTTTTGTTTAAAGTTTAGCCAGCTACCAGTGTTGCCAGAAAAGTTTTCGCCCATGTCTCCAGTTTAAAGTTGATGTCCCAAAAAAACCCCCATCTGAAAATCTAAGTCCCCAATTTTGTTCCCAAATTTTAAATTATTTAATAAGACATTACTTATGAACTTTCAATTAAACTAATTAATAAACCAACCTTTATTAAACCTAAAAGGCGGCTTGATATGGACCTGTATATAGTAACGAATACCGATATCGATACCAATATATCGCCGATACTTCAGGTTTGCCGATATATCGGTATCGGCGATATTTTACTGTCGATAGCCGATACTTTTTTAAAAGTTTTTTTGAATAAACAATTTTTTTTGAATGCTTATTTTTTGAATATTTGAAAGCTGAACATAAAATCAAAACAGAATAATAAATTTCTTTTAATTCTTAGTTGGAGGTCCACACCGCGCGTTCTATGCGCTTAAAACTTTCTTGACCTTTTTTCCAGACGCTTGCAAATGTGGCAAGAAATCCCACTTAATGCGTATAGTATATGCATTATACTAGTTTGCTGCGTAACTTGTCAACATGGTTGTTAGGCTTTTTTTCTTCAAAAATCGTCAAAAGTTTAACTAAAATTCGTCACGAACATTTAACAATATCGCCAACAAATCGTCAAATATTTAAATTTTACGAATTAGATACAATTTATTATAATATAAATTTTTAGCAAGAAATTATATTTATTTTTTTCCCCAGAAGTTTTCTCCCATTTTTCCTATGTAAATTCAATTGTAAAAATGGGAAAAGGAAAAAAACTACCAGGAAATGTTTTCTGACAGCGTTTTTTTATATTTATAAAATTAGTAAGAAGTAATTTTTTTGACATCATGAAAACCAGAATCAATAATAAATACCAAATTTTAATTTATTATCTGAAATGACATTAAAAATAATGGTTCAAAATAATTAATAATTGTGAAAGTCAGTCATAATTATCATTGAGAATATACTAATAAAACCCAAATCTAAAAAGTATTTAAGATTTTGGTTTTTCTTATATAACTTCTAAGATTTTCCGGAAAAAAAAAGACTTTAAGACAACTAAGAATGTATAGTCGGTCAAGCCCGATCATATGTTATGATAGATATCTTCATTTACATGAAACTTTTTTGCCTTTAAATGATTTTAGAAAGGGGGTTTATATGGGACCTATAGTAAATTTTGGACCAATTTGTCGACAATTTGTATGTACATACGAACATTTATAAGAAAGTAATATCATTAAAAGCTATTTTCAGGATAAGCATTTATATGGGAGATAAGGTCAAAAATGGACCGATTCCAATAAAATTTGGTGAAATGCACTTGATTGCAATTAAAAAAGTTTGAACAAATTTAATCTAAATACCAACATAATAAGATGGTGCCCATAAACGAAGACCCTATTCCGGTAAGAAGGTTTTATAGAGGCTATGTGAAATTATGGACCGATTCTCCCCATTTTCAATAGACTTGGTCCTTGTCCTATGTGGCAAATTTTATCTCCAAAATTGCGAAGTTTACTTCGCGCACAGCAGCCGTACGGACATTGTTTGATCGACTAATGTGGTTCTGAGCCAGTCGGTATACTTAAAGGTGGGTCTAGAACCAATATTTTAAGGTGTTACAAACATCAACACAAATGCTTATTACCCTCTCCACTACCGTGATAGTGGGTACAAAAATAATTAAAAGAATTTGTTTTACTATCCCTACTCACGAAAATCTGTCCCCAAACTAATGTTCAAATCCCCAATTTAAGGACAAATCTTCTTTTCTGGCAACACTGCCATCGACAAAAATTTGGCCCACAACAAAACCTGTTTTTCTAACCCCGGGTCTTCACGTAGCAATATTTATTGCGGCAAACGTCAAATTTCATTGCTCCATAAAATTTGCGACGTATAGACCGCATATTGCCATGAGTGGCAATCCATTGCGCAATGATTGCTCTTCTTATTGCTTGAGCAATTATTGCTTAGCAATATGCTGTCAAATCAGTTGTAATTTATCTGACATTTCATTTCTCTGTACGGTTGTTTTTTGTTTGTGTGTTTATTTATTAAAAAAGCAATCAATAAATATATTATTATATATTATATTTTTTAATAAACGTCAAGATCAACAAAAGCAAACGACGAATTTTTTTTTTTGTGTAATTTTATTTTTTCAATAGAACAATTAAAGTTTTTTTAACGCAAATAAACAAAAAAGTAATACAAAACAAGTAATAAAAAAGAAAATTTCACAACCACTTCAAAACACAACATAAAACATTTGTTATAAATATGTACAGCCACAAAACTTTATACGACTAGTCGCGGTGAAAATTGCAAATTTATGGCAAAGCAATTTGAAGTGTTCCCAGCAATAAATTCAGCAATTATTGCTCTATTGTTCTGTCATTGTTCCGCCGACGTTTTTGCTTGTACTTAGCAATAAATATTGCAACGTGGAGACCCAGCGTAACTTATGTTGGGATAGTAAATCCCACTCGAGAATAAATCCCAATCTTATTGTGTCAATATCTCGCATTTCAACACAAAAATCCTTCTAACATTTTACAGTCTTAAAAATGTTCTTGCTACAAATTGTATAAAATATAGAACTTTAAAATAAAGAACTGTAAATAACTTCTAACTAGTGACTAATATTGTTCTTCTTTAAATAAATTTTTATTTTTTTTTTTATTATATAAAACGTTAATTTGATATCAGAGGACTGATTCTGGCAGTCGTGATCGAATACTTTTTCTACTCGAAAGCAATTTTGTTTCCAATTCTTTCATTCAGTACTGAACGAACCGAATTTATTTTTTTAGTTCAGTATCGACTGAAAGAATTAGAAATAAAATTGCGTGTGAATCGAAAAAGTATTCGATCACGACTGCCAGAATTAGCCCCCAGGTATAATTTCATGTAAACCGGGTAACTTTGCATTATTTTAAGTGTAATATTGAACTTTCCTGGTGGTAACACTGAAATCCATCCAATATAATCAACAGAAATTCTGTTTTATCTCTGTCGTATTGTTTTGTCTCTGTGCACTTTGCCCGCAGTAGATTTTACTCATCTTTTTCACCTGAAAACACTACCCGCACTGAAAATTGTATTTAGTTTTTTTTATCTCTCTGGTCTTTCAACCATACAAAGTGCTGCTCGTCGCTTGGCATTAGGAAAATCAACAAATTTTAGAGTGACCATAAATATAAAGTACGAAGATACTTGATTGTATTGACAAAAACAAAATAAATAATGGATTTAAAAAAAATTGCTCATTTTATTTTCTGTTCGAGTACTCTTCTTATGGGACAATATACAATTTGTAGTGTTTGTTATTGGAGCAAGGTCAAGGTTTACAGTGTGGACACAAAGTTCACTGTTTGTTTAACATGTTGGAATGGATGTTGTTGGGTAGTTGTACTCTTTTTTTTAAGTTGGGTTCGTATTGTGGTGTTCATGCAACTGTAGAAACTGTAATTATAACTGACTTGAAATTGAAAGCAAATTAAAGAAACAGTTTATTTATTTTATTCAGTTGAAAATGTTATTTATTTTAATTGGTTTTTTAAAATGTGTTTAAAAAACACTTTAGTTTTATAGCAATTTTATTTCTGTAGCAACTTTAATTAAAATATTTCTTATGGATTTTTTTTAGATAATAATGCAATAAAATATAATTATTTTTAAGTTCTCATGCCTCTGCAAGAAGTAAAACAGAATTCATTTTGAAATCTTGTTAAACATTTGTTTTTTCCCAACTCCCTCTCTTCTCACTGCCTTTCTAAACAGCTAAAGAATATTATCCACTGATTTGTTGAACTTAATTGAAAACGATTGAATTTGATTAGATAAATGAGTACTTGACTTCGCCATAGTGAACTATAATACTTTTTTCAAGACTATTTAAGCAAATATTTTAGAAAATAAAACATTTCTACAAATTTAAGCAAACATGTTTAAGTCAAATAAATTTTGCATAAGAAAATTTTCTACAAAGGAAAAACTTTTTAAGCACTTTTTAAAAAAAAAAATTTTAATTTAGTTTAAAAATATCAGAGCTGTATAAAACTGCAATCAATTTAGATTTCAGTACGTCTAGAGATAGCAAAATGAAATTTGAAATTTAGTCAAAATTGTAATATCTTGTGATTTCAACCAATCTTTTTGGAAATCACCTAATGCAATCAATTCGATTTCAATCAAATTTTTATTAAAATTATGCGATTTGAATCCATTCCTCACAACTAAGGTAAAAGTCCAACAAAATAACATACAGTTGGAATCTAACAGCTGTAAACAGAAAAATGTTGGCTCTTTAAAATTATCAGAGTCAGCTTAATTAATAGAATTTGATTGCAGTAAATGTATTGCAATCATATCGATTTTAATCATTTATTAATAAGATTTCTGTATGATGTGCTAAATTCTTAATTTTTCATATTTGATAAATACACTGAAATTTATTGTTGAGGGAAAGCTAGCTTCTATGCGCATTTCACTGGTTGCTTAGGCCAAATCGTCAGGATCTGGAATGAGGGAAGAGATAAACTCACTGTTTATTGTTGGTGTTTTATTTAAGTTTTGATATTGTTGCAAGTAAGACTTTTAGTGTTTATAATTCTTATTCGCTTTAAGGTTTTATTAATATAATATTTTTAGCTTTTCTAAAATCTTTGGAAAAGGTTTTCTGACGATCTGGCCTAAGCAATCAGTGAAATGCGCATAGAAGCTAGCTTTCCTCAACAATAAATTTCAGTGTATTTATCAAATATGAAAAATTTGGAATTTAGCACGTCATACAGAAATCTTATTTATAATAAATTTTGTATTCCCAAAAATAACTTCGATTTAAATCAAACTTGATTACAATCAATTAACCTGGCCTTTACACATGGAAGTGCAAGTTCGAAAAACTCAATGTACTCACACTTTTTTACTAACACCATCACATTTTCGTACTTGCAGACAACTTGCAAGAAACTTCTGAAGACAGTGATTTTTTGACAACATATTTATTTTATTGCGGAAATAATAATTGTAGTTTTAACTTTTTTAAAGTATATTTAAAAATATTTCTGGATTTTTTTTGCATAAATCTAATTTAAAAAAGTAATTATTTTGAAATGAAGCTCTGTTTCGCACTTGGAACCTCCACTTGAATGTGTAAACATTCATGCAACTTGTATGACAATCGAATATTTCGTCGATATTTTCGGTGTTAATACGTATAGCCTACTTGCATGTGTAAAGTCAGGGTTATATATAAAATGATTTAAAAAATTTGATTAAAATCTTTTTTTTTGTATTGATTTCATGATTTCAAATTCAAATCATACAATCAATTTTCCGATTTTAAATGCAATCAAAACATTAACAATCATTAACGAAAAATCATGTGACTGCAATTATATCGATTGTCATCTTTTACAGCTCTGAAAAATATAGATACTAAAGCTTCGTACAGACGGTGGTGAGATCTTACAATGTTGTCATTACAATTGACTAAAAATGTCTTGCAACTGTGTGAACATTGTACGCTATTTTTATTTGGCAGATGTGTTAAATTAATGCATCTGACAATGGCACCATTGTCAGAAAAATTACAATATTGTAAGATCTGATCATCGTCTGTACGAAGCTTAAGAACAATATGTTGATCGAACTATGAGTTTCATTAAAATTAGGCTGCAAACTAGTGATTTAAATCTTTTCTGTGAAATATCAAAAACAAAATTTCTGCAAAGTGTTTAATTTGCGAAACTACTTAATATCAGTTGTTTGTGCCCCGGTAGGCTAGTTTGTAGTGATCTAGTCTATTAGTACGAGGGTTTCGGGTACGATTCCTTACAAAGAGTCTGGTATGTTTCAGTTTAACTTAATAAAGGAACAAGTCTAAGTATTTGTTACTTTTAATAAATTAAAATAAATTTTTTGGATGTCTTTGAAGGCCTAAACGATAAACTTTAAAGCTGTGATATCACCTGATCTAGACAAGAGCTTATTACTGTTTATCAAATTGATATTACAATAAAGTCAAAAAACTCACAGTTTAGTTTATTGAATAAACTAAAAAAATCGAATTTCAGCTGTTGTAGGACTTTTTCTTTAATATATAGAATTATATTTTTCATATATATTTAAGGAAAAGTCCCATAACTGCCTAGGAGTCGTCCCTAGGTGGTAAAATGTATGATCGACCTCCATTATTTTTTTATCCTTAACATTTTCAAAACATACTTGCCCTTTATATCACCCCCTTAGTAGGGCTCCCATACAAATATGGCGGCTTAATAAAATTCTAAAATTTTGCACCAGCAGCGCCTAGAATGCCCCTAGATGGGTCAAATGTATGACAAACTCTTCATTATATTTCATCTCCATCATTTTTTTCTTCTTAAATACCCCGCCGCTATCTCCATTTCTTAAGGGGGCTCCCATACAAACTTTTTACAACAGACTAGAAATATATTGAAGAAAAAGTCCCATAATTGCCTAGAATTCGCCGGTAGGGGGATAAAATGTATGACTTTCATCTCCACTCCTCAGGAGGCTCCCATACAAATATGG
The DNA here is from genome assembly GCA_963931875.1 of Pollenia griseotomentosa. NCBI lineage: Eukaryota > Metazoa > Arthropoda > Insecta > Diptera > Polleniidae > Pollenia > Pollenia griseotomentosa. The sequence goes on along the minus strand of OZ007563.1, from coordinate 38,106,824 downwards.
CATTTTATATAATTCTTAAGTTTAATTAAAACTTTTCATCTTTTGTGAATAAAATCAAAAGTTGTTGACACATTTCAATCATTTATGGCTTGTTTTGTTTGGGACTTTGTTTTCTTTGAGTCATAGCTGCATTTCCAATTGTTTTTGCCGTTTTAAAAACACAAATTTCGAAATTTTTTAAAAATTGATTTTTTTGCCAACTTAAAGAAACGGTTGGCACCACTAGATTCAGCGTACTCGAATTAAGTGCACCGCTTAACAGTTTTTTCAACTAGCACAGTGTTATTAAACCAACTGTTTTACTTATAATTGTATATATAGTTTTAAATTAACAATTACATTTTCTCCTTTTCCAAGAGCAACATTTTATGGTTGAAAAACAACTATACTGTTATTAGTAGTAAACATAATAATATAATTTAGCATTATATGAGTAGATACAACCATAATTAAGTTTTGGCTTCTTGATGAGGAACTAATTTAACCATAATATAATATAATATATAGTATAGTATAATTTATATTATTAATATTTAAATAGAATTGGCGAAATAGACCATAAATGTTTAATTTTGATTGACAGCGTCTTTTATTTGCTTGTTTTAAATTTTTTTTCTTTGTTTTTTTAAAAATGTTGCCAAACAAAAAGCGTTTGTATTAAAACTGATAATTATCGTTTTTGTTTTTTATCTACAACAACTCTAAAACAATTCATATTGGTTAAATCAAACAAACAAACAAACAAAGTGTTATTATGGGAGTAATAAATAAATAAGTAAATTTACTTATCGTACAAAATATTTTTTCTTTTATTTTTTGTTCTTTAATCGTTTTTTTTTACAAACTTAAAGAATAACCAACTACATCAAAGAATTCAAATAAAAAAAAGTATTTACAACTTCGAAATTCCCTGATTATTTGTTTTTATTACTTTTTGAAAGTTCTAAGACATGCGCACGTTTAAAGGTTAAAGTTCATTGATGGAAGCTATTCCAAGAAAGAAAAACAAAAAAAAAGGAACAGGGATATGGATATGGATGTGAAGAAGTTGTTGTTGCATGTTGATGAAGCACATTTTACGCAAATCTCAGTAAAATGAACAACATACACATTATAAATCAATAAATACAGGAAGTTTGTGCATTTTATGCAAATTGTTATCGGCTATATTGTTTAAAAATTTTCTGATGTTTAATTTACTTTTTTAAATTTTAAATTATTTATTTTTTGTTTTTTATTTTCTTTTTTGCTTTTATTGCATGACTACAAATAATTATTCATTACTCCCCTGTAATCAAGTTATTTATTTCATTATACAATTCATACAATTTATAGACATTTATTTAAATTTGGTATTAACAATAATAAAAGGTGAAAATATAAAATGGAAAACAATCCACAACTTTAATATTATGTACCTTAATATGAAGATAGTGTGTGTCAAAATTATTCACACAAATATACACTTTAACAAGAAAGAATGCAATATTTGGCCGTGTAATGTTCTTGGTATCCTCCACCCAGAATTAAATCCTCGTTATTTAAACGTAAATGTTGCGGACACGTAAACGTTGCAGTCGCATTCAATCGTTTGTAGTTAGTAAACATACGTAAATGTGGTGTTGAAACACTTCTGATAACTTAGAGCTTTTACTATTTGCGAGTTTGTTATAAAAATATCAATTGAACACGTCGTGTTCGCTGATGGAATGTTTGCTCTGTCAATAAACATCAACAAACATAAAATTCTTTGACAGCTGTTACGTTAAAACGGAGAAAATTTTTTATTTTATCTTGTTCAAACGCAACGCGACGTTACGTTGACGTAAAAGTACATGCTTATACATAAGCGTGGTAAGGAAAACGGAATAGCTGAACCGCAACGTATGTATTGACGTAAGAGCAACGAGGCCTTTGGAATGAAGTTGACTTTATAGGGAATCTGTATTGAATTTTGAATCACTAATCTTCATAAAATCCGACAACGTATGTATTGACGTTAGAGCAACGAGGCCTTTGGAATAGAGTTAGATTTATAGGGAATCTGTATTGAATTTTGAATCACTTATCTTCATAAAATTTGATATCCCATGTTTTTGTTATAAGGGAAGTTTTAAGGCCCGATGTCGGGATGTCATAGAGTCTGTAGTTCATGTTGTGAATTCTTCGTATTCGGCAATTTTCTTTCTTCCTTCTTTCTTTATTTCTTGTACACAAACCCGTTAAGCCAAAAATGAACCTCATCAATTATGAGCCCTATTAAAATCTCGAAGATAATTTATTAAATCTATAAGTTGCGCGAATTGGTAATGGATTTTTAAAGTAAATTTTGACAACTTGGTAGCGTTTTTCAAGCGTGTGGCTATTCATCATTTGCCGGAGTATGCTTATCACAAAAAGTCAGCGTTTGAAAGCTAACCCTTTCCTAAGTTATATCAGGCTTAAAAAACCCCCCTTTATAAAACAAATGTGTGCCATATTAGAGTGTATTCCGACAATACTCAAAATTGTATGCTTTTATTTCTATTCGTATAAAATTATATAAGATCAAATTTAATGGTTTTAAGCGTATGGAAAGAAGTTTTTTCCGCAAATGGGCTTTAGATATGGGCCTATCACAAAACAAAGCTCATTACAATATTTTTCGAAAGTTGCCTTTAAATTGGATCTATGGCATGGTATGGTGTTTTTCATATAAATTTTCTATGGGAACGATAACGTTCGAAATCGTTGAAATGACAGTTCATTTGTAAACCAGGAATGTCAGCGTCATACACAATTGTGGAAACAAAACTCACATGTACGCTTACGCTGTTTTATTTAGCGAGCGTAAAATATAATTGTTTGCTGAGAAACTCTCTCATTCAGCGGGAAATATCGCAGATATCGCAAGGCCTGTTTTGAGGCCTCTAAACAGAAATAATATACTTGTTTATCACCGCATTGAATTATATTGAAACTGGACAACATTGTCTGAATATCAATGATATTGTCTGTTAGGACTCACTAGTACTCGGAAGCCTAACGAACAAAACCAATTTACGAGAGGGCGGTCAAAAACGCATAACTTTTGATTGGATTAAAATTTTAATAAGCAGTTTTTGTTTTGTTTTTGAGGTTGGACTTTATCCTTTAATTTTTGCTGTTAAATGTAAAAATCTACTGATAAGAAAAAGTTATGGCGGGTTGAAAATGCCTTTTCTTTTTTAGTTGAATTTTAGTATAAAAGTGAAGTGTTAAAACATGTTAAAAAAAATTTTTTTTATATAGTGTATTATTTTGTAAGTTACTTTTACAACTAATACTTATTAACAACTTGCTTACTTAAATCTTATCAGAAAATGTCAAACTTTGGCCATCAACAATTTTTTAGTCCTTAAGGCCAAAGGTCGGCTTTTTGAAAAAGACTGATTTGAAATACAATATAAAAGTTTCAAAACAGACTAAAAATATCTTGAAGAAAAAGTGCCATAGCTGCCTAGGGGCCCTCACTTGGGGGTAACAGTATAACAGACCTATATTTTTTTGTCCTAAATATTTTTTAAAACATACTTGCCCCATATCACCGCCACTTAGAGGGGCTTCCATACAAATATGGCTGTTTTAGGAAATTCTTAAATTTGGCCCCTGCAGCGCCTGGAATGCCCATAAACGGTCAGGTGTAAGACCGACCCCACCTTAGTTTTCATTCCTATCATTTGTTTCTAACATACCTAAAAATTGTTCCGGGGTACAGGATTGGGGTATAGGATTGTAGAAGAGGGTTCGGGCTACAAAATGGTGCAAGATTTTTTGACTGCTTGTGACGGCAAGCAGTTATGTCCTTTTAAGTAGGAGCTTTTCGGGAATTTGGATTTTTTTAAAAAAAATTATTTGAATTGGCTTTTATTTTTTTTTTTAATAATTATACAAAATAAATTTGCTTTAAAAAATCTTAAAACAAAGAAGTTATAGTCATTTAAAAATTAAAATTTACAAAGGACTTTTTAATTTTAGTAAATTTATAAAAAAAAAGTCCACTTTGCATCACCCTGTTCACTGTGATATACATAGTTGGAGTAGAGTTGTAATTTTTTGGCTCCGTGGTTCACTGGTATTTACTTTCAAATTAGTGACATAACTTTAAAATCGATAAACATAAAAACATTATTTTTGTCCGCCTTCTCAAAATATTGCCCACAGTTCCCCGATTTTTTTGCTTATTTTTGGTATTTTGTTGCGTTAATACATCAAAACAAGGTTTTGTGATATAGTGCTGACCTTAGTAGGCGGCTAAAAAACAAAATATCGTTATAATACATTACAAAAAGGAGGAAGGTTGGTTCATATTTGACTTCATCCATGAACAAAGTAAATACATTTTTTTTGTAACACTCTGTATTTTAACAAAAGTTAAAAGCGAAAAGGTGCATTTAAAGAACACATTTCACTTTTTTATAAACATATAAAAAGTTTTTACGATATGTTATCACGATTACTAAGCATTATTAAATGAATGTCTGCTATACGAGTATTTTTTATCATTATAAATAGTTTTTTAAGCAATAAATGATTGAAGAGAAATGCAATAATTAAGCAGTGAAATTTGGGGCAAAATTTGTAATATTATACAAATTACACGGGTCTACAAAACAAATTAAACGATTTAATGAAAGCATTTAAGGAAAAATTTAATCTCATACTGGTAATTGTTTTAAAAGATTAATTAGCGACAAAGCTTTCGCAAGAGATCACATTTTTATTGATTACATTTATAGTTGAAATTCTGGGCCGATTACACTGTGCAACAAAAAAAAAACCAGCCTCAATACTTGCAACGCGAAATGAAACTAGACTATTGGTAGAGCAAATCAGCCAAAGGGTTTTGAAAAGTTAGCTCGGGTTCCTGAAATATCGGCCCCTAAAGTTTTTGAATTTTTTTAAAAGGTATAAATAAGTCTTTGGTATAAGTCAAAAGTATACTAAACGTACTTCTGAGCTAAAATACTATTTCAGATGTCTTCAGCAGAATTGTATAGCGATTCTATTCTTAGAATATATTAACCCTCTAACACTAATTTTTAAGGGGTAATTGTTGTCCTTTTTTTAACTTCCACACAAAAGTATACTAAAACGGCAATTTACAGGGTTAAAATTCTCTACAATATTTTCTGCATCAAATTTCACTAGGGGTATTCTAAGACCAAAAAATCGTGTTACTTCTTAACAGAAGAACTGGAAATATCAGACACCTGCAGAATTGTTCTCTATAATTTTTGTCATCATTCTTCTTTGAAAATTCTATGTAGTTAACTTTGAAATTTAAACAAATAGAAATCGGGAATTTTTCTTTCTTTTTATACATTATTTAATTTTTTGAACATGAAAAAATGTTGCAGTAATGTAAAAATGTTCACTTTTTTCAAACAGTTTATATTAAAAATATACCAAAAAAATTACATAAAACCCGATTTGTTAACTCACTTGCAGTCGATATTTAATCATTTTTCTTATTGTAGTACTTTTTTGCGTCTTACAACTAGTATTATGACTGTCTTAAAGCTTGGCAGGTTTGACTTTGTTTGCAGGGTAGGTATAAAATATATTTTGTAGTTTTGAAGATCAAACACTTGAAAATTTTAAATTTTTGGGGAAAAATGACTGCTTAAGGAGCATGTACATGACATGTTTTTTACTTGTCAACTTTTTAAGTCACATTTAATTGTACAAGTCTGTCAAAACTGTCAGATGTAAAAAACATGTAGTGTACATGCAGCTTTATTAAATATAAAAAATACTAAGGAAAAATAGTGTACAAAAAATTTTTAAATATGTACAATGTACATATTTCAAATAGATTATTTACAAAACAAATTAGAATTTATCTCATCATAAAATCAACAACAATTAATCAAAGTCAAACAACAACAAAAAATTTAAGTAAAAGCTTCTGTCAAGACATGTAGAAATTTAATTCGTTTTATTGTTATTCTTCAAAAATTTTATATGAGGGATTTTAAATAATATTATTTAATTGTGGCTTTAATTACCGTTGTTTACTTAATTAAGCAAAAAAATTTAATTAAAAAAAAAAAAATCAAACATTATTTTCCAACAAAAAGTACTATTTGCAAGTTAAGACTACTGCAGTCGAAAGGTTTTTTTTATTTATCGAGATAAAGAACTTTTTTTTGTGATAAAAATGTGAAAAATAAACTATAAATTATTATGCAGTTTAAGATCATTAAGATTAATAAGTGAAAGAAATTAATATTCCAGTGCCGACACCTCCTTTCGGTGGACACTCTTGCCCTTATCCCTTATTTGGGGATATCCCCAAAGCACGAACAAAGTTCAATTGTCCCTTTGGTGTCTGCTCATGAGAGACCTAACTGTTTTTATGATCAAAATGACATAAAAAGTAAAAGTAGAGCCAGAAAAACCATACAACTGTATATATTAAAATAATTCAAGTAACCGCTTGATCAAGAAATAGCGATACTTCTGTGCATTCATTTTAAAATTTCGTTTTATTTTTAAAAGTTTTTATTCCTTTTTCAACCTTATTATGATTAAATCAAACTATATTATAGCTGCTCCGATCATTTCATGGTTATTTATAACAATAATTTGTATAATTGTTGTTTAACAATAACACAGCATGAAGGCGAAAACGCGTGGTGTAGACCTCCAGCTAAAGATCCAACCCTTAGGCCGAAACAGAATGTGCAAGCTACTGAGCGACTGCATGTAAATCATAGGCGTCAAACCATATCGAACTTAAGGGTGCGAACAGAGTGGCCGCTTGTTGCCGAGCCGAGCCGACTGTAAAGTAAAAATTGAATTTCGTTTGTCAAAACCAGCTGATTTGTTCGAACGCTGCTTGTGACGCTTACGAAAGTAGAAAGTAAGCCTACTTTTCGCATTCAATGCCTCAGTCCATCCTACGCTTTTTTGCATGTAACTTGTTACATATAACTACACAGATTCTACTTTTTTGACAGCTGCGTTGACAGCGAAAATGCGTGTAACGCGTGGTGGGGATCTCCAGCTTTACACAGAAACTGTCATTTTAGTCGAAGTCGATCAAGTTGTTCGTAATGCGGGCGACAGCGACTTTGACAATGCTGTAATTGCGTTTTTAAATTAAAACAAGACAAAAATAAGCCTCATAAATAAAGAGAAAATTGCAAGTTAACGTTTATTTTCCACAATTGACTAATTTTCACACTGAAAAATCAAACTGAGCATTAAAAACAATGAAGAAACCAGATCTGACTTTGATTTTGAAAGTTTTATCTCTTGCAAAAAATGCTGCCTTTGAATTTAAATCTTAATAAATTAAAAATCATGAAAAAAATTAAAATATATTTTTGACGACATTTAGCTTAACAGACCAGAGTCTGAAGTGCTAGCTTACTATCAATTAGCCTATCGGTGTACACTTTTTTCATTTATTTTCACCTTCTGAGTTTACATCTTCCTCAGGTGCAAGTTGTCAGATCTCTTGAGATTGCGGCTGACTAGAAAACTTATCTGATATCACGGAAGTCAGTAGCGCCTGAAAGCTCGGTTCTAGTCTTGCTTTTGTTAAAGGCCCCGTCAGGTTTGTGGTATGGACCCGAAAAATCGCGGGAAGAGCTATTTTAAAATGTCGGCATCACAAGCTGATTTTCCACTTTGAGGGGAGTTCGGCTGCTGGAGGATCTCCTGAGGTGCAGTTGTTGCTCAACAGATGCAGATTGCAACATAATCGCAGCGGAGGTTGAAAAGCTTAAATTCCTAAACAAGAGGTAGAATTCCTACCTGCGTTGTTGTGGCGCTAACACATGAAGATGGTTAGTACACGCTTTGTTGAACACCCGGTGCTAAGAGCACTATGAGTGAGACCACCATGGCAGGTTCTCACGTTAATTGTTCGCATCACTTATCTCAGCCAGAAAAATTAATATTCCGATGCGATAGCTATACAATATTCTTAGAAAAAAATCTCCAACCATATTATAACTACCGCAACCATATAAAAATGTTAATCAACACATTACATGACTGTAATTTTAATCTTTAATTATTTAATCCATCATTTAAATTCTTACCAAATTTTGTTACCAAAACAAAATAAACGGAAAGAACAAAAAATGCTAAAACATTAAAAATTTTCACGAAAATTTGCCTTAATGTTAAGCAATAAACGAATTCTCTACTGAAATGATGACACTTAACCTTATTTGCACTTTTCTTTATCTATTCCAACAGTTTATTAACTTATCATAAATACACCTTAAGCCCTGATTATTATTTTCCTTTTGCTATTTTTATAATAAATAACAAATGTTGGAGGGAAAAAGGGAAAGTAGAAAAGCATTTTTCTTATAATCTTATATAGAAATTCCTCAGAAAATTCCATAACGATATAATGGATTCAAGGGAAAATACAGACTTATAAAACCTCTAAAAATATGTACATTTTCCTACGTTCTTCCTCTATTTGCATGTGTTCTTCAAAAACAAAACGTTTAAACGAAATTTCATACTAGTGACAATAAGAGTCTAGAATATACTACATACATAATAAGAGGCACATTACCATAAAATAGCAGTACACTAAAAAAAATATTATGTATAAAAAAAATTTAAGAAAAAAGAACATAGAAATCACTTAAATACTTTGCTAAATATGAAGTAATAAGCGTACAAATAAATGAAGAAAATAAAGAATAAAGAAGAATTTGCATAATTTTCCTATTATAGAAAAATACAGAAAAATATACTAGATTTATAAAGTCATGATTAGCTGAATAGCACAAGTTTATTAAGGCTGGGCTGATAAAAGCCTATAAGGATCTTATATATCGCACTGTTTCCTCTAAAGAGGGTAATCAAAATTTATAAATTTTCAGTAGAGACAAAAACTGTTTTCTTTTTATATGTATTCTTCTACTACTATAGAAATTGATCTAAGACTTTTACCGTGCATAAGTTTTTGAGAAGACTCTCTTTAGAGGAACTAGTGCGATACGTATATTTTTATTTGTATACATGAAACCCTATGTTCAAAAGGAACTACCGGAAAATATATTCACTGTACATTAGGGTGACCGTTTAAATCAAAAGTTGGATTCCTTTAGGTCTCACCCCCTAATTTTGTGGGTACATATTGATAAAAAACAACAACAAAAAAATTTAAGACGATCGAAAATTATATTTTAACATGAAATCAGACTTTTATGTTTCATAACATAAGAAAATATTAAATTAGTAGAAAAGTTGTTAACAAGTTTTTCCTCAGTCTCTTATTAAACAAAATTAACTGCAAAATATCAAATAAGCCATTAAAAATAATCAAATTTTTTAATTAATTAAAGAAACGCATTTTCTATGAATCACGTATCTTTAATTTTGTTGAAAAACATTTTTATTATTTACTAGCTGGCCGCCCCGGCTTCGCTCGGTAGCTGATTACTAATGATCGATGGAGCCGTTTCTTATTTTAGGTAAATCAAAAAAAGTAGTCGTAAAAGTGGGCGGGGCAAAATGTTCTTTTTGTAAAAACCTAAGTTGGACCATGGCGATCATTAGAAAGAGAAAAATCGTCCAAATCGGTCCAGCCGTTCTCAAGTTATGCGCTTAATAGAAAAAGTGGGCGTAAAAGTAGGCGTGGTAAATTTTTCTTTCGATGAATACGAACATTTGAAAGAAAAATTAGTCAAATCGATGCAGCCGTTTTCTGATTTTAGGTAAATCGAAAAAAGTGCGCGTAAAAGTGGTCGGGGCAAAATTTTCTTTAAGTATAAACCTAAGTTGGACCATGGCGATCATTTTAAAGAAAAATCGGTAAAGCCGTTCTCAAGTTATGCGATCAGCAAAACACAACATTTCATTTTTATTATATAGATTTAAAAAAAAACACGATCAGCCGGGCACCTGTCGTTTTAACCTTACTCTGGTAAATGCAAAGTCCTTATGCATAATGTTCATCAACGACTAGCGTGAGAGGTGCAATTGTTGGGCACGACGACGAGTTGAGGAGGACGGCACTTCAGCCACACTATCGCGAACAGCAGCAAAATTTTCTGCAGTACGAGCTGTACGAGCATGCTCTGGTGCTCTCACATGTCCTTCAGACCCGGTTTGCTAAAATTTTTGCACGATTTTTTCGATTATACGCACATTTGGACGATTAAATTGACCGAAAAAATCACAAAGTGCACGATATGCATTTTGATTTGAACGCCCATTTTCATAATTAGCCTGAATAACTTCCATCCATGGCTCAAATTTAGTTAGTCTGAAATTGAGAAATGTTAAATGAAATGCAGAAAAAAACTTGACGTTTAGGTGTGATTCATATTCAACATCGGCCCTTAAAATTTAACCAAATTTATTTTAAATTAAATGAGATTACTTTTAAGCCATTTTTCTTTTTTACTGGGCAGCTCTTTAGAATATACATATCGTTAGCTAAAATGCAAAAAGGCGTAACTAAAAAAAAATTTCAAAATCGAGTTTTTGATTGATTATTATGAAGGTCATTAAACTACATGTCGTGACAAAATTGTATATTTCTGCGATCAAAAATTACGCTTTTATTAACAAAAAACAAACGGACGTAACTACAAGTATGTTTATTTTATAAATACAAAACTACGTAACTACACATTTTTTTCTCACAAAATATAATGAAATGGTTTTCCTTAAAAATTGTTTGAAGAATTCCATGGACGACTTATCAATGCATGTTTTTCTGACATGTTTATACCTAGGTAGTTTTCATTTTATAAAGTTTCTTGCTTCTCCTGTAAAATTATATTTTTGTTAGTTACGCTTTTTTGCATTTTAGCTAACGATATGTATGTAGATATAAAGTCAAATCCCGATAATTCGTACCCCGATAAATCGTAATTCCCGATAATTCGTAATAGACTGTCGGTCCCTTGAAAAAATCTCGTTAATTCGTAAAATATCCATACATTTTGGTCCCTTCGCTAATTTGTAATTTTTTTTTCAAATAAAATCTTCTTTACCTCTTATAAATCGTAATTGTTTGCTTACTACCACTTATAATTCGAAAAAAAAAACAACAGAAACATGGAAAGAATGATTTTTTGTTTACCGCTATTTTTTTTTTTTTTTGCGTTGGTTTTTGCTTGTGTGTGTGTTTATTTTCTTAAGATCAGTTTGTGACATGAATAATTTTTTTATATAATTCTTAGATACATATTTTATTTTCAACAATTGTCTTTTATGTTTTTTTTTTATCTTTTTAGTAAATAAATTGAAAAACACCGTTAATTCGTATTTATTTCATTTTAACCCCGTTAAATCAAAACCCCGCTAAATCGAAAACCCTATAATTCGTAAGAAATGGCCGGTCCCTTGTGATTACGAATTATAGGGATTCTACTGTATAGGTATGTAAATTTACCTATATGTAAAATTTACAAATTAAATAAAACAAATAAATTTTATCAATAAAAAAAATATTCTTAAAGTTTTAAACAAATTTTTTTCAATATAACTTTGAGTCCTTAACAACTGCTATTTCTTCATCCCAAACTGCTCAACTACTTCAAGGTCATTTGATCTATTAAATAAGAAAAGACAACTAAATCAAAAGCGAAGAACTTTTATTTAAGCGTAATAGAAAAACAACAAAGATTTTTCTGAAACAATTTACCCCCTAACATTCTCTTTTTTTCTTTCAACATTTTTAACTTTATTACAACACTTAAGGAAAGAAATTTTATTGTCATATGTATGTAGGTATGTATGTATGTATTTTTATCACCATCATCTTCAGTACAATTTTGTAGCAGAATATCAGCGACGACAACAGCCAAAATCCATAAAAAAACAAGCAACATTTTTCAACAACAAAAAAATTTATCACGAATGGAATAAAAAAAAGAAGCAGCAAAATAATGAATAAATAAATGCCAGAAGCCGAATTTAGTTATATTGGGCCAACTACAACAGCAAAAACAACAACAATGGCATAAACTAAGAGAACAGCAATATTGTGTTGTGACGTCACTTAGAAAAACAATAGTATTTCTGTGTTTGTTGTTTGACCGTGGTAATTGTATGTATGTATGTAGATATGTATAAAAGTCTTTTTTACACGAGAATAAAAATTTGTGTGTCTGTTGCAGTGCTGCCAAATTTTTTTTTTTTTTCAAAAAAATTTTTAATGTCAACGGCAACCATATTATTATAGTTAAATAAGCACTCTATCAAGAAGCAGGTTGATTGATTTTGACATTTTTCGCCAAATTCAATGTCGAAAATCGCCAAAGCCTATATTTTTTAGTTTTTGACAGTAAAATATATACATATTTTTTTAATTTTAAAAAAATCGCCATAATATATATTTTGTTTAATTTTTATTAAGAACAAAGTAAAAATTATTAGTGAACACAAAAAAGGTACAATGCTTTCTATAAAATAGTTTATAGTAGTCTTCTTAAAGCAACAAAAAGAAATTTTGCAGTTGATATCGAACAAATATTGAATATACATATGCATGTAGTTGGAGTTCTATTATACATTTATCAAACACGCTATACCTACTCCATTTCTGTTCTGTGCTTGCCTACAAAACCAAGCACACCAGGTTCGATCCATGGCAGAGGACGACCGCTCTCCGCCTAGAAAAAAGGATAGCATCACTACACCAAAATATACGGAGGGCGTTGTTTCTGGGCAACGACAGATGGGAGCCCCATTATCCTAGGATCTGCTACAAAAGGCCAATCATCACATAGCTGGAACAACAACCAATTAACAAAACTGATAGAAGGCAAAATAACAATAATGAATGGATCTATACTCCAAGAACAAGGCAATTTAATCATACAAGGGAAGACACGAAAACAACTGCAACATATCGTGTAAGATGGAGATGCTTTGTGGAAGCCATATGCTCCCAAAGGGGGTAATGGAAAAAATTAATTGCCAAGAAACTAAAAGTTTTAAATGCTATTTGGCTATTTTTCTTGATTTCCTGGCAAAAAAATGTATTTTGCTCCAAAGAAAACCTTTAAGATTAAAAATAATTCATAGCATTCTTTAATGTATACTTGCATAAATAGGTTTTCTAAATCGGCTTATTTAAAACTTCTTCGAATAGGGTTTCTTATAAAAAGTCTTTGGCTTCAACTTTTCCCGTCTCCAATTTATCACTAGAGTATGGGAATTGTATATATGTACTTAGTTAAGCTTTGTCTTTTTCTTTTTTACATTTTTGCGTTTTATTTTATTTTTTTTTTTTTATTTCTTTACACAAGTTACAAAAAATTTACCCCCCCAAAAGAAAACATACAACTGCAACTTGTTGTGTTTAAGATTACGAGTAAAAGAGAAAATGTTTTTGAAAAATCTAACAAAGTATTTCAAAATATGTGAAAGAATCATAACAAACAACTCCACACATCCAAATAAAATTGATGACGTATTTTGTTTAAATTTTTTATAAAGTATAGTAAAGTACCACGCATTTAATGACGTCATTACATATTTTAGAGGGAAAATTGAAAGGACAATACTTTAAACATTAAACGAATGAGAAATTATCACTAAAAGAATGCTAGGTACTCATTTAGTTTGAGAATAAATATGTAAAGCATATTTGTAAGGGTTGTTTGCAAAAAGGGTTGCCAGTGTTGCATTTGCCAGTTGAATAATACACTGTGCTAGTTGAAAAAATAGACAAGCCGGGCATATGGCGTTTTAACATAATTCGGGTACGCTGAATACAGTGGTGCTAGCCGTTTTTTTTAGGTTAGCTCTGGTTTTCGAGATATGTATACCGTTATCTAGAAAATGGAGGAGGTTGCACAACATATGTTATCGTAATTTCAAAACGCTTAGCTTATTGCAGCTTCGTTTTTATTACGTCTGGAAAAAATAAGAAGCCTAGCTGCATTTTCCAATTTTTTATGAATTTCTAAAACAAACAAAAATTTCGAAATTTTGATAAAAATGTTTTTTTTTTCAAACAAAAAAATATGTTTCTAAAACGACTGCGCATATAACTTTTCTTAAAGGAAATTTTATTTCGGAATTTCGGTTTTTTTTTAGTTTTTTCGATAAGCTAGAGCCTTTTTGAGTAACGCGAACATATATTGTGCAACCTCCTCCATTTTCGAAATAACGTTATATTTCGAAAACCAGAGCTAAAAAAACGGTACCACTGTATTCAGCGTACCAAAATTAGGTTAAAACGCCAAGTGCCCAGCTTGTCTAAAAAAAGTGTCAATTTCTAGCACAGTGTTATTATGTAGGTTTAGATAATAATTTCGAAAGAAAATCAATAAATGGCAAACATTTTAGTTAATACAAAAAATTTTTATGTGTAGCAATTGAAGGTTTCTTGTTCTTTTGACTGAAGTAAAGCGTAAATCAGAAACGTACTTCTGAAATTATTGGAGCGAGTGGAATTTCATTCTCAACTGTTTTAAACCTTGTGAATTTTTAAGTTTAATGTGCTCAAAACTTCACATCTGCTACGAGAATAATTGTGTTATATTAATGCCAAATTACTTTTCATATTAATTTGTATTCCGAATAGTCAGCGGCATTTAAAGCCAAATTGACTTGACAAGTCACCTGTTAACATGATTGCCGAACTGTACATAATGTTAAGATTATCCTTAAGCCCACCAGCTCTCCGAAAATTTGTGTTAGCGATCGTTCCAGATGTTTTCCTAGTATACAATCAAGTCATTCTCAGAACTTTTTGTTTGATTCTTATAAAGTTTGGAGATAATTGTAACTAACAATAGGTACTCTTAATTTTTGTAAAACAATCTCCGAAAAAATACCCGAAAACTATTGAACCTTCCTCACTGGCAACTCTGCCGGCTGCTCACGAATCTTGTAACTACAGTTAAAATACCTCACAGAAGAGTATCTTATGTTGCACAAACAATATTTTGTTTAGTTTTATTTGGGGGCTTAAACAGTTTGGTGCAAGTTGGAAAAAATACCTTAGAACACGAAAACAGTTACGGAATTTGCTAAAGAAAATACAAACAATAAAAAAAAAATTAAAAGAAAATTTTACTAAATAGCTTCCATAATAAAATTACAAGTAAAAAGAATTTTTTAACATAATAAATCCCACTTAGAATAGTAAAAGAGATTGAATAAAAAAGAAAATTTTAAATACATAAAAGTGCAAAAAGTTAAAATAAAAAATTAGATAATTGTGTCCTTAAACTTGTGGTTAATGGAAGAAAGAAAAAATAACGCAGTTTTCTAACGAAAAATTAATATATTTTCTCCACACTTTCATTATTGCTGCTGCTTCTGGTTGCTGTTTGTTGCCCACATATTTTTGGCACATGCGTGTATGTATGTTCAACAAAAATTTAATAACAACAGCAACTAAAACAAGCAACAACACTAAAAAGTAAGAAATCTTGGTATAAATTGGATTATCACAACAACACAATCAAAACAATTACTGCATTAAGAAACAGATATCAACAACATTTTCAGGAGAGAGATAAAAAAGAGAGTTTTTTTTTGTAGTACAAGCAGTGTTGCCAGCAGTGTTGCCAGCAGTGCTGCCACAACGAATACAATTTTTACAACCAAAATTTTTGAAAAAGTTACCAAATGTAAAAAAATATAACCAAATTTAAAATGCTTTTTATTAATTGAGAAAATCATTAAAATCATTGTAATACATTGTAACACAAAGGTTATTTGCACTTTATAGTAAAACAATAATTATAAATCAAGAAAACAAAACCAGTAATGTAATTCTTTTACATATTAAAAATTAACGTGAAACTTAATTAAAAGTTTTTATTTATTTGAGACTTTTTTCGTAAAAAAATTTTTTATTTTTTGGCGCCCTATGCTCCAGTGGGAGATAGAGGAATAAATAAAAAAAAATTAATATTTTAAATAACAAAAATGGATAATAGATTTCCGCTTTTTAGCTGTGATTGGCAGGACTGTCAAATGTGGCGATTTTTTAATCCTTTTGTCGATGGAAATTTACGTATGGCGATATGGCGATTATTTTGGCTAAATTTAAAACGATTGGCGATATGCGAAATGCATTTTATGTAAATATTTTCTAATTTACATACATCTAAAATATTATTAAAACTTTTTTCTCTTGTGTGTAAATTTTATTTCAAATTTATAATTCTTATTATAAATAGATGTTTCAAAATTGTTATAATATATCAAATATTTTGTGAATCATTGTAAAATAGTACTACCTTCGCCTTTCGTAACTTACATTCAATGGGGAAAAAGTATATGACTAAATAAAAATACATACCGACAAGTTAAAAACAGTAAAGTTACAAATTTCTTTAAACTTACAGCCATTTCTTAAAGAAAATTCCATAAATTTTAAAATTATATTGATAAATCAATGTAATTTTAAAAAATCTTTAAAATTCCTACGTGTATTTTCAAATATGTATATGGATACATATATGTACTTCTGGAAAGAACCTAAATTCAGAACCTTAAACTTATTTTCAAGTTTTTAAAAACACTAAAACGACTTTTGTGTAACTTTTCAGTAATTTTCTGAAATCGAACATGGCGTTTTTAATATAAAAATCATGGCAATATTTTCTAAGCAAAAGTCATAAAAAAATTATTTGGTTGATGTTTTGAAAGGGATTACAAAAAACTTCCGTTCATTGGTAACAAATAATGAAAAAATCGTAGTACAAATTATTTGAGTTTGTAAATAATTGTACCAAGAAAAACAAATTCGTTCGTAATTATTATTGTTTTAGAAAAAAGTAACCAAAAAGAAAAAAATATTCACATCTCCACATTGAAAAAAAATATAACCAAGTTTGGTTAGAAATAACCAAAAATGGCAGCTCGGTTTGCCAGTATACTTTTGGCTTATTTTCCAAATTTGGAGTTTGAAGTCCACAAAAGTCCGCATCCTAAAAATTAAATCCTATTTTACTTTAAATGTTTAAAATTAAATTTTTGAAATTATTAAAGTGTTATATGTTTATAATCTTGTTTTCTAAAAAAAAATTTAGTTATCTGGCATCATTTCGCTTTAAGTTTATACAAATAATTTGATTTTTGCAACAAAACATAGAAATAGATAGATAGAAAGCAATATAAATAAGTAATACAATTATTAAAGGGTTTTCTTATTAAAAGTTTTCAAAGAATTTACAAATATTTAACTATTAATTTATATTAATTTAGAAGGTTTGTTGTAATTTGCTTTTTGATGATATTGATTTGAATTGAATTTGATGAGATTCAAATGTACTTAAACATCACGAAAATCTGGCTCTGAATTAATGTTTAAATCCCTAATAGGGGGAGAAATCCCCTTATCTGGCCACACTGAGTACAAGTGATTGAGTACGTTTATAAAACGTTAAAAATCATAGCAAAATCATCTACCAGGTACGCTCGAATCGCCAGCTGATTATATTTTCTTTGGTTTTTTCAGGGATTTTTATTGTTGTTTTGTAAAAAGAACACTCAAATTTTGTTTAAAATAATATAAACATTACTTGACAGTTCCGATTACAAAACAACAATAAAAATCTTTATATTTTTGGACTAAAAAATCTGAAAAAAATTTTTCAAAATCTGCAAACAATCTGGGAACGTAAAATACTTTAATTTGTGGTTCATTTTCTTTTTATTTTCCTACACAATTATTTTTTCTGAATGCAAACCCCTCTGTCTATCTTTTCAAATAATTAATTTTTAAATATTTTTTGGAAATAATTTTTTTTTTTTTTTTTTGCATGCTGAACATAAATTTAACATTTTTATCGTTTATTAAAATAGCGAATTTCCCAAATGGTAGTGTTAAATATAAATTAAATTTTGATACAGACATATTCAGTCAAATAAGTGGAAGAATTTGCAAGATTTGAAGAACGTAAAACCACCGGAATATCATTATTTTTACGATAATTTAAACCAATCAAACTTCAAAAGCAAAATAGATAGTTGTAAGAGGAATACATAAGTATTTTGCAAAATGTTTAAAAATACAGTTAGGTATACCATCCGGTTCGGGATTAAGAGAGCACTGCAGAGACTTTAAATTGGATAGTACCGTTTCAGTGTCAATAAATGAAAAATTGGTACATGTAGAATGAGATAAGATAAGTTTGATTATCAAATGACTTCTTTGAATTCGTGGTTGCAAAAAAATCAACAAATAAGTTGCTAATAGAAACATCATCACCAGCACTCCGAGATCCGAATTTCAAATAATTAGGATAAGCACTTGCACGACGCTTACTGTTGATAAAATTGTAGAACAGTCTGGGGTTGGTTTTCATTTTAATACTCATATGACTTTAATAACGTTTATATGCTAGTTTGCTAGTCATATTGCAATTAGATCGTATAATACAATAATTCGTAAAATCAACAGATGAGCCGGATATTTTTAAAAAGTTTGTTTTTTCTGTTTTTCAATTTGGTTAAATAACGATTATTCCATGGAGGGTCAATATTATTGCGAATAATCTGTTTAGGAACAGTTTCCAACAAGCAGTAATGTAATACATCATAAAAAATAATAGTATCCCAAACAACGTTCGAAAATAAACAGCTCAGTTTTGTGTAGTCCGTACGGGAAAAGCAGAAAGACAGACTTTTGCAGAAAGGAAAATATCCAAGCTGTATCGTAGGATGGTAACAATCTTCAGGTTGAGAAATAGGTAGCGAGCTTCTAACATGTATGTCTGATGGCTGGTTAACAAATGCAAGATCAAGGAGTTTCCCAAATGCGTTCGAGACGTAGTTTATTTGAAAAAGTCCACATGACAGCATAGACTGAATAAATTCATTTAGTTGTAAGGGAATTAGATGCTATATTTGGAAGGTTGAAGTCACCAAGGGCAATAAACAAGTCAGAAGGTTTAGACAGACCAAGAACAAGATTAATTGCAGAAATGAGGTTATTGTAAATTTCAGCTGGCGAGCTTGGAGGTGTATAGGAGCAGGTAATGTAAAGATATGAGGAATACAGCTTAATTTTAACAGCAACAAATTCTGTATCATCACTGGATGTAAGGTTTATATAATCACAAGGAAAATAACCAAGCACTGAAATAAGAACCCCTCACCCAGATTTATGAATCCTATCAAATCTAAAAATCTTGGGCATAAAATTTCAGAATTTTTTCTTTTATTTAACCAGGTTTCGGTACAGACAATTTTATGAAAGGGAAATCCAAAGCTGTTGGCATAAAGGGTGGATAATTTTGTGTTACGGCCACGTACATTTTGGTACCCCATACTTATTACCAGGGACCGGACTTTTATGCAGCTAAAATCGCGTTTTATGCGCATAAAAAATGCACTAAAAATAGAAATATATGCGCTAAAAATTTAAAAAAAATGCAGTTAAAATTATATTAAATTTTTTTATTAGGGATAAATAAAAAACATAAAAGTAACAAGAATAAACAAAATAACAAGAAGAACGTTAAAATTTAGTCTCATAAACGTAACTAGACACAGTAACCACAAAAGTAGAAGTTAAAATAAAGTAAAACACAAATGTATAAAGAAACAGTAAGACAATCATGTAAATAAGGTCACTTGCAAAGGCCCAACTATAATATGCATAAGCTGGCTTGAGCCACTGTGCAACTGTGTTAATCATAATTGTCAAACCATATTAAACTTAAGAAAACTTTTTATTAAATTTTTTGAAACTGTCATTTGGTTAAGCAAAGTGCGAAACTATTCGCAATTACATACGAATCAAATGTTTTTTGATTTTGACCTTACATTTTTTCAAAATAAAAGTTTACTACCTGTTTTTCAAAACAAAATAAAACGGAAGAGATAGGTGCATGATTAAATGCTGATAGCTCCTCTGTGGTATATTTATTTTCACTACGCTCTTTTCGCAAAAAAAAATTTTAATTAAATATGGAAGCAGCTAAGGATTTAAAACAATACATTTAAATCCAAAATTTTTGTTTAAACTTTATCAAGCTTGCTACGAATTTGTTAACTTAAGCTACCATCTATAAAATACATCTTGTTTATGCCAATATCAATTAACTTAAATTCACTATTGTTGAATCCTTTTACCACATCTTTGAATTGCCAAAAGTTTTCAGCATAATACATAATTGCTTTCAACCACGTCCCCTATCTGGTTGTTATAGGCTCTAGAGGAAGACATTAATCCGTATAATTCTTTTAATATGCGGCAACACGCGAAGGTGCTTTACAAAATATTTTTCCCATAAGAAGTCAATAAATAAATATCATCGAAGTTGTCTTTTATCTCTTCTGCGGAAGGGTGCATGGCAAAATAAAGCAATTAAAACAAGTTTTTTTCAAAATATGCAACAAAAATATGCAATATCAGTAATATATGCAAAAATATGCATGCAAAGCAAAATATGCAAAAATATGCACTAACAAATCGATGCCATTTTACTGCAAATTTCTTAATTCGCACAGATATTTTGTATATGGTAATCTCCGACTGACGAGAACAAATATGCATTTGCATAAAAATCCGGGCCTTGCTTATTACATTATCAGTCAGCATATTATTTAGTTTTTTTGAATATTGTCATGAGAAGGTTAATAAGCTATATCATAACGAGAAGTATTTCTGTATTCAAACTCGTGTATAATAGCGTTAGGAGGCCAACAATTAGGATTGACAATTGTATTAAAATTTTCTTCTGGAACTGTGATTTTAAAAGATGATTTGCTTCTTCTTTCAGAATACTTGAATTTAAAAGCACTAATATCAATTTCATTACCAAGTTTATAGTTTACATATTGTTTTATTGCATCTGATGTTGTATCTGAAGCAAAACGCGCAGCAAATATTGTTTTTTTTTGGACCAATGACTTTAAGTTGAACCGGGTTACCCGTTACATTATAAGGAAGAGTATTGTTAATAGAAGGAAGATTCATAGTAAATTGATGTTGCTGTTGGCTTACTCCAATGACCCCCTGTTCTTCTTCTTGTACAGATTAATATGATGTTGTGTTTGTATTTGACACCTTTGTTAGGACAGAAGACATTGATGAAATCGAAGTAGGTAGCTTTTCCTTAGAATGAGATGGTATGAGCAATGGAATATTGAGAGAAGGTGAAATGAAAGATTAATTATTGGTTACAGGAAGGTGTTAAATGTACCGATTATAAGCCGCTATCTTAAATAAATCACGTAAAAAACTGACAGATGGCATTAATGAAATCAAACTAAAAAAAAAAAAAACTAAATTTTGAAACTGTTTATAAAATTTTAAATATTGAGTTAAACTCACCATTAACAAAAATATTTGGATTTATTCCTATTAAACATTTTAATTGATCTCCAAAATCCAATCTTTTAAAAAGTTTGTCATAAACTTCAATATAAAAGTCTTTACAATTTCTTCAATTTCCAAAAATCTGCAATGAGACAGCCAAAATCTGCAAATCTCAATTCGTCATTTTTGCAACGAAAAATCAGCAAAATGCAGAGAAATAAGCATTACTGGAAACAGTGTTAACAACGCATAAATGCAGAAGAATTACTAATATATATATATATACGTCCTTTATTTATTTTAATACAATATAGATACAGCGATGTAACATAAAATACTTAAATAAATTGTTCACGAAGACGGGGTCTTTCACAGAGGTTGAAAGCTCTCTGTCTGCTATCCACTTGGGGATAGCAAGAAGCGATTCCTTTGTCTGAAATTCCCAAGCATCTCACAACTTCTTAGACCAAGTGTTCCCTGGAAATGTTATTCAGGCACCCGTCTGATGACAGCTAAAGTGAGAAGGCGTACAGAACTGAGTATCCTGAGTGCAGGCTTATGCCGACGCGTCTCAGGAAAATAGGTGACAACTGATAACATTTAGTCACTGAAACTCACCTGTATTAAACCGGCCTAGCGGTGTTGGCAGCCCCAACTCTAGGATCGGAGGCTTTGGCCTAATCAGTCAATCTTCCTAAACTCGTATGATTACAGAAACGTCAACAACTAATATATATATTAAATTAAATAAATAAAATATTAAATTTTTAATACTAAGCTTTTAAAAGAAAAGTACGAAGTTTATTTTTTGGTCTTCACATTAAGTGTACAAGTACATTTAAATAACATGAATTTGTTAATTTTGTTGTTTTTTTTTTATAAAAAAATCATAAAAGGTAAATGGTTTCAATTTAATAATAAAGTTAGCGTTTGGTTTCAAGTTGGGTCCTTAAAATCTGTGGAAGTTCTGGTTCGGCTTTGGGTTCGGTCTGAAAATCGGATATAAAAATTAACTCCTCCAAAACTCTGGGTCCAAATTACGGCATTCCATATCGATCAAAATTTCCATTTAAATTGTATTGTCTTTTCGATCGATATCGAATGCGGTAATTTGGCGCAAGCTTTGGTCCTTTTTTACACGATATTCCTACCTTCAAAATTGGTTTTGGCAATGTTTTTCTTCTCTGTGTGCTTATTTGTTTACATTTTCTTTTAGTATTGGGATCCTCTATTAGAATGTTTATAGACGAGCGAATGAGAAAGTCTCCTAAAATATTTGTGATAAACAGTTTTCTCTGCTTTTGGTCAACAAAGTTTCTACGTCTCAGGCAGGCTGGACAGACATTAATTCCATGCCTAAGAATGTTTATCGAAACAACCCCCCTTCCCCCTCCCTAAATATGGATAACCTATAAAAATTCTTATTTTTTCTGCTTTTAATTGTCACTACAAAGTGTTGGGTCAAGATTTATGAGAAATAAAAATTAAAACAAAAGTAAAAAAAAAAAAATAACAATAAAATAAAAATAAGTGTTTTTGTCTATTTGTAGACAAAGTTAATGGTCATTATTAGGGAGTGGAATTTCATACATTTATTATTGGTTAATATGCGCATTAAACCTGTTTAAAAAAAAATTCAAAATATGTTTTAATATGTTTATGTAAAAACTGACCGTCTTTACATACATTTTAACAAAATTCTTACAAAAATCGAATTTTTGGATAGAAAAACTTAATTTTTATTGGCTGTAATAAAAATTAAAAACTATATACAGCAAAATCTTATTTTTTTTAACCAGATACTTTTAACAGCAACAAAATCGTATCGTAAAAAATGTTCTCTTAAGATTTTGTCTTATTAAAAATAAGCTCAAGCAATTCAATCTTGTCATCTATTTCTCTTTCTGGAACCAATAAATTTATTTTTTTAGCAAAAATTCTGATTCGAGGAAATACAAACATTTGCCTGAAATTCCACGCCCCAGTTATTTTGGCTAAGTGATCGTTTAATTAGTTTGGGGAAAAATCGTAAAGCGAATAAAGACTTATTATTTTTTTATGGTTTGTAATAAAAACAGGTCGGAGTTGCCATTCTGTGAAACCCGTAATGTTTTGAAGTTGTTTTTTAAATCCGTTGCCTAAAATGTAACCATTTGCAACAAATTAATGGGCAATTGTATAGCAGCAAGAAAAGATTATGAAAAGAATTTACTTGAGCATCTGCCATATGGCCTAATCTAGTGGTGGATCCACTCCACATTGGTGACAAACTATGCCTTTACCAACCGTCCCTGAGTTTGAGAGGACCATCACACCAAGTGATGATCCGGCAAAATTACACACTCGCCCCTAATTAAGGAGTGAGAGCTATCTAATCTCCGCTGCTTTAGGAAATGCCAGCAGCTTCCATCGACTAGCAACGGCATCTAGGGATAGTCCTTCCTCAGACCGTAGCCTCCTACAAGTGGGGAAAACCACCCCTTTAGATTGTTTTTCAGAACTTTCTTTTTATGCGACTTTAGGTATAAGCCATAACCACCACGTGATCCTCGAAAGCGAAAGGTAAACCTTTCGCAAAGACAATCTCCCTAAAATGTAGAAAGCACTCCTTGCAAAAATCAAACTAACGGAGGCCTTAACCAATAGTCAGACCGTTGGGCTACTGACTCCCGTAGTAATAGATAAATGGGATCTCTGGTCAGCCCCGATCTCAAGAAATCTTTGAATTTCGGATTTTGGCCGAATCCCAGGTATTGGCTGCACCTTATTTCCCCGGGAGGATGTAACACCAAAAGGGGAAATATCCTTGAGATGATGCCTACACCCCCAGGGGGAGCAGCACGAACTTAAAAATTTTCTATCAAAATAAAAAAAGTAGGGTCATACGAAGTAGTTTACCAATGTTAAAGTGCCTCCTACTTAAACATTGGTGAACTATTTCTTACGAACCAATTCAGCCAAAAACTACATCGTCGGTGTGGAAGTGAACAGCAAACTCAAAGCGGTGTTGGTGGGGATATCGACATTAGCAGCTTACGCAACAGTTCAGTAATTATATAATTAATTTTGACTCGACTTCAACAGATTATGACGACATGTAGTTTCAGATGGATGACAATTTACATATGCCTTTCGATGAGTTTTCGGACAACGCCACAATGTTATGAACCGTTAAACAATTTTTTATTGAGGCTTCTGAAATCAGAATTTGTAGCAGAGTCGTTATAAATGTATCCTCTAGGATTAATTCTTATTCTACTGTGAAAAACCAATCCTCATTTTAGCAATTCCGAATTTAAATACACACAATAGCACGCGTATAAAAATATCTGTTTCAGCTAAAAAGGACGGTTTATGTTAGAGTCGAGTAGTGCTGGGATACTATCGATATTTATCGATAGTTCAGATTTCACTATCGATATTACTATCGACTGAATGTTTGTAGTTGTGCAGGAAAACTTTAACTAGTTTTTAATCAGGCTACAATTCGTTTTTGAAAAATTGAATAGTACCTTTCTGAAGGAACCGAAGTAGCAGGGACTATAAGATATTTTATTGCAACTTTAGATTATTTTCTAATTTGGTTTTGACTCTCAACCCAAAAGGTTATCAATCCTCTAATGGTCTTTCGTTATTTTGTCCTATGCTCGCAATTGAAATTGCATTTGGATTTGCATTTTTTTTTTACAACATTACAAAAATATTTTACATTTCAGTCCCTATGTAAACATGTACAAATTTCGACTTAAAGGCCTTTAATTAGCAGTACAAAAGCACAGCCAAGTAATCCATACCACCTGCCATTCTTGTTGTTTGTATTCATTGCTGTAATTCAGCGCGAATTAATAATAGCAAGAAAAAACTTGCGGCAAAAAACTGTGTGTGTATAGCAGCTGTTACATGTCTTTATTTTAAATAATAATAAAATCGATATTGATTTTTTCCTATCGATATTTTAAGACTATCGATAATATCGATAGAGTTATCGATAGTTTCCCAGCACTAGTGTCGAGTACAAGGTAACATCATAACATTTTTTTATCCGTACAATATATGTTGGCATTGGAGCAGCACCTTTGTTTTTATTGTTGTACCATGATGCCACCACGTAATGCTGGGTACAGACAGTGCAATCTACATGCAATCTGTTTCAATGCAAGCTCAAAATATCAAAGCGTTTTGATGTTGATGCAATCTGGAATGAATGAAAAATTAATTTAATTTGCTAGATAAAATAAACATAATAAGCTTGTAACTCCTGAAAAAACGCATAGTGTTCGGGAATGGTTGTTGTTCGTGCTTAACCGTACAGTTTAAACAGTGCGATTAAAAATGTGTTAAAAGAACGAAGTGTATGAGCAGCTTCATGTATAGACTAGCTTACTATCAGTTAGCCAACCGGAGAATCCTTCTCTGATCTAGAAACCTTCAGTATTACTAGCGTTACTCACGAACGTATAAATTGTTATCTATTCTACTACCGAAGTTGGAAACGTTTTTAGCCTTTTCATCAGGGCTGTGTAGTCGTCAACAAATAGTTCTAACTCCGACTTCATCCGCTGAAATCTTTTAAGCACGACTCCGACCCCAACGTCGACTCCTACTCTAGCCTTGATGCTAAATGTATATGAGACTGGTGCTTGTTTGACTTTAAACCCTTTTTTTAAATAGTTAAATACAGCAAGAAAATGATTCTGTAAAAATTTTAAATCGATATTTTAATTATATCACGTGCCGCATTGAGCTTTAATAAACATAGTTATTTACATATGTAAAATAGACTAGTCCGCCTTATTTTCTGACGTCAAAATGTTTAAAGCAGATCATCTTAAAATTTTTTTATTTTGGAAAATATTAGAACATTTTTTTTAATCTTTTATGCCGAAAAATTTTGTAGTCGGAGTCACCAGTTCTAGTGAGTACTTCGACTCCGACTCTGGTACAAAAACCTCAATTCCGACTCCACAGCCCTGCTTTTAATACTCTTCACCGAAGGTATTTGTTGGTATATATGTACATATATGTTTTCTTATAGTATAAAAATGGGCTTTCCTTATCTTAGTCAGCTTCTTTGAAATTTTAATGCTTTAAAATTCAGAAATGTTTGCTTTTTCTTTTCAATGAAATCAAAGCTTAATTGCAAGATTTTTAAATGGTGCACTAAATAGAAACTTAAAAGTAACAATTTAAAGTTATTTCTCTTTAGCACACATTTATTGGCTCTTTTAAAACATGTCAAGTAAATTTTACAAGTGCATTTTTTTTAGTTTTACCTCAAACCAAAAAAAATTTGTGACATTTATATTTTCTATAAATAGAGGTCAATATTCAATACTCTTCATGTGTGTCGTTTGTATGTATGCTTGAAAAATTAATGCACATAATTACATAAATAAAAGTTTCAGATAAAAAGTGATATAATCTTTGAATATGAAACCTTGTACATTGTTAAAAAAATTTAAATTGAAGTGGAAGGACCCCAAGTGTGAAATGAAAAGTTAATTCTAACTATTTTAAAATTTCTTTGGTTGACATTTACATAATAAAACAAAAAAAAAAGCGGTAATAGATTAAATTATGTATGGCTGACAGCTGAACAGAACCAAGTTATTATATATAATATACACCCAAAACAAAAATCAATCCATCCGTACTCAAAGCAATCCGAAGCTGTATTAATAGTAAATAAAAGTAAAGTAAAAGTAAATAAATAAATAAATAAATAAAAATAATAGTACGGTGAGTACGGATTTTTTTGAATCAAGTTCAAATTGATTGATTTAAGTACGGATTTTGCTAAAAACTTAACTTATCCATATTCAGTTCCGAATTCGTACTTAAAATATTCCGAAAATGAGATTGATTTAGGTAAATCTAAGATTGAACCAATTTCAAAATGCGTTTGATTTAAGTATTATAAAGTTGATTCAATTCCGAATCCGTACTTGAAATAAACTAAAAGTGGAATTAGAAGGAGAATTTTATTATGATTGACTTACTTACCCGTTTTACAGCTTACAGAACAGTGTTGCAAAATTTAAATTTTGAAATGGTACTGAACTTCAATTAAAAGAGTATTTTGCACACCAAATAGTACTTTTTCTTAAAAAACATAAATATAAATATTGGAATTCATTTATCTAAAAGCAGTTACCTCTAGCTCATATGCCTAATGGATAAGCTTTTACAAAAGAGCTTTTGTGCTTTCACACCGACACAAGTGCAACAAGCAAACCACAATCTGTCGATGTTACTTTCAGTGTTGCCGTTAGGATACGAAAGATACATTTTTCGTATCTTTTGAGTACTTCAGGTATCATGCATAATCCTGACATTTTTCGTATCCTTTGAATCTGTACGCCAAATGTTCAGAAACAAAACATTCGAGAATTTTTAGCCGACTAAAACTTATTAAGACTGATCATCGCAACCGACTCAATACTAATATTGACTAGAAGGTGAGGTCAACTCAAACCACACTGCTTCTGGGGTCGGATTGTCAAAAATATTGCTAGTAAAAGAAGGTTAGTTTACATAAAAAATTAGTTTGCATACACACAAGTCGACCACCGAAAAAAACACCATATGTTGACTTGACCCTTCCTTGAATTCGCCTTAAAAGCAGCTTTAATAATGGTGAAAGAAAACATTAAATCTTTAGTTTATATCAAACTTGAAACAGTTTCTATGTGTAAACGATTTCTTCCTTTGCTTTTTACATCATTTTGCATTTGAAAATGTGCGTTCAATTGATGCTTTGAAATGTGGTATCGATAAAATACCAAAAGCAATTTGTGAAATGTCAGCAAACATTAGTTTTATTTGCTATATTTTTTCAAGAAATGTAAATATATTCAGTTCTGAAATGGTTTAGTTCTGAAAGATCCGCTAGAACACGGAATTGAGAATTGATATTATTATAGTTTTCTTAATCGTTTGTAAATAACATTAATAACAACAGTATTATGCTATTGGTTATTCTGGAGTGCAGCTGAATAAAATGATTTCGCAGTTTAATTTTCTTATAAACCATTTCCTTTACATTGCATGTTTGTGTTCACACCATCACACAAAGTATAAACCAGTGATGGAAAATTCAGTAATATGGTACTATTTTCAGTACTTTTTCCTTTCAAAAATACCACGGTACCCCGCCGTCCGTTTTAGTACTCTTTTCTGGTTATGCTTCTTTGTTTGGAAATTTAGCGTTGATGTTTTTTTTTAACATTAACAACTAGGGCTAGGGAACTAATTCCGACTACAACCGCTGAAATCCCAGCTCCGACTCCTAATCTAAGCTTAATGCTAAATATATATGAGACTGGTCCTTATTTGACTTTAAACTTTTTTTTTTAACGAAGTACCTTTTAAATTATTAAATATTGCAAGAAAAGGATTCAGTAAAAATTTCGAATCAATATTTATTGCATCGCAAATTCCAAAGTATTTTTATTTTGGAAATTATTAGAATATTTTTTTTATTTTTTAATTTTTCATGCCGAAAAATTTTGGAGTCATAGTCGCGAAATTTTTGTGGGACTTTGACTACGACTCCGGTACAAAAACTTTAACACCAACTCTACAACTCCGACTCCACAGCCCTGTTGACAACATTGCCTAATCAAAATTTATTCTTATCAAACGGTTATGGCAACACTGCTTTTTGGTATATTTTAATATCAGATATCGTCATCAGAATTTTGCTGTTGAAATTTGGCCAGCTTGGTCCATAAAAAGCTGAGATATGAGAAAAAAAAACAAATATGTATTTTAGTTTTTAATTTTAAAGTTTATGTTCCATAAAAAAAAATATGTTTGAAAAAGGTACCAAAATGTTGAAAAAAGTATCATCTAAATTTTTTAATTTTTCATCACTGGTATAAGCACTCACACATGAAATAAAATGGAACCCTGATCCAATGAAAAGTATTATTGTTTAGAAATTTTTCAAAAAACGATGAAGTCGTATGGGATGTCAAACTTTTTATCATAATACTTGTCATTTTCATCACACATGCATTCACACTATCAGACTTTTACATATTACTTGAGTTTTTGACATGTATTAATACAAAGTATAATAGTGTAAACTAGCCTTTATATAGTATAAAAAAGCTATCCGCAAAGTTTCACTCTATTCAGTTCTGTAACGGACTAAATCAGAAAATTTTTTAGTTGCTCCAGAAATTAATAGTGCACTTACTCAACCTCAATATATTTTTGAATTTTCTTTTTTGACTTGGTACACTTACTGATCGACCTTAATAAGAGCAGCAAGCGTCTTTTTTATGTAAAAACGTTTAATTTTCACACAGTTTATCCGAAACAAACCTTCAGAACGCGAATTCAACACCACCCGGATAGCAAATCTTATTTGATTGTTCGCTATATCAGTTTGTTTCATTGAAAATGTATTGGCAATAGAATTTTCTGTTAAAAAAACGCTTGCCGCTCTTGCTTAGGGAGCTCAATTAAGCTCTGAGCCTTCCATATGTCTACTATCCATAACTAATTTATATCCTGATTATTTTAATTTTACTACAGAAGTAATAGTGGTGAATAGGGTTCTCAGATGTGCGGCTTACCAGAGAGCCTATCTTTAGTATGCTTATTTCGCGAAACACTTTCTGTCTTCCAGAAAGATTGTCTTTGCGTTTTCATTGAAAACATACTTATTGTGGTTTACATCTTAATAGCTAAATAAAAAGATAGTTTATGGGCGCCAATGCCCTATTCCGGAAAGATTTTTGTATAAGGGATACGTAAAATTATAAACCGATTCTCACCATGTTCAATAGGCTTCGCCTTGATGGCAATTCAAATGTATGTATAAAATTAACTTCAAAATTGCAACCAGTACTTAGCGCGCAAGGTTTACATGGACAGACAAACAGCCAGCCGAATGGACGGATGGACGTGTGAACATCGTTTCATGGATTTAGAAAATAATTCCGAGTCAGCACAAAAACACATAATACCCTCACTACTATTTTGGTGTGAGTATCAGTGTTGCCAGTGAAATTTCGAGAAAGATACATTTTAGTTTCCAAAAAAAACACTTTTTCCCAAAAAGATACGTTTTGAAAAAAATTTGAAAATCCATTTTTAACGTTTAACAATTATTAACATAACATTTTTATTTCAAATTTAAATTAATATTGTAAAGAAAATGATTTCGTATAAATTCATTTTTATATTTATTTAAGTTATAAATATTATGTACATATGTAATTTTTAAAAAATACAGTAAGCAAACTTTAAAATTAATTATGTGTAATTATTTTTGGTTGTTATCAAAACAAATTCATTTTTGTAAAAATTAATATACGAGTTAAGGCGTTTATACTAAGGCGATTATATTGAAAAGTTCATATAAATTTCCTGAAAATAAAAAAGATTTTCATATTTCCTCAGAACAACTTCGCACTACTAGTAATCATCGATTTAGGTGGATCGTATGTTGCAACCCCTTAATGTTTTCTTTCACCATTATTGAAGCTGCTATCAAGGCGAATTCACTAGAAGTTGGGGTCAAGTCAACATATGGTGTTTTTTCGGTGGTCGACTTGTCAAAGTGTGTATGCAAACTAGTTTTTTATGTAAACTAACCTTTTTTTACTAGCAATATTTTTGACAATCCGACCACAGAAGCAGCGTTGTTGTAGAGTTGACCTCACATTCTCACATCTAGCGCCTTGGCTGCTATTGTATTAGTATTGAGTCGGTTACGATGATCAGTCTTAATTAGTTTTAGTTGGCTAAAAGTTCTCGAATGTTTTGTTTCTGTACATTTTGCGTACAGATTCAAAAGATACGAAAAATGTCAGGATTATACATGATACTTGAAGTAGTCAAAAGATACGAAAAATGTATCTTTCGTATCCTAACGGCAACACTGGTGAGTATAGTAAAACAATTTGTTTATTAATAAATACCAAAGAATCGAAATTTTGGTGTTTAAAATAATTCTAATTCGAAATACTGCTTGTCCAACACAGTTTTAGTATTAAAATCCTAAAACTAAGCACAAATGATAACTGAGCATATCTGAACACTGTAGGAAAGTTTAGTCCCTGTTCGACAATTAGATTTTTTTTAAAAACCTTTAATTTAACGCAAAAATTTTGTTCTCTTCTATTTGAAATTTAAATGTTGATATTAAAATAAAATAAAGTTTTACAATACAGTTATCCTTCCCCATTAAAAGACATCGTGATACGACATTCTGTCTTAAAACACTTATACATATTTTTTTCTATTGGTCATATAATTGAATGCAAATAATTACTTGATGTTGCAGACATAGAAACAAACAAATAAACATACATGACTGTAAAAGTAGGTTGATTTTGAACAACAATGGCCCCAAACGAGATGACAACAAAAAATTTTGCCTTCACTCATTCACCAGCATATTGAAAGACTTGTTAAACGAAAGTTGTGTCACACAAAGATGTTTTTCCTGCCTTTCATTTCTTCCTCTTTTCTAAATATCTATGCACACACTTTCCTGTGCACAAACATATCCTTTGATGCAAAGGATATATGTATAATTATTCTGGTGCAGTATGACACACAGTCTAAGTGATGTTAAAATTTATGGTTATTTGTGTGTATTGTCTAGTTTTAAACGATATGAACACATACATAAATTATTGGTGTAAGTTTCATTAATGATGTCGTTTAATAGTCAACCATACTTAAGGACAAACGAGGCCGAAATGAAAAGTGCTTTTGAAATATACAAATTTTAATATTAATATTTTATTATTACAAAAGAAAACTTATCTATGTGTGTCTTCCTCTCATACAAAAACAGCAAAAGAAATCACACCAACAAGTGGTGCAAACTTCCACAGGAACTTGCACACAAAAATCAATACGCCAACAGAGCAGTTTCAATACCGCCATGTCGATGACAGCACCTCAAATACAACACACTGCAAAATCAGCTATTTAAATTTGGAACAAATAGTTTGATTAGCAATACAAAACATTTGTCGAAAACAGACATGAACTGGAAAAGTGAGCGTGTAACCTCCCATAGAAAAACAATATAAATGTCTTAATATCTAGAGAAGTATCCAAATTTTGTAGAAATTGCATCGCTATCAATGCACGAGATCCGTTTTAAATAAAATTTACTTAACTTGTTTCAATGGGGATTTTTAAATAGGGGTTTTCACTCTTGGTAGTAAAGTACCCTTGTTGAGCTAGTTAATATTATTATTGCAGTTAACATTCTAGCTTTTAAGATACCGCAACTTTTATTTTCTAAAACACTTAACAACAAGAAAAAATAAAAGGATTAAAACTTGAATTTTTTCCTACAATAATTGTCCAAATTTAAAATTTTGTGCATAGGTACATTTTATTTTAAACTTTTTTTAATTTTGGGTTTTTGCAGAGGCTGTTCCACCGATTTTATCATTACTTAGGAAGGCGTTATCCAATTTGATTACAAAAAACACTAAATGACCTAAATAACATTGTTTTTAAGCCGTGCTAATATTTTTTTTTTAATCAACTGATTCGGAAAAATTCAGATTAAAAATATTTTAAGTTATTTCAAGTTTATTTAAGGTATACAGGCACTTCCACAGAAGTGTCACGTTGCGCCACCAAGCAATTTATCTTGAATTTTAGGCTCATGTTGTTAAAATGTTTCTTCTCTTTTGGCTTTACACCAAAATACAAAAAAAATTAATTACAATATAAATTACACTGCGGAACAGTCATTTTGCGGCCTGGAACTTTATTGAAAATTTTTACTAACTTGAGGTCGCTGATTTCAAATCAAATCTCCATTTTTCTCTATCAGCCATTGTTGCCAGTGGATTTTTCGAAAAAATACCTACACATGGTAATAAAAATCCGATTTTTCCCTACGCGTTGAAAAAATGTCCCTACAAAAATCCCTACGCATTATTATCGTTAAAATAAAAGAAAAAACATTAGTTATAAGAAATAAATTTTATTCGTTTTGACATAACATAATTACAAAACTAAAAAAATAATGCATGTGTATGTACTTTTAATGAAATTTAATTAAGTTTTTCAACATAAGGTGTGATCACGTACTCAACGTTGAAAGCCCGCGGGATCCCAATCTTACCGAAAACTGTTACTGTACTCAAAGTTTGGTAAGGTGGAGCTTTTAAGAGAAAAATATTCTTCTTCTTGCACGAAGTAGCCCGTACTTTTTTTGGGCAAATTTATAAAATTGTTAAACAATTAGCTGTGTCAAAAAAAAAAAAAATTAAAAACTGCAAGAAGTTAACTAAAATAATTAATATAAGAAATATTTGATGCACACCCGCGAATAACGTTGTAAGTAACAAAATAATTATTTTTCAGGAGAGCAAAAAAACGTTTTTAAAAGGCAGGATTACTTATTTTTTACTTTTTTTTAGATTATCAAAATTAATGATAATAAAAACTTGTACGCAAAATATCAAGAAATTTGAATTTAAAATAACATGCAAATTTGCAGTTTACAATTTTTTTTTTTTTTGTGGAAAAACGTTTCATATCCACAATCGCGATGTCATTTAAAACGTTTTCCACTACGCAAGCGGCTTTTAAAATGTTATTCCAATTTACAAAACCATTAAATTGTATTATTTTTTTAGTAACCTACAACGTACTTCCACTAGTTGACTCTTACTAAATGTCATTTTGAAGGCGTTAAGGTGCATAATTTTGGGTGATTTGAGGTTTAAACAATGTAAGAGAGTAATGTTAACGATAATTTGCAAAAAAAACTGATTTTGCAAAAAGTGGTTTTTACAACGTTATTCGCGGCTGAGCTTCATTTATAAAATAAGCAATAGAAAATGTTGAAATATGTAAGTAAATGCTTGAATTTTAATTCTATGCACGTTAATGTGTCATTTATGTATTTATTTAAACATACATATTTCATATTAACGTTTTCTTTTGAATCAGAAATTTGGTTTTTGTTGTTTCCGTACTTTTGACTATTAGTGAGAGAAATTTTTGTTTACTCTCATTTTACCGAACTTTACCCAAAAAGTACGGGATCACACCTACATACATATTAGTGTCGCCAACTGTTTAACCCCCAAAAAACTCTGGAAATATATTTTGAAGCTATTTTAGGGAAATATTTTTTTCAACCGTTTTGGACAATAAAATTTCATTAAAAAAACGTTTTTTACTGCATTTATTTTATAAATAATACAATACGAAGAAAAATCCCTACATTTTGGAGATTATGAAAAATCTGTCCGATTTTCCCTACGCTTCTATTAAAGTATCAAAAATACCTACATGTATGGATTTTCCCCTACTTCTGGCAACACTGCTATCAGCTCAACTTTACGAGATATACCGTTATGATCAAAATTAAAGGAATTTCAATACATATATTGGAATAACTTGAAAACGGTTCACCATACTCAGTTAAAAAAAATCCGAAACTCGGCAACAATATTATCTTTAAGCCGTGCTTACATTGTTTTTAAATTTGCCCAGTAGTTTCAGAGATATCGTTGAAGTTTTGTTCTTTAAAAATTAATAAAAAATACAAATTTGACAAATATCACAGTTTTGTCAAAAAACATTTAGTTAAACATATTTCGAATAAAATGAGCTTTATTGCATTGCAGTTGCTGCACAACTTTTGATTTTGTTCACAATTTACTGAATTGTTAATTCAATTTCAATTTTGCTCGAACATACACATTAAAACACGTTTTTTTATGGAAACTGGAGTTTTATCAATTCAGTTTTCTTAGAGCGTGTTTTTTACTTAGAGTTTAAACCAGGATCAATAGTAAGATTTGTTAATCTTATAATAAAATTAATCTAGCCTTAATCCTCTTTAGCGTTTTTGAGTGAAAGATTAAAGCTTTTAGCATTGCCATATGAATTTACAATACTTTTATGTATACGTATGGCAGTTTAAAACAAATAACAAAAATTGTAATCAAATTACTGTTCTTAACGTGAAAAAGAAGAAGAAAAGGCAAGAATTTTGTATTTAGTTATATACAGGCCTGTCATAGAATTCCATTCCGATCGAAAGTGGTTTTAATTCCGTATTTTGCTTCTTTAGAAAACGAAAAACGAAAAATTTTTTCGGAATGAAACCACTTTTGGTTTTCTAAGTGGAATTGATTGTTTCAATATTTTATAACCGAAAAAACTACTTAAAACTATTTTTTATGGATAAATAAATGTTTTTTATGATATAGACTGAAAAAATAACACACTTTTGATTTATTTATTTTACTTTATATTGATTTTATTAAAAACATAATAAATTCTTTACCGTTGCGTTGCCACCTTTTTTCCCTCACAAACCACTTTTTTCTGAACATTGCAATACTTAACACAAAAATCATATGGTTTTTATGTAAAGTGGCCATATCCAGTTGTAAAACCAGAGTTGTTATAAAAAAACACATTTAGCAAAATCGATCGGAATCTGAAGAAGTTAAAACTAAATCGATCGGAATCGAACATACGGAATTAAAACCATTCCGATCGGAATTTGTGACATGCCTGATAATATTATATATTTATAAATAAATGAAATCGAAAAAGAAGCAAAACAATCAAGCAATATTTTATCTTACGAGGTGGAATATTTAATAAAACTCTAAATAAAAAAATAATTGTCATTAAATAAATAAAAAAAGATTTGGCCCTATTGTTATTGCCCTTGGTCTAAAAATATTTGTGTTGTTTACATTTTCAAATATTTTTAAGTCTTTCTTAGTATTTAAAAAGTAAATTTTATTAATTTTATACAAAAGTTGTATCTTATGTATTTTCATAAGTAATATTTCCTTTTATAAGCTGTTCGTATTTTTGAAAGTTCTGTCGCAAGTTTAAATCGCCAACTTTGGGCGTTTAAACTTGGAAACAAAATGAAATAATCGACTACCCAAAAACGAATTTCAAAGATTAGTTCTAATTTAATCGCTGATCTTTATGTGAAAAACTGGCTCTTAGTAAATTGTGAACAAAATCAAAAGTTGTTTTTGTAAATGAAGTAAAGCTCATTTCATTCGAACTATGTTTTTAGACAAAAACAGTGTTTATTGTCGCATTTTTATTTCTTCTATTAATTTTTAAAGAACAAAAGAAAAGTTTTTCTTTTTATTGGTATTTTAAACTTTAACGATATCTTTGAAACTACAGGGCAAATTTAAAAACAATTTAAAAATTTGCACAAAAAAGTTCAATATAGTTCCCTTGTGTTATTCTTAAAAAAAACAATTTAAAAAGCTTGGTGGCGTAACGTGACAAAAAGTAGACTTTCCTGTGAAAATACCCATATGTAGTTTCATGATCCAGCATTAAAATTAATAATTTTTTGCCACTCATTATATTTTACGAATTTTTAAAAACTCAAAATTGTACAAAATTTTAAATTTCGGACCAAAAAAATTATTTTCTTTTTAATTTTGTCGAAAAAAAGTTGGAAACCTTTAAGCATATAAACAATAACTTTAAAGTTTCTTAACCCATTAAATTCATTTTGGACAAAATTAAACGATTATGTCTCAAGTTATAAAAAAAATCTATGGAATCTATGAAATCAGGATATTTCATTTTATTGTAAACTAGCTGTTTGGTCCCGGCGCTGCTCGGGATTTTCTAAATAAAAATAAAAAAGGAAATACCGGAGAATTTTGTTAATAACTTTACCCCATCGCTATCTACCATCAATAAAAAAAAATTATATATCACGACAACAGCGCCACCTATCGGGAGCATTACAGCGTCAAATGCAGAGTTTACGATTTAATTCATACTGAGTTATTTACAATGGCGCCACATATTTTAGATTTTTGCTATTCTTCTTACTAAGTCAGAGACCATTCCGAATTGGTACGAATCATCGAAATCGGTCCAGCCGTTCTTTAGTTATAAACGTAGTAACTAACGCCACTTTCTTTTATATATATTTTATTGTAAATAAAATAAATATAAACTGGGAATTATTTCCTTTCGCAGGTTACTTTATATTATATTCAACATTTTTTATTTTTCGAATTTATTCTATGAGTTAAATTTCAGTTATATATTTTATAAAGCTTTTTTGCAATAGTCTTATTCCTTCAATTTTTCAGGAATGACTTTATACACTACCAGACTATTATATTGTATCTTCTTGTTACATTTTACCTACGCTATCCTTTGGATAGCAATGAAGTATATTGTATGCACAGAAAAATTTACAATTATTAGACACCAGCAGAATGTAATGCATTTTCTGGCCCGCTACGGCCTTCGTCAGCATTCTTTGTGTCACACTGGATAGTGATACTTTATAAATTGAATGTATTTAACTCAACTATTTTAACAAATAGAAACTGGGAATTATTTCCTTTCGCAGGTTACTTTATATTATATTCAACATTTTTTATTTTTCGAATTTATTCTATGAGTTAAATTTCAGTTATATATTTTATAAAGCTTTTTTGCAATAGTCTTATTCCTTCAATTTTTCAGGAATGACTTTATACACTACCAGACTATTATATTGTATCTTCTTGTTACATTTTACCTACGCTATCCTTTGGATAGCAATGAAGTATATTGTATGCACAGAAAAATTTACAATTATTAGACACCAGCAGAATGTAATGCATTTTCTGGCCCGCTACAATATACTTCATTGCTATCCAAAGGATAGCGTAGGTAAAATGTAACAAGAAGATACAATATAATAGTCTGGTAGTGTATAAAGTCATTCCTGAAAAATTGAAGGAATAAGACTATTGCAAAAAAGCTTTATAAAATATATAACTGAAATTTAACTCATAGAATAAATTCGAAAAATAAAAAATGTTGAATATAATATAAAGTAACCTGCGAAAGGAAATAATTCCCAGTTTCTATTTGTTAAAATAGTTGAGTTAAATACATTCAATTTATAAAGTATCACTATCCAGTGTGACACAAAGAATGCTGACGAAGGCCGTAGCGGGCCAGAAAATGCATTACATTCTGCTGGTGTCTAATAATTGTAAATTTTTCTGTGCATACAATATACTTCATTGCTATCCAAAGGATAGCGTAGGTAAAATGTAACAAGAAGATACAATATAATAGTCTGGTAGTGTATAAAGTCATTCCTGAAAAATTGAAGGAATAAGACTATTGCAAAAAAGCTTTATAAAATATATAACTGAAATTTAACTCATAGAATAAATTCGAAAAATAAAAAATGTTGAATATAAAATAAATATATTTGAAACTTTTTATTTTTTTAAAACTTATAAAAAATTTAATATAAAAATAAATTTATTAAATAAATATATTATTTATAATATATTAATCCATCTATAAAAAAAATAGTTTTTTTGAAATATGCGATGTTTTAAGAAAATTTTACAAAAATAGTAAGTTTTTTTTTGTATTAACTTTTTAATAAGTTTTAGGAAAATAAAAATTTTAAATTTTGCCAAAAAAAAAATATTTTTTTTTTCTTGAAAAAAAAAATAATAGCACGACCTAAAGACAATTTTATTTTAAGCTATTTTGCGTTTCTTGTAATAAAATTTGGTAAACTCTTCCTAAAGGCCGTTATACACTATCCCACAAAGTCTTTAGTAATTTACGAAAATGCAACCCTGTCAAAATAAGTTGTTATTGTTTTTTAAAAATGTACAAAGAATAATTAGATCAGGGAAGCATTTTTGAAAAATACGTAAGACTTTGTGGGATAGTGTGTAACGGCCTTAAGTAATGAAAAAATCGGTGTAACAGCCTCTGCAAAAATCGTAATTTTTAAAAAGAAATTTTTAAACAAAAAATTTTTCCATAGAATCATCAAAAAAATATCATAGTCTTTAAAGGTCATGACAAAATTTCAACTTTTTTTGCATAGTGTGATTTTTGAAAACTGACTTAGCTCGCCCTCGAGTGCACTCATAACATAACAATGAAATAATATAGTGGCTGATGAGTACATTGTTGTTGTGTGCAATACTACTACACACAACCACCGCTACAACTCATGCCAAAGTTAACAGCTGTATGAGAGTGCAAGTGATTGAATGTAGAATAATGTTTATAATTTTCATTAGAATGGAAAATACAACCCTTCCAATATTTCTGTAGTGCTTTCATACATACATACTCGTATGAACTAGGGCTTTCAAGTCGCTTTTGTATTGTAAACGCGAGTAGTTGCAGCTTGGTTAACGTAATCGCGCAAAATTTTCTAAATTTACAACTGAAAATTCAAACTTTTCTTATACCTAGCTTCAAATAAAATTTTAACTGTTTCATATTTGCAACGACTTTTGTTGATACATAAAATTTTCAATTTATGTAAATTTTGATCGCCGCACAGTAGCGCCCGTAGAGCAAACGAAATTTTCATGAGCGCCGACGAAGTTTTGAATAAACCCATGTTATAGGAAACTTTTCAACGATTTCAAAAATGCCACTCTTAATAATATCACATTTTTAGTTTAGAAGATATAACAGTTCAAAGTTGACCGACTTTCGGTTTTCAAAAAAACACACAATTTTTAGTCAATTTGTTGCGATTTCAGGTGTAATATCACGAAAAATAGGTAACGAATCGCCTTATTTTTTGTTTGTATTGATTGATGTATTTATTAAATGTATAATGATAAAAAACAAATTAACTGTTTGCTTTGTGTTCCTCCTGGTAAATCACTATTTAAAAACTATCCGTTTTTTCACTATTTTTCAACTTTGACGGAAAATAAAAAAAATCTATATTTTTCTATATTTGCCATATTTGCAAAACCAGTTCTTTGATTATTTCTTTACATAATTCAAAAGGTTTTATCTGCCCGTACGTGCCCGTTTGGCTTCTAGAGATAAAAAAGGTTAAAAAGACATGGTTGCAGAAATTGTATGGCGTTCATCCCTTATATGTTTTGACTGACAGTAGTTTGATCTAATAGTTTGAAAAAAACTACTCATTGAAATTAGCAGGTACGTACCTCACTTAAACAATACTTTGGCGGCATGTGAAGTCACGAATAGAGTTAGAAAATAATTATAGTTTAGAAATGGTTAGTCTTTTAGATATACATTCTCTTACGAATTGTGATGTATATTTTACAGAAAATTGAAAAAATAAATTTAAAAAAAAAATTATTTTTTTTTAATTTGTTGGGTAACCATTTACAACATAAAACCCTAAAGAAAAAAAAAACAATCTAAAAATGTAAAAATAATTTTTTTTAGTTACCATAAAATTGATTTTTCTACTAATTTTAACTTTGATAACCCATAAGTAGGCCCCTACAAAGCGTAGCACCCTTTCCAAACGCTCATTTCATAGGCTGAACAGTTATCTATCATATGCTGTTTAAACTGTTCAATTATCTTATTCGGTTCAAAAGATATGATTTTTGCAGCGAAAAAACTCAAATGGCGCCACTGTGCGCCGTCAACAATATGTGTGACTGGCGTTCTCAACGTCTGCAATGTCACATTGGCTTCGAGTAGAATATTATGACATTTATAACGTAACGACGTAATCTCTTTTGATAGTTTTCGACATGAGTTACAGACACACTTTTTTCTCACATTTCGAGAAACGATGGAATATTTTTTTCACATCTTTTCAATGCGAGAAGTTCTCACTAAAGTTACAGAACATGGGTACAGATTTAGTTATTATCATTGTAGAATAAGTACAAGGTATAGTCATTAGAAATTTTGTTCTCAATTTCAAAACCCATATAACGTCAAACAAAAGAAAATATAGAAAAAATTAAAACAAGCGTCAAAAATCAAATAAATTAGTTTGACATTACATGGGTAAATAATGAAAAATATCCCTAATGGGCATACCTGGTACTTATTATACTATGGTTATTATAGTTTTGCAATTTTTGTATTTTTATCTTATCTTGTCTTCTCTTCTCCTTTTTATATTTTGTATATAAATAAAAATACAGCTACAGCCAAATTCAAGCTAAAAAGTGAAAGAATAACTAAATAAAACAGAATTGCAGATGAAACTGAGTACCCCTCCTATATCTTAAACTCATGAATTGCTGCAACAAAAATTGCAAGTCTGGACGATGACTAAAGTCTCAGTTATCCGGGAGTAACAGTAACGTTGCAAATCAGCTGATTCATTTTGTTGTATGTAAAGCAATTAGAACGATTATAGTTAGCAGTAAGATGTTAGTCTGGGTTCACACTATGAAAGTCTTCTTTCAGAAAGTCTGAGTTTATGGGTGAGAGAGGAGAGAGAGGAGAGAATAAAAGCATGTTTTCTTCCCCTCTCACCAATAAACTCAGACTTTCTGAAAGAAAACTTTCATAGTGTGATCCCAGACTTACGTCTCAATCTGTAAGAAATATATTGGTTTTACTTTTTTACGGTAAGGTTACTATTACTCCCGGCTAACTGAGCCTTAAGTGTCAGCTGAAATTACGAGTGTAAATTTTTTCAATTAGAGCGTGCTCTATTTTGAACTAACAAACCATCTGACATCAGCTGTTTTGCAAGCCATTTGTTTGTTGCGGCAAATATACATTAAAATCTATTTATTTACACATATTCTTTAAAAAAAACAACATTTTTAATTAACTGATACACAATCAAAAGTAAATAGAAATATAAATTATAAATAAAGTATATAATTTGCAAATGTAAATGTTATGGCAGATAAAACAAAAAACGAACGTGTGAATGCAAAAATTACAAACCTTCTGTATTTGTCAATTTTGGCAGGCAGGTGCAATTATTAATTAAGGCACTTTTACACAATATCGGCCTGTTTTATAAAAAAAAATAATAAAAGGTTTATGAAACGAATTTTGAATGAAAATCGGTTTAATAAACCTTCTGTTAACCTGTTTTATTTATTATGAATAAGGGGGGTATGTATTTTGCAGTGGCTTTGCCAGATGTAAAATCTATATGGAATGGCAGATGTCTGTCAAAATTAGCATATACTGAAAGAATGTTTATAATGTTTACTTTCACACACCCGTTTTTGGTTTCATCTGACATAACCTAAAATCGTTCGTTACAGCAAATAAATAAATAAATAATAAATAAATTGCAAAACACCGGATATCAGATGGTTTGTGAGTTTAAAATAGAACACGCTCTAATTGATAACTTGTACACTGCTAATTAAAATTAAATTTATGTTATTGACAAAAACAAAAAAACTATCAAAGTTTTTCCTGGGATTCAAAGATTTAATTAACAAGGTTTCGTTTAAATGTGCTACATTCCCATTTCATACTATTGATAAACTGAAATTTATTGTTGAAGGGATAAGTTATTCCTATGCGCATTTCACTGGTTGCTTAGGCCAGATCGTTAGGAAACTTCATCCAAAGATTTTAGAAAAACATAAGATATTACACATATAAAACTGTTAAGCGAATAAGAATTATTAGCCACAGTTTTACTTGTAACAATATCAAAGCTTAAACAAAAACAACAACAATAAACAGTGAGTTTATCTTTTCTTACAGTCCCGGCTACAATTGGTTGATTATTTGTCAACTCTAAATGTAGTTGTAAGTGGGAAAAGAAAAAACCAAAATAAAAACAAATTACTTTATTTTATTTTGCCAGTTCAGTTTTATTTACACTGCCACATGCATATTAGTTATCAAACTCATTTTTGCACAAAGTTGCTGAGCATACCTTATACCGCAAATGTAAAGAACACATAGTTCCATTTACCGATAGGTGGCACAAACAGCCCAAAATGGTTAAACTAAAAAAAAAACAAAATACTTATCAAAACGTCATCTGTATTGCTTGTTTATTTCAAAGGTGATTGTCAAGGTATATTTATAGCAGGTAGTCTCGGAAAGCCAGCTGTTTATTTTTTATTTGCTTGTTTTGTGGTACGAACTGTCAAATGTTGTATAGTAAACATGTAAACACGTTTTTTGTCTCTACCTTTTGTCTTTTTTGTCTCTTATCAACCCCTTTGCCTTTTGACAGTTCGTACCACATAACAACAATAAAAAGCCCTGTTGTTTGTTTTATTGTACAATTGTTGTAATCTCGCGGCTACCTGCTATAAATATACCTTGGTCATTGTAATTCTAATAAAAGAATAAGTCAATTTCGATAGATTGGGTTCCATTTTTTCCAAGTGTTGTACATTTCTCGGCTCTTACCCGAATTCTATCAAAAAGTGTACCAACTTGATAATGAATATATGCAATTTAATATCCGTCTAATGAAGAAACCTAATATTGTTTCAAATTAAGACACACTTCAAAAATCAAAAGGCAATCGAAATGTCTTCTTTCAGATCCCAAAATGCTGCTCCTAAGTCCGAGTTTAGACGAGCGAACATTTGGAAGGAAAACATCTGGAATTCTCTTTTGTTTTTTCATTCTCGGTCACACAGACGAACATGTTGCCGGAAACATTCTGTTTATATTGTTGTTTTT
This sequence comes from Pollenia griseotomentosa, assembly GCA_963931875.1. Classification (NCBI taxonomy): domain Eukaryota; kingdom Metazoa; phylum Arthropoda; class Insecta; order Diptera; family Polleniidae; genus Pollenia; species Pollenia griseotomentosa. Next base: position 38,063,164 of record OZ007563.1, on the reverse strand, counting down.
TTCTCAAAAAGCAAAGTAAATGTCAACAAAGAAAATGAGAACAAAGCGTGTCGCCGAGTACCGAACACAAAAACCATTCTCTCTTCCCCACCCGTAAATTGCTACCAAACAAAATGTTTCCCTTCCAGATGTTTCCCTGTCTAAATGGGCACTAAGGTGATTAGGGAGACAAACACTTCCCCTTTTTTAAATTAAGTCTTTTATAAATGGAAAATTTTGGCTTAAATTCCCTTAATAAATTTTCCTCTCTTAAATCATTTGAAATTTTAATAAATTACGTTAAATCATTTAAAATTTATACTGAAGTTGTTGTTGTTTTTTTAAAAAACTTTTAATCGTAGTCGCGATTGAAAAAATTGCGTTTAAAGGGAAACCCTAATATGAACAATAGCCTGCTTAAGTTGCTAATTTTATATTCTAAAAATAATCGAATTTTAAAGTCAACTTAATTTATAATTTTAGGGATATAATTAGATAAAACTATTATTAACATTAGAATAAAATTCTTGTAAAAGAAGTGCCTGGGGTGCATTTAAAAGGTTATTAGGTTTTTTTTTTCTTAACTTGATTATTTTGAATTTTTCTATGGTTTGCCATTTACTAAAATTGATCGTTTAACAACCCACGAATGCGTAAAAATATTTAAAACTTTCTACAAAAGTGGTGGTTCAAACGTAGCCACCTTTCGAGCATTACGGGGTACTATGAAGAAATTCGAGGCGACTAGAAGCGTTTCAGATGTGGTCAGGCATGTGCATCATCGCAATGTGCGCACTACCAAAAATATAGCTTCTGTTAGTGAAAGTGGCTTAGGCCGTAATATAACCGACTTTTCTGGCCTGCAATAGAAGATTATGAGCCGGACAAGTTAACAACACGGTGCACGAGCCACACATCACGACCGATTTTGGATTTATTGCATGGGAAGTTTCCAGAACGCATAATTTTACGTTTTGGCGACTTCAGTCAATTGGTCCAATTTGACGCCGCTGGATTCTTTTTGTGAAGACCGTGTCTACGCGAATAATTTATTAACGCTGGAGCATTTGAAAACCAATATTTGTTAGGTTATCGCCGAGATACCACCCGAAAAAGTGGTGTAGTACTAGCTCAAAAGAATCGACTACAGTAACCAATCTAGATGCAGTCATTTTAATGACATTGCACTTCTACGAAATGGCAAGGTCCAAGCATTTAAATGAAAAAAAGTTTCATCGAAATCATAGCTTTATGTGTGTTTTATTAAACTTTACTTTTGAAACCTAAAAAATGAGTAACCCTATACATACATAATTATTATAATATTACTAATAGAATACAGTAATTTTGACTTAGCTGCACAATCTCCTTTGCACGATTTTTTGTGCAGGTAAATCAAAAATGCAGTTATCTTAAATGCATTTACCTGCCTTAATGAGCAGGTACACAATTGTAGTTACCTGCACAAAAGTGCAGCTAAAGTAAAGTGTTTGATTTAAAAATAGAATAAAAAAAATTATTTTATTAATACATAAAATTTTATTTTATTAAAACTTTATTTCATGTATGCATGTATATTTTATATAAAAGGAACATTAACAAAAACAAAGAGAATTCACAAAGAACATAAAAATTTATGAAAAAAAAAAACAAAATAATTGCGATTTATATTTTAATAAACAGCTTAAATTGGATATTTATGTGAAAAAGTCGCCACCATATTTTTTCATGTGTGCAGCTAACTTTGATGATTTGTATGAACATATTTTAAAGCTGCCCAAAAATATAAAAAAATGCAGGTATACAAAATGCACGTAAACAAGGAGTTTGAAGAATAATTCCAGAAAATATGTATTTTGGGCAGTTAAGTCAAAATCCAAAAATTTTGTGCATTTATCTTAAATGTACAGGTATAGAAAGTGCACTTAAAAAAGTAATTTGTATGGAATTATAAAGAATAATTCCAAAAATTATCAATTTTGTGCAGTTAAGTCAAAAGTGCACGTAAACAAAAGGCAGTTTAGTCAAAACTACTGTAACAAATTTTATTCTACATTCTAGCTTCGTCGACCTTTTGGTCATTTCAGCGAAGTATGCCAAAGTGTAACGTTGCCGAATAACAGCCGTATCTAAACACGAGCGGAAGGCGGAACCTTTGCAAGAGCATCAACGTTGTGTCACGAACAGTAGTGTTAAATATCTTGTTTAATAAAACCCAGACAATAAAAATTAAAAATGGAGATAGAACCGCTAGAGTGACCAAAATATAGCAAAATTGTAATTATTTATTAACAATAGCGGCCACTATTATGCTATGTTCATACGACGATATAAACCACTCGTTTCGCACTCTGAAACTTGATTGTCAAACATGCTGTTCATAAGAAACGACCTGTTTCGCTCTCAAAATCTTGTATGGCAAAACATATTCTTTCAATCATGTTTGGGGCGCCAAACTGGAATGTGAGAGCGAAACTCGAATATTGCTGTCCGTGTGAACATGGTATTAAATGCGCTTTTAGGATTTTCCAATTGCAAAGCGTTGCCACCTCGCTAATTAGGGATGCTTCATAAAAACTGTAAATTCTGATTGCATTTTTGGATTTAGCGAGTCGATATGTATCAATTCCACATGTCCATTGTTTGGTTCATATTTAGTTACCGACCTGTGTGAATGTTGGACGAACAAGAAATCCAGCAATTTCCTCCATCGTGAACAAAAATGAATGACTGATTTTGCATTTTTTTTTTTTTTTTATTTTAATTATAATAATATGTTACCTAAATATTTAAATTGTGAATGGATTAAAATATGTTTATGTTTTTAACCTTTAATTGAAATTATAGAATTGTAAATAAGTAAAATCGCACAAAAAAAATTCTAAAAATGTTGTTTTTGTTTCACATGTATTTGTGCAAAAGAAAGCATTCTTTCGACATCATGAAATTGGCAATTAATTTCAACTTGGATATTTAATTGAAATTATTCCGTTAAAATAGATCAATAATTTCTTTAAACTCATTTATATTGAAATACGATAACTTTAAAAAAACTACTTTGCTGATGACATTGTTCCAAAAATGTCAATATCAAACAAAATGTATGATGAGTACAATGTTCAATTAAGATTGCATGACAAATAAATTCATTGATTTTATTTTTCTTCCTTTACTTATTTTGTAAAGGCATGTTTCCAACAAAAATACTGTTCGTAAATCCAAAACAACGCAAAAAAGAACTATGTGAAAACACCAATAAATTCGTATTGAAAAATGTGACAGAGAATAAAAATCATCAACCTAAAATACAGACAATAATTTTGAAGCTTACACAAACAGTTAGGGCTAAAAGTTAGCATACAGAATGAAAATTCGTAGCATGCTTTGTTTAACAGGTGTTTAAAATATACACAAAATCTACAAGATTGTATTTCTAATTTGGAATGTTGATATTTGCATATTGGTGAATTCATTTACATATTTATTTAATCCCTTTCTTAAGGGTAAAGGTAAGAGGTACTTTCACGTTACTACCTTACGTTTCAGATTTTCTTCGTTCCATTTTATACAGAGTATAGTCTAGAATGATAAAGATTATTTAAAAGCAATTAGATAACGAGTAGCAAATAATTCTTCAACCCAACCTTGAATTCAAAAGCGTCCTGCCCCTTCACGAATAACATTAGAAGCACTTTGCAGTCTGCCATTTTTACTCTTAACTTTGAAGATCGACTAGCGTACGGTAGTCCAACCCGAAAAATGTGTCAAAAAATATGTTCTGAAAATTTCATAAGGGTGGTTCAAAATTACTAGATAATTTCATAAGTGTTCGAAAACTTTTGTCTCCCATCGTGCAGTGTATATGACAGAAATGCGTATTGCCTTGCTTTTATTATTATTTTTTGTGGCAAATACTAAGCATTATTGTGCGAGAATTTCATTTAGATGCCTCAACAGAATTGGTATTAAGTAATTGTGGAAATAAAGCCATTTTTTGGTTCAACTTACAACGCAACATGATAAAAGCCCTAAAATAGAATAACAAAAAAAGCACAAGCTAGATGACAAATACACACACTTGAAATAAAGACAACGAACAATACGAACATTAACAAGAAGTTGAAATAGAAACAATGATTACTAAATTATACGAGGAATAGCTGAAAAAAATATCAGCATTAACTTTGCCTTGAATGAATTATTGAGCTTTTAATTCGCCCTGAATGAATTATTGTAATCAAGAAATGATTGCAAAGCTTTGAAAGTCACTTGTTGAAAAAAAAAATCGGAAAAGCCATTGCCCGGGAAATACTTGGTCTAGGACCGGAGGTAGTGAGCTGCTTGGACAGTCAAACAGAGGAATCGTTACACTCCGAAGTGAATGACAGTCAGAAAACTTTCCGCACTACGTGCACCTATGCTGAAAGTCGCTATAATAGGTGCAGCTTTTTAGCTTAAGTTTGTCTGAGCTTAAAACAATAATTTGACAGAGTAGTTTCCAAGACTATATTCGTACTAGGCTGGTTATTAGCAAGGCCCCTTCAGGAGTCAGGTGGTAGCTGTGGTTTAAACAAAATCGCGGCAGAAGCATCTAAATAATGTCTTGAAATGGAGGACCAAATTTAGAATGCTGAAAGGTTGTTATGCAAAGGACCTGCCATTAAAGTTGAGATTTTTCACAAGGTATAATGGGATACGTAAGACTTGTGTGATAGTGTGCACTAGCCTTTAGCAAAATGTTTGATATTTGGTGCATAAAATCGTGCGTTAATGAACGTTAACAATTGATCTGATAATAAACTGATTTTTTACCAAGCTTGGAGGACTAAGTTTCCAGGCCAGCGGTTTTCTCTGTATGCTGTTGTTATCCAACTCTAACTCATAGCAAGGTGTTGAATCTTTTTGCATGAGATCGTGCTCTATAATTTCCCAGTAAATTTAAAATGTTTGCACATGCATCCAATAAAAAACGTCAGATTAGAGGTTGTTTTTTATTATCTCCGACTTCTAGAATCATGTCCTAGAAAACCAAGTGAGTTCAAAATATTTGCACATAGAGGCGTTATAAACGTCTATAAGCTCAAGTTTGGCATGCTAATTGATTTCACTAGGTGCTGTTGTTATTTAACGGAGCTGCAATTCACAGAGCAGCCAGAGGTGGAAACGTGTAAAAACAAGCCGATCAAAATAAAAATAACAAAACACAAACCACAAACCACGTTAAACAAAAGGATTAGTTAGTTCAGCAAACGTTTTGTTTTGTGCAAAAAAATGTATTAAATAATATTGTTTTGTAATGTTATTTACTTATTTAAATATTATTTACTTATGTTGTGGTAAATTTGAAATTTAACTTTTACAACAGTTTTGCAAATAAATCTCTATTCAAGAAATTTGCGTTCATTGTATTGTGTCATACAAAAGAAATGCTAAAAGGGCGGCTTTCAAAGAAAGAAAGATAGAAAACACGCAATATCATCCATCTCGTGTCTCCTCAAAAGAAAAATCAATTCCGCCTTAGTCGAATCATTCCGGTGAATACGAATTTTCTTGAATCAAGTTCAGAAAGATTGATTTAAGTACGAATTCTATATCGCGAAATACTTAACTTTTCCATATTCGTATTTGAAATAATCCGAAAATGGGATTTATTAAAGTAAAACTAAGATTGGGCCAATCTCAACATGCATCTTAGAGTATTTTAAAGAGTAAACCAAAAGTGAAATTAGAAGAATTTTATTATTATGATTGACTTACTTACCCGTTTTACAGCTTACAGAATTTCAGCTGTAAACAGGGCTGCCAGACTTGTGGATTTATCCCCAAAGTTGGGGATTTCATGCGAGCAAAAAGGACAAAGTCATTTGGGGATTGGGGATTTAAGAAAAAAATCGGGGATTTTTTTGGGGATTTTTAATACATCGTATTTTACTTTTTTTTAATTTTCCTTATCTAATCCCGCGAAGCTATATGCTTGTCTGCAGGAAAGAAACCAGAGTCTCAGGCGGGAATCGAACCCGCAACCCCGGTGCTGATAGACTAGCTTGCTACCAGCTAGCCTACCGGGGCACTTATTTTTCTTTGTTTCGTATATAAAATAACTAAAAAGTAGCAAAACTTTTATCTTAAGCTTCGTACAGACGGTGGTCAGATCTTACAATGTTGTCATTAAAATTGACTAAAAATGTCTTGCAGATGTGTTAAATAAATGCATCTGACAATGTAAGATATGATCATCGTCTGTACGAAGCTTTACTCTTATCAACAACGAATACGGTGTAAAGGGTTCACATTCCGATTACCATTTTTGGTGAGTGTGTAAATGGTACTTAATAAACTTATGTTAGGTGGCATTTACACGGTGTCTTTCCAGACATGTCTGTTTTTGACATTCTCTTTTGAACATGCTACCAAAAACCTTTTGTCTTTTCACGATGTCTTTCCAAACATGTCTGTTTTCATTTTTAATAGTCTAATTTACACATACATACAAATTGAAAACAAGAAAATTCATATAAACAAACATGAAAACTCATTTCGTGTCTGTTTGGCAACCCCTCTTTCTTCTCTACCCCGATCCCCTACAAACAAAACAGACGTGTTTGTTAGACATGTCTGAAAAGACACCGTGTAAACTCCCTCTTATTATTCTTGAGTAAGTGTTTTGAAAAAGAAGAATTTTAAAAAAGAGTCTAAAATTTTTGACAACACATACAATTTTTGATCTTTTAAAGACAATTTTTAAGCCAATATGTATTCCCCAAAAATAAGTAAATGTGAAAGACAATATAATAAAGTTTGGGAAAAAGAATACTGGTCTATTGGTAAGAACTTATGATGCATCAAAGTAATAAATAAATGACGGATATAAGTATTTTTATTGTTGATTTTAAGGGTGGATTAAACCGATTAAACATGCTCGAAATTCTTATAAATTGGCTCATTCGTCTTCAAAAACAGCTGATTGTTCTGCTTGTAATTCCTCACTGAAATCGCATAAAAATTATTTTAAAAGACATGCCAAAACCAGTCGCTACAAACAAAATAAAATAATTTTTTTTACTGAACATTTTTATTTGGGGACTTCTTATCATTTTTATGATTTGGGGATTATTGGGGATTTATTTTTTGGGGACAGGGAAAAAAGTACCTGGCAGCCCTGATTGTAAAGCACCAGCATCATTCCCGATATGGTTTTTACTTTAAAAACTTAATATGCGTATGGGCATTTCCTTTTTTGATGTACAAATAATATAGAAAACAAAACTTTTCCTTGCATTTTTTTTTGCGATTCGATAGCATTTGGGTAGCTCTATGTTTAGTGCAAAAGATGGATTTCATCGAGTTTAAGTTTTAATAATGATAGTTTTATGTAGTCACGAACGTACGAAAAATAGAAGTCGACTTTGGCTGACAGTAGTGAAATGTAAAAATCTGCAAAACGGAACGGAATATTCAAAAGTGATTAATTTGTTTTAAAAGTGTATTGATGTAGGTCTCCATCCAGTATTTACACAATAAAATATCTATGTTGGTTTTTGTTTAATTGGCTTAAGTACCGGTCGCGAACGTACATACAATTTTTCCATATTTTTTTTATTGTTATTACCATGCATTTTCCAATAAATATGTATCTTCAAATTTTCTTAACAAACAACTTAATACTCAATTTAAAATTGATTGTAATGAAGAGTTTTTAAAGAAAGAGTGCAACATAACATTTTTTGCATGTAAAATAATTATTTAAAAAATGTCTTTAGAAGTAGAAAATATAAAATTGTACAGTTTCCAGCCCAATTTCCTCAAGTAAAACAGCTGAGATATGCTATGAAACCATTTTTTATAAATACATAGACTTTTTTTATAATAAGAAAAAATGAAAGACGAAGATTATCAACATTTTATTTTTCAATCCTGGTTGATCATTCTGAGGAAATGCCCATATATATAACTGAAAATTTAAACTAAACGAGAACTCTTGATTTTAATTTTACTTGTTAAACATGAAAATAATGTGTTTTCGTCTTCTTCTGTTGTTTTTGTTGTTTCTACACACAACAAGCAAATCGTTTTTTAACTACTTGTGTGGTATTGTTGTAGTGTCTACAACAAACTTTGATAAGTTAAATGAGATTAAGACGCTCACTTTGTAGTTTTACTCTCAGAGTGGTACTACCAACGAAAGTGTAATCTTTTTTTTTATTGAACCCACATTGTTTAAAGCGACTGATTAAATTACTTTCTTTCAAAAGCACCTTCTAGACAGTTTTATTAACAATCAAGCTCCCAGTATTATTTTGGGAATTGTTGCGAGCAAAGAAAAAAAAGTTATTTTAAAAAACCGTTTTCAACAATTTTACCTTGAACTTTTTTTATAACCATTCTATTTAATTCCTAAACTACCCTCGTTTTAACACGTATTAGTCTATATATATGTGGCGATACCATGTCAGAAAATATAAGCTAAATATCCCCAAATGCTTTAATGGAAACCATTAAAGTGCACAATATTTTTTCTTATTTAATATGAGGTCACCACTAAATTTTTTTTTAAAAAGTTTTAATTGTTTTCCTGCAAGTAAAAACAATACAGAAAAAAATGGTACAAGAAAAATCGGTAGCAAAAAAAAATAATTAAAATGAATTTCACCAAAAAACAGACAATTCATACAATTATTTACTATTCGTTGTAGGTATTTGCTGCTGTTTTAGTTAATTTCAAAATTTTAAAAATACAAATTTTTTTCTTTTATTTCAGTTGAAAAACTTTATAAATTTGAATAATCTGCTAAAGAAATAAACAAGAACACATGCAATTTACCAGCAATAGCAACTAAAAATAAAATCTATTACTTCTTAGGAAAGATACAAGTATTTACGAGATATAAAAATATTTTAAAAGGTGGTGGCGAGCAGAAAACTATAAAAATGAAGAACATGTTGTTTTCGTTGGTCTGAATTAAGGAAAATAATTCCAATGCAAATACAATATTTTAATATCATAACAATAGAACAAACACGCTAAAACACACGCTGGTCATCATTATTATCTATTTAAACAGAGATGTTGATTAAGGAGTATCACATCCCGCTGCCTCTAACAGTGGAGGAATATCGCATAGCCCAGCTGTATATGATAGCGGTAAGTACTGGTGTAAAGTCATATTTAGTTATTTATAAAACATGTAAATGTCTTACAAACATTTTTAAGTTTAAGTAGTTAAATAAAGGGTTTTTTTTTAAGCCCGATAGAACTTGAAATTGTAAAAAATAACACAAAAAATTTAATTGTAATCAAAATTTTTTTTTTATTCGAAAGATCAATGCGTGACATTAACATTTGAAATGATTTCGGGCATATGGGCACCGCGGCTGTTCTTGACGAAGCGCATTCTGGACGTCCAATTTTGGGCCACTTTTTCGAGCACTGCTGGCCGTATGTCACGAATAACACGAACAATGCTGGCCTCCAAGGCGTCAATTGTTGCTGGTTTATCAGCATAAACCAGTGACTTCACGTAGCCCCACAGGAAATAGTCGAGAGGTGTCAAGTCGCACGACCTTGGAGGCCAATTGACAGGTCCATTTCTCGAAATCAACTTATCGCCAAATTTTGATTTCAATAAGTCGATGGTTGCGTTCGCCGTATGGCACGTAGCGCCATCCTGTTGAAACCACATCTCCTCCGGATCAATGTCATCCATATTTTCAAACAAAAAATCATTGATCATGGTGCGGTAACGATCTCCATTGACCGTAACGCGAGCTCCGGCCTCATTTTTGAAGAAATAAGGTCCGATGATGCCACCAGCGTGAAAACCGCACCAAACGGTGCATTTTTCTGGATGTAATGGAGTCTGTAGGGTCTCTTGTGGATTGGTCTCGCTCCATATGCTGCAATTTTGCTTATTAACAAACCCGTTAAGCCAAAAATGCGCCTCATCGCTGAACACAATTTTGCGATTTAAATTTGGATTAAATTTTAAAATTTTTCAAAGTAAATTTGGATAATTTCGTAGCGTTGTTCAAGCGTGAGTCTATTCATGATGATTTGTCAGAGTATACTGAAACGATAAAAAAAAAATTTCATCAAAATTTAATTTTTTGTGTTACTTCTTACAATTTAAAGTTCTATCTAGCTTAAAAAAACACCCAAACTTTGACAAGTCGACCACCGAAAAAAAAACACCATATGTTGACTTGACCCCACCTTCTAGTTAACGTTCTAAAGCGTGACATATAGCAGCAAAAGTTTGAATCCTTATAAAGCCTGGTACTCTGTTCAGTATTTCGTGCGAAATGTTTTAAAAATCAATACAAAAAAAATTTCTGTGAAATACAGTGATGGAAAATTTAAAAACTGAGATGGTACTGGCCACCAAGCAGCAGAGTACTTTATTCAACATTTTGGTACTTTGTATAAAACCTATTTTTTATTGAAAAATAAAACAAAAATATAAAAACGAATAAAAAATTATTAAATTTAAATATAAAATGTTGGTTAACAAACTATAAATTAATTAATTTTGATATAAAAATACATATATGTATGTAAATGCTAATCTTATGGCCATTTTCTCAATGTACCGACAAAGTGTCTGTTACTTAATGTCAACATAAATTTATTAGACCGATAAACTGTATGTTAACAATTTTGGGTTTCTCAATATACCGACAAAAAACATTCACCCTTATTGTGTTTGGCGTATTTAAAATACGCCTAGGACTGTTTGGTAATAGATTAAAGCAGGGACCGTAACTGTTATGACTTTTATCGAAAAAGTCAAGAAAAAAAAGTTATTTTTTAACTTTTATTTTTTAAGGAAGAAATAAAAGTTATTTCTTAACTATTATGTATGTTTTTTCGACCTTTTTGTTTTAACTTCAATAAGTAAACGAATAATTAAGCTCAAGGTCTTATTTTTTAATATATTTTATTTATTTATTTTAGTTGTCAATATTTCGTAACCCTACGGGAAACATCTTCAGGATAAAAATATATAAATTTTTTTTTTTAGTAAAATGAGTAACAATAGACGTTCATTAAACGACTGCCCGCTAATCCGATCTTTATTGTAAATATTGACAACTAAAATAAATAAATAAAATTTATTAAAAAATAAGACCTTGAGCTTAATTATTCGTTTACTTATTGAAGTTATTTCTTAACTTTTATTTTTTAAGTCAAAAATTAAAAGTTATTTTTGACTTTTATTATTTTACTCAAAAAATAAAAGTTATTTTTAACTTTTAATTTTTTAAGGCAAAAATAAAAGTCTTGAATTAAGTATTGCATAGTAATACGCTAGTTTTATTGCAATATTTAATTCATGACTTTTATTTTTGCCTTAAAATTTTAAAAGTTAAAAAATAACTTTTATTTTTTGAGTAAAATAATAAAAGTCAAAAATAACTTTTAATTTTTGCCTTAAAAAATAAAAGTCAAAATTAAAAGTTATTTTTTGACTTTTATCAAAAAAGTCACAAATTTAAAAGTCAAACACAAATCTGCATGTACATCACCTATGTATCATAATGATAAGAACCAAAATTTTCTACGATCATTTTTTATGTGTGCTGTTTTGATGTAAATTTTTAAAAATAACAGTTATTTTCTGTCCCTGGATTAAAGGATAAAAGTTCACGTTATCTTTATTCTATTACCAAACAGTCGTAGGCGTATTTTAAATACGCCAAACACAATAAGGGTGATTGTTTTCAGTTGGCAACACTTTTCAAAATACATGTAAAACATGGGAGTCAGCTGATTGAATTTATCTGTACGGCAAAAAAAAGGAAAATAAAAAATTGGCAGATGAGTGCTGGTTAGTTTTGCGACAGAAGCAAATGAGACATTGAGAAAACCAAATTTCTTTAATGTGCAGTTTTTCGTTGGGAAAAAAGATAATCATGTAATGAGAAAACGGCCATTAATGTAATAATTTTTAACCACTGGAAGCAGCCTCCATTTTTTGCTAGATATAAAAGCATCTTTTTATATTAGTTATTAATTCCCGAACAAAAAGTTTATTACATATTTTCTAGTGGATTTCAAAATATGTTTGCTTACTATTGGTGAGTAAAATTAGTAAAGACATACTTTGTTATAATGACATTGGTGCTGTAAGACTATCAATAGTTTTGCAACAAAAAAAATTAACGAAAAAATTTTCAAAAAAATAGCAACGGTGGGTTTATTACATGGGGTCTTCACCTGACAATTTTTTGTTATACCAAACGTCAATGTCTATATAAAAAAACTGATATTTTTGTCAGCATTTTTTTATATGAAGTTTGACTTTTATCATGACAAAAAATTGTCTAGTGAAGACCCCATGGTAACAAGGAAGTATAACAAGAAAAGAGTACTTTAACTGACATGGAGGTACTATGGTATTTATGATGAAATACAAACGCAAAAATGTTGATAGAGTTGTACTCTATTTATATTACAAAAAACATGCGAAATGGTTCTAGCAACATTTTTATTTTCCGTGCGAAACAAGTGCAGCTCATATTATTTCGCACGGAATTTTAAGCAACAGCTTTTTTAACTTTTTATTTCGCATGTGTGAGGTAGGGTTTTTAACAAGCGTTTCAAAAAGAAAAATGTAGAAAAGTGCAAAAATTAATAATAAATTGAATTTTTTTTTGTTTTTTACTTTAGAAAGTTACCCAGTAAAAAAATTCGAGTTTTTTGAAGCACGTATGAGAAAAAGCGCATAATGGAGCGCTTCAATAAGAGAGCTCTAATACAGCAGTAAATGATAAAGAATAAAATATACAAAAAAGCGGCTTTTTTAGTGCTGACGACCAAGAAGGTTTTAACGCGAAAAAAATAAAAAATATTATGGTTTACGAAAATTACTAAAAATGGCATTTAAACAAGTAAAAGCTTAACATTAATGAATATGCAACATTTTTAATTTTTCGAATTTATTCTATGAGCTAAATTTCAGTTATGTATTTTATAAAGCTTTTTTGTAATAGTTCTATTCCTTAAATTTTTAGGAATGACTTTTATACACTTCCAGACTATTATATTGTATTTTCTTGTTACATATTACCTTAGCTATCCTTTGAATAGCAATGAAGTACATATATTGTATGCACAGAAAAATTTACAATTATTAGACACCAGCAGAATGTAATGCATTTTCTGGCCCGCTACGGCCTTCGTCAGCATTATTTGTGTCACAATGGATAGTGATACTTTATAAATTTAACTCAACAATTTTAACAAATAGAAACTGGGAATTATTTCCTTTCGTAGGTTACGTTTTATTATATTCAAAATATTTTATTTTTCGAATTTATTCTATGAGCTAAATTTCAGTTATGCATTTTATAAAGCTTTTTTGTAATAGTTCTGTTCCTTAAATTTTTAGGAATGACTTTTATACACTACCAGACTATTATATTATCCAAAGGATAGCTAAGGTAAAATGTAACAAGAAAATACAATATAATAGTCTGGTGGTGTATAAAAGTCATTCCTAAAAATTTAAGGAATAGAACTATTACAAAAAAGCTTTATAAAATACATAACTGAAATTCGAAAAATAAAAAATGTTGAATTTATTAAAATTTTAATCGAAATATTGATAAAACAAATAAAAGAACTATTTGAAATAAAAGTGACCTTAAGCTCAATTATTAATAGGTGCGTTTGAGTACTTCTACAGTAAAATGCAGTAAATGAGAAAATTGTAAAATTTGCTCTCACAAAAAGCTGTTGTCCAAAAAAGTACGCGAACGCAAATTTTGTAAAAATTCGTAAAATAAAGGCAACAGCTGATGACAAATAGTTGAAGTGTTGAAAAATGTTAACACTTTTGACTACTTAACTCGTTTTCTTATCGGTACTCGATTAAATACTTTTTATAACACAAATATTTTTGGAAAATAGAAACAAATTATTTTATGTAATCTTTCATATTTGTTTGTTTTTTATTTTATTTGATGTTACTAATTTGTGGCGGGTTAATTTATTCAAAAAAACATGAATAGTTTTTTGCTATTGATTACTTAAGTACCCAAGTACTTAGCACTTTTACAACTCTAAAAACTTAACATAACAAAAAAAGTTTCAAATGTTGGTATTTAGCCCAGTAAATGATTCACAAACAAGTTTAATTAACAATTATTTATTCACATTTTGTTTTTATTTAATTTTTATTTCAACTTTACGTTTATTTAACAATTTTTTCACAATTTATAAGCATTTTGTTTGTTACTTTTGTTTGTTTACCTTTTCAAACATATGTTTTTTTGTTTTACAAAATTTTACTGCAAAAATTTCTGCAGTAAAAATTTGTAAATACTCAGAGAAGAACTGTCACTTTTCGCTCTCAATTTGTGTTCTCATTTACTGCATTTTGTGTACTCGAACGCAATTTCGTAAAATGCAGTAAAGTTCAGTAAAAAATAGTAAAAACTTTTGTGTTCTCGAACGCAGCTAATAAAGAAGAATAATATTTAAAAAAGGTCGATGAAATGAGAATAAAATTGTTAATTAATGTTCGTATATTATACTAACATATAAAGTATATACATACATACATAAGTATATGTACTCATATCCCTGTACAAGCCTTGAATTAAGTGTCTCCAAATCACAATGTAAAATTGATGGATTAAGCTTCGTACAGACGATGGTCAGATCTTACAATATTGTCATTTTTCTGATAATGGTGCCATTGTCAGATGCATTAAATTAACATTAATCAAGTTCGAGGTGCTAAAACGTGTTTAAAACCTTAAAGGTAGAAGTACATAACACGCGTTATTTCGTCGACGTTTGTCGTGCGTTTAAAAACATTAGCGCATGAAAAATTGCAAGTTACACAACGCGCGTTACAAAAGCCATTCCTGTCAGCTGTTTTTGATTTGTTTACTTATTTGTGTATTAAAAACAGACTCGAAAGTATATCAAGATTTTATTATTTTATTGAATTTATTCTTTTTATATAAATATTGTATGTTTTTTAAGCTCTTCAATAAGTTTTTCTTTCATGATTCACAAATTTGTTAAATTATTCTTTTTATTGGCAGCTGATTACTTGTCAAAAATACTCAACGCGTTAAAAAGTTCAAAGTTAACCAACTTTCTGGCGCAAACGCGTCAAAATATTTTGCATGTAGCTTGTTCTATGAAAATACACTAGTTTAACTTTTTTGATTGCACTGTCTGTAGCCAGCATTATTGTTTTGATAAAAATCAAGTAAGAGTACTATATTCGGCTGTGCCGCATCTTATATACCCTTCACCATTGTGCGAGCAGAATACAGAGCAGCTAGACAAAAACTAAATCATTTTTACATATACATACATACTAAACAAAATTCCAATCGTGATTTGGAAAATTGTTGTTTCTACTTGACGTGACCGAAGTAGATAACTTGTAACGACTCTTTTTCTTCTTCTTTGAACGGATTTAGGCACGCTGGTGTTTGGCTGCGGCAATAGCTCGCCGGATGTGTAGGTTCTTCGTCTTTCCGTTGGTCGTTTACATTTAAATAAAATCGTGCCTAATTCTACTTCAATTTTTTTTCAAACTTTTAAATTTACTTTGTGAAAACGGTTTTCATTCATCGAGCTACCTTTCAGAAAATGCATTTAGCTAGGAAGAAGATGTTATTCTCCCTTTAGGCTTCCCTCCCCCATTGACATATTTCAGTCAACCTTGACACCCTAATATTGCCTACTACTCGATTTAAAGTGTCCCATAACGCAAGAATTAGATCACCACATACCCCTTATCTCATTACTATCCAACCTGCAATTACACGACTTAGTACATGATGTCTACTTTCAAAACATGAAAAAAACTAATTTTTTTATTCAAATGAAACTGTACTCAGTTTATTAGTAAATACTTAGGTAATTAATAGATAACTTTAACAACAAAAAAAACTTGAATCCTAGATAACGAGAAAAATTGTTTATAAATAGAACAATAAAAATAAACTTTTATATTCATAAGTTTTAATAATTGGAAATTAATTTGATAAATATATTTTTAAATATTCTCTAAATCTTTCGGGTTTTATTTGATTCTACCTTTACTAAATATATAGATATACGTTTATATATACATGTATATTTTTATGTACACATATATATATTTCCTTTGTTCATTTACTTAGACCTCTAATTATTTGTTTATATATGCATATATATATATATATATTTTTTTTTTTTACTTAAAGTTTTATTTTTTTCTATATTTTAGTTTGTTCATTTATATTGTTTATTTATTTATATTCTAATTTATAGATTCTTTTGGTCTATATTTTTTTTTTTTTGAACTTTTTTCATCTATATTAATTAAGCTGTTAAGTTATTTATTTATTTATAAATGCATGTAGTTACATAAGCCGTTATAAAAACAATATGTATAACTTAACAATTTAATGAAAATTTAGATATATTAGGTTGTTATAAATGCTTTTCCCTCTGTTATTAAGATTCTAAATAAGTATTACAAGTCTACATACAATCTATCATTAGTATAAGTATAATCAGGAATAATTATAGAAAAATTAGATTCATTAATAAATCGGTGGTAAGCAATATCATTAGAATTTTGTATTATGTACTATTAGAGTGGACATTCATTTTTGTTTTCCGCTAGCACTATAAATTTCTAAAGTATTATTATTTATTAGATATTAGTATCAAATTAGGCATATAAAAGCATACAATGTACATATGTATAATGAAAAATAACATTAAATGGTCGCACAAGAAAAATTACGAAATAATACTAGGTGGACTGGTGGATATTAAATATTTCTTTTTTTTTGTTGCTTCAAATCTAGATATAAGTTAGTATTAGTTGGAATCCACTGTGTTTGAGACAATTATTATTTTTTTTATTATAGCGTATTGGTTTAATTATTGCAAATTGGTTTAAACACCTGCTTTTGCGTTCATGGATGTTAAAAAAAAATTATGGTTTTTATCTTTTTAGTTTTCGATTATCATAGTTTTTACTCACTCGGGATATTTGGTGTGTTGGAAGTTCAACAGATGGTGCTGTCACATCAAATTTATCTTCGCTGAGATAAGCAAATTTTGTTGAAGATTCCCAGAAATGTATACCAAAATATCCTACATTGAGTTGGGATACATAAGTATATAATAAAAATCACTTTTTTACAATTTTATTTTTACTTCTTACCCGAGGATGCTTATTAAATTGACAAATTTTTACTTGTTTGTCCAAGTTGTGGTAAAGGAAATCACTATTTAATGGCGGTTTTAACTAAAACAAACTAAGTTAAACTTTACAAAAATCCGGATAGCATGTAATTTTTCTCATTTGTCTCACCATTTAAATTAATATCCCCACATATAAGTAATTTCTTTACAAAAAAAATTATTCTATTGCCCTTCTAACTTTAATGTGATGTTTCTCTTAATGTAGTTTTATAAAGAAAGATCCCAGTTACAGGATATGAAGTCGATTACCCTCATGCCCTGTACTATTCATTTTTGCAAACCTGCCTTTTTTTATCTTAAAGATTGGCAGTATTGTTGTGCTATCAACTTCGGTTGAGAAATTAAGATAATGTGAAAAAGAAGAAGATTATTTATTTACATTTCTAGTTGGTTTAAAAAAACAACATAAATTCTTGTTTTCGTTTATAAATAATAAAAAAAGAAATAAATAAATCCGGATTCCGTGAAATAAAAGGTAAGTAAGTACCATTTATCATAATTATAATATGCACTTCATATTTTCTTCTAATTCTAGTGCAATATTATTGTTCGTGGCCGTCACAAAGCCGGTTCATTGTGAGAGTTTTATGAATACAATGAATTGGGAAAAAGGTCGCGAAATTCCTCGAATTTAATTGAAAATGGCTATGGGCGAACGTTAAAAGTGAATGAGCCACAATCAGGTGCCAGAAAATCATGTAGGTCATGACCGGTATAATAAACGCACATGTTCGAACTTGACACCCTTAAAATATCTGACGTTAGACTACCTGTCTGCCAACAAAGGAATTTTGTATCACGATAAGTATAATAATTACCATGTTGAAATTACTTATTGTGTGTATTTCTACCTAGATTCGCTTGGATTTTTCCCCGTGGCGTGAGTGCTTGCGAATACTATAAAGTAATGGGCGTATATCATGCCAATGATAGCCTTTTCATGCACTCAGACCTATGAGTGTATTAAATACGCAGGTATCGATGAAAATTGACATCCCATTTTTCATTATTAGCAAATGTCAACAAGAAAAATTTTTGCAGTCAATAAAAGTGTGTATATTCAATTGCATTTAATAACCAAAAAGAACAAAATTTGACATAATGTGAACACTACAAATCTTTTTTCCAATGATTGCAGATTTGGACCGTATTTTTTTACCAGGGCATAAACAAGTCACTGTCCCTAAAAAAACAGCAAATCAACAAACAGGTAAGTCTCTGTCTATTATATTTTGTTTAGAAATTTGTTCATCATTTTTTTTTTGGTTTTTTTTTTTTTTTTTTTTTTTAACAAATGCGTCTACAATTTACACAAATTATTCTATTTGCCGAATACGGCACAAAAAAAATATTAACGATATTAGAACGAAATAGGTATTTCAAAAAAAATTAATACCATATTGGTCGATGCTCTCTTTTTGCAATTTTGATTATTTACCATCCCACTGGTGTCGAAAACAGGTTTTATGAATAACTTAGAATAAATGTGATTGGGGTTTTCTTTTACACTTTTTAAAGTTATTGTAATAAGAAAAGTAAGAAAAATTGGAAATGTCTTTCCCAAAGCTATATTCGTTGAAACAGCACAAATCACTGTATGTGTAAATTATGTCCATATTACCGTACTACATATGCAACTAATCACATGAGCTACCCCTGATAGCAGAAATCACTCATAAAATGTGTAATTGCATATGGATTTACAACACTGATCGTACCTTAATTTCACTGTTTCAGATGTTGTGCATGAATTACACCAATTAGTCGGCCCTTCAAGTCTTCCACCTCATAATGATTGCTACCTATAGATTTTCTAATTCTACATTTTAGCCACGGATGACAAAGTTTTGCATTTAAACCTTTCTTAAAGCAGCTTTGTATAAAGTTTTTGCGAAATACTTCTTGTCCAGGTTTAAATGACACACATCTACTTCTTTTGTTGTATGATTTGGTATTCCTTTCATACGCCTCATGCATTTTCCTAGTTATCCTGTCGTGAATTAGTTTCATCTGTTCAGACTTTGGAAGAATTGTTATTTCACCCTCATCAATGGCATTCAGTTTTTTTAATATTTGATAAGCTTGTGCATGTGTAATCATATTGTAGCCCGTGAGTGCAAAATATGGCGTAACTCCCATTGAAGCATGGACAGTCGATCGCAAGCAACATTCGATTTTAGACAGATTTTCATCCCACCGGGATTGGTCTTTTTGTATGTAATTCCGAATGCTCACTAAAATCGATTGGTTAACTCTTTCACTGGCGTTAGCCTGAGGTGAGTAAATGGCCGTTCTCATATGACTTATTCCATACGAGCTTAAAAGTTCTCTAAACGATTCTGAAACAAACTGTTTGCCGTTATCAGAATGAAGTATTTCGGGCACTCCGAATTTATGAAATACTTCGTCGATTAAAAATTTATTCACAGCTCTTGCCGAGGCTTTTGGCAGCGCCTTTAATAACACAAATTTTGTTTTATGATCTAACACAATAAAGATAAAAGTGTTACCTGTCTTAGATCTTGGGTAAGGACCAAGAAAATCAACATAGACTTTTTGAAATGGTCTATGAGTGATTACCTCTTTTCCCATAGTAGGCCTCAACGTTTGCTTCGGGTGTTTTATTTCTTTACAGGTATCACATTCAGCAATAAAGTTTTTTATTTGTTTAACCATACCTGGCCAGAAAAAAAATTCTCTTACGTTAAATAGTGTTTTTGACGTCCCACCATGAGCTGTATTGTTTTCATGAGATTTTTTTATTACTTCGTTTGTTAGACTCGTAGGTAACCAAATTTTCCAACAGTTTTCTTCGTTTTCAGCTTCATCTATATTAAAGTGAACTCTTTTATAAACTATGTCTTCTACAACTTTAAGATCAGGGAGCCTATTTTGGTTTTGCTGGATTGTGTCTATTAGTGAGCGATATTCTGAACATCTGAATTCATCAGCGTTAAAATCTATGAGCGAGTTAATTGCTGTGATTTCTTCCATGTCTAATCTAGATAGCATGTCTGGCACTATATTTTTACTCCCTTTTCTGTGTTCTATGTCGAATTTGTAGCGTTGTAGTTTTAAGCTCCATCGAGCTAGACGTCCATTCAGGTCTTGTTGCTTCATCAGCCACTTAAGACTAGAGTGATCCGTAATAACGGTAAAGTCCATTAATTCGATGTACGGGCGAAATCTTTCTATGGCGAGGACAACCGCAAGGCATTCTTTTTCTGTTGTTGAATAGTTTTTTTGTGCAGTGTTTAGCTTTTTCGAGAAGAACTCTATGGGATGTTCTTCATTGTCGTCGTCTTTTTGAAAAAGTACTGCTCCGATTCCCACGTTAGAAGCATCACACTGTACAAAAAATGGTCTTTCGTAATTAGGGCTTGATAGTATGGGACTGGAAACCAATCTTTGTTTTAGTTCCTCAAATGATTTTACCGCTTCTGGTGTAAGTACAAACTTTGTTGATTTTCTTAACGTATCTGTAAGAGGTGAGGTTAAAGTTGAGAAGTCCTGTATGAACCTACGATACCATCCAACTGTACCAAGGAATTTTCTGACATCTTTTTGGTTCTTAGGAGGTTTTATATTTAATATTGCGTCCACTTTGCTCATGTCCGGCTTAAGCTTACCGCCGCCTACTACATAACCTAAATAACGCAGTTCTTTATAGCAAAATTTTGATTTCTGCATGTTGATAGTGAGTCCTGCTGCTGTGAGTTTTTCTCCTACGACTTTTAACATTTGCATGTGTGTGTGAAAATCTGGTGACACAACGAGTAAATCGTCCAAGTAGACAAATACACGGTCTTTTAAATCAGATGGAATTACTTTGTCCATGAGTCGGCAAAGACGTTGGGCAGCATTACACAATCCAAATGGCATAACTTTAAATTGGTAATGAGGTCTACCTTGGACCGTAAATGCCGTTTTGGACCTAGCTGACTCTTCGAGCGGAATCTGCCAGAATGCGTCTTTAAGATCTATGGCCGATATATAATGGGTGTCACCTAGTCTAGCCAACAATCCATCGATATTGGGAAGTGGATACGCGTCCTTTTTTGTTACTTTATTTAATTCACGAGCGTCTAAACATAGTCGATTTTTATTAGGCTTAATGACAAGTGTGGTCCTGTTATTCCACTCGGCATTGGTAGCGACTTCAATAACGTCCAATTTAAGCATTCTGTCCAATTCTTCATAGATAAGCTTTTGAATTGCTGGGCTTACGGGATAATGACGCATTTTCTTTGCCGGCGCATCGCCTGTATCAATCGTATGTGTTTCGAGGTGCGTTTTACCAAGTCCGTATTTGGTGTAACATTTAAACGATAATTTTACATATTCTAATATGGCGTTTTGGTCCAATGTTAGTTTATGACACTTTGTCTCTGTTTCTTCAGTTTCCATCTCATTAATTGTATCTGATTTAGTGCATATTTTAATTCCTAAACGTTGCCATAGATCGTATCCTAAAATTAATTCTTGTTTTAGATCTGGGACAAGATATAAAAGTATTTCCTCGGTTTTATTACCGCATTTTGCTTGTGTTTTAATTTTTCCGATAATTTCATGATTTTTGCCATCAGCAGTTCGAATTGTGGATTTAAAGTTCAGGATCGGTGACTTAATTTTTTCAACATTTTCAAAACAATTTCGGCCTAAGCAGCTAATAGATGCTCCACTGTCCAGTAATCCTTTAAGCGTTAGTCCATTTAGCTTTATTTCCATATAAGGTCTTATATCAAAATTACCGGGCAGTATCGCTGACGCTATTTCTTTTCTCTCGGTTTTTCTTCTTTCGCATCTTCGTCGGGTTTGCAATGTTCTTTGTTTAAGGCCAGGTTTTGTGTCATTAAAAATGTCTGCTCTTCGTTTAAGATAATTTTCCAACCTATTTTCATAAGGGATAATTTCCTTTAGTTTTCTTGCATTTTCCTGTTGTATGTTTCGACTTATGTTTATTGACTTATTTGTACAATATTGATTTTTTTCGTTTTCGGTTTCTTTTACGTCTACAAGGACCCCAAGTAGGTAGGAAAGAAAATTGTCATTCACTGGAGCTGGTTTGTTTGTGAACATGTTGGTCCAGCTTTCAACACATTCTTTTGGAGGTTTCCCTGACATTTCGGACAATTTGGAGTTATAACGTTGTCGAACCCACACCTATAGCAAAAAAGATTTCTCTGTGTCAAAGTGCAGTCGACAAAGGAGTGTCCTGGAGTTTTACAATTCCAGCAATTTATCGGTTTGCTACAACTATTTTGATGATTGATCACCTCGATCTGATACTGACCATTATCTTCAGGCATTTCTTCATAACTTAGCTCATTTACTCTTCTTAAATTATGTGGTTGTTGACGAAATTGAGTTCTTTTTGAAAGATTGCGTTCGGCTCTACGACATTCTTCTAAAAGTTGATCCATGCTGGTTATATCCATTGGAAACAAAAGTTGTGCCACCCCGTCTTTTAAATTATCTTTTACTAATCTAACTAGCTCATATTCAGGAATGGAAAATCTTAACTGGTTTTGTAGTTTTATGATTTCAGCAATAAAAATATCGGCGGATTCTGATTGATGTTGTCGCCTTTCCAAGATTTTTCTTTGAATCTCAAAGTCGCTTTCATAACGCCTAAATTTCCGAAGAAGATGGTACTTAAGGTGACCCCATTCACACGATGGATTTTGTCTTCGAAAGTCCCAAAACCATTGTTGAGCATTTCCGGTAAGGAGGTGGTGAAAACCTTTCATGAACACATTCCATGGGCACTGATAATCTTCACGAAGTGCTTCTATGCGAAAAACAAAATCTTCCACGCTGATTGATTGGTTGTTTCCGTCAAATTTCACGCCCCATTTTTCCATCTGTAAAGGTGTATTATGAAAAGAACCGAAGGTAAGGTTTTGTGGGATATATTGAGGTTGGGGTGGTTGATGTTGAGGTGTTATAAATGCTTGATCTGCATAATGCGGACGATTATTACGATTTTGGTTGGGTAGCTGGTTATAATTAGCATTTCTGTTTCGAATGTCTGGATGGTTTCCAAATGTGGAGTTTATATCCGATCTTAGTGACTCACGAATTATTTGTGGTACTATAGCCATAAGGTTTTCCTGCATCTGTCTCATTATTGTAGCTTGTGCCGCTCCCACGGATGCACTGACGTATTCCCGTAATGATAAACCATCCTCATTAACGGCCATATCCGGACTTATTTCTTCGTTGAGGGTTGGCATCTGAGTCTGTTGTTGTATTCTATTCGAACGTTGTTGAGCTATTCCTCGAGCTGTCAAACTACTGTATTCCGGCGACCGTATCGTACTGACTGTTTCAGGCGATGATGATGTCTGAGGACCTAATCCTGGTGGAAATTGCAGAGACAGTAATGGAGTTATGACATTTGCACTTGTATACGCTGGATGATTATTATCTGCTGTCTGTTGATTTAGAGATGTTGTAGTTGCTGTCGTAGTCGTGAAATTGGCAGCTGTGCCCAAACTGGTATTTTTATTGGTTGCTGTTTTATTAGATCGGGTATTTCTGGTATTTTGCGAAGTAGTCGCCATCGTAAATCTATGATTTTTACCCCACCTTTCCGTTTTCCTACTAAAAAAATATGTATTTCTATATGAGTTTTTTCACCCTATACCACTAAACCTTTATATTGAAAAGTTTCAGACGATAAAAATTAATAATATGTAAGCAGACTGGACTCTTTTTTTTTTTGTAATTTAAGCGATGCGTATGTAGTAAAAAGCAATGGAATAAAATTTCAAAATGTGTAATATTCACAGTTTTCTAGTATGGTATGAAAAATGTACAAATAGACTTTGTTATACCTATGTAAATATATTAGTTAGTTAATTTCAACAAATAACAAAAACAAATACAAACAATTACATCTACATAAAATACAAAAATTATATTAATTTTATATTTTATTTTTTTTTCTTTCAGGTAAGTAAATAAATCGAAGCACTAGTTGGATTTGTAATTGAGTAAAAAAAGGTAGTGTTGTGGCAATCTAAGAAAATCTACTGAATGTCACCAAACTTAAATAAATCCCAATAGTTTTCTACTCCTAAACAATTTAATTTTAGGCATATAATATTTAAGATTAATTTTAACAGTATGATGTAAAAAAAAATTTAAAATCACGTTTTTTCTAAAAAAAAACGAAATAAATTTTTAAACGGTATATCAATAAATTGTTTTACTTAAAAAGGTGTTGAAATGTTTCACAAGCCAGGACAAAACAAAAACAATTTGTCGAGCTTCCTAAATTGTCATTCCGCTATTAAGAATGCAGTAGCGATTGAACTCTTAACTATATAGCCCCTCGGAACAAGTCTTCTTGTATTATTAATAACACAATTAAAATTTAGAATTCTCCCAGTAATACATCATTCTCCTAGTTGCGTTGCGACGCAGGCGTGGTATTAAAATACCTTCCGGGACATGCGTAACGTAAGATAAATAACTTTTCACCGTATATATGTTTTTGAAATGCCCCACGTTGGGCGCCAAAATGTAACGACTCTTTTTCTTCTTCTTTGAACGGATTTAGGCACGCTGGTGTTTGGCTGCGGCAATAGCTCGCCGGATGTGTAGGTTCTTCGTCTTTCCGTTGGTCGTTTACATTTAAATAAAATCGTGCCTAATTCTACTTCAATTTTTTTTCAAACTTTTAAATTTACTTTGTGAAAACGGTTTTCATTCATCGAGCTACCTTTCAGAAAATGCATTTAGCTAGGAAGAAGATGTTATTCTCCCTTTAGGCTTCCCTCCCCCATTGACATATTTCAGTCAACCTTGACACCCTAATATTGCCTACTACTCGATTTAAAGTGTCCCATAACGCAAGAATTAGATCACCACATACCCCTTATCTCATTACTATCCAACCTGCAATTACACGACTTAGTACATGATGTCTACTTTCAAAACATGAAAAAAACTAATTTTTTTATTCAAATGAAACTGTACTCAGTTTATTAGTAAATACTTAGGTAATTAATAGATAACTTTAACAACAAAAAAAACTTGAATCCTAGATAACGAGAAAAATTGTTTATAAATAGAACAATAAAAATAAACTTTTATATTCATAAGTTTTAATAATTGGAAATTAATTTGATAAATATATTTTTAAATATTCTCTAAATCTTTCGGGTTTTATTTGATTCTACCTTTACTAAATATATAGATATACGTTTATATATACATGTATATTTTTATGTACACATATATATATTTCCTTTGTTCATTTACTTAGACCTCTAATTATTTGTTTATATATGCATATATATATATATATATTTTTTTTTTTTACTTAAAGTTTTATTTTTTTCTATATTTTAGTTTGTTCATTTATATTGTTTATTTATTTATATTCTAATTTATAGATTCTTTTGGTCTATATTTTTTTTTTTTTGAACTTTTTTCATCTATATTAATTAAGCTGTTAAGTTATTTATTTATTTATAAATGCATGTAGTTACATAAGCCGTTATAAAAACAATATGTATAACTTAACAATTTAATGAAAATTTAGATATATTAGGTTGTTATAAATGCTTTTCCCTCTGTTATTAAGATTCTAAATAAGTATTACAAGTCTACATACAATCTATCATTAGTATAAGTATAATCAGGAATAATTATAGAAAAATTAGATTCATTAATAAATCGGTGGTAAGCAATATCATTAGAATTTTGTATTATGTACTATTAGAGTGGACATTCATTTTTGTTTTCCGCTAGCACTATAAATTTCTAAAGTATTATTATTTATTAGATATTAGTATCAAATTAGGCATATAAAAGCATACAATGTACATATGTATAATGAAAAATAACATTAAATGGTCGCACAAGAAAAATTACGAAATAATACTAGGTGGACTGGTGGATATTAAATATTTCTTTTTTTTTGTTGCTTCAAATCTAGATATAAGTTAGTATTAGTTGGAATCCACTGTGTTTGAGACAATTATTATTTTTTTTATTATAGCGTATTGGTTTAATTATTGCAAATTGGTTTAAACACCTGCTTTTGCGTTCATGGATGTTAAAAAAAAATTATGGTTTTTATCTTTTTAGTTTTCGATTATCATAGTTTTTACTCACTCGGGATATTTGGTGTGTTGGAAGTTCAACAGATGGTGCTGTCACATCAAATTTATCTTCGCTGAGATAAGCAAATTTTGTTGAAGATTCCCAGAAATGTATACCAAAATATCCTACATTGAGTTGGGATACATAAGTATATAATAAAAATCACTTTTTTACAATTTTATTTTTACTTCTTACCCGAGGATGCTTATTAAATTGACAAATTTTTACTTGTTTGTCCAAGTTGTGGTAAAGGAAATCACTATTTAATGGCGGTTTTAACTAAAACAAACTAAGTTAAACTTTACAAAAATCCGGATAGCATGTAATTTTTCTCATTTGTCTCACCATTTAAATTAATATCCCCACATATAAGTAATTTCTTTACAAAAAAAATTATTCTATTGCCCTTCTAACTTTAATGTGATGTTTCTCTTAATGTAGTTTTATAAAGAAAGATCCCAGTTACAGGATATGAAGTCGATTACCCTCATGCCCTGTACTATTCATTTTTGCAAACCTGCCTTTTTTTATCTTAAAGATTGGCAGTATTGTTGTGCTATCAACTTCGGTTGAGAAATTAAGATAATGTGAAAAAGAAGAAGATTATTTATTTACATTTCTAGTTGGTTTAAAAAAACAACATAAATTCTTGTTTTCGTTTATAAATAATAAAAAAAGAAATAAATAAATCCGGATTCCGTGAAATAAAAGGTAAGTAAGTACCATTTATCATAATTATAATATGCACTTCATATTTTCTTCTAATTCTAGTGCAATATTATTGTTCGTGGCCGTCACAAACTAAGATAATTTATTACACGAAATGTAATAAATGTGTGTAGGGTACAATAGCGACGTTGTAGATCAGCTAATATTGTGCTCAACAGAATTGACTATACTTACTTGCTTAGTGGTTGTCTGATGAAAGCCAAGAGAATTGGGGTATTCACAAGGTGTGCTATCATGTTGTATTGTCATAATGTTCTAACATTTTACAATGGTTTAAAAATATTGTTGTTGCTTTGTAAACAAAAAGTTTCTTAAATTAATAAAACTTTGCTTGCTATGTTTATTGTGCTGTCGTAATTAATCAGAAGAGACCTGCGCCGAGCAACTGAGCCGAGCGGCAATGATTTTGTAGCCGTCGCCGTTGATGGTATAGTTTTATCCGACTAACATCCGAATTTAACCTGC
The DNA here is from genome assembly GCA_963931875.1 of Pollenia griseotomentosa. Taxonomy (NCBI): domain Eukaryota; kingdom Metazoa; phylum Arthropoda; class Insecta; order Diptera; family Polleniidae; genus Pollenia; species Pollenia griseotomentosa. The sequence continues at coordinate 38,035,647 of OZ007563.1, read as the reverse complement.
GGCTAGCATTTTTTGCAACAAAACACTTGCGGCGTCAAATTGGATCGGCCTAGGACTCTGATGTTTGTAAAAAAACAAAATAAAATATTTGTGGTTTGGGTCTTAAAAATGGAAAAATAGTCAGGAAAGATCTAAATTAATTTATTAATTCATGGATAAGAATTAAAAACATTTTGATTTTAGGTAAATATTTATTTTTTTTTATATTTGTTTTAAATCAGCTGACAAATTCAAAATAGCACACTAAGTTATGAGGGGTTGTTCACAACAGTCGTATTTTTTCATGTTATTATTTTAAGACATATGATTTTAAGACACCTTGTGAATCCCCCAAATGTTTAAATTTATCACTGGCTTATTTCTAAATGTTTAGTGTTCTGTTTGTGGATTGTATATTTCTACTTGTTGCACCGGGAGTGCGTTTGTGTTTTGTTTATGTATTTATTTAATTGGTATTGTCTGTAAAACTACTGTTTTATAGTTTAACTTTAATGTTTGTGTTTTAATTGTTTACACCCAGCGGGAAAACTCAGACGAACTTCTTACATCAGGCCTTTTTGAAGGCATGCTTAAAAGATTTTTTGATTCAATTACTATCGTTATCTAACTGCTAAAGAAGGCCTCATAGAAGGCCTCGGCTCTTTCGTATAAAAGATAAGATACAGCTTCCACACTATCTTCTATGAGAAGGGAGTAGAGAAGGAGTAACATTTTTTGTATTGTTTTTTTTTTGCACAAGCAAAATCAATTTTTTTTTTTGGTCCCGTTACCCTTCTTATGTACCTGCTGAAGAAGCGAGAGCGGAAGGCCTTCTCCGCAATGACAACATGTGTAAAAAAGATATGAGTATGGAATGGAGCAAGAAGGCCTTGTACATCCAAAAGAAGGGGTGCATAGGCCTTCTAGAAGGCCTCCCTACTCCTTCTTTTTCCCGCTGGGTAATTTTATTTGTTGTATGTATGGATATGTAAAAACGTATTGGTTTGTAGTTGCGATTTGGTTCGCTGTTATCCGTTTTAGATTTCGTTTTGTTTGTTTGTCGATGACAAGTGCTTGTTTTCTCTTCTTTTGCCTTGGCGCTTTGAACACAACTTACACAACGGGAACTGTCACTTAAAGTCGAAGTCGATCAGGTCGCTTATAATGCGGGCGATAGCGACTGATCGATCTTCGACACATACATATTTACAATACTAAAAACTTCATTATAAATTAAATTAAAAAAGCGAAAACTGGCAAATATTTTTTTAAAATAGTTTTTAGAACATAAAAATTAAAAAAAAAAAGTTATTTTTGAAAAACCAAGATTCGAACCAGGGACTCACAGTTTCTAACCTTAACAAACCCCCTAGACAACTGAACCATGAAGGAACGTTGTTTGAATATTACTAAAATGAAATATGGCATGTTTTGCGGTTCACAACTTAACTCAGTTGAGTTGTAATTAAATGTTTTTGTTCACCGCAAAATAGCAAAGTTGTAACCCATAATACAAAAATTACAAATCAACTTATTTGAGTTGTGAAACGTAATAGGGGCCTATATTCACCATAACAAAAATTCCCCGGTTTCTCTTTGTTAAAATAATTTCGATAAACACGATCTTTTGATATACATACTAGGCGTATCTATCGGACATATGGTAGCCCTTAAATTTAAGTTTCAAAAGAATGTTTAATGTGTTCTGTTCGGGAGGTACCACGCCCACTTTTCCAATCCCGCCCATTTTTTTAGAGGTTGTGTATTGTTTGTGATTGGATCTTATTTGGAAACTTTGGCTCTTACCGTTCTCCAGAAATACAGGAAAAACAAATAAAAAAAAACAACAACAAGGAATTTTTGTGTAAAATTAGAAGCTATCGTGGTTTTTTGCTCATATCTCCGCCATTTTTGAACCGATCTCGCTGAATTTCAATAGCAAACTTAAACGGAGTATATGTGACATTAAAATATGACAACCTCATAATTTCTTGGGGGGGGAAACCCATTTAAACATACACACGGACAGACGGACAACCGGATTTGAACTTCGCTTTTCATAAGTACCCAGAATATATATACTTTGTAGGGTGTAGGATCAATATTGTGGAACTTACAAACGGAATGACAAAGTTATATATAACTACGGTGACCATATATTTCAAACGAAAAAAGAGGACATTTCTAAATGTAGTAAGAATGATAAAAAGTATCAAGGTAATTGCATAGGTAATAAGTTAATTCAAAGAATATGATATTAGCAAGTAGAACTACTATTATTACATACATATACGTATTTTATTGTCTATGAAAAAATCAATAAAATTAACTAGAAATTCATATACGGGTATGTTCTGTAAATCAAAATGAAGTGGATTCAAACCGAGAAAATTTTAAAAACGAGCCTCTAAAGAAAATTCTTACAAATATTACTTTTTATATACTACATACTTTGAGAACCAATTATATTTACAAGAATAGCTCTTAAAAACAAGAAAAACTACAGTCATTTAATTAATAATTTAAATCAAAATCTCGTTTGATTTCAATTCCACTTCATTTCGATTTGTAGAACATGCCCGATAAAGAAAAAAATTATGTAAGTAAAAGTCCTTAAAACCAAAAAATTTTATAATTAAAAATAATTGATATATTTCTGTAGAAGTAATTTTTTTATACATATATGACTTTTATTACATAAAACTAATTAAAATTCCACACAGTCCATTTGAAATTAGCATTTTGTTATTAAAAGTGATTCTTGAGTAACCACAATCCAGCACATGGATCATCAAAATAATTGTTGCAATATCATAGGGCTCCTTTGTTGAGAGAAAATATTCTTTCAATGGAACGAACAATTTTAGAATTCGATCTAAAGCGGCCCATACACTTGCAATATTATTGTATATGATATTCCCCATATTATTTCCATTTTTTTCCTATATTATGCAATAAGTCGCACAATGGTCTCATTCATTCAATAAAAAGGTGAACATAACCCATAGGAATACCATAAACAACATTGTACAATGTTGCCAACACATTTCTTTTCGTTGTGCAATAAAAATCAAAAGTCTTTTGATTGTTTCCAATATATTGTGCCACCTTCGAATATCACATACACATTAGCGATATAATTGTTCAATACGTAAAATTGAACAATTTTATTGCAAGTGTATGAGCCGCTTAACGCTGGCATTAGTGTTAACTAGTGTGTTTTGCTGTATTAATGTTGAAATTTTGGGGTTTTGGGATAATAAAACTTATAGTTTTTGAGTTTAAAGAAGAAGTCATAATCTAACAAAAGCACAATTCACTAAAAAAAGGACAACATACTGTCCTTTATTTTAAAAAAGTACTTTTTTCAGATGCTTAATCTTTTTCACTTACTTTATTCAAGTAAATCATAGCATATATCGAACCTCTAAACTATTAGAGTCTAAAGGGCCTCTTTGCAAGAAATGTAAACAAAAATTATGTAATATCTCAAAAGAAGTGTTACTCCCTTACATTCCTGCTGCCACTGTTGCCAATTTTGCCATTTGGTGGCTAGATTTAGACATTTTTCACCTCGTTTAGCCATTAGCCATTTTTCAACTTGCAGAGCCATACATTTTTTGCCGTTTTTCTTTTGAAATAATAGTTTTTATTTTCTTATAGAAATTTATAAAACTGCTAAAAAAAAATAAACATTTTAAACAATATAAACGCATTTTATTTAAATCACAACTTTTACAAATGTTGAAAATCGCTACGATGATGATCTTTCAATATAAAAATATTAAATTTATAAAATTTACAGAAACCACACTGTTTCTTTCTGGTCGCAAGTATTTCAATATAGAGATGCAGGCGGCAACAAAATAGTTTAGAAATTTCAGAATTTACTATAAAGTCGCTTTCACTTACAAGGTATAATGCTGAAGTATACCGAAGGATTCAGAATCACTTTCTGAGTCGAATTAACGATGGCCGTCCGGCTGACTCGCTGACTGTTAATGTTAACCTTATGCGCAAAGTGCAGGTCGCAGTTTTGGGGATAATTTGTTAAATTTTGGTACATAGGTTCTAATTGGCAAAAGGAATCGGTGAATGTGCTGAATCGGTCCACAATTTTGCATAGCCTCCACACAAGCTTCTTATTATGTTGTTATTTAGATTAAATTTGGTCCAAACTTATTTTAATGCAATCAAAATCATCTTACCAAATTTTATTAGAATTTTTCCATATTTGACCATATCACCCAATAAATACTACTCCCGACAAAACATAATACGATAAAACGATATCTACTATGTCATGAGAAATGTTGTGCTACATTAACCATAAATCCCATATAAACCAAAAATCTCATATACTTAGATGAAGTTATGCGGCATTGAAAGTTTTGAAATTGTACCAACAACATTTAAAAGTTGTACTTTTTTAACCTTTTAATTGTATGTCAAATGTTTATTTTCAAATCATTATCAATTTGAATTTAAATGTTAAAATCAAGCAATTGAAAAACGTTTGAGAATTGTGTTTGATGTCAAACGATAAAGTCATTTCATATCAAAGGTTTGACTTCGTGTTTGTTGGATATATATCTAATTCGTATTTACATACATATATACATACTATAATTGCGCGAAATTATCGAATATGCCAATTTTTTTGAAATTGAGTTTTTGATGCAATCTTGTTCTACATTCAAAGAGACGTCACCTGACAAAATATTGTAGGCGAATTCCACTTCGTTGCTCCAAAAATTGATTGTATATTTGCATTTTGATATTGCAAGCGAATGCAGAAAAAAGTAAAAAAATGGCTGTCCTGTAAAATTTGGTTTATGTAACATACGATAATTTCGCGCAAAGGGGTCTATATAGCAAAAGACCATTCTGTTTGGTACATGTAAAGAATTATTTATTAAATCACCAGAAAATATGGCTTGAAGCAAGAAAATGTTGCACGATTTCGTCCGAGGCGAATTAACTACAGGTGATGTCGAAACGACATCTAAGTTTGACAGATCGAGCTTATTTGTTTTGATTTGTTAGTGTTTTGCTAATAATGGTTGACGTTTCGAGCTAATGGCACTAACAATGCAATGCAAAAATCCCTATGTTGTTTCTGTTGTTTTTGGATTGTTGTAGTTCCGACACCACCTGTAGTTGAACTCGCCTTGATTTCGTCCAAGCCAAAATAACTTATTATAAATACATATCGTTAGCTAAAATGCAAAAAGGCGTAACTAACAAATAAATAATTTTACAGGAGGAAAAAAACTTTGTGAAATGAAAACTGTGAACATGTCAGAAAAACATGCATTAATAATACCCTTTGTACACTTGCATACATGTAGGAGGAACGCATGGAAGATGTTGAAAATGTGAAATACGCGTTCACACTTGAAACATCTAACATCTACTATCAATAAAAAATGTCACCATTTCTGAAAAAAAAACTTTTATTGTTTTTAAAATACATTTTTTCTACAAAATTGCCAACATTTAAAAAGATAACACCAAAACGTATTTCTAATTCATTTTGTTTAATAATTTTAGCAAAATTAAGCAAAATAAGGCTTCCAAAAAAGGAAAAACTTGAGAAATGGTAACGCTGCTTTCAAAGCAACTTCCATTTTGTCAGTGATGCCACAATAATAACAGAATTTTTTGCCACTTTTCTAGTGATGACACTAAAAGAATCGCAAAATGTAGAAGGGAACAAAATGAGATAGTAACATTCTGTAAAGATGTTGAAAATTTTTAATTTTTAGCCCTATGTATTTCCTATGGGAAAATTTTAACATCATCGCAAATTGATGTTAAATGTTATCAAGTGTGAAAAGGCTATAAGTCGTCCATTGAATTCTTCAAAACAAACTATTTCATGATAGTTTGTTTAAAAAAAATGTGCGTAATTACGTCGTTTTGCATGCATACTATATCAAATAAAAACACTTGTAGTTACGTTTCTTTGTTTTCTGTTAACAAGAGTGTGATTTTTGATCGCAAAAGTCTAAAATTTTGTCAAGACATGTAGTTTAATGGTATGTTAATAATAATCAATTAAAAACTCAATTTTGAATTTTTTGTTAGTTACGCCTTTTTGCATTTTAGCTAACGATATACATATGTGTGGCTTGGTTAAATCAAAATATTTCTTTATTTAAGAAAATTTTACGAAAAAACAATAGAAAGTATTTTTGGATTTTTGATTTTCATGTTTTAAGATACAAAATTGTTTACTTTAAAAAATAAACTTCTTTCCGTGGAATTAATTACTAAATAATGGCTTGTCAGGTACTTTTTTGGCTCTCCCCAAACTTTAAAAAATTTTTCTCCAAAAATTCCCCGATAAAAGAATCAAAAAGAAGAAATGTTAATTAAAATTATAATTATTGTTAAAGCTAAGGCACGAGCTCTATGTGATCATTTGTCCTTCAAGTTGTGCTGAAAAAGGTCAACAAGAAAAGGAAAGACAAAAAAGAAAAAACAAAAAAATGTACTTTGGACTTCAAGAAGAATTCTTGACGAAGGTACGAGAAAACGGAAGTAAAGGAGAAAACATGTAAAATCGATTAAAATGGATGATCATTCAAAAAAGCAAATTTCGATCTACCAAAGGGTTAAAATACAATTTGGTTTAAGGATTGATGTTTGACTATTGACGTCAGCAGTCGTCGATGGCTGCGAGTGTAAAACGGCAAATCCATCTGAGGAGATCGTGTGGTTGCGATCGAAACATGTCATGGTAACCTGCCGGTCGCGGTTCGAATCCCGGCCACGGTCAAGAATGAAAGATTATCAATAACAATTTTAATTAATTTTCATGTTGTAAAATTGCTTTCTTCATAAAAAATAATTTAATGAAAATTAAATTTAATGAACTTAAGCCTAATTAAAAATATTAAAAATTTGGACTAAAAACCATAAATAGTTCAACAAAATAACCACAAAACTAATTATTGTTAATTAAAATATTTATTTGAGTACTCTATTCTACAAGAGATAATTTTAATCGTAAGAATACACATAATTGTGATTTAAACATTTATATTTACAGTCGAACTTCCCTATAATTAACCTTAATGGGACTTATGGTCACTTAATTTTGAAGAAACTTTATTCTACAGAATAAATTTTATTGCCACTTTTGTAAAAAAAAAAATCGAGGCAGTTCTAGTTTAGATTACACTCCCATATGCAGCGGTTATCCATTTGAAGATTGCTTTATTAATTTCTCTAGAAACACAGCTTTGAAGCCTTTTGCGTTAAGTGCCAAATTGCTTGTTTTCTACATTTTAGAATTAAGGTTACTAAAGCCGACTGTAAATGTAATGCAATGCAATATAACGTACCTTAACGAAGTGTATTTTCTGTAATTGGTAATTTTAATATTTCAAAATTTTGAGTCTTTTGAATAAAAAATTATATTGCACAAATCAATTTCAAAAATGTTAAAGCACATTTGCGAGCACCATTTTTAGTCAAATCATAATTGGCACATAAGTGGTCTGTAGCATTATTTATTACTGGGCTAGTTATAAGCCGATTTTGGACCTTTTTAAAAACATAATTGTATCTACATTTTGATTTTTTTATCATCTAAAAAAAAAACTTAAGAAAATTTGACAGAAACCATGTTAGAATAAATAAGTACAAGGTATAGTCATTAGAAATTTTGTTCTCAATTTTAAAACTCATATAACGTCAAACAAAAGAAAATAAGGCAAAAAATTAAAACAAGCGTTAAAATTGAAATAAATTATTTTGACATTACATAGGTAAATAATGACAACTCTCCCTAATGCACCTACCTGGTACTTATTATACTATTACTATTTTACTATTTAACTTTTCAATCGACTTTTCTTTACCCAATCGTTACCAAACTTCATATTAAATATTAAATATATGGTTTATATGAAGTTTGGTTGAAATCCGATAACGCATGTGTGTGCGTATGTGAAGTGAGTGTGTTTTTTAGGGAACAAAACCAACTTTATTAAAAACAAGTGTGTTTCTTTTCTTATTTTGTTTTGCCGTGCGAAGCAGGCAACGGACCCGCTAGTGATTTATATATAAAGGAACCAAATTAGCCTATTCTTCAAACTTTTCAGAAATTTTTAGATAAAAAATAAACTTATTTTACCTGGTGCTCATTGATATTAATGTGTACATTAAACTTAGTTATCTTTTATAGAAAACTTAAACTTATATTTTTTATTTCTCCAAAAATCCTAATTTTTTTTAAATATCCCCAATGCAAACCTCAATTGAAATTTTTTGTCCCTTTTAGCAACCAGAAAACTCCTAATGTGGGGTCAAACCCCCAAAACTGGCAGCCCTGGGGGGCTACTCTCTATTGTGATGCGAAAACAATTTCGATGCGAAAGCTAAATGCCAACTTGGTACTCTCTATCACTTTCGCAAAATGTTTTGAAAATGGAGCAATACTTGCAACAAAAATGAAAGATGGCGCAGATTGACAGTAATGAAATGCTTAGATATGGGCATTTGCCCAGAATGGTCTAACAGGATGTAAAAATAAAATGTTGATAAAAAAAGTCTATGTTTTTATAAAAGAATGGTTTCATATCATATCTCAGCTGTTTTACTTGAGGAAATTGCGCTGGAAACTGGAAAATTTTATATTTTCTACTTAAGACATTTTTATATACTTATTTTAAATGCAAAAAATATTTTATGTTTACACTCTTTCTTCATAATCTCTCCATTACAATCAATTGTAAAAGAAGGAGTATTAATATTTTTTAAGGAAATTTAAGGATATTTACAAACAACAAAATGAAGCAGCTGATTTGCAACGTTACCGTTACTCTTAGCTAACTGAGCCTTAATTGACAGGCTATTTTCTCGAAATTAACATACATATCGGTTTCATTTAAAAAAAAATAGTTGTATCATAAAAATCATGATTGTAAGCGTTGTTCAAGCATGAATCTATTCATGGTGATTTTCTAGAGCATATTGATCGATATGTTAAAAAGTGAGAGCAAAAAGGAACGCCAATGAACAATGTGGAATTTGAACTCGTTATTTTAAGTTATTTTAGCTGTGATTAATTTATTTTTAGTCTTAAATCTTATTTTTGTTAATTTATTTTAAATTACAATGCGAACTTAAATAGTTTGACTAATATTGATCTCCTTTTAATTATTTTTTGTAAACGTTTTTTTTTTTTAGAATGAAAACGTAAATTTCTGTAAATTCTGTTTCATTTCAAGTGTATTTTGAGTTTTGTTGGTGGTTACACTGTTTATCATCCTTGTACCAGTCACACCTAATGAATATATCAATCCAAGTTAACTTATTATACGTTTTAATATTTTTAAATTATTTACAAAAAAAGAATAGAAATTATAGAGCAGTTATATGTTTTTATGCAATTTTCTATTTTTCAATCTGTTGTGGCTTTGGAATATAACATTTTTTATGCTTTTTTTAAATTTCTGCATAGATAGCTTATGGAAAACTTCTGAAATTTGAAAAAGAAATTAAATGTAATCTTATATTATGGAAACGGTAAAATATATTCATATGAACATATGTATGTATATATTTTACCTCTCAAAATTCTGTTACAAATGGAAAGCTTTGCAAACGAAAACTTCTTGCATCTCCCTTCCCAATTGTACAGCTGCAGCAGTTCATCTGTAAATATACCACGGATGATTTTTCTACTGACATCTTCAGATGTACCCTTTAGTTTTTGCACGTGCGTAAGCTGTAACAAATAAATATTCAAATTTACAAATTATTATTTCATATATCAGTAGCTCATTTCTGTAATTTTCGCATCGTAAAAGTTTTTGCAAGAAACAAATAAATTGAATTGAATTGAAAAACGATGTAAATTGAAACAAAATTGAATGAAAATGACCAGTCTCAAAAAAATTTGAGAAAAAGTGTTGCTGTAACAGTTTTCTGTGAGAACTATTTTACAAAAACTGTCAAAACAATTCACAATTATAAGCGGCGCGAGAACAACAAAGTTAACAAAACTGTAAATTAAATTAAAATTAATATGGGGTCTAAATAAGACCAAAAGAAAAATACACTATGTAAAAAATATTAAAACTATTTGTAACACTGTTATCGAAATTGACACTTTTTTTAGACAAGCCGGGCACATGGCGTTCAATTATAATTCGGGTATGCTGAATCCAATGGTGGCCACCGTTTGTTTAGGCTAGCTCTTGTTTTCGAGATATAACGTTATTTCAAAAATGGAGGAGGTTGCACAACATATATTCGCGTAACTCAAAAACGGTTTAGTTTATTCCGCAATAAAATTTCCTTTAAGAAAAGTAAATTTTTTTTTAAAATGAGCAGTCGTTTTAGAGACATAATTTTTTTTTGTTTGGAAAAACAAATAATTTTTCTTATCAAAATTTCGAAATGTTTGTTTTTTAAAAATTCATAGAAATGCAGCTAGGCTTCTAATTTTTTGCAGACATACAAAAAACGAAGCTGGAAACAAAACAAGCCATAAATGATTTAAATCTGTTACCAACTTTTGATTTTATTCACAAATTTTAATTAATTTAAGAATTTCATAAAACGGAATATTTGTAAGGGAGCCCCCAAAAATTGGAGATAAGGGGCAAGTATGCATCGAGAAAATGTTAAGGACAAAAAACTAATTGATGTCGGTCATGCATTTTATCTTACTTGGGGCGACTCCTGGGCATTTATGGGACTTTTTTTTTCAATATATTTCTAGTCTGCATTGAACATTGTGTATGGGAGCCCCCTTAAAGAATGGAGATAGCGGGTAGGTATGTTAGAAATAAATGATAGAGATAAAAAATAAAGTGGGGTTGGTCATACATTTGACCCATCTAGGGGCATCCTAGGCGCTGCAGTGGCCAAATTTGTTTTTCCAAAAAAAGGAAGTTAAAGGAAATTTTATTGCGGAATTTCGGTTTTTTTTAGTAATTTTAATAAATTAAACCGTTTTTGAGTTACGCAAATATATGTTGTGCAACCTCCTCTATTTTCTATATCTCGAAAACCAGAGCTAACCTAAAAAACGGTGGGCATCATTGGATGCAGCGTACCCGAACTATGCTGAAAGGCCATGTGCCCGGCTTGTCTAATTTTGCAACTATAGCACAGTGTAATTATTAATATAAATATTTTTTTTAATCATTTAATTTAGAATACAGAAATCGTTTTTAATGAATGTTATACATTGAACATTTTCGTGGGTTTTATTATAAATTAGAAAATTTGCACAAAAAATCATAATATGCACCACAGAGTACACAGAGGCGTCACGAGACAGAAAAGATTGTGTTTTTTTCTGTCTTTTTCTTCGAAAGCTGCAAAAGTAAATGCAAAAGTTTTTTGTTTTGATCATGCAATTTGTGTTGATAGTAGCGGCCTGTTTTTACACATTGCCACTTAACTACCAAAAAACGTTATATTTCTCTTTCTTCGAAAGCTGCCCTCGCAAATGATTTAGGCATTTTTCATACGTCACTTTTTTCATCTCTGTATGCATTGTGATATGCACTGCAAATTTACAAATTGCAAATTTGCACAATGACCATCGGCCCTATGCTCCCCAGAGGAGTAAAAGGAACATATATATATATATATATATATATACAATGACCATCGTGATTACCCTTTATATTTTAAATTAAAATAGCAAAAAAATTGCAAAAAACTGTGTGTTTTCAAAACCGCCTTATACTGAATACGTCTTGTTTATTTTATATTTATGACGTTATATTCTATTTGACATTTGATGTCTGGATATATTCTATTAAAAACGGAACTTGTGTTGCCTGTTTTCGCATTAAAATACACAATCGCTCACAAATTGAGAAACCATTGGATTTTTTTGTTTCACACTTAATGTTAAAACTTTTTCGATGCGAGAAATGCATAAACGAGATAAAGATTCTCTTACCATTGCTTGGGAAAAATCTACAGCCTTTAGCTTTTCCTCCACCTCATTCACAGAGAAAACACATCTCAAGGGAAGCATGGCTGCCACTTCATTTAACTTTGAATCAGTGTTTTCTCCAGCAATGCGGCACACTGACCCCTCCACCCTTTTAAGAGGCAACCTAAATTCCAATAAGGCTTTTGTTTGGGCCGATATTTCCGGTTTTAATGTCAGCTGCAAAAAATTTCATGAATGTTTAAATAACTATAAAAGAGAAATACATACTTACATTTTCTTCAATATCCTCAAGGTTTTTTGCGATCGCCTTTTGATCACTGACGAAAGTGGCCTGGAAATTTCTAAAGATTTGTTGGTTTCTTTCTAGATTGGCTTCCCTTACATATGCTCTCTGTTGCTGCTTAAAATTTCATTAATACTTATTAAATAACAATAAAGGAGTCAAATACTTACATTTTCTTCAATATCCTCCAGGTTTTCAGCTATCGCCTCTTGATTACTGACGATAGTGGCCTGTTCATTGCTGAGGATTTGTTTTTTTCTTTTGTCTTTTCTTAAATATGCTCTGCTTTCTATAGCCTTTCTTATGCTATTTTCAAAATTCTGGGCATACATATTATAGAAAACATCTGAAATTTAAAGAAAAAATTTAAATACATATAATATTATAAATCAAATGCGTCAAAATATGTGTGTATACCTCTCAAAATTCTGTTACAAATGGAAAGCTTTGCAAACGGTAGCCTCTTGAATCGCCCTTTCCAATTGTACAGCTTCAACAGGTCATCAGTGAATATGCAAGATATGACACGGTCAATATCTTCAAAATCACCCTTTAGTTTTTGCAGGTACTTAAGCTGTAAACAAAAAAATATTCAAATTAACAAATTTTTGTTTTATATACTTATCACATTCTCTTACCATTGCTTGGGCGAAATCCACATCCTTCAGTTTTTCCTCCATCTTCTGCACAGAGTTAACACAGCTCAAGGGAAGCATGGCTGCCACTTCAGCTAGCTTTAAATCCGACTTTTCGTCAGCAATGCGACACACTAACCTCTCGTCATTTTCAAGAGACTCCTTACATTCGAAAAAAGCTTCAGCTTGGGTCATAATTTCCGGCTTAAATGTCAGCTACAAAAAAACATATTACTGATGTAATTACAATAATTAAGTCAAATACTTATGTACATTTTCTTCAATTGGCTCCAGATTTTTTGCTATAGCCTCTTGATTAGTGACGATAGTGGCGTGGTCATTTCTGAAGATTTGTTGGTTTCTTTCTATATTGTCTTCTCTTACATATGCTCTATTTTGCTGCAAAAACTTCATTCATGTTTAAATAACAATTAATGAATCAAATACTTACATTTTCTTCAATATCCTCCAGGTTCTTTGCTATCGCCTCTAGACTACTGACGAAAGTTTCCTGGAAATTTCCGAAGCTTTGTTGGTTTCTTTCTATATTGTCTTCTCTTACATATGATTCATGTTGCTGCAAAAACTTCATTAATTATTAAATAACTATAAGAGTAATATACTTACATTTTCTTCAATTTCCTCCAGGTTTTTTGCTATAGCCACTTGATTAGAGATGATAATGGCCTGGTCATTTATGAGGATTTGCTGGTTTCTTTCTAGATTGTCTTCTCTTACATATGCTCTATGCTGCTGCAAAAAATTTTATTAATGTAAAATAAAAATTAAAGAATCAAATACTTACATTTTCTTCAATATCCTCCAGGATTTCTACTATCGCCTCTTGATTACTGACGATAGTGGCCTGTTTATTTCTGAGGATTTGTTTTTGTTTTTTTCTTTTTCTATTGTCTTTTCCTAAATATGATCTATGTTTTGTTCTGTTGTGGCTCCTTTCTATAGCCTTTCTTATGCTTTTTTCAAATTCCTGCGCATGCAGCTTATAGAAAACATCTGAAATTTGAAGAAAAGACTTAAATATAATCTTATAAAACAAATGCGTGTTTACTTCTCAAAATTCTGTTACAAAAGGAAAGCTTTCCAAACGGTAGCCTACTGTATCGCCCTTCCCAATTGTACAGCTTCAACAGGTCATCAGTGAATATGCAACGGATGAAACGGACAATATCTTCAGAATCACCCTTTAGTTTTTCCAAGTACGTAAGCTGTAAAAAAATTTATATTCAAATTAACAAATTTTTGTTTTATTTACATATCAGATTCTCTTACCATTGCTTGGGCAAAATCGACATCCTTCAGTTTTTCCTCCATCTTCTGCACAGAGTTAACACAGCTCAAGGGAAACATGGCTGCCATTTCAACTAACTTTGAATCCGGCTTTTCGTTAGCAGTGCGACACACTAACCCCTCTTTATTTCCAAGCTGCAAAAACTTCATTAATGTTTAAATAACAATCAATGAATCAAATACGTACATTTTCTTCAATATCCTCCAGGTTTTTTGCTATCGCCTCTTGGTTACTGACGAAAGTGGCCCGGAAATTTCTGAAGATTTGTTGGTTTCTTTCTTTATTGTCTTCTCTTACATATGCTTTATGTTGCTGCAAAAACTTCATTAATGTTTAAATAACAATAAGAGTAAAATACTTACATTTTCTTCAACTTCCTCCAGATTATTAGCTATAGCCTCTTGATTAGTGACGATAATGGCATGGTCATTTATGAGGATTTGCTGGTTTCTTTCTAGATTGTCTTCTCTTACATATGCTCTATGTTGCTGCAAAAAATTTTATTATTGTTAAAATAAAAATTAAAGAATCAAATACTTACATTTTCTTCAATATCCTCCAGGTTTTTTGCTATCGCCTCTTTATTACTGACGAAAGTGGCCTGGAAATTTCCGAAGCTTTGTTGGTTTCTTTCTTTATTGTCTTCTCTTACATATGCTTTATGTTGCTGCAAAAACTTCATTAATGTTTAAATAACAATAAGAGTAAAATACTTACATTTTCTTCAACTTCCTCCAGATTATTAGCTATAGCCTCTTGATTAGTGACGATAATGGCATGGTCATTTATGAGGATTTGCTGGTTTCTTTCTAGATTGTCTTCTCTTACATATGCTCTATGTTGCTGCAAAAAATTTTATTATTGTTAAAATAAAAATTAAAGAATCAAATACTTACATTTTCTTCAATATCCTCCAGGTTTTTTGCTATCGCCTCTTTATTACTGACGAAAGTGGCCTGGAAATTTCCGAAGCTTTGTTGGTTTCTTTCTTTATTGTCTTCTCTTACATATGCTTTATGTTGCTGCAAAAACTTCATTAATGTTTAAATAACAATAAGAGTAAAATACTTACATTTTCTTCAACTTCCTCCAGATTATTAGCTATAGCCTCTTGATTAGTGACGATAATGGCATGGTCATTTATGAGGATTTGCTGGTTTCTTTCTAGATTGTCTTCTCTTACATATGCTCTATGTTGCTGCAAAAAATTTTATTATTGTTAAAATAAAAATTAAAGAATCAAATACTTACATTTTCTTCAATATCCTCCAGGTTTTTTGCTATCGCCTCTTTATTACTGACGAAAGTGGCCTGGAAATTTCCGAAGCTTTGTTGGTTTCTTTCTTTATTGTCTTCTCTTACATATGCTTTATGTTGCTGCAAAAACTTCATTAATGTTTAAATAACAATAAGAGTAAAATACTTACATTTTCTTCAACTTTCTCCAGATTATTAGCTATAGCCTCTTGATTAGTGAAGATAATGGCATGGTCATTTATGAGGATTTGCTGGTTTCTTTCTAGATTGTCTTCTCTTACATATGCTCTATGTTGCTGAAAATTTTTATTAATATTAAAATAATAATTGAAGAATCAAATATGTACTCACATTTTCTTCAATATCCTCCAGGATTTCTACTATCTCCTCATCATCACTGATGATAGTGGCCTGTTCATTTCTGAGGATTTGTTTTTTTCTTTTTCTATTGTCTTTTCCTAAACATGATCTATGTTTTATTCTGTTGTGGCTCCTGTCTATAGCCTTTCTTATGCTATTTTCAAATTCCTGCGCATGCAGCTTATAGAAAAGATCTGAAATTTGGAGAAAAGATTTAAATATAATCTTATAAAACAAATGCGTATATACTTCTCAAAATTCTGATACAAAAGGAAAGCTTTCCGAACGGTAGCCTACTGTATCGCCCTTCCCAATTGTACAGCTTCAACAGGTCATCAGTGAATATGCAACGGATGATACGGTCAATATCTTCAGAATCACCCTTTACTTTTTCCAGGTACGTAAGCTGTAAAAAAATAAATATTCAAATTAACAAATTTTTGTTTTATATACATATCAGATTCTCTTACCATTGCTTGGGAGAAATCCACATCTTTCAGTTTTTCCTCCATCTCCTGCACAGAGTTAACACAGCTCAAGGGAAGCATGGCTGCCGCTTCAACTAATTTTGAATCCGGCTTTTCGTTAGCAATGCGACACACTAACCCCTCTACTTTTTTAAAAGATACCTTACATTCCAATAAGGCTTTAGTTTGGGCCATAATTTCTGGCTTTAATGTCGGCTGCAAGAAATATATATTACTGATGTAATTACAATTAAAGAGCCAAATACTTACATTTTCTTCAAATTGTTCCAGCTTTTTTGCTATCGCCTCTTGATTAGTTACGATATTGGCCTGGCCATTTCCAAGGATTTGTTGATTTATTTCTATATTGTCTAGCCTCCGGTCCATATTGTTCAATTTTGCTAGTATTTGCTGCAACACAGTGTGATTATCTTAAAATAAATAACAGTTGTTAATATTATCTTACATATAAATACGGTAATAATTTTTTAACGTAAAAATAAGTATTTTATATTATAGGTAGGTATATATTGTATATATCAGTAAAAGGCTTTGTGTGATTGGAAAAAAATCACACTTAATCAACACTATAAAATACATTATTTTGCGTTTATACAATCAAACGTGTTCAGCCAAACACATCCAGCGTTACCGTTAAGCGACAAAAGTCCCATTTTGCCCCTTTTTTGACTACCTTGCCACTTTCTTTGCTCCTTTATTTTAAATTAACTTTTGTATCATTTTGTGCCCCTTTTTGAACTTACTCCCAGTTTAACGATTTCGAACGTTATCGTTCGCATAGAAAATATATATTAAAAACACTCAGTTTTAAAAATATGTTCCATATAAAATTCTATGCGAACTTCTACGTTCGAAATCGTTGAACAGGCAGTTAGTTTTTTAAGTTGGCAATCAATGAACAAAGATAAGCCTTCCAGCTTTTATGTGTTCGTATGTTTTACTTTACCACATAGAAGAGCATCCGCCGAAAGGATTTTTTTTTCTTAATTAGCATTATAAAACAATAAATTAGGTTGAAAGTAGATACCTGGCAGTCCATGTTGAACTTATGAACTTATTAATAAATAGGTATATAAATGTATATTTTGAAGAAAATAGATGTATAACAACTAAAGAAATAACATAACACTGCAATGCATAAACAATTTGACCTGTTACAATTATTATCCTTCTAAGAATTAAACGTTCAGTTTAATCAAAACTTTTAATGCTTTTTCCTTAACTTTTTTTGGGTTAAAACGTCAAACAAAATTAATTAATTATTTTTTCTTTTTATTATTAGTATAACTAATAAAAAGAAGAGTATTACTTTTAAGCTTCCTATTAACAAGAATTCAGTAAGTGTTTTTGTATTATAGATTAAATCAAAACAAGAAATATCGCTCTATTCGGCATATCGAGTCTCATATAATCTTCACCGTGGTATGAATAAAAATCGTATCACTACTAACTTATCCTAATAGGAAATATCTGATCTAAGTTTGGTCCACTTAAATCCCATGATATAGGCGCTATTGTGCCAAAGCCCCTATTTTGGAAAGAATTAAGGCCTAACCATAATATGCTTAGCCTTTCTTAACAAAAAGTCTCTCAAATGTATTTAAAAAAACAAAAACAAAAATAAAAAAAACATTTGATTCCGCACGGAATGTATGTAAAAAAACAAAAATAAAAAAACATTTGATTCCGTACGGAATGTGCGATCGTTTAGGAGAGAAGGGAAAAGAGAATGCCATTTCTTGTCCCCTCTCTCCTAAAAACTCAAGACTTGACGAGTCAAACTTGACGTGTGTGAACCGGCACTTAGATTTGCACCTTGCTTAAGCAAATGACAGTTTCATTAAACTTAGCAAAAAGTTTCCTTAAGTTCAATATGGTTTGCCTTATATAATTAACATGTATTCGCACATTTGCTTAAGCCAACTTAAGCACATTGTGGTTGGGCCTTGAGGTTTTTATAAGTCTATTACTAATGGCGATTTTTTTTTTTGAGAAAAACTATGTTACAGTAAATACATGTAACACTATCTCATGTTACCTATGATCACTCGAAGTGTAACATGTTGTGCAACTTTAATAGAACAAAATTAGCTGCATTGTTTTACAAATATTACACTTTTATCATTAATGTGCTTCATGAGCGATTTTTAAAGATATTTGAACGGGTGTTGCACCCTATTACGGTTTGTAAACAAATATTGAAATCACTAATGGCTCGAAAAAATTTAAAGGATAATTTACAAGGTGTGCTATCATGTTGTATTGTCATAATGTTCTAACATTTTACAACGGTTTAAAAATATTGTTGCTGCTTTGTAAACAAAAAGTTTCTTAAATTAATAAAACTTTGGTTGCTATGTTTATTGTGCTGTCGTAATTAATCAGAAGTGACCTGCGCCGGGCGGCTGAGCCAAGCGGCTATGATTTTGTAGCCGTCGCCGTTGATGGTAAAGTTTTATCCGGCTAACATACGAATTTAACCTGCGGAATTTAATTTAAGACGAATTTAAGACCGGCTAAGCACTCTGATGTTTTGTAAACAACCCAAGGCCCATTAAACAGGTCTGCGCAAGAAGCCTGATGATCATTGTTTTGTTTCTTTTTAGCTGTCAAAAGTTGTTTACATTTTGCTTACATGTGTTTGTATATGTGTGTTAACGTTTATTGTTTTTTCCCAAACAAATTTAAGAGCCATTGATTTGATGTGTATGGTATGCCACACATACACGTTTTTTCCTTTTGCTTTGTATATGCGGTAGTAAGTTTTTGACAGCTAAAAAGAAATTTTACACAAACAAAATACATGTCGTTTTTTGTTTTTGTACAAGTAAGCAGACCTAATAGATGGGCCTTGAAACAAACAAAATAAAATTTATTTGTGGTTTGCGTCTGAAAAATGGAAAATAGTCAGGAAAGATCTAATTTAATTTATTAATTTATGGATTAAGGCTCAGTTAGGCGGACGTTGCTGTACCGTATATGTACTGTATTAATCAGCTGTTAGCTTTTTGTTATATGCAAACCAATACAAAAGCTTACCGAAATGTAATGTACCGTAGTTGCAACGTACCATCCTGTATAATATAGAATTTCATACCGTTGTTACGTGTAGGGATGCAAACGATACATCGATCTTTAGAAAACATCGATGTCTTCAAAAAAAATTCACAATCAAATTCCTCACAATGAAAAAAACACAACCATTAACAGCGGAAAATGAAGTAGTAAAGAGGCCTTATAGAAGGCCTTTTTGCCGATATAAAGTTTTCTAATTTATACAGTGTGTTATTGGAGACCAAAACCCTGTTTTCTTGCATCTACTTTAAAGGCCTTCTTAAAATAATTAAGAATAAAGCTTTATTCCAGTGTAATTGTATTTGCTAATAATGCGAAGTGAATAAATTAATAATTAAACTTCACAGAAAAAATTATTGCCGAATTATTTTCAAACAAACGCTTGTTTGAAAATTTTTTTAATTTCTATAAATTTTTTTACTGATTCAATCAATATTTTTGTTTGATTTTTATTTAACCAACAAAAATGTGGACAACTCTTCAAAAATATAATAAACGCGTTATTGGTGTCAAGTTTTCATAATTTTGTATGAAATATTTAACGCTCTTTAATGTTGTCGTCTTTTTGCATTTTTTTATTTGATCGTAAGCAACACTTCTTTATGTGAAATATAAGAACAACAACAAAAAACACACACAGTCTATTTTTGGACGCTTTAAAAAAGTGCAACTATAAGAAAAACAATAGCAGAAACGACATTATAAGAAACAAAATCCCGTATTCAATTTTTTAAAACTGTTTGGTTAAATACATCAAATACAAAAATAGAATGATGACGAAAAACATATCGAGTCGGTCTGCTGCCGTTTTTGGTTACATTTCTTCTTTAGCAAAGGACAGGATACAGCAACAGAGAGTGATAAAGAAAAACATTGTGTTGTGTGTATAAATAAGACTTCGTTCAAAAATTATTCCAACAAAAAAAATGTGTCTCAAAGCCAGTCGGCGGCTCTGCTTTGCCGTCACCTTCTCATACAGTGCTTACTTGTGTGCGCGTCATTGCTTGTGCAAAAACTTTTTTTTTTTTTTTTGATTTTAAAATTTAGATATGAATTTCAGTAAACTTTTTGTTTGATTCAGTTAAATTATTTGTTTGAAAAAATCAGTGTTTTTTTTCAGTAAACAAAATGCAAATAAATTGTTTGAATATGCAAATTTGTTTATAGGACCGATTTCAGACAAAAAATTGTTTGATTCTACAAATTTTTTGTTTGAATTGGAAAAATAATTTTTTCTGTGTTGGTACACATTCCAACATAACTACTAATAAAACGATTTCGATAGGCCTTATCTTAGAATAGAAAATTTAAATTTGTAAAATATAAAAACCCTTCTAAAAGATCTTTTAAAATAAGGCAGAGTGGAATAAGTAAAAGTTTATTAAAAATACAGCTATAAACCTTCTTTAAGGCCTAAAAAGTGAAAGCGTTGGCAATTTTTCCCGCTGGATAACACGATAGCATCCCTGCAAATAATATTGGACGACCTGATCCATTTTGATAAAATGGACTACTCCATGGACTGGTCCGATGTAATGCAAGCATGGACTATGTCATTGTTAAAAAGTGTTTGTAGTGAGACACCATGTCTTCGTTTTTTAACGACATGCTTTCGTTTTTAAACGACTTCAAAACTAATCCTCTTGAGTATACCATGGAGTAGTTTTAAAGCTACTCCAAAGTAGTCCAAAGGTGGGTTATATGGTCCTCCCCTAGGACATCGCAATGTTAAATAGACCATGTTTTTTCCATACGTTTGGGTTACTTTTGTTTGGACTGGTCCTATTATTTGCAGGGATGTGTGTGTATTTGTTTGTGTAAAATATTTTTGGAAAAGGCAATCAGCCAAAGTGTCTGTTGGATTTTTTGTAGGAAACAATTATTGAAAAAAAAAAATGAACTGCACATATCGTCATCTTAAATGCAGAATAATGTAACATCACATTAATAAGTTTACATGCGAGGCATAAAACTTTGAAATAGGTTAATTATTTGAAATTTAAAAGAATTTTAAATATTTCAGCTCAAAATGCGATAACCGATATATTTTTGAAAAATATTATATTTATTGTTATTTTTGAAGTTGTGTGTGTTACGTTATATTAATTTGTAATTTTCAGAAATAAAAAGACGTATCATCAAAAAATGTATTTAAGTATTAAGTGAAACAAACATTTAAAATAATTAAATATTTTTTTGTTAAATTACCGGAAAAATAGAATACCTATATATATGATAACCACACGAATATTTATATTATTATAGATATTATACCTATTATGTATAATTTTTTATTGATTTTAATTACTAATTAGTAGAGGTTTAAACTAAAATTGTACTTCATTAAATTTAGCTATGAATTGATTTAAAAAGCTATCATTTTCATTCTAATTTAAAAGTATTTTGATCTCCTTAAAATGAATTTTTTTTTTTGCAGCGAACAAATTTTGCAAATAAATATTTGACTCATATTCATACATACCTATTTGTCTCCATATAACTCCATGGAAGAATGGAATCCTTACAAAAAAAAACAGATTATTTTAAATAAACTAATAAAAAATATTTCTTTTGTATTATAAAATTTTATATGATGAACAAATTTTGTGGTCCCATACAGATTCAATATAGGGAAGTTTGACTGTATTTAAATTTATTAAAAAGGAAATATGTAATTGTTAGCGTTTGGAAGTGCAATGAGGTAGGCTGCAAAATTTCAAAATTACTAACGGATCGGTTCTTTTAATTTTAAAGCACTTTTTTATTTTTTCTTATGCAATACTGAAAATTATTATTATAAATGAAATGTCAACCATTATTAGCAAAACACTAACAAATCAAAACAAATAAGCTCGAACTGTCAAACTCAGATGCCGTTTAAACACCACATGTAGTTAATTCGCCTTGATCATTATCTGTTCACTAATTTTACTAACACCGTAGTGACAGTTATAAAACAGATTACCCAGTTTTGATGTTTAAAAATATTAATGTGCTCTTATAAAAAGAATTAAAAACTCTGCTCATTTTTTTCTTGAGTGTGATTATACATTATCTTGTTAAAAAAATTATATATGTATTTAATGATACGTCATTTTTAATTTTGTAAATAACTTGGTTATTTTTTAAGATAGAAGTTTAAAATTTTATAAAAATATGTAACGTGTATCGTAATCAACAAAAAAAGTCAACTTCAAATGTTCCAATAATATCTACATTGTTTTGCATTTATGCTAACGATATGTGTTTTGTTTGTAAAAAAAAAATTCGTTGATGCCTTTAAAAGGTCCCTGTTTCTTTCGTAAAAAAGACGTACCTAAAGGCAGCAATTATTAAGAAAAAAAAAAAAATAGCCACAAGAATTTGTTGGTATTTTGTGCTTGTAAAAATATTTTGGTTTCTGTACCAATCGCGTCGGTGTTTTTATTTCTTCGAAAACACGTTTCTTAAGTAAGTAAAAATTAAAAAAAAAAAAATTAAAAAGGTCTTGTTTTGCTACAATTTATGTGTAAGTAACCAATATACATAAAAGCAAATGTGACAGTAGGTAGAATTTTTGCGAAAGAAGATGTGTTTTATTGATGTATGTATTAATGAAACTTTATTGTTTCGCACTAAATTTATTGCTTACTTTTTTTATGCTATTGCCAACGCTCTTGTACGGTTGTGAACTATTCGCTAACTGTGATACATTAAGTATGAAAAGGCTTAATGTAACGTACAATAATATTGCCAGATATGTTTTTGGCCGCAGTAGGCGAAGCAGAATCTCACAGTACTCTAGACAAATATGTAATATACCATTTGATAGCCTGTTAAAGCTTCGAACACTATTATTTTTTCATAAGGTGATTTACGCCAAACAGCCTAAATACCTATACAATAGAATAATCTTCTCAAGGTCTGACCAAGGAAACAAAGTAAATACCTTTCGCATTAGAAAAGATATATCGAAAAGACATTTTTTCTACACTGCTATCAATCTTTGGCGCCAACTTCCTTCTAATATTCAAATCATTAGCAATGCAAAGCATTTCAAAATTGCAATATTAAATCGTTTAGGATAACAACATTTATACAGCTTTTACATACATAATGGTTTAACTTTTATTTATTTAATTTAAAAATCATAATTTTTTAATATCATTTAATATTTTTCATTTCTATCTAATTTAAATTTCTTTTATTTCTTAAAATTAGTATTAAGTGATTTTATTTTTTTTTTACCAACAAAAATCATATTGTGCCACTATCTCCCCAGTACTATTAGATAAGACTAGTTCTTGTTGTACTGTATTGATTAAATAAATAAATAAATAAATAAAATAAATAAATAAAAAATTATATAACCGAGCCCAAAGAGTTAACCTTACCATTTTATGGTAATTTATTTAACGTAAATTTGACCTCTTATAATGACTTTATACATTTTTGCAGGCAAACACAGGTGCGCATTTGGTATTTTGTAAAAAGTTATGATATACCATTAGGTAGAATTAAAATGTATGCACAGATGTTTGAATGAATTGTCCTGCTGCCCTTTCTTATTGTACATTTTTCTAAGTATTGTGGTTACCTTTTTATCATTGTGACAGACAATAACTGTAAAACATTTTACACTGGCAATGCAAAATATTTACATATATTCATATAGATAGTTTTTGCTGAAAGCAGTTCTTAATAGGTGATTGACGTGGAGTGTGTGTCTAAGTTCAAAAGTTTAACAATGCCAAAAAAAAAAACAGTTCAACATAGAAAAATTTGTGTCGTATAATGCATCTTCAAATAAAAGCACTTATTTAATAACATCATGCAAAAAAGAACTTTGTGGAAAGATAAAATCGAACATAAAAAGACATAATAAACTTGTTCATCGGCAGGGCATCAAAAGTGATAATGAAAGTGATAGTGATGATGTCCCTGCTTGCAAAAAAAAACAATGAAGTTAAACACTACCATTAACAAAACAGATTTTTTGAAATGTTGTATTGGAATGGTGACGAAAAAAAATATTCCATTTAGAATATTTGACGATCAAGAGTGCTTCAAGCAAAAATTCAATACAAATTTAAGCTCCAGTAATATTGGAAAAGGCAAGTAGCCATATAAAATCGGAAATAACCGCTTTAGTAAAGCATAAAATGATATGCTTAAAAATAGATATTGCTAGCAGAATGGAAAGAAATGTAGTCGGTATTAACATACAATACATTAAAGATTACAAAATTTGTGTTTACACTATTGGTAAGCTTATACTTATACTTTTGTTCTACTCTATAACGGTTTAGAAATTTATTCCTTGTTTTGTGTTAACATAACTAATATGTATTTGAATTTCTTAAAAAAATTTCTTTGATTAAATTTTGTTTTACAGGAATGATACAAACAACAAAACGACATACAGCTTCGAATTTGAAAGAAGAAATTCTTAAATGTCTTGAGGAATATAACATTGGTATGCATCAAATTTACTCAAATACAACTGACAAGGGAGCCAACGTATTGAAGTTATCAAGATTGTTGCAGGAAATGCAGAACAAAAATATAGAGTATGATGATGATGTTGCAGAATCCAATCAGATTCAGATATCACATCTGTTTTTTCCATTGTACGTTGTGCAGCCCATACAGTCCAATTAGCGGCATATGATGTCATAAAAACACTCGAAAGCGACATCGAAGAATGCAGAAAAATTTCGAAAAAAGTTAGAACCTCAGTAAGATCAGGAAACGATGAAATCAGTTTGCCTTGCTTAGATGTTATTACAAGATGGAACTCTACATACAATATGACAAACAAAATTCTTTCTCTCAAAGAATATATTGAAAACTATGAAATTTTTCACAACCTTGACATAAACTGGATATTTATCAAAAATTTTGTTAATGCATTTGCATCATTAGCAAAATGCACTTTAAAACTTCAGAAAGAGCAATATATATTAGGAGACTTTTTTCGAGACTGGCTAACATGTGAATTGGAATTGGAAGAGTTAATTTCCCTTAATACATACGCAGCAGCTCTCCTAAATGCGATGCGAAACAGGAAAGAGATACTTTTAAAGCATGATGCCTTTTCATCAGCAATATACCAAGATCCTCGCTTTAATTACAGGGGTACGATTTTTCTTTCTGATGATCGTAAGCAAAAGGCTGTGGTAAAAATGAACATAGTTTCAACTAAATGAGTATTTTCATTTCAATATGCATTATTTTCTAAACACTTTTTATTAGTTTAGTTGAAACTATGCGTTACGTAGATATGTACATACATATTATATGCTTTAAATTTCTAACACATAATATATTTTTTATTGTAAAGGATCATTTGCTCAAAACATATGAAGCCATGCAAAAAATTGTTAATAATATAAATGATCAGGAAGTTTTAAACAATTCAAATTTGATGAACTGCAGTTTACAGGACGACGCTACCGCAACTGGGAATGCTTAGGATAAGCTAGATTTTCATATCCAAATCAGCTCAAACAACCTATCTGCACAAAACCATACTTCAACCATTAAGCAGAAGCCAAACAGACTATGCGATGGAGAGAGAGAGTGCATTTAGGCACCAATGTTCTTGATTATTGGCGCATATCTTGTGGCCCGGATAAGGAGGTGGCACAATTTGTGGAGACTGTACTAGCTGTTCCAGCCACTCAAGTATCAGTAGAACGTTGCTTTATCTACTATATTAACAAAACTAAGGTCTAAACTTTCGAAAAAGTCTCTTTCCAATTTACTCATAACAAAGCTAAATTATAACCTCTTAAATTTTCCGAATTTCGATGTTGATAAATGTATAAGATATACTACCTGCATGCGCACCTGTGTTTGCATGCAAAAATGTATAAAGTCATTATAAGAGATCAAATTTAGGTACGTTAAATAAATTACCATAAAATGGGCTCGGTTATATAATTGTAGCATAAAAAAAGTAAGCAATAAATTTTGTGCGAAACAATAAAGTTTCATTAATACGTCAATAAAACACATCTTCTTTCGCAAAAATTCTACCTACTGTCACATTTGCTTTTATGTACATTGGTTACTTACACATAAATTGTAGCAAAACAAGACCTTTTTAATTTTTTTTTTCAAATATTTTTACTTACTTAAGAAAAGTGTTTTCAAAGAAAAAGAAAAAAAACACCCACGCGATAGGTACAGAGACCAAAATATTTTTACAAGCACAAAATACCAACAAATTCTTGTGGCTATTTTTTTTTTTTTTTTTTTTCTTAATTATTGCTGCCTTTAGGTACGTCTTTTTGACGAAAGAAACAGGAACCTTTTAAAGGCATCAACGAATTTTTTTTTTACAAACAAAACACATATCGTTAGCATAAATGCAAAACAATGTAGATATTATTGGAACATTTGAAGTTGACTTTTTTTGTTGATTACGATACACGTTACATATTTTTATAAAATTTTAAACTTCTATCTTAAAAAATAACCAAGTTATTTACAAAATTAAAAATGACGTATCATTAAATACATATACATACATATAATTTTTTTAACAACATACAGCCCAATTATGAATAAAATTTCCCCGGGAGTTTTCTCCTTTCTCCCATTTTTTCTATGAAAATTGAATTGTAAAAATGGGAAAAGGGAAAAAACTCCCGGGGAATTTTTATTCATAATTGGGCTGATAATGTATAATCACACTCAAGAAAAAAATTTGCAGAGTTTTTAATTCTTTTTATAAGAGCACATTAATATTTTTAAACATCAAAACTGGGTAATCTGTTTTATAACTGTCACTGCGGTGTTTGTGAAATTAGTGAACAGATAATGATTTATAATAATAATTTTCAGTATTGCATTAGAAAAAATAAAAAAGTGCTTTAAAATTAAAAGAACCGAACCGTTAATAATTTGAAATTTTGCAGCCTACCTCATTGCACTCCCAAACGCTAAGAATTTCCAAGAATAAATGGCAACATCTGCAGGTCCTTAGATTTTTGAGTTAATATATGTATGTATTTCCTTTTTAATCTATAATAATATAAATATTCGTGTGGTTATCATATATATATTCTATTTTTCCGGTAATTTAACAAAAAATATTTAATTATTTTAAATGTTTGTTTCACTTAATACTTATAT
The DNA here is from genome assembly GCA_963931875.1 of Pollenia griseotomentosa. NCBI lineage: Eukaryota > Metazoa > Arthropoda > Insecta > Diptera > Polleniidae > Pollenia > Pollenia griseotomentosa. The sequence goes on along the minus strand of OZ007563.1, from coordinate 38,008,205 downwards.
AAATTTTTTGATGATACGTCTTTTTATTTCTGAAAATTACAAATTAATATAACGTAACACACACGACTTCAAAAACAACAATAAATATAATATTTTTTCCTCAAAAATATATCGGTTATCGCATTTTGAGCTGAAATATTTAAAATTCTTTTAAATTTCAAATAATTAACCTATTACAAGGTTTTATGCCTTGCATGTAAACTTATTAATGTGATGTCACATTATTCTGCATTTAAGATGACGATATGTGCAGTTCTTTTCATATTTTTTTTTCAATAATTGTTTCCTACAAAAAATCCAACAGGCACTTTGGCTGAAAACGTTATATCGGCAAAAAGGCCTTCTATAAGGCCTCTTTACTACTTCATTTTTCCGCTGTTAATGGTTGCGTTTTTTTCATTATGAGGAATTTAAAAAATTTTTATTTTGGAAAATTTTTTTATACAATTTTGAATTTTTTTTTATACCTATGTAATATGGAAATTTAAAAATATGTATGTCACTCAAAAATGTTAAAATATGCATTTAAAATCAAAATATGCATTTTCACAAAAATATGCAAAAACAAATCGATTCCAGTTTAACGCAAATTAAATGATTCGGAAAGATAATTCGCCGATATCGATCTAAGACTATCGACAAAAAACTTGCATTTGCATGGAAATCGCATCCCTAATAATAAGCAATAAAAAACGATGATTATCAAAACTTTATTTTTCCATCCTGGTTGACCATTCTGAGGAAATGCTCATATCTGTTTTGACAGTACTTAATGATACACTCATGCAGGTCTTTAGTATAAACTTAATAAAACGAATTGTATTGCTTACTGTGAAAGACAACAAAAATTTTTTTACAATTAATAAAAATAACAGTGAATGTACAGACTTTAAACAACTAAAAGAAATGGCTTTATTAATATGAATTTAATTTTTTTTTAAGTAGGTAATATTAATCAAAATTTGTTAGAAATGCGGCTTTTAAAAAAAAAAAAATATTTTTTTAGAAATTAGAAGTTTAAAAAAATATATGGCACCAGGATGTTTCCCAACAAACCCCGCAGAAGATTTAACATCAGGACACTCACCTGTACTTGGAAGCACCCCAAACGTAGATGTGGATGTGACTGGATCAGTTTCAAAGGGATCACTTAAACTTTGCACATGTTTTATTTGAATGTTTTCACTTGCTTGGAACATTTTTTTGTATTTTTCTACATTGGAGTCATATGCCCTTTTTTCTTTAGAAAGTAAACTCTTATAATTTTGTTTATCCATTTTTTTTAAAACTTTTATTTTAATATAAAAAATCACTTTTCTTTAACTGTCTAAGTTAGCCACAACTTTATTTTCTACGCCGAAGTTATTTACGCGAGCCCACTTTCAGAGTAAAGAGCGTCGTTCTTAAATGTCCTGCTAAACACATAAGACTAATTTGCAAGCGAACAATTTTTGTTCTGTGAACCTCAAATTATCTGGCATAAAATTTATACATACTATGTATATATTCCGTATACACAGCTTTGTATGTATTAGTGCTTTTGCTTTTTTGGTTTGTGCTGGTTGTGCAAGGGTAGGCTTGCCAGATATTAAATCCATAAAAACAGTACATCGAGAAAAAAACGGCAGTACATTAATGTAAAAAAAAAAGAAGTACATACATTAAATTTTTTTGTTTTGGATTTAATTAAATGCATTGAGTAGCAATTCATAAAGAACCGATATAAGATATTTTTAATATTAAGTATTTAATATACTTAAGCACTGAAATCTTTTAAATAGCCAGCTGTTTCAAATTAAATGTGAAAAACAAAAAAGCTTTGTTTATTTTAATTTTGTAAAATAATAATGTAAGTTTCAGTTCAATGCTTGTTTAACAATTTAATTATTCTAATTTAACAATTTCATTACTTTAATTTAACAAATTAATTATTGTTAATTTAAAATATTGCAAATATTTATCATTTTTTTTGTACTTCACTAACAAGGCCATTTTTACCGTTTTCGGTTTTTAAAAAATTTAAAAACTCAAAATGTATTTAAAATTAGTTTTTATTATTAATTCTCTTAATTTTCAATCAAAATTTAACTTCGGTCTTTTCTCGAAAACATTGAACTAAATATTCTCAATTTAATGAGGAAGTGAAAATACGAATATTTTCGAAATTGAGAAATAATCAACTTTGTAGAAATTCTTTTCATTAAATTTCTACGGGTTTTTCTTTTCAAATTTTTTTTTTCAGCAAAATCTTTCATCGATACGTACAAATTTTTTATAGAAATTAATTGAAATGTTTGAATTAAGGCTAAAATTGGAAAGTTTTTCAAATTTATTATGGTTTAGGCTGAAACGTTTTCGGAAATTAAGTTTCGTTTTCGATAGGAACTTATCTACACGCTTTTTAAAAAGGCAATTCTCCTGTTCAATATTAAATTTTTCGTAAAGTTGCTTTGTTTTCTAGAACATGTCAATTAATTTTTTTAAATGCATAATATGTATACAGTAATTTTGACTTAGCTGCACAATCTCCTTTGCACGATTTTTTGTGCAGGTAAATCAAAAATGCAGCTACCTTAAATGTATTTAGCAGCCTTAATGTGCAGGTACGTAATTATGGTTACCTGTATAAAAGTGCAGCTTAAGTAAAGTGTTTAAAAGAGGAGTAACAACGTTTTTATTAATAAATTGATAATAACAATGACGTTCAAACAACCTGTAGTCATTTGTTATGCATTTTTATAAATAACGAGATAGCCAAATTGGTAACAATAAAGTGTGGAACAGAAAAGTCCCTGTAGTACAACGTTAAGAATAGAGCTGCAAGTTGTCAAAAGTTAAAATTGGCAGTTTCAAAGTAGTGTCAACAGAATACGTAGTTGTAGTAGTCGTTGCCGTTGGAGCGCAAAATTCGAAATTTTGAACTTTGTTGCGCTACAGAGCATTCGTCAACTTCAGATACTACTACAACTACTTTATTCTGTTCCAGGCATAATATTTGCTATTCCTTTCATATAATCGTGGTAAAGTTGGTGTAACCACAACCCATATGCATAAATGTAGGTACATGCAAACAAAATAAATGAATTATAATGATACCAACTTGACTTGTTTGCGATTTTTGTTTTTATAAAGTTAAATTGGATATTTATGTGAAAAAGTGGCTGTGGTTGATGTTTTATATGAAAATATTTTAAAGCTGCCCAAAAATATGAAAAATGTGCAGGTATACAAAATGCACGTAAACAAAAGTTTTGAAGAATAATTCCAGAAAATATGTATTTTGGGCAGTTAAATTGATTTTATGTATGAAAATTATTTTAAAATGCCAAAAATTTTGGGCACTTATCTTAAATGTGCAGGTAAAGAAAATGCACTTAAAAAAGGAATTTGTATAGGATTATAAAGAATAAAGCCAAAAATTGTCAATTTTGTGCAGTTAAGTCAAAAGTGCACTTAAATAAAAGGCAGTTAAGTCAAAACTACTGTACTATTTCCTATGTAGTGTACAAAGCCAAGGTTTGCTTCATCAAGTTAATTTTAAAAAAATTGGCTCAAAACAAATGAACAACAGCTTTGGATCGACAAGCAAGCTTTTATGGCTGGATAGTTTTTTAACAAAGTCTTTAAACTTCAGGCGTCATCTAGTTAGTACATGACGCAGCATTTCAAACCATTCAAAAACACAAAATTCAAACATTACTTTCCGATTTGCAGTCTTTTAAGTGGAAGTCGACAATTTGTTGTATGTACTTTATTTACAAACGTGTAAATAAACGTGTTTTTTTTTGTGCAAAAAAAAGTACAAAGTGAAGTACAAAAGCTGAAAAAAGTACAATTGCGTGCATCTTTAATGGTTATGCAGAAAGCAGTACAGATAGTAAAAAAAGTACGCGTACTGCTGAAAACAGTACATATGGCAAGCCTAGGTTGAAGCCGGTTGAAAATTTAAGCCATCGAAAAACCTTTCCCTTCACCTTGCTTTCAAATAAACCCAGCGGGAAAAAGAAAGAGTACGGAGGCCTTTTAGAAGGCCTCTGTATCCCTTATTTTGGATGTACAAGGCCTGCTCGCTCCATTCCATATTCATATCTTTTTTACACATGTTATCATTGCGGAGTAGGCCTTCCGCTCTCGCTTCTTTAGCAGGCAGATAAGAATGGTAACGGGATCAACAAAATATTATTTTCCTTTTGCTTGTGCAAAAAACCATACAAAAAATGTTGCTTTTTCTCCACTCCATTCTCATAGAAGCGAGTGTGGAAGGTGTATCTTATCTTTTATACCAAAGAGCCGAGCCCTTCTATGAGGCTTCTTTAACAGTTAGACAACAATAGTAATTGAATTCAAAAATATTTTGAGCAGGCCTTTAAAAAGGCCTAAAGTAAGAAGATCTTCTGAATTTTCCCGCTGGGAACTGTCATTTTTCGATAGCAAAATTGTGCTATTTTCACACACTGAACGCACAAAAATGTTAAGAAGAGTTTTTGCATACTTATGTATATAGACATATGTACAGAGGCCGAAAAACCCAATCATTTTGAAATTTTAAAACAAAAAAGCATATTGAAGTAAATGTAGGGTAACTGACTAAAGTAAACCATATTGATTATTTTCAATATAACATTGTTTCAAGAGGGAATTAAAGTAATTTTTTTTCTATTTTCGAGCAAAAATAACTTTAATTTTTTTATTAACTAACCTTAAAAAAAAAATTATGTTTAATCAATTCTATTTAAATATCAATTTATGTTTTAAACTCGTTTTTTATAAAAATAAAATCATATGAAAAAATGTATTAAAATATATACATATATTTAAATAGAATTGGTAGAATATGCTCTAAATGTTATAATAAATAAGTTGACTTCGAATATTTATTTTAATGTGCATAAGAAATCCCCATGATGATAACACATTAAAATAAATGGCCCATAATCATAGTCATAAACAAAGTATAGTATACTTTTATTACCGAAAAGAAGAACAACTACACATAAGAATTAATTTGTGTTTAATTAATTTACAGAAGACATAACGAAAAATACTTAAAGTGGTCAAAAATATTCATTTTAAAAAACAATTTATTTATTTTTGTTTGAATACACATAGCATTATGTAATCCTGATCCCTTTAAAGTTTAAGACAATTATTTTCTTATTTTTTCTTTCCTTGATTTTATATCAAAAATTGTCGACTTAGAGACACCATATTGTTAAGCCCCTTGTCTGATTGATTTTCCACTATCAATTGTATCCAAAATTTTGCACTTTTCTGCCAACGTTAATGTTTCATGTTGTCGTTTATTTACAGGTGCCATATTTTCGCCTTAACTCCACGCAAACTCAAAGAAATTAAAATATTTTACACGTTCTTTAATTCTTGCTCACACATAAAAACATACATATGTATGTACTTAATTTGTCTAGCGGTAAAATAACGAACAAATTTTACTGTGAAATAACACTTGTCCGGACTTTAGAGGAAAAATGTCTAAACTTTCCAAAAAATTTTTATTCCCTTTTCACTTGCTCTTTTTTATAGCCTTTTTACAAGGATTAACAACATCTTTTGATTATTTTAGTGTCATCACTAGAAAAGTGGCAATAAGTTCTGTTATTATTGTGGCATCCCTGACAAAAAAATGTTTGGAAAGCAGCGTTACCATTTGGCAACTTTTCTCTTTTATTGCAATGTTTTTTGTTTAGTATTTTTTATATTTTTAAACAAATGGAACTTCGAATACATTTTTGTGTTTTCTTTTAAATTTTGGCACTTTTGTAGAAAAAAACCATTTTTTTTTATTTTTAAAGCATTTTTTTCAAAAATGAAGAATGTTACTATCTCATTTTGTTCCCTTTTACATTTTTCGATTATTTTAGTGTCATCACAAGAAAAGTGGCAATAAATTCCATTATTTTTGTGGCATCACTGATAAAATGGAAGTTGCTTTGAAAGCAGCGTTACCATTTCTCAAGTTTTTCCTTTTTTGCAAGCCTTATTTTGCTTAATTTTGCTAAACTTATTAAACAAAATGAATTAGAAATACATTGAGGTGTTATCTTTTACAATGTTGGCACTTTTGTAGAAAAAAAGTATTTTAAAAAAAGAAAAGTTTTTTTTTCAGAAATGGTGACATTTTTTATTGATAGTAAATGTTAGATGTTTCAAGTGTGAACACGTATTTCACATTTTCAACATCTTCCATGCGTTCCTCCGAAATGTAAGTAAATGTACAAAGGGTATAAACGAGTGTTTCACATTTTCTACATCTTTGATGGTAGATGTTGATCAAGGTAAAAAGCCTATTACGTTTGCACCAAAAAATAAACCGCTGTAATTGTTTTTATTTTTTAAGGCTGCTGAAAAGGAATGCCACTTCGTTTGTTTTTGTTAGGTTGTATGAAATAATTTTTATATTTGATAAGGCACCCACTTTAAGCTGGTTCGGCTTTATACCTAATTTTATTTTGACTATACTAGATTACAAGCTAAGACAGATTTTTAATTTAAAGTTGTTTTTAAAAGCCAACTAAATTATTCTAATTTTGAAAATCAAGTATGTCACAGAACGTAAGGGACAATTTCACATTTTTCGTTTCGTACGTTTTCATAAATCCGAAAAAACAAAACTGCTTTTTTGTTATTAAATAGGATATCATTATTAAACAGCTTCTTTGTAAACATAAAAATTAGAGATGAAAAATATGTAGTTAAATATCAATATGTCCGGTGCTTTAATAATTGCAGCAGTGATAGAAAACTAAAAAGAACAAAAAAAAAAAAAATGTCAATGCTTTTTTTTTTGTTTATTTTCACATTTTTTTCTTATTAAGTTTGTAAAGTGTAAGAAATATAAAAAATTGGTTATCTAAACAAGTTTTGTCTATTTTTTAAGACACCACTTAAAAAACAACAGGAATATCTATCATTTGAAATATTTTTTAACGTTTCTCTTATCTTAGTGTTCTCAAATTAGAAATTACACGTCACTATTTTTAAACGTATTCAAAACAAAAAATTTTAGCATTTTACGTTTTCTAGAGAAGGTAAAAACTTATAACTTCTATTTTTGTTCGAAAAAGTAAAAGAAAATAACTGTTATTTTTGCTTGAAAGAATGAAAATGAAACAAATAAAAATCAAAAAAATTAATTATCATCTGTCTTTAATAAAAAAAAGGAATAATGATTACGGTCCCTGCATATTTAAATATTCATTGTATACAAGGCGAATATATCTTTCAGGTGGCGTTGAAAACACAGCTGATCAACTTTTTTTTCTTATTTTTTAGAGAAAATTGTCAAAAGTTGCTTGTGTTTTTGACAAATCGACCAACAAAAATAACATATAAACTACAATGTTGTGTTTGTGGTGTTGTACTTGTTGTAGATTTGACCACCGTTTATATGAATTCGCCTAAATAGTATATAAGATGCTTCCCTCAAACATTTATGTAAGAGTAAATTTTACTGAGTAAAACCACTCATATTGCCTGTGTTGCCGCTAGCAACAATTTTCAGTACGTTCAATTCGTTTTTCCCCTGAAAAAACATCCAAAATTTCCCACAACCCATTGTAAACTAGTAATTATATTTTTTTGTCATAAATAAGTAAATAATTGGAATTAATGAAAACATAATTAATATATATTAATAGAACTTCTACTTAAATGAAAATTAATATAAAATTCAGGTGTAAGTTTGTTTGTTTGTTGCGCAATCACGACCAAGTGCCTGATTCGATTTTTATGAAATTTGGCACGAAAATAGAATGTCATGACGAAATTGCCATAGGCCCTATTATACCGCAATTTTTGAACAGGATGGGATAAAAAGGTCTAAAATTGGCTAAACTGGAATCGACTTTTTTGAAGTAGCCCTTCATGCTTAATCCAAAGGTCTAATTCCAAAAGGTACATTTCGAAAATCGGAGGGTTAAAAGAGGAATTTTAGGTACATTTTGATAAACCCCATTTAAACTGCTAAATTTTAAAAGTTTTTTTATTTTTTCGCTTAACTACCTACCACCAGAGATGTAGGTTTGAAAAACAGAGAAAAAATTCGTACTCTCTTTTAAAAACTTTATTTTCAAATATTTTTTGGTCCTAAAACTATTATGTATCTAAGTCTACTGAAAAGTTCAATTCTGTTAAACGTAACAAGTTCCACTGTCTAATAATGATTTTAAATTTAGGGACAATATAGGCAAATTTTCTAGACAACACTGTAGAATGAGTAATTATTTGTAGAATTTTAACCCATTCACGCTCAAAGTCAAATCTAGCTTTTATTTTTTTCTGAATCTCACAATGAAATTTCTATACATCTTGTTTAACTTCTAAATCGTCGTTTGAATTAAGATTTTTTAATGTTAATTTTAGCTTTTGTGGCAATAAAAATATTCAAAATATAATTATATGTAGTTACACTACGTCACAAATTTTCAACAAAGTCAAATGAATCTGACAGCTAAGTTTTTGAGATATTCCAAAATAACCGTTATTTGTGTTTTTAAAAAAGATGATGTGACTGAAATGTAAATATCTTCAAACATTTTAAGCGAATTTTGTATTTCTTTCTTTTTAGTGAAAGGTTATAAAATTTCTAAAATAACCATGGGTCGTTTGTGAAGATGAGGCAATTTTGCTCTTTTCAAGTAATTTTTTTAAACCTTATGGCCAATTTTCAGGATTGATATTAAAAGTTTTAATTTAAAACACAATTATGTTTCAAATCGTTTTAAATACAAAATTATCTTATTCACTAAATACTTAAATTAAACTTAATTCACCGATGTGGTACACTTAATTTCAACTTAAGTTTCTATTGTAATATTTTAGCAAGGTGAGTCCACCTTGTAAATAATTATACTTTTTTATGATATTTTTTTGTATTTAGTAGTGCTACCATACTTTTATCTTATTAAAATAAGACTTTTCAAATAAAACTCAAAAAATCAATCTGTATTTAAATACGATTTAAGTTTTAATGAAAATTAACTTAATTTAGATTTAATTACTATCCTGAAAATTGGGCATTAATGTTTTATTGCATGCGCCATTAGATTATTTTAATATGAACATTTTGCGCCAAACAGATTGTTACAAAAATGACAAAGCTACAGAAGATTTAGTAAATCAACCCACATAGAAGTTCAATCGTTTTAAGCTTTTTTTATATTCATTGTTTGTGTATTTATTTGTTGTGTTTTTCTTTGACTTGATACAAATCCAAAAGTGGGTTAATTCAATTAATCTTCTGTAACTTTATCATTTTTCACCAATCTGAAATAGGCTAATGTCGTAACCCATGGTTATTTTAGAAATTTTATAACATTTCACTTAAAAGAAAGAAATACATAATCCGTTTAAAATTTTTGAAATATTTGGTCAAAAAACTGTCACGTGGTGTTATTTTGATTTATGTGTAGTTTATAGAACACAAGCACCTTACTCGTCCGTTCAACTTACATTTAAAACAAAAACAAAATTTCGAAATTTGTTTTTGTTTTAAATGTAAGTTGAACGGACGAGTAAGGCGCTCGTGTTGTATAAACTACATGTTAATAAAACTACTCAAATTGAGCAACAAATTAGGCTTAAACTTGAGTAGAAATATGGCAAACATGGCTAAGCCCACCAACATTACCAGCCATGGTGTTAGCGCCGTACGTTGCTTATCCGAACGAATTTTTTAAAAAAATTATAAAAAAAAAAATAAGTAAAATTGCTGCTGTTTCACGTGATGTGGTACACTCAAATAAGGGGGGCGGAAATATGCTTTATAAAAAGAACACTGTCAAAGTAACTTGCTACCAAAGTAATACATTTCTTAATTACCACATCCATACTTTCATTTATATTCAAAAAAATTTATTTTTTTTATAAAAAGATATTTGATTTGCACTTGTCTCTCTAAATTTCTTAAAATAAATATAGAATATTTTCTCAAGCTGACCAAAATAAAATTTAGCCTACCATTCCACTAAATAAAAAGAAGGCAACCCTGATTGAATAAATGTTTTGTTTTTGGATTTTTTTTTTTTGCTTTACCCACCAAAGTGTGTGTGTGTGTTTTTTTTTTTTTTTTTTTTTTTTTTGTTAAAAATACATTCCCAACAAACCTTTGATATGAAATGACTTTATCATTAAACACAATTCTCAAACGTTTTTCAATTGTTTGATTTTAACATTTAAACTCAAATTGATAATGATTTGAAAATAAACATTTGATATCAAATGTTTAATCAATTTGTATCAAATGTTAAATTTAAACCAAATACTCAAGCGAAAAATAAATGTAAACATTAAAAATGGCGATTAAAGTTACATTTTTTACTTTGTGGCTATGTTTTATTATTTAATATAAAGTGAACAGTTTATTTCTTGTTAAAAATAAAAATTATTTATGAGTAATTACAATGATTAAGAATACGAAAAAAAAGAAAATAAAACGCGAAATTGAAGAAAGTTTGTTGAACGATCGCGGTGCTACAATCTTCAAAATAAAAGGCAGTTAATTTTGTCTTTGCAAAAATAAGAGGACGGAAAGAATATTACTTCTTTTAGCTATGTTGGCGAATGTTTATCTCACAGTTTATTTTAATAAATAATGAATTAAAATAAAAAAAAAATAAAATATTTTTTATTTATGTATGTTCCACATTGTATTGTAATCCACATTTGAAAATTACCTTTGAAAGCAAGTTGAAAATAAAGGCATTTTTCAATTTGAAAATAATTTCCTCTTTTTGTTGAGAATGCTATGATTTTCAAATCATTATCAAACGTTTGTCGTTTGAGAAAACTTTTGATTTCATTCCTTTTCAATTTGAAATCAAACCTCCTTGTTTGTTGGGTTCAGGCAAAATTATTGGAAATGAAATAGATACATACCTACATATGTACATAACTTAAAGAATTGAACACATGTATTTTGTTTCTGTAAAAAATTTTTTGTTGACTACCAGTCTACCCGTTTGGTTTTTTTTTTGTTGAATACACATTTAGGTAAAAATATTTAAAAAACATCTTTTAACAAAAGCTTGTTTATGTGTAAATAACCTACATGCATACCTACATATAGGCTTGCCAGATATACAATCCATAAAAACAGTATATACATGGAGAAAAAAACGCCAGTACATTAATTTAAAAAGAAGTAGGTAAATTTTTTTTTATTTTATTAGCTTTTAAAATTCAGTACATAAAAAAATAATTAATGTTACAATAACAGTGATGGAAAATTGAAAAATTGCGATGGTACTGACCTCCAAGCAAAAAGTACTTTATTTAAAATGTTGGTACTTTTTACAAAAAAAAAAAACAAAAAGTAAAAAATTAATTAATTTTGATATACAAATATGTATATGCAAGCTTTTTTAATTTTCATGGGTGCTCAAGCATTATTTAAAAGCTTATAGGGAAGTGTAGGTATTTTTAAGATTTTTCGGAGAGTTTTAAATTATCCCGAGTGTTTTTCTTTGTACCAATCGCGTCGGTGGGTTTCTATTTTTGAAAACACTTCTTACGTAAAGTTTTTGAAAACACTAAAAAAAAAACTCTTGTTTTGCCACAATTTATATGTAAATAACATATACATATAAGCAAATGCGACAGTCAGTATAGTTGAAGGGTAAGAAGATGTGTTGTATTAATGAATCTTTATTGTTCCGCGACAAAGTATGCCAGTTTTTGTAAATTCAATGTTGTGTTTTCCACACCGTTGCGGTCCAGAAACCAACATTTTTTCACGAGACCAAAATACATGTCTCCAGTTCTTGCAGGTAGTAATTTTTTTTCAATAATTTTTGCCTTTATGTCTTTAAAACGAAAAAAAAAACACTGACCCTTTTAGATGTATCAAAGAATATTTTATAAAAGCAAAACACATTTTAGTTTACCAGCCAATAAATAATTTGACAAAACACACACAGGCTAGCGTGCTGTCTAGCGGGAAAAATTGCGAGCCCTTTCACTTTTCAGGCCTTAAACAAGGTTTACAACTGTATTTTTAATAAACTTTTACTCTCTGCCTTATTTTAAAAGTTCTTTTAGAATGGTTTTTATAAAATATTTTACAAATTCAAATTTTCTATTCTAAGATAAGGCCTGTAGAAATCGTTTAATTATTAATTTACGCACTTCGTATTATTAGCAACAACATTTTTTTTTTTTTTTAATGGGATAAAGCTTTATTCTTAATTATTTTTAGAATGCCTTTAAAGTAGATGCAAGAAGCCAAGGCTTTGATCTCCAAGGACGCACTGTGTAAATTAACATACAGTTGGAGTGCGACTGAAAAATTTTATATCGCCAAAAAAGCCTTCTATAAGGCCTCTTTACTACTTCATTTTCCCGCGTTTTTTTCCTTATGAGGAATTTGATTGTGAATTTTTTAAAATTTTTATGTCTGACAAATTCACATATGAATTTTTTTGTTTTGTCGTTTTTCATGAATGAGGAAATTCAAAATATTTTTTATCCTCACCCTCATGAGGATGAAAAAGCAGTAAAATTTTTAATTTTTCACGCTCGCTCATAACTGAAAAATGAGTGAACGTTTCGGTACTCTGCTCAAAATACATACATATACACAGAAAAAATTATTAGTAGTTTTTTATCAATTAAAAAAATTATTTAAAAAGTATTTAAATTTAATTAATGTGATAATTGAATCAATTATTTTTTTTTATTGAATGAAAATTAAAAATATAATTTTGATTTAATTAACATTTTTTTTGTTTTGAAATAAATTTTGAATTAAAATAATAATCAAATAACAAAAAATTAATTCGTTAAAAATAAAATAATTTAAACTTGTGAAATTGTTGTTGGAAATTGTCAAAATCAATCAACACATTGTTTGAAACGGCAAAATTTTTTGATATTTTTTTTAATTAATATTAAAAATATCATTTATTGAAAAAATAATGTTCAAAATATTAAATTTTTACAATTTTAAGTAATCAATATAATCATTTTGGTAATAGGTGCAAAATCTACAAATGGGTTGCTTGATTCTATGAATTTGGTATAAAATTGGTGATTAGAGAAAATTTTTAATTTTTTCTGTGTAGTCATCTATTTTTTTTTTTAATAATTTTTGGGTGATGTGTTTCGAGCGCAAAAAAGGCAAACAAAAAAAACTTTACAAGAACAAAACTGGTCGCAGAAATGTGCTTCTTGTCTTTTTTTTCTTCGTTCAAGTGCCATGTAGACAAAAATTATTGTAACAAAAAATCCTGAAAGAACTGAACCAAAGACTATAAATATATAAAGATGTTGCACTTACAGTACTTTTCGCTTATAGTCCACTACTATAGTTGCACAACTTTTGTGGACTATAAGCGAATTTGGACTATAACCGATTTTTTTTATAAGCCATTTTATGGATAATAAGTGAAACCTAGTATAATCCACATTTTGGACTATATAAATATTATTTTCTTTTTAAACCAAAGAAAAGTTTATTTAAAACATAACCAAATATTGATTTATTTTAAATAAATAGTTAAAACAAAAATGTTTTTAATTAATTAATTCAAATGCTTTAAAAGATTTCAATAAAAACAAATGCGTATCAGATTCATTTAAATTCTTTGGATGACGAAATCAAACACAACATAAATATCAATTTCATAGGATCTTTACATGGGGTCTCCACCTGACAGTTTTTTGTTATACCAAACGTCAAAGTCTATAAAAAAAACTCTTTTATTTTTATTAGCGTTTTTTTTATGAAGTTGGACGTTTATTTAACAAAAAATTGTCAGACGAAGACACCATGTCATGAAATATAAATTGCGAAATTTGGCATTTATAATACAGTAGACGCTCAGAAATTCGAACTCTCAGAATCAACTTGATGTTGTTAGAGTTTAAAACTCAGTTTTTTTGGTGTTTGTATTACACATTCTAAATAAAGTCAAATGAACTGAATTGTTATTTTTTATATTTCGTTAAGTTTTTTATAGTTTTTATGTTAAATAAACTAAAATTAAAAAAAAGTATAGTTTTGTATATCTTTATGGTCAAATTTATTTTAATTTTTGTAAAAAAAACCGTCCAGAAATTCGAATAATTCGGAAACTCGAATCGCCCTAAAAACAAAGTGGATCGAATTTTCGAGCGTGTGCTGTAATTGCCAGAAAGGTAAATTAAAACATGTTGCCAGTTGATTAAAAATATATAAAAAACAGAGTGGACTATAAGCGAACATTTTTGCATGAAGAATTATATACGCATGCTAAGAAAATGTGGCTTTTAAACGAAAATGGACTACAAGCGAAATGGACCTTAGAACAAATAATTTGTATGAAATTCGAAAAAATCTGCATGTGAATATGGCAGTTTTGGCTTATATCCGTTTTTGGCCTTTAAGCGGAATGGACTATAAGCGAAAAGTACTGTAGTACATTTGAAATTTTCAAAAATGTTGAGCTTCTTAAAGATAAGGGGGGGAAGTAACAAGAAAGCAAAAACTTCGTGCGCACATTCGGGGAACTAAGGAGAGCAAGAAACCACATTTACATTTTTTTGCCAGCCAAAGTGTGTGTGTATGTGTTTTGTTTTTCGTTGAAGCTGGTTTTTGTTGTTTTTTTTTAATTGATTTCGTTTTGTTTTCAAACAATTATTGTGCAAATAACCTACGTAAGAGCCAATACGACCGATTGTGTAATTGTAGGGTAAGAATATGTGTTTTATTGTTGTAAAACTAAAACTATATCGGTTCGCACCGAACTATAATTCAATTTTTTAGACAATTTTAATTTGTAGGTATGTACTTATTATAAGTGTATTGTATGTATAAAACTAGTTTTTATGCTTAGGGAGTGTGTGAGACGATAGGAAAATACTATTGTAAGTCAAATGTAGACACTTCTGAGGTGAATTTAATTTTAATGGGGTCTAGTGGAATTTTTAAAACAACACACAAAATTTTAATTGAAAAAGTCAAATAAAAATGCTTAAAAAATTTTACGAATTTAAAAAAAAATGAATACCTAAAGAGCATCCTGCAAAAAAAAATTATGTTATGGTATATATTTTCGTAAATTTTTCATTATTTTATACAGTACTTTTCAATTTTAGTCATTTCCGTTTTAGTCACAGTAGCGATATAGTCCATTTAATCTTTATTTTTGCGCCATAAGGAAGTTTAATAGAAAGTATTACGTCATAGTCCATTTAGCGATATAAGCACATTTAACATATTTTCCATCTAACAGCGACTAGAACAATCATAAGTAAAGCAAATTATAAGCATTATATCCACATTAACCTAAGTTTTTTTTTTTTTGAAGTTACAAACCGTATCAAAGAACTACATATTTGTACGTGTGTCTGCAAGATAAGTTAAAGCGCTTTTCAACCACTTTAATTCCAAAAATTTATTTTGTACATATCTACACAAAAATACCTTTAAAACGATATGAGTTTCATTAAAATCGGTGGACGATAATATACTTAAACATCAACTTGAAAAAAGTTGCTTCCATATTTATATAATATGTTTGGCAACATATTTTTATCCCTAGAAGGATTAACATCTGTAATTTAATTGCAGTTTATTTCGTTGACTTATCTATAAATGTGGTATAATACCGGAGTCCCATATTTTGAATATGGGCATTTCCGCCAAATGGTCCACCGTGACCGAAAATTTAAAAGTTATTAAAATCTGATTATTTTACGAAATTGTTATGAAGAAATATTTAGATTTTACTAATTTTATAAATTTACCCATAAATTTGTTCACTTAGATGAACAATCAGACTGCAAAGTTGTGCAAACGTACTTTCTTATTTGTGAGTATGTTTTATTGTATATTTTCTTTAATATTATCTTCCTTAAAAGAACTGATATTTGATGAAAATTATTTCAAAAAAAATTTCTTACATGGTCTGTAATCTAAGGGAGAGTTCGAAGAGAAATATGTTATTCGAATTAACGGTAAATTTTTATTTTGTATTAATCATTATTCAGTTAAATTATTGTGGAAAAAATTTCACGATCGAATTGTCACGTATCGAACCAGATTTTAGCTTAAGCAAAAAATAGTACAGACGATTTTGGAACCAAACCAAAGACATTTTAATGTTACATTGCTATGTAAAATTCTGAAAGTAGTTTGACTAAAAAATTGTGCCAGGTTTCGCTGAACTACAACTATTTATACATGGCCACTACTTCTATTTTTTTCACGTTCGAACCGCTACTTCTTTTGCCATTATCTTTGACCTAGAATCGCGCCCCCCAAAAACTTTAGCATAGATAATAGTGCTTTCTTAGTGCTATAATTTAAGGGTTAAAAGAACGTAAAAATATTTGTTGTTTAAAATGTTGTTGCATTTTTGATGCGTACGACTGTCGCGTTCAACACTTTGGAATTACCCATATACTCTTCTTTATCGTGGTATACAATGAAAAAAAATCTAGCTATTTCCTACCCTATATATTAATTTTACTTATGAGCTCTTTACAAGTGTAATGGTTAAAAATTTTAACTTTTTATAAATCGATGTTAATCAATGATTTGTAGGTATTTAAATTTTTTTCCATGTGTAATGCTTCCGTAATAATATAAGGATTAGTAAATCACATCTCCATAAACAGTAATCAACATCTCCATCCTGTGCTTATATGTATATACATAAGAATACAACGAAATTTTTGGCATAGTACCACGGAGTCGCAAAGAATGTTTTTGTAATGAAAACACCTGTCTCCCGTCGATTTGCGAAAAAAACCTCACGCAGGGAAGCAAATTTCTAAAACCTTCCAAAAAATTTTGAACCGCGATAATTTGTAAACCGTAGGAAAATTTTTTAAATCTAAAGCAGTGGATAAATTCCAAAATAGCATTTAAGTGATACGTATAGGAATATATACAAATATCAGGTGATTATTTTTTAATATGTCCGTGAGATAAAATGGTTGCTTTCAAACTTCAACCCGATCCCTGCGTGAACTTTTTTAACAATCCGAAAAAATTATCAAATTTGTTATTAATAACTTTTAATGTTCTACACGACAATACTAAGCCGTTTTTGATATTCGCAAAAAGTGTGAAAAAGTTATTGCCCTAATGTAAAGATGGTCGTAAAAATGTGCTTGTTTTTTTTTTTTGTTTTTTTTTTTTTTTTTTTGGAAGGCAAACATTTTTTAAATGTTCGGTAATGATATGTATTTTTGTTTTTGTAAAAAATTCTTGATGCATTTAAAACAGCGGTGGGCGCTGGTTTGCCTGGATTACGAAGTTTTTCGGGTTTTTACATTTACTCTTCGTGTTTTTTTGTACCAGAGCTGCTAAAAATACAAAAATTTTCCTACGAAGATATTCCTTAAAATCCCCAAAACATACCATACACTTGTTTTATTATACTACTTTTTAAATTAATAAAAGTAGATTTTAAATAGAGAAAATGAATAAAAAACTATTTTCTAGCAGTCAAAACAAAAAGAAATAACAATAATAACATTGAAATCAGAATGTGAAAAAATTTACCGTATAACACATACACGTGTTTGTGTGATGTTGTTTTCGCTCATTTACTACTGCCCACAAACTGAAAATCTTGAATTCATTGTTTCAAGCCTAAAAAGTAACAAAGGCAACCCGAAAAACAAATACAACAGAAAGAAAAAAAATAAAATTGTATTCAGTTGCTTAATAAATTTCAACGAAGCAGGAGTGTTGCGCATGTTGTTATTTTGGCAAATTTTGCAATTTCGTAGTGGTACACTGACAATATATTTATTGCGTTGTGATCAAGCTGTGCTCATGTGTTTTTTTTCAGCTTGTTTTCAAAACTTTTCAGCAATCATGTCGGATGATGAATTATATAATAATCAAGTTTTCTTACTGAATTCCCTTTTTTTTTTTGCATATTTACATACCTATAGTACACATTTTGAAGTTTTTGCTCATTAAAAATAATATTTTTAATGAACTCCTTTTTTTTTATTGCATATTTACATACAATTTGAAAATATTGTCAAAAATTTCTCTAAGTGTTAATCAACTAATTTACTCTCTTTTATTCAATGTTCTCTATCTGCCCTTCGCTGATTTAAAAGGGTGGGTTTTCTTCGTTCAAGTGCCATGTAGATAAAAATAATTGAAAAAAAAATTCTGAAAGAACTGAACAGAAATTAAAAGAAGCTGTGATCAGGCCTGCCATATTTAGCGATTTATAGGCATTTTGACGACTTTTTGCCTCTGAATTATTAAAGTGCCTATTTTTTGATAAACACTTACAACACGGTAATTTTTGGTTTGTTTTATATAATTTATTAATTTTGGGTAACTTTTTACAATACAAAGAGACAACTGTTATTAATTTTGCGCTTACACTTAAGGAAAAAATGGTAACATATATATAGCGGGAAAAAGAAGGAGTAGGAAGGCCTTCTAGAAGGCCTCTGTACCCCTTCTTTTGGATGTACAAGGCCTTCTTGCTCCATTCCATACTCATATCTTTTTTACACACGTTGTCATTGCGGAGAAGGCCTTCCGCTCTCGCTTCTTCAGCAGGTACATAAGAAGGGTAACGGGACCAAAAAAAAAATTAATTTTGCTTTTGCTTGTGCAAAAAAACAATACAAAAAATGTTACTCCCTTCTCATAGAAGTGAGTGTGGAAGGTGTATCTTATCTTTTATACGAAAGAGCCGAGGCCTTCTATAGCAGTTAGATAAGAATAGTAATTGAATCAAAAAATCTTTTAAGGAGGCCTTTAAAAAGGCCTGAAGTAAGAAGGTCTTCTGAGTTTTCCCGCTGGGTATTTATTCCATATAGGTATGCAGTGTTTGTATTGTGTTTAGGAATGGGCAAAAAATATCGAAATATCAAAATATCGATATTTAAAAAAAAAATAATCTATATGTATCGCCGATATTTAAAATATCGATATTGAAATACGACTATCGAATTCGATATTTTTAAAAGTCAGTCTTCATTAAAAGTCAAAATTTTAGCCGTTTTTCAAACAATATGTTTTTTTTAAACTAAAATAAAGATTGATTGGCATTTATAAGAAGAAGAATTTAGAAAAAAGCTGGGTTTTCACATTGCCGATTTCTAATTAAAACAGTAAAGTCAAACGAACTTGACAATATATATTTTATATTTTACGTTCGATATATCGATATTTTTTAACTAATAAATATCGATACTCTTAAAAAATATCGATTCGATATATATCGATATATTTTTTCAATTTGCCCATCCCTAATTGTGCTTAAAGCACAAGGGAATCGATCTAAAGATATCCACCCGTCCGGCTGGCTGTCTATTTAAACTTTGTGCGAAAAGTTCAAGTCACAATTTTGAAGATAAATTGCTGAAATTCGGTACATAGGTTATAATTGTCCACAGAATCAAGCCTATGGCAAACTGTGAGAACATTGACCTGAATCTTAACTTTATAATATAATTTGTTTTCCTGGGTTCATGATTGCCCATGGGTCCCAAATAAGGTACACTCTTGAAATGTTATCTAAATGTTGTGGTGTGGAGTAGAGTCGGGATTGACGGACTATACTTTCTTATATGTTTAAATGGAATATTTGTAACCAAAAAATTTAATTGTTTATCTTAAATGGAAATTTGTAACCAGGAAAATAAATAATTTTTTCTATTAGATAATTGTAATCAAAAAATTACTTAGATCGTAACCTTTACAAAAAATAATAATACTAATTATTTTCAGTCCCTGAGTTTTTTTTTAATTAAAAACAAAAAAGTCCATATAAAACTGTTATTTTTCAACGTAAAAATAAAAGGTCAAATTTAACTCTTAAAAAGAGAGTTTTACTAAGCCGTCATAAATTAAAACTCAGTTGAGGAATAAAAGATCGAATAAAACTCTTAAAACGAGAATTTTATTCAGCCGTCAAAAAATAAAACTCATTTCAGGAGTTTGATTTTAACCGACATTTAATTAAACTTATTTTTTGTACATTGACCCAAAGCTTGTCGCTGGCCAGATCACTACAATTTGTAAATCAGCTTGCACTGCAATTAAACTAATCGTCATTAAAAAAAGAAGAAAAACAAAATGAGTGTTATCTTAGACGTAAAAATAAAAATCCTTCAAAGAGTTTTATTTGTTGACGGCAAAGTGAGTTTTATTTAAGGCCGAATATTACTGCAAAAAATAACTCTCTTTTTAAGAGTTCATCTGAACTTTTATTTTTTCGTTGAAAAATGATTTCTAACTGTGGAGTTGATATCGTTTTTCCTAGATCACCATAGGTTCTTAAAGAGAACTTTAGGACGAACCTTTGGGTATAAGACAGTATAGGTCTCCGTCGACTCTAATATGGAGAGTTTTGAAGCTAAAATTTTAAGGATAACTCTTATTTACGGTCCCCGCAATTTACCCTTAAGTACAAAATATTCATATATTTTTTTAAATTAACTAAAATTAATTTATAAAACTGGGGGATTCACAAGGAGTCATAAAGTCAAAAGTCTTAAAATAATAACATGAAAAAATACAACTGTTGTGAACAACCCTAAATTAGTGTGCTATTTTGAATTTAAATCAGCTGACTTAGAACAAATATAAAAAATAAATATTTACCTAACATAAAAATATTTTTTAATCCTAATCCATGAATTAATAAATTAACCCATTAATGGTCATTGTACCTGCACAGGTACAGAAAAACACTCATATATGAATTGCTATAAATCCAATAAGAAATTACTTTTTTCAGTGCTTGTTTTGATTTTGTGTTATGTGTACTCTACTTAACAAAAGCAGCGGCAGCAAATAACGGTACTTCGAATTTTGCGTTGCTTTGCTTTTCCTTCAACAGATTTTCTCATTTTGGGAAGGTCAGTGATTGTTTGACTCTGTCAAAAGTGTTAAGAATAACCATTTAAAAGTTTGCGCTTGATTTGCAAATAAAAAGGCTTGTTTTTTCTAGTTAAAAAAAATTTGTTTATAAAAAATTGATTTTCCAAGCGAAAGGAGTTTGAAAATCAGTGTACTCGCTTGGGTACAGCGGCTGATAACGTGTATATTTTGATAAGATTTTTTTATATTACATTTTGGTAGATTTTTTTGGAATTGACATGGCGTTTGAAAGCATCAACCAATCAATATTTTATGGACGAATATTTAATAATCTAGATAGCGCTTTAGATTTTGTGGAAGGGGCTTCAAACCATAATTTTTTTTATGTTGCGTATATTTCACCAGATGCTGATATCAATACAGATGAGGAGGACGGTGATGCTGAGGATATTTTCGCTAACATCATGCCGCAAGATATTCCGGGTGAAAAAGAGGTTTTTTGCAGCAGCGGTAGCGAAGACGATATACCCCTTCAAGAGCTGCGTCGGAGAACCCAGCAACACCAGGTCAAAACTCTCCCAAATGGTCAAAAAGAGAATGTTCCATGGCAATGTCAAACACAAATTTTGTTTACACAACAAGAACGAAACGATATCAAATTAAGGAGGAAACTTTGTTTGATTCTCAAGTGGTCGATTATATCGTCGATCAAACTCGCCTTTATGCTTCACAGTGTAATGCGCATAATTTTTCATTGACAGAAAACGATTTAAAATTGTTTTTGGGAATTCTGTTGTTAAGTGGTTATCACTCTATGCCGAAAGAGAATATGTACAGGGAATTATCAGAAGATACCCGCTCACCACTTCTTTCTAAAAATATGTCCCGAAAGAGATTCAAAAAAATCAAAAAATTTATTCATCTTGCATAATTTTGTTCTAACAGAAAAAATGGCAACAGTTAGACCATTGCAAACGTTTCTATGCAAAAATTTTGCCAATTTGGATACATGCATGAAAAGATTTCGGTTGACGAGTCAATGGTGAAATATTTTGAAAGTCACTTTTCGAAACAATTAATCAGAGGCAAACCCGTCAGGTTCGGCTTTAAAAATTGGTTGCTGACAATCAGTTGTGGTTACGTCTACCAATTTGATACATATTGTGGAGCGAAAAATATGAGTACAGAAAAATCAAAACTGCCTCTCGGATCTAGAGTCGTTTTAGATTTTTAGATAGTGTTCCTATTCCAACCGATCACGTAGTTTTCTTTGATAACTTTTTTACGTCTTATGATCTCTTAGTTGTGCTGAAACAAAAAGGATTTCGAGCGATTGGTACTATACGCGATTCGAGAACAAAGAAATGTCCGTTGAAATCGAAAGCGGAATTCAAAAAAAAGCAAAGAGGTTTCTCTGATTATAATTACGATACAGCAAATGAAATTATTCTTGTGAAGTGAAATGATAATAGCGCTGTAACCGTCGGATCAAATTTTAAAGGTTTTGAACCGATGAATTTCGTGAATCGCTGGTGCTCGACCGAAAAAACTAAGGTAAGAGTCCAACGGCCAAAATTGATTGCAGATTATAATTCAGGAATGGGTGGCGTTGACCTTCATGATCAAGCACTAAATAATTACAGAATAAAATTTCGTGGAAAGAAGTGGTGGTGGCCCCTTTTCACTGCAATGATTAGTTCAATAGTCGTTAACGCATGGAAGTTATAGAAGGAAGCCAACAACTCAAAAATGGACTTACTGGATTATCATCGTGCCATTGTCCGACACTACTTACGAAATTACACGCAACCATCAATATCTTAACGATCGGTTATTCCAAGTGTAGCACTTACTGCTGGAACCCACATTCCAAAAAGAATTGGAAACCCTTTACGCTGTCATCAATGCCATAACCGAATAAGTTGGGCTTGTGAACTTTGTGACGTAGCTCTGTGTGTAGAAAAGGAGTGCTTCAAATATTTTCACACCAAAAAATAGCATAAATGAATATGTACATGCATTGAGCCAAATAATTGCCTCAAAATCCGTCAGAATACAATTTTTTTTTATTTTTTCATATTTTTTTAATTCTTTATGTTCCTTTTATTTAAAATAAATAAACAGAATTCGTGATTTTAAATTTTAAAAACTGTTGGCTTTTAATGAGTTAAATTAGATCTTATCTGACTATTTTCCATTTTTTAGAAGCAAATTACAAATAAATTTCGATATAATTTGACGCCGCAAGTGTTTTGTTGCAAAAATTGCTAGCCGCAGGTTAAATTCGAATATAAGCCGGATAAAACTATACTATCAACGGCGACGGCTACAAAATTTAATGCGGCTCGGCTCAGCCGCACAGCGCAGGTCTCTTCTGATTAATTACGACAGCATAGTAAACATAGCAAGCAAAGTTCTATTAATTTAAGACACTTTTTGTTAACAAAGCAACAACAATATTTTTAAACCATTGTAAAATGTTAGAACATTATGACAATATAACATGATAGCACACCTTGTGAATACCCCAAACGTTTATTTTTATTGATTTTTTTTAAAGCATTAGGTAATGGTTAATTGTTTTGCTTTGTAATTTTTGTCATTAAAAATATGTTTTGTTGTGTTTAAAATAGTTATTTGAATTTGCCGATTTTTTTAATTTAATTTCCGATTTGTTTTTGAAAATATGCCGATTTATTACCAAAACCATCTGGCACCCCTGGTTGAGATCGTATGGAAGTTTTTATAAACTCTCTTATTTTCATCAACTCGCCAACAATATTTTAATATACATACAACAGATAACCACAGATATTGTAGAAATACTTATGGTGACAACAGATATTTGTAAGCAAAAAAAAAAAAATGTTATGACATACTCAATCCAAAACCATAAGCAACTGCTTTTATTTTAAAGATATGGTGGGTGGGCAAAAGCAAAACCGTACAATATCAGTTACACTCATTCTCTCATTTATATCAGTAGTAACAGATAAACATCTGGTGTATCTGTTTTAACAATACTTACTGATACACTCGTACAGGTCTTTAATACATAAAGGGTGTTTTTTTAAGCCCGATAGAACTTGAAATTGTAAAAAATAACACAAAAAATTAAATTGTAATCAAAATTTTTTTTTTATTCGAAAGATCAATACGTGACATTAACATTTGAAAATGATTTCGGGCATATGGGCACCGCGGCTGTTCTTGACGAAGCGCATTCTGGACGTCCAATTTTGGGCCACTTTTTCGAGCACTGCTGGCCGTATGTCACGAATAACACGAACAATGCTGGCCTCCAAGGCGTCAATTGTTGCTGGTTTATCAGCATAAACCAGTGACTTCACGTAGCCTCACAGGAAATAATCGAGAGGTGTCAAATCGCACGACCTTGGAGGCCAATTGACAGGTCCATTTCTCGAAATCAACTTATCGCCAAATTTTGATTTCAATAAGTCGATGGTTGCGTTCGCCGTATGGCACGTAGCGCCATCCTGTTGAAACCACATCTCCTCCGGATCAATGTCATCCATATTTTCAAACAAAAAATCATTGATCATGGTGCGGTAACGATCTCCATTGACCGTAACGCGAGCTCCGGCCTCATTTTTGAAGAAATAAGGTCCGATGATGCCACCAGCGTGAAAACCGCACCAAACGGTGCATTTTTCTGGATGTAATGGAGTCTGTAGGGTCTCTTGTGGATTGGTCTCGCTCCATATGCGGCAATTTTGCTTATTAACAAACCCGTTAAGCCAAAAATGCGCCTCATCGCTGAACACAATTTTGCGATATAAGTTGCGCGAATCGACGACTGATTTTCAAAGTAAATTTGGATAATTTCGTAGCGTTGTTCAAGCGTGAGTCTATTCATGGTGATTTGTCAGAGTATACTGAAATGATAAAAAAAAATATTTCATCAAAATTTAATTTTTTGTGTTACTTTTTACAATTTAAAGTTCTATCTAGCTTAAAAAAACACCCTTTACATACATATTTGTCTCCATATAACGAATTATTTCAAAACAACTCTGCATCGCATACTTACAACGCTATGTACGAAGCAAAAAGTAAGTTTTATTAAGGTGGTTTCTGAAAAATCGTAAGAAGAAGGAAAGAGTAGACCAACTAAGAGTAGTGTTGATAGCAGCTCCCGTATTAAGTAAACGTAAATGTTGGAAAAAGAAGTACTTCTCCAAAGAAAAATATTTTTAGTCCAGTGATTATTATTATAGTTTTTTATAAATTAATTGAATATTTTATTTTCTTTTAAATGAATTTGTTTTGTACTATTTTTTTTATATGTTTACTTTGTTCAATTTTCTTTTTAACCTGGAACCTGTCTTCGATCTTTACATGGTTTGCTATAGAAAATCATAATTCACTTTGCGTCGCGTTTTGGTTTATTTTAAATAAAGATCTGCACGAGTGTATCTGTAAGTGTTGTTGAAACAGATACACTAGATATTTTTCTGTTACTACTGATATAAATGAGAGAATGAGTGTAACTGATATTGTACGGTTTTGCTTTTGCCCACCCACCATCAGCGTTGCCGTTTTGGTTACTTTTAACCAAAATTGGTTACTTTTTTTTCCAATGTGTACTTGTGTACCTTTTTTCGATTTTGGTTACTTTTTTTCAACACAAAAATAACCAATTTTTTATTTTGGAACAAGAACTTCACGCTCCGCTCCACAGTTTGGTTATCTCGTTCTTTATTAAAATGCATAACAAATGACTACAGGTTGTTTGAACGTCATTGTTATTATCAATTTATTAATAAAAACGTTGATACTACTTTTTCAAACACTTTACTTTAGCTGCACTTTTATGCAGGTAACCACAATTGCGTACCTGCACATTTAGGCAGCTAAATACATTTTAGATAGCTGCTTTTTTGATTTACCTGCACAAAAAATCGTGCAAAGGAGATTGTGCAGCTAAGTCAAAATTACTGTATTGTGAGGGTCGGCTCTTTTTCGTTGAAAAATAATTGAAAATAACGGCATCGTACAATAAGTAAAGCTCAAATTAGACGTAACATAACCATAATGCCGTAACGGCGAATTTAGAAACCAAAATTGAATTGGTTTGTATGGTATGTTTATGTCATTTTGGTAGTACAGTGGTTATGGTAATACAGTTTTGGTATGCTTATGTCACGTCTAATTGGACCTTAACTTATTGTATTCCACTAGTATCTGCTTTTGCGAAACAGATATAAGCAGATATGATACTCTCTTTCGCTTTTTTATCAACTGTCATCCACTCTTTTAAAAATCATATCAATACCTATCAACTCATATCAGAAACACAAGGCCACTCTCATCCATACGCACCAACTTTAGAAAACACACAGAAACTTGTACAAACAGATATATCTGTGCAGGTCTTTAGTTTAAACCACTACTTATTAGTAATAAAAATCTTTAAAAAATCATACATAATAGGTATGTATGTCATAATATCTATTATAATATAAATTCTCCACATTGTTAAATGCAGTGCTGCCAGCGCTGCATCAGAAAAGCAAACTTATTTTACCATGTCGACGCAAACCTAATGATGCTACATATGGGTAATTCCATAGTGTTCAACGTGACAGTCGGGACAGTCAAAAATGCAATAACATTTTAAACAACAAATATTTTTACGTTCTTTTAACCCTCAATTATAGCACTAAGAAATCACTGTTATCTCTGCTAAAATTTATGGAGGGCGCGATTCTAGGTCAAAGATAATGGCAAAAAAAGTAGCGGTTCGAACGTGAAAAAAATATAAGTAGTTTTTGTGGCCATGTATAAAAAGGAGTAATTCAGCGAAACCTGGCACAGTTTTTTAGTCAAACTTCTTTCAGATTTTTACGTAGCAATGTAACATTAAAATGACTTTGGTTTGATTTCAAAATCTTCTGTATATTTTTTTAAGCCAAAATCTGTGTGGATACGTGACATTTCGAACGTGAACTTTTTTCCATAATAATTTAACTGAATAATGATTAAAACAAAATAAAAATTTACTGTTAATCCGAATAACATATTTCTCTTCGAACTCTTCCTTAGATTACAGATCATGTAGGAAATTTATTTGGAATTTTTATCAAATATCACCTTTTTTAAGGAAGATAATATTAAAGAAACCATACAATAAAACATTCTCACAAAAAAGAAATTACGTTTGTACAACTTTGCAGCCTGCTTGTTCGTCTTATGGCGTTTTCTTTTCAAAAAAAAGTGTTGCATAAGTGTTACATGTGACTTGGCAACATTTTTAAATGTGCCCTAATTTTTAAGAAGTGTTTCATATTTTACGTTTACAAAAGAACACAAATTTCGGCATTAAACAATAAAGTACAATTAGCGCAAGGTGGCAAGACTAAAACAATCCAAAGCCAACAGAAACAACAGATGTTTTTTGTATTGCATTGTTATGCCTAATAAATCACTGATAGTTTAAACGCTAGTT
The DNA here is from genome assembly GCA_963931875.1 of Pollenia griseotomentosa. NCBI lineage: Eukaryota > Metazoa > Arthropoda > Insecta > Diptera > Polleniidae > Pollenia > Pollenia griseotomentosa. The sequence continues at coordinate 37,980,930 of OZ007563.1, read as the reverse complement.
TAGTTGAACTAAACTTGAATTTATATTGGTATTCTGTGATTTATATGTAGTTTAAACTCATCATGTTGTTAAAAAAATAACATGTGGCAGCACTACGACAAATGTTGGCAACAGTGTTGCCGTTAGGATACGAAAGATACATTTTTCGTATCTTTTGACTACTTCAGGTATCATGTATAATCCTGACATTTTTCGTATCTTTTGAATCTGTATGCAAAATGTACAGAAACAAAACATTCGAAAATGTTTAGCCAACTAAAACTTATTAAGACTGATCATCATAAGCGACTCAATACTAACACAATAGCAGCTAAGGCGCATTGACTAAAAGGTCAACTATACAGGTCAACTATACAACAACTCTGCTTCTGTGGTCGGATTGTCAAAAATATTGCTAGTAAAAAAAGGTTAAGCTTCGTACGGACGCTGGTAAGATCTTACAATACTGTCATTAAAATCGTCTAAAAATGTCTTGCATCTGTGTGAACATTGTACGCGATTTTCATTTGGCAGATGTGTTACATTAATGCATCTGACAATGGCACCATTGTCAGAAAAACGACAACATTGTAAGATCTGACCATCGTCTGTACGAAGCATTGGTTTACATAAAAAATTAGTTTGCATACACACTTTGATAAGTCGCCCACCGAAAAAAACACCATATGTTGACTTGACCCCACCTTCTAGTGAATTCGCCTTGATTTTTTTTTTTTTTTTTTTTTAAGTAGTGTGAAGTTGTTCTGAGGAAATATGAACATCTTTTTTATTTTCAGGAAATTTATATGAACTTTGATATAATCGCCTCAGTAGTATAAACGCCTTAACTCGTATATTAATTTTTACAAAAATGAATTTGTTTTGATAATATTCAAAGATAACAACATAAAATTAATTTTAAAGCTTGCTTACTGTATTTTTACAAATTACATGTGCACCTAATATTTATGACTTAAATAAATATAAAAATGAATTTATACGAAATCATTTTCTTTACAATATGCATTTAAATATGAAATAAAAATGTTATGTTAATAAATATTAAACGTTAAAAATGGATTTTGAAATTTTTTTAAAACGTATCTTTTTGGGAAAAAGTGTATCTTTTTGGAAACTAAAATGTATCTTTCTCGAAATTTTACTGGAAACACTGGTTGGCAAATTCATATGATTTGTACTGGTAGTTTAAACGCCCAATTTCATGCGTTTAAAGATGGTTTATATGTTTAATGATTTATAGATTTGTTGGTTTAAACACATTTTAAACCAAAAAGAGGGTTTAACTTGCTCTGATTGTTTAGCCCTTAGTGTTTACGACTCGGAACTTGCCACCACCTCATGCCCTCTTAATTAAAATGAGTGTTAAACATGTAGCATTTCTTTTAATTTTAAAGGGAACATCATCAGAAAAGAACGCTTTACACTTTTAAAATAACACGTGTTTTTCAGAAAAGAACATAAAAAAATGTAAAAGGCAGAATTAATGCAGAATTTTATTCAGAAAATAAAACTAATGGAATTTATGGGGAAATTTAAAAAATTTGTAAAATCTAAATATTTCTCTATAACAAAATCATAAAAGAATATGCTTTTAATAACTTTTAAATTTTCGGCGACGGTGGACCTTTAGAAAGAAATGCCCAAATTAACCGTGTGATTATCATATATATATTTTATTTTTCCGGTAATTTAACACAAATAGGTATTTAATTATTTAATATTTAAAATGTTTGTTTCACTTAATACTAATATACTTTCGTTGATTATACGTCTTTTTGTTTCTAAAAATTACAAGTTAATATAACGTAACACACACAATTTAAAAAATAATAATAAAAATAATATTTTTTCCTTAAAAATATATCGGTTTTCGTACTTTTAGCTGAAATATTTAAAATTGCTTTTAAATCTTAAATAATACGGGGGTAACATTTTACAAAGTTTTTTGCTTTGCATGTAAACTTATGAAATGTGATGTTACATTATTCTGCATTTAAGATGACGATGTGTGCAGTTCTTTTAATTTTTTTTCAATAACATACAACACATACATTTTGGTTCACCAGCCAACAAATAATTTAACAAAAAAAAAAAAAAAAAAAAACACACATCCCTGCAAATAATAGGACTAGTCCAAACACGCGTGTAAAATGTAGCCCACGAAAACATGTCGTTAAAAAACGAAGACATGTTGTCTCACTACAAACACTTTTTAGCAATGACATGGCCCATGCTTGCATTAAATTGGACTAGTCCATGGAGTAGTCCATTTTATCAAAATGGATCAGGTAGTCCAATATTATTTGCGGGGATGCTATCGTGTTGCCCAGCGGGAAAAATTGCCAGCGCTTTCACTTTCAGGCCTTAAAGGAGATTTACAACTGTACTTTTAATAAACTTTTACTTATTCCACTCTGCCTTTTTTTAAAAGTTCTTTTAGAATGGTTGTTATAAAATATTTTACAAATTAAAATTTTCTATTTTAAGATAAGGCCGGTCGAAATCGTTTTATTAGTAGTTATGTTGGAATGTGTAGCAAATTTAATTATTAATTTACTCACTTCGCATTATTAGCAACAACATTTATTATTATTTTTTTTTTTAAATGGGATAAAGCGTTATTCTTAATTATTTTTAGAAGGCCTTTAAAGTAGATGCTAGAAGCCAAGGCTTTGATCTCCAAGGACGCACTGTGTAAATTGACATACAGTTGGAGTGCGACTGGAAAATTTTATATCGCCAAAAAGCCTTCTATAAGGCCTCTTTACAACTTCATTTTCCCGCTGTTAATGGTCGGGAAAATCGCGTTTTTTCCTTATGAGGAATTTGACTGAATTTTTTTAAATTTTTCATATCTGACAAATTCACATATGAATTTTTTGTTTGCTCATTTTTCATGAATAAGGAAATTCAAAATACTTTTTTTCCTCAACCTCATGAGGATGAAAAAGCAGTAAAATTTTTAATTTTTCACGCTCGCTCATGACTAAAAAATGAGTGAACGTTTCGGTACTCTGCCTTCTTTGAAAAGGTCTTTTAGAATGGTTTTTGTAAGATATTTTACAAATTCAAATTTTCTATTTTAAGAGAAGGCCTATCGAAATCGTTTTATTAGTAGTTATGTTGGAATGTGTAGCAAGTTAAGTTATTAGTTTACTCACTTCGCGTTATTAGCAACAACAATTCGCGACCTTAGGGTAACAAGGTTCTATTTGCACCTTAACTACATCTTGTTGTCCAAAGGTCGCGAATTACACTGGGATAAAACTTTATTCTTAATTATTGTTCGAAGGCCTTTCAGAAGCCTTTAAAGTGGATGCGAGAAGGCAAGGCTTTGCTTTTTAATGACACACTGTGTAAATTACAAAACTTTATATTGCCAAAGATCGCTGTTTTTTTCTTATGAGGAATTTATATACATATGAATTTTTTTGTTTCCTCATTTTTCATGAATGAGGAAATTCAAAATACTTTTATTCCTCAACTTCATGAGGATGAAAAAAGCAGTAAATTTTTACATTTTCACGCTCGCTCATGACTGAAAAATGAGTGATCGTTTCGGTACTCTGGTTTTACACACTGAATGTTTTGTTGGTTATTTTTTAGTATTCTCCCTGACAAACCTCCTGCGTAGTAATATTTTGTTTTATAAGACTTGCTTAAAGTGCGTTCACTTACTTAACTGCATCTCTATATATGTATCTTATTGCCTAGCGAATAAATGTACGCTCATTATGTTAAATGTAATTTAGTGCTTCGCAAAATGATAAAAATTTTTGCTGGCCACAATGAAAGAACATTTAACTACATATTATGGTGCAAAGCCTAACGGCTAAATTTACCGGTCCCACCCAGCGTTAAATGCGTTTTTGTATCTGTCTAAAAAGTAGTAATGTAGCATGAAGCAAATCCGAAGCAAATATCGGTATCGGTATTCGCTACATCCCTAGGTTATTTATAGTTGTAGATTAAGCCTAAAATACTGTTTGCAGTTATTAATTTTAAAAAAACTTTCTTTTACAGAAAAAAAGTCGCGAGGAAAGTCATGGCGAAGGCAGCGGAGTTGAGATTATTATAAATGAACCCTACGATGATGGTCCTGGTGGAAAAGGTCAATACACGAAAAAGATTTATCATGTTGGCAGTCATTTGCCTGGATGGATTAAAAGTGATTTAAAAAGGCTTTGTTTCCCTTGAAAAATTTAATTCAAATGAATACATTTTAGGTCTACTTCCTAAAAGTGCTTTAACGGTGGAAGAAGAAGCCTGGAATGCTTATCCCTATACACGTACTCGTTACACATGTCCGTTTGTGGAAAAATTCTCTTTAGATATAGAAACCTATTATTTTCCCGATAATGGTTATCAGGAAAATGTTTTTAAACTAACTGGCAGTGAATTAAGAAATCGGGAAGTAGGTAAGTAATTTTTGGATTATAGATTTAAGGAATCTTGTATCAAATTTATATTTTCTAGACTGCATTGATATTGTCAAGGATCAATTGTATGGTGGTGACTATGTCAAGGAAGAGGATCCTAAATTATTTGTGTCGGAAAAAACGGGCCGAGGCCCTTTAAGTGAAGAATGGTTGGAGGAATATTGGCGTGAGGTGAAGGGTAAAAAACAACCTACAGCCCGTAACATGTCACTGATGTGTGCCTATAAAATATGCCGTGTTGAATTCCGTTATTGGGGAATGCAAACTAAATTAGAGAAATTCATACATGATGTAGCATTAAGAAAAACCATGCTAAGAGCTCATCGTCAGGCCTGGGCGTGGCAAGATGAATGGCATGGTCTTACCATTGAAGATATTCGTGAAATAGAAAGACAAACTCAACAAGCGCTAGCTCGTAAAATGGGCGGTGGAGATTTAAGCGGCGAAGAAGAGGAGGAAGACGGTAAGAATTGTTAAACTAAGCTATAATCATCAAACGGCAAAATAAGCCTAATTTGAATGAAGAGAAATTAATTTTTGTTATACTCTTTTTAGAAAGTGTTTCTGATGGCCATTTGGAATCCCATTCAGCCGACACTGAAGATCGTGTTGTTGTTAAAGAACCTCCTGTGGTTACAGAACAACCTCCTAGTGAGGAAGTCTCATCAGAGGAAGAAGAAGCTCCTGAACAAAATAATTCGAGCGAAAGATCACGTTCTCAGAGTATACAAATGATTAAATCAAAATCTGGCTCTAAAGCTGGCGGCCTACATTCACCTCTGGGATCTGCTCATAGTTTCGAGTTACAGGTAAGCTGGAAAAGTCGATGTTTATTGTTAGAAAAAACTCTAATCATATGTATCAGAGCTGTTCAATGTGGCATGATAATTGTATCAGTGTGTAAAAGTAAACAAGTTTTATTTTTTAAGCGAAAAAAGATTATGAAATTTGGATTGAAGAGATCTAATTTATTTTGAGATAGAGTGGAATTATTTGGATCCGACAATGGATTTCATTAACATATCTAGAAGACGTGTTTACCTTTTTATAGCCCTGCAATGACGAGAAATGTTATCAACTTAGTATGACATTTTCAAATGCGTTGAGAAGTTTTTTCCAGAGTTCAGAAAAATTCATATACGATCCCTCATATTTACTCATTGATGAATTTCCTTATGAAAGAGAAACCAAAAATGTTTATTAATTTTCATAGTTAAATTTAAATGATGTCTGCTCACTCATAATGAGTGACTCTGGGTAGCGAAAAAACGATTCATTGCAGATCTCTGGTTTGCAAAAATGTTTTTTGTTTTTATTTCTTAATTTTTTTTAATGATTTCGATTCGTTCAGTTTCGACAAATAGAATTAAAAATAAGAGCCCGACTACCAGAATTAGCCTCCCACATGTTTTTTGATTTTGTTTTTTTTTTTTTAATGCATTTGAGAGGTTTTTCGTTAATTTGTGACGGTAGCTTAAATCAGATTTCAAAATTTTTAAACGTTCACACTCACTCATAACTGAATAATGAGTGAACATTTCGGTACTCTGTTTTTTTTTTCTATAAAAATTTTTTAACTTTCAAAAATTTTTATGAAAATATTTTTTAATTGAGGTGAAGTGTTTTAAAAAATAACCCTCGTAGTCTTTTCGTTTTATGCTTTTGCGCTTTAATGTCTAGGTTCACACTATGAAAGTCTTCTTTCAGAAAGTCTGAGTTTACATGCTTTTATTCTCTCCCCTCTCACCATATACACTCAGAATTTAAAAAAAAAAAATTTCTTAGTGTGAACCCAGACAATTATACAACTAAAAAGTTTTCGCTGTAGAATGTGTTACTTTATCTTTTAGAAGCGATCGCAATTCTTTAGTAATTCTTAAATGAATAAGCATTGCAATTCAGATCTGGTACCTTTAAATTTAAAATACTCTCTAAAAATTTTGTGGTTCTAATGATCAGTCAAAGTTTATTTAATTAAGTTAAGCTTCGTACAGACGATGGTCAGATCTTACAATATCGGTAAGCAGCGTTGCTTAAATTGCATTAAAATTGGCTAAAATGTCTTACAACTGTGTGAACATTGTAAGCTCATTTGTATTTGCAGAAGTGCAAAACTAATGCATCTGACAATCGCACCATTCTCAGAAAAATATTGCTGTTGACAACGCCTGCTTACAATATTGTAAGATCTGACCATCGTCTGTACGAAGCTTTAGGATAGGTTAGGTTAGGTTAGGTTCCATTGGCAGCCGTGATCAAGCACAGCTCACGTGGGTCCATTAATTAGTTCCCGTTGTGTTACCATGTCACACCGTCTCCCATGGGTCCTATGTTGTCTGGCTGCTAGTGTTCCCACGCAGCCATCCGGTCGATTCAGTAAAGGAGTGGATCCTGTTTACATCAACATCAGAGAGACAAGTTTTGTCCGCAAGGGCTCTTCGACCAAACATTTCGAGTCTTAGATCTCCGAAAGCCGGGCAATTACAGAGAAGATGTTCCGTTGACTCTTCCTCCTCCTCGTCGCCGCAACTTCTACAAAAGTCATTGTAAGGGAGCCCCAGCCTCTGGGCGTGCCTCCCAATGGGCCAGTGGCCAGTTATAACCGCAATCAGGTTTCTTAGATGATGTCTGGACAGCTGTAGTGCCCGCCGTGTCCTTTTTTCATCTATGACGGGCCAGATTTTCCTGGTTTCCCCACAGGTAGTTTCATCGTGCCACCTCCGACTGGCGATAATATGAAACTTGTGCGATATAAGTTGCTTGCTCCTTGGGAGCGAAGCACCTACATTATATGTTGAACCGTCTCGATTCAAGGTGGTGCCTGCATGCGCCAACGAATCCGCCATGCAGTTCCCCAGTATGTCCCCGTGTCCGGGGACCCAATTAAGGGTGACCAGTGAATGTCTCGCTATCTCATCCAGAGACATCCGGCATTCTCGGACAATTCTCGATGTGATGAACACATTCTCCAGGGATCTTATTGCCGCCTTGCTTTAGCTTTAGGATGATACATCAACAATTTTGAGCGATGCATTCGTAAGCATCGGAATTTAAATTTGAAGTTCTCTTAGTAAAAATATAATCTTACAGAAACTTTTTTCCAGCCTTTTTATGCCCTTTTTTAATTGTTCTCCAACATTCGAATTTCATAAACAAACAAATCAAACATACATATATTATTTTAATCAATCAAAGGTGAGATTAAAATATTTGAATGGCTAGCGGAAACTTTCTGTTGATATGTTGTTTTTCGTTACTTATTTTCTTTTCGGTTTCTTATATTCTTCTTTCCTCCTTGTTTTTTACCGTCTCTTCTAATGCAAATTTATTCTACGAATTATTTTTGCGCCTAACTACATTTCGTTTAGCAGCATGCCAAAAACGCTAAGCGTAAAAACGTAAGTTGTATGTTATAACTTAAATTTTATTTGAATTTGAATGTTTGATGTTTGTAAAGCAACACTGAAATTTATTTAACACCTTACAATTTTTCTTAACACCTTCACTCAATATGATTAAAAAAAACTTTACAGGTGGCAAATTGGCGCATGGAGCGTTTAGAAGTTGATTCAAAATCAAATTCAGAGGAGGAATTTTTCGATTGTATTGGTAAGTTATTATGACGTTACTTTTAATTTGAATAAATATTTCACCAGCATAATCACCAATTTCAGATACAAATGATAGTAATTCTTTGGCCAAATGGAGTTCATTAGAATTGTTGGGTGAGCCCGACGACAGTCCGCCGCCACATACAGGTGCTCATGGAAGAAGTAAACAGGAGGATAGTATATTCAATCAAGATTTCCTTATGCGAGTAGCCTCGGAGCGAGGCAATAAAAGACAATTGCGTTCATCGCAAAGTATGGAAAAAGGTCATGATATATCACCGCCCGGTTCGCCGGGTACTCCATCTTGTTCCACTACTATATTAATACTGGTAGTACATGCTGGAAGTGTTTTAGGTATTACTGACATTTCTCAAAAAGTTAAGGTGTTAATACAGATTTTTTTAAGATGCCACCAGTGAATTGACTTCCAAAAAATCTGATGTCACCACATTTCGTGGTTCTTTTGAGGCAGTTATGCGTCAACATTATCCGAGCCTATTAACTCATGTCACCATTAAAATGGTGCCATGTCCATCCATTTGTACCGATGCTTTGGGAATTCTATCTAGTTTAAGTCCATACTCATTTGATTCTTCGCCCTCAGCGGATATGCCCAATATTGCAGATGTTCCTATTGGGGCTATACCCCTCTTAGCCGTATCTTCACCAGAATTTCAGGACACTGTTAATAAAACCGTACAGGCAGCTAATATTGTGTACCATGAATTCCTTAAATCTGAAGAGGGTAATGGCTTTTCGGGTCAAATTGTTGTGCTAGGTGATTCAATGGGTTCATTACTGGCATACGAGGCTTTGTGTCGCACCAATGGCAATGATGTTGGCAGTCGTTCTTCACGCAATACCGATGACGACGAACGTTTTGATGACACTGAGTTGGATGCTAAACGTTTATTGGTAGCACCCTCTCCACGTAGAAGACGTTCCTCTTCCTCAAATGATTCGAAACAAGCGAAACTCGATTTTGAAGTTGGGGATTTCTTTATGTTTGGCTCCCCATTGTCTATAGTATTGGCAGCTAAAAAGTTACATGATGCTAAAACTGGTAAGTAATTTAAGAACTGATTCAAAGCTTTGTTTTTTTTTCAATTTATTTCTTCTCTTTCAGCTCTTCAACGGCCCAATTGCAATCAGGTTTATAATATGTTCCATCCTACCGATCCAACGGCTTCCCGTTTAGAACCTTTATTAAGTGCCAGATTCTCAATGCTGGCACCGGTCAATGTGCCACGTTATGCCAAATATCCTCTAGGGAATGGCCAGCCTTTGCATTTACGTAGGTTTAATTTGTCCAAACAAGGATTGTTTTAAAAATTTACTTACGTTCCATATTATTTAAAACAGTGGAGGTTATTCAATCCAATCCCCAACACTTTAATGAGGCCAACATGATATGTGGTCGTCGACTATCTGATGTTTCTATGCAAAGTACGGTATCCGGTCTTATAGAAAACGTATCATTAAGTACCATAAATTCATGTAAGTTTGCTAGATAGTAGTAGAAGCCAGTGTAACATTAATAAACCCTCAAAATTGGAAAGCAAGCTAAAAGTTTCCAATATGTTTTTATTTTTTGTTAATAAACACTTTTTTTAATATAATTAGTACAAATGAAATGGTGGGGTACAAAACGTTTAGATTATGCTCTTTATTGCCCAGAGGGTTTGAGTAATTTTCCAGCTAATGCTTTGCCACATTTATTCCATGCCAGCTACTGGGAAAGTGCTGATGTTATAGCATTTATACTAAGACAGGTAAGTTTTATTTGTTTTTTAAGTGTTACCTCAACTTTTAGCAATATATTTTGTATAGATTGGTAAATTTGAAGGCATTCCATACGTTACATCCATGGACAATAAAGAAACTGTCCACTTTAATCCCGGTCAACCACGTGAAAAATGGATACGTAAACGTACCTCGGTGAAATTGAAAAACGTGGCCGCAAATCATCGTGCCAATGATGTGATAGTTTTGGAGGGTCGCGAACAAAGACTCAATGCTCGATTTATGTATGGCCCCTTGGATATGATCACTTTGCACGGCGAAAAGGTTGATATACATATAATGAAAGATCCACCCGCTGGCGAGTGGAGTTTCCTAAGTACCGAAGTGACTGATAAAACCGGTCGCATTGCCTATACCATTCCCGATCATATCGCATTCGGGTATGGCATTTATCCCATTAAAATGGTAGTGAGAGGAGATCATACTTCTGTTGACTGTTATTTAGCTGTGGTACCACCTTTAACAGAATGTGTCGTATTTAGTATAGATGGTTCATTTACGGCCTCAATGTCGGTGACTGGCCGAGATCCCAAAGTTAGAGCCGGGGCTGTGGATGTCTGTCGACATTGGCAGGAGTTGGGTTATTTGTTGATCTATATAACGGGAAGGCCGGATATGCAACAACAGCGAGTTGTTTCCTGGCTAAGTCAACATAATTTCCCTCATGGTCTTATATCATTTGCCGATGGTCTATCTACTGATCCGTTGGGTCACAAAACCGCCTACTTAAACAATCTTGTGCAAAATCATGGAATCTCAGTAATGGCCGCCTATGGCAGTAGTAAAGATATCATTGTTTATTCCAATATCGGCTTAAGACCAGATCAGATATTTATTGTAGGAAAGGTTGGTGGTTTTTTAATATAATTTTTTAAATTATTTTTATAGCTTGTATTTTGTTATTTCAGGTTAGCAAAAAATTGCAAACAAATGCCACTGCTTTAAATGAAGGCTATGCTTCTCACTTGTCAACTTTGCAAGCTGTAGGCGGTTCTCGTCCTGCCAAAGGCAATGCGCGCATGGTTATACCTCGAGGTTGTTTCAATTTACCGGGTCAAACTACTAATCCACGTCGCAGAAGGTAAGTTTTTTTTAAGTTTTCTTTAATTTGTATATTCTATGTATCGGCAAGTTTATGTAGTAGTGTATTCAATTGATGCAAGTATTATCGTATGTATGTATTTTACTCACTCAAGTCTACAAAAAAATTCGTGCGAACTTGAACTGATATTAGTGGAATTTGAAGAATCATTTTTTACATTTTTTTTTTTTTTTTTTAAATAAAATTAAAAGTTTCCCACCAAGTTCCTTTAAATGTTCTTCCAATTTTTTTAGCTAGTCCTAAAACAGTTTAAGTTTAACCATATAAATTAAATTGAAATGTAAATCGATGGAAATTTTTAAAAAATTACCGCTAAAAAATTCGTGCTGATGTTTTAACACTTACAAATATTGGTCCTACCCCCCTTTTGTTATACAGATCGACTCAGAATCACTTCCTCTCCTACAAATACAACTCCATAAATGTTTGCATTGATATAAAATTTGGTAGCGATTACTTTTATAATGGCTACTATGATATGGCAATGAACTGGTAGGTACAAAATTGACCAAAGGACCCATAGTAGCCCCCCCCCCCCTAAAATCACTGAACGAAAAAAACCCCATTTGGATGTATTTATCTAAATAATGTTCCACACAAAGAACTTTTATATAAATCTTAAGCTCATAACATAATGGATTCTAAATAGGCAGCACTCTGATTTTAAGACTAGTTCTGATAAAGACGAGCTGCACTCGAAGTATAAAGTATATAAAAGGGAATACTTTTATGAACTTTGAAAACAGAATCGTTATCAAAATTTGGTTGATTGCAATTTTACTTTCGATTCGATTTCCAGAAAATGGATGTTTGTGTATGAAATGTGTGTGCCCTTTTTAAATGCGACTCGAAAATATATATATGCGAACAATTACTATTAAAACTAAAATAATAAAAAATAGACCACGGTTCAAACAACCTGAAAGTGCAGTCACGAGTCTACAGGGTTTATGCTAATTTCACTCTGGGCTAATATACCAGAGCAAGTTAAACTCTCTTTTTGGTTTAAAATGTGTTTAAACCAGCAAATCTATAAATCAGTAAACATATAACTCATGCATAAACGCATAATATTGGGCGTTTAAACTACATACCAATACAAAACATATGAATTTGACAACATTTATCGTGGTGTTGCCACATTATTATTGTTTAAACTTATATATAGGACACTGATTCACAGCTGTTGAGTTTAAACTACATACACATATAAGTTTAGTTTAACTAAACCAGCGTCTAAACATTTAAAGATTTACTACCCATTAGACCTTTAAAATAAGAATTGCATTAAAAGCATTTAAAACTAGCCTTTATATTACATACATTATTATCCCATTCTGGACTAAATGTCGAAGTGCAAATGGGTGAGCCAGCCAAAAAATATTAATTTTGTGCTTGAATCAGTAGCACACGATCTCCCTGACATGCTTAAACGCTACTATTATGAAGATTTAGAATGAATGTGGGCTTCTGTCAAATAAATAATTGTGAAATTGTAGTGTCAGTGTTTACTGTTTTACAGTATTGCCAGCATGTGATAAAAAAAATTACAAAGACGTGATTTTGATGCCAGGTTCGAATTCAGCGCACCCAGATTAGTTAAAAAACATGCTTCGTTTCTGCAGTCAATTTTTGTTTTCAAATTTTTAGATCGGTGTTATTCGATCCATTCATTATCCGACAGTTTTTAATTCAAAATTGCATTTTAATTTTTAGAACAGACATTAATTCCAGTTCAAGTTCTTATGACTTAAAAATAAATCACAGTAAATTGCAATTTTCAAAATGTAAAAAAAAAAACAAAATGAAATAAAACTAAAGTGTATGTATGTATGTTTTTATAAATGTATATTTATCTCAAAATTAAATTAGCAGCAGCACATTTACATCAAAATTGTATGTATAAATAAATGTAATTAATTTTTATTTTCTTTGAAATTCTTAAGTTGTTTGCGTTAAAAAATATGTTCAATTAATAACCCACAAATTATAATTTTTCACATAAATATATTTTTTTCAAGTCTAGTATAATTTGCCAAACTGATTTTTGAAAACCCGCTTATTAGTTTGTTTATTTAATTTGATTTGTTCCTTTATTATTTCGTTTGTGTTCGATTTTTACTAACACCAAATTTTACTATTATTTATTTATTTTTGAATTTAACTTTAACAATTGACAAAATTAGCCCAACAACTAACACATGCAATGCAAGTGATAAATCTAATGCATCCAACAACTTGCAAATCTTTGTGGATGATGCCGAAAATTATGAATTTTAAAAACAATTACAGAAAATTGGACAAAATATATAAATATTAATTTAAATGGTTTTTTTTTAATTAATTATAAAAAAAAAATTATTGTAATTGATACAAATATTAAAAACATACTAATAATAACAACATACTTAAATAATATATAGAACAATATAACATAATATTATACATATGTATGTAATATAATCAATTGTATTTTTCTAATATATAAAAATACAGCTATTTATTTAAACATTTATATATAAGGGGTGTGATGTAATCGAGAGGTCATAAAAACTTATATATGTATATTCTTTGTAAAACAAACCAACCGACTGGCCGACCGACTTTAAACACTATTACTATATCCCCATGTGAACGACGTCTTAAACTAAAGGCCCAGTTAGGCGAACGTTACTGAACCCGTAATGTACCGCACCGTACTGTAAGCACGTTGGTGCACTTATAGAACATTTAAAAACGTGTCATATGTGTTTCCCATACATAAACAAAAAGCAATAGTATCCATAAAACAATACACACAGTGATGGGAATCAAAAATGTTTAAATGGTGACCACTGTGCAGAAAAAGTACCAAGTGGTTTAATTAAAGAAGTATTTTGTGTATGTAAAAAACGTTAATAATTTTATATTTATATTATAGATTTATCATAAACAAATTTGTATTTTTGCATATATATTTTATATATATTATTTGCAATATATGTATTGTAAATGTGCATACAACAAACCATGGTGGAATAAACAGGTGGCAGCACTACGCCAGATGACGATTTTTTGCTCTTGCATTGTTTGTCTAGGTTTATGTCAAAGTTTTGTTTATGTTTACAAAAAATTCACGTTTTGTGCTGTGATTATTGTATTTAACTAAAGTTTTTGATGATATTAAATTTAAATAAATAAGATATTGACCATAATTAAATAAAAATTGGCTAAAAATTTATTTATTTCATCACGTTCAGCGGCACGCTTTGATTTTTATTTAAAGTATTTTTGACGTAAACGGTGATGTAATTTCCATTTTTGTTGTAATGTTGTATTTGTTGCCGTAACGATGCCACCTGCTTATTCCACCATGCAACAAACAAAGTTTTGATACCATTTAAAGCCTTTTGTATGTTTCACATTTCCATTGTGTGTGTGTATATGCATTTGTTGATTTTGTACATCTAAACATATGTATATTTGTATAAATGAAAATATGTTGTATTGTAAATTGTTTTGTCACAATTCCATAGCTATACTGAAAAAAGTACCAAAAAAAGAGCAAAAATACCCGCATTTCATGTAACATACAAGTTTTACATCATGTCACACTGTTTTACAAATGTCACGTAACAACGGTATGAAATTCTATTTTATACAGAATGGTACGTTGCAACTACGGTGCATTGCATTTCGGTAAGCTTTTGTATTGGTTTTCATATAACAAAAAGCGAACAGCTGATTGATACAGTACAGATACGGTACAGCAACGTTCGCCTAACTGAGCCTTAAAACATAATAATCATATTTTCAATAGTCTGGGTTCACACTATAAAAGTTTTCTTTCAAAAAGTCTGAGTTTATTGATGAGAGGGGAGAAAATTATAGCTTGTTCTTTTTCCCTCTCAATAATTAACTCAGACTTTCTGAAAGAAAACTTTCATAGTGTGAACCCGGACATACCAACCTAAGCGTCAGAATAATGTTTTCCAATTTAAAAAAAGTGTTATTTTGATACATCGCCAATCCGGCTTTTATCACGTTTTGGAGCAACATTTTGTTTACAGATGAAACCAAGTTTGAAGTCTTTGGACATAAAAAACGTGATAAAATTTAGCGAAGTTTAAATTAGGAAAACAACAGGAACAAAATCAGCTTTATTACGATTGTTGTCTAATAAAGCCGTTTTTTGTTGTAGATTAAAAAGTACAGGTTGTGTGTTACTTTAAACTACATATGTTTTTACAAAAAACGACACAATCGTTTACGACAACCGTAATAAGGCTGAATATCTGTAACTTGGTGCTAAAAGGGCCAATGTTAAAATATTAACTTTTGAGAAAATTTAAATTAATGTTTTTTTATAGAAGAGTTTTTAGTAAAATTGGCTGTTTCAGCAAAATGAGAGAGAGTAAGAACATTCACCTAATGCAACGATAAACTCAAACAGCAAAAAATTGAGATTGGTTCTTTAAGCACACAGTAAAGAATGGTGGAGGTAGCATGGCGAAGGCCTAGCGTATAGAAACTTGACTTAGATCGCGCATGGATCTTACAAAGGACAACGGTCCTAAACACACCACTGAAATCCTTAAAGAATGGTTGTTGTACCACGTCCTAAAACTGCTGGATGATCCCCAAAATTGCCGGATCCTAATCCAATTAAACATTTTTGGAAGCGCTTCGACAGAACAATTAAAAAAGGATTCAAAATCAGCAAACATTTTCTAAAGCAAGACCTGCAGGAAGTGTTATCAAAAATTCCTTAAGAGCTAACTTTAAGATTGGTGGAATCGATGCCCAAGAAGCAGTCCTAAAAGCAAAAGGCAATCAAAAAAATCATAAGCCATTAGTATTCTAAACCAATACACTTTCATTTAATAACATGAACATGAGGCCAGAAGCCTCGGAATACTTTTCAGACAATAGAGTCAAACAAAAGCTTCTCATCTAGCCTTCTGTTTTAAAATGTTTGTCATCGTTGCCAAATCTATCGCATAGCCAAAGTTTTCAAAAAACAAAATTCAAATAAGGGATATTTATTATGGGAAACGTTTGATCTGATGTATTCCAGCATTTGCTTGAAATCAGAAGATTTGCAATGGTTTTTAGATTTTTACCTTAATTAGACGTTTTTCCTTTTTTGCTCTTATGTTAAGTTCGTAAGGCAGCCATCCAGAAGACAGCTCACTTGGGAGCTGCAGTGGTCCCTTTGTGATATCCAGCGCCAATGCCTATCCTACGGAGCAGTTACTCAATAGTTGCCACTGCAGAATTAAATGAAAAGAAAAAGTAAACTTAGATAGATGATCAGAAAAGACAAACACTAGTTGCCCAAGTGTCGTGAATTCCAGGACATTGATATAGAAACTGAAACACAATATCCTCTTTCTTCTCATCATAACAAAGTCCGCAGGGGTCATTGAATTTCAGAGCCATTCTTTTAGCATGAGTTCTAATATATTTGATAAATTTTTTAAGCTCTAAAATATGTTTCTAATTATGTTTTATAGTAGATCCTTGATTTTGACAAGTGAATAACAAGTGTAGCTCCTCAAAAGGTGCTTAGGTGCTTTATTTGAAAATAATCTTCTTTCTTCGTTGATAAGCTGGCAGTTAGTTAAGCAACCCAATTATGAACAAAAATTCACGGGAGATTGTTTTCCCTTTTTTCCATTTATCCTATTTAAATTCAATTGTAAAAATGGGGAAAGGGATATAACTCTCAGTTAATTTTTATTGATAATGGGGCTGAATATTATTTAATGTCACAATATCTTAAATGTATGTCAATAACTTCGCTAAGTAGTTTTCGAAATTTTCCGTTTAAAAATATTTTACCAGTAATTCCAGAAAAATTTTTCATATAGGAATCCTTTACGTCATGTTAGTCACATAAACTTATAACTTCATGTGTGTTAATCAATTGAGAATTAAACAGATGGTATTTAACAATGGCATAGCATGGTTATTGAAATTGTATTGAAAGAAAGCAATATTTGCAAGAACTTTTTGTATTAAACAAAGATTTTAATCCAAATTTTATATTTTTATCAGGCTGTAGTTCATCAAATTTATACTTCGTTAAATTATTTTTATGAAGAAAGGAATTTTACAACATGAAATGAATTAAAATTTTTTTTTGATAATTTTCATTCTTGACTGACCGCGAAATCAAACCCACATTCACGGACAGGTCGACTTGATATGTTCCGATAGTAACCACACCATGTCTTCAGAAATCTTTACCGTTTATTTCTTTTTTATTTTAATACTTGTCTTTTTATGACCTTGAAACATCCACTTCCATATATTTTGTATAAAAATTAAATTATTTTCAAATATTTGTTTTTAATTTCACTTTTTTCTTTTTTTCGTATTTTATCATTTCTTTTACTCACCCCCCAAATGATCATTTAAAACATATGCACAATATCCTTAATAAATAAACATTAAAACCTAATAACCCAACAAATCCTTAAAAAAAACCTTCACTTCTTTGTAATTGTAACACACAAACACACACACACACAATTAAATTTTATTAGGCTGCATGAGCAACAGGAAGCTTAAACCTGCAAATATTGAAGTCCACCATCATAAAAGAAAAGGCAAGCCGAGTTGTTAATCGAGAAAAAGTTTTTCTTAATTTTTCCTCTTTTTATTTCCTAGTACATATTTATAATAAATGTTGTGAAGCAAAAATCCAAGCTAAAGTTAAAAAAAATGTGTAGTAGAACAATCATAAATTGTTGTTACCAAATGATATTGAAAATTTTCAAAAGAAAAAACAAAACACAATCAAATTAGATAATAAAAAACAAAATTAATCATATTAAATTATATTCTTAATTTCCCAAAATCCTCTCCCCCACCTATTTAACAAAACTAATAAAAATCCCGATCACAATTATGATCCAACCACCAACCACTTGTAGCAACGAGACCGGTCTATCTTCGCCGATACGCAGTGGCTACCTAAAACGCAAAACCTACTTTAGTCACCAATAGAGCTGAGCAAGTCAAAAATCATCCCCATCATCCAGAAAAAGAACCTGTTGACGGAAAAATATACCAAGTCTCCACCAACACCATGAACTTAGATGAACAAAAATCAATTAAAGTTTTGATCAATGAAAAAATAATCCAGTTCCATTTTTTAAGTAAAAATGCAGTTTATAGAGTGAAAGACGTTAACTATTAGAGAGACGTTAGTTCCATTAAATTAATTTCAAAGCAAATGCCTACTATTCACACCTCAAACTAGCTGAGATATCATTGCAAACTATCCAATTACAACAACATAAAAAACAAATAAACAAATAATTAACAATAAATAGTTTAAAGAAGAATCATCCAATCAACACCGCTTAAGCAAAAATTAAATAAAAAGACTCGTTTTCATTTTAAATGCAAAAAATAAAAAATAGCTGGAAAATCATTCATCTGTTTTTGAACAAATTAAGCGACAATTTAATAATATATTTAAAAATAATTGTTATTGTTCAATTTAAATTATAAGAACAATTAAAAAAAGAAAAAAAGACGTCGTCTATCACATGTCACGCAGTAAGTATTAATTATTTAGGCCGGGTTTTTGAGATGTGGATTAAGTTTAAACTTTTAACGTAATCTGAAATTCGGATTTTTTCCGGCGAATATGATTTTTTTATAATTTCATTAAATATCAGCATATTAGGCAAAACTAAGCTGTTTCGTTAAAAATTTTATTTACAAGTCTGGTCATGGCGGCACAAATCTGTTTTCAGATTAACTTAGGCCCCTATTACGGTTTACAACTCAACTGAGTTGAGTTGTAATTAAGACAACTGGTTGTGATCAGTTGTAATTTTTGCTATGTTTTTGTTCACTGCAATATAGCAAAGTTGTAAACCATAATACAAAAATTAAGAAATTACAACTCAACTGAGTTGAGTTGTAAACCGTAATAGGGGCCTTAACGTAGTCTCAAAAGCGCAGCCTTATTACATATATAAATTTAAGAGAATTTAATAAATAAATAATTCGTTATAATATTTTTTATTTTAGAATAGAAATTGTGGAAATTTTGGATATATTAATGTGTTGCATACTTTTGGGTTCTAAAACAGTGAAGAAAAAAAGTTATAAAAGTTAATAAGATTAAAAAGTTTAGTTACTTATTAATTACGAATAGTCGTTTGAAACCAATTTAACAGCAGTCATTTTAGTGTGCAAACCAGGGACCGTAACAGTTATTCCTTTTTTCATATTTTGATTTTGATTTTTTTGGAAAATAATAACAGTTACTTTAGGATTTTTATTTTTTTGATCAAAAATAAGTCATTTTTTAGAACAAAATTAACAGTTGTTTTTGATTTTTATTTTTTCGAGCCAAAATAAAAGTTATACTCTTAAGAAATGTACGAGTTATAATAATTTAGTTGACTTTAAAAATATTTATTTTAATATGTATACGAAATCACAATGATGATCACACACTTAAATAAATATTTAAAGTCAATTAAATTATTATTTTTTGTTTTAAAATAACTGTTGTTTTCAGTCACTGGTTCAAACAGAATTGAGTCTTCAACTTCAGGCAAAAATCCAAAAGCCCATAATTAAAACGTCGGCAGTAACTTCAAATTCTCTCTCATTTTATTTTTTTTTAGTTTCTCTTTACAAAATGAATGAATTTAATGAAAGTATGGCAGCATTGTTTGGAGAATAAAGGTATTCGTACATTTGCTTAAGCCAACTTAAGCACATTATGGTTGGGCCTTAAGGGTCTATATGAGAGAGCATTAGAAAAAAACATTCTCAAAATAAAATAGATTTTATTTCAAGACGACTTTCTACGATAAATGTTTATTTCAAATTGTATGGAAAATTTGGTCTCGAAGGAGTTCTGTTCAAACACTTAGAGCCAGTTTTTGACTAAAAGATCAGCGATTAAATTAAATTTAATCTTTGAAAATCGTTTTTGGGTAGTCAATTTTTTCATTTTATTTGCTAGTTTAAACGACCAAAGTTGGCGGTTTAAAATTGCGACATAACTTTCAAATGTACGAACAGCTAATCAAAGGATATCGTCGGCTTTATATGCAAACCTGCCAACTCCCTTTCAGCACATTTTACAGGAGAGGCAAAAATATTTTTATATTTCATATTTGCAGCTTGAGAGGAAAACCAAAAATAAAGTTGGTTTTACACACTTCAATATTCAAATTGAAGAAAAACTACATGCTAGTCGACGAGGCGTATCAAATATCAATTTACTTAAAAAGTGGATTTAACAGGTTGGCATATTAAGCCGACGAAATATTACTTATAAAAGTACATAAGTAACAACTATTGTAGAAAATTAATTAAATGGACGTTTAAAAAATTTAAGAAGACTTTTAAATATTTGAGCATTTAAATACGACAATTATTAGAAAACTAAGGACAATAAGAAAGAGCCAATTTTTTTTTTATTTATTTAATGACAAAGAATTTGTTAAAAAAATCTGGCTGACAAAACATTCAATGTTCATGTTTCAAGATTTTTTAAATATTCCACCTCGTTATATAAAATTATAATCGTTTTGTTTCTTTTTCGATTTTATATATTTTTTACAAAATAATATTTTCAACAGCATTCAAAATTTTTGTCTTTTCTTCTTCTTTTTCCCGTTACGAACAATAATTTGATGACAATTTTTAGCATTTGTTTTAAGCTGCCATACTTATACATAATAAATTGTTATTTCATATGGCAATGCTAAAAGCTTTAATCTCTCACTAGAAAACGATAAAGAGGATTAAAATAAGATTAATTTTATTAAAGTATTAACAAATCAACTCTTAATCCTGGTTTAATCTCTGATTCAAAAACTTACTCTTAGAGAGTAAATAAATTTGTAAGACATAAGTAACTAAAATTGCTTTCCAGATAAAAATTCCCGTGAAAAAAATTCCCAGGAAGTTTAAGATTAGGGAGTTGCGAATGTGTTATATGCAAATGCGAAGAATCAAATTCAATTTTGAAAAAGCGAATCCGAATACTTACAAGTTCAAAGTGTATACATATGTATATTTTTATAATACAAATACGTACATACGTATGTACTATATTCATTTACCTATAAATTTATATCGTCGCCCAAAGATAAAACAGCGTATCATCAAAAAACTTGAAATTGGGGTTCTTGTTGTACAAAATGTGAACTTCTTAGATCAACTATAACCAAATTATAGCCTAGTAGTTTCTATTTTATAGCGTTTTTTCTTCTAAAAACTTTTGAATTCTTTTCATCCTTTAGGTGACGATATGTCGTTTTTAAATAAACAGAAATAGCTTGAAAAATAAACTAAATCCTGTAAATAAATTTAAATTCAGCTAAACAAGGCAAAATAATAAAAAATTGCATTTATGATAATTTATAGTGTCCGACTGACTGAACGTACATTTTCAGACCGAACTTAAACTTCGGTAGATTTTAAAGACCGAACGCAAACCGAACTTTATTAAATTGAATGGAAACCATTTAAATATATGTGACTTAAAAAAAAAACAAGCAAAAGAGCTATATTCGGCAGTGTCGAATTCCTTCACCCAGACTAAAGGTACGTTCAGACTAATGAAATATTTGACGAAAATATTTGTTCTGAATTATGTTTGCCATGCGTTCAGACTAAAACAAATATTTGCATCAAATAATTATTTAATGAAAGTGTTCAAAAATAAAAATATATTTCACAAACAGTAAAAATGAGCGCAGAAGCTAATTTATTTGTTTTATTCTTTGGAGCAGCATCTCTTATAGTTTTAGAACAGGAGAATATAAAAGTAAGAAACTGGTAGACATTGGGTAACGGGAACATGGCTAAATTTGCGAAAAATTGCAAACTTGGATACAAATCCTAAAATATATTTTAACTCGCTAAATCGGTAAAAAAAAAAACAAAATGTTGGGGAAAACAAAAAAAAAAAAAATGTTGCAAAAATAGCGAAAATTTTGATATTTCAAACAAGCCATAAAATGTATTAAAAGAGCCTTAAACTATAAGGAAAGGCAAAAATTCGATAAAAATTGCTAAATTAGCGAAATTTCGCAAAAATTTGCTAAAAGCGGTGATAGAGCAAAGCCTTATAATTATAATTATTGGATTAAATAAAATTAATATTTTTTATAAAAAAAGAGACCTGAAGCTTAATTAAATAATAAAACTAATAACCGTTAAAGCTGTAAAGATTCACAGTGAAAAATCCCTTCTTCGCTAGCATGGCTAAAATTCGCGAAAAATTGCAAACTTGGAAACAAACTCTAAAATTTTTTTGAAAACGGCTAAGGAAACAAATTGTTGAAAAAAAACAAAAATTTTTTTCCAAAAATTGCGAAAATTCACGAAAATTTTTAATATTTCAAACAACACATTAAATTGATTAAAAGTCCCTAAAAGTATAAGGAATGGCAAAAATTCGGCAAAAATTGCTCAATTAGCGGCATGAAAGCAAAATTTAATAATTATTAAAAATCGTTAAAGCTGCAAAAAATCACATGAAGAAATCGCTTCTACCGCGAACATGGCTTAAATTCGCGAACAATTTATTTGCAATCGATAAATCGGTTAAAAAACAAATTGTCGGGGAAAAACAAAAAAAAAAAACAAAATGTTGCAAAAATAGCGAAAAATCGCGAACAATTTTAATACAAGCCATAACATTTATTAAAAGTGCCTAAAACTATAAACAATGCCAAAAATTCGAAAAATA
This sequence comes from Pollenia griseotomentosa, assembly GCA_963931875.1. Taxonomy (NCBI): domain Eukaryota; kingdom Metazoa; phylum Arthropoda; class Insecta; order Diptera; family Polleniidae; genus Pollenia; species Pollenia griseotomentosa. The sequence continues at coordinate 37,958,253 of OZ007563.1, read as the reverse complement.
ATTACTCAATTAGCGGAAATTTGCAAAAATTTGCTTATAGCGGCATGATAGCAAAGTCTAATAATTATTAAAAATCTTTAAACTGTAAAGAATCCGAAGACTTACAGGAAAAATTGCTTCTATCGGGAACATGGCTAAAATAATTTGTCGTCGTTTGCTCTTACAATTTTTTTGTAATATCAAATAAATGTTTGCTCAAAATTTACTAAAATATTTTGATTTTTTGTGTTCACAATACGTTCACATTGGACAAATATTTGTTTGCCGGCAAATACTTTTATTTGCTCAAAATTAGCTGTTATTTCATTTGACAATCAAAAATTTTTTGTGTTCATACTACGTTAATGAAATATTTGATGTTTGCTACCAAATATTTCACCAGTCTGAACGTACCTTAAGAATATTTCAGGATTGGCTTTTTATCGAAAAACGTTAGACCAATAAAATGTTAAATAAGTCTTGACCTCACAGTATTATAATACATAAAAGGTGCACTCCATTTTGACTTCAGTTTCTTAAAGTACTAATTGAAACTAAGCTCGGATTTAGATTTTATAGCATCATAAAGTTTCCAATAATTTAATTAAAGAATTTAGGTTTAATAAAAGTTTTTATTGAAGATATTTAATTTTAAGTTCCAGATATTTATATTAACAGCTCAATTAAAAAAGATGCTAAGTCGAAAAAGTGAGTTTTGTAGGAGAAGCTCCTTTAGTTTACTGGCGATACAACATTCAGTTGAATGCTAAGTTACTTTTTTGTGCATAACTTTGGATTGCATAAGCCGATCAACACCAAAATTTGACAGAATTGAAGTTGAATAAATATATCATCGTTATCGTTAATATGCAAACCTTCTAACTCCCTTTCAGCACATTTTACAGAAACGACAAAAAACTTTTTATGTTTCATATTTGAAGCTTGAGAGGAAAACCAAAAATATAGTTGGTTTTACGCACTTTAAGACTAAAATTAAAGAAAAACTACACGCGGCTTATCTTTCTCTACCGCACGGCATCAAAACCTCAACTTACTTCAAATGTGGACTAAGCAGGTTTTCATATTAAGCCGACGATCAGCCCAATTATGATACAAATTCTCCGGGAGTTTTTTCCTTTTCCGATTTTTACAATTGAATTTACATAGGAAAAATGGGAGAAAACTCCCGGAGAATTTTTATTCATAACTGGGGTGGATAAAAAAACTAAAAACAACATAAATCGACTTAGCATCTTTTGGAATTTATGCATAAGGTCGCTAAGACTCAAGTTCAGTCAAATCAAGTTATATTTTTTAAACATAAGTTTTGATGCTTTATTACTTTAAGAGTATTTTTGAGAATCTTAAATTAAATTAGCTGCGCTAAATAATTGTTTACTAGGAACACTACCAGGAGAAGAAGCAAGGAACTCGCGCGCTCCTAAAAAAGCTGCCAGATGTTATTGATATTGCCAATATAAGTTATTCGCTTTAAATATTTGCCCTCCTTAAATGCTTAGAGTTTAAGCAATATAGCAAAAAATAAAAATTTTTGCGAAAATCTAAAAACTATATCCATTTTCTTGGGCTTTCGAACAAATTCTGGAGGCTATTATCCTCTTATTTTGTCGATACACAACTACAACTCGTATGGTAATCAAGGCTGGGTCGTCTACGTGACACTACTCTAGTTTGGGTTCTAATAAATATAGGATCTTCAGGCTTTTTCTTTAAAGTATGTGAATACTCGCAAAAATGAGGAACAAACACTATTTGTTACAAGGTGTCTCCGATTACACATAATAATGCCTTGTATTCAAAGTGTAATAACTTTTTATACGTTAAGTTTACGAAAGAATCATGAACGAGGTCCTTTGTGCAAAATACATTTTTTTTAAGAATAGGTCCATCAAAATTTTCCAAGAAATTTTTTAGGCGTTTTATTTGGTAAATACAAAAAAATTATTTTTCACATGGAATTTATGTGGAAAAACGAAGAGTCGTTGAGCGTCGTGTAGAATAAAACATGGAGCTGATCTTGTGGGAGAACTTTTTTTGAGATGATAAAAAAAACAAAAATAAAGTATTTTTTTCTTAAAGCCCCCTAATGTATATACCCAAAAATAGTCCACTAATACGACTATAAAGTTTCCCCCTAGATCACAATCCTTTGACACTAATGATGTGGCCTTAATAACCATGCAATATGTTGTTATCTTTGAAATTCATTACAAATAAGAAAAACGAAACATTTAATTAAATTTTAAGTAACTTTTACTTCTCACTGTACATTATCAGCCAAAAAGTATGCAATACTTTATATATAAAATTTAAATAAAATATAAATATTTAAATAAAATATTTATTTTAATTAAAACGGTGTGTGTAAAAGAAAAACCAAAATTCCTTAATCTATTTGCAGAAAATGTATTGAAAAACTATTTTGCATTTGCATCTTATAGGTACCTGGCTAGAAAGACTGTATCCTCCTGTTGTTTGATGGTATTACAAACTACATAAAAGAATACAAATAAAGAAACTCGTAACAACTACTTAATTTAATAATAATCACATTTAAATGAAAATTAAAAAAAAAACAAAACTAAAAATCTAAAGAAAGAAAATAAATAATAATATTTAAAATGAAATTCTAAAAACTATTTATGTTGATATCACAAAAAAAAAAAGATATGTAAAGAAGATAATCCCTTTTTTAGAACTAAAAAGTAAAAACCACTTAAAATATAATAAAATTAATGTTAGCAATTAATATAACTTGTAAAATTTATTGAAAAGGCAAAACAAAATTTAAACGAAATATAAAAGAAAAATTGTTTCATAAAACTTTAGCAAATTATAAAAAAAAAATCTTGTTAAATAGAGAAAGTAAAAAATATTCAAATTCAAGCTTAAAATTTCATTTTGTAAACAGACATGAGTTCATTGCAAATTGTATTAAAAAAAAATGTGGCAAAACATAAAATACTATTTGTATTCTAAATTTTGCCCTATTTAAATAATCCAAAAAACTTTGCTAAGAAAAGAATTCAATTAACTTAAAACGCGTTTTGGAATTTTATTGTGATTGCAGAAAACTTAAACAAATATTTGAATTGTTAAATCTATACGAATGATTTCAACGTACATGGATATACAGTTATGGACAATATTATAGGGGCACTAATAGAATGACACACGCATTATTAAAATGTTTTAAATATAATCAAGTACGTTGACAATTTTCTTGAAACAAAAATGCAGAACAGAGTATCAATAATTACACTGTGGTCTTTGAGACAGCAGGGCAACCGGCGGATAAACCTTGTTAGAGTACGCTGAATCCAGTCGGGTTAGCCGTTTTTTTTTTTTTTTTGTTAGCTCCTGTTTTCGAGATATACCGTTATTTCAAAAACGGTTTAGTTAATTGAATAAAAATCGAAATTCCCCGATATTTTATTGCCAAATCGGTTCAGAATCATCTAATAATGTCCGTCCGTCCGTCCGGCTGGCTGGTTGTCTGTCCATGAAATCTTGTGCGCAAAGTACAGTATGGCCTTAATTGCCATTAGACCTACTGAAAATGGGGATAATTGGTCTATAATTTTACATAAGCCCCAATGAAAACCATCTTATTATGTTGGTATTTACATTAAATTTGGTCCATATCCTTTTGCCACCTTAATCATTTTCCAGATTTTTATTAAAACTAGTACACACTTGAACATAGCTCCTATACAAATACCACTTCCGAAAATATATTCACTTCCTCAAAATGTTGGTATTGATACACAATTAGGTTACGATAGCTTTTATAATACCTACCATATCGTGGCGAAATGTAGTAGATCCATAGTTAACCATAGGTCCCATATATAAGCCACTTCTCCATAACCGCTTTAAGGCGAACAGATCTCATATAGATGTCAATCACCCCTATTATGAAAGTCGACGGCAGCGGAAGAGTAATTGCATTTTCTGAGATGTTATTGACAATAATCGATTATTATTAACAGTCACTTAATATTTTCTAAGGCGCTTTTAAGTCGACGTCGAGTAGAATTGTCTCTGTTTTAGTCGACAGGAAATTTTGCGACAACTCAAATGAAAGTTAAAGAAATTTTAAATAGAATGTAAACATATTTATAAAATACGTTTAAAATAAAAATGCAAAGTTAAAAGAAGTTATGGGCACAAATTTTATTAGTAAATTAAACGCGAAAATTCGGAAAATTTTACAAAAATAGGGAAAATTCGCGAAAATTTTTAATATTTTAAACAAGCCATAGAATTGATTAAAAGTCCCTAAAACTATAAGAATTGCAAAAATTCGGTAAAAATTGCTAAATAAATGGAAAATGATAGCAAATTCTAATATTTTTATTTATAATCGTTAAAGCTATAAAGAATCAGAGAACTTACAGTAAAAAATAGATCTTATCGCAAACATGGCAAAAATTCGCCAAAAATTCAAATTCGGAGACAAACTCTAAAATTTATTTGAAATCGCTAAATCGGTTAAAAAAAAACAAATCTCGGAAAATAGCGTTAAAAAATGAGCTATAATGATCAAGAACAAAAATAGTAGAAAAATAATTGGAGATGGGATTTTTTTTGTCAGATTTTCGATAACAAGTCGACGTCGACACAACTTTCTTATTAAAAACTAAATTAACGTCGAAGTGGTGTAGTCGTCGTCTTGATGTGACAACAATTACAAATTAATGTCGACGTCGACCACGCCTTACATAATAGGGGTGAATATCTTCCGTCTCGTGTCGCTTTTGTGTGTACTCTCTGCTAACAAGAATATTAGACACAAAGAACTCTTAAACCAATAACATAATTTTGTTTTCCCGGGTCCATGTTTGCCCATGGGTCTTACTTGGGGTTTACACATGAAAGTACTTTCTTGCAAGTAGAGTATAAGTATTATAAACGAAAAATCGAAGAAACAGCCGATTGGCTGAGTGTACAAAAATTATGTGTATGTTAGTGAAAAAGTGAGGGTGTATTGCGACTTTCAAGAAATTTACTTTCATGTGTAAATGCTAGGTTAAAAAGGGAGCACTATGTTCTGTGAATATTTTGGTGTAGAGTATCAAATGGTCGGGCTAGACCAACTATACTATCTTACTATTTGATATTTTTTTATACTGTAGACTTCAACAAAACAGAATTTCAATATGCGAACCCTTGATTATTTCTTGTGTAGCACAGTGTTGTTGAAGTGCTAAAAAGTTTAATTGAACTTTATTTTTAAGTAAAAAGTAAATTTTTTTTTATTTGTTATTAAAAATAAGCGTAATATTTCAAACTTAAACAAGAAGAATCCTTTAATATTAAATAAAAAATTTAGAATCTATTAAATATTTTTGACCCACCATATTACCTGAGAGAAAATGCATGGTAAAAATAGTACAACAAAAGTCGCAACATTATAAAAAAAAATCTACTATATTTTACAAACAAATAATAAATAAACAAAAAACATTTTTACTGTTAAAAAAAAAGCAAATCATATTTTTGGAAGAAACCATCAATTAAAAACCCCGTTAAATAAATCAAAACAAAAATTACAAATGCAGCAAATAATAAAATTTGAAATATTAAACAAATTTAGGCCGAAACTTACAAAAGATTTCATTTTAAAACTGACTTAAGAAAAGACAAAAAAAGTATTTTTTAATAAACTTTAATAAACTACAAACAAACAATATTTTTTAAATATAGCAAAAAAAAAAAAAATATTCAAAAACATATATTTTCATGATAATGATATTAAATCTAATAATTATATAATTTAAGAATAAGAAATTAAACTCAAACTAAAAAAAAGCTTAATTTATGTATTATTGTGGGCTAAAAGACAAAATGAAAATTTAAATGCAATTGTGAAATTGATTTAAAAGAAAAGTATTGAAATAAACAAAAAAAAATTATTTTAAGAGAGATTTGTTTCAAAAGCACTCTACTCTCCGCAACTTTATTGATTATAAAACAAAAAATCACAACAAGTTAAAAGCAAGCATTTAAAATGTTTACAAAAATTACAAAACAAAAAAAATGTTATTTAGCAAAAAATACAAAAAACAATTATAACAACAATAATGTTTATAATTTAATATATAATTTTCCTAAATGAAAGCAAATAAATGCAGTCAGTTTTTGATGTAACTATAAAAAAACTTTCTTTGTGTGTCAGAAAAAATTATTATTATTATTATAACGATTATAAAAATATTTGAAGAAAAACAAAACATTAAGCTAAAAAATAAATGTGCATTTATGCAAGAAATTTAATTAACAAGCTATTTTTATTTAAAGATTTTTTGAAAATCAAGCAACCAGGTTTGTCTCAATTGCATCAAAATTTTTAATTACAAATAAATAAGTTATAATTGAAAATTTCTCAATTATAGTTGCATTTAATATGATTGCAATCCAGTTAAGAATCCAATATTGGTATAATTTTTGCTATTTTTATACCCTCCACCACAATTAGTTGTGAAGAGGGTATACTAAGTTTGTCATTCCGTGTGAAACTTTTTTATTATTCATCTCAGACCCCATAAAGTATATATATTCTGGCTGCTTGAGTAATTCTAAGTCGATTTAGCCATGTCCGTCTGTCTGTCCGTCTGTCCGTCTGTCCGTCTGTCCGTCTGTTGAAAACACGCTCACTTTCGAAAAACTCAAAAGAAATAAACAAACTAGGTGTCAAATTGCTGTAGTTATCCTAAGCAGTTTGGGATTGAATTTCAGCAAAATCGGTTTAGTAGGACCAGAGCTATGAATCAAAATGTGGAACCACCACCTTCAAAAACTTGATAATTTTGTTACAAAAACTAATATAAATGATGCAAAAATGCACGGCATGACATAAGATTTTGAACAAGTCCGTTTTATTCGACTAGAAATGACACTGTAAGGTCGGTCCATAATTTACCCTAAGCCCCATATAAACACTACTCCCGGAAAACAGTTTAGTACGCCTAAAACCGTAAAAAATAATGCAATCATAATAAATTTTGGCTCGTCACAATTTTATAGGACTATAAATGATACTGTGAAATTTCGTGAAGATCGGTACATAATTTACCCTAGGCCCCATATATGCCCTACTCCCGGAAAACAGTTTAGTCTCCTAAAACCATAATTAATAACAAATCGTCACAGTTTAAGATAATAATAATAAAAAGACATCATACAGATATATTACTCCTTAAACATTCGAACTGTCGTTGGAGGGTATCAAAGATTCGGCACAGCCGAATATAGCACTCTAACTTGTTTTTATAATAACACTGTGGTAGTTAAAATTCTGTCAAAGTTTCTGATAGTTGATCTTATACAATTTCAGGCCAAGGAATCGAATGGCGTTCAGTAGTTTTCCAGATATTGGCATTTTTATTTTTTTTGGATACCCTATGACGTATTCATTTAGGGTATTAAATGCAAATTATGTGAACAGAAAGCGTGTTTTTCATTGTGTTTGCTTAATACACAGTGCAACAAAATTCGGGTCATCGCCGCCAGCCGCAGTGTTGCCAAAACTTGGTGACCAAAAATGGCTTAATTTACGGAAAAAAATGGCTAAAAAATGGCTAAAAATGGGCTAAAAAATGGCTAAAAGCTTTTTTAAATAAAACACATTAAAATTCAATAACAAAACAGAAATAATTCATTTAAAGTTGTTTACGATGAAATTGTAAGTTAAGATCAACTTGATAAATAAGAATAAACGTAAATTAATATTTTGATAGATATTTAAAAAATTAAATCATCGATAAATTCGTTATTGTTCATCTCATAGGAATTAAATAATTTAAACGTAAATCATAATCACGACAATATTTACCCTACCTTTTGAGTCCAGATCTACAATAAAATACAAGTAAGAAAGTATAGTCGGTCAACCCCAACTATAAGTAGGGTATCATATTCAAATTAGAACCTTTGTACCAAATTTTATCAAATAATCTCCAAAATTGCGACCTGTACTTTTTGCACAAGGTTTAGATGGACAGCCAGCCAGCCAGCCGAACAAACATCGTTAATTCGACTCAGAAAGTGATTCTGAGTCAATCGGTATACGAAAAGTTGGGCTTAGGACCAATATTTTAAGGTGTTGCAAACATCAAGACAAGCGCATAGTACCATCTCTACTATTGTGGTGTTTATATAATATTTACTTGGCTAAATACCCTCTCTACTTAAACATTAGACCATGGAAATGAGAGCAACTTTATAGTCAATTCTGAAATTTCTAAAAAATTTTTGTTGCTGCCTGCATCTCTTTATTGAAATCCTTGCAACCAGAAAGAAACACCGACGTTTGTGTTGATCCATTTTATAAATTTAATATTGGAATAGTTTTCCTTTTTTTTTGAAAGATTTTTCATAATCATAGTTTATAGCGATTTTCAACATTGTAAAAGTTGTGATTTAATTTAAAGGCGCTTTAATTGTTAAAAATGTTTATTTTACTTTTATAAATTTTTATAATAAAATAAAAATTATTCTTTTAAAAGAAAAACGGCAAAAAAAAATTTTATGGCTAAACAAGTTGAAAAATGGCTAAAAAAATGGCTAATGGCTAAACTCATTTTTTAATGGCTAAACAGGGTGAAAAATGGCTAAATCTAGCCACTAAATGGCTAAATTGGCAACACTGGCCAGCCGCAACACTTGCAACGAGAAATTAAATTAGACTACTAGTAGAGCAAATCTGCCAAAGGGTTTTGAAAAGTTAACTCGTGTTCCCGAATCATGGGCCCCAAAGTTTTTGAATTTTTTGAAAAGGCGTTTGGTATAAGTCAAAAAAAAAAAATACTAAGGCCCGTTTTCACGACTTAACGATAGCTAAATGTAGGAAGTTATCGAACAGATAATGAGTTTTCAATTATCACAAGTTCCCTTTAATCTAAAAGTGAAGGATAAGCTAAAGAGTGGAACGTTCTACCTTTAACTTTTGTCGTAAGGTTTGGATTTGGGATTGCCATATTATATTCACATATTTTTTATATATGGCAACTCCGATTATATGTATATTTTGTAAATGTAAAAAAGTACGCAGTTGCTAGTTCGTATTTTTATTTTGGCAAAAATAGTCGGTATTTTCTTTAGTATTGCCACATTTTAACAAATGTTAAGTTTATTTTATACAGAAGTTGTGAAAACGAAAAATAGTTGAAGGTAACTTTATTCCTCACCAGTGCTAAAGGTACCGTTTACTATTTCGAAGTTTATAGGTAAGTCGTGAAAACGGGCCTAAATGTACTTCTGAGCTAAAAAACTAATTTCTGATGTCTGCAGTAGAATCGTATGTCGATTATTTTCTTAGAGTTTATTAACCCTCTAACTCTAGTTTTAAGGGGTCATTTTTGTCCTTTTTCCCAACTCTTACACAAAAGTATACTAAAACGGCTCTTTTAAGGGTTAACATGCTCTATGAATATTTTCTGCATCAAATTTCACTAGAGGTCTTCAAAGACCAAAAGTTCGTGTGATGTTTGGATCAACGTCTGGACCAAACTGGCCTTGTCATTGCACAATTGGCGTATATAAATAATATATTATTTCCAAAAACCCCCAGCGAAAAAATGGGTTTTCCCCCAAAAAAATCCCCTGGGGATTTTCACCAAATTTGTATCCCCATTTACAAAAAAAAATCCCTAAAACTGAGAACTCTGGGTAAGTAAGTTTGTTTTAATGCTGAGTACAGACAGTGCAATCTATTTCAATGCAACCTCAAATTATCAAAGCGTTTTGATGTTGATGCAATCTGGAATTAATGAAAAATGAACGAAAAGGAATTTAATTTGCTAGATTTCGTAAATGCATTGCATAGTGTGTACCCAGCATAAGAAAATGTTAAACACAAAAAACTTATAAAGGACCGTTATACATTGTATCTCCCTATGAGCCATTTCTTGGCAGTTATGGGGCTTTTTCTTCAATATATTTCTAGTCTGTATGGACAATTTTGTAAAGGAGCTCCCTTAAAAAATAGAGAGGGTAGGTATGTTAAAAGCAATTGATATGCGTTTGACTATTATTTTTTTTTTGTAAGCAAACGCACACAAGCACAAATATTGAAGCTGAATTGACGTGTGTAGGAAAAATAGTCATAAAGAAAAAATTCGCATCAATGCTAATACATATTTAGAGAAAACTTTTTAAGACAAAAGTTGTTGGAAACTACACTAATAACAACTTCTTAGTAAACGATTTTTATGTAAAATTAATATTTTCCTAGTTATGAGTCATAAAAGTCTTAAACTTTGGCGGGCGTGAGGGACGGCTTAGTCTTCGCCGATTGTCCTAAAAATTTTTTGGCGTCGTTTTTTATCAATACCAACCGAATTGGGGGGTGAGAGCAGTGAAAAATAGAAAACAAATATGCTCCATACAGTTAACGACCACCCTAATCTATATACTAACATAAATTATAACTGCCGTATTCATAAAATATAAAACAAGTTTGAAATGTCTTTTAAGGCAAAATTTTCATACAAATTTTACTTAAAATACATTTCAAATTCATTTTAATTTTTTATGAATACAGCAGTAAATATTTAGCTTTGGTTATTTGTGCGTTTTGTATAAAAAACGTCCTGTGGATCGATGGAATGAATGTTCGCTTTATCAACAAACGTAACAAACACAACAGTTTATACGTTAAAGCTAAAAAAAAATTTTTATTTTATCAGGTTCATTGGCAACAAAACGTAACGTTTACGTAAGAGGAACGATGCTTTTAGTAAGAACACAAAATTACTTTTAAATAAGATTCCATTTATTTAAATACTGCTACTAATTAGCGAAAATTTATTTATTCTGTATTGCAATTAAAAAATTCATCGTTATATTAAATGAACATGTAACTAATTTTTTTTATGGCTGCAGAATAAAATCAATCTATTAAATTTCAATTTCAATATTAAATTCTAACATTTCGTCAGCTTTAAAAACAGAATTTATACAACCATTATTGCTTCTGTCTCTCTCTCTCTCTCATTAATAAATTCATTTGAAAATGAGTAAATGTAAAACTTTTGGATTGTATTCAAAGATATTAACCGATATTAACAATATTGTCTGCCAAAGAACCGGCAAAATAAACAAAAAATGCTTTGTAAGAATTGAAATTTTTATGTGAAGAACAATTTTTGGGCAAAGTCTTCTACCAGTGATGCAAAAGGTGCACAATAGGCCCAGTTTTGGCACTTGTGGTACTTTCTAATCTATTTTAAGTTAAAATAGGGTTAAAATTTTTAACCCTTCCAGGTGAAAATTAGACTATGTACTTTAAACCGTTTAGCACATTTTTCAATGTAATTTTCTCTCGGTTTCGAACACTACTTTTATTAACAACATTTCTTTGTTTGTTAAGGGCCTAATAAACCGCACAAGCGCCTTGATTGAACATATGAATAAATATGAGGCATGTTCTTAAAGAAAATACTCGTTATGGCTAATAAATCAGTGAATGCTTAAACGTTTATTTGGTTGACCTAAACTTAAATTTATATGTAGTTTGAACTCAACAGATGTAAATCAGTGCCCCATATATTTTATGTAGCTAAAAAAATATGGCAAATATTATGGCAACACTATAATATACATATGTTAAAGTAAAACGTGCGCCGTACACCCTCTAATATAAAGTATTTTTGCAAGGAGGTTTCTAAAAAAAACATTTTTCGTTATATGTACATATCTTAGGCATTTACAGTCTGATCTTAAAGTATGATATATCAATGTTTTTAACTCGAGAAGACCAATGTTTTGTCTTCAGTGGCCGTTGACCTTAAGTATCTTGTTCTAGTATTAATCCACCAGATCTCTGTTCGTACTACCCTAATGCACCACCCTAATGTCAGAAAATTAAAGCTCGCAAGAAACTATTTAACTTTTGCTGGGAAAGTAATTCAATAACTCCAACAGAAACATTTTTTAATGTAATCATACAAAAATATATATACCGTGATTTAAAAAATGGAGGAGGTTGCACAACATCCATATATTCGCGTAACTCAAAAACGGTTCAGTGTATAAAATAAACTGAAAAATCGAAATTCCGAAATAATATTACCTTAAAGGAAGGCTAAACTTTTTTCCAACCTTCGCAGTCGTTTTAAAAACATAATTTTTTTTTGGAAAAAAAATTATTTTTTAGGCAAATTTCGAAAAATTGGAAAATTTAGAAAATGAAGTTCTAAACAAAAAGGATTAAAGGCAAGTTTGCTTTTAAAAAATGTTAAGGACAAAAAACCAATGGAGGCCGGGTATACTTTATATACCCCTTGGGAATATGGGACTTTATCTTAAAAATATTTCTAAACTGTATTGAAAATTTTGTATAGAAGCCCTCTTAAGAAAGAGAGATAGCGGGTAGGTATGTTACAAATAAATGATGAGGATGAAAAATAAAGTGGGATTGGTCATATATTTGACCCGTCTAGAAGCATCCTACGCGCTTTAAGAAATTTTTAAAATTGGCCCCTGCAGAGGATGTACGGCGCACTTTTTTCCCCTGTAAGGTGGTACGCTCTAATGTACATAATTGTAACGATAAAAAATTCTTCATACATAAATAAAATTTTTTATTATAAAATTTCGTGTTGCTTTTGGAGTAAAAGTACTTGTAAAACATAAAGTGTGAAGTATTTAAATGAAGCAAAAGTTAAAGAAAATAACGCATTGTAAAATTTTTGTTGTAAGTAAAATAAAACATGTACCATATTACTTCTACTATTGGTTTTATTTAAAAACAAAAAATAATAATAAATTACTTAAATGTATTTTAAAAAAATGTTGGCTCTATCAAAGGTATTTTGGCACTTTTGAATTATTAATTTGGCCCAAAATAAATAAAAACTCAAAATGAATCACTGCCAACTACACTCTTATATATATATTCATCATTCTTGCGCAGATTTACTTTGAGTAACCGTGAGAGCAAAATGTGAGAATAATTCCTAGATGTTTGTTGTTTTAAAACTTGAAAATAAAATTGGTTAAAACTTATTGAAACCTCGACCTCGCTGTACGATCTTTTTTTTAAAGAAATCGATTTTAAGTTTAGTCGATTTATAGGAATGAACAAAATGCACTTTTAAATTTTTAATTGTCTAAATTTTAACGTTGCTCAGTTACTCAGTACTCAGTACTGCTTTTCTTAATTAATTGTAACTTCCAAAGCGAATTTACTTTTCAGGTGGCGTTAAAAACACAGCTGAGCTATTTTTTTCTTATTTAGAGAAATCTGAATCTCCTAAACTACTAGTCGGATTGTACAATAATGTACGAACAGTCGTAAAGGCTTTAGGAAAATTATGTTTATGACTACCCTATTAGAATACAAGGCGAGATACAGGGTGCCAAAGTTGACCACCTCGGGTTATGGAAACTTTGTAAAGCTTGTTAACTTGTGCAACTATTGACTTATTTCAATGAATAAAGTTTTAAAATAAGCTAGTAGAACGACAAAGAAATTCCAGTTTATTTACTAAGTTGTCTCTTATATGTACATAGTTTTAAAAATATTTCTGATAGATTTTTTTGCCGTTTTTATACACTTCACCACAGGTCATTCCGTTTGTAATTTCTAGAATATTGATCTTAGACCCTATAAAGTATATATATTCTGGGTCCTTATGGGGAGAGAAGTTGATTTAACGATATCCGTCCGTCTGTCCGTCTTACGTTTGACATGTGTTTTCCGGAGACTCCAGACATGATAGCGGCTAGGTTGTTTTACATTTATGTCACATATAGTCCACCATTTCTTGCTATTGAAATTCAGCCAGATCGGTCCAAAAATGGCTGAGATATGACCAAAAACCACGACTGCCTCTAATTTTTCCAAAAAATCCCTTGTGGTTGTTGTATTTTTATTACTTTTTTCTGTATATCTGGAGAACAGCAAGAGCCAAAGTTTTCAAATTAGGTACAAACATTAAGGTTATAACTACAAACCATCTCACAAAATGTGGGCGGGATTGGAGAAATGGGCGTGGTACCTCCCGTACAAAAAGTATTAAAAATTGTATAAAAACCTGAATTTTTTTACTGTAATATGACCTATGGTTACGCCTTATATACCAAGATCGGAAATTTTTAATAGAAAATATTTTCTGAAAAACTCGGGAAAATCGGTTCAGATACGAAAAAGTTATGACCAAAATATTAATTTTTTTTTGAAAAATACCCATTTTCGGGAACCATAGATCTTCACGAGTCCAAGTTTTATAACCAAAATAACTGGCAAATTTCTTCTTTAACACGTCGGTATATAAATCTGTCAAATCGGTTAAGAAATAGCAGAGTTATGACCAAAATACTGAAATCTCAAAAATTACTCTTATTTATAATTAAGTTTGTTTTTATACCCTTCACCGAAGGTCCTACACCCTATAAAGTATATATATTTTGGGTCCTTATGAAAAGTGAAGTTCAAATCCGGTTGTCGTCTCTTGTGCCTTTACAAAAAGAAAACAACCAAAAAACTGTGTTGAGTTGTAAACAGTAAACGGTCCATATTTCATTTTAATGATATTTAAACAGCGTTCCTTCATGGTTCAGTTGTCTAGAGGGTGTGTTAAGTTAGAAACTGTGAGTTCCCTGGTTCAAATCTTGGTTTTTTAAAAATAATTTTTTTTTTAATATTTTTATGTTCTAAAAACGATTTAATAAAAAAATTTTTTACCAGCTTTAGCTTTTTAAATTTCATTTATAATGAAGTTTTAAGTATTGTAAATATGTATGTATATGTAAAAATTATTTAGTTGCTCTGTATTCTGCTCGCACAATGGTTAAGGGTATATAAGATTCGACACAGCCGAATATAGCACTCTTACTTGTTTAAACTGACTTTGTTTTGTTTTTCGCAAGTATATTCTGTAGTTAAGGTCCAATAATTTTTCTAAAAGCATCCTCTTGTTTCTAACAAATTTAGAAATGACACGCAAAAAGGCTTATCTCAATCCGCCTAGTCATGAAGAATAATCAAAATAGTAATTTTGAAATGAGTTTGAAAACGGCTTCCTTAAGAAGCACAATCCACGGAGGGAGAACAGGGATTATGGTTTGACTATTGTTGCAAAATTTAACATTTAAAACAAAATTAATATACTTTTAAAAGGTCCATGATATGCAAAAAATGTTTGGACCCATTAAAACAGAATCTTATACATAAATATAACTATTTCTTAAATATTATTTATTATTATTATACCACCAAGTCTTTAAATAGTGTTTGTTTATAATATTGTAAATTTAGTTTTCAGCTATGCCGTTAAGCGAGTTTAAGATGTTATTAGAAAAATTTTACATTATAAGAATATATGGCTGGCAAGTGGATTGTGGTTGTGTTAAGTCATGGGCATGGTATACTTTCGCTTTAATTTAAATGAGAATTTAGTTTCATTGCCGAAGTGATTCCGTTAAGACGCAAAATTCAAAATTCGTAGAGAAATATAACATTTCGGTTAATATTTGAGTGCCAAAATAAAGGAGTGCACAAATTAAATAGAAATTTTATTTTAGTATACAAAAAAAGTAAAAGGTACGAATTTTGCTAAAATTCTATGCAGTAGAATAAATTATTTTCAAATAAATAATAACGACAAAAAATTTATTTCGGATAATAAAAAAGTCTAGTTAAACTACAAAAAGTTGCACAAAAATGCTTTATTACAACATAAGATAAAAACAGCGAGTTTAAAATTTTTACACATGATAAAATAAAAAAAATTTACGGTCTCTTTTTCAAACAAAATTCATTTATGTGTTTCTAAAGAACACAAATAAAAAAAATTAAACATAAAAAATACAAACAAAACAAAGAAAGTAATACAAAAACAACGTTTTTTTATTTTTTGTTAAAAAACTCATTTCAAAAATTTTTAGTGGTTAAATAATTAAGAAGTGAGTAAATTCATAATTAAACATAAAATGCTTAAGTCAAAATTTTAAAAATTGTAAGAGAGTTTGGTAAAAGTTTGATATTTAATTAAGAGCTTAATTTTTATTTATTTGTTGCAATTTTTTTTTTAGTCATTATCTCCCTTACAAGTACTCGTAATAAGGGTCATTCCAATGTTTTCCATTAAAGGGTTATCAGTGAAACTACATGAATTTCCATAGGAAATTTACAATAAATTTTTTAAACAAATTGTGTTAAAAAAAAGGTAACACGCGCCATCGTTTTATTTTTAAAAAGATCGTGGAACATTTAATTAATTTTTTTTTTTTTAATAATTTATCTATACACGTGGCATCATTGTACACATGTAGTACACTAAGGCCTCGATTTGAATCGACTCGTTTCGGGTCTTATCGCTCTGCATCTTATTTTTTATTTTGATCAATTTGATTTGAGTCGTTGTTATTTAAATTCGTATTTTTTTGGTTTGTGTCGCTGGCTGACTGAGCAAAAAAGCTAAATTTGACGGAAATGCAGACGAAGACATTAGCAAAATTTAGTGCTTCGTGCAAATGCAAAATATTGTAGCTCTTTTATGAAATCTAGCCGAAATCCTTTTTTTTTCTTTTTGTGGGATTTAACAAGACCATTTGCACTCGTGTAAAGCAGCCCATACACAATTCAATTCAATTGTCAACTGAGTTATTGTCCAAATCAAAGCGGTTGTCGAGTTGGTTGAAGAAAAATCAAAATATTTTGATTTTTTCAAGTTGACTACTAAGTCTTTCAATTCGATTGTACTGTGTGTACTCGACTCTCTTAATTAGCTGTCAAAATTATTGTTTTTAGTTTTCTTTTGCAAAAAAAAGTTAAGTATTTTAAAAATTGTCTTTTATTTTATTAAATTTTAAAATTAATTTAAAATCTTTCAATTCAGTTGATGAAGTGTGTGGCCAAGCATCAACTCAGTTGACAATTGAATTGAAACGTGTATGGGTCGCATAAGAAGAAATGCATTGACATGTTTATGTTGACCGAAAACCGTTACACCCAATTTATACGATGATTTTAACGACGTTGACGTTTCGACGTCTGTTTTTGTTTGATGGCGATCGGTGTATAGAAGAGGGATAAACAAAACGAATTGGTTTGTGTTTTTCATGTTTTTTCACATTTCTAATTTAAAGTGTCAGGTTGAAAATAGAAAAGAAGGCATGCAACTAAAAACTATCGTATGAATATGATTTTTTGAAGTTGCTTCAAACGGATATAAGAAAAAACGACAACGTAAAAATCATAATATTAATTAAGTGTTAATATTACCTAAGCTTTTACTACTTGAAAGTAAAACAAAGTTCGAAACCCCCAGGCAGAAATTACCGACCGTAAAAAATAGTTTGTCAATGTTCTTATATAAAAAATGACACTTTTTAAGTGTCATACGGATCAAGCCTATTGAAAATAGTGAGCATCGGTTCATAATTTCAAATTGCCCGCTTACAAACTTCCATCCGGAACAGAGGCTGTCTCAAAAACCATCTAATTACGTTAGTGTTTAGATTAAATTTGGCAACCTTAATCATCTTATCAAATTTTAATGGAATCGGTCCATATTTGACCAAGGCTCTCATACAAATACCTTCCCCGAAAATTACTTCTAATGCCATAGTCTTCCTTGTTATTGTTAGTATTGATAAAAAATTTAGCGACGATAACTTCTAACGAACCGACAATCGTTATATTTGTCGATATATATAATCGCTTGCAGTAACAATAGTGTGATCCTGTCATTTTTTTTAACGATAGTACACAGCTCTATTTTTGTATACATTTAATTTAATATCATGTGACATTTCTGTCTACAAAATGTCAAAATACGTGAATGCCAAATACTCAAAGGCAATTTTAAACAAAAAAAAACACCTTATCGATTTAATAAACGCCACGTTGCACTGACTTCAGCCGACAGCGAATATCGTTAAAAATTTTTAATTTCGATAAACGTTCTTTATATTTATTTTAACAATACGATTATATAAAAGTTGGTAGACTACTAGACTACTAATGTAGATACATATATAGACATTAATTACCAAAAAGAATTGTTGGATGTATCTTAACCCCATAACATAATTTAATTTTGGCGGGTTTTTTATTTGCCATTCCATTTACGGTGCACTGTCGGAAATATTTCTGTACAACGTGGTGTCGAGTATTATATTAGTCGGCTTGCCCGAATGTACTTTCCATTTTTTTTTTTTAAAGTTTTTGGTTTTTCAAGTTAATAGTTGATTAAATTTGAAAACTTAAGACTGGGGTTTATGATTGGGTTTTCTAGCACACACTCAATAACACAAAAATTATTTTTCTTCCTTCACTAAAATCGTATATTTTCGAAGTCGCACCGTAATAATGTATTAACAAATTAAATCTGTATATTACATCAAATTGATTATAAGAAATCCCAAAAAAAATAAAACAAAAGTCCTTAAATCGAGTTTTTTCCCCCTTTTCTATAACGTCAAAATTTGGGTCAGGTCTACAAAAATCCTTTTACAGTTTACATTTGTTAGACTTTATATTTCAAACTATCAATTAATCAAGAAATATATGGGTTTCTTACACCTTGTTTTTTTTATCCCAGCTTTGAAATTTTAAAAAGTTTAAAAATTTTGATAGAAATAGTTTAGATTTACAAGGGTTACTTATAGACCCGGCTCGAAAACTACTGTGATGCAAAGATGATGTGATTATGTTAATTGTAAGAGATTGCTTATTATTAGGGCGAGCACGCCACTTGGTTATGGCTAATAAGCTACAGTTTTAGTTGAGAATAAAAGAAAGATTTTTATTCTGATTTTATTAATTAATATTACAGCTATTTATATGAATTCTTAAGTCTAAAATCTTTACACATCTATACTTATGACCAAATTATAAATTCTATTTGTTTACATTCAGCGTAGTGTGTGGTAGGTTATAACAAATGCACTTTTAAGTAACACAAATGTGACCAATTCACTACACTACTCGAAAAATGTTGGCCAAACTTTATCTTAAACAGAGACCTGTGGGAAAGAGCAGGTAAAATACCGATAGGTATCCATATCACCAATCGTAAATGCAGTTGGGTTGGCCATGTTCTCAGACGTACCAATGACAACGTAGAAAATATTGCAATTGAATGGAATCCCTAAGGCAGAAGAAGAAGAGGCAGACACGCTAACACCTGCAGGAGAAACATCTAAAGTAAAACAAACTCAATTGGAAAATCCTGGGCCGAAGTGATGCAGACAGCGAAGGATAGGTCACAATGGAAGAACTTTGTTGTGGCCCTTTGCTTCCCCCTGGAGCCAAACGAATCAATATATTAGTAACAGCTAAGAAATTTTCGATTTGAATTTTTTTATCATCCTTGTATTAATACAGTTGTAAACAATCCTTAAAAAAAATAAGGAAGAATTTTAGAGATGAACAACAAGTTTAACATCTTTGGAATTTTTTACATTAAAAACTTTATTTTTGACCCAAAACAAATATAAAGGTAGATTTAACAAAATCAAGTTAGAGAGTATAGCCGGTCCAGCCCGACCATATGATACCCTACACCACAGTATATAAAGAGAAAGAAATTGGCCTCTACCTCCCCTTGTAGTCCAAGTTTGGAAAAATACATAGCTAATGTGGCTTTATGAATAGGGATCTATCTATTTTTTAAATTTCATTGAAATCTGTTAGATAGTTTCGGAGGGGCAGAAATTGCACCATATCTCCCTCGTGGTCCTATTTTTTTTTAATAGCTTATGTGTCCATATCCATATGCAAATACCTATGTATGTTTCAATTTCATTCAAATCGGTTTGATAGTGGGCTCAAAGACCCTATTCCGGAAAGCAGCTTGTGTGGGGGCTATATGAAATTATGGACCGATTCGCTCCACTTTCAATAGGCTTGGTCCAATTAGAATCTATGTACCAATTTTCATTAAATTATCTTCAAAATTGCGACCTGTACTTTGCGCACAAGGTTACATGGACAGCCGGACGGACATCGTTACTCAGAAAGTGATTCTGTGACGGTCGCTAGGTATACTTTGGTGGCATCACCAAAAATTAAGCCGGAGCTCGCGTTACGCACCATGATCAATGATTTTTTGTTTGAAAATATAGATGACATTGATTCGGGCGTGATGTTATATCTAAGTTATATACGGCGACTGCAATCATCAACTTATTGAAAGAAAAATGTGACGATAAGTTAATTTTGAAAAATAGACCTGTCAATTGGCTTCTATGGTCGTGCGATTTAACACCTCTCCATTATTTCCTGTGTAGTTACAGGAAGTCACTGGTTTATTTTAATATAAACCAGCAACAATTGACGCCTTGAAGGCCAACTTTGTTCGTGTTATTCGTGACATACGACAAGAAATGCTCGAAAAAGTGGCCTAAAATTTGACAACAAGAATTCGTTTCTTCAAGAACACCCCATATTCCGCGGCTGATATTGTTTCGAATAAAAAAATTTTTTGATTGAAATTTATTTTTTTGTGTTATTTTAAACAATTTCAAGTTCTATCGGACTCAAAAAACAACCTTAACTAAATGACTTTTAACCATTTCAATCAGTTGTTAATAAAGACACCAAAATTCAAAAGTTATGCAAAAACACCCCCATTGGAAAGATCATATTTCCAAATATCTGCTATTTTCAAAAACTTTTCATTTATAGATTTTTATATAATTTAAAATTTTTAAAATCAAAAGCATCTCTTATCTACTTGTTCCTCACCGCTTGCTATGACCTTTGCAGTAAATTTAAATTTTTTTTTTTAAATCGCATCTAAAATATTGATTCATCCATCAGTTTAATTAAAAAAAAAATCTTATCAAACTACAGGCAAATATTAGACTACTACCTGCGCTTATACAAAATATTTCGGCAAAAGATATTCGCAAAGCAACAAAAAAAACATTTTATTATTAGATGACGTACGTAAATTTCCGACCACTTGTACAGGGTTATCCTTTTAGTGGTGTCAAAACCGTCTGGCAAGTTTGTCAGCAGTTAAATATCTGTCATCTAAAGTGTCATTTATTTAGTGAAAAGTTTGCCATTTACGCACATGGATCGTTTAACAGTCGAAGTTAATTGTTAAAATAGTTAATAAAACTTACTACAATACAAAAGTGGTGTTTCAAAAGTGGCACACTTTGCGATTACGGGGTGATTATGATCTTCATGACGATAATACTGTGCAAGGAATTGGCAAGATTATAAAAAATTTGAAGAGACTGTAAGCATTACAGATGTGGTCGGTCAGGCCTGTGCATCATCGCAATGTGCGCACTGCCGAAATTATCGCTTATATTAGTGAAAGTGTGGCGAATTATTCGCCTTTGTCGATTTCAAGGCTCAGAGCGCTATAGCCGTATGGTAACCGATATTTTTTGCCTGCAATTGACGAATATGAACTGGACGACATGTGGTTTCAACAAGACGGTGCCACGACCCACACACCACGACCGATTTTGGCTTTATTTATTGTATGGGAACGCGAAGTTTCACGTTTTGACGAAGTCAATTGGCCACCAAGATCGTGCGATTTGGCGCCGTTAAACTTTTTTGTGGGGCTACGTCAAAGACCGTATCTACGAGGATAATCATCTAATGTTGGAGCATTTGAAAACCAACATTTGCCAAGTTATCGCCGAGATACCTCTCGAAATGTGCGAAAAAGTGGTCGAAAACTACCTCAAAATTATCGACAGCTGCAACCAGTCCAGAGGCGGTCTTTTAAATGACATTGTATTTTGTACGTAATGGCAATGTAGCATTATAATGAAATGCAAGTTTCATCGAAATCATAGCTTTATGTGTGTTTTATTTTACTCTACTTTTAAACCGCAAATTGGATAACCCTAAACATTTAATTTAATATAATTTAATTTAATGTTTTTATAGAAGTAATAAAAGTGTAAAAATAGGAGATAATAATAACAGGATTTTATGGAGAAAATTATCTGGCAATAGAATTTTTAACAATCTGTCTATTAATGTGTCTTTTTATCTAGAGAAGAAGTCTAATGATATAATAGAGAAAGTTAATAGTTTAAAAATTAAGAATGAAAATCATACCTTAGGAATAATGTCAATATTTTGTATCTGTCTTGTGTCCCAAACATCCCGTAAATGCTATATGATCTAATTTTAAAGACTCACATGATGATTTTTTTTTTTTTTTGTAAGGTAACAAATTTAAAAAAACCTTTAGCACTTCACAACTATTTCTCTATTTACTGTTTATTAAATATGTAATAGGTATGTAATAAGTTTTCACTTTTGCTTTCAAAATACACAAATTAACACGTTTGAAAAAATCACTTAGATTCAGATTGTGCAATTTTTAAATTAAACTTTTTCAAGCACCTTATACTTATTTATAGAGTTTGTTAAATATTATTTAATTTATGGCAAATATTCTTAATGAAATTTGTTTCCCCTAAGATAATCCGACAAAGATCTACGCTTGTCTGCAGGAGACCAGAGTCTCTGGCTGGAATCGAACCCGCAACACCCGCACTGATTGACTAGCTCACCACCAGCTTGCATAAATTAAAAACAAATAATTTCTTTAAGAAACAAGTTGTAAACAAGTTAATATAAAATCAAAATTTTTTCTAAAATTTCCCACTCTGCAACAGTCAAAAAGAACCTAACAATAAAACCATATGTGGTCTGTGTAGTACAGGCTTACGACCTCCCAAATATCAAGAAAGCACCGGTGCTTCGAAAACCCTTTTAAAGTCTAGTTAAAATCGCGACTATCAGGGGCAAAACGCAAGAATTTTAAACGTCGTTTTTTAACAAGATTTCTGTAATAAAAGAGTTTTATGACAAATATTATTCAAATATTTCTCTATTTAACAGAATTTTATAACAAAAATTATAAACATTTGATTAAAAGTGCACGATTAACAAACATGAAAATTCATTTCTTGTCTGTTTGGCAACCCCTCTTTCTTCTCTACCCCGATCGCCAACAAACAAAACAAACGTGTTTGTTCGACATGTCTGAAAGGACACCGTGTAAACCCTATCGCCTACAAACAAAACAGACGTATTTGTTAGGCATGTCTGAAAAGAAATCGTGTAAAGTTGGGCCATTTATACGATGTCCTTTCAGACATGTCTGTTTTATTCATTCTATTTTGAACATGTTACCAAAAATGATAAGTTTTAACGATGTCTTTCCAAACATGTCTGTTTTATTGTTTAATTGTCTAATATAAAGGGTGTACCAAATTGAAGTGTCATATTGATTTTGCTGGCATTTTTTCTACCTGCAATATGTATTCTACATTTTTATTTTAGATTTTAAATACATTCCGGTTAGTTAATCAGCCCAAATACGAAGAAAAATTCCCCGGGAGTTTTTTACCTTTTCCCATTGTTACAATTGAATTGACATAGGAAAAATGGGAGAGGGGAGAAAACTCCCGGGGAATTTTTATTCATAATTGGGCTGAATATCTATGGTGTACTGATGCCTTGATAAAATTCAGTAAAATGACATCTATGTTAAAAATCTTTTTAATATGTTTTGTTTTTTTTTTTTGCGAATTTTAGTTCACTTTGGCTCTTTTTAGTAATTTTTTTTTTAATTTTCTATGAATATTTAAAGCAAAAAAATTGTAAAACTTGAAATTAGTAATTTTTCCCAATTTAACTTCTTTTCATATTTTTGCATTTTTGTTTACATTGGCGCTTATTTGCATTTCAATAACGTTCTAAATTTTTACTATTAAATTTTTAGAATTTTTTCGACTTTTTTTATAATTGGGTGTTTCCAAAGTAACGGTCGTTTACCGATTTTCGGAGATTTTTTAAATAAAATTCCAACCCACCCAAATATGCCACGAGGATTGCTCCATTTTGGACTTCCGAAAGTTCATTCAACAGTAGTAACCGAAAGAATTCATAAACAATGTATTTCTATACTTTTTTTGACCATTAAAAAAGTAACGGTCGTTACTTTATAAATGTGCTGTTTTCAAATATCGGAAACAAACATCATGTATTGTAAAATTTTGCACAGGATATGTCAAGTAAAATATCTGATTAAATTCTTTGAAATGCTTTGTTTAAGAAATGGATTTATTTGTTATTGGGTAACTCAAAGTAGCATATTTTTGTTAGTATAAAGTAAATATTTCGGAAAATGACAGATACATTTATTTTGTATAATATTAGCGGAAAAACAATTTCAAAATAATAATTTCATTTTTGAGCTAGCTGTAAGGGGTCATTTTCTGTGGAAATACCCAATTATTTTTTATACCGTTCACTTTTTCATTCCGTTTGTATTTTCTACAATATTGATCTTAGACCCTTTAAAGTATATGCATTAGCGTGGCCGTTAGTTGTATGGAGAACTTTTTTTTTTTTGATTTCTTATACTCTCCCCCTCCAAATCGGTTCAGTTTTATGTAAAAAAAAATACAAAAAAATTTCGTAGCGATAAGTTGTGTTTTAGGGAGGGCGTCCGCCCCTCAAAGTTTGCCATCAAGCCATTTATTCAAATCAAATTTGTTTGCGTATGACTATCTTCTAAAAACAACATTCTACAAGAATATGATATATGGCAATATTTTAGCTCTTCTAGTCAACAACATAAGCCTTCAAGAAAGTTTTTTGCTAAGACTAATATCTTAGAAAATAATTAAGAAAATAACAACAAAATACCAAACATTTTATATACGTTTTATATGTATAAAAAGGCGATTTAATGTCAAGTGACACAATTTTGAAATCGATGTCTTCCGATTTGAATGAAATTTACACCAAGGTTAGTCCTATTAGACAGTAGTTTACACACAAATTTTCAACAAGATTGGTCAAAATGTTTCAGAGGTAGAGGGGGTCAAAGTTTGCCATACAGGTGTTCTTTCTCATCCATGTAATTTATTACCTATTGGTGTTAGCAAAATTTGTCCCAAGTAGCTTAGATAGCTATTTAATCAATCTTTTTTAAAAATATTTTTTTGTTTTTTTTTAATTTTTTTGTTTTTTTTTTAAATTTTTTAATTTTTTTTTTAAATTTAAAACTTTTTTTTTTATTGTTCAATATTTATTGTTGACCTGTCGATAATCTATGTTGTTGTTTTTGTTTGGCTTAAGGTCATATACAAATTAAAATAAAAAATTCCACAAATTTTTGTATTTTTAATTTTGTTTTTTATTTTTCATCCGATATTTCGACCATACATCGATGGTCATCTTCAGGGGATTTAAAACACTGTCAAATTAAAAATTACAAAAAAGTTGATACGTCCTCACTGTTTGTCATATTTTCATCAATTTTTTTTTTATTTTTTTTTAGCCAAGTGTTAAATTTAAAAAAAAAAAATTTTTTAAATTTTTTAAAAAAACAGAAAAAATTTTTTTAAAAAGTTTGATCAAAAAGCTATCTAAGCTACTTGGGACAAATTTTGCTTACACCAATAGGTAATAAGTTACATGGATGAGAAAGAACACCTGTATGGCCAAAATGTCAAACTTTGACCCCCCTCAGAAACTTTTTGACCGATCTTGTTGAAAATTTGTGTCTAAGCTACTATCTAACAGTACTAAAATTGGTGTAAATTTCATTTAAATCGAAAGACATCTATTTCAAAATTGGGTCACTTGACATTAAATCCCCCTTTTATACATATAAAACGTATATAAAATGTTTGGTATTTTGTTTTTATTTTCTTAATTATTTTCTAAAATATTGGTTTTAGCAAAAAACTTTCTTAGAGGCTTATGTTGTTGACTAGAAGAGCTAAAATATTGCCATATATCATATTCTTGTAAAATGTTGTTTTTAGAAGATAGTCATACGTAAACAAATTACATTTGAATAAATGGCTTGATGGCAAACTTTGAGGGGCGGACGCCCCCCCTAAAACACAACTTATCGCTACGTAATTTTTTTGTATTTTTTTTACATAAAACTGAACCGATTTAGGGGGGGAGAATATAAGAAATCAAAATAAAAAAAATAACGGCCACCCTAGTATACATATTTTCAAATTATTAACACGCAAACTAGGTTACATTACTTGCTGTGCTGTTGTCAAATAGTACTGAGGCAATTAAACGAATGAAATTTTGGTGTATTTTTGTTTTGGGAGTTTAATTTTTAAGGCAATTACACGAATTGGGTAATTAAGCGTAGGCAACTAAGCGTGGATTTTTGTTTGAAAAATGGAAGAAAAAAACGGGGATTTAAGACTCAAGGTAAATAAGAGTGAAAGGCATTTAAGCGTGGGGTAATTAACCGGGTTACACTGTAATATAAATTGGTGACAGAAATTTTTTTGCACAAATTCGTTTTATATAACCAAAACTCATACAACTAAACTATGAGAAGATCGGTCCATAATTTACCATAGAGCACCTTATAAAGCCCTCTCTCGAAAAACACTTTCGTACGCCTAAAATGGTAACGAATAAAGCTATGTATTTGAAGTGAATATTGTTTATCGGTTTCTTGCTAAAAGTGAAAGTTTGTAAATTTTTAGTTGATCCCCTTTTGAGAAACCGGTGCGATATGTACATTCTTGTTTATATCGCTCTTATAAAAAGTTACTCTTTATTTTTAACAGGTGCCCTTTTAACTGTCTGTTTTTAGAAAACGTAAACAAGTGAGTGAGTGAGAAATTATATTGAAAGCAACAATAAAAAACGAAAATTTGTTTTTGTTTTAATTTTATTGAACACAACAAATTTAATAATTTCAATTTTTTTCCTTTCTTGATCAATCAAGAAAGTTTTACTTTTCGTTTGCAAACGTCGACACTTCATTTATAATCGTTTAAAAAAACTATACAATGCTTTTGATATTTTTAGGTTAGGTTAGGTTAGGTTAAGAAGGGTTATGTGCCCAAGGGCACACTTTCACTCGGAGACCAATGCGGTCCGTTGTGAATCCCTTCAATGAAAATAGAAAGAGAGAAGTAAAGAAAAGAAGTATGAGGTGGATAGAATAAAGAAAGTTAAAAAGTTAGTAGTTGATATTTTTACTTATTAATCATTTTAACCAAAGCGAATTATCTTGTAAATCCCAAGGTGAATTGACTCAATTCGCCTTGGTAAGTCCCTTCATCTAACGTTAAGAAATGTTAAATATGTTTGTTTAATTTTTAAAATTTTGTATGAAAATATTTCTTAAATGAGATAAAGTGTTTTTGAGAATAAGAAGAATAAAGTCTGAAAATAATTTTACAGATGTCTAATCAAAATGGTCACAGCGAACCCATTGAAATCCAAACAAATAGAAATGGCACAGTACCTACAAATTTCGATAAAACTGATGATGGTGGTCTCTTAATGAAATTGTGTTGTTCTAAAATAAACTCAATGGATCAGGCAGTACCACAGTCACCAACTAAAAGTTCCTCCCTTAAACGAAACACAAGTTATGGAAATCTCATGCCAGCAGAAACTAAAGAGACTAGAGTTAAAGTCATATATACAGGAGGTACCATAGGAATGGTAAGAAATGAAAGGAATGGTAAGCACAAGTTCAAACACATAATTATGAAAATGCTTATTGTTCGGGAAATAAAAATAAAAAATGTCAAACTTCGGAATAATTAAGGGAAAACTGAATTTTTGAACGAAGCTTGCTTTTGTGGTTCTAAACAAAATCCAAAAAAACGTCGATCAACGCAACGCTAAAAAAGTTACGCGGAGTCAAGTAAAAAATTTTTCGTGAAAATCTCGCTAATGGCAACATTTATCGAAAAAAGTACTAATTATCAAATGTTTAGCTTAGAAAATTTCCTACAAAGAAGTATGTTTTTTTATCGTACGACTTACAATTTTTGAGAAAGTTTGTTTCAAAAAAGTGTAACATCACCCAGTGGCAGAATAAGGAAATAATGGAATTTTTTTTTGGAGGAAAATTTTAAAGCCATACATTTGATAATAAGTATTTTTTGATAAATGTTTCGAGATTTTTACGAAACCCCGTTTTTCTCGACCTTTGACCCCACGTTACTTTTTTAGCGGCGCATGCATCAACGGAGATATTTAGGATGTTGTTAAAAACCACAAAAGGAAGATTCGTGCAAAAATGCAGCTTCCCCTTATTTTTCCGAAGTTTAACGTCTTTATTCCCCCAACTATTAAGAACATTAAATAATTATTTTTGTAGTTCTCGCTCCCACGCCTAATTCGTTGGTAAAACGTATACGAAAATA
Organism: Pollenia griseotomentosa; assembly: GCA_963931875.1. Classification (NCBI taxonomy): domain Eukaryota; kingdom Metazoa; phylum Arthropoda; class Insecta; order Diptera; family Polleniidae; genus Pollenia; species Pollenia griseotomentosa. The sequence goes on along the minus strand of OZ007563.1, from coordinate 37,930,092 downwards.
TCCCAATATGCATGATGAAGATTATGCCCAGAAAAGATTTGGCCAATCGGCCTCTATGGCTCCATTGGTATTACCTTATGTTCAGGGCGAAAGTAATCGTGTACTTTATCAAATAACAGAATATATTCCGCTATTGGATTCTAGTAATATGACCATGCATGACTGGGCTAGAATAGCTATGGATATTCATGTAAGTTTATTAATTCCCAAAAAAAAAAACTCATCTTTAATAATGATTTATTATTTAGCAATCATATGAATTCTTTGATGGCTTTGTTGTACTACACGGCACCGATACCTTATCCTATACCGCTTCGGCTTTATCGTTCATGTTAGAGAATCTCGGCAAAACTGTGATAATAACGGGCTCTCAAATACCCATTTTTGAGACTCGTACAGATGGCAAAGACAATTTTACCTCGGCCCTTATAATTGCTGGCAATTATGTTATACCCGAGGTTTGTGTATTCTTTGGCAATAAACTAATGCGCGGCAATCGTACTGTGAAAGTAAGTTCATGTTCCTTAGCTGCCTTTGATACTCCTAATGCTCCTCCGCTGGCTCTTATTGGTATTAATGTAGACGTAGATTATAGATTAATCTTTAGACCTTGTAAGATTTCGAAATTCAATGTTCACTCTCAATTGGATGAAAATGTGGGAATTTTGCGTATATTTCCCAGTATTTCTACATCGACATTTAAGGCCTTTTTAGCGCCACCCATGAAAGGTGTTGTATTACAATCATTTGGATCGGGTAATGTACCTGCTAATCGTAAAGATTTGCTCAAGGAATTAAAAGACGCCTCTGATCGGGGAGTGATAATTGTAAATTGTACTCAGTGTCCCAACGGTTCAGTGGCTGAAATTTATCAGACGGGAAAAGTATTATTTGATATGGGAGTTATTCCTGGATTTGATATGACTCCGGAGGCAGCACTGACCAAGTTGTCGTATGTATTGGGTAAAACTGAATGGCCATTGGATATTAAGAAACAAGTGAGACTTTTATACTTATCATTATTAAAAAATGTTCTAATACATTAATATTAATATTTCGTTAAAGATGGTGCAATCTAATCTTAGAGGTGAATTGACCTCAAACTCTGGTCCTAAAATGGAGGAATATGATTTGGTCGATGCTGTGGCCAGGTCTTTGCATTTATCCTCACCCCAAGAACTAAGCCAATTAGGTGCTACACTGTTTCCTGCCATGTTAAATGCAGCTGTTATAGCTGGAGACATACAAAAGGTTTAAAAGAATTTTTTTAATAAATTACAACACCAAATAAGCGTCCCCCTCTTTTCTTACCCTGTACAGATTAACAACTTAAAAGCCTATGGTGCTGACCTGTCGGGCGTTAATCAAGATCATCGCACAGCTCTACATTTGGCCTGCATTGAGGGCAATTTGTTTATCGTAAAGCATCTACTACTAAATGGAGTTTCTGTGCACATTAGAGATCGCTATGAGCGCACTCCTCTCATGGAGGCTGTCACTAATAATAATCATGAAATAATAAATCTCCTCATAAATTGTGGTGCACATTTGACTGGATCCTCTAGGGCAGTAGGGGAACAATTGTGTGCTGCTGCCGCCAGAGGTTCCTTAGCTCGCCTAAAATCTTATCAACTAGCAGGCGCTGATCTTTCACAACCCGACCCATCTGGCCGCACACCATTACATGTTGCTGCCTTGCATGGCCACGAAGAAATTGTGCAATACTTACTCGAATATATAGATAATATAAATGAAACTGACATCTTAGGACTAACCGCTTTGGATTATGCTCTGAAAGCAGATCAGCAAAGTGTTGTTGTGATGCTAAATAATTTTAGCCCCAAACAGGCTTAAATTGACAAAAACACAGTTTTCACTAATATGTAACACAAAAAAAACAGACACGTACATATTCTGCCGGTTTTTAGAAAATGAAAGCAAAATTCCGTGAGAAATTTTATTGAAATCAAATATTATTTTATGAATTTTATTGTTGTTTTCAATATTATTTCTCATTCGAAATTTTGTTTTCATTTTCCTAAAACAGACAGATAAACTTTACACAATTTTGCTAACACAAACTTGAAAACTAGCATGCATTCGTAACTTTTATTAATTATATTGATCTAAACTTTCTTTTAAATAAATGTTAATTTATTGTAGACAGACACCTTTCTTCCTATTTACTTAACTATTAAACTAGATATAACGGTATAATAGCAGAGTTGCTTTTTCGTCATTAAAAGTGGTCGATCCAATAGAGATGGGAGACAGTTATCAGTTTTAGAATGAAGGTACAATTAAGTATAATATATTTGAAAAAGAATTTGATTGTTTTTAATATGTAAGTTGACTTACTCAATGTAGTGCATTTAAATTTAAATAAATAAAATATATTACTGTTATAACAACTTTTACAAACTGTTTTAAATTTTTGGTGGAACAGTTTTTAAAGTTACGAATTTTTTGGAGTTTTATTATTACATATGTATTTAAAATTTTTTTTAACAAAAACTTACAATTATTCCAAACAATCTAGTTCTATGCGAAAAGTTCAAAGCCTGTAACAAGGCGAATTCATAAAGGTGACTGCATCATGAGATAGAGTTATGCTAGCTATCTCTTTTTTTTGAAAAATTCTATGTATTTTGTTTTTGTAAAAAGTTAGAGTGAATGTCAAACTTATTTGTTGAAAATACAAAACAGGAAATTTTTTTTGTTTATAAAATATACAATTTCTTTAGAAAGTAAATCTTTTTACTCTATTGAAAATTCATTGTGGCTCCATTTATTTCTTACGCATTTTTAATTCCTTGTGCTTATATTTTATGTTCACTTTTTTTGTTTTAAATAAGTTTTTTTCAAGTTTTTATATTTTTATTAAATTTTAAATTTGAATTAATTTTTTCACAAAATGTAAATAAAGCTTGACATTCAGTATACAAGACAAAAAAATAAACAATAAACAGATGATTTGAAAATGTCACCTTTATGAATTCGCCTTGGCCTGTAATAAATAATGGAATATAGAAAATAATTAAATCCATAGACACTTCTTAGTAAACTCTCTTAGGTATGCTCAGACCTAACAAATATTTGACGAAAAAAAATCCAAAAAACAAATATGACCAGTAAATTGATCAAACTTATGTCAATTTATTTTCTGAGAAATATGTTGCATTAAAGTTACATGTTCTCAATTTTTGTGTTCGTTTGTACAAAAAATAGAACTGTGGGAAACATTTTCAAGTTCCTTTGTGAATATGTTGATAAAAAAAATTTGCAAAACATGTTGCATATTTTACCCTCACTTTTACTTAAGGTGTTCAACCAATGTCTAATTTTGTTTGTCGTAATTTATACCGCTCATAATTTTGTAAAAAGATTGTTTTAAAACAACATATAAAAATATTTACAAAATAAAATCAAAAAAGTCTATATACATATATTATCAGCCATGACACAGAGTACAATTCCATTCGGAACCAAAGAAAACATTTTTGTTTAGTGATGGAAAGTGAATTTTGATAGTTTTTTTGGCCTTTCTATTTCGTTCATGAAAACAAAAATAGTTTCATTCCGAAAAATGTTTTCGTCATTTTCTGAGGCACCAAAATACAGAATGAATTCCGTTTCCGAGCATGGCATGTGACATTTTTTCAATTTTTCTAAGGCATTAGTGATGTCAATATTTGTTTCCAACCCGTAATAGCGTGTAGAAACCGCTCAAATAGCTTTAAAAATCGCTCATAACACTGCAGTTACACGCTCAAATTTTTCTTTATAGTCTTTTACATATACTGTCTGTCAAAATTTCTAAAAATTGAAAGCTGTGACGTAGGCTGCACGCAATTTTTGAGCAATTTAGTGCCGGTTCACACACGTCAAGTTTGACTCGTCAAGTCTTGAGTTTTTAGGAGAGAGGGGAAAAATTACATTATCTTTTCCCTTCTTTCCTAAAAGCTCAAGACTTGACGAGTCAAACTTGACGTGTGTGAACCAGCACTTAAGGCAAGTTCGTTTCAAGTTTTAAAAGTATGAGTGTATTGGTAAAAAATGTGAGTTTATTAAAACTAAATAAACAAAACTTGATCGTGTAACCCCCAAGTAAAGTACATTAATGATAAAAGTGCAATAGTTGTAAATAAAAGCTCTTAATTGTGTTCTATTGAAGTTGTACAATATGTCACACTTTTAGTGATTATGTTGTCATTAAAATTGCCTAAAGATGTCTTGCAACTGTGTGAACATTGTAAGCTCATTTTCATTTGGCAGATGTGTAAAATTAATGCATCTGACAATGGCATCATTGTCAGAAAAAGGACACCATTGTAAGATATGTACCGCTGTACGAAGCTTTAGGCCGTAATTATGAAAAACGCAATGCTCCTTTTAAAATTTCAAACGCCTCATAACTTGTGTCGGTGAAAATTTTAAAACGGTACATGAATTTCTGTAGAAAGCAACAACAAAATTATAAAATATTTGTGACTTTATTTTTGCTTTTAATGTAATTCTTTGACGTTGCGTTCCGTTTTATATTATTAGAGCCTTAATGTAATTAAGAAACTTTTAAATGCTATTTGATCTAGTCAAACGTTTTGCAAAAACAAATAATTTTTTAATAAATCTATTGGTTACGTGTAGGACGTCAAATATTTAATAGATGAAAACATAGCTTTACCCCCATATTCATAAAAAAAATTTTGGATTTATAAAAGTTTATTGAACGCATTTAGAGGCAGCCACTGCTTGATCTTATAAGTGAGTCCATCGTGCCCGACCTTGTTTAAAGCTTGCGAAACGTCAATAAAGAATGCTGAACAGTTTTTTCGGATAACGCTTAAAATTCTATGTATTGGCCCATATATTTCAGTTTTGTAAATTTAATTTAAGTTTTATTTCTAATTAACGCTTTTTTTATTACGGTCGACAAAATTTAATATCTTATTCGTGTGAATTATTCGATTAACTTCAGTGTTACTTTTAAAATACAACGCTGTAATTCTTAGTACTATTTTTCACAACACAGTAATTTGCTGACATGGACTTAATTTGTGTGTTTTTTCTTTAATAAATTTTGTTCAATAAAAATTTATGGTAAATTACTAACAAAAATATCTGAATAATTAATTAAAACATAAGAAAAATATTCTTTAAAATCTATTCTATCGTCGTAGTATAAAGTTTTTACAAAACAATTGAAATTTAAAGCAAAAACATTAACTAAATGTGCAACTGAACACGTCAGATAAACCTTTTTATTTTTTCGTGGCATTGAGCTTTTTTTCTTTTTTGTGTTTAAATTGATGTGATCATAGATGTAAAAATACTAGAGATTTGTTCTATGTTATTTTTTATATGTATATTTAATTGTCGGGGTTTGTTGTTAATTTGCATATTAAAACCAACTTTTGTGTTTGTTCTTTTCTTCTAGTACAAGTACCAATGTTCGAGTTTAGCCAACGAAATCATCATACTAACGATTTTATTAAAAACAAAACAACAAGAGTTATCATTTAGCACTTTATTATTTTAAATATTTGTTTATTACTGTTTTAAGGAATTTAAGTAGTTTATTTCTTTTTACATCTGTAAATGATTTAACAAAAAAAATATAGTTAGAAAACGAAAAAAAAAAACATATTTTTATCATGTCGTCCGATACGAACGAACAGCAACAACAACTGCAGGAGAGTTTTCTACAACAACAGGTAAGTGAAAGTAAAATTTATTTGCAGATATCAGCATTCGATTTTTTAAGTACTTAAGTTTTGCAAAGTTTTTCGTCTGAACAAAATTATTTAAAAACGATTCCCCAGCTTTCGTGGTGGAAAAAATATCTTCGGCAAACAGGCAGTAAAATTCTACCTAGACTTTCTTAGATTCAAGAATAGATCATCTGTCCCTAATTGCACTTAATTCCAATACAAAAAATTACTTTGGAAATGAAATTTTATATAAACTTTGTTCAGTTTTTATTTAGATTTTAGAACATGGCTGTTACTATCTGGGTATAAGGGTGAAACTTAGAAAATAGCTTTCGTTACAGTAGAAATTTGTGTTAGTATTACAACCAAATTAATCGAATGCCAATATTTGTATTTCTAAAACTGTACTAATCCAAAATTTTCCAGGAAAAAATATCCGCCCTAAAGGAATTAGTACGCAAATCAGGAGTAGCCCATGGCTCCAGTAAATCAGCAGCACAGGAAAAAGTTAAAAATATTGCTGAAAGACTGTTGAAATCAAAAGCCAAAAGTAAACAAGGTTTAAATGTTTCTACCTACACAACAGATGTGCCTTCCACAGATGTCTCCTTTGGGGCTCAAGAGCATGCAAATGTGTTGTCAATTTCCCAACAACAATTTTCCCTGCAATCGCCTACACCTAGTTTTGCTTCAACACCAAATCCTACGCCCAAGTCTACACCGTTAAAGCCACAAACCTCGTTAATAAATGAAACACCCTCGTCGTCCATTCCTTACTCGATGCAAAGCAGTGAAAAAATTGCTTTAATGAGACAGCAACTGGAACAAAATAAGTTGCGTATGGCACAAAAGGCCTCCAGTAAGCAGCATTTAGAGCAGTTGGTTTCACAACTAAAAGATAAATTCGAAACCACCCAACAATGTTTGGAGGATACTACCGAATTAGGTAGATCCATGTCAGATTTAAGTAGTTTAATACATTACACGTCTGTTAGCCGTGAACGGCATAAATCGGCAACGGATCTAAGTACACAACACTTCAGTTTGGAGAGGGAGCGAATAAAATTCCTAGAAAATCGATGTCGTCTTTTGGAAAAGCAACTTGATAAGGAGAAACAAAACAACCAACGCAATAATATGTCAAATGTTTCCAGCAGTAACAACGAGCTTTTAGAGGCGAAAATTTCTGAATTAGAATTGTCTGTAAAAGTAAAAGAAAAAGAATTTGAAACTAAAGAAATTACCTTAAAGGAGGAACTGAAAAAACTTCAAAACAGTAGAGAAATAACAGATTTTGAAGCTTCTGAAGAAACTGACAAATTGTTAAAGGAAAATGATGAATTGAAATTTGAAATAGAAAGAATTGCCAATAAAAATAACAACCAACAATTACAGCAACAAATTGAGTTTTTAAATCAGGAAAATGTCCAGTTAAAACAACAAGTAGAAATACTTAACAAACAACTGGAAGGGTTTTCAGCTGAAAATGAAGAAAACAAAACCGCTCAACTACAAAATGAGATAGAAGAATTAAGAAAAGAATTGGAGGTCTTTAAATCAAAAGAATCTGCAGATACTTTGGAGATATTGAACGAAAATCGCTTGCTAAAACAGGAATCTGAGACACAGCTGAAACGTATACAAGAACTTAATGAAATCAATGACGTTTTAGAAACTACCAGATGCGATTTAACCTCAAAGTGTACTGAGTTACAAGAACAAATTAAAGAATTGCAGGCTGATGTTATAGTTTCAAAAGAAAAACTTAGACTGTCCGAGGAAATGTGTTCCGAATTTAAAACTACTATTGGAAACTCTAACACATCCACTTTGTCAAAACAGCACTCATCTGAAGATACTGACAGCCAAGTCAAAGCTGAAATGGCCAAACAAATACAAGAACTAATGGATGAGTTGTCTGAAGTAAGAGCAGAGAATTTTAATCTTAAAGCTAAAGTAAACGAACAAGAAAAATTAGAAGTCAGTGATAAGTCCATTGCTGAAAAACTAGCTAGCCTAGAAGCTTGTATTAAAGCACAAAGTGAAGAACTACTGAAGTCGCAGGAAATACAAAAGAAATACGAGGAAGAGCTTATGGAAAAAACTATAGAACTGAATGTCTTAAATGCTAATTTTATAGTGCTTAAAGAGAAATTAGAATCTACCTCTAAGACCAAACCACTATTTTCTTCAACTTCCGGCAACCACGATTCTAACAATCCAGAATTGGAGTTAGAAAATCAGCAATTGAAACAGAAACTAGATGATTCCAACAAAGCCATGATCAAGTTGAAATTGAAGTGTAAGCAGACAGAGAAACAATTAGAAAAATTGCAAAAGGGTTCAAGTCTACACGAAGAAGTAGTAAAATTGACAAAAGAAAAAGAGCAATTGCAGCAAAAGATTACTGAATTAGAAGATGAAAAAGGTCAATGGCAATTGACTCAAATGGAAACGTCACAATCCAGTTCCAAAGATGATGAAACCAAGCAAGATTTACATAAAGAATGTGCAGACAAATTCGAGAGCTTAGAATTATTGGTAAAAGAAAAAGAAGCTCAATTGGAGTCCTTAAAACAGGGAGAACAGTCACGTGTTACCTCCGAGTTAGAAGAAATACAATTGGAAGAACAAGTCAATGAGTTAACAGAAGAATTAACAACATTACGCAAAGACTTGCAATTAAAAGAACTAAAATTGCAAGAATATTGTGAAATGATAGAAAAAATTAATAAACAAAAAGACGAACTAGATAAAAAACTGGAACATTATCTAAATGAGAACATAGAACTCTTAGATAAGGTTGACAAACTTTCCAAATCTTCTTCCTCTGCAGAATCTATTGAAATTGTAGAACGGCTTACGCAACAGGAAAAACAAGAACTAGAAGAGTTTAACAAGCGTTTAGGTGATTCCAGTGAAGAGGCCTCGCAAAAGGAGGCTGTCAATGAACTAACACAAACTGAAATAAGTCCCGAAATTACAGATAGTCTTAATAAATTACGCGAAGAAAGTTCAGAGCTAATGAATAAGATTGAACTGTTCACAACCGAAAGAAGAGAAGTTTTGGAGAAAATGGAGCTTTTGACCACAGAAAATCATGAGCTTTTGCAGCGTATTAAAGATTTGACTCAGGAAAAAGAGGATTTGAATGAAAAGTTCACTAAACAAGTTGAAGATTACGATGAAATACAAACTAAATTAACTAGTGTTACAAAAGAAAAGGAATCTTTGAGTACACAAATGCAGGAGTTTAAAAATCAAAAGACCCAGTTGTCTCAAGAGTTAACTTCTTTACAGCAATCCACCGAAGTGGTGGCCGCTTTGGATAACAGTGAAACTTTGTTCGAAAAGTGTGAAAAATCTTTATCCAAACTATATGGCGAATTAGAGGCTTATCGCAAGGCCAATGACAAAAAAAGCAAATTCAATGTTTCCAAAAAATTGGCCAAGGAAGCCGAAAATGCCCATTCCCAGCTTAGCGAGTTATTGCAAAAAGTCAAAGAGGCCAGCAGTGCTGTAGAGACAGTAACGGTGGTAGAAACCGTAGTAGCAGTAACGGCACCAAATGGAAAGGCTTTGGCCGAGTATGAGCAATTAACTGCTCAAAATCGCGAACTTAAAGCCACCATACAAGAATTACGGCGTTTACTAGATGAGGCTAGAGATCAACAAGAAGATCAAACAGACAATAGATTCTCATCTGAAGAAAGGCAAGCTATACAGTCAGAAGAAGACAAAGAATTGCACAACGAAACTAACAAGAAATATCAAGAATCCTTACAACAAATCGATCAGTATGAAAAACAATTAAGCGAACTTCAATCTCGGGTAGAAGACTTAACTCAGGAACTGTATGAAGCCAGAACAGGACTAGATGAAAAGTCTACAGAGATCTCGGAACTTTCGCATGAATTAGCTAATCTTAAAAGACTATCTGAAGATTTTGATCATGTTATTAACGACAAGGAGATGACACATGAAAAACAAATCGAACAATTTACCAGAATAAGAAAACAACTCGAGGCGAAATGTGATACTTATGAACAGGAAATGGAAATACTACAGACGTTGGTTGATGAGCAAAAGCAACAACTTATAGAGACCTACAAAGAGCATGAACATGAAATGAATCTTAAACTATTAGAATTACAGAAGCACGAAGAGACAGCTTTAGAATTAAAACAAGAACTGCAAGAACTTAAGCAAACTTCTGCTCTCCAAGGCACCGAACTGACTAATGACTTGCAAAGAGAATGTGAAAAACTTAAAGAATCTTTAAAAATCAACAAACACTTGGTTCAAGACCAAGTCGAGGAATTATCCAATAAACAAGAAACTATTGATACACTAAATCAACAAATTATAGATCTGTATAAGACAATGGAAAAAAATGCCAATAAAATAATAGAAAAAGAAGATGAAATTTCCTATTTACAAGAATTGTTTGACAATAACAAACAAGAAATGACTAAATTAGATGGAAATTATCAGGCATTATTAAAACAGTATCAAGAAATTGTTACAATCAACAAACAACAAAAGGATCAACTCAATCAACAACTCGAGCAGTTAGCAACTCTTGCCACAAGCCAACAAAAGGTTCAAGATTTAGAGCATCGCAACAAAGAACAGTTGGATAAACTCAAAAAATATGCTGCAAATTTGAAAAAGAAGGCACAACAATGCTTAGAATTTGAAAGCAAGTTGAAGTTGCTGGAAGAACAAGCTCAATCTAACAATACACAAGAATTAGAGGTTTTAAATGACAAGAATCATCAACTACAAGAAGAACTTCAAAGGGCTCAGCAACAACTAAAAGAAAAGTCCCAAGAACTAGTAGGAATTGTTTATGTCAAACAAACTCTAGAACAGCAGGTGCAACAGTTACAACAGAATTTAAATAAAAACGAAGTTGAATTAGAAAATGCTGGGCAAGAATCATTGTTGGAGATTCAAAGTTTGCAAAATCAGCTTCTTTTAACTCGGGAACAATTAAGAGTTAAATTGCAAGAAGTCGAAGAGTACAAACAATCTCTATCAAACAGCGGCTTAGAAAGCAAAAAACCCAAAAGAGATCTTCAAATGTCTCACACTCAAGATCAAAAAATTTATAATGATTTAGCAGTCGCACAAGAATCAAACTTAGTTGTACGTAATGTAAATGAGACTCAGCAATTAAAACTAGACTTAAAAACGGCGCAAATGACCATACAACAGAATAATTTCGAAGCTGACCAATTGCGTCATGAATTACAAGCTTCAAAAGCTATTATAGAAAAAATAGAGAATGATTTGAAATCAGCTCAACCAAGTTCATCTTTAACTTTTGATTGGGGTGAATTTAATGAAATTGATCAATTAAAAGAAGAACTTCAGTGTACTCAAGAAAATCTTAAACTGAAAGTTAAAGAAATTGAGGACCTAAGGCAATCCTTAATGGCTGCTCAAGAGCAACTAACCGATTGGGGTAATGAATCTTCGGTAAAAAATGCAGACTATACGAATTTAAATAAAGTATTACAAGACAAAACAGAAAAACTTGAAAAAGCTGAAAACATTATCGAAGAATTGGAGAATGAATTAATGTCCTTAAGAGAAAAAGATTATGAAAACTCTGAAAAACTACAGGAGCTGACTAAGGCATTAGAGAGTCTTCAAGATAATTCATCCCAAAGCCAAGCTCAATCAAACAATGAATTGCAAAACGAATTGAAACAAGTTACAGAAGAATTAAAGGTAAAATCTTTAAAATTCGAGAAGTCCAAAGCTGTAATAAAAGAGCGCAATGGTCAGATACAAAAACTGCAAGCAAAACTGAAAGATCTGCAAGAAAAGCTAACAACTTGTCCGGAAGAAGAAATGCTGTCACCTACCACCCAACATCGATTGGATGCTTCCATACAGCAGCCGGTAAGAGACGAGTTGGTAGCCCTACAGGATGCATATCATAAACTGAATGAAAAATACAACAGTGAAAAAGCCAACTTCGAGGAAACCATTGCTCGTTTGGAAACCTTGCACGATGGCATACAAGCCAAATTGCAGGAAGATATGTCATACATAGAGACTCTTGAACAGGAAAATAATACATTCAAAGAGAAAATCTGTCGCTTGCAGGAGTGTGTATCAGGCTTTGAAGAACGACGAGCTTCTATGGAGCGCAAAGTTAATATTATGGATGAGCAAATGCTAACGAAGACTGAGGAACACCTCAAGGTGGAAGATGAATTGATTTACCGTTTAAATATGCTATCCGAACATGATGAAGTTATAGCTCAACGTTTGATTGATTCACAAAGTGAGAGAGAAGTTATAGAAGAGAATTATCGCAAACTGCAAACAGATTTTAACCTTTTGCAAACACAATACCAGAAATTGGAAAAGGAATTCATTGAATTTAAAACTTCCACCAGCAATGATTATGATCTGAAACTTAACACTCTCAGAGAACAGTTAACAAAGACTGAAATAGATATGGAAAGACAGAAGGCTGTTTATGATGGTAAGTTGTCCGCTAAAGTTACCGAACTTGACGAATTGGAATGTGAACTTGGTGAGCAACTTGAAAAAATTAATTACGAAAAGAGACAACTATCTGAGCAACTTGAGCGCATTACAGATGATTGTACTGCCTTCCAAAATGACATTCTTAGACTACAAGAAAATCTTAACACTTTGGAACAAGCTAAAAGTGAGCTTGAACGTGAATCTTCTTGGTTGCGCATGCAAACCGAAAACTCTCAGCAGGACCTGTATGAATTGCAGGAATTGCGCATGCAGTCCATGCAAGATAAAACCGAAATTGAAAATCTCAGGCATCAAATAGACACTTTGTCCTCCAACCATGAAAGTGAGTTACAAGCTTTGCGTACCCAAATAGCAGAGTTAGATACTTTGCGCATGCAAGTGGGTCAGAATCAAACAGATGACCAGGTATTTATAGAAACCGAAAATAAGAGATTAACAGATCTATTGGCGGAAAAAGAAGCTGTTATAGAAAACTATCAGCGCCAAAACTTGCAATTGCAAATGGCAGCAGCAGCGGCAACTTCTAATGTTACAAATCAACAGGATCCCTTTGCCTTGGCCTTTGGATTACCTACACAAAATGTCTCCAGCCAACAGTTACCTGTAAGTGATAATACCAACAGCGATATTGAGCGACTCAACCAAGAACTACATGATAAAAATCAACAAATCTACCGCTTGCAACAAGACTTAAACAGTTTACAGGCCGAATTAAATGTAGTAACAGATGCTAACCAGGAAATGCAAAACCAATTAACTGAACGCCGTCAAGATGCTGTAAATTTACAAACTCTACAAAGCGTAGCTTCTGCTCTTACCGAATCCCAACGCACAGATGTAATTCCAGCACCACCAATGTTCTTTACAGATGCAGGGGTCAGATCTCCATTTGACGACTTAATTCAACCCTCTCATTCGATAGAAACAACGAGTGCTGTCCACATGGAACAACATCCCACCATAGAAGATTTACAGCGGAACGTTTCTGATTTAGAAAAGCATGCTCAAGATTTGGAACACAAATTAGTCATGCGCAATCAACGAGAATCTGAATATGAGGAGAAATTAAGAGATTTAGAAACACGCTATAAAGAAAGAGACCAACAATTGCAACAATCCAACAATGAGTTGCAAAAAATGCACAGCGAATTTATTAAGCTGCAACAACAACAATCAGAGCTGCTGGGCCAACAACATGAACTACATGAACTTAAAAATCAAGTTGCCTGCCTAGAAGATTTATTACAAAATAAAGATCAAGAAATAATACGCATTAAACGTGAACAGCAAAATGAAGAACATCTAAAGACAACCATGCCGTCTTTGGAAAGCCAGATTTTACCCTCATTCCAAGATCCAACCATACAACCCACTTTAGACATGTTCTTTGGTAATTCTGCTCCAGCACCCGAGTTCGAAGCCTTTACCATTCCCCAACAATCTAACGAACCTGTAGTAGAGGAGCCTATAGTTCCCAAGAAGGCATATGACTGTCATCCTAAAGAAAAGGGTCAGGAAAACCTTGCAACGGCTTTAGACTTGGGTGAAGATTGGGGTGATTCCTGGGGTAACACAGAAGCCACCGCTGAAGCTGAACATTTTGCCAAAATTTTCGCTTCTAACTCGTCGAATGCACCTACATCGTTAGTGCCCAGAGAACAGCAGTTGGAGTTAGAAGTGCAAGACCTTAACGAACGTCTGCAAGAACTTCAACTCGCCCTAGAACGCAGTGACGGACAAAAGAAGGAACTTCATATCAAGTCGGGAAAATTAATGAAGAAACTAAAGGAATACAAAGGAAAATTAGATGAACTTCAATCTTCGACTCATTCGAAGGACTATCGTAAATCTTCTTCTTTGGAACACAATTCAATGTTTGATGATCTTGATGCAGCTATACAAGAAGAATTAAAAAATCAAATAAAAACTCTGGAGGAGCGGCTCGAAGAACAAAAGAAACAACAAGAAAGTTTCAATATTGAAAAAGAGAAATTGCTTAAAAGAATTGATGTTTTAACGGCCGGTAATGAACGCATGTCTGAAATGAAAGAACGCCAGGATATGGATGTACAAATGTATCAGGCACGCATACGAGAACTTCAAGAGAAATTGGCCAACCTGGAAGATTGGGGAACCGAAGATAACACTACAGCTAAAGAACCCTGTAAACCTTTGGCTGAAGAAAGCACTGTTCAAAGAACAGAGGATTCCCAAAACACTGTGGCCGAACTGCAAAAACAAATTTTTTTGTTGACCTTAGAGGTACAAGATCTAGCCGGTGACCGTTTAGAATTACAGGCCTTGTTAGAAGAAGAGAAAATAAACTCTTCAAAAGCGGAGCAAGCTTTAACATCATTGCGTTTACAACTGCAGAACTTAGAGGATGCTAAAACGGAAGAAAGAAGTTCTGAAACGTATCAATACAATAACCTTAAACTTGATTTGCAAAATCTTCAAGAATCCCAAAACAATTTACTGAGCAATAAAGAAAGACTGGAGACAGAACTAAGAGCTAAAACGGAAAGCCTTAATTTGTCACAGGCCAATGAAAAGAGACTACAAGTTAAAGTTGATGATCTTCAGTTGGAAATGGAAACTCTTTTGGACACTCTTCATAAAACTAAACAAAATTTAATCGATTTGGAAGCAGAGTTATCGCTAATCAAAGAACAAATAGGGAAACAAATCGATGAAATCAGTAAAGAGAAAAAGCACAGTATGGATTTGATGAAGCAGGAAATTCAGTTATTGCTACAACAAATGAAATCCGTTGAGGAAAAAGCAAATCAATTGGCCGAGGAAAACGAAACATTAAAATTAAATCAAACTTCTCCAGCCGATGTAAAATCTTTAGAGGAGAAATTACAGGCACTAATGTCCGAAAATGAGTACTTAAAACTTGCTGCCTCAACCTCCTCATGCAGCAGTAATAACGAAGAGTTAGCCGCCTTGTTACAAGAAAAAGAATCGGAAATTTTACACTTAAAACAACGTATCAACGACTTGATGAACGAAGACCAAACAGAAAAGTTAGTTTTGGAAATACTTACCAAAAACCAAGAAATTCATATGCTAAAAATGCAGCTAAAACAGTTGGAAGAAGACAAACACGACCTGGAAAACAATTTGTCATTGCAAATAACCAAAGAAATGCAGGCCAATAAGGAAGATACACAAATCCCTAAGCAGGACTACAAGCGAATACAGGAGTTAGAAACACAAATAAACGATCTGCAGGAAGAGAAAAGGCACATGGAAGAAGAACTACAAGTTTTAAATAATCATGTCTTAGAGTCTCTACAATTTGAAGATAAAATTAAAGCCCTTTCCTTGGAATTGGATACCAAAAACATAGAAATTTCTGAACTACGAAGAACTGTGGATTCGTTTAAATCGACTGGAAAATCCAACAACCCAGAACCCTCAGTTGATTTTGTGGCCCTTAATAATCAATGGGAAGCAATTGTTGAACAACGTTGTGGCGAAATAGCTAAAATGTGGCAAGAACATTTAGCTCAAAGAGAACGGGACTTCAAAGTCACTGAAGAACATCTTAATGAAGAAATAGCGGCTTTAAGAAACAACCAGACAAACGTTCAAACCATTGATAAAGGCCCTCAAGTTTTATCGGTAGAAACAACATCTTCATCCACCCCCTTAGAATCTACTTCCGCTTCTGGAACTACTTCAGCCGAAGCTTCGCAAGATGGTACACCCTTGCGCTTGCGTTCTGAAGATCCCGACAATATAATTGAAAAAATGCAAGCCGCTTTAGAATCCCAAGAAATAGAAATTGTTACACTTAAAGAACAATTGGCCATACGTTCGGCTGAATATGCGCGTTTAGCTGCACAGTATGATCCCTTTAAACTACACGACACTTTATCACACAGTTCTGTAACAGCTTTTTCGGAAAATCGTAGACAAGCCAACGCCCCTGCTGCTGTAGAGGCGTCAATGGTTTCCAAATCGGAATTAGATTTGGCCATGTATATGCTGCATCAGCGTGATATGCGTTGCGAAGAAATGACTTTGGAAATTGTGAATCTTTTGGCCGAAAGAGACACATTGCAATTGAAACTGTCGAATACATTAAGACAGCTGGAAGGTAAAAACGTTCAAGCAGGAAACTTGGCTGAAGGTAAATTAATAATAATTAAATTATAATTAACTTGTAACAAATTATTAATTTTATATTCAAACTAAAAATTTTCATTCTTGCTTAAAATAATAAATTTATTTCAATACCTTATTTCAGCTACAAGTGCAGAAGGAGCCTTAACATCATCACCATCAGAAAATGTTGCCAATACTTCAGTTGCAGGTTCAACTGGGATTATTACTGCTGAGGATGATTTGAACGAAAAGTAAGTAACTACATAGTTTAAAATTGTTTTAAAGTTATTTATAAATTATCAAAGTAATTTTTGGAAATACAAAATTTGTAATTAAAAAGATTTTGTTTGTCGAGCTTAATTCCCAATTTTAATATTTGATAAAAACACTGAAATTTATTGTTGGGGGATAAGCTAGTTTCTATGCGCATTTCACTGGTTGCTTAGGCCAGATCATCAGAAAACATTCTCCCAAAAAATTGTAGAAAAGTTATTTATAAAATTTTACGTTATTTTATAGACTTTCACAGCTGCAATCTGTTAGCCATTCCAAAGACAAAATTATCAAGGAAGAACGTGAACAACGTATACGCCAAATTGAGAAATTACAACAAGATGTTGCCAAAATGCCACCAGCTGCTGTTTCTGAACTAATAGGAAGCGATTCAAGTGAGTAGAGTTTGAAATTACAGTACAGTACTTATAATTTTTAATTATAATTTATTTTTGCAGCTCAAACAAATCAATCACCTTCTACTGTTTTATTAAACTGGCTTTGGGGCAATAAAAGTGGCAACTCAAGTGGTTTTCAATCAGGTTTCTAATTTTACCTCGCTGTAATTACCCAACATTAAATTCTGTACCTTAATTTCAAAATCCATAATTCTAAATAATCTTATAATATGTTTCCGACATTCGATTTCCTTTATATGTAAATATTAGATAAAAATTTAATTTATCATAAAAACGAATGATTTATTCATATAATTTAACTATTTTTGTTGTTGTTAATTAAGATGCAATTTCTAGCAAAATATAAAATTTTGTTCGGTAATTTGCATTCATCCAATTATATTCAATTTATTATTTGTAATTTTTTGTAATATTTTATTATGTTCTAAGTTTGTATGTAAAATAATTAATAAATAATAAAAAAAATATTCTACTTAACATTTATAAAAGAGTGATGAAGAAACAACTAATTAAACTCGTAATTTCATTATATCATTAGTATACCTAATAAAATATAACATTAGAAAGAAAATGTTTGAGTGTTAAAAATGATATCACGTTTTTTTATTAGCGGAATTCACGGTTTGGTATTGTACCCTCGTACATCTTAAAGCTTTGGTAAATCTTGATATATTAAAAAGACGACAACAACAAAATGCATACATTTTAAATTTACTATGTTTTATCATTAAGGACTAACAGCTTTATTTATACAAATTTATAAGTGGTTTATAACAAAATATTGAAAAATTCATAATATTCATAAATGATTAATATTAATTAATATATTAAACCCTTAACAAACTATTAAAAAAAATTTAAATTGTTGTATACTTCACCCTTCTTTGAATCCACAAAAAATGACAGTTTGTCATTTCACCAGCTCATTATTGGTTTGGCGCATATGCCAAAAAGTCGTAGTGGAGAAAAACGACAATGAAGTTTTCTGAAAATATACCCGTAGGTTTTGAAGAAAAAATTTAATTTTTTTGTGAAATTAATGAAGTTGTTTTGTGCTGCATACGCCAGTTTTCAAAATTTTTTTTGAAAAGTAGGTTTTGAGCTGCATACGTATACTTACTGCTATGTATTAAGTTCTCATTCTATTTTTCTTGTGCTTTAACTTCATTTTTTCTTACGGCAATGCAGCAAAGCAAGTGTGAAATTTATTTTTTACGTTTTTGTATGAGGAATTTGCTGCAATCGCCCAACAGTGGCGTGTAGATCCAAACAATACTTAATAAACTTTAAAAAGTTGATATGGAGTAAATTAATGCTAAATATTTCGGAAACCATAAACAATCTCGTGAAACAGGTTTTGGATTCAGAGAAAGGGTATTCATAATATATATACCCCACACTTAAAATGGTCGGTAGGTCAAACTTATAATGAGCTGATGCTTTTAAGTTACAAGTAAGAGCCACAGCATTTAAAAAAAATTTAGTCTATCTATGTTTCAAATTTCATTAAAATCGGTTTCTGAGAGGAAAATATTGCCCGACATCTCCCCTCGTGGTCCTGTTTTCTTAAAAATGCATAGCTTATGTGTGTTTGTACAAATATGGATCTATGTTAAATTTCATTAAAATCGGTTTGATAGTTTCTGAGAGGCAGAAATTGCCCCCTATCCCCCTTCGTGGTCCTACATGGTTACATGGACAGCCAGCCGGACGGACATCGTTAGATCAACTCCGAAAGTGATTCTGAGTCGATCGGTATACTTTAAGGTGGGTCTAGTACCAATATTTTAACGTGCTACACACATCAGCACAAATGCATCATACCCTCTCCACTATTGTGGTGTGGGTATAAAAATTGTTTTAACTTGCTTAAATGGACATAATAAAAAGAATTCGTCAAATTAAATTAAAACGAAATAAAACAACTAACTTCATAAATTTTCGGAGACCATAACTAAAATTTCAATTTATTTGGGATGAACAATTTACAGTAAAATATCGCTTTAAATAAATGCACTGTAGCTGTTATTCGTTTATAAATACAATTTCTTAATAGTGGCTTTTAGGACGCAAAGTTTTTAATTATTATGTAATTCATACTACGAAAATATTTAGTTCTTAGATTATAAAAAGACTTCAAAAATTATGATTAAAATTAAAAGGTTTATGATTAAAGCTAATGGGATTGACAAGCTTACATATGTATTTATATGTAGGTATGTAAAGAAACGAACTTATGTATACTATATTCCCTTTCCACCTGTGGTAAAAAATTGAGATAACAATAAGAAAACAACAAAATTTGATAAATAAAAAACAAAGATCAGAAAATTAAAAATCAGTTAAGTAAAAGAATAAAAAAGTACTGAAATCGGAAGAAAAAACAATAAAGAAAATATAAAAGACAATTAAATTTTGTAAAAGGACAGAAAAATTAAAAAAAGAACGCCGGTTAAAATCACCTATCGCTTTTTTGCACTTCATCTGGGTCCTGAATCTAGCAGTCGTGATCGAGTACTTTCTCGATTCGAAAGCAATTTAATATCTCATTATTTCAGTCAATACTGAACGAATCGGAATTATTTTTTAAGTGTTGTAAAGCATTAATTTGAGTTTCATAATACTGAAAAAATAATTTCGATTTGTTCAGGATCGACTGAAATAAAATTGCTTTCGAATTGAGAAAGAACTATATCACGACTGCCAGAATTAGGCCCTTGGTTTAATTCTAATTCTATCCTAAAAAGCTTAATAATACTAAATTTCCCATTCCTGAACCGCCTCACAGTGGCTGAAAATCGTTTTTGATCGACCAAAAATCTGTAACTTTTGAACCGATAGAGATAATTTTGCAATTTTTTTTGCTAGAGAGAAGACTTTTTGAACTTTACTACTTTTTAAATTTTATTAAAATCGGTTAAGCAGTGATTGAGAAATTTAAGGTGAACTTTTAATGTTTTTTAGCATTTAGTAAGAAAATGCTTTTGATTGAGATTGAGAATTATGGTATTTTTTATTCAAAAGGGCGATAATTATTTTAATTTCGCTGTTTAAAGAACATTTTAATCTACATAACTGCCAAATTTCGTTATGATTTCTTTATTCATATCAGATTTATAGTATGTCAAACCTAAAATTTACTATTTTTTTTTTTACTCATATTGAAAGCCCTTTTATTCATTTTCACTATAGAAATAATAATTTTAATGTTTGACATTCCATGAATCGGACACAGATAGAGATATCACAATGTAATTTTAAAGTTATGTAGACCGAAGAGATCTTAAAGCAGTGGACTTAAAAGTATTCCCATTTTGGATTTAGAAATACCCCAACTTCCCAATCCCGGAAAAATGTGTTTTAAAAAACGATTTTTCTTTTACAAAACTGCCACTACATATTTAATACTCGATATTGATCAGAATTTATTAGAAAATCATGGACATATTAGAAAACATTACTATCATGGTGAAATAAACAGGTGGCAGCACTACGCCAGATGACGATTTTTTGCTCTTGCATTGTTTGTCTAGGTTTATGTCAAAGTTTTGTTTATGTTTACAAAAAGTCCACGTTTTGTGCTGTGATTTTTGTTTTTTATTAAAGTTTTTGATAGTTTTGATAAGATATTGACCATAATTAAATAAAAATTGGCTAAAAATTTATTTATTTCATCACGTTCAGCGGTACGGTTTGATTTTTGTATAACTTGGTGGCCACACGATCAAGTTTTGCCTTTCAATTCCATTCAATTTACTCAACTCTCTCATTTTTTTACTAACACACTCACACTTTTCAAATTGACCACGAGATGGCTTTCAATTTCACCTTTCCATTTGTTTGACAATTTACTTTCAATTTAACAGCTGAGTACATGTTTGTCTTTATAAATTGTTTTTTTTTATGGCATCTTGAAAGTAAATTGAGTGCCACCTACGTTACACCTCTCAATTTTTGTAAATTTTGACAAGCAGTATATGTAAAAGACTATCAAGAACAACTTGATCGTGTGGCCGCAGGGTAATGTATTTTTTGACGTAAACGGTTATGTAATTTCCATTTTTGTTGTAATGTTGTATTTGTTGCCGTAACGATGCCACCTGCTTATTCCACCATGATTACTATTCTAATTTTATTAAAATCGGTGTGTTGCATTTCTAGAATTTTTTACTTAAATAATTTTCTTTTGCTTAAAAAATTTGATTTTTATTTGGATTTGGCAGATGGGAGAGACAAATGTCAAATTAACTAAAACTTGCTTCTACAAGCATACTCATAATGCTTTCTTTCGAAAAATATAAGCATTTTTATTTAGTTCTGAAGAAAATATTGTTTTATCAGCGAAAAAACATCTTTTGGTGAAATAGTAAAAATGAGTATTCATATGTACTATCTTTATATGCGTATACATTCGCCTAGAATAAACCACTATGCTTATAGAAAAATGCATAAGCATTTAAAAATGCAAAATAGCATAAACCAATATAAAAAATGTTTAACCCTCTATTGATAACAGTTTGATATTAAAAATAATCCACCCGATTAAAAAAACGAGAAAAATCTTAAAAAATCAGCCAAAAAATCCATTTTATCCAAATATCTCGAAAGGTAAAGGAGGTAGCTTAACATTTAAGCATATTTTTTGTAGATCAGCTTAAGTCTAATTTTTTTGCAATCCATAAATAAATATATATGTATGAATATTCTTGACGAATTTTTTTAAAACTTGAATATCCGAGGCTACCAAATTTAGAGGACCACAAGTAACTCTCACGGCTCTCTATGGACCTGTTTTCTTTCGAATCAACTCAAAAGCTGCCCGGCTTTGACAGTTGCAAAAATTGCATCAGTTGCAGAATTATTTTTTTAAACAAAACGTTCGTAAACCATTCTATTATATTTCAGTATTGAATTCGCATTCTAAAGGTTTTTTTTTCGTATAAGCTGTATGCAAATGAGAGGTTTTTACATAAAATACTTTTTTCTAGTTATACCCACACCACAATAGTGGAGAGGGTATTATGCATTAGTGCTGTTGTGTGTAACGCCTTAAAATGTTGATCCTAGAGCCACCTTAAAGTATACCGATCGACTCAGAACCACTTTCTGAGTCGAACTAATGATGTCCGTCCGGCTGGCTGGCTGGCTGTCCATGTAACCTTGTGGGCAAAGTACAGGTCGCCATTTTGGAGATAGTTTGATAAAATTTGGGACATTGCTCCTAATCGGTACAAGGAGCAAGTTTTTTGGAAATGGGCCGAATCGTTGGACCACGAGGGAAGATAGGGGGAAATTTTTTCCTGTCAGAAACTATCAAACCGATTTTAATAAAATTTAAAACATAAAAAGGTATGCATTTTTTAAAAAATAGGACCGCGAGGGGAAATAGGGGCAATTTCTGCCTCCCAAACCAATATTAATGAAACTTAAAACATAGATATTTCCATATCTATATGGACACATAAGTTATACAGTTTTTCAAAAATAGGACCACAAGGGGAGGTAGGGGACAATTTCTGCCATTCAACAACTTTCAAACCGATTTTAATGAAGTTTATAAACATAGATAAATCCATATTTTTGTGGACACATAAGCATGATGTGTTTTTAAGTACTGTGGTGCTGGATATCATATGGTCGGGCTTAACCGACTATACTTTCTTACTTGTTTTTTAATTAATTTTGAAAAATAACATTTTTTCGTTCGTTACGAGAATTCTGATCTAAGAAAAAGTCGGAACATTTGGTATCGTGGGTAATTTGTAGGACAATGTTGCAGTTGTGTTGCAGATATCGATATATGAACAGATGATTGAGCAACACTGTTTTATATTATTTTTGTGCATAAGATTTCTAATATTAAAAGTTCAATTAAGCCAAGTTCCATTTAACAAACATAAGTTTTGACGTTTTCTCACTTTTAAGAGCAGTGCGTTATGAATCTAAAATCAAATTAGCTTTTAGAAATATGCTTTTCGCGTTTTTTGCATTTGTTAAAATAATTTGGTGTAATAACAGTGAAAAAACATATCGTCGGCTTAATATGCAAACCTGCTAAATCCACTTTTTAAGTAAATTGAGATTTTGATGCCGTGCGGTAGAGAAAGATATGCCTCGTCGACCAGCATGTAGTTTTTTATTAATTTGAGTCTTGAAGTATGTAAAACCAACTATATTTCTGGTTTTTCTTTCAAGCAGCACATAGAAAAAATAAAAAGTTTTTTCTCTCCTGTAAAATGAGTCTAGACTTGGCAAACATGTCAAAGTTTTACGTTTGTACAAATATTTTGTGTTGTTAATTGGGGTGTTTGCTGTTTGGACAAACATTTGAAGAAATGTTTGTAGTAATTTTAAAAATTTTTAATATTTTTGTTGCGTATGTATTTATTTCGGCGAAAACTTTGCAAAGTAGCATTAAAATAATTTTAAATAGCCAATTAAATTTTTTTAGCAGTATGTATTGCTTGCCACAAAACAGCGAGTTGTTTAAATCACTTCTTACTTTAAATTTCTGTCTTTATTTTATATTTCTTCTCCGTTTTAAGCAAAAAACAATAAAATTGCCGCAGCACTATCGGCGTCGGCATTCATTGAAAACAAAACAAAAATAAAAAATTAATGTTTGTACGGAGTATATTTGTGTTGTTTATTGGCAAACACAAAACGGAAACAATGTGTGTGTTTGTCAAGCATTTTGTGTGCCCTTAAGCAACCATGTTCGTCAGGATCTTCACCTTACAATGTCATTTTCTATCTGCAACCAAACGCACAACCGAAAAAATTAACAAAGCAAACACTTTAATGAACTAAAAATCAGGGGCCAGATTCTGGCATTCGTGATCGAGTACTTTCTCGATTCGAAAGCAATTTAATATCTAATTATTTCAGTCAATACTGAACGAATTGGAATGATTTTTTCGTTATTTTAAAGCATTCATTTGAGTTTCACAATACTGAAAAAATAATTTCGATTCGTTCAGTATTGACAGAAATAAAATTGCTTTCGAATCGGGAAAGTACTCGATCACGAATGCCAGAATTAGGCCCCAGGACATCAACATCAACACGTATTCGCCACATTCAAGAACATGAAAAAATGTGTTCCATTGCTCTGCCGGCGTTATGTTCATGTCTTGTTCAAATCGATAGTGCATGACTGCTCGTCTATACCAGAGATAATTATTGCGACATATATTGCAGTAATGGCAAAATTATGTTATCTATGCTATTATAATTGTAGTAAAATAATTAAATTAAAGAATTTAATAAACACTAAAAAAAAATTGCAAAAATTATTTTTATTAGTATAATTTTCTTCTTATTCGATATTTATTATTTAAATTTATATTAATTTGTTTAAGCTTGAGTTCTTTTTTATAATATAAAAATATAAATTTTATTTTAACAAAAAAAAAGATAAATATAATGAAAATTAATATTTTTATATAAAAAAAAAAGATCTCAAGCTTAAACAAATTAATATACATTTAAAAAATAAGTCGAATAAGAAAGAATTTATATTAATAAATATAATTTTTGCAAGATGGCGTCATTTTTACACTGCACCTTATTCCATGATTTCTTTAAAATTATGAGTTACCACAAATACGTTTGCCCATACCTTTAACTTGGTGGCCACACGATCAAGTTTTGCCTTTCAATTCCATTCAATTTACTCAACTCTCTCATTTTTTTACTAACACACTCACACTTTTTAAATTGACCACGAGATGGCTTTCAATTTCACCTTTCCATTTGTTTGGCAATTTACTCTCAATTTAACAGCTGATTACATGTTTGTCTTTATAAATTGTTTTTTTTATGGCATCTTGAAAGTAAATTGAGTGCCACCTACGTCACAGCTCTCAATTTTTGTAAATTTTGACAAGCAGTATATGTAAAAGACTATCAAGAACAACTTGATCGTGTGGCCGCAGGGTAACATAAGCTGAGCAATAAGAAATATTGCTGTTATTCTGCCGACGTTATTGCCAACTTGCTGTGATATTTATCTTTAGTGTATACCTAGGGTGAAGACGTAGTGTAACTACCCGTCTATACCAGAGATAATTATTGCGACATATATTGCAGTAAATGTCAAAATTATGTTATCTTTAATGTAGACAGCAATTTTTTGTACATATTAATTGCCGGCAACTTATGTTGCAATAATTGTTACTACTTTTTCGTTGACAATTGTTGCTATCATAAAACGTAAAATTTGATTGTCAATTGAAAAAAAGGAGCAAAAAAGAAAAAAATAGAAGCAAATTGTGTGAGAAAGAAATTAAATTTGTGAAATATGTAGTAGCAAATTATAATTGTAGTAAAAGAAATTAAAGAATTAAATAAACACTTCAATAAAATTGCAAAAGTTTTTTATATTAATATAATTTTTTTCTTATTCGATCTTTATTATATAAATTAATATTTATTTGTTTAAGCTTGAGTTCTTTTTTATATAAAAAAATATAAATTTTATTTGATCAAAAAAAATTAATTTGTTAAAAATTAATATTTTTATATAAAAAAAGACCTCAAGCTTAAACAAACTAATATACATTTAAATAATAAAGTCGAATAAGAAAGAATTTACATACAGTGAAAACTCTCTATAGTGGACAGCTGCGGTCGCCTGAAATTTGTCCATTATTGAGAGGTGTCCACCTAAGGGGAGGTCTAATAAAAAGTGCATAATATTTGTTTTATTTTATTTAATAACAAAAACAAAAACAAAAAGAGATCATTCCAATTTCATTAATACATACATGTTCACTAGTTTATAATGTTTTGTAATTTATAATTTTAAATCGCTTTAAAAAAATTGTTTATATGAAAGCCGATGTGAAAGCTGAAAGAAGATCAATATTAATTTGATTTACACCTAAATAGCACATACAATTTTATAATAACAAACCTTTCTGCCAATTTCCGAACCGAACATTTATCTTTTTTTGAGGATTCAATATTTTCCACTTTTTCTTTTAATTTTAAATACTTTCGCTGTGAAGCCATTTTTGACACAAAACCAATAAGTTAATTTAACAACAAAAACTAAATTTCGTGAATTCCCCATACACAGCAGAAAAACATACAAACATATTTAGTTGCTTCAGAGTTACCAAATGAATAATATTTGAAAACAAAACGAAAATATGCAAAAGCGATGCCAGATAAAAAAAATTATACAAAAATATATAAAAAATTTTCAGTGATTTTATGAAGATGTCCACATAATGGAGGGTTTTCAACCAAAATATATACAAAATGCTTGTCCATGTCCATACAAGGGAGTGTCCACCTATCGGAGGTTCATTTACTTGAAAATTATTTTTTGGTGCTACGTTTCAGAGTTTTTGTCCATTAAAAGGGGGTGTCCGCTAAAGAGAGTGTCCACTATACGGAGTTTTCACTGTATAATAATAAAAATAAGTTTTTACACTGCACCTTCTTCCTTGATTTTTTTTCAAATTATGAGTTAACATACATAAATACGTTTTCCCATGCCTTTAACATAAGCGGAGCAATAAGAAATATTTCTCTGTTATTCTGCCGACGTTATTGCCAACTTGCTGAGATATTTATCTTTAGTGTAGATCTAGGCCCTAGATTCTAGGGTAAGCAATGGCTAACAGGGCTGTCAGATTGATTTTGACCTTTTTCGCCAAATTTAATGTAAAAAATCGCCAAAATCGCTAAAGCCTTTGTTTTTCAGTTTTTGCCAATAAAATACATATTTCAAGAATTATTAAAAATATTTTTTATAAAATCTAAAAAATAAATTTGTTCGGTATCGCTAAAATACGCCAAAAATTAAAAAAAGTCGCCATAATTTATGTTTTGTTTAATATTTATTTAGAACACAGTAAAAATAGTTAGTGAACACAAAAGAGGTACAATGTTTACTATAAAATAGTTTATAGTAGTCTACATTAACAAAAAATTTTTTGCGGTTAGTATTAAACAAATATTGGATATACCTTTGTATATAAGTTGCAGTTATCTAAAACGCTTCACTGGCAAGACTTGCTATTTGTCTTTTTCGGAATACATTGTAAGAGAATTACACTTATTCAAAGAACGTACAAAAGAAGTGCAACATGTACCATTCACATTCATATAATTTAAACCTCGAAATAACGCGTCTAGAAGTTCATAATGCATTCTACTTCGAAGGCGAGTTTTTGTGGAGCTCATAATTTCAACACAGGCAATACTTGTTGTAATTACCAGCATATAAGGTACAGCCATAGCAAGTTTCTTTGAATGGTACGTACCTGTCGTATCCATGAAGCTATAACATTTTGGGCTTAACCTATATAAATAAGATGAAATATCATTATTAAAACCCTCTTTACAATTAACAAACGCTTATTTTTTCGAGTGTTTCGTAAACATCAAAAGGTACGTTAGGATTCATAAAATTCTTAAACAACAAAGTTTTTTGTCTGTGATAATAAGTTGCCACATACATATAACGGAAAAACGTTCATAGACTTTCAATATATTAATGTTTTAAGAAATTATATTTATTGATTCTTTCAAGCGCACTTGTAAAAGCAAAAAACAGTTTTCTCGAAGATTTTTGTTTTCTTCATCAGCCATTTGAACATACATACTTTCAAATACTAACCATACATATGAATGCCTCAAACTTCATACATAAAAATACTTAAATAAAAGTAATATTTTTTCTTTTCATTAATATTTTTTATTTTAAAACTTTATAGGATTGCCGCTTACCTCATCTTCAACCAGAAGATGAGGTAAGCGGCATCATCAAAAATAGCCAACAAAATCGCCAGCTATTTTTTTTAAATCGCCAAGTCGCCAAATCAAAAATTAGGTCGCCAAACTAGTTTGAAAATCGCCACACTTGGCGAGAAATCGCCACATATGACAGCCCTGATGGCTAATACAAACATCGTTTTACTGCCATCTGTTGGAAAATATTTTAGTCAGACTTAGTGATACCAGATTAATACAAATTTTATGAATGAATTGTAATGACTGACTTAAAATTTGCAGTTTATTGGATAAAAATATTAAATGCAGCCCAATAAAAAAATTCCCCGGGAGTTTTTTCCTTTTTACCATTTTAACAATTGCACTAACATAGGAAATATGATAGATGGGAAAAATCTCTCTGGGAATTTTCATTCATAATTGGGCTGATGATGTTTTTAGACAATTAAACGATTTTATATTTTCTCACTCCTTTATAAGTACAACAGTGTGTACTCCCTGTAAGTAAAACTAGGTCGTTTTTATACATTGACAATTTGTAGCACAAATATTTTTAAAATTGAGTGCTCTCCATATACAAAACTGCAATTTTGAAAAAATGTGATATGTATTTAGGAAAGTTTACTCAATTATCAATTAAAAAAATGGAAAACATATTCAAGCATTCTAGATTTTGTATAAATTTTTATTGGAAATTTATTTATTTAACCGTATTAACCGTATTTTAACCCTCATCATCAAGCATTGTGGTAGTATTAGTGAAAATGTGTTTGTATGTGTGACACCGACAATGCTTAATGAAAAATCAAAAAATTTAGATATGACGGCGAATATTACGTCCAGCACACGTACACGTTGAATTCGCCGGCTGGACAAGCATTTGACATGTGTATTTGGGCCTTTAGAATAGGCTTAAAATTCTTTATACAAAATAATACATAAAAAACCTCATTGAACAATTGCCGCATCCTAATGCTGGGTCTCCACGTAGCATTTTTTTTTTTTGCTAAGCACAAGCAAAAAATTCGGCAGAACTGGCGCAATTATTGCTGATTAAATTGCTGGAGAACACGTGAAATTGCTTCACCATAAACAAACGTACTGAGAAATGACAACTCATTTTACAGCAGATTCCTAAGCAATATGCGGTCTTAACGTCTCAAATTTAATGGAGCAACCAAATTTGACGTTTGCCGCAATAAATATTGCTACGTGGAGACCTGGGGTAACGGTATATTTGGATACATAAATTCATCAATACTTGGGAGGTCGATTACGGATGGCAACTGAATTGTGGTTGTGTTGCCAGAAGCGAAATCGGGAAACGGCGCTGACGTCAATTTTTTTTATTTTAACATCAGCGGCGTTTCCCGATTTCGCTGCTGGCAGCACAACTTCAGTTATGTTGACATCCGTAATCGACCATTTGTTAACTTTAGGTGCGTTTGAGTACTATTACAGTAGCTGCGTTCGAGAACACAAAAGTTTTTACTATTTTTTACTGAACTTTACTGCATTTTACGAAATTGCGTTCGAGTACACAAAATGCAGTAAATGAGAACTCAAATTGAGAGCGAAAAGTGACAGTTCTTGTCTGAGTATTTACAAATTTTTACTGCAGAAATTTTTGCAGTAAAATTTAGTAAAACAAAAAAACATATGTTTCAAAAGGTAAACAAACAAAAGTAACAAACAAAATGCTTACAAATTGTGAAAAAATTGTTAAATAAACGAAAAGTTGAAATAAAAATTAAACAAAAACAAAATGTGAATAAATATTAATTAATTAAACTTGTTTGTGAATCATTTACTGGGCTAAATACCAACATTTGAAACTTTTTTTTTATGTTAATTTTTTAGAGTTGTAAAAGTACTCAAACTTACCTAGTAAAATGCAGTAAATGAGAAAATTTTAAAATTTGCTCTCACAAAAAGCTGTTGTCCAAAAAAGTACGCGAACGCAAATTTTGTAAAAATTCGTAAATTAAAAGCAACAGCTGATGACAAATAATTGAATGGTTGAAAAATGTTTACACTTTTGACTACTTAACTCGTTTTCTTATCGGTATTCGATTAAATACTTTTAATAACACAAACATTTTTGGAAAATACAAGCAAATTATTTTAGGCAATCTTTCATATTTGCTTGTTTTTTATTTTATTTGATGTTACTAATTTGTGGCGGGTTAATTTATTCAAAAGAACATGAATAATTTTTTGCTATTGATTACTTAAGTACCCAAGTACTTAACACTTTTACAACTATAAAAAAATTAACATAATAACAAAAGTTTCAAATGTTGGTATTTAGCCAAATAAATGCTTCACAAACAAGTTTAATTAATTAATATTTTTTCACATTTTGTTTTTGTTTAATTTTAATTTCAACTTTTCTTTTATTTAACAATTTTTTCACAATTTATAAGCATTTTGCTTGTTACTTCTGTTTGTTTACCTTTTGAAACATATGTTTTTTTGTTTTACTAAATTTTACTGCAAAAATTTCTGCAGTAAAAATTTGTAAATACTAAGACAAGAACTGTCACTTTTCGCTCTTACTCTCTTAAGCTTATTTTTTAAAATATCAAATTATGTATTTTCTTTAGCTCCTAACTTACTAAATAACGATATTTCAATTAATGAGAGTGAGCATAACAGGATATGTTTTAAGATTTAATATTGTTTAATTTAATTAGAACAAAGAATTAATAATGATTTTGCAGCCACCTTGCTTATGTAAGTAAATATATTAATATATGGTATTTATATTTATAATTTTAACTATTTTAATTCATTTTAAATACTAATGATCGTTATTAACAAAGCTACCATACTTTTGTCGGCTAACACAACCATGTTGCTAAGATCACTAACACAACGCCGTTATGTTTATCGTGCCTTCTTTGTACTCTCTCACCAAAAAGCCGGCTGCCGGCACAATGTCGTATAAAATTTACAAACTGTTGGTTCTGTTTCTTTTCGACTGCGTGGAAGGAAAGATTTGTCTGGTGTGCTGTTAACAAAGTGTTTTGAAGTATTGGAATTACAGTTAAGAGTTAATATTTAAAACAGCAAAATTATTAGCCAAGTTTGAAAAAGGTAGCCAGATTACGAATATCATAAATCGGTTTAACTTGAAAGTAATAAAAATTAATATAACGGTGATTTATAAGGTACTCAAATTAAATAAAAATACATACTTAAATGATTGCTGTTTGTTTGCAGAAATTTGGCAACGTTTTTCGAGTGCAAATTAAATAAAACGAAATAAATGTTGTTCCCAAAAAAAATACAGAAAACAAAAACAAAGTACAACAAATAAAGCAAAAACAATCTAAACGGTTCCTTCCCCCCGTCAAAAACCGCTTGATCAAAGATTGTATTTATTTTGCGTAAAAGAAATAAAAACAAAACCAACAAAAACAAATTTGTGTGTGTTTTTTTTTTTAGTAATATGCCGTGTGCGTGTTGTTGCTATTATTGTTTTTTGGAAGTTTAAAGCAAAAGAAAGTATGCGAATAAAGAATTTAAATGCAAATAAAACACATTAATAACTTGTTGAATTTATAAAGAATTAATAAAAAGAAAGGAATTAAAAAAAAAATTTTACTAAAAATTTAAAATTTTGTATTGATAATGAAGTAATTTAGAAAAATAATTAGTAGTTTATAAAAAAAAAAAAACTGAAGTATAAAATATTCGAATTGTTCGTTTTTAACCTAAAAAAATAAATAAAAGATTTAATTTGCTAAAAACGGGTTAATAAGACTAATTTTTGTTTTGTGGAAAATTTGAACTTATTAAAGAGCTTTAGAGGGGCTGTTAGAGATTATCAGCAAAACCTTTTTGTTTAAAAACCAAATTGAAAAATTTTTTGTACAAAGTAAACAATCATGGACCTTTTGTGTACCGAAAATATAATGCACGAATATGAAACGGAAATATTGTGTCATCATCAGCAGCAGCAACAACAACAGCAACAAATATCACAAACATCTTCATTTATTTTAACAGCAGATGAAGAACCAGTTGAGCAACAGACAATAGTTAACAACAACAATAGTAATACTAGCACTTCTACAATAACATCTACCTCACCACCCTCACTGTATTCCAGCAGCTCCTCGTTGTTATCCTCTACGACGAGTTGCTCATCGACAAATTCTTCCGGTTACAATTCCAGCAGTAGCTCGAGCAGCAGCCTTACCAGCAGTAGCTCCAGTTTAAGTAGCAGCAGTAATCCCTTAACATCCTCTATATCCTCTACCACCTCCTCCACTTCATTAATAAACAGCACCTCCTCTAAAAATAATTGTTGTCACGCGGCCAAATTACAATGTGATGAAAATAGCAATGAATTTGTTGACAACTTTTGCTCAACCAACAACAAAAATGAAGCCACAACATCAACCACCAACACTAATCAACAGCAACAAAATAGTATTTATGTCAATAATCTCATTAATCGTTCCTTAGATTATGTTAATACGGCTACAGAAGATCCCACGTTTTTAACAGATCGTTGCTTGGAAAATGCTCTAAAGGCGGAAGAGAAGAGACCACAACCCATATGCACCTATTTTAAGACAGTACAAAAGGATATTACGCCACCTATGCGTAAAATTGTCGCTGAATGGATGATGGAGGTAAGCAAATAAAAGTTTTTAAAGGTTGGGGTTGTTAAAAAGCGAACATTATCCTTTTAATTGGTGGGGGACACAACAAGTGGTTGCTTGTAAACTAGGTATAAAAACATGTAAGAGAATGTCTTGGTAAATCTTATAAATAGTTACATAGGTATGTAGGTATATAACATTTTGTACTACAAGCCACAACATATAGGATCGCTCTTTGATATTAAATTCTTCAGGTTATTTATAAGACAAGATAGGTATTTTAATAATCTTTTTTTTATTGTTAAAAATGTATTATTATTGCTTTTTTACAAATCAATTGATTTTAAAGAAACATTTTTACAATTAAAAATACCTCAATTCCTTGCTTGATTTTAGTTAGAAAATTTTGGTTACACTGTGATACAATATAACTTATAGGGTGACTGGGCTCCAAACTATCATGATACTTTGCAGTCAAAGACAATAATGTATCATCAAGTTAAACTATGCGCAGTTTGCTTACTGTGCTCGCATCGATACTTTTTTGGTACACTTTTTGAAGAATATCGTAAAATTATACATGCTTTTTTTTGCATTTAAAATAAGCAATTTGCTTCGACCTTTTGAAATAAGTCGGTTTTTTTTAAACTCTTCTAATAAAATCACTCCTATTTCTGAATTCAAATTAAAACATCCATGATATTTAAACCCACTTAAGGAACATATTGACCAGACATGATGATCCTTTATCTAGAACATCGGACTGGTATGTATTAAAGATAAATCAGATAATGTGAAGTGTAGGAAATGATCTGAATTTCAACTACAACTCTTTCGGTTCTTTAGACAGTAGGAAATTTGTAAAAATTCGACTTGGACACACCTATTGCACACACAGTTACTTATTCGCTCCCTATACTTCTAACCAGGGCTGCCAGAATTGACGATTTATCGTCA
The DNA here is from genome assembly GCA_963931875.1 of Pollenia griseotomentosa. Classification (NCBI taxonomy): domain Eukaryota; kingdom Metazoa; phylum Arthropoda; class Insecta; order Diptera; family Polleniidae; genus Pollenia; species Pollenia griseotomentosa. The sequence goes on along the minus strand of OZ007563.1, from coordinate 37,896,723 downwards.
TTTTGACGATTTTTTGTTCCGGAATTAGCGAAGTGCCGATTTGCTGATTTTTTTCTTAAAAGTGATGATTTTTTTCAGTCTCCAGTCTGAATAAAACATTAAATTTTCTGACACGTTCGTTTTTAAATCTTGGAATGTTTAATAGCCGTACCTTAACAAGAGCGGAAGCCGGAACGTTTTCTTTCGCTTAGCTTTTACGCTGATATGCCATACCTAAGCAAGAGCGCCAACGTTGTGTAAAAAACAGTAGTGATAGCTTTCTTGTGTAATAAAACCCACAAATTATAAATAAAAATAGAGATAAAAACGCTAGATTGATAAAAAAAAATAGCTAAATTGCCTTTATTAATTAACAATAGCGCCAAAATTCACTATTAAACGAGCTTTGAAAATCGGTTTTTCCAATTGCAAAGCGTTGAGACCGCTCTTTTCAAAAACTAAAAAACGCGTGGCGCTTTTGTTTAGGTACGGCCATAATATGCAAGTCTTAAGAAAATCTTTAAATGATTATTTTCAGAGTACAAAAACAACAATGTTACACTTTGTTTATCTTTCTTCTAACCATAAGCGAATGAATCTTTTAAGACTCTCTGTATAAATCATATTTTCAACAATTATACGGCGAACATTTCACGAGTTGTGAGATAATATCTACAAGAGTCTCATCCCAGTAAAAAATGTTTATGTTTCGGGAAGCACGAAAACTACATGAGCGCTGATATATGCGCTGGCTATTACACACTACTAAGAAGCAGCAGATAAGCGAATACCATTAAAGTGAATTTTTAATTTAATGATTGAATAACTTCGCATTATCCCTTATACGAACAATGTTTTATGTGCTTTTGTTATTCCCTTACATCAAAGCAGGTTGTATTGCAATGATTTTAAAATGTGTTTACGATCATTTTTGAAATATTACCGAACATAGAAATTTAATTTGTTTCATAACGCAATCAGTTATCAAAGTGCTTCCAAGTGGGAATTCGCCATATAAAAATCATGCCTCTTGTAAGCAGGTTTTGTAAGGGGGTATTGTGCTTCTCTCCCTTACAAAACTGCTGTAAGCTCCATTTTTTACTGGGAAACGATTCTTGATATGAAAGACTCGTGAGATAATCTTTACCTACATTTTAAACGATTCCCACAACGGTTGAAGAAGCGTCTTTCACAGTGCTATGGATTAATCTCAGTCGTGTTGCAGTTTTCCCATGTGAGGAATCTTCCACGATTAAAAAATGCGGCATCGACGATCAAAGACGCTTTGTATGAGACTCCCAATATCTCTTACACAATTGAAAATGCTAGTATGAAGTAATTATGTTTTTGTTTGAATGCTTTTTTTTAAAAAAAATCAAACAAAAACTGTTTAAAAAAACTAAATTTTAAGTTGTGCGATTTTTTTGACGATTTTTCGAAACGTGAAAGACGATTTTTCTATTTTATCTCAGGAAATTGACGATTTCCTCACAAATTTATCTGGCAGCCCTGCTTCTAACATACATATGTCCTTGATGTCACTCTGATCCAATTATTTATCCTTCGAATCTGTTACAGAGAAAATATAAAAGCAGTAGCTAAACAAAAAATTTAAAGATTTATAGGTAGAATGCAAAAGAAATTTAAACCCTAGATTCTAACATAATTGTAATATATTCCTAAAGATCTCAACATTATAACAAATTCAGCTTAAAACCCCCGTAGGCTTAGTGTTTTCCAGTTTTTTAAACCCTCTAACGGATGGCAGAGAATTTCTTTTTGTATTTTTTCTCAAAAGAAACTTAAGCGTTTTTATAAGCGTTTTTTAATTTTGCTTCTCGGAGTTAAAAAAGATAATGACAGTAGCGTTAAGGCAACCAAACCCGTAAGCGGGTTAAGATTATTGTATAAATTAAAGAACACCAATAAAAAAACGTAATAAATAAATACATGGTACCTATGTAATAGAGGGAATTTAAAATTACTTTATTTCAAATAATCTGCATTTCTTATTAATCGTGATAGGTATTAAGTTTGCTTAAATTTATATAAAATTTATCAATTATTTTCTAAAACCACAAAACCGACTTCCCAATGACGTAAATCATATTTTTAAACAAAATTAAAAGCTATGTTTGCAAATTTTTTATTAATTTATTGTTGTATTAATAAAATTTACAATAACTTTATAAAAGAACACATCTTATTCTTTGGCAATATGTATATAAAAAATGATAACAAAAACTGCTCACTTTGAATGAGAAGCATTTTGTAAAAGCCACAAAAAAAAGAAAAAAATTATATTAAATTATAAATTATTAAATAAACTCATGATTAAACATACAAGTGAGAAGGTCTTTTAATAAATTAAAAATTGCCAACTAAATGATTTTTAGAGGCGCCACATCTCTAATCAAGCTAAATCAACAAATTTCTAACACGAGAGATGCACCTGAACAAAAAACATACATACTATACTAAATGCAAATGTTAATTTAACAAAAATAATTATAATAACTAGGTACATAAGTATTTGCTATTAATAGAATTTAAAGCACATATTTTTAACATTGTATAATTTAGCTTTTTTGAATCTTGGTACCTATATAATCGAGTTTTTCATTAAATTTTTAATGATATTAACGATTTGAAATATGATATAAAATAAATTTATTAAAAAGTTACAGTAATTTGTTTAAGATTAGGAAGCTCATTTTTATTGTTATTAATAATATAAGAATAACTTTTTCTTATCTCTTTAAAAAAAAACAAAGTTTTTAACAATTCTAAATAATTTTTTCTGTCAAAATGTAAACACATTTTATTTTACGACACCGTGACAACTATAATTGAATGAATGCACTTACATATGTTTTTTCCTATATTGCGAAATCTTTTAAAAAATATATTTTTTTTCTTTTTATTGCAACCATTGAATTCCTGTAAATAATTAATATTTATGTTAAAATCGATTGTTAAACAAAAATAGCAAAATAGTATTTTAAATAGCAAAAAATATTCAATAACTGTTTTTGTAAAACAAATTTCTAAGGGAACGAGTGTTGGCTTATAAACATAGTACACAAAAAAATTTGGGAAGTACACCTACCGTTTTACCTACGTAAATATAAAAAAAAATGTATTATAAAAACTTCTATGTTTATATATCATTGGTCTCATGTAGAAAGACCCTTAATCTATATTGAATTTTTTAGTGATTCCAATACATTTCACACAAATACACCTCGTCACAAAATTTAACGCAATAATTTCAAAAATACAATTTATAGCAATAACTTAATAGTTATAACTTCTATTCGATAAAAAATGGGCATAATTATTATAAATAAATTTTTTATTTTATTCCTTAAGCTTCGTTCTCAATGAGAGCAAGCAAAATTTTTACTGGTGTTCACACAAAAGCAAAAATTTTTTCACAACCACTCAAAGAAAACCTTAGTTACGTTTTTGTTTGAAAAATTAAGGGAAAATATATAAAATACCTTGGAAAGAAAACCGATAACAGAAAAAACGAATTTGTTGCTGCTATTGTGAACGCAACTTAAAACTTAATTTATATTTCCAATTTTTATTTTTAAAAATTGATGATACCTTTTAAGAGTAAAAAACAAAAGAATTCCTAACGCATAACTATTACTAATCGTAAGATGTATTTCATATCTATTTTTAATAGTTATGAATAGGGATGAGATTTTCATGCACTAAAAAATCGAAAATATGCGCATAAAATATGCACTAAAAACTCCAAAATATGCATTAAAAAAATAAAAAATATGCACTAAAAACTGGAACATTTTCAATAAAAAAGGGTTTGTTTTTTTATTTTATTTAAAACAAACAACAAAAAAAAAAAAATAAAAAATTCTATTGATGTTTTTATTATATTGTTATTCAATGGTATAATATTTTTTAAAACTTAATTTAAATATATAAATAATATAAATTTTTTATATTATCAAAAGTAAACCTTTGTATGTTAAAAAGCTTATTTACATGGAAAATGATCTCTCAACGTCAACCGAAGTTGAAGAATACTTGAAGGATGCCAATTCATTTCGAGAATATTAGTTTTCTAATTCAGATCCCACATTTAATTCAAGATCAAAAATAGTTGAAATTTGTTTTTTTTTGAAATCCTATATTTTTTTTAAAACGTCTTGGATTTTTTTCATTTGTCTTGCTATCCTTCCTTTCATATTGTTATTTTTACTTTCTGCTAATCAAATTACTTGAGTTGACTTTTAAGTAAACTAAGTCATACAATTTAGTTATAGTTTCACCAATATATCCGAAGTTGGAAAATACAAATGCTAATTGACTTTTGTTGTTATTTAAATTTAATATTTCTTTTACTTATTTAATCGCATAAGCATCGGTAGCAACAAGTTCTTCAATAACATTATTAAATTGGTCAAAATTTTTTGGAATAGTATTCTAAAGCATCTAGCCAGGTTCTCCTGCTTGTTAATACTGGCTCCGGTGGTAAGGGACACATTTCATTACAAATTGCAACACATGAAGGAGTCTTTAAAAATATTTTTTTCCCGTATGAAACCAATAAATCAATATTATCGAATAGGCTTCTAATTTCCTTTACAACACGGTGTAACCTATGTGCTAAGCAAGTAACATGTAACAGTTTTGGATTAATTGCTATGTAAGATGCTGCATCGGTTAAAAATTGAAGGATCTTTTGACGAAATCTTGAAAATCTTGTGTTTTAAGCAGAGCTCCAAAAAAATTTTAATTGATTTTAAAACATTTTTTTAATTGATTTTAAAAAATTTTTTTAGGAAGATTTTATTTTTTGTATACAATTTGGAAATTTTTTTTAAGAACTTTTTTTTATAATTTGGAAATTTAAAAAAATATATCACTCAAAAATGTTAAAATATGCAAAAATATGCATTTTTAACCAAAATATGTATTTTCGCAAAAATATGCAAAAACAAATCGATGCCATTTTAACGCAAATTTAATGATTCGGAAAGATAATTGATCGACATCGATCTTAGACTATCGACAAAAAACATGCATTTGCATGGAAATCACATCCCTAGTTATGAATATGAAATAATTAAGGGATTTCAAAAATCGCCTGTGCTTTTAAAATCACACGTGTAGTATTATGGCATTCCGTTTTTGTCTTTTTCGGTGTAATTTTCAATTGATTTTCAAAAACACTGCAAAACACAAAAACGGTGTGGTGTGATTTTCAGAGCAGGCCTGTATATAAAAGTTAAAACTCATTTTATGCAATAAAGTTAAGTTAAGCCAATTGTTTTATAAAGGATGTGTTTTTGAAGGTAAGCAGTTAAATTTAAATTCCAGAACACTTCAAAATCACATGTGTGATAAATAGTTTTAACTTATTTTGTGTAATTAAGTTTAGTTACGCCAATTGTTTTATAAATGATGTGCTTTTGTAGGTAAGAATTAATAATTGATTTAAAACATAGAAAAAATTCATTGCTTTATTTAGAAAGTAATAACACTCGCTTAATTTTTAAATTATTATTAAAACTTATTCTCATCATTAAACTGCTCATGTGATTCAGAGTTTTCGCGAATTCCCGAAACTTTGAATCATGTATAACTTTGCTTTGGTTTTTATAGACAATTTTATTTATTTAGGCCTAAAGCTAAAATTGTTTAAGTATAACTTAATAGCTTTTATTTTTGTCATTAGTAAGCCACTCTTAAAACAAGTAAGAAAGTATAATATAGTAAGATAGTTTCAAAGAGGCAGAAATTGCCCCTATTTCCCAAAGTGGTCCTATTTTTTAAAAAATGTACGGTATGCATGTACCAAATTTCATCATATTATCTTTAAAATTGCGACCTGTACTTTGCGCACAAGGGTACATGGACAGCCAGCCTACCAGCCAGCCGGACGGTCATCGTTAGATTGACTCAAAGTGATTCTGAGTCGATCGGTATACTTTAAGGTCTAGGAACAATATTTTAAGGTATTACACATATTAGCACGAATGCATATTAGCATAATTTTTATTTTGGTTCTTTGGTTTCTAGCTTCTCTTCTAAAGTTGCAATTATGCAAGTTAGGGCCGTTCTACATGAGGCCAATGATTGTATGGATGTATGTATATATTTTTTAATTTATGCGTGAAATTCTAATTTATTTTTAATTTTAACTATTGTTCCTATTAGTTTTAAAGTCTTACTTACATATCTTATACTTCCAAAATATAATTATAAATTTTTGGTTACGATTTTAAGCAGCGAATGGGGAATGACTATAGTTCCCTCTAGCTATTTTTCTGTATATTCATACTCAAAAACATAATTTGTTTGCTAAGGAACTCAAACTCAAAACATCATCGGTGCTTAATCATTGCTGCCAATTAGTTAATATTAAATTTTATTTTTACAACCTATTAGATTTCATAATAAATTTTGTTAGAAATATTAAATCATAGTAGTTTAAAATAACGAATTTTAAGAAATCCTTGCAGAAAATATTAAAAATATTGAATAGTTTATTTATTTTTGACGTATGTAACAGTCTAGTGCCGGTGGTACCACACTAGTCCATAGACTAGTCTATTGTCTGAAACATCCATTAGTTCATAGAATAGTCTATAGTTTTGACTATACACTAGTCTATTGTCTGAAATATCCAATAGCCCATATACTATTCAGCATTTTTTAATTTTATTTTTGTAAAACATTACTTTATATCTACAACTAATCAATATTAAAAAAAATATATTTAAAAACACTGTGTACAATGACGATTGTTTGCTTATAACCCGGGTGAGTTTGCGCAAAGTCATTATAAGTTTCTCATGTAAAATTTAATTATTATTAACAATTTTGCTACATGTGCTTTACATAAGTACTCTTTTGTATTTTAAATTACCCAGTAACTTAAAACTTAAAATTAATATTATAATTAAGCATTATTTTCCTATATACATACATATGTACATACACCGGTGTTATATACAGTAAAATTTTTTTTCGTTAAATATTGATTTAATCTTACAAAACGTCAAACACGTTTTTAACGATTTTTTTTTTACCACATTCGTCTTTATTCGTATTTTGCACTTTTTTATTTTTGCTAAAATAACTTTCGTGTGTAGTTCTGTTTGTTTGTTAATCTTATCGTTGTTGTATATACTATGTACATAGTAAGTTCGTTTGATCGTATAGGTAGTAGGTATATTTAACTTTATTTTATATTTATTGTTGCTCAACATCTTTTCTTCATTATGACAAGCCAGAAATAAAAAAAAGTTTGAACAATTATATTTGCTGGTTATTAGTTGTTGTTTTTAAACATTTAACATATTATTAGTTTAGTTTTTTTATTTTGTCGTATTTATAATTGTCAATCAAACAAAAATTAAAAAAGTTTTATTTGCGATTTTTTCTATTTATTTGCGTTTTTTCATTTCTTCTTTATTTTTTGCTAATATATATAATACTATTTTTTTATTTTTTTTTGGTTTATTGTTTAAATGTATTTTGCACTACTAAATATGTATGTATGAGTTCTATATTTTGGGGTTAATTATAGCATTTTGTTCTTTATCAACAACTAAATTAGCTTTTTTTGTTAGACCACAAAAAATGGCAAATTTCCAAATTATCTATGGAAATCCTCTGTAAATATTTAACAAATGTTTTTCCTCATGCATTAAATTTTTTTCTTTGCAAAAAAATGTATTATTGTAGTTGTATAGCAAATTTTAATGCCATTAATCAGCAATTTTGTCTACACATTGTTCATTCCAGTCTTAATGTTTGGAAATTTATGTCATATTGTTGTGAAATATTGAAGAAAATAAAAAAGTAATAGATATTTCTATAAAAAAAATTGCTTAATTAGGCATAATAAGGGTAATCACGATGGTCATTGTGCAAATTTGCAAATTGTAAATTTACAGTGCATATTATGATTGATCGTGAGCATACCATTTTTTTTTGCAAATGTGCTATTTTTCTAAAAATTAATTCTGGCAACACAAAAAGCTTCTGGCAGCACTGTAAAAAATCTGCATTCGTTTACAATTATACTCAAGAAAATTAAAACAAATTTTTCTCTTGAATTATTTTAATTTAATTCTCTTTTTTATATTAAAACCCACGAAAATGTTCCTTAAAAAACAATATGGCGCATAATATGTCAAATGTTATTGTTAACATTTGTTTGCAACTGAGCAAATATGCTCTACTAATTTTGCACTAAAATTGCAAATACGTACATTTTGTTGTTGTGTTGTGCAAATGTGTGTATTTTTGCACGCATTTGCATCTTTTGCACACTTTGCACTACCCATCGTGATTTCCCTTAATGTATACTATGTACACAAACATATTCGAATCTTAGGCACAATAATTTTTGGCAAATATTATCGTATGCATTAATTTCTAAGTCCAATCTAGTTTACAAGTGTAGAAAAGGTCTAAGTTCAAATTTATTCACATCTTTACTGCCTGTTCATCTATTTACGAACGAAGACTTCGATCGCTTAACTTAAATTTAAAACAAAAACAAATTATAAAATATTGTTTCGTTCGTAAAAAGATGAACAGGCAGTTAGTCATTCGAATTCCCTTACATTTTTTAATGAAAGAAAAAGGTTTCGTTAAAGCCAAAAAAGTTATAGGTATAATGCCTGTATGTATTCATAGAAAATTTTTAAATTTAATAAAGGTTTAAAGAACAAATTTACTATGAAAATTATCCTTAATAAACGTTTGTTAAATTTAATAATCGTTTATGAATACAGGGGATAAAGTTTAAGTTTAACCCTTTAATGCACTAGGAGGTTTATTTTTGTCGAACAAACTGCAAAATAAGACTTTAGAATTAAAAGAAAGTACGTACCTACATATTGCAATTGATCAACAAGAGGATAAAAGCTCGAAAATTAAAAATGATCAGTAAAAGCAAAACAATTTTTAAATTTATATTTAAGGTATTTGAAAAAGAATTTATAACTAACCGATAATATATCACGATAGTTTTTACAGCGGGTAGATATGAATATTACTTATTATCGATTTTTTCCAAAAAGTGAAAAAATAAAAATTTTGAACTTAAACCCTCTGCCATGTGTATCTATATGATTCTAATAAAGCTAAAAAACCATGAACAACATTGAATAAAATCAGCCAAGAAACAAAAATAAAAAATAAAAATAAAAATAATTTAGTGAAAATTAAATTCAATGAATTTTAGCCTGCTTAAAATATAAAAATTTGGATTAAAAATAATAAACAGTTCAATAAAATAACCACAATATTAATTAAAATTGTTTGATTTATATATTCGACACGAATAAAATCTCTTCTTTTATGTATTTATATACTGTGGAGAATCTCTTATGACCAAGACAACGAACGGACCGTGTAGGTACAAGGGGAATGTTCTCTCAAAAGAACTAAATGCATAGAGAACAGCGTCTACTTTAAGAAGATGTCTGTTAATGAAAACTACCCTGTACCTGATTATATAATTGTACACTAAGTAGTCTTGTCTTAATACTGGTCAATAGTTCTAACAATACATTTGACTAAAGACTAGTCTATTCTTGCGATTGTCTACTAGATCATAACATTGTTTATTTGTAGTTATGATTAAACACAAGTCCATTGACTTATTAGTCCAAGTAAATTCGTTTATTTTGACTTTGATAAACTTTTAGATTAGAATATTTTTTAATTAAATACCTTTTAACTTTTAAAAATGTTCTGCTTGTTTAAGCAAAAGAGAAGGTGAACCAAATTTGTATAGAACTTTGAACATATTTATAATTTGGGGAATAGTTTAATTCGAACTAGGGACCAAAAAGACTACAATTATAAAAAAAATCATTTAAACTTGCTCATATGCCTTTTAGAAGTCATATGTACTCCTTCTTTTGGATGTACAAGGCCTGATCGCTCCATGCCATACTCATATCTATTTTACACACGTTTTCGTTACGGGGTAGGACTTCCGCTCTCGCTTCTTTGGCAGTGACATAAGAATGGTAACTGGATAAAATAAAAAAAAAAATAATTCGTTTGCTTTTATTTTTGCAAAAAAATCAAACAAAAAACGTTACTCATTCTCTTCTCCCTTCTCATAGAAGGGAATGAGGAATTTGTACCCTCTCTTTTTTATGGAAGAACCGAGTCATTCTATGAGCCATTATTTAGCAGATAGATAAGAATGGTAATTGAATTAAAACAATTTTAAGCAGGCCTTTTTTTTGTAGCATGAAATGTCTTTAATATTAAAAAAATCTTCTGAATTTTTTTGCCAGGAATAGATTAGTATTTTTTTAACGTTATTATTAGAATAACTAATGAATGTAAAAGTGGGGATGTAAGAAAAGATAAACTCACTGTTTATTGTTGGTGTTTTGTTTAAGCTTTGATATTGTTACTTACGAGTAAGACTTTGAGTGTTTAAAATTCTTATTCGCTTTGGGGTTTTATTCGTCTAATATTTTTAGCTTTTCTAAAATCTTAGGAAAAGGTTTCCTGACGAGCTGACCTAAGCAACCAGTGATATGCGCATAGAAGCTAGCTTTCCCTCAACAATAAATTTCAGTGTATTTATCAAATGATGAATTTCATTTAAAAATCGAGATAAAACTGAAATTTTGAACCCGACCCCCTCAGATATCGATGAAATTTTGTTCATAGCTAAATTTGATCAATACAAACAAACTCTCATTTTTAGAAATGACTGTTTTGCGATTTTTTGGGCGTGACACAGTGGGAACGTTTTCGAAAAAACGCGAAAATGGTCGAAAAGAGCTCCATTTAAACTACAATAACTCAGAATCGGCTCAACCGATTTCCATGATCTTGGTATCATTAAAAAGATATTTTAACAGGCTTTATGACACGTTTAAAAAAAAAAAAAGAAATACACTGTAAAAAAATTTATAACAAAAAAAAATTTTAACTGACGAAAAAACCAAAAAGATCAAGGGTTTTTTTACAGTGTATTAATTTTTTAGAAAGGTTTATCCTTCATCTATACCATATCAAAAAATAAAAATGGGTTCTTTTTTAGTTTTTTTTATATAATTTTTTAAGTAGTGTCACTTCTAGTAATTGCCCTTATATTTTATAAAAAAAAAAATTTTAGGTAACGAAAAACCAAAAAAGATCAAGGATTTTTTACAGTGTATTACTTTTTTAGAAAGGTATTTCCTTCACCTATAACATATCCAAAAAGTAAAATGGGTTCTTTTTTATTTTTTTTTTTAAATAATTTTTTAAGTAGTGTCACTTCTAGTAATTGCCCTTATATTTTATAAAAAAAAAAAATTTAGGTAACGAAAAACCAAAAAAGATCAAGGATTTTTTACAGTGTATTACTTTTTTAGACAGGTATTTCCTTTACCTATAACATATCCAAAAAGTAAAATGGGTTCTTTTTTATTTTTTTTTTTAAATAATTTTTTAAGTAGTGTCACTTCTAGTAATTGCCCTTATATTTTATAAAAAAAAAAAATTTAGGTAACGAAAAACCAAAAAAGATCAAGGATTTTTTACAGTGTATTACTTTTTTAGAAAGGTATTTCCTTCACCTATAACATATCCAAAAAGTAAAATGGGTTCTTTTTTATTTTTTTTTTAAATAATTTTTTAAGTAGTGTCACTTCTAGTAATTGCCCTTATATTTTATAAAAAAAAAAAATTTAGGTAACGAAAAACCAAAAAAGATCAAGGATTTTTTACAGTGTATTACTTTTTTAGAAAGGTATTTCCTTCACCTATAACATATCCAAAAAGTAAAATGGGTTCTTTTTTATTTTTTTTTTAAATAATTTTTTAAGTAGTGTCACTTCTAGTAATTGCCCTTATATTTTATAAAAAAAAAAAAAATTTAGGTAACGAAAAACCAAAAAAGATCAAGGATTTTTTACAGTGTATTACTTTTTTAGACAGGTATTTCCTTTACCTATAACATATCCAAAAAGTAAAATGGGTTCTTTTTTATTTTTTTTTTTAAATAATTTTTTAAGTAGTGTCACTTCTAGTAATTGCCCTTATATTTTATAAAAAAAAAAATTTAGGTAACGAAAAACCAAAAAAGATCAAGGATTTTTTACAGTGTATTACTTTTTTAGAAAGGTATTTCCTTCACCTATAACATATCCAAAAAGTAAAATGGGTTCTTTTTAATTTTTTTTTAAATAATTTTTTAAGTAGTGTCACTTCTAGTAATTGCCCTTATATTTTATAAAAAAAAAAAATTTAGGTAACGAAAAACCAAAAAAGATCAAGGATTTTTTACAGTGTATTACTTTTTTAGACAGGTATTTCCTTTACCTATAACATATCCAAAAAGTAAAATGGGTTCTTTTTTATTTTTTTTTTAAATAATTTTTTAAGTAGTGTCACTTCTAGTAATTGCCCTTATATTTTATAAAAAAAAAAAATTTAGGTAACGAAAAACCAAAAAAGATCAAGGATTTTTTACAGTGTATTACTTTTTTAGAAAGGTATTTCCTTCACCTATAACATATCCAAAAAGTAAAATGGGTTCTTTTTAATTTTTTTTTAAATAATTTTTTAAGTAGTGTCACTTCTAGTAATTGCCCTTATATTTTATAAAAAAAAAAAAAATTTAGGTAACGAAAAACCAAAAAAGATCAAGGATTTTTTACAGTGTATTACTTTTTTAGACAGGTATTTCCTTTACCTATAACATATCCAAAAAGTAAAATGGGTTCTTTTTTATTTTTTTTTTTAAATAATTTTTTAAGTAGTGTCACTTCTAGTAATTGCCCTTATATTTTATAAAAAAAAAAAATTTAGGTAACGAAAAACCAAAAAAGATCAAGGATTTTTTACAGTGTATTACTTTTTTAGAAAGGTATTTCCTTCACCTATAACATATCCAAAAAGTAAAATGGGTTCTTTTTAATTTTTTTTTAAATAATTTTTTAAGTAGTGTCACTTCTAGTAATTGCCCTTATATTTTATAAAAAAAAAAAATTTAGGTAACGAAAAACCAAAAAAGATCAAGGATTTTTTACAGTGTATTACTTTTTTAGACAGGTATTTCCTTTACCTATAACATATCCAAAAAGTAAAATGGGTTCTTTTTTATTTTTTTTTTAAATAATTTTTTAAGTAGTGTCACTTCTAGTAATTGCCCTTATATTTTATAAAAAAAAAAATTTAGGTAACGAAAAACCAAAAAAGATCAAGGATTTTTTACAGTGTATTACTTTTTTAGAAAGGTATTTCCTTCACCTATAACATATCCAAAAAGTAAAATGGGTTCTTTTTAATTTTTTTTTAAATAATTTTTTAAGTAGTGTCACTTCTAGTAATTGCCCTTATATTTTATAAAAAAAAAAAATTTAGGTAACGAAAAACCAAAAAAGATCAAGGATTTTTTACAGTGTATTACTTTTTTAGACAGGTATTTCCTTTACCTATAACATATCCAAAAAGTAAAATGGGTTCTTTTTTATTTTTTTTTTAAATAATTTTTTAAGTAGTGTCACTTCTAGTAATTGCCCTTATATTTTATAAAAAAAAAAAATTTAGGTAACGAAAAACCAAAAAAGATCAAGGATTTTTTACAGTGTATTACTTTTTTAGAAAGGTATTTCCTTCACCTATAACATATCCAAAAAGTAAAATGGGTTCTTTTTTATTTTTTTTTTAAATAATTTTTTAAGTAGTGTCACTTCTAGTAATTCCGCAAAATTCTGAATAAAAAAATTAATGTTTTCTTCATAATAATTTTCTATTTTGTCATAAACATTTATTACTTTACCCATAATAAAGAGAAATATATATAGAACAAAAAATTCATAATTCATAATTATAAACAGTTTCGAGAAGCCAAGATATCCCATTACAATTTTTACGCGTATATTTTAAAAATTTTAGTGAATATGAATTCAAACAATAAGTACAGATGCATAAAAATATCTAATAAGTGTTGCGCTTCGCTTCGTAAAATAAGTGAAAACGAGGCTGCAAATATAATTGAATATTTTCCAGCTGTCGCCAACATTCATTGTAGCCGTATTTGCGAAACTTGCCGGAATACACTGAGAAAAGCGCGCAGTCGTAATAAATCCAACGTGGAGCAGAATGAAGTCTCAAATTATTTGCCAACAACGCCCAGCGATGAAGTTAGCGAAGAATTGAATGAACTTCCAACTTGTAATGCAAACATCGAAAGGACGGAAGTCATTGAAAATATAAATGATCATATTATTCCTCATCTACCAAACCAAATGTCGCCTCTTAAAAGGAAATATATGAAACAAGATGCATACAGAAATAGAAAATCACTGCAAATTTTCGAAAATATAGCAGATTCACTTGGAGCTGATCCATTATCTGATTTGTCAGCGCAACTTGAAAACGTCAAAGCCATTTACGAAGAAATTTTGGAAAACATCAAATATCAAATAAAGAACAGCTCAAATCTTTTGGAAAAGCAAAAACTTTTATCTCTCTTACCAATCAATATGAGTCACGCAGAAATTAAAGATCGTTTTGGGGATGATATATCTCACGATTGTATCAAAAAAAGTAAAGATATCCAAAGGAATAAAACGAAGTTTGCAGATATCATTCTTTTTAAAATGAGCAGACGTAGTTTACCAACCGAAACTCTAAGCACAGTCAAGTTATTTTATGAAGATGATGAAATTAGCCGAATGATGCCTGGATCGCAAGATTCAATTACTGTTAAACAAGGAAACTTACGTGAAAAAGTTCAAAAAAGACTTTCGGTACGTATTACTAGAAGTGACACTACTTAAAAAATTTTTAAAAAAAATAAAAAAGAACCCATTTTACTTTTTGGATATGTTATAGGTGAAGGAAATACCTTTCTAAAAAAGTAATACACTGTAAAAAATCCTTGATCTTTTTTGGTTTTTCGTTACCTAAAATTTTTTTTTTTATAAAATATAAGGGCAATTACTAGAAGTGACACTACTTAAAAAATTATATAAAAAAAACTAAAAAAGAACCCATTTTTATTTTTTGATATGGTATAGATGAAGGATAAACCTTTCTAAAAAATTAATACACTGTAAAAAAACCCTTGATCTTTTTGGTTTTTTCGTCAGTTAAAATTTTTTTTTGTTATAAATTTTTTTACAGTGTATTTCTTTTTTTTTTTTTAAACATGTCATAAAGCCTGTTAAAATATCTTTTCAATGATACCAAGATCATGGAAATCGGTTTAGCCGATTCTGAGTTATTGTAGTTTAAATGGAGCTCTTTTCGACCATTTTCGCGTTTTTTCGAAAACGTTCCCACTGTGTCACGCCCAAAAAATCGCAAAACAGTCATTTCTAAAAATGAGAGTTTGTTTGTATTGATCAAATTTAGCTATGAACAAAATTTCATCAATATCTGAGGGGGTCGGGTTCAATGCATCTCGATTTTTACATGAAATTCATCAAATATGAAAAATTGGGAATTTAGCACGTCATACAGAAATCGTATTAATGATAAATTTTGTATTCCCGTAAATAACTTTGGTAAAAGTTTTAATTTAACAAACATTTGCTTTAATAAGTATGGACAGGATTAAGATAATTAACAATAAAAAAATATGAAATAAATCCAATTCATTACTTTTATTCACTCTCTAATTACATTATGACTACTACTGGAAATTTTATATAGTAAAGAAGTTTACCGTTTATTTGTTTATAATATATTTCGACTATTTAGTGGCTTTTTAAATATGCAACTTAATAAATTAAGGTACATAATACACACATATCTGTGGCATTTTGACAAAACATCTTAAGCTGAGATAAGATAGGAAAAATGTTTTTAAAAAATTCGATGAAAAAACCATTTTGATGAAATAATAAAATAAACCAAAATTAAAGAAAAATTTCGTTTATAGTACAAAATTTTAAAAACCAAAATGTTAACAACATTTTGTTCAACTTTTTAAATTTGACTTAAGATGTACATCTATTTTGAATATAAATATACATATTATTTTAAAAAAGCACATGGCTTTATCTTTTTGATTAAATTTTATTTTTTTAATATTTTGCACACTTTTCCTAATATTTTCGTTATTTCTAAAATAGCCTTCTTTGCCGACTTTTGGCCTCCTTAAGTTGTCATGTGATAAATTTTAAGATGTCAAATTTAAACTGTCATTTAGCTTTTTACTTTTTGCAAATTTGTCATTAAAATTTGTCATTTAACTTTAATATTTTTTTTTTTAAATATAACGTATTTATATAAAGGGTGTTTTTTGCAAGCCTAATAGAATTTACGAAAGGGGTTAGGCCCAACCATAATATGCATAGCCTTGCTAAACCTATTATAAAAAATTAACAAAAAGTCTCTCAAATGTATTTAAAAAAACAAAAACAAAATAAAAAAACATTTGATTCCGTACGGAATGTGCGATCAGTTTCGCACCTTGCTTAAGCAAATGATAGTTTCATAAAATTTAACAAAAAGTTTTCTTAAGTTCAATATGGTTTGTCTCATTTGATTTACATGTATTCGTACATTTGCTTAAGCCAACTTAAGCACATTATGGTTGGGCCTGACATTCCTTCACTCACTTTACCGGCTGGTAGCATCATCGGCCATTATTTCTTAATTTCTTCAGGCCAAACTTTTTTGTGTTTTTCGTGCCAGCAGTGCTTAAAAAATTGGCCAACAATTGGACCTCCATAATGCGCTTCTCCAAGAACCGTCCATATGCCCGAAAACATTTTAAAATGTTAATGCCATGTTTTGAATAAAAATTTTTTTCTAAATAAAATTAAATTTTTTGTATTATTTTTTACAATTTGAAGTTCTGTCACTTTAAAAAAAATCACCCTTTAATTAATAACACTGGCTATTTTATGCTAAAGTTTATTTTGCATAAAATAAAACAAAAAACGTTTTTTTGTTTGTTTTTGTTTTTATCTCTATAAAAACTTGTGTGCAAAAAAGATGAATTTCTAATTTTAGAAAAACAAATTTGCACTGGAATAGTTTTTTTTTTGGTTTTTTTATATATTTTTTAACATATTGTTATATTTTTGTTTTATTTATGTTGTATAGAACTAGTCATGAACTAAAAATAATTTCGAAACTAATATTATCAAAATCATATAAACACGAGGCAATTTTAATGAATACGCAGACTAAATAGAGTTATAGTTTTAGGATAACATTTTAAAAAAAATATTCAAAATTATATTTGGTAAATAGATATAAATAAAAACGATGGAAAAGTACACACAAATAACTTTCTATTTCCATCTGGCTTACACAATAAGACATGCTGAAGTAATCTAGCGTTTTGTTAACATTTTTTAATGCCTTTGAAGTAAGACTTGACCAATGTAAACACAGAGACATTTTTTTCTCCAATACGAAAAGGAGCTTAAAATTAACATGTTATTTTAAGAATTAATTTTAAAATTATTAAATTTTTATGACCCTTAGGTTGAATGTCTTCTTAACTACTTTAAATAGCGTCGTCATATTTTTTTCCTGTAGAATATCCTTTATTAATACTATAAAAAGAAAACAAAAATTCAAACAAATTGTAAGTAGAAGTCAACTGACAAAAATAAACAGCAGCTGCAATTGTACAATATCAAGAAGGACTTCTGTTAAATACTTGATTACAGAAATTGTTAAGAAATTATAAAAAAAATAAACTGCACACTTTTTAGTGGTTGTGTTGTTGTTATTTATTTTTAATTTTCTTTAAGGGAAGCTGCTAAGCAAAAGTAAAAGGGTTTTTGACTTCAACATACACCAATTCCTAAAGAAACTAATAAGAAGGTTTAAAAAAGATCGGGGTTAAAAGGTGATTTGACATTGCTTAAATACTTTGAACAAATTATTGAAAAAAAAAACAATTCTTTCTTATCAGGGCAAGCTTTTCTAACACTTTGCTTATACTTAGTTTTTCTGCGTCTAGGTGACCATTTCTTAAAACTAAAGGTTATAATCTTTAATTTTCTGAAATTTAAAAAATTTCAAAATTTTCAAACAAAATTGAAAAACTAGATTATTTATAAAAGAAATCTTGAAAGACTGACGATTAACATCTCAAATCGCAAACAATAAAAAACTGCTTAAATGAAATATTGGATAAAAAAAAATATTGAATAAAAAAAAATAGTAAAAAAATTCCTTAAAACGGATTTAATGGAGAAAAAAATCACCAAGATGTTAGAATTCAAATACATAAGGTGTGTTCATTTTCTTTACTAGCAGAAACTTGCAGCGAGAGTGTTAATATAAAAATTACAAAATTACATTCAACATTTTTTATTTTTCGAATTTATTCTATGAGTTAAATTTCAGTTATGTAAAAAAAAAATAAAAAAAACTAAATGAACGCTTTACCAGCACAAACTCGCATGCCTTGCTTGCTTTGACAGTATCCAGCTTAAAGATACGAGATTCTGCGTTCTTTAATTGATTGGTTTTTAACTATGAGCACATGACTATTGTTTCTAATTAAAAAAAAGTTGTACATATAGTTATTTTATCTTATTAAACAATTTTTAATTTAAAAATTACGAAAGTTATTTTTTTCACATTTTCAAAAGTTAGTTTTGTAAACAAAAACATGCAACAGGTGTTTGCATAATTCTTGCGATGGTACATTTAGTAAGGTCACCCTAGTTCTGCAACAAATACAACAAGGCAAATATAACATGTACATTAGAGATTTAACCAAATTTTTGGCATAGTACCACGGAGTGGCCAAGAATGTTTTAGTAACGATAACACCTGTCTCCCGTCGTTTTGCGAAAAAAACCTTACGCAGGGAAGCAACTTTCTAAAACCTTCCAAGAAATTTTAAACCGCGGTGGATTGTATGTAAGCCGTAGGAAATTTTTTAAATCTAAAGCAGTGGATAAATTCCAAAATAGCATTTTATTGATACGTATAGGAATACATAAAAATGTTTGTTTTAAAACTTCAACCCGATCCCTGCATGAACTTTTTTAACAATCCGAAAAAATTATCATATTTTTTATTAATAACTTTTCATGTTCTACACGACTATACTATACCGTTTTTGATATTCGCAAAAAGTGTGAAAAAGTTAATGTACATATTTTGTTGGTAGAAAAACCTAATAGATTGTCAAAAAATATGTGTATTTCTAATAACAATAAATACTCTTATTTGTATACAAACAAAATTGTCAACCAATTGTGACAATATGTAAGATTCGTAAATCATGGCGGTTTTCACTCTTGGTAGTAAAGTACTCTTGTAGACTTTGTTGATCTTATTAACGTAGCAAAAGTACTAAAATTTACAACACTGCAACAACAAAATGTATTAGACTTAAATTGACTGGGCTGTGGTTGAAAAATCCCACAAAAACCGGTAGTAAACATGTGTGTTGAATTTACTAGAATAAAACAGTTGACGAAACTCTATCTTTCTCTTACTCTAACTTAGTAGATTTATGTATTTAAAATATATACGAAAAAGACACTCACGCCTTGTAGTATAAAATCGTATTAAATAAAACAGAGATATACAATTAACACAAAGGGTGAAATCCGCTAATAATCAGCTGGGCTACTGGGGTTATCTTATAAGTTCTACCATATTTCTTGCTAGTAAAAATTTTGCAGAAATTTTCAAAAAATTTGTTGTCTGAAATTTGTATGCTCTTTTTTCGTTCTCTCATTCTAGTAATAAATATTGAAAATAAAAAAAAACTCGATAAAAAATTCTGGAAAAAACGCTAAAAAGTTTTTAATAAAAAATCTCTAAATAGAAAAATATATTCAAAACAAAAATAGTAAAATGTTTCTTTAACTCAATAACCAATTACAAAAATAAAACTAAAAAAAAAAGAAATCGCTAAAATTCAAAAAAGATTAAAATCGTTTAATTTTAGAAAGTTCGAAGAAAGCAAAATCCAATAAATTTTAAAAAGTATAAAATAAACGCCAATTTTAAAAACCAGTTCTTTTTTTTATCTGGATCCAGAGAACGGCATTTGATATCGAAGTTGCAAAACATTTTCAATGGGAAATTTGAATGGAAATTTCGACCGTAATTTGGGCCGCTGATCTTAAGTGCCACTTACCGCAATTATAAGTCCAGAACTCAAACTCATTAAAAACTTTCAAATGTTTTGTAAATTAAAGACTAAATGAACGCATATTACGACCAATTATTTAGATTATGATAGGCCATGTTCTGGAAATAGGAATCACGTGAAACTAAAATCGAAGATATTTTGAAATTTCCTATATAAATATTTCCTTTTATATACCTCATACTTTGAGGACCACTTACCTTTAAAAAATTTCTATTGTAATCAGGAAAAGATACGTAATTAAAAAAAAAAATTATATTGAATATATCCATCGATTTAAATTTCACGTGATTCCAGAACATGGCCGAATAGTTCCATTTCCATTCCATATTTTATTTATTATAGTTTAATTTACCGAGCAATAGTAACGCAGATCTTCAGCATATTCGGATAATTGAACGAACTAGGGGCCGGAATTATATGCAAATTTATGTTTTTTCTCAAATGCTTAAATATCAACTGCCTGTTTTTCAAACTATAAAAAGAATTTCGTTTAGAAATTATATTGAAAACAAAAACAAATCTGAGTTCTTTTATTGTTGTTTCAATATACATTCTCAAGCGAAAATTTTTATTTTATTTTGAGAAACCGGCAGTAAATGTCTATTCGATTCAAACTTATTTGCTGAGAAATGGCATTGATTTGCTTGTGCTTATTTTTCCTTACTTTATCGTAATGCATATTTTGACATATATTGTTTGAAAATGACACATAATTTTGCATATTATGTTAATTTTTATTGAAAACGTCAAAGTTTGTACATATTTTTGTTTTATAAAAATCCATTATTCTTAACAAACACACCTGAACAAACATAAAAAAAATATTTAAATAAAATTTGCGAGAAAAGCTAGAACCAGCATTTCCGATGTTGCTAAGTCTGCGTTTGATGTCTCTATTGTTTTTTGTTTATGTGCGCTACTCATTTAAAAAAAATTAACTCTAATCGAGTTAAGTCTCTAACGGCGAATTCATCCATGCGTTCCGAACAATATTTTTGTCCGGAGAATAATTTTTTTATTGAAGGTGTTCTGCAGAACGATTTATCCAACAATTGTTGTAATTCAAATCAAATTTAACTTTTATGTACAAATTGAAAAAAGTGGCATCGCACTTCATTTTGTTCTGAACAAGAACTTAAACTACACCAATTCAACAAAAAACTTGCCTAACAAAAAGATTTCTCTCTCTTTCAACGTCAAACTCAATATAAAAAAAAACTTTGTCCGGACAAAAATATTGTTCGGAACGCACTTTTATCGGAACCACACTTTTTATCGAGTGCTTAAAAAAAATCACTTAAGTTTTACGAGAATAAATAAATAACACAAGGTTGGCCAACGAAACCAATTTTGGTATCGACATTTCTCTCTTTCAACGTCAAACTCAATATAAAAAAAAACTTTGTCCGGACAAAAATATTGTTCGGAACGCACTTTTATCGGAACCAAACTTTTTATCAAGTGGTTTAAAAAAAATCCCTTAAGTTTTACGAGAATAAATAAATAACACAAGGTTGGCCAACGAAACCAATTTTGGTATCGACATTAAAGTAGTATTTTTTGTTTCGCTAAAGATGTCGGGACTTTATTTAAATCGGTACACCGGTACACAAATGTTTATAACGTTATAAGAATATCGGTTTTACAATATAATTAACAAAATTAAACAGAATGTTAAAAAAATGGGTGTAGACTTAAATGATTAATTTTTTTACATGGGGCCATTAATTACACTGCTATACAGTCATTTTGCGGCAGGCATACTTGAAGTCGATTTTGTATAAGACGAGTGTGCTGATAACGGGAAAAATACCAGAATTGTCAAATTGACTCCAGTTTTTGAGATAAACGCTTCTAACATTTTCCATAAAATGCTTCAATAAATGGGCCAAAAGATTTATTTAAAATTTATTTTTATTGTTTATCTTTACAAAAATACACAAAAATAATAGTTTGGGGTACCTTTAACTGGAATAAATAAATGAAGATCATAAAAAACTTTTTCTTTGGGATTTTCTCTTATTTACTTTGTCAGGACAATCTCTTTTCAAGGTCCAGCAATAGGGTATTTCAATTATTTCTTAGTTCGGTTTATCTCAATAACCAGAGTGAATCAAAAATAAATAAGCATGCAGCGTGAAGGTCTAATATGAGTATTAACAAAAACCATTAACAAAATCCCTGCCGCAGATTTTTTTATTTTTTTTGTATAGCAGTGTTATTAAAGCGATTTTTCCCTTAAATTTTATTTTTTTCTAAAAATAAATTTTGCAGAGTAGAAACAAATTTAAAATTTCAACACCTTTGCTAATGCAAATATGTTTGTTTGCAACTGTATCGCATTTCGGTATCGGTTTCAATGTCGGTCTTAAATTTTCAAAGGTATCGGTTTTAACCCTTTATGGCGAAATGTTGCACTTCTGCAACATACCATTCAAGGAGATATAAAAATGTAGTAAATCCCAATTAAACAATTTTACTCGGTGTTGTACATCGCCAACAAAGCGTTTTATCGATTTTATTACAACTAAATTAATAATCTGAAAAAAATCAGTTTTCTTCTATTTGAATTCGTATACGAAAACGTTTTTATTAGTGAAATACATATATACATATGTATATTTGTTTGGTGAAATTTGTATGAATAATAGGTAACAAGATGATTTTCAATAATAGTTTTATTACAAACTCAGTTCGTTTTGATTATTTTGACTGATTTTGTTTTGATGTATATAAAGTTTTTTTAAGAAAAATAAATACTTAATCTAAACAAAAAAAATTTAATTATTATATCCGTTAATAATACCATATTTGCCATGGCAGTAGTAGATATGAATGTGTGTGCCAAATTTATTTTTTTGTATGATGCTTATTTGTCGAGTTATGGGGTGCTAAAGTATTGCCGTTTTAAAAAAATTTTTTTTTTTTTTAAATTCTTGCTACGAACTAGTAAACAAATGAAACAAACCTTTAAAAAAAAAAAAATTAAAGCTTAATTTGTTTCAACTGCAAAACGACCATTTTAAATAAAAATTTTTCTAATTCTTCTCCTCCATAACGTTTGAATAGAAAATTATATAAAAAATTATAAAAATAAAATAAAAATATGTGGAAGTGAATTCAGATTCTAGAACTCACCCGTATACATATTAATTTTTACAGCATATTTTGAAATTTTGAAGCATATTTTTTGCGAATACATATTTTTAAATAATAAATGCATAACTTCGCCCCGAACCTTTTAAACATGTGGGATTTTCTAAATCGAGTTTAATCTTTTTGGTATTTTTAGTATTTGATAAAAGCATAAAATTTATATTTTTCAGGTGAAATTTAAATCGGCTTTTTCTCTTTAAACCGATTTAAGGCCTTAAATTCAATATTCCTGGAAAAAATTTTGAATTTTTTTTTATTATAACAAAATTTTTTTATTGGACTGGCAAACGGTGTAATAACTACTACAGGAGGAAAAGGTGTTGTTATTTTTTACAGACTATATTGTTGTTGTTGCTGTTATTCCAGCAACATGTGTGTTTTGTTTTTGTTGAGTGTGTTTTTATTGTTATTGTAGTAGTATGTATGTATGTATTCCTTTCTGTTTGTATGAGTGTGTTTAATTAAGGAACCCAACATCTTAAGAAAATGTAAAAAACCACTACTTGCATCTGTCGTTTTTTTCTTTTGTTGTTGTTGTTTTTTTTTGCATTTTGCCAACTTGCGGCTTGTATGTGAAAAATAATGTACAGTACATTGTAGAGTGGTTGATTTGTTGCAAGTATCCACAGGGGTTGTTGTTGCTGCCACAATGCAGCTAAATTTGTTTTGGTCTCCTCTCTAACAGAGTTTAATTCAACATTAAATGTTTATTTTCAAGTAATTCTGTGTTTGACATATGCAACAAAATAATAACAAACAAACTTTAGCTCCTTAATTCCCCACTTTAACCGCTATACTCCCCTACACTCACCCTTTCTCCCTTGTATAGTTGTTTTCATTTCATTTTTGAGTGTCAGCCGTTAGTTAGTTCTCTCTTTATTTGCTAAGTTTATTATTTATATGTTTCATATTTAGTAGGGCATTTGTTGTTATTTTCTTTTTTTTTATTGTTTCCAATACATAAATACTTTTTTGTTGTTTATTGTTAAGGAGAGGGATTGTTTTAATGTTTATCGTTTTTGTGGGAATTTTGAGTGGAGCCAAGAAATCTGATAAGAAAATGAAAACAACAAATTTATTTTAAGTTTCACAACTTTGCAATTTTCTAATAAAAATAAAAAAATGCATGAGTAAAATTCCGGTTAAATATAAATGACATCACTTTGGATAGTCTAATTTGATAAAGAGTCATTGTTGTTTTTTTTCCAATAACTTGTTGAGTTGTTTGGGGGTTTAAGGGTAGCACTTAATTACAAAAAACTCCACATAAGAGATACATATAACTTTTGGCATTTTTTGCAAATAACAAAATTTTCCTGGCAAATCATCAAAAAAAGGCAAATCGTTAAAAAGGTTCCGCACTAAACGCGATGAAGTTTGGATTTACAGCCGTAACTAAATAAGAGCAGAAAGCGTTTTCTAGCTGTCAAAAGTTCTCATGTCCATATAATTTGTATGAAGTATACCGAAATAGCGCGGCGGCAATTTAGCTATTTTAAAGACAAACTAGCGGTTTTATCTCTATATTTTATATCAATTAGGTATGTGGGTTTTGTTAAACAAGAAAGTTAACACTATTGTTCGTGGCACAACGTTGACGCTCTAGTTTAGGTATGGCATATCTAGGGTTCAAAAAACTGCAGTCTGCAGTCGAAACCAAAAACTGTCTAACAAAAAACCAAAAATGTGTGTACAACGTTTCGATTTTTAATGAATCAGAAGTAAAAACAACAGTTTTTTTTGGCCAATGACGAATAAAGAAGTGGAAGAAATGGCAGTTTTTCT
Organism: Pollenia griseotomentosa; assembly: GCA_963931875.1. Taxonomy (NCBI): domain Eukaryota; kingdom Metazoa; phylum Arthropoda; class Insecta; order Diptera; family Polleniidae; genus Pollenia; species Pollenia griseotomentosa. The sequence continues at coordinate 37,871,699 of OZ007563.1, read as the reverse complement.
GCTTTGACTGCAGTTTTTTAAACGCTGGGCATATCAGCAAGCTAAGCCAAAGAAAACGTTCGGCTCTTGTTTGAGTAGTGCTGTAACGAGGAAAATTCGCCAAGACCGATTCAATCTTTAATGTCTGCCATTAATGTTTAACTGACTGCATTTAAGTAATGATTTCAGCTGTTATAACTTTAACAGATATCGCTCGAGTTCTTTTTGGCATATACCCCGGACTTGTAGTTGAATTCGCCTTACCTTTTATCAACTAAGGTAGGGTTGCCATCCGTCCTCTTTTCCCCGGACACCGTCCTCTTTTTTTGGGTATCCGGGGCAGTCCTACTTCTTTTTCATCAAGTGTCCGGGGTTGTCCGGCTTTTTACACCTTCATTGTAAATTTGTTCCTGGATTTAAATCACAGTTCACAAAATACATTAAAAAAAAGATTTAGGTGCTCGGGTTTTTTTTAGGATAGGTATGATTTCATTTTTGGGGACGTAACGTGACAAAAAGAGTACTTTTCTTTGAATGTGCCCAAAATGGAGCTTCCAAAAAAAATGGAACAAATAAGCAAAAGCAACCTTATCAATGTCGTTACTTTTGTTCAAATAAATACTTATTGCTAAATGATTATATTAAAATTTTATTTTAAGATTCTTTTTGGAAAGAAAAAAAAAATCATATCTTAAAAAAAGCACATCCCTCAAAGTTTTAGGATTTTTAAAAAACAGTTTTATATAAAAAAAAAAATCAGCAAAAAAAAGGGTTTTGACTTAGTCCATTTTTAAAATTTGATATATTGCATATACATTTTTTCAATATATTTATTGTAGCCTCAAGTATTCTCTTTAAACTGACAAAAATCATCTTCGTATGTAAAGTAGTTTTCGAGATATTAAAAGAATAAACTCAACACATTCGGCTTATTCGGCGATATTATGACAATTTGAATGACATAACTTTTGAAAAAAAAATTAAAAAATTGTTTTTCGTTGATATGTGTTCTTTATGGGATCAAATAAACCCTCTCGCCAAATTGCATTCAAATCGAAAGGGGTCGAGTCCCACTCTTGGTTGACTTGACATGGAATTACCCAAATTAAGTTTTTGTGTGCCGTCGTTAATTTTATTAATATTAAGTTTTTTAAAAAGTGTCCTCTTTTTTCGAACAAATGTCCTACATTTTTTATGCTGACGTCCTCTTTTTCTCAAAATAGAAATGGCAAGCCTAAACTAAGGTATTATAAAACTATTATAAATGTCAGAAGATTTATATTCCAAATTTGAAGCTTTGTTGTCCAAACTTAAATTATACATTTTACTTCTGCAGGTAAAAAAAAATATATTCTTGCAATAATTTTTTCTCCACAAAAATTTCTTAAATTGTATGTACCCTACATACATATATCACTGAACGGGCCAGACGTGCGACATTTTTGAATCAAATTAAATCCGTATAATGTACAGTAGCCTTAACACAAGTTCAAACAACTATTTTCGCTGGCATAAGCTCTAAAATTCTGCATAATGTGGTTATTTTATGTTCTGGTTTTCTCAAGTATTAGGGCAGACCTTAATTTAATAGAAAAAATTTGTTTATACAGTAGATAAAAATACCAAAATAACGAACAAATTCTTAAAAATCTGTGTAATATGAATATTTCTTCCTAAGTTTAGATCTTAATTACATTAAAAGCATTGAAATGGTATAAATAGGAAAAATAATTAGTATTGTGGTTAATTTATTTAACTGTTTATGTTTTAATCCAAATTTTGATATTTTAATTAGGCTAAAGTTCATTGAATTTAATTTTTATTAAATTATTTTTATGAAGAAAGGAAATTTACAACATTAAATGAATTAAAATTTATTGATAACCTTTCATTCTTGACTGAACTGGGAATCGAACTCAGGTTTTCACGGACAGGTTGCCCTGACGTTTTGATTGTATCCATACAATATCTTCAGAGGGGTTTGCCGTTTTAACACTCGTAAAAATAAAATAAAAAATATCAAAATTTGGATTAAAAAAAGATGAAAAATATGTTTATAAATATTTTGAAACTATAAGAATGAAAATCATCACAAACCCTGAAAACCTGTTCGATTTAATTTGATTTGAATTGTTTTGATGTTTTCTGTATATGAAAGAAGTATATAAAAGATTTAGGGGCTTACTAATATAATATTTGAATTAAATCGTTCTTTATTACAATAAATTCTATATAAATACAATTTATAGTTTTAAAGGGATTAAAAATCAATAGGTACCTACCTACCTATGTAACTATAATTGAAATGTTTCACATAATAGCAAGTTTGTTCTTTTTTTTCTAAATCTTCTGTTTTATAACAAATATTCCCTTAGATTTCTTTTTGTTTTTCCCTTTAACTGATCGAATCTCAATAATATACTAATTCATAAAAATAACTTTGGTAAAGATTAAATAATAATTTTTAAGGAACTCCTTTTTGTAGAAAAATATCGCACAAAGGGAATTAATAATCACACTTATACTCTTTTAGTCCCTCTCTCTGTAGGTACATACATACATATATTCTTTGATTAAAATGGTAGATTTTTTTTTTTACCTGTTTTAAGAAATTTTTGTTGTTTTTTGATCGTTTATGTTTTGCACTTAAAATTCATAACACAAACTTCCTTTTCTCTCTCTTTGCAATTTATTTTTATTATATTTAAAAGGAAAAAATACAAATGTAATGTAGAAGAAGAAGAGGAAGAAGCAGAAAAATTTTGCAATTTTTCGCTTAGAATTCAACTCAACAGGAGGGTTCTCTTGTGTATGTTCGTTTCTACTTCAGCAAAGGAACGTTGTTTGTAAGATCCTTTTGAAATATCCTTGTTGTGAAAAGTTTGCATAACTAACCAACAGAATAAAGGGAAGTTGTTGTTGAAATGTTCAACTGTCATACTAAACATTTGGAAGGTTCATTACCGTTTTCAAAAACAAAACAAAAAAAAAGAACGAATGTCTACAGAACAAATTATTGTTGTTGTCTCAAAACGATTGATGTATGGCTAAAGAAAACTATTAAAATACAAATTGTGTGTATGTATGAAGACGTTTTAACAAAACAAACAATCCATGGACAAAAAGTACAGTTGTTAACTAACAAAAACGACAGGCAGGATACATTGACTCTATTTTTCATTTTTAGCCAATTTCATAAGAATATGCTTAGTGGCAAATTGTAATAATAATAATTTCAAGGTTAACATTTCTTTTAAATGCGCATTTACCAAAAATACTGACTTAAAAAAATAATGTTTTTTAACTTTTTTTATTGTTTGTGAAACGTGTTGTAATTCTAGAATTTTATATGTATGTATGTATGTGTGTACTTATTTCTTAACTTTTTTCTAGACGTAAATTTAATTTAAATACCATTAACAATGAACTCTTTTTAAACAGAATTTTAAGTTAAAAAACTTGTATTTATTTATTGGCTCTTTCCTCCTTTCCCTGTCTTTTCCCTTTGAAAAAAAAATTGTTACTAAAAGTAGACTTTTTTGCTGACGATAAGTCTCAATTTTTAAACATTAATATTATTTGATATTTAACTAAAATAAAAAAAAACGAAATTCTTTCTAAAACCCCCAACCATAAAAAAAATATCACACATTTTAAATATTTTTTTTTTAAATATCAAAAAGCCATTGAACTTTGTTTTGCTAAAATGAACAAAAAGTCATGATTGTCATTTGAAAAAAAACGCCGAAAAAACCTTCAACTTGAATTATTACTCAATCTCTTATAAATATTGGCAACATGGTACGAGTACGATGAGTAAAACAGAAACAAACAACAAACATCATCATGTTTTTGGTTATTTCGCTCTACTTGTTGTTGTGGCAGTTTTGTAAGACTTTTTTGTTGTTGGTGTTTTTTTTTTTTTTGGTAATAGAAACTACTAAACATTAGAAAATTCGTTATTCAGTGTCATTTTTTTTTTTTTTTAAAAATGCAACACATATTTTTTTTTTAATATTTTTGTACTGGCGTGTCTAATACACTTGTCTGTTCTATTGATGCACCACACTCTGTTACATACAACATACAAATTTTTTTCTCTGTTGTTGTCAGAAATAGGCTCACAAATACACACAAACATTCATACATACATATGTATGAACATATGGACATGTGCATTAGTAATCATAACGAAAATAAAGAATGCTATTTAAGAAGTTGTTATAACGAAATTTTATTAAAAGTTGAAATAAACACTAACAAATCAAAACAAATAGGTTTGAACTGTCAAAATCAGATGGCGTTTCGACACCACCTGTAGTTGAATTCTTCTTGGTTCTAACTTAATTGACCGACCACTAGCAACTCAGATCTTCAGCCCGTTGATCACAAAATATTAAGGATTTTCACGATGTAAGAATACGCACATTTGCATAACACAACAAAATGTACGTAAAGGGTGGTTAAATTTCAAGGGCCGATGTTGATTTTGAATAAAACACAAACTATTTAGGAAATTATTGTAATTTTATTTTATTATGATATACCTATTGGTATTACTCAATTATGTATGGAACAAAATATCGGCCAAATGGGCGCCGCGGCCACGGCGGCACACCTCTATCCGATGGTCCAAATTTTCGATGACCCTGAGGCATAATGGAGGTTCTATGCCGTTAATGTGCCGAATTATCTCATCCTTTAGCTCTTGAATTGTTGCTGGATTATCGACGTACACCTTTTCTTTCAAATAACCCCAAAGAAAAAGTCCAACGGTGTCAAATCCCATGATCTTGGCGGCCAATTGACATCGCCATTACGTGAGATAACACGGCCATTGAATTTGTTGCGCAAAAGAGCCATTGTTTCGTTAGCTGTGTGGCAAGTGGCACCGTCCTGCTGAAACCACATATCGTCCACATCCATATCTTCCAATTCGGGCCATAAAAAGTTCGTTATCATCTCACGATAGCGAACACCATTCACAGTAACTGCCAGACCGGCCTCATTTTGGAAAAAATACGGCCCGATGATGCCGCCAGCCCATAAACCGCACCAAACAGTCACTCTTTGTGGGTGCATTGGTTTTTCGACAATCACTCTTGGATTATTATTCGCCCAAATGCGGAAATTCTGCTTATCGACAAATCCACTGAGGTGAAAATGTGCCTCATCACTGAAGATGATTTTCTTCGAAATTTATCATCCATTTTCATAATAAGTCTGGATAACTTTAACACGTTGTTGGATTGTGTATTTCTCCATGGTTCAAATTGAGTAAGTCTGAAATAGAGAAATGTCAAATAAAATTCGGAAAAAAACTTGGCGTTTAGGTGTGGTTCACATTCAACATCGGCCCTTACAATTTAACCACCCTTTACATATTTGCAATTTGCTTTATTTTTACTTCGTTTGCACTAAAAATACCATGAGCAAAAAAGTAGTGCATATTTTCTCAGTTGCAAACAAATATAAAAAATAATATTTGACATAAATATTTAGCGCAATATTGATTGTTAAGGAAACTTATAAATTGAAAATTTTTGCGTTTTTTAATATAAAATAGAGAATTAAATTACATTAATTTAAAAAGAACAAATTTATTTCAATATGCTTGTGTATAATTGTAAACCAGGGTGTAAAAAACTGCAGTCGAAACCAAAAACTTTCGTACAAAAGTTGGAGTTGGTTTGACAGCGAATCAGATGTAAAAGTAACAGTTTTTTTTGGCAATTGACAAATTAAGAAGTGGAAGAATTGTGGCAGATTTTTGACAGTGCTGCCAGAAGTTTTTTGTGTTGCCATACTTTTTTTTTTTTTTATAAAAATAGCACATTTGCACAAAAAAACTGGTATGCTCACGATCAATCATAATATGCACTGCAAATTTACAAATGGCAAATTTGCACAATGACCATCGTGATTACCCTTATCGTTCATAACTAGACAGAACTGTTGTCTTGTACTCCTGGCAGCATACAACCTAGTTGTCGGAAGTTTTTTTAAATTTATTTTAAAATGGGCAGCCTTATTGAAGATTCACTTAAGCGGAAACTCTTCCAAAACAAAATAAAAAACAAGAAAGAAGATATATTCGGTCAAGCCCGACCTTTTGATATCTTACACTACAGTATATACAGAACATTTTTCGAGAATGCGTTTTACCTTGAATCCATGGGCAATTATAGACACGGCAAAGCAACATTATGGTATGAGGTTTAGATTCATGTAAGAGCTCTTTGTACAGAATATTGTCTAGATATGTACATTTATATGAGTTTTTTATCGTCTTAAAGCGATTTTAGAGAGGGGGTTTATAAGGCACTAATGGTAAATTTTGGACCTACCAGCACAAAATGTTTGTCATAGCAAAATTTTGTAGCTACATATTTATTTTAAAAGTTATTGTCGCCAAATTGTATGTCAATATCAACATTTATAAGGAAGTTATTGCATTGAAAGCTATTTTCGGGAGTTGTATTTGTATGGGAGCTACCCTCAAATATGGGCCGATTTTAATAAAATTTGGTTAGTTGAATCAGGTTGCAATAATGTATTTTTGGACAAAATTTAATCTTAGGGCCAACAGAATAAAAAATGCTATGGGCACTAACTCTTCATTCCAAGTTTCCGACAACAAGAGATGCTTAAAATTACATTTCTTATTGCCATCAAATCGTTTTGTGCAAAGACGAAAAAAATGCTTCTTAGTGTGAATTTGCAATATAAAAGTCATGCCTCTAGTAAACAGGTTTGTAAAGGGGAATTTTGATTCTCTCCCTTTTAAAGGCCTAACCATAATATGCATAGCCTTGCTTAACCTATTGTCAAAAATTAACAAAAAGTCTCTCAAATGTATTTAAAAAGACAAAAACAAAATAAACATTTGATTCCGTACGGAATGTGCGATTAGATTCGCACCTTGCTTAAGCAAATGACAGTTTCATTAAACTTAGCAAAAAGTTTCCTTAAGTTAAATATGGTTTGCCTCATATAATTAACATGTATTCGCACATTTGCTTAAGCCAACTTAAGCACATTATGGTTGGGCCCTTAAACTGCTACTAGTAAGCTCCATTTTTTTACTGGGCAAGAACCAGTAGTTGCTGCATTAGCAAAAAAAAAATTAAAAGCTCCAGCCGAACTAGAATTAACATCACCTGTGTATTAATCTTGTGCCCACCCTCGTATTTAATTAATGTCAACCATATTTTAAGAATTAATGAAAGAAAGAGCAAGAATTTGGCAAAAAAGCAAAAAGATATAACCGTACTGTACTGCTTTCTAAAAAAAGTATAATGCTCTGAATTTATTAAAAACAAAAATCGAAATAAAATATGCAATTGAATTGCAAACATATTATCAATGAATGAAACCAAAAAATTATAAATAATACTTTGTATTAAATTTAATTAAAAAAAAAACAAATTCAAAACATAAACAATGTGATTGAGCTGAAAATATGCTTTATTTTTAAAATTTCCTTCACAAATTCCAACATTTTTGTTGCGGTTTTGTGGTCATTTTTTTTTTTGATATGGTCACAAGTCGTTGCATAAAACAAGGGAAAATTTCGTTAAACTAAAGATTTAAATAACGGCAACTCGAAATTAATCAATTCTCAGAAAGAAATAACATTAAAGATATCATGATAAAATTTAAATTATAACCAATAATAAAAATTCAAGTTTAAGAACTAAAAACCAGCGTCATTCGAGTTTGAAGTGTAATTATCAGCAAAATATTTCAAAAATTTTAAAAATTTCTTGCAAAATATATGTATGTATGAAATCCTTTAGTTATATATATTAATACTATTTAAGTAATTAGAGTTTTTTAACATGTTTTTAAATGTAAATTTCTTGTTAAAATCTCAAGTTCCTTTTATGTATAAAGAAAGGAAAAAGTAAACCAAAAATGAAATCTAAAACACCTTAAAATTCATTAAGAAAATAAAAAAACCAAACACCTTTTTCAGAACAAAAAAAAAAAAAAATAAAAAAAGAGATGAATAACGATGAAGTTTATGAATGATGTTGATGATAGTGATTGGGATGATGTTACCTGTGGAATGTAGACAACAAAACATGATGTTTATCACCATAATTTTTTTGTGCGCGTTTGTACACATTCGTTGACATCGTACTCAACTCAAAACTCAGCACATTCCAGTGATATGAAATTTTATTAAAAATTCGTGCTTTTTTTTGTACATTTTTGCATATTCAATTGTCTGTCTTTGTGTCTGATGATTCTGCTACTCTTCATGTCCGTCCAGTTTTACGTTTGTACCCTGTTACCAGTGAGTACATATTACAAAACAATTGAAATTCTGTATTTTTTTTTTAGATTATTCAGTCATTTTAAATTTCAAATAAAAATTGACGCCCACTACTCTACTCTACATTTGAAAGTGTCAGTGTAAAATTAAATTAAAATGTTTTTTTTTTGTTAATTTTATTATTTGCAAACATCAACTGCCACATAATATTGCATTTAAAATATGATTTAATAACAATTTTAAATTAATTTAATTGTGATACGATTACAAAAAAAAGCAAAAAATAAAAAAACGACATCAAAAAACAAACAAAAAATACAATTTACATTTGATAAACTGTAGATAAAAATTCTAAAAATATAGAACACATTTTGTAAACAGTGTTTAAAAGTTGAAAAGAAATATTTGCAAAAAAAAGAAGTGCGGTATAACAATAAAGTTGCCAGATGTTAAGGATTTGGAGGAACACAATCTAGAAAAGGAGAAATATATTTGTTTAATTTAGATATGAAAACCTATAAAATAAGGATTAAACAATTTGAATAAGAACTAAGTGATTTAAAAGTGCAACACAAGATTTGAACATCTATTGGTCCAGTTTGAGACAACTGTAAAAGGAGAAAAAAATTTTCTAAACTTAATAGCTTGATTGAAACTATGTACAAAAAAGAAAATTTGTCCTATTTGTCCTCTAAAGCCTGTCTCCGATATTTCGCGGGCTTAGGTTAAAACCGAAATTTGGGTCATGTACTTTGATTAAAGAGTGGCTCAAGGCAAAACTGTTTCAATGGACATACATACTTAACATAGGATATAAAAATGTATTTGCAACACACCACGTACCACGCCCATACCAAGATAATACAGATTTCTGTATAGCTTGAGAACGGTAAAAGTAAAAAAGTATTTGAATTTGGTAAACTAGTTTGGTAATCAATACAAATAATCTGTCAAAAAGAGCAATGGGTTGGAGAAGTGGGCGTGGAACCTTCCATACAAAAGCAAAACAAATTTCCTTATACCGATCTGGAGAATGGAAACACTGCATTACAAAAAAAAGTTTACATATTTTATTTAAATTAGGGGTGGCGAAGCGCACTGGGTTTAGCTATTACGTACATAAATAAATATGGGTAATTCCAAAGTGTTGAACGTGACAGTCGTACGCATCAAAAATGCAATAACATTTTAAACAACAAATAATTTTACGTTCTTTTAACCCTTAAATTATAGCACTAAGAAAGCACTATTATATATGCTTAAGTTTATGGGGAGCGCGGTTCTAGGTCAAAGATAATGGCATAAGAAGTAGCGGTTCGAACGTGAAAAAAATAGAAGTAGTTTTTGTGGCCATGTATAAAAAGGGGTGATTCAGCGAAACCTGGCACAATTTTTTAGTCAAACCACTTTCAGAATTTTACGTAGCAATGTAACATTTAAATGTCTTTGGTTTGATTCCAAAATCTTCTATATTTTTTTTTGTTTAAGCCAAAATCTGGTTCGATACGTGACATTTCGAACGTGACATTTTTTCCATAATAATTTAACTGAATAATGATTTAAAAAAAATAAAAATTTACCGTTAATCCGAATTACATATTTCTCTTCGAACTATTCCTCAGATTACGGACCATGTAAGAAAATTTTTTTGGAATAATTTTCATCAAATATCATCTCTTTTAAGGAAGATAATATTAAAGAAAACATGCAATAAAACATTCTCACAAATAAGAAATTACGTTTGCACAACTTTGCAGTCTGACTGTTCATCTAAGTGAACAAATTTACGGGTAAATTTATAAAATTTGTAAGATCTAAATATTTCTCTATAACAATACCGTAAAATAATCAGCTTTTAATAACTTTTAAGTTTTCGGTCACGGTGGACCTTTTGACGGAAATGCCCATATTTAACATTTTCTTATAATTTGAGAACAAATTTTTAATTTACTAATTTTGAAAAGAAAAATTATATCAGGGGCAAATTACGTCATTTGATATCGATCGAAATTACAATACAATTCAAAAGAAAATTTCGATCGATATCGAATGCCGTAATTTGCCCCTGAGCTTTTTAATCACTTTCTTCTTTTAAAATTTCTACGAATTTTGTTAATCAAAAGATGGCAACACTGCAAGGGAACAAAAGACGGCGCTGCCTTATTTACTCTATATTTTTAGAAAGTTTTAATTTAATTCTAACACTGTGTATCAATTACAAGTATGTGGTTAAAATTCCAGTTAACTTAAAGCGGGTATTACACGGTCACACTTTGTAGAAAACACAAATTAAATTTGTACTGTGTATGACAAAAGAGCTACTGCACGAGTATGATGGTAGGATAGCACACACACAATAGGTGTGTTTATTTACTTTACGAGTAGAAACTTGCAACGAAAGAGTGAATTTAAAATTTACATAATTTTTCTCCCAATTACTCAAAAAAATACCGGCAAAAACAAGCAAGTTTGCCATATTGACACTATTTATCTGTAAGATACAAGATTATTTCTAAATAAAATCAATTGTTTTGAACTATTTGCGCAAGAATATTGTTCTTTAATTAGAAAACTAAATATTTTTTGTTATTCAAAAATTTTGAATATAAAAATTATGAAAACTATTTTTGATTTGTAAACAAAAACATGAACAATAGGTGGTTGAATAATTCTTGCTAGTAAACATTTTACTATTTATTAGAAATTTTTAACAAATTTTTTGTTTCTCAAATTTTTCAGCTATTTTTCACTTTCTCGTTGCAAGTTTTTCGAGTACGTAAACACTTACTAGTATTAATTATTGAAAATAAGCAATAATTTTCTGTAAATGAACACATCTAATAACAAACATTTTTGAAAATCATCATTCCAAACTGACAAACACGAATTTTGCACTATTACACGGGTATGTTGTTATGTTATCATACCATGCTCTAACATTTAAAGTACATAAGATCGTGTAGTACCCGCTTAATATTCGGGTTATCAAAATACATTGTTATTGGTTTGATTTAGTTTTAAAATGTCTAATTGACCAACATTTACCACCTTATTGTTAGCAATATTCAAAGAAAAAGTTCCTCCAACATTTCATGAAAAACGCCGTCATAAATCTGTTGTTCAAAAAATTCTTCTATAAAAACCGATAATAACAAATTTATCACTTGATAAAAACTAATAAGACAATAACACTTCACTTTACACTTGTCCCTTAAAAAAAAAAAATTATAAAGTTTTCGAAATAAAATTTCTTATTATTCTATGAAACCTTATTTTTTTAGATACATTTCTTTTAAACCTTTTTGTTAAAACGGGTTGGATATTCATTTCATAGTAACAGTAATAGTCAACATTTAGCTATACATTTAGTATTGAATCTTCCATTCCTGATCGCTAATAACTATTGTCTACACTTCCTTACAAAATGTAAAGAGTTAACACTTGTTTGTAATTTATTAAACTACATTTTATTTACCTTTTAAATTTTTTGTTCATCTAATTCATCGTGCATCTGGGTTTAAATTGAACCAATAACTTTATTAATTCATGCGTAGGCAATGTGAAAAACAAATGCTTGGAAAATACTTTTGACTAGAAGTAAAGGAAAGGAATTTCGAAAAAGGGAAAAGTGATTTTTTTTTCAAGTACAGTTTAGGGTAGATGACTAGCACATTGTTATAATACAGATTAATTAACTGCCTGTTTTTAGAAATTGAAAACAAAATTTCGTGTGAGAACATATGTATATTGAAAACAACAATAAAATACGAAAATTTAATTTTGTTTTCAATATAATTTTTCCACACGAAATTTTGTTTTAATTTTCGAAAAACAGGCATCTTCAGACTACTAATTGACTCACGTAGAGAAAAAAGATTTTTGTTCATATTTTCTTGACTAGGAAAACCACATTTACTTCAAACATATTATTGTCAAGGGCTTGTTATGGTTAAATCAGTCCTACAAAGTTAATAACGACATTTATATCTGTGGCATTTTGACAAAACATCTTAAGTCGAGATAAGATAGCAAAAAAGTTTTTAAAAAAATCTCGATAAAAAAATCATTTTTATCAAATAATAAAATAAATTAAATTAAAAGAAACATTTCGATTTTAATAAAAAATTTTATAAACGTAAACAAAAATGCTTTTTGAATGAAAATTCGTATGATTAACAACATTTTTTTCAACTTTTTAAATTTGACTTAAGATGTTTTGTCAAAATGCCACAGATATATACAGTTACGGACAAAAAAATAGGGTCACGTATAAAAAACATAAAATTTTAAAAAATTAATAAAAATTCATGAAGTTTCCAAAAGTTTTCTTGATCAATAATAGTGATTATGTTTTGTGTTACCATATGGCAACGTTATTTGAAATAAAGAAGTATGGTACAACAAATATCAGTTGATAGCATGGACAAAAAAATAGGGTCAACGGTAAACAACAGTTACAAAAAATTAAAATCAAAGAAGTAAAAAGTGTTTGTGTGTAAAATTGCATTTTAAGTATTATTTTCCTTAAATCTAAGGAAAGTTGAAAAATAATAATTGATTAAAATTGTCAAAATTGCACAAATATGGGTCGTGCAAAGCATTGCACAGACGCTGAGCGTCGCATCATAAAAAATTTAAAAAACAAGGGTCAAAGTCAGCGCCAAATCGCCAAAAATATAGGAAGATCACAAAATTTTGTATTTAATGCTTTAAAAGCTAGAAAATGTCATTTGTTAAGAGGTAGACCACGTAAAACTTCAGTGAAAGAAGATAATCATATTAAGCTGTTGTCAACTCGGGACCCTTTCAAATCTGCTGAAGCCATTAAAACTGAGCTAGGAGTTGGGGTCTCTACTAGGACTGTAAGACGAAGGTTAGTTGAAAAAAACCTGTTTGGGAGATCTTCTCGAAAGGTCCCTATGTTGACAAAACGACACCGGCAAAATAGATTACTGTTTGCAAGAACACATTTGAATTGCGAAGATTCCGCACTTGCGAAAAAATGGCGAAACGTGTTGTGGTCGGATGAATCAAAGATCAACTTGATTGGAAGTGATGGAAAAAGGTGGGTTAGACGTCCTAGAAATAAAGAATTATGCTCCCGTTATACTACAAAAACCTTTAAACATGGAGGAGGAAGTATTATGGTTTGGGGATGCTTCTCATGGCATGGTGTGGGACCGATTTACTGGATTAAGGAGAACATGGACAAACATCTTTACTGCCACATATTAACCGAAGTGATGCTACCGTTTGCCGAATGGGAAATGCCCTTGAAATGGCAATTTCAGCAGGACAATGATCCGAAACACACTTCGGGTCTTGTCAAAAAGTGGTTTTTGGATAATGGCGTGAACGTAATGCAATGGCCTGCACAATCACCGGATTTAAATCCGATAGAAAATTTGTGGAAAATTTTAAAGGATAGTATTGGATCACAAAAATCAAGAAATAAAGAGGAGTTGTGGGAGAAAATTCAAAGCGTGTGGTATTCTATTCCAAAGAAGACGTGTCGAGATTTGGTGGAGTCTATGCCAAGAAGATGCAAAGCAGTCTTAAAAAATAACGGCTTTAGTACAAAATATTAAATTTTTTATCCAATTTTTAAGGCGAATTCTTTTCTTTTTATCACTTTAATTGTTGACCCTATATTTTTGTCCATAATATATCAATATATTTTATTAATTTTAGATATTTTTAACTTTATAAGTGAAAGTTCGTTAAGTTTTTAGTATATATAAGAAAGACATTTAAATATCACAATAAAATAAAATGAATACTAGTAAAAAACAATACGACATTTTGTCCATTTTTCGCTTTATAAAAATAATTTTCAGGTGACCCTATTTTTTTGTCCGTAACTGTATATATTAGCGTGGCCGTTAGTTGTATGGAGAACTTTTTTTTTTTGATTTCTTATACTCTCCCCCTCCAAATCGGTTCAGTTTTATGTAAAAAAAAATACAAAAAAATTTCGTAGCGATAAGTTGTGTTTTAGGGAGGGCGTCCGCCCCTCAAAGTTTGCCATCAAGCCATTTATTCAAATGTAATTTGTTTGCGTATGACTATCTTCTAAAAACAACATTTTACAAGAATATGATATATGGCAATATTTTAGATCTTCTAGTCGACAACATAAGCCTCTAAGAAAGTTTTTTGCGAAAATCAATATTTTAGAAAATAATTAAGAAAATAAAAACAAAATACCAAACATTTTATATACGTTTTATATATATAAAAGGGGGATTTAATGTCAAGTGACACAATTTTGAAATCGATGTCTTCCGATTTGGATGAAATTTACACCAAGGTTAGTCCTATTAGATAGTAGCTTACACACAAATTTTCAACAAGATCGGTCAAAATGTTTCAGAGGTAGAGGGGGTCAAAGTTTGCCATACAGGTGTTCTTTCTCATCCATGTAATTTATTACCTATTGGTGTTAGCAAAATTTGTCCCAAGTAGCTTAGATAGCTATTTAATCAATCTTTTTTAAAAATATTTTTTTGTTTTTTTTTAAAAATTTTTTAATTTTTTTTTTTAAATTTAAAACTTTTTTTTATTTTTTTTAGCCAAGTGTGAAACTTAAAAAAAAAAAATTTAAAAAATTTTTTAAAAAAACAAAAACAATTTTTTTAAAAAGTTTGATCAAAAAGCTATCTAAGCTACTTGGGACAAATTTTGCTTACACCAATAGGTAATAAGTTACATGGATGAGAAAGAACACCTGTATGGCCAAAATGTCAAACTTTGACCCCCTCTAACTCAGAAACTTTTTGACCGATCTTGTTGAAAATTTGTGTCTAAGCTACTATCTAAGAGTATTAAAATTGGTGTAAATTTCATTTAAATCGAAAGACATCTATTTCAAAATTGGGTCACTTGACATTAAATCCCCCTTTTATATATATAAAACGTATATAAAATGTTTGGTATTTTGTTTTTATTTTCTTAATTATTTTCTAAAATATTGATTTTAGCAAAAAAACTTTCTTAGAGGCTTATGTTGTTGACTAGAAGAGCTAAAATATTGCCATATATCATATTCTTGTAAAATGTTGTTTTTAGAAGATAGTCATACGCAAACAAATTACATTTGAATAAATGGCTTGATGGCAAACTTTGAGGGACGGACGCCCCCCCTAAAACAAAACCTATCGCTACGAAATTTTTTTGTATTTTTTTTTTACATAAAACTGAACCGATTTAGGGGGGGAGAATATAAGAAATCAAAATAAAAAAAATAACGGCCACCCTAATATATATATATATAGATATATATTTTAACAGTAAAATGATCGAAGACAACAATGTTATGATTGTGGCCTCCTCATAGATGACTATAATATAGTTTCAGGTAACCATAATATGACTAAAGTTATTATAAAATGTTTAAAAACTATTTTGTATAGAAAAATATTAAGACGTGTGATCGCCTGATTTGGTATATTTAAATTCAATATCATTAAATTTAATTTTCATTAAATTATTTTTATGGTAACCTGCCGGCTGCGGCGGTTCGAATCCCGGCCACGGTCAAGAATGAAAGAATATCAATAACAATTTTAATTAATTTTCATGTTGTAAAATTCCTTTCTTCATAAAAATAATTTAATGAAAATTAAATTTAATAAACTTAAGCCTAATTAAAGATATTAAAAATTTGGATTAAAAACCATAAATAGTTCAACAAAATAACCACAATACTAATAATTATTAAATTCAATATCTGTAAATCAGATTTGAAGTTTGATCTATTGTCTGTAATTTTTTATAAATCAGTCTTGGTGTTGAATAATGTCAATCATAATGATCTAATATGGCTCTACCTATAAATCAGACTTATAAAAAGGCTCATCACCTTCTATTAAATTACTACAAATTATAAATATACATATATGAGAATTATAGTGTTGAGAGAACTTGATGAATCAAAATAACTGAATTTACAAAAAAAATGGGCTAAAAATGGCTAAAAACTTTTTAAATTTTCATTAATAAAACAAACAATTCATTAAATTTTTTACAATACGAGATGAATATACATTTAATAAATATTTTGGTATTTAACCCTGGATGGTTACTGTTCGTCGAACCGACGAAGATCATTTACATTTTATGATAAACATTTTTTATGTGTATTCAAATTACGCTCGTTTTTTAACAACGTTAGCTTATGACGAAAGTTTTAAAAAATAATTAATTTGAAAACACAAAAAGTGCTAAAATTCGTATCAAATTTTGAGATAGATGAAGAATTTTTATTTTTTATGTTTTATTTAGGCTTATTTTTTTATAAAATGCTTAACTAAATAAGTTTTTGTTGATGCTTTATTTTAAAAATCGTTCCGCTAGAATTTTTTTTTAAAGTTCGTCGATTCTACGAAGAGTAACTTAAATGTACCAAAATGAAGGGTAACCTTTCAAGGGTTAAGAAATTAGATCCTCGATAAATTCGATGATCACACGTTCAAGTTTTGCTTTCAAGCTTTTTACACAAACTATTGCTCAAAATTCACAAAAATTTAAAGCTGTGACGTAGGCTGCTCGCAGTTTTAAAGCAATTTTTTTAAAAGCTGTCTTTAAGAATTTTTGCGTCAGAATGTTTATTAAGAAAAACGAAAAATTTAACCATTAAAATTAGAATCAGCTGTTTTCTCGACTGTAAATTGAAACACACAATTGTAGAGAGCATTTAAAAGAAAATTTACTTTTTTTTTATAAGTATGAATGAGTAAGTGAAAAAGCGTAAAGGGGGGAGAAAACGACACAAGTGACAACATATGCTTGTGTAACCGTTTGTGTGGTTTATTTGGCCCTAAATAGTATTGAAACTTGAAACAAAATTTGAAGCAAACTTGATCGTGTGACCCCTAAGTTAGTTTCAACAATTTAAAAGATAATCGTTACAAAATTTGCTCAAACTTTTAAGTCCAAATCTGCAATAAATAAAAAAAATTTTATAAATTATAAACCAATCTTGTCTGAACGTTTGTATGTGGTTTTGATCCACTTTTGTACATTTTTATTGCATATAAAAGCACACCCACAAAACCAATGCGAATTTATGTAAACGGTGGTGGCAATACTACAATAAGTACAACACTAAAAACGGAACATTGTATTTTATATTCTTGCTTTCGTTGGTCGATATGTCAAAAACACAAGCAACTTTTGACATTCCTATCTCTAGTAAGAAAAAAACGTAGCTCAGCTGTGCTTTCAACTAATTTTTTTATGGCTAAACACGTTAAAAAAATAGCTAAGTCTAGCAAGTGGCTAAATTGGCAACACTGGACTAATATGGATCATACTGAACCGATGTGGAACCAACTTATTTGGATCATTTTGATTCAACGTTGTATGTACGTCTGCCATACATTTGCCTCGTGAACGAAATTCGCCAATGCAAAATTTGGCAGTTCTTTGAACATTTACATAAGTTAGGAAGTTACTCAGTGTATGCCTTGTGCTTTTAACTTCACCTTCACTATTTCTTTGTTTTTCAATTTATCTATGTTTGCCTTAAAGAAACTGTGTTTTTCCTTTAGAAAAAAGAAAAACAAACAAAATTGAACTACATCTTACACCGCATCGCACACATTTTTAACAAAAAAAAAAAAAAAAAAAAAACTGTTAATTAAATTTTTAAGTTTTAAAATTAAAAAAATGTATCATTGCTTTTTTTTGTATCGACATCTTTTTTTCTACATCATCTCTATTTCTTTCTTTTTTACTCAAAAAAATGTCTTAGAAAAGTAGTTGTTGCTTAAATCAAAATCAGCTGTTTTCTATTGTATAGTTTAGGAGTTCCCCTTTTCCCCTGCATTACTTTAGAATTTAGGCCAAAACTCCCCAAAAAGTAAAACGAAAAAATTTCACTTATGTCGTTGTTGTTGCTGCTTGTCTAATCAATTTAATTTCGATCACACACACAAAATGTTACACGCGCACAAATGTTTGTTGTCGCTGTTCTGTTTCTTTTTTTTTTGTGCTAAAAAGCGCTTTTGTTGCTTTTCCTTGCTATTTGTGTTTTTACTCTTGTCGCCAAGCATTTTTTGTTGCTTTTGAATTTGGTTTTGACTTGTGTTTTATAATGTATACTGTTTTTTTTTATTTGAAATTGAATTTGTTTTTGTTTTATTTGCTTTTTTATGCGTTTGTAGTTTATTTTTTTTTAGTTTTTGAATTTTGTATTTGCCTTTTGAATTTTTATTTTTGCCAAAAATTCAATGCGTAATCTCAGCTAGCAGTACAAGTTTTGGTTCACGTACTCGTTACTCGTTTTTTTCCTTTTCATTTTTTTTTTATGTATTTTATAAAATATATATTTTTTTGTATAAGAGTAACAAAACTTAAGTGTTGTATATGATGGGTTTGTGAGTTTAAAAAGGGGCGGTGTTGTCAAATTTCGATTACATACTTAAAAAAAAAGAAACAAAAATTTGAAAAAGCTTTGCAAAAATTTGATTTTTTTTAAATTTAACAACTTTTTCGATTTTTTTTTAACAAATTTTAATTGGGACTAAATGCGGTGTATTTCGGTTTTCTTCTTTACCCTTAAACAATACTGTTAGTTGATTCAACTTAGGGCCTTTTTATTATAACGTAAACGTTTACGTTGCTTAGGAAATTAAAAAAAAAAAAAAAAAAATTTTGTTTGTTTATGTTTTTTGATTCCATCGACTAACACGAATTTTATTTAAAACGCACAATTAACAAAAGCTAAAGTTTATAAATTAAATAAATCTTGCAAAATTTTCTGGTCTTTTTAACACGTTTACGTATTTTGAGTAACGACCAACAATTGAAATCGAGCGCAAGGTTTATGTGTAATTTACATATACGTATGAGTAACGAGGACTTAACAGTGCTTACATTTCCATACAGTGTTTTATACAAATGTTTTTAAAAAATATTAAAGAAATTGCTTAATTTTTTTTTCCAAAAGTAAGCAAAAACCAATTGACAGTTTGTTAGAAGATAAGAAAAAAATCGCTTATAACTACATACATATCGTCGGTCTCATGTAGAAAGGCTCTAGCTCGATATTTTTCGAAATTGAGTGTTTTAATGATTTCAATACATTTCCCACAAATACACCTCGTCACTAGAAAATTAATACAATAGCATCAAAATTATCAGTTGTACAAGCAATTGAAGAAGCCATTTTACATTATGATACATACAGTTTCTATTATGTTTTTGCCTTTTTCTGTAAAGTTGCAATCATGTGAGTCAGGGCCTTTCTACATTAGACCAATGATATATGTATATGCATGTAAAACATTACGGCTGTAGAGTTAAGGGGACACCTTTTGATGGACACTGTTGCTTCATCTCGGCAACATTAAATTAGAAAAGCATTAAGTTTTTTTAAAGCACATTTAAATGGTTTTTTTGATGTCCGATTATGTTTCAGTTTTAAGCGATTTTTTGCTGTTTTCCGTTCAAGTGATTCAGGAATTGATAGGAAATATAAAGGAGGTGGGGTAGATATCTTGACTTTTCCCAACTTTAATCGGTTTTTTATTCTAAAATTTGGCGTTATCTGCGATATTCTCATGCTCAAGGATCTGAAACGATAAGAAATTGTTTGTTTAGTTATCGAACTCCTGGAGATTTGTTGTTAACACGTTCCTCTCATATTTTTCCCTCGTAAATTTTAGGTTTTATAGGTGCTGGCGATATTTCAAGCTTTTGTTACTTAAATTTGGCTAAAGCCGTTTTAACAATGTTTGATCTGGTAACGCTCAACTCCTCGCTTTTTAGAATTAGTTCTGGTTGTTGTTGAAAGAACACGCCGGTTTATAATGCGAATCGCTAGAAAATATCCTTAAAAAGTTAAGTGCCGCTTATGGCACTTTCCTTAGTGGCATAGTTCGACTTTATAAAGTCTCTTTTTCGCGCTGTTCAATAGAGCTGCAAACGCTGTAGAGGAAAGATAACAACAGCATGAACACTTTCTAAGTGCAACATTTTCTGAACGCATAGTCGTGACTGACGAGAACCAAAGAAAACAAGTAGATCACAAATTTTTATTGAAACCCCTTTTGGTGAGAATCATTTCGCACTTGATCATGAACTCGAAATTTTTATTTTTTCACTTTTTGGAAAAAATCGACACGTAATGTTCATTTCTACTCGCTGTGAAAATATCGTGCTATTTTGTCTATTTCTTTTTATGAAACGGTTTAAAAATTAATTTTCATAAGCCTTTAATGATAAAGTAAAAACTATTTCGCTTCTACCATGGTGAAATAAACAGGTGGCAGCACTACGCCAGATGACGATTTTTTGCTCTTGCATTGTTTGTCTAGGTTTATGTCAAAGTTTTGTTTATGTTTACAAAAAGTCAACGTTTTGTGCTGTGATTATTGTATTTTATTAAAGTTTTTGATAATATTAAATTAAAATAAATAAGATATTGACCATAATTAAATAAAAATTGGCTAAACATTTATTTATTTCATCACGTTCAGCGGCAAGCTTTGATTTTTGTTGAAAGTATTTTTTGACGTAAACGGTGATGTAATTTCCATTTTTGTTGTAATGTTGTATTTGTTGCCGTAACGATGCCACCTGCTTATTCCACCATGGCTTCTACTGAAAATTTTACAATTTTGAGTTAATACTCTTTATGATCAAATGCGATTTGTAAATTATAATAATTTTGACATATTTATTTTATTTCATATATTTTAAAATATATTCTATTTTGATATATCGAGCAATAGCAAAATGTATAGTGTGTAACAGGGGTCTTATCATCGCATTCGATATCGAGTAAACTATAGTATCGAGCAAACTATCGCATTTTTCTGCATACGATAGAAACTGACGTATCAAATGAAAACTCGAGAGCTGTAATGTGTTTGGTCACTCGATATCGAATGCTATCTTCTCAAATTGGGATACATTTCATTCGAATTGGAGTCCCATGATACCAAAAAAAAAATGTCGATATATTTTGCTTGATATCGTGGGTATCGAACCCGAAACTCTCACACAAACTATCTTACTGTCCCTACCTACCAGTGCACCTGGAAAGCAAAAATAACTTTTTTTTTGTTTATCAATACTTTTTGTACTATTTTGGTATTATTTTTAAAGTTTTCAATAATTTAGGGACTCGTCTTTAATTAAATATTATAAAAATCATAATTAAGATTTTAGACTTTTTTGATTAACAGTTCTATTTAGTGTCTTCAATTTATCTATTCTACTTTAAACGATGGCTGCTTAAAAATTCTGTAAATATTTAACTATTTTTTGAATCACCTTACATAAGTACTTTTATTTATTTTTTGTTTTTTATGTAAATAAAGAAAATAATTGATAAAAAAAAAAACTATAATAAAAGGTTACGAAATTTATGACAACGGAAATACCAAGTTAATAGGCATAACAAAAAAACTGTAAATACAAACATTAGGAAAAAAGTTAATAACATTCTTACACATGTAATAACGACCGTAATTTACCACATGATACATTTAATACCATTATTTCAGTTCGATAAAAGCTGCATATTGGCTACAGAATTAAGTTTAAAAAAAGAGTTTTTAAATTTTAGTTGACAATTATTTGTTATTTAACCACTTACACTTAAAACATTAGAAATTATGTTAAAGGTCAAATAGATTCTAAAATTTTAAATTTCAAATAATTGCCCCATTATTATTTTGTAGAGTGTGGTGAGTCAAAAAAAAAAAAAAAAATATCAATGTTTTTAATTATTGGCGTTTATTTCTTTTGGGTACAATGATTTTCAAATTTATTTTTTAATTATTTGGAAAAAAAAAATAAACTGTTTTTCAACACAAAACAACAACAACTACCAGAAAAAATATCTTTTATATTTAGAAAGCTCAATGAACCCAAGATCTTTAACCAAAAAACAAAAAGGAAACATTAAGAAAAAACGCCATATGCTTTAACAATTTCGCCAAATTAGATACACTGTTCTGAAAGTACAGAGTGGCACAGAATGAGCTATTTAGTGAAAATTGCTTAAAATTATAATAATGTTTTTCTTTTAAATAGAGTTTATTATTTTGGAATTTTTTTTGGCTTAGCTTCGAAAAATTAAGTTCAGAACACAAAAAAAAAAAAATAAAAAGGGATTTTGATTAAAAAAATTGTGATATAATTTAAAAAAGTAATGAAATTTGCACCAGTAAACAAATTAATAGTATCAATTAAACGTTTAATTTACTTGATGAAACTTTTAATTCACTTGAATAAATTTTTTATTAAAACTAATTTTATTTTTGAATAAGGCTTTAGTTGTTGAAAATTTTTTCTGTGTAAGCGGTGGCCATTTTCTGCTTCGAATTTACTTGCTTCTTTTAAAATATTTTTCAAAATTTTTACTTTAATTTTCGATAGTAATATCCATGATTTCATGACGAATGCGTGTTTTTATTGAGAAATGGTTCTTGGCTTTTAAACATACACTATTTCTTTGACATGCCCAAAAGAACATTGCCAGGCGCTAATAAATTCGGTGATCGCTTGTGCGCTAAATAATGCGTTTGACGAATATGTCGCCAACCAAAGCCATTGAGAAACCTGCAGTATGTACTGTGGCTCCATCTTGTCCATCTTGAAACCAAAGGTTAGATGGTTTTCCGCAGCTGGCCTGATCAAATTTTTCAACATTGTCTGACAAGCACCACCGTTACCAGAAATAGTAGTAAACGTAGTATTGCCAAACATCACAAAATCATATGCATTGAAAAAGCAACTATAATATAGCTATTTCTTTTAGTATTGCATTGCAGTAGTGCGTTTATGAAGTCAGCCAGAGCAACCAATTTAATTTTTAGAAAAAAATATTGGCTGATTATCCTTTCGGACGACAAACCGCACCAAACAGTAAACTTAAGTGGGTGTGATTATCTATGACGAACTGCTCTGGGATTTTCCAAAGCCTGACATAATGGGCTCAATGTCAAATTAGGAAAAAAGTCTGGTTTTTCCTCTGTTGGTTTGAAAAATAAAATTCAAGTGCTTTGGCAGTTTGTTCGATTGTGTCGTTGTTCATATGAAATTTTCGAAGCCTCCTTTACAAAATTAAAAAAAAGAAAAAAATATAACTAAAAAAGCTATAAAGAATGCAAACCAAGGTTAATTCATACATGTGACTGCATCGTAGATAGAGAGAGAGTGATATAGTTATGCTAGCTGTTCCTTTTTTTTGTATACATGGTATTGTATTCTATATGTCAAACTCCATAAAAAAAATGACAGCCAAACTCTTTACATAGCCCTCTCTGCGGACACCTGTGTGAATACACCTTGATTCAAACGTTATACTTTGATTAAATCGATATAACTCTTTCTGCGTTACCCTGTACATGTTAAAAGAAAAATGTTATACTTTTTCGATAAGTTAAGTTTGGTAAATTTAAAACCCTTCTACGAAATCATTTTTTTATTAGATGTTTTTTCTGATAATTATAAAATAATAGCCAACAAAAAACTAATTAAAATAAATAAATCGCCAGCACTCAACAATTATTATAACGATTTATGTTTGTGGGCGTTTAAACGCCTTTTTTGCTTAAAAACTTTTTTCACTACCATTTGTTTTGTGGGGGCATCATTTATTTTGACAATTTCTTTGCGTATTTATGTTGTTGTTGTTACATTTCGTCATTTGTTTTTTTTTTTTTTTTTTTTTTGCAAAGAGAAGTTGAATGGAACGTTTTTTTCTTTTTTGGCGATGATTTTAACAGCAGTTGATTGTAAAAGTGTTGACATGTGCGCTGAATTATTCAGATGGTAACAGCCAAACACTTTTATTTAAATGAACAAAAAATAATTTACGAAACAATTGAAGCAAAAATGAATAATGTGATTTTTACAACAAAAACTATTAAAAAGATTAGCATTTTTTGCAGAAAAGGTGTGAGAAAGAGACTTAAATTAGAAATAAAATTGGAAAAATGTGCTACTTATAAAAAAAAATTTATATATTTTTTTTAAAATTCTATCTGTTATACTTTATATTAACAATTTTATCTTCCGATTTAAGTATTTTTGAAAAATGTATTGGCGTTTCTTTCAATTTGGCTATTTGTTTAATGCAATTTAAGCGATTTTCTATAAATTTGAAGCTTTTGTCGTTTTTAGTACAATTTTGACTTATTTTAAGTGACTTTTTGCTATTAAATTCCTTGTTGCTTATTTTATTGATCATTTAACCTTTAAATCATCACGTGAAATTGACAAGATCTTTAGTTTGTGTTTGATTTTTAATGCAAACATCTGTCAAAAAGCGAGCTAAAGTGGACTGTCACATTTCCATACAAGAACATATTAAATGTCCACGTATTTGGAGAAGGATAGTAGAAGTACCTATATTAATTTGGTACAAGTATTAAAATTTAGTACAAATTGCTTCGTTATCAATACACGAAATCAGTTTTAAATAATTTTTACTAATAATATTTCAATGAGGATAGCAAAACGAACGGGGGAGGCTTCTCTCTATTGCGATGTGAAAGAAAATGGTACCAAAACAAGTGATTGATACTTTTTAATGCGTTAGCGCATTTGTCTTTCGCATCTTTTTATTTATTTATTTTTTTTTTTCAAAAAGCATCACTATTTATCAGGGACCGTAACTGTTATGACTTTTTTAAAAAAAACTGTTATTTTTTGATTGATATTTTTTCAGTCTAAAATAAAATTTTAATTTCAACTGATATTTTTTTAGTCAAAAATAGAAGTTAAAATTTGGCTGAATGAAAAACAAAGAAAAAACATTAATTTCTTGATTTTCTTTATGTTAAAGATAAGGTTTTTACTTCGTGTTATTATTACATTTGTCCAAAAGGATATCGGTCAAATTTTAGCTTTAATTTTTTTTTACTGAAATCGGTCAAATTTTAACTTTTATTTTTTACTAAAAAAATATCAGTTGAAAAATAACAGTTATTTTTTACTTTTTGAAAAAAAAAAATAAAAGTATTTTAAGGATTTTATTCCTTAGCTATATAAGCATCAAAATGCTATACTCAACGTATAGACAATTGCTTTCTGTCTGACTTTTTGAACTTAAATCTTGATAATAACTGTTATTTTCGATCCCTGCTATTTATTTTTTTAAATTTTCCAATTAATTTTTTTTTTGCATATTTTAAAATTCTATTACTGTCAATCTGCGCCATCTTTAATTTTTGTTGCCAACATTGCAACATTTTCAAAACATTTTGCGAAAGCGATAGAAAGTAACATGTTGGCATTTACCTTTCGCATCAAAATTGTATTCGCCTCGCAATGGAGAGTAGCCCCCCGGGTTAAGTTAGTTTTGTTATAAAGGGTGGTTAAATTGTAAGGGCCGATGTTGAATGTGAACCACACCTAAACGCCAAGTTTTTTTCCGAATTTTATTTGACATTTCTCTATTTCAGACTTACTCAATTTGAACCATGGAGAGATACACAATCCAACAACGTGTTAAAGTTATCCAGACTTATTATGAAAATGGATGATAAATTTCGAAGAAAATCATCTTCAGTGATGAGGCACATTTTCACCTCAGTGGATTTGTCGATAAGCAGAATTTCCGCATTTGGGCGAATAATAATCCAAGAGTGATTGTCGAAAAACCAATGCACCCACAAAGAGTGACTGTTTGGTGCGGTTTATGGGCTGGCGGCATCATCGGGCCGTATTTTTTCCAAAATGAGGCCGGTCAGGCAGTTACTGTGAATGGTGTTCGCTATCGTGAGATGATAACGAACTTCTTATGGCCCGAATTGGAAGATATGGATGTGGACGATATGTGGTTTCAGCAGGACGGTGCCACTTGCCACACAGCTAACGAAACAATGGCTCTTTTGCGCAACAAATTCAATGGCCGTGTTATCTCACGTAATGGCGATGTCAATTGGCCGCCAAGATCATGTGATTTGACACCGTTGGACTTTTTTCTTTGGGGTTATTTGAAAGAAAAGGTGTACGTCGATAAGCCAGCAACAATTCAAGAGCTAAAGGATGAGATAATTCGGCACATTAACGGCATAGAACCTCCATTATGCCTCAGGGTCATCGAAAATTTGGACCATCTGATGGAGGTGTGCCGCCGTGGTCGCGGCGCCCATTTGGCCGATATTTTGTTCCATACATAATTGAGTAATACCAATATATCATAATAAAATAAAATTACAATAATTTCCTAAATAGTTTGTGTTTTATTCAAAATCAACATCGGCCCTTGAAATTTAACCACCCTTTACATAAACGAATACAACGTGAACAAAGCTGCTTGCTTAATAAGTCATATTGTTGGGGTTCTCATAGTCATGGGTGAAACTGAGCAGCAAAATTTTTTAAACGCTCATACTCACTCATTATCACTTATGGCCCTATGTTCCTCCTAGGAATAAAAGGAATAAATATATATATATTCTCACTCATAAATGAACGAAAATGAACGTTTTGTTACTCTGCTTTTTACAAAAGAAACCTTTTGATTTAATGTATTTTTTTACGAATAATACTAAAATTTGTTTGAAAGTTAATCCTTTAGAAGAAGTACTCTTTTAAAGGGTTCCTTTTCCACCAAGTGACCGTTTTATAAAAAGGTATTTAGAAGAAATCATTTAATTTATGATTAAAATCTCTCTTTTAATAACGCTTAGTCTTAGTTTTTATTCTTTATAATATTCTTTTTCCATCATTTATATTTTCCTGTTTTAAAGAGTCCAAGTACTTAAACTACAAAAGATTAGATTTGGTTTTATTACTATTTATTTTAAGATGACGACGATGATGATTTTTATTTATAAATGCATTATGATGTTGGAAATAAGCTGTATATAAAATTACAAATAACAACAACAAATTAAACACTTACAACTTTTTAAATCTTAACAAAATACCAGGGGCTTATTTTACTTTTTGTTTGTTTGACAGCTCTTGCCACAATTAGATTTTAAATTGTACCACTTTTCAGGGGTGAAAAAAAATTGAAGTAAGAACATCATGATAAGCACAGTTCGACATTCAGTTAGTCAGCCAAACATGAAAATTTGTGTTGCAGTTGATTATTTACATAAATATTTACAAGTATCTCTGGTTCATTTTTAACCATTTGTAAGCAGCCATCAAGTAAATGGTTCATTGCTTCTTTATTTTTTATTTCGACGCAGCACTGTAAATAGTCATTTTAACATTAATTTACTTCCACACACTGTTTCAATTTGTTTTTTATTTTGGGTTTTTTCGTTCTCTAATAATCTAATAATTGATGTTGTTGCGTTAAAATTAAACAAAAACAAAAAAAAAAAAAAACAACAATGCAATTGGGGGAAACAATATTTAACGATTGAAGAAACACGTGGGTCGCCTCTTTTTCTTTCAAACACCTTTTAAAGTACATTCACACTCACAGTCACATTTACACACATTTTCTCTTATTAGCAGTGTGACCAGATCTTAAAAAGGCCAATAATGCTAAGATTTTTGCTAAAAATATATTACCAGTATAAAATTTTCTACAATATTAGTTACATACATCTTAGCGACTTATTTCTAACAAAATTCAAATAAATATTTATGTTTAAACGAATGCTTCACTCAAGTGAAGCCAACGCTTGGAAAACTAAACGCGTGGAGACATATGCAAACGGGATGAAGCTCTAAGAAGCATTTTTCCTTGTTAAAATTGATGATTGTTAAAAAAAATTTGCAATTCTTGGCCATAAATCACTATCTTAATGATATTTTGACTTTTTTAGGGTTTCCTTCGAACTTTTTTTAAAGCATAACTCTTCAGGTGGCACTTCGTGGCTTCAACAATAACGATTATCCAATTTAAGAGACTAATAGTGCTCTCAACTTTAGCGTTTGATTAGAGATATATCGTCAGCTCATTATTGTCATGGTGAAATAATAAGCTGACGATATGTATTAATATATTTATAGAAAACTTGAATAAATAGATTGTTACCAAATGCAGATCCGTTATCTCGATCCGTTATCTCGATGTTTTTCTATTCCCACTTATTTAAATTTTTAAGACAGTGTTCACAATGCGATATAGCCAGAAAACAAAAAAATTTATCTATACCGGAGCAACGGCATTAAAGTGTTAAAAGGGCTAAATTGTAAAATCGAAAAAGGCGAAAAATGTGCGTTTTTAATTTAGGTTTAAAAGATTTTCACTTACTTAAAAAGGGCCCTTTGTTCCGAATAGGAACCACAGGACATTATATATATATAAAAAGGGCTAAAATTTACCCGAAAAGGGCTTAGTGGGCATCACTTCTTTGCTTCGATTTAAAAGATTAAAAAAAAACTTTTTTTTGACAAATAAAAGGGTTCTTATAGTTTAAGAAAAATTTAAGTTTTAAATTTAGTTTTTGTAATCAGTGTAGAACAAAAATTTTCTTTAGACATTAAGTTGAATTAAAACAAAATGTCCAAACATTTATATTGGATTGTCTATTTTTCGGTTTCAACATTAAAGTTGAATAAAATACACACTAATCTATGATTTTGATGAAACTTTTACATCATGGACCTGGCCATGACGTACTAAACACAAAGTCATTTAAATGGCCGCCTCTAGATTGGTCGATATTTTAAAGGGAGTTTTCGGCCACTTTTTCGCACATTTCGAGCGGCATCTCGGCAATAACTTGACGAATGGTGGATTTTAAATGTTCCAACGATGGAGGATTATCTGCG
Organism: Pollenia griseotomentosa; assembly: GCA_963931875.1. Lineage (NCBI taxonomy): Eukaryota > Metazoa > Arthropoda > Insecta > Diptera > Polleniidae > Pollenia > Pollenia griseotomentosa. The sequence continues at coordinate 37,842,733 of OZ007563.1, read as the reverse complement.
TAGACACGGTCTTTGACGTAGTCCCAAAACAAAAGTCTAACTGCGTCAAATTGCATGATCTTAGTGGCCAATTTCTTCCAGTCACTTAAATTTCTTTATAATCTTGCTAATTCCTTGCACAGTAGGTCGATTATGTCGACAACAGTCCCGCCGTAATACCACGTTTGAACCACCACTTTTGTCGTAAGTTTTTACTATTTTTACCAGTTCTTCGGCTGTTAAACGATCTATATTCGTAAATGGCAAACTTTTCACTAAATTAATGTCACTTCAGATAAGACATATTTAACAGCTGACAGCCTTGCCAGACTTTCGGTTTTTAAACTATTAAATGCATCACCCTGTACTATAGAATTTTTATCTTCAAGGTGAAATTTCTTGTAGTCAAAATGGTCACACTGCATTTTAGTTTTATTTACTCATCACCAGGTTTTGTTAATCATATTTATTCTCTTTGTTTTTTTAATGCTTTGAAAAGTGTTTGATCGTATATTTTGTTGATCTCTATTTAAGTGTAAGGTTTTTTTTTGTTTCATACATTTTTCTGTAGTTGTTGTCATAGTTTGGCAACAAATCATTATGAGCAACAAACAAACAAACAAACGGAGAATTGTTTTGTTTCTATTTAAAATGCTGTTGTTTAAGATAAAATAATGATTTTTCTTAATTTCTTTAACTTTTGGGGGACGATAACAACGTGTTTACAGATTTAAAATTATTTTGAACAAAAGCACGTTATCTTTTTTGTTCAGAAGGAAAATGTTAATGGCATTTTAAAATTTTTAGGGAAAGATGGAAATTAAAAGGAAAATATGTCTGTATTTTCTACTTATTTAAGATGTTAAAATGTTTATTATTATGAGTATGAAAAGATTATAATTAATGAGCGGTCTAAATATTTTGAAAAAGGGTTTAAATGGCTTATTAAAGGAAATCATAATATAATAGAAAAAAATCTTTAAAAATACTATTTTGAATGGTACTTTAAAAAAGTTTTTTTTTTTTATTTGTTTATCTAGTGTTTTGCTACTTAATAAAATTTTAAAAATGCACATTAAACTGTTTAACTTTTTTCTTAAAAATAAATTTCTTTTTTGAAAAAGTAAATTTTTACAGAGCAACTTAATTTTTATTGAAATAGTAACATTTTGCAGACGGACGGTACATTTTTTATACAAAAAAGTTAATTTTTTAAAGACAAAATTTTTTGCAATAAAAGTTGCTTTCACAAGAAAAAGTTTAAAAAAATTCTTTTAAATATTTTTCTCTTAAAAGAAATTTTAAACAAGTAAGAAATTAAAGTCGGCAATATTTACAGACAAATTTTCGATTGTTTACAAGGAACAAACAAGTTTTACCTTCTCGAGCACCTGTCATATTGGCCTAATCTCAAGGTGGTCTTAACCACTCGGGTGACAAACAATGCGTTTACCAACCTGTCTTGTGTATGAGAATAACCTGCACGCACAGGTAATCATTTGAGTGCATAATCCGGCAAAATTATACATTCGACGCTTGCTTAGGATCTGGAGCTTTTTAACCTACGCTGCTTTAGGAATTGCTAGCAGCATTTATTGAATAGCAACAGCACCTAGGGAAAACCGACACACGCCGAACTTTCCCCTCATTCAACGAGAGAGGTAAAAAACCAATGCACATCCAGCTCATTTTGATACCTCAAACTTTCATTCGCTTTCAATTTCTGGTCTTCACTGCCAGGAATTCACCGACAGTGTCTCCATTATACTCTTTACTGCGACAGACTACAAAATATTCATCACACCAACGCAGACTGCCAAAAAAAAGGTTTCCTAGCACACGAGCTGCGAAAAACACATCTCATGTGAATAGTCAATAATCTCGATACCTCAACCTTTCATCCGCCTTCGATTTTAGATCTTTACTGTTCACAGATAGTCCTTCGAACCTACTTTTAACGGAGACAGACTAACAATAATAAATCTTTTTTACACAATCAATATCAACGCAATACAGATTTTGACCATCTCATCAAGCGTGCCGCGCACAAGACTTATCTCAAGTACGAAAACACACCTCCCTAAGAGAGTATGCAATCGGGGGAGTCATCCAACGTCAGTCCGGTGCTTTTAAATCCCGTCTCAATAGATAGATAGGATCTCTAGTCAGTCTTTGTTCTCAAGAAATTACGAAGACTTCAAGAGGCCTATCATTTTTAATTTTTGCCGGATTTCAGGTATGACTACACTTGATTACGCCGCGAAGGATATATTATCAAAAGGTGAAATATTATCCCTAATATGATCCCTACACCCGTGGGAAATCATGGACCCGCAAAAACAAATTTTTGTTATGGGGTTAAGTTTCATATAAAAGTTCTTCGTGTTTAATATTAGCTAGATATCATAGATGGGGGTAGTGCATTCATTTTGCAGTTTCAACTCACACTTAGTGATAGTGCAAAAATATTGCAATCATTTTGTTGATGTTGAGTGATGAATTGAAAATTTGCAGCCTCACTAAACTTGAGTGATAGTGATGTTAAAAAATTTTGCACTCAAAAAAAGTAGTTTGATTTAAAATAAAGCAATCATCAGCTTATTGCAACTTTTTTTTCTTCACTCATTTGAGTGCAACTTAAATTGGTGCACTAATTTTTAAATTAAAAACTTGTTTTTTCATGACTAAAGCCAATAATTATACCGTTATTGACAAAATATCATTTAGTTTAATGTTTTTTACTTATGGGGGATTTCATGTCAAGTGACCCAATTTTGAAATCGATGTCTTCCGATTTGGATGAAATTTGCACCAAGGTTAGTCCTATTGGATAGTAGTTTAGACACAAATTTTCAACAAGATCGGTCTAAAAGTTTCTGAGTCAGTGGGGGTCAAAATTTGACATTTTAAATTTAAAACTTTTTTTTATTTTTTTTTTAGCGGGAATGTTTTTTTTTTTTTTTTTTTTGTTCAAAAGAAAGCTTATGTCTTTTCCTTTAAGGTAGTTTTGGTCCCTTTTTGGGATGCGAGCGGCTTATGTATAAAAAAAATAATTTCTAACTCTAGACAAGGGTTTTTCAATTTTTAGCATATGCAGTGTTCTTTCTCATCCATTTAACTTATTACCTATTAGTGTTAGCAGAATTTGTCCCAAGTAGCTTCGATAGCTATTTGATCAATATTCTGAAAATCTTTTTTTTTGTTTTTTTAAAACTTTATTTTTTTAATTTAAAATTTTTTTTTTAAATGTAAAATTTTTATTTTATTTTTTTTTTATCCGGAATGTTTTTTTTTTTTTTTTTTTTTTTGTTCAAAAGAAAGCTTATGTCTTTTCCTTTAAGGTAGTTTTGGTCGCTTTTTGGGATGCTAGTGGCTTATGTATAAAAAAATTATTTCTAACTCTAGACGAGGGTTTTTAAATTTTTAGCATATGCACTATTTTGAATTTTTTCCTATTTGTGTTTAAGTGTTTCTAAAGCCTTAAAAATAAAACGTTTGCAAAGAAACTAGACAAATTAACCTTTCCGACGGTATGTTACAAACCCAATTATTATTTTATACCTTCGATACTATAATGCCCACAATATGTTAATCCCAGGAATAAAATCACTTTTTTTCTGTAGAAATGTTGACAAATAAAATTCTTTTTATTAATTTGTAATAATAATTAAATTAATATATAATTATAATAATAATAATTTCTAATAATAATAATAAAAAGATAAAGATAAATAATTTAATAAAATTTATGTAGGAAAAATTAAAAAAAGAATTATTTGTCAACATTTCTACAGAAAAAAGTGATTTTATTCCTGGGATTAACATATTGTGGGCATTATAGTATCGAAGGTATAAAATAATAATTGGGTTTGTAACATACCGTCGGAAAGGTTAATTTGTCTAGTTTCTTTGCAAACGTTTTATTTTTAAGGCTTTAGAAACACTTAAACACAAATAGGAAAAAATTCAAAATAGTGCATATGCTAAAAATTTAAAAACCCTCGTCTAGAGTTAGAAATAATTTTTTTTATACATAAGCCACTCGCATCCCAAAAAGCGACCAAAACTACCTTAAAGGGTAAGACATAAGCTTTCTTTTGAACAAAAAAAAAAAACATTCCGGATAAAAAAAAATATAAAAAAAAATATAAAAAAAAAAAAATTACATTTAAAAAAAAAATTTTAAATTTAAAAAAAAAGTTTTAAAAAAACAAAAAAAAATTTTTCAGAATATTGATCAAATAGCTATCGAAGCTACTTGGGACAAATTCTGCTAACACTAATAGGTAATAAGTTAAATGGATGAGAAAGAACACTGCATATGCTAAAAATTGAAAAACCCTTGTCTAGAGTTAGAAATTATTTTTTTTTTATACATAAGCCACTCGCATCCCAAAAAGCGACCAAAACTACCTTAAAGGAAAAGACATAAGCTTTCTTTTGAACAAAAAAAAAAAAAAAAAAAAAACATTCCGGATAAAAAAAAAATAAAATAAAAATTTTACATTTAAAAAAAAAATTTTAAATTAAAAAAAAAAAGTTTTAAAAAAACAAAAAAAAAATTTTCAGAATATTGATCAAATAGCTATCGAAGCTACTTGGGACAAATTCTGCTAACACTAATAGGTAATAAGTTAAATGGATGAGAAAGAACACTGCATATGCTAAAAATTGAAAAACCCTTGTCTAGAGTTAGAAATTATTTTTTTTATACATAAGCCGCTCGCATCCCAAAAAGGGACCAAAACTACCTTAAAGGAAAAGACATAAGCTTTCTTTTGAACAAAAAAAAAAAAAAAAAAAACATTCCCGCTAAAAAAAAAAATAAAAAAAAGTTTTAAATTTAAAATGTCAAATTTTGACCCCCACTAACTCAGAAACTTTTAGACCGATCTTGTTGAAAATTTGTGTCTAAACTACTATCCAATAGGACTAACCTTGGTGCAAATTTCATCCAAATCGGAAGACATCGATTTCAAAATTGGGTCACTTGACATGAAATCCCCCTTATGTATATCCTCAAAAGAAATCAAAAAACATTCACATACAAAGTTAAATTTTTTAAATTTTAGTGAGACAATATTTGTATGCAGCTTTTTTGATTGCATGTCCGAATTTTGCACTATTTGATTTGAGTGCAGATTTTTGCATTCAAATCTGCGTTTAGTGATAGTGAAAAAATTTGCAATATCACTCAAAATTTTTTAGTGGAGTTAAAAAATAACAATCATCACTAAAGCTGGTAAAAAAGAGTGCAAACTAATTTCTTTGCAATTTTATTTAGTGATAGTGCAATGCTGATTTAAATCAATATTTAGTGCACTACCCCCAACTATGCTAGATATCTGCATATATTTTCGTTATAAAGTGATTTTAGGGAGCGGGCTTATATGGTTCCTTTGGTGAATTGTGGACTGTCTTAAAAGTTATTGTCCCAAATTCCAGTACCAACATTAATAAGATAGATACAGCATTCAATACTATTTTCGTGACTTTTATTTGTAAAGGAGTTATGGCTAAATATGGACAGATTCCAATAACATTTGGTAAGGTGATTCAGGTTACAATAAAATTTTTTTGGGTCTAAATTAAATACCAACATAATAAAATGATTTCTGGGCAAAAATACATTATTCCGAAAAGAAGCTTGTAAGAAGACAATCAGGGCTGTGGAGTCGTTAAGAAAAAGTTATAACTCCGACTCCGACTCCTTTTGGTGAAATTTTTTAAGCACGACTCCGACTCCGACTCCGACTCCGACTCCGACTCCGACTCCGACTCCTACTCTAACCTAGCATTATTTAAGAGACTAGTTTTTTTTTTTGACTTTAAACTCTTTTTTAATTTAGTACCTGTTAAATAGTTAAATATAGCAAGAAAATGATTCTGTAAAAATTTCAAATCGATATTTTAATTCTAACGTGCCGCGCATTGAGCTTTAACATACTAGTTACTAACATATGAGTAGGAAAGCTGCAAAATATTTTATTTGGATTTTGGAAAAAATGCAAAAAACATATAGTGCCCGATTAAATAGACCAAATGAGTTGAACCTTTTTTCAATTCTAAAGTGTTATGACATTCTTGACTTATAACTTAACAGTTGAGAAATTTAAACCAACTGAAATATAAAAAAATAATAGATTTAATTTTAGAACGAACGAGTTTTGTTACGAACTTTCGAAAGAAACGAGTTTTGCTTCAATCTGTATGGGATCATTGAATTTAAGTATATTTTAAAGGTTATATTAACTTATTAAAATTATGCAAACAGTGCTAAAAAATGTAAAAATAGTTCTGTAGGGGAGAGATAAACTACACCAATTCACATCTTTTTCAAATAACGTTTTTTATACTGTTGGATTTTATAGATGTGTGAATTTCCATAAGTCCTATCTAATGTAGCTTTCGAGATAGAAAAGTTGAAAACAACACCAAGTCCAATTGGCTTAGACGTTAAAAGCATCAAGATTACTTAGTGTTGTTTACCACAATATTAATAGAGGCAAAGGACAGTTCTTTTTTGTAAATTGTGTAGTGAGGTCTTTTATTTTTAATACACATACATAAATTCAGACTCTGCCATTTTGGTCTTGTTTTATTCATTAAGTCAAATCATTCTCAGGAAAATTTAATATCTATTATTTTTGGGAAATAGAAACAGTACCATAGAAGGTAACGAACCTTTTAGGACGTAATTTTTTAAGTATATCATCGACATAAAAAAAATATGTTAGGATCATATAAAATATTCGTACAAATGCACATTTTTATAACATAAACATCATTTGCGATTATCAACATGTTTGCGCGGTCTGCTGTAAAGTTTTCAAAATGTGGCTTGATGTAGTTTATCTCCCACCTGCAGAGTTAAAAAAAATGTGAATTTTTAAACTGCTAAATTTAAATCTTTTTCTTCAGTATACTCGCCATTGCATTGTTCCGTTCCTAATTCAATATTATTATTGTCCAAGACCGAAATTTGAAATTGTAAGTCTTTATTATCTCTCCAATTTTCCCTAAAGTGAGTAGATAAAAGTATTCTCAAATCATTTTTCCCACATTGATGGGAATTATATCTGGAACAATGTCATGTATTTTTCCGAGTTCCTTTTCCTTTTGTTCTATTATAATTCACCTTGAAGGTTGGAACTTCAAATGTAGTTCACTTAATGCTTTCACCACAGGAGCTACAGCAGATCTCAAGTCATATTTATGAACATGGCTATTTTTGGCTATATGGCTATATATTTGTTAATATACGATAAATAAAAACAACATCTTTACAAATTTAATTTTTAAATTCCTTAATTCGGCTCTATTTCATTAACGATATCTTGGCGAAATTCAAATAGTGAACCCGCTGGTTTTTGTTACAGAAATTTGAGGTCACATTAAAACATAGAAAAGGACATGCCTCGATACAATCTATATAACTATTCTTATAAATTGTCAAAATAAGATGTTATCTCAATTTTTTAATTTTTGAAACTCACCTACTCATATGAAAAGTATACTGGTCCTTATTTTCAGACTTCACAATTTCAAAAAGCAGACCCTCTTATGGCCAATTCCACTAATTTATCTAAATATAAATTTATGTTTAAAATTTGTTTTTTTATGTCAAATAAAAATAAAATTATTAGAAAAATTATATTTAAATATGAATTGATATTTAAAAAGAATTGGAGAAATTGGTCATTAAAATTTTTTATTTTAAAAAATATTAGAAAAATTGTAATGCAAAAAAGTCGGAGTCGGAGTCGCTAGTTTTTGTGGGTACTTCGACTCCGACTCCGACTCCGGTACAAAAACCTCAACTCCGACTCCTCAACTCCGACTCCGACTCCGACTCCACAGCCCTGAAGACAATGTGAAATTAAGAGCCGATTCTTACTATTTGCGTTCTTATGACAATTAGAACATATGTACCAAATTTCATCAAATTATCTCCTAAATTTCAATTTGTAATATGCTTACAAAGTTTTATGTACTGCCAGCCGGACTGACGGACATCGTTAGATCGAATCAGAGAGTAATTCTGAGTCGATCGGTATACAAAAAGGAACATAATAAAATAAATAGAAAAGTATGCTCTTGCCAAACAAGATAAAAAATGTTAATTTATTATATCACCAAACTAAAAGTACTTAACAAAAAGTACCTTTTTGCCAAATATGTACTTATTTTTTTTACAAAAAAAACTTTTTGGAAATTTTTTTTCATGTAATAACTTTTTTGGAGCATGTTTTGTAAATAGTACCTTTGTTCTAAAATGTACCTTTTTTGTAAAAAGTACCTTCTTAGCACAAAGTTCTTTTCTTTTCACATTATCCAATTTAATTCATTGCTCTTACTACACATTTTAATTAACTTTGTTCTTAGAAATCAATTGCTCTTTAAAAAGTTTTAAGTATTTTCTTTTAGCTCCAGTGATTTTTCATCACCCATCGTCTTTATTATAACCATCTTTAAATGCTCTTATAAATTATATAGTTTTCCTTATTTCTTTAAAGTTCTTTCTTTATCTAACCAGCTGTCACATTTTCATTACGCCAGCTATAAAACTACTTAAACCAAAAAAATATTCCGTGTTTAAACTTAAACATGTAAAAAAAAGATTAAATTAAAGAAAAAATTACTTAAAATAGTATAAATAAAGTTAAGAAGTGATCAGACAGTATTTTTTTTTTTTTGTATTTTCCAAAATGAACCGTTTCTTTTTTGTTTGTGTATTTTTTTTTTTTTTTTTAATATTTAAACACTTTATAATTTTAGTTGTGCATTTAACAGCCGTTTAAGTTTGTTTTTTGTATTTCGTTAACATTTTGCGGAAGTTATTCGAAATGAATTACAAACATGAAACCACAAACGATTCGAAACATTTTTGTTTAAAAAGAAAAAAAATTTTTATATAAAATAAAAAAAAGAAAAAAAAAATTGAAGTTATGAATAATAAATGTAAAGAAATTAAATAAATAAAAATACTGAGCAGAAGACATGTCTGGTTTGAAAACCATCTTCTTTTGGATAAAATTCGAGCAGAACATGCAGAAGTTTACATTCATTCCATTAAGTTAATTTATTCACATGATCCGTTAGGGATTTTTGGATGGCGTCTATTGGTTTTATTAGAAGACTTGATGCGTTATGAAATTTTGTTTTATAATTTCCTTTTACTTTTTGCTGCTTTTAATGGCTATTTTATTTTATAGTTCCTGATAAGTGTTTTGAACCCTTTCTCTGTCTCCTTACTTTTGTAATTCCCGAAAGTTTTTAACTTTTTGCTCTACATAAAATTTTAATGTAAACGATTTTCTTACTGTGTGTAACAATTGTGCATAGTAATAGCATCAAGGTATGATCCCTTCTTACAATTCGAAGTTTCACGAGTAAAAACTCTGATTCATTTAGTTCAGGTACTTCTTTCTCGTGATCTTAGGTTTTAACTACAGCAGTGATCCCTAAAAACATCCTCGTGAGAACAGTACTCCCTGTAACATTGCATCGTTCTGTGAAACATAAATTTCATGAGGCATTTAACTTCTTCTACATCATCATCGGCTCTTGAATCTTCATCCGCCTAACTCCAAGTAACAAGACTTTTACCAACGCATTCCACTCCACTTTTCCACACGTACCTCAACTTTTCGCTCTTAGCAACTATTTACTATGCTACCTGAATAAGAGCGTCAAGGGTTTTTTTCATGTCAAAATTTCTCATTTTCTCACTATACGAAACAAACCTTAAGAACACTACCCGGCTGGAAATCTTATTTTACAGTTCGCTAGTACGCTAGGCAAATTCATGCAAACGGTGGTGGCAATACTACAAAAAGTACAACACCAAAAACATAACATTGCAATTTATTTGTTGCTTTCGTTGGTCAATATGTCAAAAACATAAGTAACTTTTGCCATTTCTTTCTCTAAGTTAGAAACGCCACCTGAAAAGTGAATTCGCCTTGCTAGTGCGGTTTGTTTTATTGAAAATATATTGGAAATAGAATTTTCATGTTTAAAAAAACACAACGTTCTTATTTAGGTAGCTCAGTAACTCTTTATCACCAACGCACATCACACTTAACCACCGGTGCCTTAACTTTTTGCCACTTCTCAAAATCCGCAACTTTCACCGATCACATTTTAAACGTTCTATCGTCACTTCATTCGCTCCACAACAACTACATCTTCATTCTACAACAACCGCTCTCCACTTAAGCAAGGGCCTTACTTTGCAACTTCAGCTCTCGGTCCAAGCAGGAGCATCACGCCAAAATTCTCCCAAAAGTACAACCGTCATCTTCACCCATTTTTACCCAATAGTCAGTCTGGTACCAAAACACGAGGGCCTACAGACTCCCGTGGTACTAGATAGGATCTCTGGTCAGCCATGAGCTCAAGAGATCAAGATCTCAAGAAACTGCCAATTTTGAATTGCTGCTGAATTCCAGGTATTGGCTGCACCTGATTATGCCCTCCAGTATGCAACACCAAAACCCACGGGGGGGGGGGGGGATTACTCTGTGTTAATGGGTACGTTATTTCCACCGGAGGTACTGTAACGTCTTGGAGAGCACTGACCTGATGTTGTAGCACTATCGGCGAATATATATGGGGGTGCTGCCAATACCTTGTGAAATAGACATCTTTAAAAAAAGGCATCTTTAAAAATAGCAACCAAATTATAAATAAAAGTTCCCCGGAAGTTTTATCCCTTTCCCAATTTTTCCTAGTTAAATTCAATTGTAAAAATGGGCAAAGGATGAAAACTCCCGGGGAATTTGTATTCATTATTTAAGTTGTTTTAGTTTTTCTAATAAAATTAGTTTCGAAAATTTGCTTTTTTTCTTTAAATATAAAAACATTTTGAACAGGACCTTTTGAACAAAATACTTTTGAAGGTGCTTTTTTAACGGAATTTGTTTCATAACGATGAATCTCTCTGTTTTTAAGTATGTACCTAAACTGTACAATATATTAAAAACTTGCTCAATTTTAAAAGCAATATTTTTGAAAATAATTTTTTTTTTTAAAAAAGTATCTTTTTAGAAAAGGTACTTTTCAGAATTTTTTGTGTAAGATTTTTTAGATAAAGCACTTCTTAAAGAAGGTAATTCTTAGAAGATTAACTTTGTTTTTAAGTATTACTTTCCAATTGGTACGTATCTTCTTAAAAAACAGTACTTTTTAACATAAAGTACTTTTTGTAAAAAAGTTCTAACATTTTCTAAAAAGAAACAAGTAGCGCTTTAAAATTTCGTCTTTGCCTTCTAGTTGTTTTTGGTTTTATTGTTTTATTAAGAGACATGTTTCTTGTTCTTGAATAAACTAAAAAACATATAATTATTTACCAACAACAGGCATTTATTAAGTATTTGTAATGAAAACAAAAGTTGACAAAACTACAATAACGTTTTCAAATTCAAAATAAATTATTTTGTACAAGTTAAAAATGTTTCTATTGATATTGCTTCCTCCTTAACAAAAAGAAATACAAAAAGGCATCTTTGGTAAAGCGACAAGTCAATGACCGATATGTTCGTTTTATTTGTATTTTGTTCTTCTTCAATCACCACCAACCAGCAACCATCAAAACTCTCATAATTGTAACTGAAAATTCCATTTAGAAATAGAATTTAAAAATGTTCATTAAACATTTTATTTATTTGAGTTTAGACGCTTCTAAGATTCTTCCACAACAAAAGATATCGTGGGGTAGGTTAGTTATTAGCAGCAGTAACAGTGGCAGTGGTAGTGGTAGAAGCAGCAGCTGTTTGGTTGCTTGTAACCGAAAAGAAGATAATCAGCCAATTGGACAGAAATAGTGTTTAAAAATCAACTCATCGTTGTTGTTTTACGCTTTGTTGCATGCGCGTAAAATGTTTTTTAAAATGTTTTTTTTTCTTTCCAAAAAAGTGAAAAAAAATTCTAAAGCTCATTTAGTCAGTAACACCACCATCACCACCACCACCACCATGATTCAGTCAGTCCTACAGTCGGTAACCGTCAAGTGGGCACCTATTTCAAGTGCACCTTTTCATTAGCTTCATTATCATCATCGTCGTTTTACTCACAAACAAACAAACGAAACATTTTTCTTCAACTTGCCTCAAAATGCCCTAAAAAAATGCCGTGCAATGTGCAACAAAAAAAATCCCCATTCACATTTTCCACTTACAAGTGCATTTAATTCTTCATCTTTTTTATTACATTTTTTTTTGCTGTTTTGTTTGTTTGATATCGAAGTAATTTTTGTGTAACAATTATTTTGTATTATTTCATGGATATTTTTATTCAATATTGTTGTTGCATTTTGTGTTTGTTGCTGTTGTAGAATATTTAACACTCAGAAGTAAATATTAAGTATGAAACATTACAACAAGAATCCCAAAGTGTACTGACTGTGTGGCACGCTTTTCATAAAGTTATTACTTGTTGGTCGGTTGGTTTGTTGGTTGGCTGGCCGGCCGGCCGGTTTGCTGCCTGGCTGAAATGATTTTTACACGGTTTTCAAAATTAACAAAGAAATTTCATAAGGGGGACAATTTATCTCTAGTTGCTTGGGAGAAAAAAGAAGGTTTGTTTCTTTATAAGAAAAAGAGTTATGAAACAGGGTTATTAAACCAAGAAAAATACATGATTTAGTTGCTAAAAAACGCAAACAAATTAGCAAATATTGAAAGAAGGGGAGGGAGGCTTTAAACCATAAAAAAATGAAAGAGTTACAAGATATTTAATTAGTTGGTTGGTTTCGATTGTGTGATCAAAGCAATTTTAATGGTTAGCATTTCTTTCTTTTTTTTTTAATTGCAATCAAAGTTTTATTTAATGATGTAAAGGTAACTGGAAGAAGCTATAAAGTAATAATGATTCTAATGTTGTAAAGTAAAGAATTTTAAAAAAGTACCTTAATTAAAATAAATATCAGCGGAAAAAAGTACCTTTTTCTAAGAAATGGTTAATTTTCTTTTTAACCCTGCTGTTAGGTTTGGACCATTTTGGTAATTTTTTGTTTTCTTTTCGCCTTATCTACGGAACGGTTAAATATGTCAACCTTAAACGTTAGCTAATGTGGTGTTTTTATATTTTATTACTTTTGCAAAATTTTTAATTATGAGTGATGTAAAGGAATTAAGAAAAATAAAAAATTACGAATCTTAGGTTTAGGACCATTTTGGTCCGTTCTTTCTTATATATTTATTGATATGAAAAAAATCAAGTTTTCTCAGTATATGATAAGCAAATTATCTTCCGTTACAACTTGAATATAAATTTGTTGCTATATGATAATAAATCATGTAGATTTTACTTTTTTTCGCGGTAAACTCCTGGAAGAATTATGACAGAAATGTATGCGTTCAAAGTGTAAGTTTCTAGAATTTTCCATTTTTTGTCGAATTTTGCCTTGCAAAACTGGTTTTTATTCCACCATGATTAGAAAAAATAATAAAAACGAAAGCAATATATCATGGCATCTGGAAACGCCAAATCGTGCAGGCCCCGATTGTGTGGATATGGTATTTTCAGCTGAAGTTCTTATACTACTGTGCAATAGAGACGAACTTTATAGGATTACATTTTTGCGACATTCAATTCTTCTACGTCACCTATAGCTGCAGCATTGGCTGATTTCCAAAACGTACTAATACAAAGTTCGTACACAATTTTACTACTGTATTTCAACCATATACACGTACAAAGTACCGAAACAATGCAACTATGTGTTTTGTTTATTAAAACGTTTTGAAATGTAAGTGATGCAATGCATAATACTTTTAAAATAAATCTGTATTGCTTGCAAATAAAATGTTAAATGTCACAAAGCATCAACTTTAAAACCGGTGCTCTGATTGCTTTTTTGATGCGTTACTAATACTTAGCAGTGACGTTTTGGAAGGGTTTGCATTGTATATATATTGTACTGCGGCATTATGAAACATTATACTTTGTTCTAATACAAAGCAATTGACGTTTTTGAAGTCAGCCATTCTCTTCAATTTCTAAATAAGAAGCCTTTCTTCCGGTGATTTCATATTCAATATCCTTGTCCACGCTGTTACAAGTTGAAATATCAGAGAAGCTTTTATTTAGGATGTAAACAATATCACTGCAGTTTAATCGTCTATTTTTCATTATATCCAAGAAATCACTCAACCATTGAATATTAACTAGTGTAAGACTAGAAGACATGAAAATTAACTTTATTTGTTTGCAGACTATTAAAAAAAGTAAGAAAAAATTTGTGCACTTATTAAAAAAACCAATATGTACCAAAATGGTCCTATACCTAAGATTCGTAAGTTTTTCTTAACCTAACAGCAGGGTTAAAAGAGTTTATAAAAAAAAAAAAAAAAAAATTTCTATGTATGTTCTGGAAATCGAATTCGAGGAAAATTTAAATCGAACTTATTTTGTAGATGATCCTCTGTTCAAAATTCATAAAAAAAATACTTTGAAGACCACTTATCTTTACTAGAACTGGTCTAAAAAATCAGTAAAAGCTACGCTTGTTAAAAAAAAAATCGATTTTAGTTTCACTTGATTTCGATTTTCAGAACATGACCATATATTACATGGGGTCCCCACCTGAGATAAGATATACAATATACAAATAAAATCACAGAGATTATGATCTAACGAGAACTCTGAATTAGTATTAGTATTAATGTAATAATAAATGTTATGAGACATTTGTTATGAGAAATCTCTTAACAACTATCTTATAATTCAAGCTGTCAAATATACACATAAATACATACATATAAAAAAATTAAAAAAAACTCTATCATTTGAATGTTTAATTGTTTAGTGCAAATAGTGTAAATCTTGTAGAAAGTGTAAAAAAAACAAAATTTGGAACTAAACAAAAAGAATAAAAACGACGATAATAACCTAATAAATTTTTATTTTTTAGAAAAGAAAACACCATAAGATTAACATGAAGAAATGTGTTCTTTTATTATGTCGAAGTTCTCTCATATATTATCTCAGTTGTAGACCCAGTGTTATGAAATTTTGGGAAACAACAAATAGGACAACTTTTTTATAAAAATTCATTTACAATCCATAATCAGTGTTGCCAGAAAAGTTTTGACTTATGTTCCAAACTTAAAGTTTGACGTCCCCTTAAAAATCCCCATCTCAAAATCTAAATTCCCAATTTAGTTTCCAGGGGCCTAATTCTGGCAGACGCGTTCGGGTACTTTCTCTATTCAAAAGCAATTTTATTTCTAATTCTTTCAGTCGAAAGTAGAACTTATTTTTTCAGTATTGTGCAACGCAAATTAATGCTTTACAACACATAAAAAATATTCCGATTCGTTCAGTATTGACTGATATAATTAGATATTAAATTGCTTTCGCATCGAGAAAGTACTCGATCACGACTGCAACAATCAGGCCCAAGATTTTAAATTACACATTTATTTTGAACTTTTTGAAATTAATTTTATCAACTTTTCGTCAAAAAAAAAAATCCACAACAATTAATACTTCTATATTCGCCTGTTCCAATCTTTACGTTTGACACCCAAGTTTTTTTAATGAAATCAATTTTAATTTTTTTCAATAATATTAGCAGCCACGTAATCTGTGACGTACGGGAGACAGTGACACATGGTAACACAACGCAATGCTTGATTGCGGCTAGCAATCGAACCTAAACTAATACAGTTAATAGTCGTTTTAGGCGTTTTAAAGTGCTATTCGAAAGGAAGTTTTATATGGAACTATGGCAATAAAAAAAAAGATATATAACCTATGAAAAATATGAACCGAATTTCTGCAAAATGTATATCCATGTTCTGAAAAACGAATATATTGCTTAAAAACGCTTGCAAACACCGCTAAGTTAAAAAAAAAAAATAAAAATTCTGTAAAAGCCACAATTTAATTTGTTTTTAAAACTGCTTCCCTAAGCCATGATCAGTCTCTTTCAAAACTCGGTAACTTATATATTCAATACACTACTCATTACTCCTTCAAAACTCTCTTAATTGCTCGGAATCTCACTTTTAAAAAAATATTTTAATAGATTTTCTCAGAATTTTGTTCTTTTTCAACTTGGCTGTGCTAAGAAGTGGATTGACTACTCATATATCTATGATTTTCCGAACAAAAAAAAAAAAAATCCAAAAATAAGCCTGATTAAAATTTTTTCTAGAATTGGCAAACTTCCCAAAAATTTGTCAATGTTCTGAAAACTTTGTTGTAAAAAATCATTTTTTTTTAAATTTTTAAAAAAAAATTTTCAAAAAAAAGTACAGTATCGAAAAATGTCTTAAATAAATTTCTTAAAAAAAAACAAATTTTCAAAAAAACAATATTTTCAAAAATTACTAAAAAAATAATTAAAAAGAAATTTTTTTTAAAAAAATTTACCAAAAATTTTTTAATTTTAGAAAATTAAAAAAAAGATTAGCATTCTTATCTCTTATGGCATATCGAATTTAATCACTACTCGTTTGTGATCATTTGCAGTGAATTTATAATAAAAACAAATAAGAGTGCTATATTCGGCTATGCCGAATCTTATATACCCTGCATCATTTATTTAGATATAAATAAACCAGCCAATCCCACATCTTCAATCCCGCCCACATTTTGTCGGATGTTGTGTATTGATAACTAAGGGTTTTTGGTCATATCTCAGCCATTTGTAGACTGAACGATTAGGCTGAATTTTAATAGCAATAATATAACTACCTAGTCCCAATCATAGCTGGGCTCTTCGGAATACCTATTTCAACGGACAGAAGGACATTGTTAAATCAACTTCGCTACTCATTAGGATATATATACTTTATAGGATCTAAGTTCGAGATGGTAGAACTTACAAACGTGATGACAAGCCTACATATATATACCCTGCTAGGATCCAAGACCATCACAATATTTGTCAATAGGGCTTACATTTTTTCGAACTTCTTTGCAAAAGCAAATGCATAGAAATCGGAAAAAAATAAAATCAATTACTCCCACTTATTGTTTATACCAATTAAAACAACTTAATTATCTTTGCTTATTTTGTTTAGAATGTCTCAATGATTCAATAAAAATAGTTTGAGTTGTTGTTAAGCTGCTGCTATCAAACTTCTATGAAATGAACTTTAAACAACACTTTCGTAATATACCGGATAAACTGTTGCTACAACAATTTAATCAAGTCACGATGTCGTAGGCCTATTATTAATGAGAATTAGTATTTTGTAGTAATTCTTAATAAAAAATACTAATTATTTGTAATTTTGTTAACTAGTTAACTTATTTGTGTACTGTTTTTTTTTTGTGTAAAAATTCCACTTTTTCTTCCAACTAAAAATCTATTACTAGTATTTGTTCTCTGACTTATGATGACATTTTTTTTTATTGCAGTTTTTGCAACTGGCGCTTAATCATTAAGCTTTTAAACAACTGCTGCTAACCGACCGACAAACTAACTCTTATGTATGACGCTTTTGACACTAAACTGTTTATCTATGTATCTCGTATTCAAATATACAGTTTTTGCTCTGTAATCGTTACTTCTTGCTATAAAACTAAAAAAAAGAAAAAAAAAAACAACAAACAACTTTATTACTGTGTACTTTATGCACATTCTCTGAACCGTCAGAAAATTTCGAAATTGTCAATGGTCAGCTTGTTGTAGTTGTTTTATTGTTTGGGAGATGGGTGGCAAACGGGGTTGGATGATGGTGGAATTTGTTTATAAACAAAATAATTACACAGCACAGCAAGAATATTTTTGAAGAGACCAAAACATTTGAAAATTAAACAATTTTTTTTTAAATTCTTTCAGGGTTTTATTTATTTATTATTTAGAAAATAATCATTAATAGAAATTGGGAATTAAGCACGACAAACAAAATCTTGTTAATTAAAAATTTTGAATTCCCAAGAATTAAGGCTCAGGCTTTTTTTTTTTATTTTGTTTTTTTCTTAACCAACTTATAACTACAAATAATTTTTGGGAGAATTCCAACCAATTGTAGTGGGGAATGTAAGAAAAGATAAACTCACTGTTTATTGTTGTTGTTGTTGTTTTTGTTTAAGCTTTGATATTGTTACAAGTAAAACTGGTGCTTATAATTCTTATTCGCTTAACAGTTTTATTTGTATAATATCTTCAATTTTTCTAAAAGCTTTGGATGAAGTTTCCTGATGATCTGGCCTAAGCAACCAGTGAAATGCGCATAAGAATAGCTTATCCCACCAACAATAAATTTCAGTGTTTTTATCAAGAATAAAAATTGGGAATTAAGCACGTCTAACAGAATCTTGTAAATTAAAAATTTTGTATTCCCAAAAATTACTTGGATTATGCCTTTTATTCTTTTTTGGTGTAATTATAGAGTTTATAAAAATAAAGAACCTTAAAAAGTTGGAATGATTTTAAAGCGAAATTTATAAATTAATTTTGTGAAATATCCCCAAATTTGAATCCCATAAACTATTATGATTTTTAAAGGTCTTGTAGCCCAGTGTTGTAACTTTTATATGAAAAACTGTAGTAAGTTTGTTTTGGTTTTTTTTCTTGTTTGTTTTGTTTTTATAATTTATTGTTTTCTATTTCATTATTTCTTATGAATTGTTTTCATTTTCATTTTCTTAACTGAATTCTCAATATATAAGTTGTTAAGCTTAAAACAACCTGTTGGGGATCCAGTTGTGGACTTACCTCGGCTTGTATGGTTATTTAGTAAAAATAAATGCGAAAAATGTACTAAAAAAATTGCATGTCATGAGACAATTACACTTTTTTCTTTTTTTTACTTTTCTTGTACTTATAATTTTAAAGTTTTCCTTGTGTTTACAAAACAATGTGACGTAATTTTTTTTCTTTAAAGTTTTTATTAAAAGATAAAAACCATGTAACTTTTGCTTAATACGAGTACGCAAAAAACGAGGGGTCTATTAAAGTTTTTTTTTTATAACAACTTTAATAAGATTTAAGGTGAACTATAAACTACGATTTCGTTTTTCATTTAATTAATTCTTGAGTTGAGAAAAACGCACAAAAAAAAAAAAATAAAAAAAAAACGCAACAGCTACACTTTCCTACAAAACAATAAAAGCGAGGTTTAATAAAATCATACATTTCCGGCAGAGAGGATAAACTAAAAACGTTTTTTTTTCGCTTTTAAAAAATTCGAAAAAAACATGTGTCAATCTTTAGACAATATTGAGTTGAGAGCGCATGATTTGTTTGCATTTTGTGTATTTTTTTTCTTCCTTCCGAAACGGAACTAAGGTTTAACTTTATTTAAACTAATTGATACGAACGAACTGAATTAAACATACAAACAATACAAAAAAGTCAACTGTAAAGAAAAAGCAAAAGACGAAAAGAAACAAAAAAAAAAAAAAAAAACTCAAGCAAACTTTATTAAATGAAGGAGACGACTTTATTTAAATGCTAAAAAATATTGTGCGGATCAAAGGCACACTGCAACAGTTTAGAGAGTAAAAAACCCATATAATTGACAGCATTTCCTCAGCAATCGGTGGAGACATTTTTTTTTAAATAAAAAATTGCCAGTGGTTTTGGTGTTTAAAAGTTTCGGTTAGTGTGTCTTGTCTAGCAGACTGTCTGACAGTTAGTCAGTACGTTTTGCAGTTCGTCATTTTGAAGTAAAATTTTATTAAGGGCAATAAGAGCAACAATAACACATGCTTTTTTAAACAGTAGAAAAAAATAATAATAAACTTTATCGCTTTTGCATCAATGTTTAATAATATTGACGTACGCGAAATTATTTAAGCAGCCACTACTGTAATGTATTTATTTTTTTCTGTAAAAAGCTTAGCTTTTCAAGAGTTTTACAGTGGGAGAAAATAAAAAAAAAGTTTATAAATTAAAAACTGGGAATTATTTCCTTTCGTAGGTTACTTTATATTATATTCAACATATTTTATTTTTTGGAATTTTTTTTATGAGATAAATT
Source organism: Pollenia griseotomentosa (assembly GCA_963931875.1). NCBI lineage: Eukaryota > Metazoa > Arthropoda > Insecta > Diptera > Polleniidae > Pollenia > Pollenia griseotomentosa. The sequence goes on along the minus strand of OZ007563.1, from coordinate 37,822,808 downwards.
TCAGTTATGTATTTTATAAAGCTTTTTTGTAATAGTTTTATTCCTTAAATTTTTAGGAATGACTTTTATACACTACCAGACTATTATATTGTATTTTCTTGTTACATTTTACCTTAGCTATCCTTTGAATAGCAATAAAGTACAGAAACAATAGTACAGAAAAATTTACAATTATTAGACACCAGCAGAATGTAATGCATTTTCTGGTTTATAAATTAAATTAAACAATTTTTTTTTTCGTAATAACTTTCAAAGCCTGATTTTCAGTCAGAAATGCCAGAAAAATTAAGATGTAAAATTCGAAAATAAAATATTATTTTTAGTTAAAAAGTTATGGCAAAGTTTGACTTGTTGGGCCTTCGGAAAAGACTAGAAATTTTTAGCGAAAACGCATATGATACATCCCTATTAAAAATTAAAATACCTTAGGAGTTTGTTCCCTGCTCCTATTTTTTCTATGGAAATTCACTTTCAGTAATAGAAAAAGGGAATTTTTATTCATAATTGGCTGTATTAATTTCCGGAAATCATTAAAACTTTTTTAATATTCAATTTTAAAAAATGGTCCTTCGAAACTCCTAAACTTGAAATTGTGAGTTAGCCTCCTAACTCTTAATTAAGTTTGATGACTTTTTTCTTAGAAGTATCCAAAAAATACATATTTTTTCAAACAACTTTCGCAAAATACATCTTCATTATTGATTAAAAAAACTCATACTGAATTTTTGTTAGAAACTTTAGAAAGCACTTTTCTGAAAATCCTATTTGGCAAAAGGTTGAGCAAATATTGATCTTGCTTATCGCATCATTAACGTAAAAAATGGTCCTTCCAATCTCTTAAAATCTAAGTCGTTATTCTACCTATCAGTGGGCTTACCTTTTATTTCGCTATATCATTTAAGGGCATTGAAAAACTTAAGATTTATAAGTTTATATGTGGCCCTTTAAATCATCAAATCGTAAAATGGTCCTTCGAATTGATTTAAAATATAAATCGTGTTTGGCATCCAACATTTTAATAAGGTTAATTCAGACACTAACAAAAATGTTTATACAACTTTAAAAATATATATTTATCAAGAGTTACACAAACAATTACAAATTATATTTTCACTTCATCAATCGGGTAATAGTAATTAAGGAGACCCAAAGCCCGTTGAAGTGAAAGTGACCAGAGTCTGGAGGCAATAAAACCCGTAAACCTCGAACTAAAATACTAGTGCACAACCAACAAGCCTAGCGAAGCACCTATTTAAAATATAAAAAATACTTTTTAAAAAATCTCTCTTCAAATTATTTGGAACTCAAAATTGTGAACGGTAATTAAGAATATAACAACCTAAGAAAGAAAAAAATGGTCCTTCGAATTGTTTGAAATAAAAAAAATTGAGGGATTTTAAACATGAAATTAATTAAAAAATTTTGATCATTTTTATTCTTGACCGAACGAGGGATTGAACTCGCGTCGAATTAATATGTTTCGAGAATAACCACATTCCCATCATCAGATTTCTTTGCAGTTCTACCGCTTGCGCAACTGCGGCGGCTGTCAGTCTATAGTTGAAAGTACGGCCTTATTCATAAACATTTTTTTTGATTTCTAAAAGGTTTTTTAAACAAATTTTATAGAAAATTCGTTTTATAAACCTGTTATAAACCAAACCACACAAACACGAGCTTGATTCCTAAAAACCTTAAACTAATGAAATGGTCCTTCGAATTGTTTGAAATCAAAATCTTGATTGTCGAATCTTAAGTTTCATGGAGTTTTTAAAATTGAAAACATATAGAAAGAGGTTAAGGAAATAAAAAATATAGACACTATATCGTTAGCTAAAATGCAAAAAGGCGTTACTATAAAACATATAATTTTACAGGAGGAGCAAAAAACTTTGTAAAATTAAAAATATAAACATGCATTCATTGATAAGTCCATGCATGGGTTTTTCAAAAAATTGACAAAGAAAACCAATTCGTTATATTTTGTTAGAAAAAAATGTTTAATTGCATCGTTTTGCATTAATCGAATAAACACATTTGCAGTAACGTTGCTTTGTTTTGTTTGTTAATAAAAGCGTAAATTTTGTCAAGACATTCAGTTAAATGACATTCAAAATAATCAATCAAAAACTCGATATTGAATTTTTTGTTTGTTACGCCTTTTTGTATTTTAGCTAATGATATGGTCCTTGAAAACATAAAGTTGAAGAACAGTCCAAACCAAATTGGAGATACGCGTTCTTAAGTTTTTCACGTTAAGTCTTAAGGAAATTATAAATGTCTTTTAAATAACAAGATTTAATTAAAATTGATCCTTCGAATTGAAAACAATTGTGATGATAATATGAAATCTTTCTGATTTTCTTTACGCTACTTTTCAGAAAAAAAAAAACATATAGGGAGTTTCACCTACTTTTGGCAACACTGATTTAAATGATTATCAATCAAAATAATATTTAGTATACTTTTTTTTAGTTTACGGCTTGTGTTCCAGCCCTTCTATTTTTCTTTTTTTTTAATTTTGAATCGTTACTTAAAAGTTTTTAATAATTTAACATTTCTCCCCCACTGTATTTGAAAACAAAAAAAAAAAAAAAAGAAAAAAAAATCATTCATAATTTCATTTTTATATCTAAATTTTTTTTTGTTTTATTCATATTTATTTTATTTATTTTGGTGCCTTGTCTTGCTAGCGGACGCATCAATTCTGCTCTGATGACATATATTTTTATGATCAGTTTTAATGTTTGCGTAAATGTCTGTCCTTCTGTCTGTCTGGACATATATATGTATGTCTGTCTATGCAGATTATTTAAGCATAAACAAAGGATTTTACTCATTGCCGCTACATAATTGCTTTCACAGTCGTCATAACCAACCAGTCAGCCAGCCAACCAACTAACCAACCACCATCGCCACCACTACCACCATCATCTTCATCATTGTCATCATGTTGACAATGCTGGTGATGGCAAAAACATCATGTCAGGGGACATTTACAGAAGAAGAAAGAAAAAAAAAACACCGTAAACGATTTTGTTTATTTTATGCCTGCTTGATGATTTTTAAAACAACCCAGAGCTTTTTTCGACTAAAATTTCAGTTACGGCTCCCAAATCCCCACCACAATCTTACATTATTGAGACATTTTTGTTTCTTCTGCAGTAAATTTTCATATACAACTTTTATGGTGATGCACATGAATTTAATTTTTGTTATATTTTTTTTTATATTTACTTGCATTTTTTATAATTTATGAATGAATTTTTTTTCGCCTTAAAAATGAATGATGACAAGACGCAGAGTAACAACAGCCGAGAACATGCAAAAAGATCATGCTGATGATTAAAAAAAAAAAATACCCAACAGATCAGCAGCGAATTTGTACGAGATGCGAACTAAGTGCAGCTTAACTAAAAGCGATAAACCCAATCGGGTGATAAGGTTCATTAATAAAAAAAAGTAATAAAAAATATAAATAAATATTTAAATATGAGTATTTTGCAAAATACTCATATTTTGCAAAACAGCGCCATCAAAATCCCATAAATTTTGCAAATAAAAGTGAGACACAAGTTTTTTTTTTCAAACATTTTGAAAGCGGTCAGGAAGTCGTTATTAAAGCATAAAGTCCATGTCTAAAAACTTAGTTTTTTTTTGACAACATTTAATTGAATAAATATAAAATGTTGTATAAATTGTATTATTTTGAACTGATAACAAGAGTATACAAAATTTAACATAAAGTATGTTAACGAAATGACCGGGAGTTTAGCAAATAATTAATGCAATAAAAAACTCTACAACAGTTTTGCTAGCTAGATAAGCATAACAATTGTACTCTTTTTGAAATATTAAGTAACGAGTTAAATGTCAAAAAACTAAACAATAATTGTCAGATTAAAAGCTGTCTCAAATTAAAATTAAACTTTCCAAAAAAAATTATAACACTTAATACACATATAATCTCTTAAAATTAGACTAGATTAGATCGGAAATATTCGCTCTAATTCAAATCTACATCAAAATAATCGTACGGACTTCTTTAAGTCAAGTATAAAATGAACGATTCAAGGAGGGATTATTCGAGTGCCCCATACTTAAAATGAACCGGAAACAGGATTGTTTTAAGTGAAAAGTTAATTTCAAACTTTGCTTGATTTAAGAACTTCTTAATTGGTTTAATCCCGAGTTCGTTCTTGAAATAATTCGAACGTGAGATTGATTCTAACAGAAATACTAAAAATTGCTATTTAATTACCCGTTACACATGTTTATTGTATCCCGCCCTTTGCTTACAGGAGAACTCTCAATTATAAGATTCCAGCAGCATGCCCGATATGTATTTCGTAATCATTCTACTTTAAAAATTTTATGTATTTAAATACCTAATTTAATCAAATAGAATTTGGGAATTTTTGCTTCTTATTTTACTTTTTAAATACAAACATCTCATGTTTAAGTGTTGTTGTTGTAGGCACGCATATTGGTTTTCGAATTTTTGATTGTTTCAAGTACTTTTTAGTGCAATTCGTACTTGAATTTTTAAGTACTTCTCGTACTTAAAATAAGTAAAGGGTGTTTTATATAGAGTGACACAAGTTTAAATCATAATATAACATGAAAATTGATTTTAAATATCAGTGAAACGGGCCTTACTGGAAAAAACATTTAATGAAATTAATGGGTAAATGTGATTTCTGCCATGTGACCGCCACGACTGGCGCGTGGTAGGCGCAATCTGGAACACCAATTTTCAACAACTTTTCGCATTCTGACTATCATTGTTTTTAAAGTGTATTCTTACAGTTTTTTTTCTTTGAACCAAGGATTTTCGAGTTTTGTTAAGAAATATTGAAAACCGTTTTTTTTTTATTGAGGATTAAAAAATTTTAAGCTCAAACATCATTTTTACCAAACTTATAAATTCGATCATGTTATTAAAAACGTTCAACTGCATGTTTGAGCACAAACTGTATTTACTGAAAAGAGTTTTAAATAGTAAAAAACTATTTTTTTTTATATTAAACATTTATTCAAAATGTGCTTCTACATATTGGTAAAATTTCAGTTTATATAGCTTTCTTACAAAAGTCCTATTCCCTCAATATTTTAGATACTTTTTGCTTAAGCCAACCCTTGGTTTACATTGAAGCTGTAGAAAAGCAAACATATATATAGCTTCAATATTAATTCTCGAAATTATATATATATATATATATGTTTTTATCACTTTTAGTTATTCGAACATGATTTTTTGAAATAATAGTTTATCGATCATGTAGAATTAAAAAAGAAAATTTTTTTTTAAAATATTAAAATATTCTATAATTTAAAATGTTTATATACATATTAAGATTTAAAGAAATTTTTTTACCTTAAGCAACATTTGCAGAATTTTTTTATATACATATTCGAATTTTTTTAATTATTGATTTTTCAAACTTATTTTTGAAAATCTTTTTTTTTTGTACGTTTTTAATAGTCTAAACGAACTTTTTAGATAATATTCGAAAACTTGAACTTTAATTCGAAAATTCGAACTTAAATTCGAACTTATATTTGAAAACTCGAACTTGAATTCGAAATTTTTTAAAACCGTGATTTTTTTTCCTTGCTGTCTTAACTCGCTTTACGTCGTTAAAAAGACGATACACATCGAAAAACTCCTACTTTTCATTACTCTTTACATATCTCTATTCTTTTAGGTGATTCTAAGTATAGATGATTCGGGTGTTTGCAAGTGATTTAGTTTAAGCAAATTTTTTTTTTAATTCATAACTTTTGGTTTTTATTATCTTTGAAATTAACTTTCTAAAATTTTTCACATTTTTTCAAAATTATTACAATCGGAAGTTTAAAATTTGAGAAGTTGTTCTTATTTTACCCACAATTGATTATTTAAAATTCAAATCTAAAAAAACTTCTCAAGTATCTATTCATGTTTAGTATAATATTCGTTTTTTGAAAAAAAAGAAAGGAAAAAAACTCAAAGAACATTTGATAAATGTGATTTACTTAGATTTGTTTCCAGTTTATGTGAGTATTTCGAACTTTTTCTTCCTCTTTCGCTTCAATTTTATTCAGTTCTCATATAATTTAATGAATTAAGATAAGAAGATGAGCAGAGGAGATGTTGGCACAGAGGCCATGGTTAAGTATTGAAATAATGTGGTGGTATATGGATGGTATTATGAATACATTTGCTGAGAAGTGATTTGTTTATGCAAAAAGTTCTCATACGATTTTTTTTTGTTTTTCAAAAAACTTTTTTTTTAAAAAAAAAAAAAAAAAAAAAAAAACAAAAAACATATGTCACACTTAAGTAAAACACTAAAAATTTGCAAAAATTTAATGATCATTATAACAACTTTGTAGTTAAAATTTTTTTCCTCCTTAGTGATGTTTTGCGCTAGTAACAACCCCTTTTGTAACCATTCGTGCGTATAAAAAATCATTGAAGACGCCATGGGAATCCATAACTTTTCTACTTCTTTTTAAAAGCAAAATTTACAAATAAAGAAAAACAAAAAATATGAAATAAAATGAAAAACCAAGTAATAAACTCTCGCAGAACTTTAAAGAAGTTTCAACAACTTAAACATCAAGTCATTGAATTGTTCATACATTCATTCATTTACGCTTAAAAGATTTTTTTTTCCAAATCCTAAACCTTTCGACGAGCACTTTTTTTTTAACATATTTTTTTTAACAAGACATTTAATAAAAAAAAAAAAATTCGAACAAAACTGTGGGATATATAGAGTGTCAATGTAGTCATAAAATTATGTTTTTTTTTTATCGTTAAATAACAAAATATATGACTTCTTAGATGGTTGACTGAGTGGTCTTGTTTCTAACTTCCTGAAGTAAAAGACAACAAACTAATAAAAACTCTTTGTACGCATAATTTTGTTTTAGAATTTGAAAGTTTTGAAAATTTGTTTCTTTTATAATCCAGTTAGTATTGGAGGTTAAAGGGATTTAAGATCAAAGTTCGAAGGTTGAAGAGAAGTGCTGCAAAAGCTTATTACAAATTTATGGAGAAATGTTTAAAGATTTTTTAAAGCTCAAAGTTTAAAAATGTTAATTTTTTTCTTTAAACCAAGCTTTCATCAAAAATATAAACTTAATTTTTTTGAAATTTAGTGTCAACTTCTAATTCCTAATTCAAGATTGTATTGTGTTGCGAATTTTTCTCTTTGTCACAATTTTAAAAAATTTGGACTTAATTTCGAAAAATTTGGACTTAATTTCTAAAAATTCGAACTTAATTTCGAATATAAAATCCGCGACTTTTTCAGTTGTTTTAACTTAAAAAATAAAACATAAAATTTAGGAATTCTCTTTTACACGTCAATAGTATTGGAATTTCAAACAAACAAATTCACGCCTATCGTGAATAAAAATTTAACAATTTTTCCCTCGAAATTTTGGAACAAATTTCCAGAAAAATATTATTTACGATAGGGGTAATTAAGTGTGAAATATGAGTGCAGAATAGGTAGGGAAAATATTTATTTTTTTTTTTATTAATTTATTAAAAATTGATCTTAGTACGTGAAGAATTCTATGGGTCCAATTAAAACCTATCAAAAATGGTAACAATGGGTTAATGATTTCACGTTGCTCCCAGACAATTGTTCCGTATATTCAAATGTTTTTTTATTTTAAAACTTTTACCAATTTTGAATTTTCGAACATGAAAAGTTTTCAATAGAATTTTAAATCGCTCGAAATTAAACACATCTTTTTCAAACGAAACGATTTTAAACCGAAAAAATAATTTTTAGTATCTTTAAAAATTGATTTCCTAAAAGTACACACAATAGAACTTGGGTGACAGTCAAAAATTTCTGGTTGATCGACCCCAATTTATAAATTTTCCTCTTCTTCCTGTTATTATTATTTAAAATTTTGTATTATACATATATGTCAATTAAACAAAAAATTATTACTATATCACATACCTAATATTCTGACATATTCCTTGAAATTCAAATTTAATTTTGAATGCAAATAGAAAATCTGTAATTTTTTAAAGAAGAAAATTAACTTTTCTGTGTAACTACAATTTTTAATTTTTATCAGCTTTAAGATTTGATCATGAATTTAACCGATTTGAGATTTTCGAACATATAAACTTTGATTCTGTTATAAGATTTTTTTAATTTTTTACTGGCTTCATAAATTGTATTGCAGTTTTCAACTTTTTTCGTCATGTTCGAAAATTCGAACTTAATTTCGAATGTTCGAAAAACATGTTTTCGTTCTTTATCTGTTTCAATTTCTTTCGAACTTTATTTCGAATGTTCGAAAAATTTGTTTTCGTTATTTATCTGTTTCGATTTCAATGTAAATACATTTTTAAAGTTTAACTGTGATTTTTATTAATTTTAGAATTTCGAATTTTTAACTACGTGCGTTTGGTACGACATTTTCAGTACACATGAGTATTTGAACTTTATTTTGAATTAAAAAACCTTGGCTTACTTACACAACCATTTTTTTCGGAATTGTAATATGAATATTTTGAGTAAAAAATTCGCCATAATTACCGTTTTTTTGCGTAATGAGTAAATATTCTGATAATAATAATGAACTTTTGTTTTGCTCCACTGTTTTTAAGCAAATTTACATTCTCTTTATTTCTTAATTTTTTTTTTTAAATCTCTCAAGACTTTCGAACCAGTTTTTAATTTTTTTCTTCTGAATATTCTTTTTGTATTATTTTTTGCAAATTTTTTGTTAATAGTTTTTGTAAACTTTTTCAAACATTTATTTTCTAACAAACTATTAATTATTTTGTATTTTTGAAAATAATTTTGTGTATCCATCTTTTAATTTTTAATGATGTTTTGTCTAGCACAAAAAACCCACTTTGATTAAATCACGCATTATGTTCTCTTCATTTTTTCTGCGTTCATTTTCTGACCAAAGAAAAAAAAAAAAACAACAATTCCAAATACAATTATCGACTAAATGGCTGAACAACTGTCGGAATGGCGAATGCCAGCAATACAATAATTTAAAATTTAAATTCTTAACTAAAGAACAAATGTAATTCTTTTTTTTATTCTCTTTAATAAATAAAGAAATTAAAATACAAAATTTTTTGCTAATTCGTTTTTTTTTGCCAAATTCAAGGCCAAGTAGTCGTCTAACTAATAAAAAGAAATACGCAGTATGTTCAATATTTCTTAAGTTTTTTTTTTCTTTTTTTTGCAATTTTTTTTTGTTTTACTACATAAAAAGATATTTTTTTAAAGATATAAATTGTTTTTTTAGATATTTTGTTGAATCTTAAAAAAAAGAAAAAAAAATAGAAAAGATGTTAATGCCAGTGGTGTTGAGGCGGACGATGATGATGGCATATAACCAAAATAGCTTAAGTTTAAAAATACTTATTTTGCTTTCTAGTACCAGTTAGTCTATTTTTTAAGTTAAAACCAGATTTGTATTCAATTCCTTTTCTTAAAATTTACAGCTGTCATTTAATTATTTTAAAAGGCAACGTGTTTAACGTAATACAGTTAATCTTTGTTTAAACTTTTATAAAATATTAAAAATATTTATAATTATGATTGTAAAGAATTAATTATTTAAAAAAAAAAAAATTATTCTAATTTGCTATAACAATACCTTGAATTTGTTAGAGATTATGTAAATTAAAAAAAAAAAAAATATCAAAACTTTGCTCAAAACAATTTGCTATTTAAATAACACTGTGATAGTCGAAAAAATTAACTTCGATGAATCCTTTTCGAACTATTAGGAGGTAGTACCCTGAGTGCGAAAGTACATTTGGAAGTGTCAGATTGGCTCCAGATTTTGAGAAATCGGTATATATCCATTTTTCATGGATATAGCTAAGTCTGCGCTGTTGAACAAAATTTTATTCGACTGCATTAGTTTTTTTGCCTTCTTCAATTTCTTTTACGGGATGTTTTGACTTTTATTTCAAAATTTCACCATTTTTAGCCATAGATATCCCTAAGTCTGCGCAAAGTTTCAAATCTGGTGTCTATTTTTGTCATTCTTATAAGTTGTTTTAACAACAAATACTCAAAATATAAAAATAACCGTTACATATCATGCTAATCTTCATCATCCAATTCGGATTGAAAAATCCAGCAAAGGTCTGCTAAAAGAGTATTTGACCTTTTTCCACTATACCAATGCTCTAACTGAGCTGAAACTTGATGAAATCGTTCACCATGCTCATCTGATTCCGATGGCAATTGGCGGTCGAAGTAATATTGGTGTTAATGAAGAAAATGTATTTTTAATGACATGTTGTTATTAATTTTTTCAAAGGATTATGATATGACTAAACTAATACAGTCGAATAAAATTTTTTAAATAGCGCAGACTTAGCTATATCCATGAAAAATGGATATATACCGATTTCTCAAAAAATGAAACCAATCTGACTCTTCCAAATGTACTTTCGCACTCAGAGGACTCCCCCCTAATAGTTCGAAAAGGATTCATCGAAGTTCATTTTTTTCGGGTCAAAAACTATCACAGTTTAAATTAAATTGTGAATTATAGACATTTTAATAAAATTTACTTTACAAATATTATTATTATTCACCATTTTTCTTCATTTCGATTACTTTTATTTAATTTGATTCTATCGCTACAACTTTTGTTTACAAACTTTGTTTCCCTTTTGTGTTCGTCAACCAATTGCAGCTAACTTCACAAACAAACAATTTTACTACTCTTCCTCTTTTTAAGGTTTCCAAACGATTGTTGCCAACGAAACCATACTTTTCCTCTAATCTGTAAACAATAAGCAATTGTTTTATAATTATTATATTGGTTAATTGTTTAAAAATGTAAGAAAACATAGAAGTTTTAAAAGGGTAAGCGCTCAACATACGCTCTTTGTTCTTAAACCAATTGTAGCCAACTCAAGGAACAACCCTATTATTTAGCTCTTATTTTAACAAGTGTTGCCAACTTCGTTTTTTTATGCTCTTTGCTTTTAAAACATTTTCAGCCAACTTCTTAAAATAATGTCTTTCTTCCTCTGAGAGCTTTTAAGCCAACTGCAGTCAACATTAAGGACAAAAGATTTCCTTTTCTTCTTTCCGGTTTAAATAAATTAAATATAGGAATCAAATTTTTCAATTCTTGAATTTTTTAAACAAAACCTTTTCGTTCTTCACCTCTACGGGTTTTCAACACCTGCAGCGAACTTTTGGAATATCTTTCCTGACTTATTTTCGTTTTAAACAAACTGCAGCCCACTTCAGGAACAAGGTTTGGTTCTTTCTTTTATTTGCTCTGTTTTTATTTTAATAAACTGCAGCCAACTTCGTGTTACATACAATTTTTTCTCTTTTTCTGACCGCCTTAAACCAGTTAAAGCTAAATTTAGAAAATTTCGTTTTTAAGCAACTGCAGCGCATTTCGATTCGAAAGAAATATTTACGTGTTCGAAAAATTTGTACTGTGTTATAACGGTTTTCGTACTAAAGTGTGATGATTTTTTATGAATTAAGTTTTTCGGGCTGGCAGCACTGGTTGGTAATTGTGTCCAAACTACATCTGTGAAAGTGAAAAGTGTTCAGTATACTCTGCCATTTCATCATGGAGAAACTCACAAACAAGCAACGACTGCAAATCGTTGAAATTTATTATAAAAATTCAGCTCGATGGAAATCCACTGTTTTATCGAAAAATTGTGTTCATTTCTGGCTGGATGGATACGTAAACAAGCAAAACTGCCGCATCTGGGATGAAGAACAGCCACATGCCGTACAAGAGTTACCGATGCATACCGAAAAAACGACAGTTTGGTGTGGTTTATGGGCTGGTGGCATCATCTGTTCATTTTTCTTCAAAGACGACCGTGGAAGAACCGTTACCGTCAACGGCGAACGATATCGAGCCATGATACGCGACTCGCTTGTGAAACAATGGATATATTGAAGGATGAGTTTGGTGAGCAGTTTATCTCTCGAAATGGCCCTGTGAGTTGGCCGCCAAGATCATGTGATTTGGCGCCTCTTGACTATTTCTTGTGGGGTTATGTGAAGTCGTTGGTCTATGTGGACAATCCAAACACGATTGAAGCCTTAGAGTATAAAATAACACGTGTTATTCATGGAATACAGGCCGAAATGCTCGAAAAAGTGGTGCAAAATTGGACCTTACGAATGGACCATTTGAACCGGAGCCGCGGGCAACATTTACATGAAGTTATTTTTAAAAAGTAAATGGCAAAGACCAATTTATCGATTCCAATAAATTTTTGTATATATATGATGCAAATTTGAGTGTTTTATTAGATTTAAAAAAAAAACCGCGCTTAAAAAATCACCCATTATTTGTTTTGAATGAACGGAAATACAGCTCTGGCTTCATTTCGAATTCTTACGCAAATCGCAATTTACAGTTCGAATTGAATTGAAATACACGGTGCACCCTCCAGGTATTTAGGAGAATAAAATCGTTTTCTCTTTTCCTTTTAAAACCAACTGCAGCTAACTTCTGAAACGAAATCGTTCGATTTTTGTTTCGTTTTTTTTTTTTTTTTTTTTTTTTTTATCTTTTAAGTGCTTTTTCAAGTAATTTTTAAAGTTTTCCATTTCATTTCTTTTTAATTCATTTATTTTTGCCATTATTTTTTTAATTACCAACACTGATCTTTATTTAAATTACAACATTAATTAATTATAGATAAACAAGTGGTGTTTAACAGCACACAAGGTGTTGCAAGAATTTTCCACAGCAACATGATGATGATGATGACGATGATGACGATGATAGAGACGATTAACATCTTGCACATCATGCAGCCAACACTAAAGAATACAGACAGACTCATCAATGTTTGATATATCAAAAGAAAAAAACAAATTTAAACCAGAAGGGGGGACTATTCGCTTCGTTTTTCTTTCTAAAACAGCCAGAAACTTTAATGTCATTAAACTTTAGAATCATCGAAACGTTTCAAATAAACGCTTAATTGTGCAAATAATAACCAACTTAAAAGAAGAAAAAATAAAACAAAATCTAAAATCAAATTACTTTTGCTCTGCAACATTGTTTGGTCATTTACACTGATTATCGAGGTGTTGAAAAACCATCAGTTTTTGCTTTTAAAAAAGTTCTTGTTTGGAGTTTTCTTTATTGTCTATTCCAAATCAATTATAACCACTAACTACGACTTTTAACCACATTGTTTTCTGGTTCTGCATTTTAGTTCTTTTTTTTTTGTCTAGTATTTTTTTTCGGTATCTTTGGGTTTTGTCAATTATTGTATTTATTTATAGAAACGAAATAAAAAGTTGGAAATTTTTTTTTCTCCAAACAGCGTTAAGAAATCAATTTCCTGCTTATGAATTTGCCACAACTTGGCTACAGCAACGTGCCTTTTGTGCACCATTTAAGGCAAAACTAATGTACATTTGTCGTACTTTACTTCCGAATTCTATTCGAAATGCTAAAATGTTTTCTTCTTCCACTTTGTGCGATTATTTCAATTAGTTTTTCGTTGCTTAAGAAACTAATTACCAACCTGAGGACAAGTATGAGTTACACACTCAGTTTTTAAGTTTAATTCTTTTCTTTAGTATTTTTTTCAAGTTGTAATTGTTTATTTTTTTTTTTTTGCTAAAGACTTCTTGGGTGTGGAATGGTTTTAAGTGCAATGAAAATTTTAATTGTTTTATATGGCATTTTTTCATTTAGTTTCGTTTTTTCTTTACTGTTGCAATTTTCTTGTGCAACATTTAACTCGAAAACTATTTAGTCTTCACTCGTCTATTAAGTCATTGAAGTTGGTATAGACTTGGTGCTGCAACAATTGCACTGGGAAAATTAAACATTTACATTATGGTTTTGAAGACGCACAGTGTTTTAGAAAGGAAAAATGAACAGAACTTTGTACTTAACTAATTTGAATTTTACAGACACATTTTTCCTTTCTTTTTTACACCAACTGCAGCAACATTTTGGAACTTTCTCTCTCTTTTGTTTTTAAAAAGTATCAGCCTTCTTTTTTCAATAGCAGCCAACTTCCAGAAGAAACCCTTTATTTCAACTTAAACTCTTCGGTTTAAAACAACTCTAGAGAACTTCATAAACACGAACTAACTCTTGATTCCTCCCATGGCTTTTTAACCATTAAAACCATTCGGAACTTAACCCTAAAAGAACGACAAGAATTAGAATAAGAAAAAAATCTTAAATCTTTTTTTTCGCCAGTATCGGCGGTTTCACACATAAAAACACATTTTCACTAATACTACCATAGCGCTTGATGAGTAATTTGATCAATGTATTTGGCACTTAAGAAAACTGTTAACCAAGGCGAATTCATTGCAGGTTATCTTTACAGCTCATGTGATTATTTTTTGCTTCTTTAATTTTATCTAGTTTGCTTGTCAAAATTTGTTTTTATTCTTCTTCTTGATTTAAAATATTTGTTCTTTCATTTGACGTTTGACGCAACAATTGATTTTGACATCCAAAGTAGGCATTTTCTAAAGCGAATTGAGGCGAGTCTATCTGCAATGAATTTGCCTTGAGTGATTACTTTGTCGTTTTGAAATTTTTTTCATTTATTTTAAGAGAGTTTCCTTTTAAGTCCTTTTCTATAAATACGACTGTAAAATTTCTCTTCATCGGTTTGCTTTAGAAGCAACTGCTGCAAACTTTGAGAAACCCCCTTTTAAAAATAGATTTCTTTAGTAACCATTCCTTTTTTTAATACATACTTACCCTGGCATTACCTTATAATAATGATATTCGACATTGGCGTTGACTCGACTGATTAGCCGACCTTCTTATACGATTTGCTTGTTGCGCGTCGTTTTGTCGTAATTATCCGTAATGAAATTAAATTTGATTTCAATTAAAAAATTTGTGACATTATTTATAAAATTAATTAAATTTGCACCGGTAAAAAAAATTAATAGTATTAGTTTAACGCTAAGTTCACTTAATTTAACGTTTATTTTACTTGATTAAACGTTTTATACACTTGATTAAAAGTTTATTTTACTTGATTACACGATTAATTCACTTGATTACATTTTTAATTAAAACTGATTTTATTTTTGAATAATGCTTTAATTGGTGAACAATTTTGTAGAATTTTTTTTTGTGTAACTTATGTGGTTATAAATTTCCTTGCTTTTGGATGAATCCTGCTGGTGAAAAACTTCTTGAAATGGCTGCATGAGTTGTTCCTTAGCTTGACAGCAATTTTTGGAAAGTAATCCCTCAACATCATCTCTTAACTTGTTTAGCATATTTGGTCGGTTTTCGATAACCTTCTCAACCACACATTGAAATTGATGGAAAATATTCAGCATAAGATGAGCAATCGATGTGCTGCAGTTTTTTCAAAATAAAATATGTATTAATGCAAAACTTTCCGTAAACGTTGTTTTGTCGAACAAAATTTTCGTCATTTTCGAAGCAAACAAGTTCGTTCTTTACCGAATTTCGTTTATTGTTGAAGAGGGACAAATGACAGATGTTGTTTATCCACCAAAACGCTATATCTATTTGTTATTCAAGACAGGAACCATTTGTAAGATATACGCCATTTGCTGTGAATCGCGCATTTTTAAATTATAAACCAAATATTTAAAATATTATTAATTTTTTTAATATTTTTAATTAGGCTTAAGTTCACCAAATTTAATTTTCATTAAATTATTTTTATGAAGAAAAGAATTTTACAACATGAAAATTAATTAAATAAAATTTGGATTAAAAACCATAAAAAGTTCAACAAAATAACCACAATACTAATTAATATTATTAATTTTTTAAAAAGTTTCTTTTTGTGAAAAACAATTTTTTTTTAGAAAGTTTTTGTGCAAACAATATCCTTAAAAAAAAAAAAAATTCTATTTTTTTTTGCCCTGCTAACCACTGTTTCCCTTCTAGCTAATATTTGTGTTGCAAGCATCGTGCAACATTTGTTATGTGTTAATGACTTTGCTTAGTCGTTTGAATGAATGTGTGTATGCGTGTGTTTTGGGAGGATTCCCAGCATCATGAAAACAAACAAAACTAGGACAGACACAATAACGTTGCACAGACAGACGGACAGACAGAGGTAGAGGCACACAGCCAGCCAAACAAACAGAGACCGGGCAAATAATTCCTAAGTAATGAGAAGAAAACCTCTATTGTTGTCTTGCCAACACACAAAAAAAAAGAAGAATTTTAACACTTAAACTACAAATTGCAAAAACCAACAGAAAAACTAAAAAAAAATTAAAACTATAGTTCTTACAAACTTCCGCTATGGCACATAACATTTTTTCTAATTCGAAAATAAATTTAACCGTTATTTTTTTTTCCTATTTCTATTGCAGGTCTGCGCAGAAGAAAAATGCCAGGAAGAGGTTGTACTCTTGGCCCTCAATTATATGGATCGATTTTTGTCCACGAAAACGGTGCGTAAAACACATTTACAAATTCTAGCCGCTGCCTGTCTCCTGCTTGCCTCCAAATTACGTGAACCCAGTTGTCGTGCCTTATCCGCTGAACTCTTGGTGTTTTATACCGACAATAGCATTCATAAAGCCGATTTAATCGTAAGTGTTCCATAATCTTTTTTGTTTTATTTTTTTTTTTAAATTTTATACAAATTCAAACTTCAATAGTCTCGTACTACACATTTACTATAATATCTGGGTAAATATTGAATATACTTTATAATTTAAACTGAAGTATCAGGACATGAAAGAAATGATTGTTTGATGAATGACTTGGTGGGTTAAAAGTACGTACGTGCAAACATCGTTTGTAACGACTTTTATAACTTTTAGTACTTTTTGTTATTGTTTGTTGCTGTGTAGTTGGTGTTGGCGAATGTTGCTGTTGCTGCTGCCGCTGCTGATATTTTTATTTATTGTTGATTTTGTGTATTATAGCGATACTTTGTTGCAGCAAATATTTTAATATTTACTTTGTTTTGCTGTGTTGTTGTTGTTGTAGTTGTTGCTGTTAAACTCTTTAAGCCTTTTAAGCCTTTAAGAACTCGTGGACTTGTTGCTGCTGCTCTTTTTTTTCCCTTTCAATAGCCAAACAGTAACAATGTACGTGGTATATTTGTTCGCCTTTCGTATCTTCTAAATTGCTTAATGTATCTGTGAAGTTGTGTCTAAATTTTTCTGACAAACGTGATATTTTTCTTGAGGTTATAGTTGCAGAATATTTTATCAAAATAATATGTACATATTAGGGGTATTGAAAAATTTAAGTAATGTACATAATCATGATGTACATGACCTTAATCATAAAACATTTTTTGTAGCGCCTCAAGTCAATTGCTTATGTGTGGTTTCTAGGGATTCTTCTGTTTTGTGTTTTGTTTTTTGGTTTTATTCAAAGCCAAAAAGGTTGGAAATAGTTCGAATAAGTACGAGTAGTAGATGTGCTTGGTACATATTTAAAGTGCTTAATAGTTTTTAAAGTGGGATACCTTACCCTTTGACTTTTGTTGATTTGATTTTTTTTTTATTATTTAAAAACATTGATTTTAAAAATCGGAGAAGTTTTCTTTCATTGGGGACCAGTAATTTAGATCATTTCCAGTTCTTTGATTTTAAAACCAAATTTACAAAAATTAACAATTTTCTTTTTTATTTTTATCATGGCTTATTAATTTTTAAACCAGAGAGATTTTAGTTCGAAAAAATATATATTGTAAGCAGTTAGGCCTGTCCCTGCCAGGCAGATAAGAAAAACTACTTTAAGGTAAGACCCAACGTTAGTATCATATGCTTAAAAATATTAAAGTTTATTGGTCTTTAGGGGGCTTTAAAATTAGCTAAAATGCAAAATAACATAATTTTTCCACACCATGTTTACTATCAGTACAGAAATCTTAAATCCGACTACTTCAGGCTATGCTCCATTGTAAGGACTATATGCTACGCAATTTTTAACTTCCTATGTCATTAAAGGGCTTTAATATAAGCTAAAAGTTAAAAAAATTAAATTTCGGCACGCACATTTTTCCTAATCTCTGCCCACAGACCAAAAATCCGGCTACGTTAGGATTTGACCTAGTTGCTTTACTATATTTCATCATCATCAGTGGGCTTCAAAATTCTCTAGATAGACAAAAAAAAAAAAAAGCCACACACAAACAGGGAATATTTAAAATGATTCTATACACAAGTTTCGTTGGTACGAATTTTCGAATCGGAATTGATAGCATTGTTTTTCGGAATTTCAATACAAATAGAAATATTGCAACTTTTTGACGCCTATATGAGACAAAAAACGTTATTTTGGTTGACTATTTATATGAAGTCCAAACAACATATTTTCCAAATTTAAAAAAATTTCATACAAACGTTCCTTTTTTATAGGTTCATAACCCAATGCCCTTTATAATCTTCATACTTTGGGTACAACTTATCGTTATTAGAACCAGGGCTGTGGAGTCGTCAAAAAATAGTTATAACTCTGACTCCGACTCCAACCGTTGACATTTTTTTTAATCCGACTCCGACTCCGACTCCAACTCCTACTCTAAACTTGATGCTAAATGTATATGATACTAGCCCTTATTTGACTTAAAACTCTTTTTTCTTTAATAAGAAAATTAATCTGTAAAAATTTCAAATCGATATTTTAAATATTCCATCGCCAACTTCGAAGAATTTTTATTGTGGAAAATATAAAATTTTTTAAAATTTTTTATGCCGAACAATTTTTGAAGTCGAATGAATATTTGCTTTAATTTTAATAGCCTCCATCTTATATTTGCTTCAGTAGATCTTCTTTATGGAACCAAAGAAAATTAATAGAGGACGTTCGAACAGTTCAATGCTCCAAAATATGTAGTGGGGATCTAAACCAATATGTTCTTGCTTCATATCGGCACCTGATAGCACATTTATATGGGACTTAAGAGCAAAATTGATCGATTTTTTCAAGTCTAAAATTTGTATTGTGGACTTTAACTAACACTTGACTGTTTCCAAATAGGGATTTGTGCTCATCCTGCGTTCCGTGAAGATACAAAAAATTTTCCCTGCGAAATTTTTCAATAATAATAGAACTAAAAATACTTATAAATAAAAAGACGTAAATGGCGGTGGATTGGCCACACTTTGCAAGTTGCGGAACGACATTATAAGAAAAGCCAAAGTGGATCGAAGGAAACATTTATGTATCGCAATTGATCATAAAGAGTGTATTAAATAAAAATTTTTGTTTTTACACTTTTTGGTAAAAATATCTTGCTATTTTGTCTACTTTTTGGTAATGAAACGCTTGGCTTAAAAATTCTTTTTCAAATGCCTTTAATGAAAAACTCAAAATTGTTTTGTTTCTACTGACAATTTTTAAAGTTTGAGTTAATACTCTCTTTATGATCAAGTACGATATAAGGGGTGTTTTTTAAGAGTGTCACAACTTTGAGTTGGCATCACTGCTTTATTTGAGCACCCATTTAACAGCTGATAGTTGCTTTGAAATTTCATTATGAATCGACTTACACCAGAGCAACGCGTGCAAATTGTTGAAATTTTTAATCTAAATAATTCGGCGAATGGGCTGAAGTACAAATTGATATTGATTTTGAATTTCCATTCAAAATTATATTGTATTTTATTTTTTTATTTATTTTATTGGCCCATATGTCTTCAAAAACGATGATGGTCAGAATGCAAAAAGTTGTTGAAAATTGGTGTTCCAAATTGCGCCTTCTACGCGCCAGCCGTGGCGGCCACATGGCAAAAATCATATTTAAACATTAATTTCATAAAATTTTGTTTCAAATAAAGGCCATTTCATTGATATTAAAAATACATTTCCTTGCTTTATTATGATTTTAACTTGTGTCGCTCTATAAAAAACACCCTTTTGTAAAAATATTAAAAACATTTTTATTGTTACGTTTTTCAAAAGTCAAATCAAACCGGCAAATCATTGGCTTAAAGTAGTGGTTACGTTTACGAATATTTCTCAATTCCTTTTGTAACCAAATTATGTTCACGGGGTCACATGGGGAACAATTGTTTTTTAATGCAATGCAACATTTTGTAATGTTTTATCGTAGTGGAATCTTGGTTATATGGAATTCGGTCTTGCATTAATCCAGAACCAGCAGAAAGCGTGTCTAGCGTAGTACCTTAGACCATCCAGCCACTAACGCACATTGTCAAAAAAGCCGGCAAATCATGTATTAGTTCGTTATGTGTAAAAAAGCAAATACATTTAAATAAAAAAAAAAAAAAAAACAACAGTTAACGAATGCAACTGCATTTAAAGTCGATGCTCTAATTATAGTTTTTATTTGCTTATATTATAATACTAATGCAATTACAAACCATATTCTGAAATTTTTTAACGAGTAAAAGTAAATTTTTTAACGAGCAAAAGTAACGTATACCTTCATTAGAGTCGCTAGGGGGACGCAAACCTGCAACACTCAAACTAATAGAATAGCTCATTGCCTTCTAGCTTTTCGGCGCACTTAATCATTAAACTTCTTTAATGTCAATTTAACTAAATTATCTCTCTTAATTTTTCCTAACCATACACTTCTATTAGCTTCCTTCCCTTTTCCCATACTTGTTTGGGTTAATAAATATTTAAGATATTTTATTGATGCCCTTGTTTTGTTGGAACCACATTTTTGAGTTAAGTTTAAAATTTATTTAGCAAACGACAGACAGTCGGCCTGGTCGGACAGACAAAAAAAAAACAGACAACACATCTTCTTTTCTTAACTTCAAGAGCACAAAGCAAGGAAAATGTACGAAGACAAAAATTGAAATTGAAAACAAAAAAACTAAGAAACTGCAAGTATCTATGAGACGAAGCAGAAGAAAGAACACAAAAAAAGTCAGTCGTCGTCTACTGACTTTAAACGAAACTCACCCAGTCGGCATCTTTTATCTGCTCTTGTTGTAAGCTTTTTGCCCCAGCCAGGCTTAACAAACAAACTCAACAATTCGCATAGACTGTGAGTACAACCTACGTAGAAATTGTTTTGTTTGTAGATTTCTTTTGTTTATTTGTAATTTTTTTTTCGAAACAAAGTTATTATAAGGATACACATATATAAGCCAAGTTACAAAAAGTGGCTGGCACAAACAAAAAAAAAAAAAAAAAAAAAATAGATCTGCTGCTGCTCCTTATGATGATAATAATGACGACAAAGATTTCACCTAATATGCCGAGTTTGCTTGCTCGCTGCTTTGGATAAACAAGAATCGTGTCTAAACATATACTTGCCTCGACACCTTTATCCATATAAAGTAATAGTTCTAAAACCCAGTGAGTGAGTTGCAGGAGTACAAGTGAGTGTGTGTCGGTCTGCCAGAGG
The DNA here is from genome assembly GCA_963931875.1 of Pollenia griseotomentosa. Lineage (NCBI taxonomy): Eukaryota > Metazoa > Arthropoda > Insecta > Diptera > Polleniidae > Pollenia > Pollenia griseotomentosa. Next base: position 37,801,480 of record OZ007563.1, on the reverse strand, counting down.
AATGAATATTGCAAAAAAAGAACACACATTCTCATTCCTTTATGTTACTTCATACATAATCATTTTCACTTCCACTTTTATTTCAAACTAGCTTTACAAAATTGGATTTTGTAAAGTGAAAAAAGGCTACACAAGGCAACAAAAACTAAAAAAAAGAAACAAACGCGGGCAAAATAAATAAAAAGTGAAACAAGACGTCTTATGAAAGAAACAAAAACAAGAATGAGATTCTCTTTTCTTTTCAGTTTTTTTTTTGGAATTCCTAAGTTTTTTAAAAAAAAGAAGAAGAAGAATGTTAAGTCTATTCCTTATTTTTATTTTTTTTGTCAGCATGTTTGTCTGCCTGTCTGTCCGTTTGTGTGCTCTAGACACGGTGTCCGTTTCTGTGCTTTAAGAAGTTTGTTTCCCAGGCTTTAAGTTTATTACACATTCTACTCCTCGTTTAGAAGTTACAGAGAGTTCCTCACGTCTGTCGTCTTTATAGCTTTTAGCTGTTGTGGCACACTCCTGCTTCGCACAGCAGCGGGAGGTAAAAATGCAACATAATATTTATTTTCATTTTAATTCTTACATTCATGTTTTTCATTTTCATTTGAGTTGTGGACAAACAAACAAAAACAAAAACATTTTAACTGACTTAAAATCCTTTAAGTTCATTGCAGTTGGTATCATTTGTTTGTGCTTGAGTGTGTGTGTGTATGTGTATGTGTAAGTGTGAGTGCAAGTTGAGCTTTTTGGTTGAGATTCCTGAGGCAAATTTTTGATTTGTGTGTTTGTTGGTGTTGCATACAAACAAGCCAACCATACACGGTGTAAGCGGTAATGTTATGCCGCATGTATATGCAACACATGAATTTCACATGCTAGACAAAGGCGTAGGTAGGTTAGAAAAAAATCCGAAAAAAACTTACACTTCTTCATTTTTAAATGATGGTATGTGGTTTGTGTTACCAGGATTTTTGTTTTAGTTGATGTGTTTTTTTGGGGTAATATATCTTATGTATTTGACATTAACCCCTTAAGGGGTAAAGGAGAAAAAAGGAGCATTCATATTTACTTTGTGAAGGTGTTACTTTAAGAAGTATGTTTTGTTTGTTTTTGGAACAAAAAAAGTAATCAAAGAAAATTAAAAAAAAAAATGAGAAACGAGCCTGTTTTCAGACACAAGTTCAAAACTTGGTTTTTTAAAACATACTCAAAACATATTTTCTTTTATTTAAAAATTGTTCTTAAAAAACGCTCTTGGAGGAACGCAAGAGAGTCAACTCAAAATTTAAAAATTTTCAGAAGAGGCAAAATACTTTTCTTTTTAATATTTACAACGAAAGTTGAAAGCAACGATTGCATTGTAAAGAAATACGAGTAAGAAGTATACACAACGGTAGTGTTTTTTTCATTTTTTTTTCAGGGATTATCGAAAAATATCAAATGTTTTGAGTTGTTCCCCTTTTTGTGAAATTTGTTCACATAAATATATGGTGTCATTTCATAAATATAGAAACAAAAGGAAATATAACAGCACAATAAACTTAGTTGTAACAATTAAAAAAAGAGACAAAACAAAATAGAACATCATCAAAGTAAACTGTTGTGACATAAACACTAGCACAACTTAAAATATTTATCTTTAGTTAAAAATAAAACTGATATGAATTCAACTTACATTTTGGATCAAATCAAAATATTTATCTTGAGTTGACTATGGAGAAGCTACTTTTATATCAAGAAGACGGATACAACTGTATTTTTTTGACTAAAGATTAGAGTAAGATTTTTACAGTGGGTAGATATGACCACTGTTCATCGATGTCTTGCAAAAAGTGAAAATTTAAAAAAAATTGAGTTTACTCTTTATAGGAACCAGTGCGATATGTACTCTTTTTAACCCTTCTGCATCCCTTGGATATGTGCCCTTCCTATGATCCTTTGGGTCAATATGACCCAACAATAATATGTAAACAACATTTCATATTTAAGTATAATAAAAAATAAAAGCGATTCTATTGACTATTTGACTGAAAAAAATTATTGATCGAAGATTCTGAATGAAGATGAACTCAATTCAATTATATTCAATAGGAAAAAAATTTTAAGGTGGAATTAAACTTGCAATATCGCTGTTGGGTCATATTGACCCAAAGGATATTAAATGTGTGTAAATCGTGTTTTTAAATGTGGAGGGGGGAGGAAAAATTTAAATTTTATTATTCTCATTTTCCTTTAAATTTATAATTTTCGTCCCTGTAATGGATAAATTAAAGTTTCACGTCCATATCTTATATTTAAAGAGACAAATTTTGCGTTTGATAACCAAAATTGGGCCAAATTGACCCAAGGAGTGCAGAAGGGTTAAGAAAAAAAAAATTTTTTTTTTTAAGAATAAGAATAAAAACTATATTCTTACTTAATTAACCCTAGCCCATTGAGTGCAGTCAAAGTAGAAAAACTGCCATTTCTTCCACTTCTTCATTTGTCATTGGCCAAAAAAAAAAAAAAAAAAAAAAAAAAAAAAAAAAAAAAAAAAAAAAAAAAAAAAAAACTGTTGCTTTTAATTCTGATTCATTAAATGTTAACAGTCGCTTCCAACCAACTCAAAAAGCGAAAAATTGTACAAAAATTTTCGTTTTTTCTTCGACAGTTTTTGGTTCGACTGCAGTTTATTAAACCCTGGTAAAATAGACCAGGGGCTAATTCTAGCAGTTGTGATCGAATACTTTTTCGATTCAAAAGCAATTTTTTAATTTAATGCTTTCAGCCGATACTGAACGAATCGAAATGGTTTTTTCAGTGTTGTAAAGGATTTATTTAAGTTTTTACAACACTGGAAAATTATTTTCGATTCGTTCAGTATCGGTTGAAAGAGTTAAGACTATAATTGCGTTTAAATCGAAAAAGTAGTGATCGACTACTGCCAGAATTAGCCCCCGGGTTTTTGAAATCGTTGATCGACATAAATTTGGCCGAATTTTTACCGAAGACCTAATTTTTTTATGCCATTATTTGCAATGTTTACAAAACCATGCAGAAATAATCATCTACAAACTTTTTACCAAATTCAGTTGTGGAAAATTATATTGTTTTTAAAACAGGTAAACAAGCTGGCAATACCGGAAAATAGAGGAAAACAAATTAAAGCTTCAATATTGGAAAAGCACGATACAATTTCTCACATTGAAATGTTTTTTTTTCTGTTTAATAAAGTAAGTCTGGGTTCACACTATGAACGTATTCTTTTAGAAAGTCTAAGTTTATTGGTGAGAAGGGAGAGAATCATAGCATGTTATCATCCCCTCTCACCATAAACTCAGACTTTCTGAAAGAAATCTTTCATAGTGTGAACCCAGACTAAGTAAACTTGAAAATTTCAAAGTTTTTTCTTGTTGTGAATAAAGAAATGTAAAATTCGGCCGAATATAGCCAATTGGGTTAAACATTGGCTTCGGCCTAAACAAGTGACTTTGAATTTTTAGTCAGCCTTATTGTGGTTGTCGTTGTCTTCTACGACTGTGTCGTTTCTTGTATAAGATTAAAGTAACACACAATCTGTGTTCTTTAATCTACTACAAAAAAAAACGACACAGTCATTAACGACGACGACAACCACAATAAGGCTGACTAAAAATTATTAGTTAACGCAACACTGTTTTATTTTAAAACTAATTAAAATCTATATGGCGCTTATTTTCCAATGTTCTTCATTCAATTCTTTCTCACGAAACATTCTATTTTTATTCTTAATTTTGAAGAATAAGAAAAAAAAGAATCAACTCAATCACTCTTATTTTCAATTCCTTTTTTAAATATTCCAAAAACAATGACAATAAAATTATAATTAATTTTTAATATAGTCAACTACAACTAGTAACTAGAAGTGGCGGTCCCATAATGGGTTAAATTTATGCATGATTTTCTAAAAAGGAGTCTCAATTAAAATTTTCCTTAGTTTTATGTATGTGAGAAGATGGACAGGACAGACAATTGCAAAAACAAAATAAAAAAAATCTAAAACAAAAACAAACAACCAACCAACCAACTAAAGCGAACAATGAATTGCATGCCTTTAACGTCTACTGCTGGCTCAGTTTTGCTCTCTAGTATTTACAATTTCCAAGGAAAAAACTTGATTTTTATCATTATTAAATCGTTCGTGTTGGACTTCCGACATGTCACCCCTTCTTTTGCAAGGTCGTTGGTATTGAATTGAACAACAAACAAAAAAACACACACACACACTACGAAAGTGAAGGAAAAAATAAACTATTTCCTTTAGACCAACTATAGACTCAACATGAAATGAAGGGATCTTGAATGGAGAGCAAGAGGCTAATGATACGAGAGTGCAACACAGACCATTCCAATTCACATGTTGTGTTATTAAACGACGATGGATGATGCTGTTTTAGCAACTATGCGATTTATTGTTGTGTTTTTTATTTTGTTGGTCATTTGATACTTGAACCACTGCCAGAACCACCACCGCCACTACCACCGACGTTGGCCACTATAGCGAGTTCATATACTGTGAGCGTCAAAATAAAGTGTACAGCTTGTTCTCCAATGTAAGGAGTGTTGTAAGTTGTAAAAAAGTATAATTTCTACTTTGTCAAATTTGATCAGACTTCAAGTTAGCTGTCATCTGTGAAAAATACGTTGCTCCAAAAATTGACGAAAGCAAGTTGGGCAAAAAAAAAAAAAAAAAAAAAAAAAAAAAAAAAAAAAACCTGATAAAAGGTTGAAATAAGAAATTCCACGGAAAAAATACAGTATCTATAGTGAAGCGTGATAGTGTTGGCTTTTGTAATACGTCCTTAAACAGATGAATCAGCCCAATAGTCGCTCGATCAGCCTGATTACGGTTGGCGTTGGCGTATACCTGAGTCGTTTTTTGTAGTAGATTAAAGTAACAAGCAACCTGAGCAATCTGCTACAAAAAAACGACTCAGGCGTATACGCCAACGCCAACCGTAATCAGGCTGAATATCAACTCAACTAAACATCTGGAAACATTTGGACAGACAAATTAAAAAAAAACATAAGCAGCAAGCACTCTCTGAAGAAAATTCTGCAGGAAGAGTAGCCAAAATTGTCTTCTGCGCCAACTTTAAAATGGGTGGAATCGATGCCATAGAAACTAGAAGCCGTCCTAAAAGCAAAAAGAAATCAAACAAAGTATTAGCCACTTCACTTTTCTTAGTATTTTAAAACTGTACACTTTTTTTTGACGCCTTAAAAACGGAGTAAATTGTTTTGTTGTTTTTGAAGTATTTAATAGTTTTGTAAATTATAAAAAACTTCTAAAAATTTGAATTCTCTTTTACTAAAAAAACACTTTTTATATTGGAAAACCAGTTGTACACTTTATTTTGACGCTGACAGTAAATCTGAATCCTATATCTTAAAAGAATATCTAAAAAAAAAAAAAAAATTAAGTTGGTTTATAGTGGGATTTTTACCAAATCATTCTACAAGTTTTTCTTAATCATTGTATTATTTTTAATTTTTATTGAACAAACAGAGAGAATCCTTTTAATTTTTGTTACCCTACTAAAAAAAGGAATACACAATGTTTTCCTAATGCATTTGTAACAAACATTTAAGTTCCTTATCAACTTCTTTCTCTAATAAAATTTCTCATTATTTTTTAGAATTAATCCTCTACGGGTAGAAGAGAATTTCTTTTTGTATTTATTGTTAACATAATTTTGATAAATAGCAACACTTTTTCAAAAATATGATGTTTACTTTAAAAATAAAGTACATATTAAAATTTAAAATTAAACAAATTTATAATTTTAAATAGTTGTTTGCGTCTCCTGCAAAATTTTTAAAATGTTAGATTGTGCCTTTTGCATTTAAGGTAACGATATGCTTCGATATGATTGATCTTCGATTTGCGTGGTTTGTATCGTGCTTTGCAACAAGCATTGTAAACTAAACCATAGAGGTCATTCACAATTGATAGAAAATATTTAAAAATGCATAAACTTGCAATCTTAAATGCACAAGCTTGTGAATAGTGTATTATATTTTGTAAAAATACATTTTACCAAATCCAAAGCTTGTTTAAAAAATATTGATTTGAGCAAAAAGCTTCTGTTTAGGAAGAAGACTTTGAATAAGAAAAACTTTTTTTGTAAAATAAAATTTAAAAGTCTTTTAAAAAAGTCGTCGTCTCCCTTTAATGCAAAAGCTTGCATTGTTAAAACTTTTATGTGCTTTATGTAAAAAAGGCGTTACAAAGCTTTTCTAATTAAAAGAATTTTTTGTTTTTTAAAAGCTAAAGCTTTTAAAGAATGTATAACTAATTAAATTAAGAAAGTAGTAAAAACTTTTCTGTGCTTTATGTAAAAAAGTGGGTTACAAAGCTTTTCTTATTTAAAGAGATTTTTGTTTTTTTAAAGCTAAAGCTTTTCAAGAGTACAATTTAGAAAGAAGTAAAAACTTTTCTGTGCTTTATGTAAAAAAGTGTGTTTCATAGCTTTTCTAATTAAAAACTTTTTTTTTTTTTTTTTTAAAACTAAAGCTTTTAAAGAGTTTAATTAATTTCATTTAGAAAGAAGTGGGGAACTCTTCATTTCGTTACTTTTTTTTTTATATAATCCATTCTACCCGATTTATCTTGGCAATGTCAATACATACAAGATGATTTCAAACACCAAAAATAGAGTCTTCGTTAAAAAACAATCACTGAACAAAATACTCGGTATGATGATAATCATGATGATATTTATTACTACCAACAATATTCCCATTGCTTTAATTTTGCTACATAGTTTTAACTTCATACAACTGATGTTGTTGCCACAATCCTTTTACAGTAAAAATTCCTATAGATCATGACAAAATAAAAAAAAAAAAAATAAAAAAAAGGAACACAAACAAAAATCGTCCTAAAAACTCAAGCAGTGGTGGTGCATCATCATCATCATTTTCATTTTATGATCGTGATCGTCATCAATTCACAAGATCTCCATAAGTAAGTTGAATGTTGCAAAGCATTTGTTGTGTTGTAAGTAAATGTGTCAATGTGAATGTTGCAACAAACAAACAAACAACTGACTGGATGGCGGTAGTAGACGACGAACAATTTTAAAGAGTATCGTTTAAAATTGCTGATCGTGCAATTTTTTAAAGCATCATGGAGATGATGATGATTATAATGCCGAATGATGCAGACGAACTGATGCGGAGACAGATGATAATGATGTTGTTGGTGTTGGTGGCACAGAGTACGAGTAGTAAAATGTTGTTGATTGGTTGCTTACATTGGCTGGCTAATGTTTTGTGGTAGTATGTGTGTGTCTTCGTTTGTTGCAGCCTGCTGCATTTGCTGCTAAATGCACTTTTATATACACATATGTGTATGTATGCGTAAGTTTGCTCGTGCATTCATCGTTCGTTTGAGTCTTGAAGTTTGTGTGTGCATTTCTTGCCTTTTTAGTAAAATTGAAATTAATTCCTATATTGTTTCAAGGACTATTTACGTTTTTTTGACGTTGTTGTCGCTGTTTTTTGTATTTGTTGTTATTTTCGCTGTGTTGTCGTAGTGGAACATTAAAAGCATTTTTTCCGCTTAAATATTTGGTTGTTTTGTTATTTCAACAATATGCCAACAATGTTAAAAATTTGTTTTTGTATCGATGGATGCCTCCTCTACTGCACTACACTGAACTACACAACTCCTCTCTCTAGTCCATGAATTCATTGTATGTTTAATTTTTTTTGAAAGCTGGAATGTTTTCATTGTTCATAATAAATGTTTTCAGCTTTTTTTTTTTTGTTTTGAAAATAATATCAACAAAATATTGACGTTTCTCAAGGATTTTTTTTGCGTTCGATCAAACAAACAGAAAAAAATGTTTATTTATAAATGGCGAGAAAAATGAAACTTGACAAAAAAACAAATTTACTATTTTTAATGTGAACTTAATTGAGCTCCGTGTCAGTCAGTTAAAAAGAATGATTAAAAGTGTCTAACTTTTGTTGCCATTAAGAAAAAACTCAACTCTTTTGAGTAATTCAAAGAATTTTAAGCAGGATTTTTTATAACTTTAAAACATTTTAAGTATTTTTTTACTTAAGAAGATTAAATTTCAGCTCAAAAAGAAGTTTGAAATATTTAGTTTAATTTAATTATGTATCGCGACCTTAGGACAACAAGGTTCTATCATACATGTAGTTTATTGTTCTAAGGTCGCGGTATTTGTACAATATTAGGACTCAAGCATAATTTAAAAGCTTATAGGGTAAAGTATTTTTGAGATTTTTTTTCAAGTCGAGTTTTTGCCAAAAATCAAGTTTGCCGGTCTTTTTTTTAGTTTTCTTCATAACTTTGTCAAAAACCACAATTTTCTTCACTAATAAGGAAATAATTTAAAAGAAAAATGTCCAAGCTTTATTTTTGTGTGCAGAAAATATAAGTTTTTGCAATGAATTTGTAGGGTACCTAACCTACATTATAATTTTTCGAATTTTTTCCATAAATTTTGTAAAATTTTTATGAGAATTAAGAAAACTAACAACGCAATTTGAAAGATCAATTCATTCTCAATAATGAATAATAATGAAGTTATACCGGTTTTCAGCTTTTTACCCACACAGAAAAAAATTTCTCAAGAAAATTTGTAACAAGACAGTTTGTTAAAAATAAAATTTTAGGTCAACAAACTTTTTGTTTGATTCAAAGAAAAAATTTATCAAATATACACTTTGCAAAATAGCACTCAATAAAATATATTTAATAATGAAATAATTAAATATTTCTTCATATTCAATAAAAAAAATATTTGAATCAAAGTAAAGACCGTATTTTAACAAATCTTATTCATTTTTATATAGCTCATAATTCTCATTTGTTTTACAGTTTTATTTAAATATAATATTTAGTTTTGCCAAAGTCTTTGGAAAATGATTGATCTGGCCTAAGCAACCAGTGAAATGCGCATAGGAACTTACTTATACCCACATAATAAAATTCTATTGAAAATTTATGACATCATCATTATAAAATAAAAAAATAAAAATTCGATTAACATTTTGTTTGATTTATTCAACATTTTCAACAATTTATTTTAACAAATCAAGTAAACATTTTGTTGAAAAAAATTATTTTTGGCAACAACTTTTTTATTGACTCAATAAACTTGGTTGTTGACTAAAAATTTAACAATTATACATACAAACTTTTTTATCAATATCGCAAAAATCGTCATATCAAAAATTCAAAAATTTTTGTAATCAAATATGCGATTTTCGTATTCAAATATGAAAATTATTTTTTTCTGTGCAGTTTATTATATTATTACTCGTACCCAACAAACAAATAAAAATCAAACGGTTTGCTTTTGCTTTGCTTTAAAATCATTTATTGGGCTTCCGTTCTACTTTGAAAATTTGAAATAATTTTAACACATAGAGTATGGGAATTATTGCTTCTTATTTAAGTTTTATACAAATACATTATAGATTTCTGTTTATAAATATACACATATTATATCTTGTGAGAGAACAAATCCACTAATTTAGCAGCAAAAAAAAAGAACAAACTAAACTCACTCGCACCAATTATAAAGTTATCTTCAAATAAGTTGTTAATTAACTCATCGTTAATTTTTATAAAACTTCAAAATTCTATTGCGTTTTATGATTCGTTAAATGTTAAGCGAGGCGAACTACCAAAACTTAAATACCCACAAAATTTAATTAAAAAAAAGAAAAAAAAACTCAATTTGCATATTTAAAAAAATTAGTTTGTTGAATGAATAATTTGTCAGTTCTATTTGCAAAATTATTGCGGTAACAATTTTACTAAATATTAAACTTCCAACGTAAAATGAAAGAGTTCATTAACCGTTTTTATTCGTTTTTTTTGTTTGTTCACATTTTTGAATAAACATTTATTAATGTATGTTGGAGCATTTCTAAATAAATTTCCATGGATGTGTTGGCAAAAAGAAGTTCATAAAAACGTGTAAAAATATGTACAATATGATAAAAGGTAATAGAATATTTTAAAACTTAAACTATGCGGAAGTGTAAATTATTTAACCGTTACAAAAAAAAAATTGTAAATTAGAAAGTGCTTTTTTGTACCCTCTAGCACGGTTGGAAGGGGGGGGGGGTATATAAAGGTTTGTCTGTCCGTTTGAAATTTCTAGAATATTGATCTTAGAAAGTGGTCAAGGGCATATATTCTGGGTCGTTAAAAGTAGGGAGAGATTGTTTAAGGATGTCCGTCTCTCTGTGTAGTTGTTGAATTGGATTTTTTGAGAACCTAAAATACGTTTTTTGACCGTAGCTCCCATACAAATAAATACTTCTCCTGAAAATATCTTTAAACGCTACAAATTCCTTATAAATGTTTCTATAGACATACAAATTGGCGACAATAACTTTTACTATAGCTACTATCTCATGACAAAATGTTGTGCAGGTAACTTAACCATATCTCCCATATAAACCCCTTTCTAAAATCACTTAAAGGCAAACAAATCTCTTAAGGATGAAGATAATATCCTAAGTAATATTCGGAACAAAGAACTTTTACATGAATCTTAACCTCATGTCTGGCGGGTTCATGATTGCCCATTGGTCCTAAATAGGGTACAGTTTCCCCCTATCTGACACATCTGACATACACAGATCGTGTACAAAAGAGTGTAATAATAGGTCATATTAGAGACAGCTTTTTTTGAGAGTCACTTTCACTCCCTTTGTATAAAAAACAAAACTGATGCAACACTGACATAATAACGATTTAATCATCAGTTGCTACAGTTGTACAAGGAAGTGCAATAAAGCTTATTGGGGTCCAGTTACGACCTCTTAAACCTTCCTAAATACGACTTGAATTAAATAAAACTCATCAATTGTGAAAGAAATAGTATAGAAATGTTAGAATTTGTACAAAGTAGAACCTTATTCAAGACGGTAACTTATCAACGTCTATTAACTCTTTCGAATATCGTGTCATTTCAATTGGTATCTTTTTGTTAAGCTTTATAGCCTGTTCAACGATTTCGAACGTTAACGTTCGCATAGAAAATTACATTTAAACCAAAAGCAAAATTCGACAATTTGTTTTTGTTTTAAATGTAATTTTCTATGCGAACGTTAGCGTTCGAAATCGTTGAACAGGCTATTAGAGTAAGGCTGTTTAAGAAAAAAAAGATCGAAAATTGTAATGCCACAACTATATTTTCCAAAAGTCCGGGAAAAGAAAAACTCTAACCTATACCTACATACTAGAGTTGTCAACCGATTAATCGATCGAACAAAACCAAACTCTTGTTCGAATAATTTTAAAATGGTGATTTTCAAATAACGAATAAATCGATTAATTAATGTCGATTAAGCGAAGAATTTTTTTTATTAAATCAGAAATTAAATAAGAGCTTAGAATTTGATTTATTCTTATACGTTTTTAATGATTTTATAAAGGGTAGTCCAACTAAAGCGCACGATGTTTATTGTAAATAAAACATAAAGTTTTCAGAGAATTATCTTAATATTTTTTATTATTAAAGAAGGCTGACTTCATTGGCGAAGAAGTACGGTCCGATGACGCCACTAGCCCATGAACGAACTATGCGAGCATGCACAGGTGTTTTCACATTTCCTGCAGACGCGGTTTGTTTGAATTTGCGCACAATTCTCCCGATTGTGAACAGATTTGGACGATTATGCTGACCAATAAAACCACGTAGTGCACGAAATGTGAAAGGCTTTAACAATCTTAACGCGCTGCTCAATTAAGTACCTTTCCATGGTTGAATTTGTCAAATACTAAAACAAAGAAATGTCAAATTAAGTTGGGCAAAAAACTTGACGTTAAGGTGTGACTCACAGTTACCATCGTTCATTATGGTTGGCCACCCTTTACAAAATGTAGGAAAATTAAAAAAACATTATGGCTATAATGAGGTCCTATGTTCCTTATAGGATCGATGGGAACATATATACACGCAGAGAAAAAACATGTTTAAATATTGTCACCGCCCACAATACTATGTTTAAAGAAAATTTTAACCATATTATTTTTAATTTAACCATATTTTGGCCACCAACAACCATATTATGGTTAAAGTAGTCCCATATCAGAAGCCACAACCATATTATGGTTGCCTCTAAACATTTTATGGTTGAATATGACAACAATTTATTTTTGAATTAACAATAATATTTTCCTCTTTTTCAAGAGCAACATGCTGTGGTTGAAAACCAACCATGCTATTATAAGTGGGAAACATATTTTAGTTATTATTAACCATAATATCAAAAGATTTTGTTATTCGTGCTTAATTCCCAGTTTTTATTATTAATAAAAACACTTGAAATTTATTGTTGATGGGATAAGCTATTCCTATGCGCATTTCACTGGTTGCTTAGGCCAGATCATCAGGAAACTTCATCCATAAAGATTTTAGAAAAACTAAAGATATTAAACCAAATAAAACTGTTAAGCGTATAAGACTTATAGCAACAGTTCTACTTGTAATAATATCAAAGTTTCCTGATGATCTGGCCTAAGCAACCAGTGAAATGCGCATAGGAATAGCTTATCCCATCAACAATAAATTTCAAGTGTTTTTATTAATAATAAAAACTGGGAATTAAGCACGAATAACAAAATCTTTTGAAATTAAAATTTTGTATTCCCAAAAATTGAAATTACTTTTTGATAATTAACCATAATATGTTTGGAGGCAACCATAATATGGTTGTGGCTTCTTAATGGAGGACTTTTTTTTTACCATAATATGGTTGTCGTTGACAATAATATGGTTAAATTAAACATAATATGGTTAAAATTTTCTTTAAACATAGTATTGTTGGAGGTGACCATATTTAAACATGTTATTTCTCTGGGTGTATAGCCCTGATTGTAATTAATCTCAATGTTTAGTAATCCGTGTAAAGTACTCATTCAAAAATGTGTTTTATATTCTTATTTAACAAATATTTAACAAGCAATTGTATAAAGAAATTTACAATAGAAATTCATGCATTAAACGAAAATAATTGTTCGTAAATTTCTTGTTGCTATTTTTTATGATTTTTTTTTAATATGTATCTAATAAAAATATTTTGACTTGAATATGTAGAAAATATGCCCGGCCCGACTTTGAAATTAAAACGTATATAAGCAAATGAAATCATTATATTTAAAATTTGTAACTATTTTATGGTGAGTATTTAAAAAGTGAAAAAAAAACTAAGCAACAAAAAGAAAATACACGCACATGCGTGCAAATTTATTAGACAAATTTGCCAAAAATTTTTGTTTCTCATACCAAAGTATTGACAAAAAAAAAAAAAAAAACTTAAATTATATTAGACCGCCTTTTTATACGCAAAAAGTTAAATCAAGGTTTTTCGTTTTTTCCGCCTTTGCTACTTCTTCGTTCGCTTGAAAGCGGCTTGCATGAGTTAAATTTTCGGAGTTTTATGTTTTTTTCTAAGGCCTGAACCTGGCCTTGTGTTAGGTTAGAGGGGCCAACAACAAGCATTTCGTTAATAGAATAATTTTAAGTCCGGTAGTAGTTGTTTTTTTTTGTAGATTTTTTAAATTTATTAAATGAGTTACGGAGTATCATAATTTTTAGTTAAGTTAATTTATGCTTATTAGGGGCTATAATTTATCTTTTTTTATTTGGTTAACATTTTTAGTGTGTGTGAACAATTTTTTAATGATCTGTTTTATTATTTTATTATTATTTAAACATTTAACACACAGTCGAAAATAGTGTAATTGTAATGTTATTTAAAATTCTAAATTTTTAACAAATTATTGTAAAAAACTTTCATGCAATGTAAATTAATAAATTCATAGTATTGGTTATCGTTATCTACGACCTTTTTTCATCTTTCTGACATAGAAAACGGATTCCGCGCCAAAAGAACTGCTTATTTGAGGCCAAAAACGGATTAAGCCGCATATTGCAGGATTGATTGTGAAAGAAAACAGGCTTTCACCGGTCAATAAAGCTCCCTGAGGGAGGTGTGTAGGGTGATAATCTTGGTGTTGCATTCTCCATGGAAATCAGGTGAAGTCAAAACCTAGTGTACGGCAAAATTCCAATATTGACATTTCTGAAGAGATCTTCAGGATTTCTTGCGATCGCGGCTTACCAGAGATTTTTTCTAAAAGAGTACCTTTTTTTCTAAAAAATTACCTCTTTTCTAAAAAAAGTACTTGTTTTCTAAACAAGTACATTAAAAAAAAACATTTTATAAAAAATCTGTAGCAATAAGTTCTTTTAATTGGGAGATTCACAAGGTGTGCTATTAGGTAATATCGTTATAAAGTCCTAAATAATATTTTAGAATTATTAAAAAAAAAAAAATACTGTTTTAAATGCTGTGTTCATTGATTCGTCATAACTGTAAAGTAAAAATATAAATTTTAAAAGATTGCCCACAGCAGTCATATGTATTTCTTGTAATTATTTTAAGACATATGACCTTACAACTTTACGACTACCTTGTGAATACCCCAAATGTAAATATAATAAAAAGCTGTCCTTTTTAAAAATATAAAATATTATCTCCCAAAAAAATGTCTTTTACCAAACGGTACTTTTTTAAATTGTACTATTTGAAATAAATGAGACTTTTATTAAAAAAAAAAAAATTTTATTTTTTAAAAAATCTTCAAAATGCCTGTTTTTTTCAAAAGTACTGTTTTTAAAAAAAAAAAAACTTTTCGTCTAAAATTGTAACGGTTGTAATTTCCTTCTTTCTTATACAAATTTCTTAAAGCACACACTTTATTACCAGACAAATTTAGCTAAAACTTTTAAATGATATCTAGAGGGTATAAACAAAAAAAAAAAAAAAAAAAAAAAAAAGGAACGGAACGGAACAGCCCAGTCGTTTAGAGTTCTTTCACAGTCATTTACTTGTTTTTTATTTTGGGAAAAATTTTTCTTATATATTTTTATTGTAAAAATAACTTTTTAGTTGTTAATCTTTAAAACATTTTTTGAAGGGCACGTATGTAGTTAAAGAACGATTTTTTTTTTTTTTTTTTTTTTTTTTTTTTTTTTTTTTTTTGTAAATCACACATTTCGTTAAGATTTTATTTATTTTTTGGAATCTTGCTGCTGCTGTCGTTGCTGTTTGTTTCAATTGAGAATCGTCGCCGTTGCCGTTGTCTCTGTGTAATATACCGCCTCACATAAATCGTGCAAACTTTTAGCATGTTGTGATCATGGCAAACATTGACCATCATTAAAAGAGTTGAGAAAGAAATAATCTGAAACGGAGACTGTCGTCGTTGCCATAGTCTTGTGTTAAAAATTCTGTTTTTATTCTACTTGTTTTAAAAGTAAATTTTTGTAATTTCCTTTTCTCGTTTAAACACTCTGGCAATTTTTTTTTTTGATTCATTTAATAAATTCTTTTGATAATTTAATGTTTAGAGTTGTGCTTACTAAGTTTGAATTTTAAATTTTGAAAACATTCTTACGTACACGCGCTTGCTCTCACACGATAACGATAACTTAACGAATTTGTTACAAATGCAATTTTAATCAGAGAGTGAGAAAGAGAGAACAGGCAGCACAGGTTTGTGGATTTAATCGAAAATTGATCAAGAGGTTTTATACTTGTATCTTAAACAATTTTAGAGAACATTTCATGTTTACACTGTTAAAATGTTTATATATGCGGTTTTCTTAAGATCTTATTAAAATAAATTTAACACCAACATACACTTGGATAAATAAATAAATCTTTAATCGCAACCAATTTTCATTTCTAACCCAATTATTTTTTTATATCTTAGTTAAAAAAAATTCGGTACCTCTAACCCGACTTTCAACCCCTTTTACTTTTTGTAACTATTAAAGGCCGTTTCACACTTTAATACAAGTCTTAAGTATTTCGACGAAAATACTTCCCTGATCTAATTAATTTTTTAAAATTTGCAAAAAAAATAACACTTATCATGTCAAGGTTTAATATTATTCAAAATACTTAAGACTTGTACTATAGTGTGAAACGGCCTTTAAAGTAAAAAAGGCGTTGAAAGTCGGATTAAACTGTATTTAATACAGTTTAAGTTATAATAGTTTCAATATTTTTCTAAAATATTTTATTAGTTCCTTTTTTTTATAAACATACATATTTTCATCTTTTTTAAAAATTTTATTTTTATAAATGTCCACCACAACCTCCAAAATCTTAATTGTTGAACTTTTTTTTTTTAAATTAAACGGTTTCCCACATTTTTTGATTAGTTTGTATTGTGTTTATTTTGAATTATTTTGCAGTTTTTTTTTGTTTTTTTTTTTTTTTTGCTAAACCATTTATTGTTATTCATTAAGTATAATCGTTGTATATTGATCATGTGTACTTATGCAGAACATTATTGGGGGGACCAGATTTTCAAAATTTGAAAATTGATTTAATCAGTTTCAAAAAATACAAAGTCCGGGTTCACACTATGAAAGTTTTTTTCAGAAAGTCTGGGTTTATTAAAGAGAGGGGAGAGAAAAGTGGCATATGCAGAACATTGTTGGGGGGACCAGATTTTAAAATTTTGTAAATTGTTTTAATCAGTTTCAAAAATTATCAAAGTCCGGGTTCACACTATGAAATGTTTATTAAAGAGAGGGGAGAGAAAAGTGGCATATCTCATCCCCTATGAAAGTTTTCTTTCAGAAAGTCTGAGTTTATTAAAGAGAGGGGAGAGAAAAGTGGCATATGATATATAATATGATATATAATATGATATTCTCATCCCCTCTCACCAATAAACTCAGACTTTCTTGAAGAAAACTTTCATAGTGGAAACCCAGACAAAGTATGAACACTTTAATTTATACACGCATAAAAATAGACCATATGTGAAAGTTGAACGAATTCTGTTTTTGTCAAATGACTTAGTTCTTTTAGAAAAATATTATTTACTAATGTAAACTTTATAATTTGATTTGGGCAAGTGTCATCTACTAACAAATTACAAACATTTCGATGTTAAAAAGTTTTTTGTTTAAAACAAAAAACTTGTGTTTTCTCTGCTTGTGCTGTTAAAAGCACTTTTTTAAGATATTTTACAAAAGTTAACTTTTTAATGTAAACTTTGGACCGTTGCTTATAAAAAAGACATTTTATTCGAATGGCTACCAAAATCAATTCGCTTTATTGGCCAGGAAGAGTTTATCCCTATCTGAAGTCTTAACTTATGGGAGTTATCTAACATCTGCCACCAATTTGCGAAGATGTTGAAAGTTTCCCATAAGAAATATATAGAGCTAAAAATCAACATCTTTGCAATATGTTCCTTCATATCCTATTGTATACTATTCGACATCTTTCAATTATTTTAGTGTCATCACTACAATAGTGGAAAAATATTCTATTATTATTGTGGCATCACTGACAAAGTGTCATTCGATTTGAAAGCAGCGTTACCATTTGTCAATTTTTTCCTTTGTTTTTTTGCAATATTTTTTTGTTTATTTTTTTTTTTTATATAATTCAACAAAATTAATTCCAAATACATTTTGGTGTTTTCTTTTAAAACTTGCACTTTTGTAGAAAAAAGTAGTTAAACAAAAGCTTTTTTTTCAGAAATGATGACATTTTTGATTAATCGTAGATGTTAGATGTTTTAAGTGTGACTGCATTTTTCACATTTTCAATATCATCCATGCGTTCCTCCGAAACGTATACAAGTGTACAAGGGTATTAGGCTTGACTCTATCAAATTTATTCGACCATAAGTAAATAAGAGTTCCAGAAAAATCAATATTCCTGGTCTCTCTAATTTAAGCGCGTAACTTTACACTCGTTAAATTGATTATTCGTCCGTTTGTTGTTGTTGTTAATATTGTATTTGTTGCTGTTGTTACTTCTGTTATAGTTGATGTTGTTGCGCTATTGATATTGCTGCTGCCGATTTTTGTATTCGTGTATTCTTGCGATTCTTTTTAAATTCGTACAATTCGTAGTTAGTTTTTTTTTGTTTTCGTACATACGACTTAAACATACAAAGATTTTTGGTTGTTTTGGATTTTTTTTTCGTTGGTCTGCTTGCTGCTGATGTTGCTTTTAAAGCGTTTTTAAGTATCTTAACTACTATAACTTGTTGCTGTTGCTGTTGTTTTTGCCATTATGCCTTCGTCGTCGTCGTCGTCGTTTTCGTCTCAGCAATAAACGACATCATACGAATACCAGTGTTTTGATGATGATCAAATTCCTGGAATTTACTTGTTGTTTTGTTTCTGAAGTTTTTTTTTTGTGTTTTATTATTTTATTTTAAACATCGCTTATGGACATGGTGACCGACTGAATTAAACGAAATTAAATTAAAGTAACAAGAGCTAAATGAAGAAGAAATATATCAACTAAAATAAAAGTTTGCATATTTTACAAAATAACCTAAAGCCTCTCTCCAAAAGCCTGTGATGTTTGTAATGGGAAGGGAGGGATTTATATATACAAATATTGAGTTAAACAGTTAAAGAAAATTTCGAATAGACCTAGCGAAATTAGATTTTATTAAAAAAATATTTAAAACTAGGGCAATTGAAATTTGTTTGTCTGCCTTAAAGAATTATCTGCTAGATCTTTTATTTTTTCTACCCCCCTCCGTTTTTAGTACGAAACTATAATTTAGCAATAGAATTTTTATAACATTTCAGAATTAATGTAGCGCATATAATTCATTTTTACTCGTATGTTTTCCCTTTTGTTTCTGCTTATTACATGGAGTGTTAAATTGTCTTGAAATATTTTCTTCTTTTCCAATTCATTGTTAAGTTGTGGGATGCTGTTGGCTTGCCCTGTGCTCGCGGTCCTGGCTGGATGATGTGCCTGCTGATTTCGTTTTCTTTTAACCATTTATTACTTCTTGGCATATCGCGTATCGTTTTTGGGCTCTCAGTATAAGTTTGTGTAAGAGTGTGAATTTGAGTATTTAAGTTTCGCTGTTGTTGTTTATTGTTTCTCATAATTTTTGATCATGTTAGTTTCTTCATTCCTGCCTGTCTGTCCCTTCTCTTATTTTGTTCAGCTTAGCTCGTCTTAAGATGTGTTTTGGGGGGTTTCGCTGTTTTTTTTTTTTGTTTTCCAATGAATTTGTCGGCATTTATAGGTTTTTTACTTTAAAGAATCATCAAGTAAATACACGTTAAAAATGCAAAAATCTTCTCATCAAGCAGCCCAGCCAGACAACAAATAAGCAAACTACCGAGTAAATATTCGGGTAAAAACATTTTTAGGTTTGGGTGTTTGTGTGTTTTAGGAATTTATCGGCTTTTTAAAGCGTCATAAATCGTTTAACGTTTTAGATAAATTTGTATTTATGGTGTGCTATTTATACGAAATTAACAGCCAGGCCCACGATGTCACACGTTAACGTTCGCACAGAAAATTACATTTAAAACAAAAACAATTTCTAAAATTTGTTTTTGTTTCAAATGTAATTTTTTATGCGAACGTTAACGTGTGACATCGTGGGCCTGGCTGTAAATTTTGATATTTTAATCGTCACATTAAAAAAATTTTTTGTATAGAAATTTGGAAAAAAGTAAATAGGTGTGCTATTTATTTTAACATTATCAATTCAGCGCATTAATAAATCAGAAATTTTCAAATACATATTTCCAAATTTAAATGTCTTTATTAAATAAAAAAAGAAATGTTTTAAAAAGATTAATGAAAACGATTTAAACTAAAGATGGTGCTACCTGATTTTTGTCAACAAAAAAGTATTTCCTTTAAAGCAAAGCTCTTAAGATATATGTTTCTCCATAACTAACTAGTTTTTTTTGTTAGTATTTATAAGTCAAGTCCTTAAAAAATTTCTAAGTTATCAGTTATACTCGCTTTTTCAATAGTATGGGGTGTGCTATTTAGTTAAGAAATGTTTTTAAAGTATAAAAGTATCATAAATTAAAAGTATGTATTTGTAATAATTCGTCAAAATTTATGTAATTTTTAGGCTGTGCTTAACTTAATTTATATTATTTTAAAAGCTTTGAAACTAGTGTAATAGCAAATCAAAAATGTTTGTAACATGTGTCACATAAATTATGTTATTTTTTTATGATGTTCTACTCAGTTATGTTATTTTATAAGGTGTGCTACTTAAAACCCTTTTAAATTAAAAGATGCCAATTAAAAAAAAAAAAACTTTGATATATTTTTTCAGATACTTACATATGTATATAATGGTTTTTTTTTCAATTAAACCATTAATCAAAAATTAAATCAGTTTTAATTAAAAATTTAATCAAGTTAATTAAACGTTTACTAATACCAACAACATTACTGCTGAAACTATTTAAATGATATTATTATTTGGTTTACCGACAAAAATTTAATTAATTTTTTAATTGAAATCAAATTTTTAAATTTTTTCTGTGTAAAGGGGCTTGCACTAGTTTTAAATTACAAAATTTGTTCAAAATAAATTTTTTTTTTGTATCAGAAGATGCTCCTTATAAAAATGTTCATGTTAAAGCATTTTATACTACAAAAAAGTTGTGAAATTAATTTGAATTAGTTTTTAATTTGTATGGTGTGCTACTTAAGGCCAGTTTACACGGTAATACAATGTATTACGACATTGTAAAAAATTATGTGGAATGAGAAAAATCTTATCATGTAAAAGTAAAATGTATTGAGTAAGAGAGAATACGAATACAAAATCTGACAAGCGGTCGGTAAATGCTTTTTTTCTAAACCATTTTAGAAACTTATGTATTCTCATCACACCAGAGGTGTATTTAAACGGAGTATATTGAAGGTGGTAGCATTTTTATACAATTACAAAAACAACTAAAATCAACTCAGGAAATTTTCATGTTGTTTTTGTAAAAATTTAAAACTGCAACCATCTGTTTTTTTTTGTTATTATTTTTGATTTTACTTATACCCTCCGTGTAAACATGAATTATACTTACAAAAGATTTTTATTTTTTTCTTTTAAACACGGAGAGAATTTCATAATATTTTGATTCTACAAAGTCGTAATACATTGTATTACCGTGTAAACTGGCCTTTAAATAATATTGTTTTACAAGGTGTGCTATTTGTAAGATCTGTATAAAATATATTTTTTTAGTATACACCACCTAAATTATGTTGTTTTTTTAGGATGTGCTACTTAAATTATATTGTTTTACAGTTTGTGCTGCTTAAATATCTTAAGTTTAAAGAGTATGCTATAAAAAAAACAATGCAATAATCAAAATACACACAGAAAACAAATTGGTTGGGAAACGGTTGCAGTAATAAAATATTGATCAAGTTACATAATTTATTATTGCAACTATTAAAAATGTATAGTTCTAACTGATTTTTAATTCCCTTGATTATTAAAACGTTATTCTAACTGAAATATGATTCCTTCAATTCTTTTATTAGTTATGATAACTAATTTAATTTAGTTCCAAAAATTAGTACAAATGGTTAGAATCACAATCGAATTTAATACATGGCAATACTGAATATTGGTCATTGCAATTAATAATTTGCTTTCGTCAATAAATTTTGTAATATAAATGTTAATTCATTTATTGCAGCTAATTATCGATTGTTAGTATAGTTTCAATTCGAGTACAATAAATGAAAATATACTTATTTGGTATTCACAACCAAAAAAAAGCTTTATGTCCAAATTAATTATAAACTGAATTTTCTGTCAAAAAAAAAAAAAAAAAAAAAAAAAAAAAAAATTGTAAGTCATTTAATTAAATAAGTTGTAATTTCATATTTAAAAAAATTTGTTCCAGATCCTAGTACTCTCCTCCTCTACCGGTGATTTTACCACTACATTTAGCTCCGGGGTCAAGTGGAATTTGGGCGGGTATAGACTACCTATTGCTTCCTGCTTCGTTTGGATTTCTAAAAAGAGCTGTGTTTCAAGCCCAACATGTTCGCCACTTATGAGTTTAGCCCACTTCTTTCTCAGTTCCTTAACACTGCCCGCTTGGTCTAATTGGAACTTTTTTAGGCGCGATTGCAATTCTTTCCTGTATATATTTTATTTATTTATTTTCCATTTAACCCTGCGTTACTATCGTCTGGTTGGATTCCACCTAAAAGGCTTAACTTTAAGGAAAACTATATTATTTTTAATGAAAATCGTTCTTTTAGTATAATGTAATCTATCTTTGAATAGTTTTTTATGCTAAGAAGTACAATTCTACTACATTAATTTGAGATTAAATTTACATAAAATTTGTTTTAAAAAGAGCTTGGGTGGTTTACACCCGCGATAGTAATAGCGTTTAATTTTTTTGGGTGTTTTATACCCATCGATAGTAACCATATACATCTTTGTAGCGATTACATTTTGTGCAAATGCGAAATTTTTTTTTCAAAAGTCACAGCCACCTACTGTGTACTAGTTGCTATCAATCTACAATCTCAGTATTGACAAAAAATTACGAAAACCATGATGATATGTTTGATGGATTTAATGAGTAACTAAATTTTGTTAGTACTTAGCTCAATTTTTACGCCCAATTTTACTTTGTTGAAAAAAAAAATTTTTACTCTGTTTAGAAAAATGTTATTAAATAACTTTTTTTCTATATCCTTTCAACTTTCCAAATCAGTAACCCGCATAGGATTGGCTTACAAATTTTCTTAATTATTACTAGTTTTACAAAATCCATTTAATATTATTTTTTATTTTTTTTAATGAAATGTAAATAAACAACATACTTATAATTTGAAATAACATAATAGATATACGAATTAAACTAAATTTGTTCGGTATTTAAGTGCTCATTATTTAAAAAAATTACATTATTTGTATATTTGAATTTGACAGTTAAGAAACGCAGACACTTAAAAGGCATGGGTGGATTACACCCAATGATAGTACCGAAGTAAGTGAGATATACGATAGTAACGGAGGGTTAAGGGAGTAGGCCCACGATGTTCTCAAATTTGTCTGAGTTGGTCGGGTAAATAATGTATGTATGTATGTGTTTTATATATAACCACCCATATCGTGTTTGGCGAGTTTAAAATACGCCACCGACTGTTTGGAAATAGATTTAAGGAAGTAAGTTCACGTTCTCTTTAATATATTACCAAACTATCGCAGGCGTATTTCAAATTCGCCAAACACGATAAGGGTGAATGTATAAACGATACATAAAATATATTAATAAATATACAAACAAAAATGGCGGTTATTGAATTTATTTTCATTTTCTATTTAATAAATCGGGAAAATGGTTTATGCAACCGGTGGGAACAATATATTGATTAACTCAATCAAACCTTTTGCTCTGAACACCAATTATTTATTAGTTCAGTTGTATCTATCATATATTCGGTTATAAGCATATTTTTGTTTTCTAAAAACCATACTAACAACTAACAATATCTGTGGTTATAACTGATAGTGTACTAAAATTCCAATGTTGCTATCAAAAATATTATGCTAAGCAACGAATTTTTCAGTAATTGTAACCGAATTGTATGATAGTACATGCAACCGACGAAATTCGATTGGCGACAAATTCGGTTGTGATCACGAATCTGTTTTCTCTGTGTACTGATGTAATAACTGTTAAGGTGTGCTACTAGTTTTTTCATACTAATTTACTAAAAACTTTCTTATAATAGGGTGTGCTACTTAAAAGATGTTCATCTCAAAGGAATTCTAAAAAATTTAAATGTAGTTATTTTTTGATTTGTATGGTGTGCTACTTATATGATTTTGCCTTACAAGATATTCTACTAAAATAAACTATAAAAAATTAATTTCAATTGTGTTGTTTAATAGGAAGTGCTACTTTAATTCTGTTGTTTTATTTTGTATGCTACTTTAATAACTTTAATTTAAATATGTAATGTGCTAGTAATTAAAAAGACTTTTAATATAGTTTTCAAGGTATGTTACTTACATAATGCAATTTAATTGGGTGTGCTACTTATTTTTCGCAATTTTGCTTACTAAAAATCTTCCTGTAATAAAAAGTGCTACTTAAGGAATGTTCTTACAAAAGTAGTTTTACAAAAAAGTGTCACAACTGATCAAAAATTCTGATAAATTTATAAATTTATAAATTTTAATTTTTATAGTGTGCTACTTAGTTGATAGGGGTTTTAATGCTCTTATATGTATCTTAAAAAATGCAATTCCGTAAATTAAAAGACTTTAATTATGACTTCGAATTTTCTGTGAAGGTTTGCGTCTACAAACACCCCCATAAGAGAGAGAGAGAGTATCGTGCACATTTATTCGGGTTTTTTTTCTAAACGATTAATCGCATTACATTAAAAACCGACCGCACTTTCAAAACTCGTATTGTAAAATTTTGTTTATTTATTTTATGCTGTGAAATGAACAATATTCACAAGATATTTTATTTGTTTTTTTTTTTTTTTTAATACTTACTGGCGTTTAGATATGCCAGTGATTTTCTGAACATCAGAAAAAAAAATTCCACCAACAACTTTTTTCCTTCTCAGAGATTTTTGCTGAAGACTCGATTTTGGATTCGCTTTAAAAAAACTTTTTTGTTTTAAATGTTTATTTAAGTATTTGACAATATATCAGATTCAGATAAATTTTGTTCCAGTAGAAAAATTGTATACAATCTCTGAAGGATTGTATATTTTGTTAAACAAGATTTTTTGTTTGTTTGTTCCTTTAAGATTGTTGAATCCATAAAATGGTTGTAGATTACATAAGAACATCATCGTATAACACTAGAGTCTTGTATATTGTTGAATCTTATTGTTTACAGTAAATATGATTTTTTTTTGTTTTTCGAGTTAAAGTTTTGATTAAACTGCTTTTTTTATTTTTTTAAGATTATAAAGTTTTTTGTTGTTGTTGTTTTGTATATCAAAAGTCCATTCAATGTCTGATTATTGCTCAGATTTTGTATGGTGGCAGGCAGACATCATGTAGCATGAATTTTCCTGTGGTCTGTCTGCAGTAGTTTTAGTTTTGTTTTGTTTTTATTTTTGTGTCCGTGTGTGTGTGTGGATCGAGTGTGAGAGAGTTAGCCCACACATTATACTCTTGTGAGGTCCTTTAGCTTTTAAATATTGTGTGAATGTTTGCATATTTGTATGTATTTTATTTTTTTAATTTTATGTTTGTGTTTGTGCAAGTGTATAATTGTATGTATCTTATGTTGCAGTTTATTCTTTAATTTTTTTTATTCTTCAATGAAATTCCATTTTGCAAGTAACACTTACTTGTGTTGTTTAGTTATAGTGTCTGAGATGGTTTTTTTTTAATGAAATGAAATTTCTTGTATTTTTAGTTCTGTCTGGGATAAAGTGGAGTTTCTATTACAATTTATTTTCATAAATTGATTCAATGTATGTTTATGTTTGTTAATGAATGAGTCATTGTAGTTGGGTTTAAAAAGAATGTTGCTTTAGATGAAGTTTTCTTCCCTAGTAAAGGTTTAGCCCCTTATGCAAAAAAATTAAAGCTCACATTAGTTAACCAACACATTAAACCCAACAAAAGTGTATGGGCTTAATGTGTTGGGTAACTAATGTGAACTTTCACTTTTTTTCTGCCAGTATCCAAAAGCTGCCAGACGTTTTAATCAAAGGTATCACTTTTCGCCATTAAGTGCTATAAATAAACGTGAGAACCTCTTGTGTTCACCTAACCTTATTATGTTGTAAAACCCCCATGTGTAAAAAAATCGCATAGATGACATTTACGTATAATAGGTAACACTGGCCAACAAATTTTTAATCCTTAAACTAGAGAACTCTGAGTACTCTGTACTCTGAATTTCTGTCTGGGTCCTTATGAGGAGCTAAGTGGACTTAAAAATGTCCGTTGAAATGGGTTTTCCGACGACTCCCTATGCGATGGGGAACCGGTAGTTAGGAATTTATGTCACGTTTAGTCCGGAGTTGTTTGCTTTTGAAATTCAGTAAGATTGGTGCATAAATAGCTGAGAGATGAGCAAAAAACAACGACTGCCTCTAATTTTACCCATAAACCCCTTGTTGTTGTTGTTTGTTTATTTGTTTTTTGTTTATATGTGGCACAAGCATCTTTATTAACAATACCCAACATCCGACAAGATGTGGGCGGTATTGAAGAAGTGGGCGTGACACAAAATATATTTATTTATATCTAAAGAACAGTATTTATGTAACTTTCTGTTCTTAATGCAAAATGGTGAAGAGCAGATACTATTCTTATTTTTCGGATTCAGTGCAGCTTAAATAAACCCTTAGAAAAGTATACTCCAGTTCGACTTAATAATAAGAAGGATTACCTTTTGCGAAGCGCAAGAAAAATGATTGCAAATCGAGTGATTGCAAATAATCACTATTTATTTTAATTAAATTTTCAAACTAGAGGCTTAATTTTCGTTTTTTATTTACATATTTTGACATTCCATTACTGCAATCTGCGTCATCTGTAGCAAGTTGGCTTCTTATTGCATTTAGGTTTCGTATCGAATTTGCATTCGCATCGCAATAGAGAGTAGCTCCTTTTTCTAAAGCAATTAAGGACGTCTACAAAAAGCAATGTTATAGATGTGCTTTAAAGGATGGTTCGAATTTCTCTCTAAATCCATACTGTTCATTCCTGTTAGGACCTTTTGTTCAGTTGAGTTGAAATTAAAACCACTGCTAGTGATGATTTTTAATTTTTTGATGTAACTAAACTAGAATTGAGTTGTAAACCGCAATAGGGGCATACATTTACAATAATGTGAGCAGTGAATTCACTGAAATTTGGCTATAAGACCATACAAAGAACTTTAAAACGCGACAAATGTAACGACCTGTAATGGGTTCGATAAATGAATATACAGGTCACATTAAGGGTATTCATTTCAATTTTTTTTTTGGTTTGAAAAATGGAAAAAAGAAAAATTACACTCTTATTGACGTGAACGGGGGGTTTTTTTTTTGTAAAAAGTAGAAACTGTCAAATAATTCGTAATTGATATTTTTAAAGATGCCGAATAAAAGTGTTAAAAGTGAATTAATTGATTATTTAATTTAAAACGAAGTGAATGGTGTTATTTTCATCGTAATATTCGACTACAAAAAGTTACCTCAAAATGGCGATTGTCTGCCAAAAAGTCGAGTATTTTATTAACTTTAGCTTCTGTCCATTTTTGTTGACCCCATTTCTTTCTTTAGTTCTTTTTTAATATCTTTTTTCATTGAACACATTCTTAATATGTATTTTTTCTTTTTGAAAGATTAAATGAGAAAGAAGTTATCTTTGAAATGTTGTAACTATAAAAAATAATTTTTAAAATCAGAGTTGTACAATTCAAGTGTTTATAAAAAGAGATGTAATTTTTCGTACTTTGTATTAAAAATGAACAATTTTTTATGAATGGCAACATCATTTCGTTTGACGTTTATAGCGGAAAATTACATCTGATTTTTTTACACTTGGATATAGTTTGATAAAAATGTAACTTTTGGTGGAATTTTTTTCTTGTGGTTGTTGTAACAAAAATTACATTTTTCCATTTTTCATTTTTATAACAAATATTTTTTTACATTATTTTTCCCGGGTATTCCTGTAAATGAAAGATAAATTTTATACATTTCTGAGAAAAAGAAAAGTCTAGGAAATAAGGAATCCTACATTCGCGCTGTGCATGTGCAAAGAGCCGAACAACTTCGTAAAACCAGTATCATGCATAGCTGACCGACCACAGCTTCTGTGACAGTTAAAAAAAAATTAAATTTTTTTTTTAAATTGGTCTTGAATTATTTTTTGAAGTGGGGAACATTTGTTATAACAGCAAGATCTTAAAATCAAAATAACATTTACCACAATTATTAAACACAAAGTTATTTTGTTGTAGATGCTGTCCGTGTACTTTTTTTTTAGCTAAATATCTGATCTATAACTTGAGTTTATTCTCTTCTAGTCTCACACAGATTATGCACACATCATTTACAAAAAGAATTTAAACATAAAATGATGATGAATATGCATTTTGGAAAAAATAAGAAAATGTATATTTGTTCTGTGTCTCGAACTACCGCCATTGTCTCAACGAAACCACCAAACGAACTCCCTTCCAGACTATAAATTAAATGTAAGAAAAAAAGGCAACCTTTACATGACCATTCACAGATCATATGATGATGTGAGATAGAGTGATGGTGGTTACTCTTTAAAGCTTCTGAAAATAATTGTATTGGTACGGTATGTACCATTTAACTACTTACGGCCTGGATGGCTGTATAAATGCTTGTCAGAGGTGGTGGTGACGACGGCTGAGTTTTTGTGTTTTGTTGTGTCCGCTTGAATTAAGATTTACACACTTATTTTTTTTAAAATATATATTTTTTAGATTTTTGTTCCTTTAACATCATCAACTCCAGCCACATCTCATCACAAACGTGGTTGTGTTTTATTGTTGAATTATGGTTTTTTTATATGTCTGTTTTTTTTTTTTTTAAAACATTTCTTTCAATATACTCAACTTTGGATTTTTAAAAAATCTACGAATATATTTTTCCACATCCTGTGTCTTTTTTGCCTTGACTTTAAGAAATAGTCATAAAAAATCGTTGCAAGTTCCAAAAACGAAGAAAGCAACAAAAATGTTGTAGAAAAAAAAGAAACATATGTTAATTTGCACCGCAAATCATACTCAGTTTTGAATACTTAATATTCTTCTACTTCATTATTATTAAACATTTTTTGCTGTCCTCTCTCTCTGGGCTTTTTTTTTTTGTAAAGTTATATGACAATTGTCATGTGGTTGCACATTGGGAGTAGTAGAGTTCTTTTTAAAAGCAGATTTTTATCAAAAAAATTTCTGCAAAAACAAGAAAATATGTTTTTTCACGATTTATTTGGAACAAATCTTAAAAAGAATTAAGTTAATTCAGCTTGTAATATTTCAATTAGTCATTATTTTGAATCATATTAAAGAGCTTAAAATTCCGAAGGAATGAACCCATCTTGGAATAAATTCGGTTAAAAATAAAGAATTAAGTCTGGGTTCACACTATAAAAGTTTTCTTTAAAAAAAGTCTAAGTTTATTGGTGAGAGGGAAGAAAAACTAGCACGTTCTCTTCCCCTCTCACCAATAAAATCAGACTTTCTGAAAGAAAACTTTAATAGTGTGAACTCAGACTAAGTAAATAATAAATTCTATAGCAATTAAATTGTGGTATTAGTAATTCTAAAACATTTATTTCTTTTTTTTTGTTAAGAGAAATAGAAAATGTATTTATTTATACTTTTATTAAAAATTTGAAAATAATAATTAGTCAACATTTTTAATTTTTCGAATTTATTCTATGAGCTGAATTTCAGTTATGTTTTTTTTAAAGCTTTTTGTTATAGTCTTATTCCTTAAATTTTTAGGAATGAATTTAAACACTACCAGACTATGTTGAATATAATAAAGTAACTTATGAAAAAAAAAAAAAATAATTCCCAGATTCTATTTAATAATAATTAGTTTTATTAACGTACTTTGTAATAGGTATTGCTTATCGTTTGCATTACTTCTTAGCTGCATAACTTTTTGGCTTCGAAATCGATAATCTTTTAAAGTCGTTAATCTTTTTTATGGAATTTTATGGAATAAAAAGTTGTGACGACATCTACGGACTCGGAATCTAGCAAAAAATTTTAACCAGAAATCGAAGCTATCAAATTCTAAAAATCTACATAAAAGAGTGCCACGGTAGGCTAGCTGGTAGTGAACTAGTCTATCAGCGCAGTGTGTGCGGGTTCGATTCCCGCCGGAGACTCTGGTCTCCTGCAGACAAGCGCAGAGCTTTGCGGGATTTGTTTAGGTAAAAAAAAAATTATTCGATCGTTTTCTTTAAAAAAAAATTTGCGAATCAAAAAATTCGTCTGAGTAAAATTAAGATGAAACGATTTTAATTATTAGAGCAGCATAAATGAAGCTCTCATTTGTAACAAAAGCATTGTGTTCGAGATTGCTTACAATGCTTTAATCCCCTCTATTACTAAGCTCGTTGTCGACGGCGTCGTTAATTTTAAGCTCACGTCACATTTAGTCGACGCCGACGTCAACTCGACATTAAATCGGTATTAATTTGCATGCATATATTGATGTCGACATGTTATCGATTTTTTAAAAAAAAAATTGCTCATCCCTATGTATTTTGACAGAAAATTAATTTATTTTTTAAATTTTCGTGTAAAATGTTATTTTTGTTTGACTCTGAAAGTAGTGATGAAGAAAATAAAGAAATGCTTAAGCTTCACAGGAAAGTTATAAGACAAAGATCATCCATTTTCAATTTGCCGGACAACACGTGAGTAATAAAACAATTTGGTTTGTATTTGTGAAAATTTATACGAGCAATTTGTAAATTTGTTTTTTTTTATATAGATTCATTGAGTATTTTCGATTAAACAAACAGGCATTTAAGTTTGTTTTGAAAAAAATTGAGCCGTCAATGAGGAGTATAACTCGCTCAGCATCAATCTCTAACACGATAAAATTGGCAACAACATTACGATTCTTGGCCCAAGGCTCATACCAAACGAGTGTTGGCAACGATTTTAATCTTGGACTCTCACAGCCCACTGTGTCTCTAATTTTAGAAGAAACACTTGATGCTTTGGAGAGTTATTTGTCCTCTGTATATTAAATATGAAATGACAGAAGAAAAGATGGCTGAATGCAAATTGCATTTCTTTGGAAAGACGGGGTTTCCTGGCGTTATAGGTTGCGTAGACGGTTCGCATATAAAGATTCTAGCCAAACCTTTTGCCAACCCTCGCTGTCTCTAATTGGTGGTCCCATTGAATTTAATTTCGTTATTTCCTCCCATTCTTTTTTAAAATTGTTAGGAGTTAAGCTGCGTTGAAATACTTTTGCCAAACTAGGCTTATTTTCAAGTTCATCAATAAGGGTTTCAAATTGTTTTAAAGTTCTTACTTTAATTTTTTTTTCATTTAAATATTATTAAAATATTTTTTTTAAATATATTGTAAGAACTTTGTCACAATTTCACTTGACGACGGTAAAAACTTTGTTGACAAAATCAAAGCCAATTCGTGTCAACGTCGGCGTTAAATCGTCTTTATTAATACAAATTCTTTGTCAATAGTAATCGGTTATCGTAAATAATGACGGCGGTAATGCCATGACTGCGGTGTCGACGCCATTTAAGTCGACATTGACATTAGCAATAGGGGGGAATAGCTTTAAAAAGCTTTTGAAGCTTTTACAAATATATTGCTGCATCATTCCTACTGCAATTTTGTCCCGCTTCAATCCCATTGTGCAGTTGGGATGTTGCTAAATGCAAATCACAAACATATACACCATTCATATGTCTTTTCCACAATTTAGGCATGAATTGCCAAATGACGACGACAATAACGATGATGACGACTGACAGAAACTGGCCGCCACACAGAGTCTGTAAAAGTTTTTGAGAAAAAAAAAAAAAAAAAAAAACAAATTAAAAGAGAGACTTGGCGAAAATATTCTTTTGCTGTTGAATTGGTTTGCTTGGCACATATGTGAATTGCTGATCAAGACGATGATGATCGCGTTGATGATGACGACAGTGGTGATTGTTGCATGGTGGTTGGCGGTTAAGGCGGTGGTGGTGATTGCAAAAAGAAAAGAAAAGAATAAAAAAACGCAGAATTTAAAAACAAATAAATAAACAAACATAAGGAATAATTTTAACATGTAACGAACTTATGTAAACTTAGAGAAACACAAGCCAACACACTCATTCACGAATGAACAAATAAACGAACAAACGTTGCAACAAGCTTGTTATGCGAAATAAATTTAGACTTGTTGAGAACAGCAACGACGACAATAACAACAACAGTAACAGCAACATGAAAGATGCCCTTCGGACTTGCTACAATATTGTATGTACAACACGCAACAACACAAACACACAAAGTTGTTTGCTGCATGCACTAAAATCTACAACTTAAATGAAACTTACATGATGATCATAATGATTTCTGCTGTGGCTAAGGAATGGTGGAGATCATGATGATGATGATGATGATGACGATAATGATAACGTTGATGGTGGTGGTGTCAGTGGTTGTGGTAGTGGTTTTGACTCTGACATTCATTCATAAATTCATGTATGAAATGAAAAATAAATTCAAAAAAAAAAAGAAAAAAACTTAAAATTAACTAATAGAAACGGAATAAAACGACATCGAAAGCAAAATATGTACAAAATGTTTCTTTGCTTTTGTACAATTTCGTCGCTTGAAACCGTTTAAGAATTCCAAACACGTCACATGTGTATATCGTTCGTTCGTCCGTCCGTCCTTCCATCCATCTTTCTTTTCTTGTTCAAGAAGTTCGTTCATACGTAACTTTGGATTCATTGCCACTATACTCTGCCTTGAACTGAACATGCAAATATGTCTGTCGTAAATTCGACATTGCTGCTGCTGCTGCTTCTGCTTCTGCTGCTGCTGGCGATGTTCTTTGTCAGACTAGTCTGGTTTGCATGTAGAGCTTGTGACTAGTCCACATAATAAGATATACAATACAAATACATTTTCATACCTGAAGTTAGATGATGCCTTGGAAGGAGGATATTTTTATGGGAAAATATTTTTCAAGTGTTTCGTTCACGGGATTTTTTTTGCTTGTCTTCTGCTCAGTATTTGAAAGTGTTAAAAAAGGAAAAGAATCGAAATCATCATCATCAGCAACTGCAACTGCAACAGGACAGAGTTAACAGCATATGTATTTGGTAGTTATGATCAATAATCAAAAGGATCTTAAGTATAGTAATTTTTTGGGCGGTATTATTCAATATTAACAAAATAATGATGCAACAACTTAATATTTCAAATCTTAGTATTTCTTGTCATTAAGTCTTTAGCCAACTTAATTGTGGTTTCCTTTTTTTTCTTAACAATATTTTATGGCACTTATGGTATTTAAGCAGTGATATATTGGACAGTATGTAGTAGAAATAGGACGGCATTTTAATGAAAATTCTTTGAGTTTAAGTTGTTGTAAGAAGGAAACCAGTATTTAGATTTTTATTTATATGACAAAAAATGCTCGAGAAATATTTAATGGCAGTTAAATAAAAAATATATGAATATTCAAATAATTATATTAAATTTGAGGTGAGTATTATGGGAATATACTAAAAAAAAACGATAAAAAGGACTGTAAGAAAACCAGTATTTTGATGAGTTGTAGGAATTTATTGTTTTGACTATTGCACTTGATCAATTTTCTTTTAAAATGTCATAATCTAAATAAAATAAATACATAAATAATAAAAGATAAAGAATAACAGCTTTGAAAATACAAAGAAAAGTGTTAATGAAAATATATCTGTTATGTTTATATTGAGCTGAAATTGAAGGACATTCAGATCAAAATTTATGACAAAAAAACGAAAAAGAAACAAAAGCTAAAGGTTTTTTCACAGATTTAGTACTAAAGTTAACAAAATATAAGTAAGAGGTGTTGTTTTTAGATCCCATAGAACTTATTTTAAAAAATAAAACTCAACAAATGCAATGGAATGACCAAAACTTTGAATTTATTAGCTCATTAGGTTGATGACATTTGAGGTTTAAAAATAAATTCTGGCATATGGCCTCCGCAACTGCGCCTGTTGAACGCCATGCTATCGGTCCAATTTCGCAACACATTTAGAGCATACCCGATCTTTCGTTCATAAGGTGCATGTGAAGTTGGCTTCTAAATGATTAGTCGTTGCTGGTTTACCAGAGTTGACCAGAGATTTAACGTTACGCCACAAAAAGTAGTCCAAAGGTGGCAAATAACAGGAACGAGGTGGCCAATTCACAGGTCCAATTTCTTGAGATAATTCGGTCACTAAATGTTTGGCTTAATATAATAATGTTGCACAGTCTTGTTGAGACCAAATGATTTTCTATGACATGGGGAATAAAAAAAAAAAATCACGAATCGTTTGCCTGTAGCGTTTACATGCTCGTTAAGCCAGAAAAGAGCCTCCTCGCTGAAGATGATTTGTCGATAAAAATCTGATTCAACTTCCAGTTGAGTCTCAGCCTATTTGATGATAACACGATGCGGCTTTAATTCTTGCACCATTTGTATCTTATATGGATAAAGGTTAAGAACTTTCCTCAAAATTTGAAAGCAGTGGACGGGCAGAGACCGAATTGGTGAGAAGAAGGGCGTCGGATCTATAACTTCGATTCCTCTAACACAC
Organism: Pollenia griseotomentosa; assembly: GCA_963931875.1. Lineage (NCBI taxonomy): Eukaryota > Metazoa > Arthropoda > Insecta > Diptera > Polleniidae > Pollenia > Pollenia griseotomentosa. Next base: position 37,767,324 of record OZ007563.1, on the reverse strand, counting down.
TCAGGTCAACAGCGGCGATTGCTTCTTCGGTATGCACGGAACGGGCTCGATTTGGATGAATATTACCAAAAGAGTAAATGAGGTCATGAATCGATCCATAGTATAGCGTATTAGCTGCTCAGATAGACGATTGACAAAGCGGTAAAGTCGTCTTCATGCATCACCATCATGTTAAGCCTAATAGGCTGCTACTGTGCAATAGCAGGGACTTTCGGCTGCAGACCGTCCTTAATCCTAATTATTGGAGTGACCGGACTTGTACATGCCCAGCCTATCGAAGCTGCACTGTATTACATTTTAAAATACAATTTAAAAAATAAAAATATAATGAAATAAATTGTCGGCGTTTGAGGGCACATTCCTGGTTCAATAAACAAAGCCGAGTTTTTAGTCTAAAACTAAACTTTCACCAGATTCAGACCTTGATTTAGAAATCATGTCTTTTTTTTTAATTCCTTTTAAAACCTGCTTCCAAAAACATAACAGATTCAAACGATAAATGCGCTCCGTGTTTTGTATTGTAAAGCTATGTTGCCACATTGAAATAAAAAATGAAATGAAGCAACATGCAAACACCAAAAATCATGTCTTAAAAATCATGGAATATATCACCGTCTGAAACTTGTGTTTGAATAACATTATGCCAATTAGGGGATTCACAAGGTGTGCTATCAAGTCATATCGTCATAATGTCCTAAATAATCTTTACAATTGTTTAAAAAAATATTGTTGTGTTTTAAACGAAATAAAAATTTTAATGCTGTGTTCATTGATTCGCCATAACTAGGGATGAGATTTCCATGCACAAAAAAATATGCGAAAATATGCGCTTAAAATATGCACTAAAATATCCAAAATATGCACTAACAAAACAAAAAAATATGCACTAAAAACTGGAAAAATTTATATAAAAGTTTTTTAATTTTACTCAAAACAAAAATATAAAAAATTTAGTCCATCGTTATTCAAATATCTTTAAGAAACTTAAATAACTTATTGAAATTTTTGCTTGTTTAAAGTAACAGGTACTGTTTTATTAAAAGTAAAATTTTGTCTTTTACTTGAAAAATGCCAATTTTTTGAAATACTTAATTTTTCTTGCAAAACGTTTTGGATTTTTTTTTGAATTTATCGGGCTATTCTTCCTTCCACATTGTTAATTTTACATTCTGCAATTCAATTAATTTGGCTTTAGTAGTAAGGGCTAAAAAATCAGAGCAAGTTAAACTCTCTTTTTGGTTTAAAATGTGTTTAAACCAACAAATCTGTAAATCACTAAACATCTAAACCATCTGTAAACGCATAAAATTGGGCGTTTAAACTACCAATACAGACCACATGAATTTGATAAGATTTATCGTAGTGCTGCCACATGTTATTTTTATAACAACATATAATACATGGGACACTGATTTATAGTTGTTGAGTTTAAACTACATATAAATTTAAGTTTAGTTCAACTAAACCAGCGTTTAAACCATCAGTGATTTATTAGCCATAAGTGAACTAAATCCCTTCTAATTAGTTATTGTTGCACCAATATATCCGCAACTGGAAAACACAAATGCTAATTGACTTCTGATGTTATTTTAATTTGATATTTCTTTAACTTTTTTAATTGCATAATCATCGGTATCAACAAGCAAGCTCTTCTGACATTCTTAAATTACTCAAAGTTTGTTGAATAGAATTCTGAAGCATCTAATTCTGAAGCAAGTAATTTGTAACAGTTTTGGATAAAATATTTTAAACCCATTGGACCTTTTGTCGAAATCTTGTATTTAAAGCAAAAAACTCCAAAATAATTTTTTTAATGATTTTAAAATTTTTTTGGGAGATTTTTTTTGTGTACTTAAAATTTTTTTTATAACTTTTTTTATAATATGGAAATTAAAAAAAAAAAATAACTCAAAAATGTCAAAATATGCAAAAATATGCACCTAAAACTTCAATATGCAAAAATATGCAACAATATGCAAAAACAAATCGATGCCATTTTAGCACAAATTTAATGATTCGGAAAGATTACTGGTCGCCATCGTTCTTAGACTATCGACAAAAAATATGCATTTGCATGGAAATCGCATCCCTAGTCATAACTGTACAGTAGAAATCTATATTATGAGCGCTTGCCCACAGCAGTCATATATATATATATATATATCTTGCAATTATTTTAAGATATATGACCCTACAACTTTGTGAATCCCCCAACTATTTTAATAAAAGCATTATTCCCCTCGTGGCTTTGTTTTTATCAAAATTTTAATATCTTTTTTTTGTTTTAGCAACTTATCACCACAATGTTGTATTTTAAATATTAGTTTAAATATTTTATTTTGATTTGTTTTAATGGTAAACCAAAAGTATAAAATTAATAACTCCATTAAAACGTGTAAGGAAATGTACAAAGTCTTTAACTTTATAGCTGTTTTATAGCAAAAACGTTTTCCTTACAAAAGAAAAAGTAACAATCGTTTAGAATCTAAAATATTTCCACTCTAAAAGTCTTTTAAAGCAGTTGCTCGTACTCCTAGTTGCCCCTTGTGGCCCGGTGTTGGTGTTGATGTTGGTTGGTTGGTTTGTTTGTTGGTCTGCGTTAACAATTTAAATGTTTATGGCACGATTAAAATGCTGCTGCTGAAAGGAGTTGTTTGTAGACGAAGGATAAACATGATTGTGATCAGAAACAATGAACGCCTTCATCATAATCATAATAATGATGAAAAAAATCATGATGATGATGATTGTGTTAATGATATTTGAAATTATGACAGTCTTGTGATATGTGTTTAAAATTTTAAATAATTTCTTTTTTTGCATTTAAACAATTTAAAGTTTTTTTTTTTTGTTTGTTTTTCAAGCATTATGCGCCAGGCTTAATTTTTTATGTTTAAAAGTTTTCCTACGTATGAATTGTGAAAAACGGCTTAGAATCATCAATGAATTAATTGATGTTCATTTCCGGTTTCAATTGAATTGCGGGAGAGAAAAGTAAATAAAAATTAATTATTTCAAAGGAATTTTTTTAATCATGTTGGGAATTGGATTTTTTTTTTCAATTTATGGTTTCAAATGACGGCAATTTCTAACACTTGTGTGTTTAAAAAGTGTTAGATAGTGGTTACATTCGGTTAGTATGGGAATTGTTTTAAAATGAGTCATTGTTTTTGAAGGGGGTAATCACGGCTACTTAATTATTGATTTTTGGGATTATTTTAATAAAATTAAAGAGTTCTTGGGATTTTTTTTTTTGCAAATCAAATTCTAAAATATCGCTTGGTTTAGGCAAGTTGTCAGATTTAGTTAAACGGGGGTAAACATTAAACAGTTCTGTCAAATTTCCAGCGCAAAATATTTTTTAAATTGTTTAAATTTCTATAGGGCGTTTAAAAACGTGTGTGTACTGCAGCTCGTTTAATTATCTGCACTTACCCGTGCTTAGAAAATCGAGCTAACTAAACTGCGCTGTTAACCATCACTGGTAAATAGCAGGTATATTCCGGCTACAGACCGAATGCGCTTAAGTTACGGACAGAAACCTAAACCGATTTAGGTATAACTGTACAGTAAAAGCGGCTTTTGTTGAAGAAACTTGCGTCTGTAGCCGGATATTTAATAAATCTTATTCCACATCCCCTAGGGGCTAATGATTAGGTTAGGTTAGGTTGGGGATGGTTATGCGCCCAAGGGAGGAGAAAATAAAAAAAGGAATTGAAAGGTAGTGTTAAGATGTAGACAGTAGATTGAACAATACTCTCCCTACAGTCCCCCCTCATAAGAAATAACCGGCCTATTTCCCTGTCAAACCCGAGTAGATCGACTGGATTACATCCAGCAATACTCCCCAGTTCGTCGTGAAATCTATCACCTAGCCTGAAACCCTGCATCCTAGGACATTGCCACAGTACATGCTTAATCGTCTGTAGCTCTTTACCATCCTCGCATAATCTGCAGAAGTCCGGTAAGGTTTTGTCCTATTTACTCATCAAAGCCCTAACAGAACAATGACCTGTCAAAAACCTTATAAGAGTCCTAAGACCACCTCTATCCAAGTCTAATAGAACATTGGTTTCCCTTGCATCTAATCCGGGCCATTATGCTCTAGACACACTGCAATCCTTTCAATCCATCCAGGACCGGTTAACAGCACCACGGAATCTAGCCCGGATCATCTCATAGTAGTGACATAAGAGGGTTTTACTTCCCCGTCTCTTGCCTCTTAGTCCAGGTTAGAACCCTGCCTCGCGAGTTCGTCTGCCACCTTATTACCACCCACCTTGCAGTGTACGAGTAGCCAACTCAGCCTTACTGTAGCCCATTGCTTCCTTAGAGCATTCCTACACCGTGTGAACAGGAAAGATCACACCGTATAACCTGTCAATGTTCTGAGCGTAGCCTGAACCTCCGTCGCCTTCCAGATCGCCAGAATCTCAGCCTAGAAGACACTGCACTTGCCCGGGAGTCTGAATGGCCTTTTTACGTCAGTTTCAGCAATATAAACACCGTCTTATGATTATTGTCGTGCTAATTGATAAGAGAACTGATAATCTTAAGCTTTTGAGACACTTTAGGTTTTGATTGCATCTACATTTCGTCACCCTAAATGCAAACGGACGTAACTACACTTGTATTTTTTTCCACAAGAAAAGCAAAAAACTTAACGAAATTAATAGTGATAAAGTACACAGAAAAATTTTTTTTTACCAATTAAAGCACTAATCAAAAATGAAATCAGTTTTAATTAAAAAATTTAATCAAGTGAATTAAACGTTTAATTGATGCTATTAATTTGCACCAGTAAACAAATTCACTTGATTTAACGTTTAATTCACTTGAATAAACGTTTAATTCATTTGATTACATTTTTAATTAAAACTGATTTTATTTTTAATTAATGCTTTAATTGGTGAATAAAACTTTTTTCTGTGTAGTCTTGTCAATTGAATATCTTTAATATAGTCGCCATTTTTGATCGCAAGGATATAAAAACTTGAGTGAACATGTAATTTGATAAAACGAAGATACATAATAAATCTAAAACTCGATTTTAAATTTTTGTTTAGTTACTTACGTCCGTTTGCATTTAATGTTACGATATGTATATCGCCTAAGAGTATAACGTTAAGCTGATCTAACATTTAATCAATAAACGTAAAATGTCAATGCCTAAAATGGCTTAATTGACAACACTGTACTGCTTACGCTTAGTCGACCCACGATAACGTGGCTATAATGTCACATACTACATAAATCAAAATTGAATATTCCTTAAACACCTTTTTATTTTTTAACATCTTTTTAAAGCATTGAGAATTATTATTTTTTTTTTGTTTTTGAATAATCATTTAGTAGCGTAAAATCGTATCTGTTCTACGTTGTTTTAATTTACAAAGTTGCAAGCGCCACTGATAATGAAAAAAAAAATAAAAAAAAAAAATAAAAAAAAACAAAAACACATTTTTTTCACTTGTACTTAAATGCTTGAATGTTAAATTATTACAAGCAATATACTCTACTCAACTTATAAGAATAAACTGATAAAAAGATATGAACAATGAACATATGTAGAGGAATATTTGTTTAAATAATGAGCAAATAAAATGTGAAAAACAAATAAAATAAGAAGGTATAATTAGTTGGTTCAAGTCTTTGAAAAGTGCATTCTTAACTACTCGTGACTCGATTTAATCTTGTTATACGACTGAAAGGTCGTTTTTAAAAAATTTAATATCAGATACATCCCCTTAACAGATTAATAGTTATTTTTTTTGAGAACTTTTGAGAAGATTTAAGTTAATCCCTAGAAAAGCTTTTCCGAACCCTGAAACCAGTTTTTAGTAAGATAAGAAGAGTCGGATATTGCAAATCAGTCTTGCCGGAATTTAATTTTTAAGTACCTACTATTTAAGTAATGACAAGTCTATATTTTAAAATTTTTCTCAAGTTCTATGGTTTTCTGTCAGACTACGGCTGCCTTCAAAAAAAAAAAAAAAAAAAAAAAAAAAAAAAAAAACAAATTTTAATACAAATACAATTGTTTAAAATTTACGCATTCTTTACCAGCAATTGGTTGCACCTGACTTTTACAAATTGTAGCGTAACAGACGAGAAATCGTTAAAAAAATACTCTGTTAAATAAATAAAAATATTGTAGAAATTGTAAAAACTAACTAAAAAATGTATGTTAAATATTTATTTGTTAACCTTGAATAGTTCTAAACACTTGAAAAACTACAATAATTTTCAATTATGTGGCGTCGTTAAATGTTACGTTTTTATTGGTTGTTATAATTTTCTTTACAGTCTACGTTACAAATGTTAAAAAATTCTATTACAGCTGATATGAAAAATAAATAAAAAATAAACAATAAAACTTGTCATTAATATTTTGGAAAAATAAATACAAAAAAAAAATAAAACCTATAACTCAAGTATTTTAAACAAGTAAAAAGGAGTACGTTAATAAATAATGTAACACAAATGGGAAATACACTGCAAACAGTGTTTCCTAAGAGGTATAGCAGACTAAAACCCTTCTGGTTTTAGTCTGTGATCACACTATAAAAGTTTTCTTGCTGAAAGTCTTAAGTTTATTGGTGAGAGACGAGACTGTGATATCGATTTACATGAGCACCTGCACTATGCCCCAATCACATGGTGGAACTCAATCACGTGGTGAGTTATATATACACACAGGTTGCAATCAAGTCTATAGTCCGGTAAAAAATATACACTCAACCCCCTTGTTTAGGAGCAGGAGTTATCTAACCTCCACCGCTTAAGGAATAGCCAGTAGCATCTGTTAAATAGCAACAGCACAAACATGAACCGTCCTCACCATCCACTGATTCTCATTGGAATTCAGGAACATACTACCCGCGTAACTTTGGGTATTAACCACAGTTACCACGTGATCCCCTTAGGGAAAACACTCTTTGTCAATAAGCATCATACTGTTCAAAGCACACTTTATATGAGTTGCTAACACTCCACTTATCTCGATACCTAAACTTTTACTTTGAATTTCAGAACCATCTACCGGTCATCCCTGGGGAAAAGACTTCCAATAAACGCCCCTTACTATTAACCAACAGACTACTAAAAGCCTGTTCATCGATTTCGAACGTTAACGTTGACGTTCGAAATCTTTAAACAAGCAGTAAGACACCTCAGGTACCTCAAACCTTTCATCCACTTTTCAATTTTAAAATCGAGCCTGTCGTGGGCAGGACCGACAGTTTTGACTCTACTTTCTACTAAGGGAGGCTACTAAAATCTTCACCAACAAACCAGCAACACCAGCGCACATCCAGTAGATCAGACTTTTTGCCAACCTTTTGATTTTAAGACGACACTGTCGTAAGCGGACCAACACTATCAACTCTACTCACTACTAAGAAGACTACTAAGTCTTCACTACAACACCAACGCACAACACTTACTCTACATAGAATGTATTTTTTACAGAACTTATCTTAAAGCCAAAGACACCTTAACTGAAGAAAATTACTCCATAAAAAGATATATTTTTATGGTGAAAAGATACCTCGTTCAATAGTTAAACCCTTCCCGTATCAGGGGGGCTACTGACTCCCGTGGTATCAGATAACCACGGGTACTCGCCAGAGACTCATGAAATTCAAAATCCCTAGCATGCGATTGATTATCGCATTACCAAATTTCCCCAGTGGTTGTAACACCAAGAGGTCAGACTCCTCAAGTACTTTAACTACGCCTAGCATGCTCTCTCAAACTCAGTCTTTTTGCAAAATCACTTTCATAGTGTAAACAAAGACTTATCAAATACAGAGCATTACATTAGCGCCATGAATATTTGGACTAGGTGTTGATTCGGCTGGATTACCGGTCTTTTGATACGACTTCTTGCTCATCGGGATGTTGTATTAATCCATTTTTTTTGCACCAGTAACGATGAATGTGTTCTTCTGCTTGCAAGAGTCTTGCAAATGCTGTTTAAGTAAGTTCCAATAATTTTGCAAGTTTATCTTGAGTTTGACAACAATATTTATATTTATTTATTATCTTTAAACTTGTAAGGCTTATTTGGGCGGTATTCGCTTCCGTGTCGAAATTACCACTTCTTAACTGCACAAGCCATCTCTAGCACATTGATATCGTTAGAGCATATTCACGATAAGATTCGTTGAGCAATTGTTGTATTGAAAAAGTAGCGTAAGTGCTGGGGCCAAATTACGGCATTCGATATCGATCGAAATCACAATACAAGTTAAATAGGAATTTCGATTGATATCGAATGCCGTAATTTGGCCCCTGGTCCAGAAATATCAGGTTTATTTGCGCATGTTTTCTTTAGTTCTCTTTGAACTGTAATCAGTTTGTGCTGTCTATTTTCTTCTTCTTTACCTTACATTTTAGCTCATCTAGCGTATTACGAAAACAAAAAGAAAAGGAAAAAAGAAAAATAACTAGTACGATCAAGTCTTTTAAATATCTTTTCCCTTTTCTCCGAAAAACTCAAAATTTGTTGAGTCAAACATGATGTATGTGAACTAGCATTAACACTTCGCACAAATGATGCCAAATTCTGGCATCTGAAAAAAAGGTTTACGACTGCTTTCACACACTTGGAGACAGTGTTCGAAAATAAACACTAAATATCGCTCCTTAGTGTTCGGCTCGGTTGATTTGAGGAAAACACAAACACTTATATTTTTTGTGTAGAAAATCATTAAAAAATAACGTTTCCCTGTTTGTCATCTTTCGAACACAAAAATAATACTGTTTTTATCTAACTCAACAAAAGATGAGAACATTTAATTCCGTTCGGTTTTTTTTTAACCACAAACTTTATTGCATTCGGTTCGGCTCATTAATGTTCGTCCCTTTTGTCTGGTAAAAAAACCAAACATTTTTTACAAAAACAAAATACACATACAAAAAAAAAAAAAAAACAAAATGCAAAATAATTTTACACAAACAAAACATATACAAGCTGTTCGTGGTGCGGTCGTTGCTTTTTGTTCATTTCTTTATCAGTGGAAAAAAAGAAACACTATTAAACATTAAAATATAATGTTTGTCTACAGTATAAATACAATTGTTCTGTTTTTTTAACGAAGAACAGAACACTATATAATGTGCGGCTCTTTCTTGAAAATAGTTACGATCGGTATTAAGGGTTGTGTTCGTCTACACAAACACTAAAAAAATAGTTATCGTTCCTGGGTGTGTGAGCCGAACGCTAAAAAATGTACTGTTTATTTTCGAACACCGCTTGGAGATATGACTTAAAAAAACAAAATTTTTATGGAGACATTAATTTTGGAATTGATTATTCTCTGACGCAAAGAATCCCATATTAAAAAACATTTGTGAGGGCTGATTGCGTAAGAACAAAAGCTCAATTTTTTGGGTCAAATATTTCGCCTCTAACCATTTTGTTACACTTTTTTATATTGCGTTTTATATTTATTGTTTTGAATAATTTAATTTTGCTCTGATAATCGCATGTGCCCCTATAATTGTTGCAAATTGTAACATTTGTCTTAAAATTAATATAGATTTTTTTTATTCATATTTAAAAATATTTTCATTCGTTTTTAATAATTGGGTTAAAATATAACATTTTTGAACTCATACCCATCCATTCTGTATCTACAAATAATTAAAAGTGGGTATTTTTTATTTTTCTAATATTTTCAATAAGGCGTAACGTGATGTTTTCTTTTCAGCATTATTTGTTTTAAGTTTATGCAATTTAATAAAGTTATTTATGCATTAACACAAATTTCAAAACAAAAGTGAGAATTTGATGACGTCGTTGATCATGTTGAATGTGTAAAATTCCAATTTAATGCACACATCTCGTTTTGTTTTTGAATTTGAGCTTCGCAAAGGGGAAACCATCATTGGAAACAGGAGGTGCAGTTCAAAATGTTTATAACACATTTTGATGTGTTTGACTGTTACAGTTTTCTAATTATAAATCAGCCTACGATAACCAGAACTAATAATTGGAATGAAGTGCATTTTTTGTTTAATTTTTTTTTTTATTATAATTAATAGTGGACCCTCATAAAAATGTTGTAGCGAGCAAGAATGTTCGTGAACATGCTGAAACATGTGTGTGAATGTGGTTTTATAATTTAAAAAAAATTTTGTTACTACAAAAACGAATTCGGTTTACAATTGCAAATATTATTATTAATGTTACTTTTATTTTAATGTACAAAAAAAAAAAAAAAATTGCATTTATTTTTAGTTTTTATTTGCACTCTTATCGCAAATCATGGTTAATGTGGCGCTACCCATATTATAAACTTTAGGGCATTAACAGCAAAATATTGTCGAATTTTTTTATTGTAAATGAAAGGAAAATTTTTCTACAATAAAGTAAGAGGGAGGGAGAGTTTAATTAAATACCCCTAGTTATTAAAAAGACAATTTCTGAGTCAGTTTTAATCTGCAGAACAAATGCTGAATATCAAAATTATATAGAAGTCGCTTTAGATGAAATTTTATAAAAAGGTAATTTACTTTTAATACAAATTGTACTCATTTCGCATATTAGATTATCGATAATTCAAATACATTTTGATTAAAAACGGTGTGAAAAAATTTACGAAAGTTTAATAAATTTTTAGTGTTAGACTACACATACATACAGGACTGTCACAGAAATCGAAAGTGGAAGTGATTTCGTATCGTGCTTCACATAAAACGAAATCACTTTCGATCGAAATTGATTTCTGTGACAGGCCTGATAGATACTAAAATTGAATATTGACTTTATGTAGAACTCATAGAATAAAGTGATTTATTTTTGATAAAAAAATCGAATTGTTTTTATACTAAGAAAGGCGGCATTTATACGATGATTTTAAAGGCATGTCTTTAAGACATGTTTTTTTTTTGCAGACAAATTCGGAAGAGAAGAAAGAGGGGTAGAAAAAAAGACATGATTTCTGTTCTTCGGGGTTTTCTTTTAATATTCTTTTAGTTTCATTTAAAATTTTGCTTTTACGTTTTACTTTTATTCGTTTTATCGAAAAATTTAAAAAGTCATCATGTAAATGTTAAAAGACTTTGGTAGCAGCTTTGATAGAAAATGAAGAAAAGGACATGTCCTTAAAATTATCATATAAACGCATTTAAAAAAAAAAAAAAAAAGCTTGATAAGAAATATCTAACGTTAAACTTTACAAAATGGTTTGATAACTTAAAAGGGTGTTTTTTTAGACGTATAAAACTTCCGATAGGGATAACTTTAAAACTAGCTGTCATTCTTATAAAGAGTGCTTGACTTTTTTTCAGTATACTTTGGCAAATTACTATGCACAGACCTACACCAGTACCCATGGTCTGTAACTTTGGCGAGAAATTCTCGCATCAAAAAAAGTGAAACAATATATTCCACCGTTTCCCGAAAAAGGAGAAAAAAGTTTTTCTGTAGCTCATGTCGAAAACTATCCAAAGAGATTACGTCGTTACGTTATACATAAATGTCAAAATATTCCACTCGAAGCCGATGTGAAATTGTAGACGTTTAAATCGCCAGTCACACATATCGTTTACGGCGGCCAAAATTTACTAAAATTGAAACATCTTCAACGACGGCGGCGAAAATAATGTTTGATGCTTACAAAACCGTTTTGAAAACATTCGTATATTTTTCAAAAATTTTAAAAGCAAAATAATTAAGCAATGAAAAAATCAACCAAGAACAAAATACTTATCTCTCCCATGTTATTTTGCATTGCTTTTTGCATTTATAATATATTTTTTGTGTTTAAATTTTTTCTCACCCCATTTTTCATTCGTGAGTTTATGTGACAGCTCAAAGCGGGAACTTTCTCACAGATATTTTACAGACACGCTTTTTCTGTAAGTTTTCTATTACTCTCCAAAAATGTTACAGACGCAGTTAAGTGAGAAAAACAGTTGCTTGTTTCGATTTATGGCATTTTTGTTTTCTTTCTCACGTTTCAATCGTTTCAATCAAAAATCAACCAATCGTAGTCGGGACTGTAAGAAAAGATATACTCACTTTTTATTGTTGTTGTTTTTGTTTAAGCTTTGATATGGTTACAAGTAAAACTGGGGCTTATAACTCTTATTCGCTTAACAGTTTTATTTGTATAGTATCTTTAGTTTTTCTAAAATCTTTGGATGAAGTTTCCTGACGATCTGGCTTAAGCAACCAGTGAAATGCGCATAGGAATAGCTTATCCCTTCGACAATAATTTTCAGTTTATCAATAGTATGATATGGGAATTTAGCACATTTAAACGAAACATCGAAAAGAATTACGTTTAAAAATCATGGAAAATATTTTCAAAATTCGCGCTCTATTCGAAAAACTTAAAGAACACTTCTTCAAGTTTACGGTTTGCCTAATCCATCTGATTAGCTTATACGCAATTGTATGGATCGATTCATGAAGAGTAAATACTCTTTTGGATATTATTCATCCAAAACGAGCCTGTATCGCGTGTACAGAAGAACCCATCGCCGCTGTTGATGTGATTGTGACGGAGAACTCGAATTTATCAATCCGACGCCGTTTTCAGCAACTTGGTCTCTGTCCGTCCACCACTTCTAAATAAGATTAAACTAGTGCAAGAATTAAAGCCAGCGGACCGTCAATTTCGTCTGTGTTCGGTGAATGGGCTGAGAATCAACCGGTAGTTGAATCAGAGTTGAATCTGGCCTGACGGGTATGCAAACAAGCATAACTGTCGGTTTTGGAGCGATCTCAATTCTCATGAGACTCCATGACACCCCGAAAAAATCACTGTCTTGTAAGGTTTACGTGCCAAAGCCATCATCAGCTCATTTGTCTTTTAATTCAAAATCAACATCAATTCCGAAAGCCACAGGCAAATTATTCGTGATTTGTTTTATTCCTCGTGTCATTGCAAATGGAGGAGAAAAATGTTCCAACAAGATGAAGCAAGATGCCATACAGCGCGTGAAACATCACTTTGTTGAGCCAAGCATTCAGTGACCAAATTATCTCAGGAAATTGACCTGTAAATAGGCCACTTCTTGCGTGTGATTTGACTCTTTCAAGCTGCTCTTTATGAGGGTACGTCAAAACTTAGGTCTATGCTGATAAACCAGTAACGATTGATTATTAAGAACCCAACATTTGACGTACTCATAAGACTTCGCAAAAGTAATACAAAATTGAACCGACAGACTGGCGTTCATAAGACTCACTCTCGGTGGCCATATGACAGAAATTATTTTTTAACTTTAAATGGCATGACATTTGTGAGCTATATTGCCAAAATTTTGCTTATTCTATTGAATTTGTTGTGTTTTATTAAAAAAAAAACAAGTTCGTTGCCTCTTAAAAACACCCCTTTGTGGATTTAACCAAATCATGTTAAGAAGCTTATTTTAAATACTTTATTTATCTTTTACAATATGAAATCATACTATATTTTTCCTCTGCTTGAACTTTTTTTTAACATTGAATTTATGTTTACTGGGAAGTCGTTTCTTAGTAAAGAATTTAGTTGATTTTCTAACATAGATTTTATATTTGTTTTTCTCTTTTTAGAAATGGGAACTTTATGTTCTCAGTCGTTTGGGCTGGGATCTATCGTGCGTAACACCTTTGGATTTTTTGGAATTATTATTGATACGCCTGCCTATTAGAAGTTCAAAGATTCCCGATTTAGATTTGGATAAAGTGCGACAACATGCACAAGCTTTCATATCATTAGCAGCCAAAGGTAAGTTTTTAATACAACAACAACTTGATTATATTATTCTGTAGTTCCCAAATGGAAGTTTGCTGGCCCCTTTAGAATTTATAACGAAATTGCTAAAGAAGAAGAAAAAAATTATTGCGAAAGTTTACGAAATTCTCAATTATACACAACAAGGATTTTTTTTAGCCGTTTATACACAGAAAAAAAATTTTGCGCCAGTAAAAGAATTAATCAAAAATAAAATCAGTTTTAATAAATATTTAATCAGATGAATTAAACTTTTAATCAAGTTAATTAAACGCTTAACTGAAATATTGTCAATTAAACATTTAATACACTTGATTAAAAGTTTAATTTACCTGATTAAATATTTAATTAAAACTGATTTTATTTTTGATTAATTCTTTTACTGGCGCAAAAATTTTTTTCTGTGTACTGGTAATTATAATGGCATTAATTTTACAAATCAAAGTAAAATTTAAGTTTAATATTGTGAAAGCCTGGACTAGTCTAGGCCGGATTTCACTATCCTACATAATCGTACGATTCTGACTTATTATTTTTTTTTATTTTAAAAACCAAGATTTCGCCTTTCTTTTTCAGTTATATCGCCAGGGTATTACACGGTTTTTGGAGCCCCATCCAATTCGTTCCAATCGACCTTAACCTTCGTATAGGAAGGCGATATCTTCCAGAATCCGCTTCTGAGTATTCCGGTCTCCACCAGTAAAAAAATTATTTGGTTCTCCACCAGTCACGTTGAGTCTTTTCTTCTGGTTCTCCACCAGATAAATACGTTGACAAATTAAGGTTATACACGATCGAGGCCTGCTGTACTATACAGATATGCTTTACTTAGCGAAGCCGATGTACAATAAGTTCTATTTCTTGAAGAGTGACCAAAGCAAAAACCCCTGGGAATCTCTGATCTATACTAATTTTCGCAACAAACGAAAAAAAAGAAATGTTTTAAAATAAACTTTATTTATTTAACGTTCCTTGCAATTCATGCTAAAACAAAATGAGAAAAAAAGAACATACAATAACTAAACAAAAGATAAATAGAATCTTTTATGATCTTGATTAACTGCTTAAATAATCAATTTTGTCTTGCTTTGAAGTACGACAACTACTTGGAGTACAACTTGTACTCTACTCGTACAACCTCTAGTCGTTATTCCTTTTTAAAAGAAGTTTGTCATACATTTTGCATCTATCTTTTATTTTCTGTTTTTTTTTTGCCAGTAATCTTTTGTAGTACATTTATTTATTTTGTATTTAAATATTTAAGTGGTGGAGTGCATAAGAGTAAGAAGATACTCATATGCAGATAGAATTGCAGTAGATGAAGACAAAAAAAAAAAAAAAAAAAAAACAAGTCTACTATGTACATTCCTTTAGTGTTTGTCAATAAATGTATGTCAATTACTTGTATTTAGCATTGACTTTAGATCATTTTTAAAATTGTTCTTAAGTCAATATTAGTTTTTTTCTGCACTTTTTTTTAATGTTTGAGTTAAATTCCATTATGTGTTTTAAGATATAGTTTTTTTTTGTTATTTAATAAGAAGTTACTTAATTATTGAATAACCTGAGATGGTTATTAACCAACCTTTTGCACGAATTTACTTTAAATCTCCATTAGTGAATAAATTTAGTATTTTCTTTTTCTTTATTTTGTCGAAATTGACTTCAAGAAACCCCACAAAAAAAAAGCCTAGTACGGTGAAATTAGGCTCTCTTGCCGGCCAGTGCAAATCACCAAAACCAATGATTAGAAGATCCAAAAATTATTACGTAAAAAAGCTAAAAATTTTTCCGTGTTCTTGAGGAGTGTAATGCTCCATTTCTTATTGACGTGTAATATGTATCTGTTTACATCACAAATGTCAAAGCAGAACTAACATTTACCGCCATTTGCAGAAATTATAGCATCTTCCGTTGGGGTAATTAATGACTTTTGCGTCACCATGCAGTTGTTCATCTAAGTGCAACAAAAACACAGAAAAAAATGTTGCACCAGTAAAAGCATTAATCAAAAAAAAAAAAAAAAAAAAAAAAATAAGTTTTAATTAAAAATTTAATCAAGTGAATTAAAAGTTTAAAGAAGTGAATAAAACTTTTAATTGAAATTATTAATTTGTTTACTCACAGAAAAAATTATTTTTCCAATTCAAACAAAAAATTTGTAGAATCAAAACATTTTTTGTCTGAAATCGGTCCTACAAACAAATTCGCATATTCAAACAATTTATTTGCATTTCGTTTATTGAAAAAAAACACTGATTTTTTCAAACAAATAATTTAACTGAATCAAACAAATAGTTTACTGAAAATCATATAAATTTCAAACAAATAATTTTGCTGAATCAAACAAAAAAGTTTTTGCACAAGCAATGACGCGCACACAAGCAAGCACTGTAGAAGTAGATGAAGGCAGAGCAGAGCGGCGCCGGCTGGCTTTGAGACACATTTTTTTGTTGGAATAATTTTTGCACCAAGTCTTGTTTGTTCACACAATGTTTTTCTTCTTCACTCACTGTTCTGTATCCTTTCCTTGGCAGCAGACCGACTCGACATGTTTTTCGTCATCATTTTATTTCTTTTATTTGATGTAGGTATTTAACTAAACATTTTTGAAAAATTGAATACGGGATTTTGTTTTTCATTCTTTTTTACCAACTTTGAAACCAACAAAAAATTTATTTTGTTTCTTCTAATGTTGTTGTTGTTTAAAAAGAGTGAAACGTTTATTACCTATTATTGTTTTTGTTGTTTTTTACTACAAACCTCGCCACAATATTTTATCATCTTTCTCATAGTTGTACCTTTTCAAAGCGTCCAAAAATAGACTATGTGTTTTTTTTTTTGTTGTTCTTATATGTCACATAAAGAAGTGTTGCTTACGGTCAAATAAAAAAATTCAAAAACACGACAACAATAAAGAGCGTTAAATATTTCATACAAAATTATGAAAACTAGAAGCCAATAACGCGTTTATTATATTTTTGAATAGTTGTCAACATTTCTGTTGGCTAAAATAAAAATCAAACAAAAATATTAATTGAATCAGTAAAAAAATTTGTAGAAATTAAAAAAAATTTCAAACAAGCGTTTGTTTGAAAATAATTCAGCAATAATTTTTTCTGTGCTGGTGCAAATTAATATTGTCAATTAAATGTTAAATACACTTGATTAATAGTTTAATTCACTTAATAAAACGTTTAATTTACTTGATTAAATTTTTAATTAAACTTGATTTTATTTTTGATTAATGCTTTTACTGGTGTAAGATTTTTTCTGTGAAGGCTATTGCCTTAATTATTCTGATAATTGCTCTGTTTTTCTATTACATTTTTGGTTCCAACTACAGTAACATAAAATTTTTGTACAGTATTTATCGCTTATTTGCACACCCGTTATAAGCATTTATATCTTTTATGCATCGAAACTTGTGCAATTTCAGTTTGCTTTTTAAAATAGCCGAAATTGTTTCTTGGATAAGCATTTGCTTATATGCATATCCCGCATTTAGGCGTCAAAATATAATACAATTTAAATAAATTACACTAAAAAATGTTCATGTTAGCATCGCTTCAAACTTGAGTCAAATAAAAGAATAAACTTAAATTAAGCGAGTTTTTTTATTAGCACAGCATATGCATATAATCGAGTTTTTATTGATGCATTTCTCGTTTAAAAGCACTAAAAAAATACAACTTATAAAATGCTTAAAGGCGATAAATACTGTTAACAACTACCTCTCACCAGCAGCGTTGCCGCTGTGACACTAAAGTATCACTTTTGGCCCTTTTTCATGCCAATGACACTTTTTGTGACCCTTTTTTTAATTTATCTCTTTGTATCATTTAAACAAAATTTATGACATTTTTGAACCTTTTTGAAAATAACTACAGGTTTCCATATTCTTTACGAAAGTTCTCATGATTTTTTGAACATACATATAAAAATTGGTAGAATGTCATAACGTCCAGTGTCATAGTGTCCACGGACACTATTTACAAAGAAACTTAAAAAGAGATTTGTAAGTCCATGCTTTTCTCTCTCAATTTGCTCGAATCGGAGTTGGAAGAATGGACTCCAAGAAAAGAAATAATTACAAAATATAGAGTAAGTATTTCTAAAAAGTGATAAACATTATCAAAGGTTTTAGTAAAAGTAACTTCTTTTTCTGATAATATGACTAATATTGAAATGTACCTGTGAATTGTTTCTTAGTTTTAACATTGATTTATAATTCAAGCATGTATAATTACTTTTATTTTAGTCTTATGTATTTAATTAATACATATTTATAAACTTGAGCCTATTTTTTGACTTTTTTTTCTAAAATACCCTTTTTATGACACTTTTTCGAAATTTTCAACGGCAACCTTACCAGGATGAATAAAAAATAGGTTTATGATTTATTGGTTCGGTTTATTGAGTTTACTTTAATTCGTAAATTTAATAATTTTATCAGAGCTTAGTACTTTGTATAGCCACCTTTCAAAGTAATAACTGCCCCTTTACGGCGCGGCACGAATTTTACTACTTTTAAGCAGTCACTTCGATCAATATCATTCAATACCGCTCGCACATTTGGCCACAGTTCCAGGGCTGTCAGATATGGCGGTTTCTCGCCAAACGTGGCAATTTTGAAACGTGTTTGGCGGTGGGAATTTCCATTTGGCGACAGGCGATTTTTTTTTTTTTTTTTTTTTTGGCGATTTTTGATATAACTGGCGATTTACTTGGCTATTACCATTTATATTATTTTATCAATTTTTTTTTAAAAGTTTGTCGTTTTTTGTGATTATTTCTAAGTTAAAGAAAAACCTGGCAACTTCTTTCACATGATTTTTGTTTTGTTATCATTTAAAGTGAATTTTCTAATAGTTAATAGTTAATTCTAATAGTTGGTATGTATGCAGGTCAAAACACTAGTAATGAAATCGATGAGGCTGAAGTATACGATCTTATAGACTTGTGGTCTTAATTTTTGTAATTTAAAATAATATATGATCTCCATTTTATGTTATTTAAAAAAAAATAACAGGGACTCGATAGATAGACTCTGTGCTAATAGGAGAGTTTACATCTACTGGGTTCGCGGACACCAGGGCATAGAAGGCAACGAAGAGGCAGACTAATTGGCGAAACGGGGGGTCCATTTACCCTACGATAGCGTGATGGCCATTCCGGCTTAAATTCAGAATATTAGGAGAGAAACGGACTGCTATGCGGAGGAGATCAGAGGCGTTTTGGGAAAACACCAGAACGTGCAGGGTTTCCAAGGTAATGTGGGGATCCTGTGATCCAAAGTCGATGAAAATTCTTCTGTCGCTATCGAGAAGGGACTGTAGACTTCTAATAGGTTTTATGACGGCTCATTGTTGGACTGCGGTAAACGCCCAGAGGGCGCGGCTGCTGAATAGTGACAGTTGTAGATTCTGTGGGGTACCAGGGTAAAAGATGACAGTAGAGTATTTACTCTGCTACTGTCCGGCACTCGTGCGCTCCAAGGCGAACTGTCCGGGAGATCATTACTCGCAAGGTTTCGGGGAAGTCTCTGGGATTGGGTTAATGAGACTCCTAGCATTCGTCAAGATAGTGTGGGGTACTCTGAGTACCATCACATCGGAATAACCTTTTTCTGACTTTCTTCTGCGTGTTATCGTACAACGTGGGTTACGTGGGTTGGGGACCTATGTGGTCTATGCGGGGTCTTTGTGATTGGCCACTCTAACTTTACCCCGAGTGTGAGAGCAAGCAGCATACCCAAGCAACAATTTGTGTGTATTATCCGACAAGTTTATACACTCGGGCCTTGTTTAGGAGCATCTGTTGATTCTCCCAAAGGCGTTGAAATATCAGCCTTTTCAAATTTTCGTGATCTCACTTCTCGCGACTTTGGGTAGTAAATCGCAAACACCGCGTGATCCCTAAAAGTATCTTTTTTAAAGACAATCTTCCTGAAAAATAGAAAGCATTTCCCGTTTTTAGATTTTGTTTTTGTTTTTTTTTTAAGTGCATTTTAAATCTTTATATTTTTTTCACGAAGAGACACATTAATCCAATTGCAAATCTTATTTAGTTGGGCACATAAAATATTGTAACTCATGCTATTCATTAACATGTTTTCCCTTCCCTTAGATTGAATAAGCTGCGGGCCCCCTTTTGTTAAATAATTGTTAACATCTAAAGGATTAAATGAAATGCTACACCACTCAAAAGTATTGTTGCAAATCCAAGTAATAAATACGTTTATCATCTGTTTAATGCTTGATTTCATTAATGAAACAAAACAACACAACACAAAAAAGGTTCTACAAGAATGAAATCGCACAAACATTTTGCTACTTAACAAGAGAAAGATTATAATTTATTTCGAAATATTATTGAATAAATTGAACTCTTAACTATTTGAACGTGTGAAGTAATTTAGAATTTTGAAAAAAAGAAAACAACAAAAAAAAAAAAAAACAAAGAAAATATGCAACAAATTCCCACTGCTCTTAATAAACACACACAAACAAAAGTGTGTATGGCTGTTATATCATGACGATTTCGCCACCGGAAACAGGCGGTTACCATATACAACACACATGCGCAACACAACTTTTACATTTAGGCAATTTTTTTATTTATTTATTTTTTTTTTTTGTTTAATTGTATTGGTTTGTTCTATCTGGCCCCGGATTAGACAGCAAGCAACTGAGAAACTCTAAAGAAATCCATGAAAGGGTTAACCAAAGGTTATTAAATTATAGAAAACCAAAAGACGAAAACAGAAATAATTTTTAAATTTTTTTTGTATGTGTTGCAAGTGTGAAAGTGTTTGTTGTTGTTTGTGCAGGAATTTATCGCACATAAAATTCGTGGTAGACATTTATGATCACTATGTACAAACGAGTACAATTGCAATATCATGCTAGTGTAAATGGGCAGAGCATCAGCTAGATATTGTTGAGGATGATGATGGTTTGTTATGTCTGGCTGGCGTCTTCTTCGTGTGGGCCGTTTGTTGTGTATTGCTGCCAGTTGAATGGTTGAATTGTTACATGTTGCATATCCGTCCAGTAGTATGTTGCACACTTACTTCCATCAACACCATTCACAGTCACAGATTGCATTACAAACTCAATTCCATACACTATTTTAATTAGCATCATCACACAGCAGCAGCACACACTCTTTCGTTTGGAAAAAAAAATAATTTTTGCTTTTTCTCGAAAATTAAAATTGCTGAAGATTTTTCATTTTATTTAATTTTTTTTTTTTTTTTTTTTTTTTGCTTTACAGTTAAAAATCTTGTATTTTGTTTGTCAAGACAATTTTGTCTCCATATTTTGTAGTTTTTTTTTTTTTAATGAAAAAAATTAAAAGAAATGAAGTACAATAAAAGTCTCGACATTATCACGATCCATATCCTTTTATTTTATATTAAAAAAAAAGTGTCGTGGGAAAAATATGTGAAAGGAAAAAATGAAATACTCAAAAAGACGCAAAAAAAACCACCAGAAATATAAAATAATAAAATAAAAGACACAATTGTACATGATACATACTCAAACATGTCATGAATTAAGTGTTTGTTTGCTTTTATCATGAAGTGTTTGTTTCAAGAAAAAAGGCCCAAAGATTTAATTAACCTTCAAATGTTGCTCTGATTCAGGCAACATTTTTTATGGGAAAGTTCATAACTTTCTCTACAAAAATGTTAAAAATGAAGCATTCCATTATAAGAAAGGTTCTCCAGATTCTGAAAATTGTTTCCTATAAAAAAAGTTCCCCCGACTCTGACAACTTTTTCTATACAAAAGTTCCCCTGACTCTGAGAACTTTTTATATAGAAAAGTTTCCCCGGCTCTGACAACTTTTTTTATAGAAAAGTTCCCAAGATTCTGACAGATTTTCCTATAGAAAAGTTCCACAGATTCTGACAGATTTTTATATAGAAAAGTTTTTCCGACTCTGCCAACTTTTCCTATATAAAAGTTCACCCGACTCTGACAACTTTTTTTATAGAAAAGTTCCCAAGATTCTGACAGATTTTCCTATAGAAAAGTTCCACAGATTCTGACAGATTTTTATATAGAAAAGTTTTTCCGACTCTGGCAACTTTTTCTATAGAAAAGTTCCTCAGACGCTGGCAACTTTTCTTAAAGAAAAGTTCCCCAGACTCTGACAAATTGTCCTATAGAAAAGTTCCTTAGACTCTGAAATCTTTTTGTTACAAAAGTTCCCCAGAATCTGAGAACTTTTTATATAGAAAAGTTTCCCCGGCTCTAACAACTTTTTTTATAGAAAAGTTCCCAAGATTCTGACAGATTTTCCTATAGAAAAGTTCCACAGATTCTGACAGATTTTCCTGCAGAAAAGTTCCCCAGACTCTGACAGATTTTTATATAGAAAAGTTTCCCCGACTCTGGCAACTTTTCGTGTAGAACTTTGACAAATTTTCCTATAGAGAAGTTCCTTAGACTCTGAAATCTTTTTCTTACAAAAGTTCTTTTTATATAGAAAAGTTTCCCCGACTCTGACAACTTTTTCTATACAAAAGTTCCCCTGACTCTGAGAACTTTTTATATAGAAAAGTTTCCCCGGCTCTGACAACTTTTTTTATAGAAAAGTTCCCAAGATTCTGACAGATTTTCCTATAGAAAAGTTCCACAGATTCTGACAGATTTTTATATAGAAAAGTTTTTCCGACTCTGCCAACTTTTCCTATATAAAAGTTCACCCGACTCTGACAACTTTTTTTATAGAAAAGTTCCCAAGATTCTGACAGATTTTCCTATAGAAAAGTTCCACAGATTCTGACAGATTTTTATATAGAAAAGTTTTTCCGACTCTGGCAACTTTTTCTATAGAAAAGTTCCTCAGACGCTGGCAACTTTTCTTAAAGAAAAGTTCCCCAGACTCTGACAACTGTTCCTATAGAAATGTTCCCCAGACTTTGACAAATTGTCCTATAGAAAAGTTCCTTAGACTCTGAAATCTTTTTGTTACAAAAGTTCCCCAGAATCTGAGAACTTTTTATATAGAAAAGTTTCCCCGGCTCTGACAACTTTTTTTATAGAAAAGTTCCCAAGATTCTGACAGAATTTCCTATAGTAAAGTTCCACAGATTCTGACAGATTTTCCTTTAGAAAAGTTTCCCAGACTCTGACAACTGTTCCCATAGAAAAGTTCCCCAGACTCTGACAACTTTTCCTATACAAAAATTCCCCAGACTCTGACAGATTTTCCTATAAACAAAGTACAAAACATAACAAATTTTTAATTAAAAAAGTTTTTCATATTTATTTTTATAAACAATTCCATGTATGTATATCACCTGTTTAAATATCAATAACACCCTTCAAACCACTCAAAGGGTTAATAAAGGAAAGAACTTGTTTACCTCAAGTGTCTTTTCGAAAAGTATATCTTGAAAGCCATTGCAATCCTTTTTGCACACACTCAAAATCTCATCTTAAGATTTTTTTTTTTACTTTTTGGGCAAATCTTAATGTACACCGAGCCACATTAAGAGATCAGTGTGTAAAAAATACATATATAAAAAATGCGTAAGAATTCATAATGATGACGATGATGAAAAAGGAGAAGCAAAAAGGGCATGGCGTGGCGGCGGCGGTGGCTCAACCCCGGCCTAACGAACATTTATTTACTCGTATGTATGTAAAGCAATTATCCAAAAATTCCTTTTAGTCTGCCAGCATTTTTTTCTCACTTTGGTTTTTTTTTTTGTTTTGAAAATGCTTAAAGATATTTTACTGTGTAGTTAAATGTTTGGTCGTTTATTAAGTTTTTTCTTGTGGTAGTTGTTCTTTTAATATTTGGTTTATTTGTCTCCTTTATTTTTGGTTTGTAACAAAACTAACCGCTTTTCTTATAGTTATTTTTTTTTTTGGTTTGGTTTGAAGTGAATTGAGAAAACCATAAAAATAATCTTTACTTTGTTAAGAAAAATGTTGCACAGCAAACATTTCTTGTAGTAGTTATTTAATAAGTATAATAAAATTTTCTATTGAAAATTTTTCGAAATCTGAGCAACTTTTCTTTACAAAAAATTGTAGGATTAGAATTGTATTTTTTTTTGAGCTCGAGGTCTTTTGAGTTTGTAGGAGTATAAGAAACTATTCTAATGGGAAAGTTGTTAGATATGATTAAAATGATCAGAATCTGTGTAAATTTCTAATAGAAAAGATTTAAGTATTGGTTCAAACTCTTCAAGTTTTAGCCGTCAAGGCTGGAGTTTTTAGGAGAGCTAGGAAAAAGAATGCCATTTATACTCCTCTCTCTTCTAAAAACTCAAGACTTGACGGCTAAAACTTGAAGAGTATGAACCAGCAATAACAATTAAAAATAGCGTTATCAAGGAATCAAGAATAAATAACAGAATATTTTTTTAGAAGAATAAAAATTTCCCAAAAAATTGTGTTTTCTTGGTTGAAAATTAAACACAAGAGAACTTTTAAGGCAAGTATGTATAAATTTTTAAAAGTATGACAGCCGTATTCATAAAAAAAAGTTATCCAAAGCTTTTACATTACGTACAACGAGCTGCTTAACAGCTTGTTAGTACAGAGTTAATTCATAACGAACTTTTCTCCTCTGCCAACTTTTAATAAATCAACTCTGAATTTTTATGATGCCACATTGTATTACTTTAAAATGCAAAACGTTTTGCATTAATCATCGCTGAATTTGTCATTTTTTTCATTTTTTGTTTTTCCCTTCACATATAAAAATTTTAAAACGTTTTGAAAATTAAAATAAATCAAGTAAAAGACAGTAAATTAAAAAAAAAAACAGTAAATTAAAAAAAAACCCAAAAAATTGCTTGACATTAAACGGCTGTTTTTCACAAGTTGGCAAACATTTGGCAGTTCGTTAACAAGAGCTTAGCAAATGGTAAGCCAGAGTTTGGTTAGTGTGTTATGAATAAACTTTTTGCTAACTTCATGCCAAATTTTCATTATGAATACGGCTGTGAGTGTTTAAGTAAAAAAGTGTGAGTGTTTCGAAACTTGAAAGGTAAAACTTGAACGTGTAACCCCCCGGTAATGGAAAATTAATCTCTATATGTGTAAATACAGCAGAATTTGAGCAACTTTTCTAAAGGAAAATTTGTGAGAATTAAAACAACTTTTTTTTTGAAAAATCATCATCATTTGTGAAAATTTGTTATTACAAACGTTGCCAAAATCCAAGTACTGATTCACACCCATTAAGTTTAACCGATCATGTTTTGTTTTATTTAATTTTAAATCTGTTTTTTACGTGTATACATGAACCGTTTGTTTAATATTTTTTTTTCTGGACCTTAAAATGAATGTCGTTTAGAATATTACGGATAAGAAAATTTACTATCAATTATGGTTAAGTCAGTAGTACTCTTTGCAGTTTTTACTCAAGACCTGACGACTGGAATCTGCTGTTTCTGAGTCAGCTCTAAGAACCTTTTTAATGGGATACATTTTCAAAAAGAATAGTTGTCGGAATCGAAAAATTTCATAATTTGAGAATTTTTCTTTGCAAATTTGTTTGTTTGCTGGGTTTCTTTCTTCAAAAGTATTTTTTTTAGCGAATTTGTTTGTTAAGGATTTTTTAGATATTGTTGCTGTAGTTTTGTTGTCTTACACCATACAACAAACATTGCGGTGGTCGACAATGAATTATTTAACATTATTAACAATGCTATTAAAAAATCTTCTTCATATCTTTTCCATACCATATTCTATAACATCAAATGCCCTCCTTTACCACCACCTTCTTTTCTTTTTTTTTTTTGTGCCTAAGCGAGCCATCATTAGCGGTCTTCAATGAACTCGGCAATGGGAGAGTGTACGCATGTGTATGTGTAAGGGTTTTTGTTGAGATTCAACAAAAATGTCTAAAATTTCATTGGAAATTTATTTATTTGGAAGATCAAGCTGAGACACCATCACCAACAATTTTAAGTTTTTAAAAATACTTTTTTTTTTATATATTTTAGTTTGTTTTTTTTTTATTGTTTGCTTTTTGAAGGTACGCAATTCAGCACATACCAAAGTCGAAAACCGGATTCCTTTTGCGCCACCTTAAAAGGGCTTCTCAATTTTTGTTTCTTCAATTTTCAGTTTTGCTCTGAAACATTTTTTTCCTTTAACCATGTCGACGCATCGTTACGATACAAAATATTATTAAAAGTTCAACTTTATGTAAATTACTTTTACGTTGTTGCAACTACAACACACAAAAAAAAAAAGGAGAAAAATGCGTTATGGAATGAGCAGAAGGAATTGCTTTGTAGATAGTGGCCTGTTCTGGGCTGCCTGGCTGCGTTGTAAAGAGTCTTTGTCTTATTTCTAGAGCCTTAAAAAAAGAAAAAACGACACCGAAACATTGAAATGAAATGCAGCGATTAAGTTCCATTTCAAAAATGAAAAAAGTCAAAGTGAAGAAAAAAATAAAATGAAGTGATTTTAAAGGTTTCATTTGAAGTTTCTCAATTAAGACGTAAATTGTACAAATTTATGCCTTTCAACGCCATAAATTCAAAAAAACGAAAAAAGCACAAAACACAAAACTCCTTTGAATACTAAAATCTAAGCGGTTTTTTGTTCTTTATTTGCAAGTTAGTGAATTGAAAATGTTTCCACTACTTGTTGTTCTCAGATATCAATTTTATTTTTTATTTCTTAAATTAGCTCTTTTTTTTTCTTTGCTTAATTTTTTATTTAGTTTATTGTCATATTTTTTAATTCATAATGAGGGTGCTGTTTTTATGAATTAGTTTCAACTTTTTTTGATACATTTTGGTTTGTGCATTTGAAATTTGAGACTTTTAAGCTTCAATAGTTTGCTGAAGAAATTAACATGTTTTTAAATTGTTGCTGTATTTATATCTAACTGTAACAAAATCTTTTTTTTTTGGAGGATCCTAAGTTGCTACCAAAAAAAAAAAAAAATGAAGATGATTTTAAAAGAATGTGCAAAACAATGTGAAGTGATTATTTTTTGCATTGATTACAACACTTTCATTTTAAAATGCCCAACTTTACTTATTAAGTGTGTTGGATTAAGGCAGAACATGAATTAAATTTGTGAAAAAACATGAAAACGAAAAATATTCTATAAAAAATTGTCATAATTACGAAAAAATTATACTTTATTATACAAAGAAACTGTTGTCAGAATCTGAGCAACTTTTCTATACAAAAAGTTGTCACAATCTGAGCAACTTTTCTATACAAAAAGTTGTCAGAATCTGAGCAACTTTTCTATACAAAAAGTTGTCAGAATCTGAGCAACTTTTCTATACAAAAAGTTGTCAGAATCTGAGCAACTTTTCTATACAAAAAGTTGTCAGAATCTGAGCAACTTTTCTATACAAAAAGTTGTCAGAATCTGAGCAACTTTTCAATACAAAAAGTTGTCAGAATCTGAGCAACTTTTCAATACAAAAAGTTGTCAGAATCTGAGCAACTTTTCTATACAAAAAGTTGTCAGAATCTGAGCAACTTTTCTATACAAAAAGTTGTCAGAATCTGAGCAACTTTTCTATACAAAAAGTTGTCAGAATCTGAGCAACTTTTCTATACAAAAAGTTGTCAACTTTTCTATACAAAAAGTTGTCAGAATCTGAGCAATTTTTCTATACAAAAAGTTGTTAGAATCTGAGCAACTTTTCTATACAAAAAGTTGTCAGAATCTGAGCAACTTTTCTATACAAAAAGTTGTCAGAATCTGAGCAACTTTTCTATACAAAAAGTTGTCAGAATGTGAGCAAATTTTCTATACAAAAAGTTGTCAGAATCTGAGCAACTTTTCTATACAAAAAGTTGTCAGAATCTGAGCAACTTTTCTATACAAAAAGTTGTCAGGATCTGAGCAACTTTTCTAGACAAAAAGTTGTCACGATCTGAGCAACTTTTCTAGACAAAAAGTTGTCACGATCTGAGCAACTTTTCTAGACAAAAAGTTGTCACGATCTGAGCAACTTTTCTAGACAAAAAGTTGTCAGGATCTGAGAAACTTTTCTAGACAAAAAGTTGTCAGGATCTGAGCAACTTTTCTAGACAAAAAGTTATCAGGATCTGAGCAACTTTTCTAGACAAAAAGAGAGCAACTTTTCTATACAAAAAGTTGTCTTTCTATAAAAAAAGTTGGCAGAATCTGAGCAACTTTTCTATAAAAAAAAAATTGACAGAATCTTAGCAACTTTTCTTTGGCAGAATCTGAGCAACTTTTCTATAAAAAAGTCAGAATCTGAGCAACTTTTCTAGACAAAAAGTTTTCAGAATCTAAGTAACTTTTCTATAAAAAATGTTGTCAGAATCTGAGCAACTTTTCTATAAAAAAAAGTTGTCAGAATTTGAGCAACTTTTCAACACAAAAAGAAGTAAGAATTCCAACAACTTTTTTATTCGAAAAGAAGCAACTTTTCTATACAAAAAAAAAATTCTAGACAAAAAGTTTTCAGAATCTAAGTAACTTTTCTATAAAAAATGTTGTCAGAATCTGAGCAACTTTTCTATACAAAAAAGTTGTCTTTCTATAAAAAAAAAGTTTGCAGAATCTAAGCAACTTTTCTATTAAAAAAGTTGTCAGAATCTGAGCAACTTTTCTATAAAAAAAGTGAGCAACTTTTCTATACAAAAAGTGGTCAGAATCTGAGCAATTTTTCTATAAAAAAAAGTTCTCAGAATCTGAGCAACTTTTCCACACAAAAAGAATTATGAATTCGAAAAGAAGCAACTTTTCTATACAAAAAGTTGTCAGAATCTGAGCAACTTTTCTATAAAAAAAGTTCTCAGAATCTGAGCAACTTTTCCACACAAAAAGAAGTATGAATTCGAAAAGAAGCAACTTTTATTTACAAAAAGTTGTCAGAATCTGGGCAACTTTTTCTTGTTTTATGCGAAAAGATATTCATAATGATACTTTTAATTTTTTCTAAACACTTGCTTAAAATGTTAACTAATATTATTTTAATTAAATATTTTAATTGCCTTAAAGCTATTTTGTCTCAAAAAGATTATAAATTTTTTTTCATTGCAGAGCATCATTTTTCAATGTATTCAGCCAGTACTGTAGCAGCATCTTCAATAGCCGCTGCCTTGAGTGGTTTAAATTGGCATTTACGTACGGGTCAAAATTTGCGTCATTTACTTAATCTCCTTACAGATCTAACCAGTGTAGAACAGGTAAGAAAAAAAGAAAAAAAAAAAAACAAAAAAAATAACCAAATCTAACAAATAAAAACAACCGCTAAAGACAACAAAAAAGTCGTAAATAACTAAAACAACTTTTTATAAATTCGATAAGAATTTTTATTTGTTGTTAATTTTTTTATTACAAAAACTTGAAATAAAAATATTTAAAAGTTCCCAGGATAAAATAATACAAAAACCAATACGAATAAGCAGTGTATTTGGTATCGTTTTAAATACATTTTTGAATTTGTGACAACATTTGCATTTTATTTTTTAGTTATTGAAAGAAAGAATTGAATGCGTCGTCGCATTTAATTAATTTTAATGACAGTGTTAATTTGCAAATTAATTAATGTCGAGGTCATCGTGGCAGCATTTCCATACAAACATTTTTTATGTATTTGGCATTTAATATTGAAATTTGTTTCCCTGTTTAGACCTCCCTTGTCTGCTCGTCTTTCTGTGTGTATGTCTGTCTGCCTTTCTTTGTTATTTCAATAAATTTCATAATAATAAAGAAGTTCAAGTTTAATTATTTTTACTTTTTTTTATTTCTTCTGCTGCAGTCGTATTGCGTTTTATTACTTTGTAAAAGTTGCTATTTGTCTCTTGTAGTTATTGCTTTCTGGGGAAAAGGGTTTGTTTAAAAATTGTAATGAATGTGTGAAAATATTTTATAACTGCTTTTAAATAGAATTGTCTAAGTTTAGAATGTGTAAGTGGAAGTGAATTGAAGAAATACAAAAAAAAATTTAATGTTTTGATTTGTAATAAGAAATTGCGGCTAAAATTCTTTTTATACCATAAGATTATTTCTCACAGGGTCAAATAAAGGAAAATGAGCAGAGTAGTGAGAGTGAATTAATTTGTGGGAAGAAAATTATCTTAAGTTTGATTAATATCAGCGTTTATTTAGGGAGAGAAACTTAACAATAAGCCAATGACTTAATTTTGCCTTAGGGAAAATTATTCAAAAGCGTCAAATCAAATCACGCGCTGTATATAACAATTCTGTTTTGTTGTTAACGACGGTAACGTTCTATCCGACCTTTCCGCCAACAAAAAGTGAAATTTGTTTTGGATCCAGTAGTGTCTGGATAATCTTTCTTTAGGATAATGATAAACAGAAAAAAAAGATCTAAAAAAATAAAACCATGATTTTCCAAACAATTTTGCACATGATAATAGTCTTGTTACTGCACAGAAAAAAATAAAAATTCATTTCAATTAAAAAATTTGTGATATTAATTAAAACATAAATTAAATTTGGCACCAGTAAACAAACCAATAAATTCGCTTGATTAAACGGTTAATTGACTTGATTAAACTTTTAATTCACTTGGTTAAATTTTTAATTGAAACTGATTTTTTATTGATTAATGCTTTTATTGAAAGAAAAAAAAAATTATCGATAATTTTTTCTCTGTGTGGCAACATCGCTTGCTTAGTTGACTATCCTGAATCCAAGGCGAATTGCATAATAGGTTGTCTCATTAGCCTACATCATCATTAGCTGTGCAAAGGCAATTTTTGACAAAATCACATTAAGTTAAATTTTCTGTTCTCTTCCAGGATTACCTCCATGACTGTATGATGAAAATGGAAACCATATTTGAAGAACACAGTCGTAATTTACAACCCTATTTGGGTAGTGTAGAAATACAACAACATAATTCCTTTAGCAACAACAACAACAATAGCAACATCTCCACCTCCACAACAACTTTAACAGCAGCACAATCTCAGTTTATACAAAATAATCCTCAATATTTGCATTATCATGCGTATCATAATCATCATCATCAACATCATCATTCCGGCCCAGCAATGCATCATCATCATCACCACCACCATCATTTGGATATCGTCAGTGCAGCGGCGGGTAGTTTAAATGCGAATAATTTACTACCAAATCTAACACAAACCTGTAAAATGCAAGCCAATGCCCAAAAAGAGGTGCAGGATATAAAATTCTAAGTCGTAGTTTTTTAATAAGTTTTTTTTTTTTTAATTATAATTATTAATTAATTAGTTTTTTATTTGTAGCTTTTAGTTTTTAAGATTTTTTTTAAAGAAATATGTATTTGAAAAAAAAAAAATCTTTTCTTTTTTATTGAAAAAGGAAGAAAAGTGAATAGAAGAAAGAATATTGGAAAAATATTGAAATATTTTTAATGTTGAATTTGCTAAAGAAAAATGTTAATTTGAAAAATGCTTAAAATATTTTTTTTTTTTAATTTTTCTGTTTTATTTTTCATTAATTTTTTTTTAAATAAAATAAATCAAATTAAGCTTTGGACACACTGGGTAAATATTTTATCAAATAACCTTAACCACTACTTTTGTTCAGAGCAAGTGGGATTCTTTAACAGGGTCTTTATAAAGACCGTTTTACGCTATTACACAAGTATTAAGGATTTTGACGTTAATGCTATCCTTATCTAAATATTGTTTAAAAAATTTTCTTAAAACAATAACAACGTATCAAGAAAAGGGTTGTATTTTTCTAAAAATACGTATGTAAGACTTGTGTGATAGTGTAAAGCACCCTTAATCAACACTTTATTTTTATTTAATTTTTAAAATTGAAGTAAATGCAATTTTAGTTTGCCTGTTGGTTACTTTTTTTTTTTTTGTCAAATATTTGCCAAGTGTGATCGTAGCTTGAATAGTTTTTTCTGTTTTTTTATCATTTTGTATAAATATTTACAAAAAAAAATTTTGAATTGTTTTTTATTTTTTTGTTTCTTTTAATGAATTCTTTTATATGGTCTTTTTTTTTAAATTTACTAAATTTATTAGTATTTTAATTTACATATGTATACATATAAATTTTTTTTTGAACACTAAAAAAAACATTAAATGAAAATGTTTCAAAATTTCCATAATTGCCTTTACAAAGGCATCATTAAAGATTTTTCTTTTCAGTTTTTCTTCTTTAAGTAGGCTGTCAAATGTCATATTTATTATAAATATACATACCTCTGTTTTCTTATAAAAATTAATATTTTTAATGCTTAAAAATAAAGTTAAAACACTTGTAAATAAAATTAGTTTTAAAATTATAAAACACTGAAACAAACAAAAAAAAAAAAATAAAAAAAAAATTGTAATTAATTATTTTAAGAACAGCTTAAATCCGTTAAAATCCACAATTTTAGAACTTTATGGCTGCATGTTTTATAACCAGAAGTAATTATAGACTGAAATTAAAAATAAAAAATTGTAAAAGAAATAAACACATTAACTCCCAGAATAAATCTAAATAAAAACAAAACAAACAAATCTTTAACTAAAACAACATTTTTATACTGAAATTTTACATTACAAATCTTCAATTTAATTAAAATGAATTAAAAAAGGAATTTATTTAGATAAAATAACACAAAAAGTTAAAAAAAATATCTAAATAAAGAAGAAGAAAGTGGAACTTTTCAACCTCGCCTAAAGTTACCAAAATCTCTAGAAATTGGTTGTTAATTCTTAAGAAACTTTATGAAAAAAGAAAAGAAAAAATGCTTTCAACATTTTTGTTTATTTATAAAAATTATTATTTACTTAGTTAAAAATTTATTTAAAATAAAAAACTAAAAAATTTAAAAAGTAATTAAAACTTGTAAATGGCAGGGATAAATAAAAAAACCCTTTTAATAAACAAAAAGAAAAAGAAGAAATTTAAAAATATGTGATCATTATAAAAAAAATAATATTTTATATTTACATAAAAAAAATAACTTAATGCCTTAAAAAAGAAAAACTTAAAACAAAATATTTAAACAAAACACATTAAAAAAAAATTGTATGTATTTTTTTTTTGTAAAAACATGGTAGGGGAAGGCATTTAGATACGCTTGTTTATAAACAAAATACAAAACAGAATAATTAAATTTATAAACACAATTTAATTAAAATATTTGAGAGTTTAGCTTAAAATAAAATGAAGCAAAATTTTTATACTTCTTAAAGCAGAGAACCAAAGATAATTACAAAAAAAAAACCAAGTAAAAAAGAATTATATACATAGATTTAAAAAAAACACTAACCACTTACAACAATAATTTACCTCAACTGCCAATAATTAACGCACACACACACGTACTTTAAAACAAACCAACAAATTAATTTATTAATTATAACAGGCATACAAAATTTGTTTAGCAAAAAAACAAAAAGTAACCAAATATATAAACAATTGTTCCTGGGAATTTGAATAAAAAAAAAAAGATTTTGCTTAAAATATTTTCGAAAAACCAAAAAACAAAATTTCAAGGATGGTAAAAATTAAAACAAGTTCCTTTTAAAAACAAAAATAAAAACCTTTTTAAAAAATTAATTTCAAAACCGTTTTGTAAAAGCTACTTGTAGTATCAAATTGTCGGTGTTTAAAAAAATTGTATACTTAAATCTAATTCAGTGACAGCCAAACACATACAAACTTTTTTTGGGCTTGTAAATGTGATAGAATCAGAGAGACACTAACAAGTATGCTCTGACACTTGCAAGATTGCCAAAACGCATGTGAATTGTAAAACGCCAATCGTGTTCTAAAACTCATGTGTTTTGCTTGCGCTTTGGTGCTTTGTTAAAATTATTCTCAGCGTTGCCAACATGCATTTTTGAATTATTTTTAAGATCAGCTGTTTATTGAAATCGCCAAAGCAAAATAACACAATAGATAAAATGACAGCACATATTTAATTTTTTTTTTTTTTGTTAAACATTTTCAGAACATGTTACTAATAGCATTTCACAAAAAAAAAAAACATTCAGGTATGTGATTTAAAAAAAAAAAACAACAATTCGAAAACGATGATCAGCAATATTTTGCTGTTTTGAGTTAAACGTTACATTAGGTGTCTTGTGGATGTCTAATTTAAATCAGAACAGCTTCATAAGGGTTTTAATAGCCTAGCATTTTTCACTAAGAACTCCTCTAAAAAAAAAGAAATTTAAATTTCAATTTTCTCAAAAGTGAATAATTTTACAGAAGGTTTTTTTATTTATTATTTCACAAACATTTTTGTATTAAGGTTGGTTAAGGATTCACAGATATATCAGGCCTTACGGCAAAAAAAGCTTAAGCAACAAAAACACTATTTCACAGGAGAAGGTTTTTTTTTATTTATTATTTCACAAACATTTTTGTATTAAGGTTGGTTAAGGATTTACAGATATATCAGGCCTTACGACAAAAAAAGCTTAAGCGACGAAAAGACAATTTCACAGGAGAAGGTTTTTTTATTTATTATATTTCACAGAAATTTTGTATTAAGGTTGTCTTTCCTATAAAATCATAACGGTACATTATGTGACCATAACATTTTTGGAGATTAAGCTATTTTTGCAGTAAGGGCTCGATATGCTAATTGAACTGTATTATGAACAAAAAATTAATACTATAACTTAGAAATGGATTTTAAAATCGCTTTAAATTCATGACACCCGCTTATTATCACATACCTGACTAAATTTAATTTATTAATCATAAAAAAATTTCTTTAAAGTATTATTAGGCCCTAATACGTTAGATCACTTTTGTATGCTGTTGGGATTTGAATTCGCTTTTAAATTGTATTGTACATTGGAATGAAATCGAATGCCGTAATAACCATTCGACCTTGGGTCTAGTCACCGCATTCGATATGGAGTAAACTATCATATCGAGTAAACTATCGTATCGAGTTAACTAGGCCCCTATTATGGTTTACAACTCAACTCAGTTGAGTTGTTATTAAGACAACTGGTTGTGATCAGTTGTAATTTTTGTTATGTTTTTGTTCACCGCAAAATAGCAAAGTTGTAAACCATAATACAAAAATTAAGAAATTACAACTCAACTGAGTTGAGTTGTAAACCGTAGTATTTTTCTGCATACAATAAACACTGACGTATCAAATTAGTCCTCGGGAGATGGAATGTCTTTGGTTACTCGATATCGAATGCTATTATCTCAAATAACGATTCGATATCGAGTGTCATGATACCAAAATACAAAATTACAATTAATTTTGCCCGATATCGTATGCGGTTAGACCCCTGCTTTCAAATCGGTTGCAAAATTTGATTCGAAAATAAATTATTTTAAATTTGTATTAAAAAGTTTTGGAATTTTTTTTTTTTAAATAAAACTTTTTTATATAAAATTATATTTTATATAATTTTTTTTTATTTAATACGCACAAGTTTTTTTTAATTTTTTTTTTAAAAGAATTGAATAAGCCAGATTCACAATGAAAACAAAACTTTCAGCGTTTGTTTACAATGTTGGCAACAATTTTTTGAAATGATCGATTGGTTTTTTTTTTTTATTTTCTTTTGTTTGGTGGATTTTACAATGGTTTTGAACTACATATATTTGTTTTTTATTTAATTAAAAATTTTTTTGTTGAGCTTAAAAATATAAAAAATAACCAAATTTTTAAAAGCTTTGAAACAAACTTTGGGTGGTTTATTTGAAAAAACTACTCAGGTACTTTTTTTCAAAATATCAATCAATCGTTTTAGTTGAATTTTTCCCACTATAAAAACTGGCGCCTTTTGTTTACAATTTATTAAAAGATACACACCAAATTGGCCAGACAATTTTTTTTTCCTTAAACTCAAAAGCTTTTTTTTTATTCATAAAATTCCTTTTTAGGCATAATTTGCGTTTTTTGTATGAACTGTTGTAATTAACACTCTTGAAATATGAACTCTCAAATATTTTATGAATTTATCAATAAAAATACCTATAACAACAACAAACACTATAACCTTAAAAAAAAATAAAACAAAATTTGGTACAAAGCAAAAAACTAACCTCAAAGTTCAGTTAACTTTGTATGGAATAAAAAAATTTTTATTAAAAGGGGGAACTAAGGGGAACCAAATTTTGTAATATGATACAATGCATTTAAAATACATTTAAATAAAAATACAAGAAAAAAAAATGTAAACAAAATTGTCACAAGAAATATTGAAAATAAAAAAAGTAAATTAAAAAAAAAAACGCTTATTTGCAAATAAAACCAATTTATCCTTATTTTGAATTATATTTACACTTATGGAATATATTGTAAAAAAACTGTAACAATAATAATAACTTTAAAAAAATATAATAAATATTTTAAGCATTTATATTTGAATAAAAAAAAAAAATAAATTAAATAAACATAAACATACCAATTTTGAAATGTGAAATATTTTTTATAAGAACCATTAATAATAAATAATTTCCTTGGATTACATTTTTTTTGTTTATTATAAAACATTAAATATATTTGTTCGAATTGCTTAAACAAGTAAAACAACTGGAGCAACTTTTTTGTAAAATAAATGAAATTTTACAAATTACGCAACAATTAACTTTGAGTTCAAGGTGTAGTTTAGGGTTTTTGTTTTTAAACAAACAAACAAATAAATAAATAACAAAAGTGTGTTTTATAAACCATTAAAAAGTAAACAAATAAATTCTAGTTATTATATTTTATTGATAATATTATTAATCTACTTATTACATTTTATCAACTAATGGTATAAGTATGTAAGTGTATGTACATATCTATAAATAAATCAACAACAAAAACAAGAAAAAAAAAGAAAATCTTAAATTAAACAAACTTAAAACTATAATTAGTTTTAAATTTTCATCTTTGAAATGTTATAAAAAAACTTGTATTTAACGAAGTTGAAATTTTTGTTAAATAAAATTAAAACATTTAAAACAAACTTTAATTAAGAATTGTTATTTACATATAATTAAACAAACAATTCTTAATTTAGTGTTAAACATCTAAAAAAAAAAAATACAAAAATATATCAAACTGAAAAAATCAAACAATAATGAGTTTTTATTTTGGCGCCTATTAATCAGTGCTTAATTCGGGGCTTAGTGGGTTAATTTCCGTCACCAAAACCTGAAAATACAAATACTTACAGGTCGTTAAACCCTTAA
Source organism: Pollenia griseotomentosa (assembly GCA_963931875.1). NCBI lineage: Eukaryota > Metazoa > Arthropoda > Insecta > Diptera > Polleniidae > Pollenia > Pollenia griseotomentosa. Next base: position 37,730,476 of record OZ007563.1, on the reverse strand, counting down.
GTTGCGTGGAGTTCTTTGTAATTTTACCCTCTGCACCACTGCGGTGCCTGCCAGCCAACAGTCAAACATCATTCTTTAACTAATGGTATTGGTGGTCCGAAATTTGCTGTAATTAATTATTAAATTATAATCCTTTTTCTCTTGGACCTATTTTTTTTATTAAATATTAATAATATGTGAGTGATGTTCCGCTATTCTCCAGCTAGGGAGCAAACGGTCTCAATTAATGACTTCCAACGGACTCTGTTGTGGGCTGTTCTTAATGCCTCGTTCCATGAAAACCCTGCAGTTGTCAGCTCACGTATGGTTGCGATGCGCCAAGTGGTTTTTGGACGTCCACGACGTGAAGCGCTGCCTTTGCTACCTTGTTATCGGATCTCAGTGTATGACCAATCCATCCAAATTTCCTTTTCAGGATGTCGTGCTGGATTGGATGTTGGTTCGTACTTCGAAGCAACTCAGCGTTAGATATTGTCTAATATGTAATTAATTATAATTTTTCAATACTTTTTACATGTTTTTTTCCTTTTCTTCCGTTTTTTTTTGTACTCTTTTGCTTTTGCAAAACTTTTTGCTGGATCAAACATCATTTAACAGTTTCTAAATTGCATTATACAATTACCTTCTTACAAATAAAGTTTAGTAAATCAATAAAAATTTTTAAAAATAAAGCTAAAGTGGAATTTTTCGTCAAATATTTTTGTTAGGCCTGAACATACCTTGAGGCACAACTACCAGGGGTCTTATCACCGCATTCGATATATGACAATATAGACAAAATAGACAACGCTCTTTCTTATGCAGCAAACCGCAGTTTTATAACTGCATTACTTTTGTAATTACTTTATTAAGTAAGCTTTAAAATACACCTTTAATAAGAAAAGAAAAAGAAAAGAACACGATGTAACAAAATTTTTTGTAATTGATCTAATTTAATTGAAACTCGCCTTTGGGGGTTTTTCGAGACCGACGATTACGAATCTGGTATTAGATTTTGAAAATTCAAAATCCAACATGGCGGACTTTTTTTTTTGTAAAGTTAACAAGTCGATTTTGATACATCTGATCGCTTTTATGGCTTGAAACTAGTTGTCCGGTGGTTTTTTGGATTGTAGATTATAGATCTGTTCTTAGATTTTAAAAATTTATAATGGCGAATCCAATATGGCTGACTATTTTCTGTAAAATGTACAAAAAATAGTCCGCCATATTGGATAGCCATTTTGAATTTTCAAAATCTAATACCACATTCGTAATCAGTGACCCAGAGTTACGATCCGCAAGCAAATCTAATAATGTTATAATATTGGATCCGCCATTTTGAATTTTCAAAATCTAATACCAGATTCGTAATCTTCAATCTCAAAAACCCCCGGATGATAAGTTTCAAGCCATAAAAGGGTTCAGGTGCATCAAAATGAACTCTTTAAACTTACAAAAAGAGTCCGCCATATTGAAATCGCCATTTTGAATTTTCAAAATCCAATACCAGGGGGGCTACCTCGTATTTCGATTCGAAAGAAATAATCAACGAGTTCGAACAATTTAAACTGTGTATTACGATTTTCGTACTATTGGTTTCGAATGAACGGATGTTGTTAATACCTTTTCGAAAACAAAAACTTCCTTTCGTAACGGCAACTCTCTATAAAAATCCCTTTCGAACCTCCAACATCGTATTACGAAAACGAGCGTCAGTTATGTAAAAAGCGTTAGGAAATTGTTCGAAAGCTATTTTGTTAGTGACGAAGTGCAAATGACAAAGTTCAAGATAAATAATAGTGTAAAACAAGCAAATTAAATCTTATAATATTATAATTGATATAAAATAAATGTTTCTAACGTTATTATTGAAAATGTTTTAATATTTGTGGTCTTGAAATTTTAAAAAAATTAAAAAAAAATGACATTTACAAACAAAAAGCAGTATAAAGTAATTGTTGGGTTTTTTCGGTTGACTCTTCAAACCACAGGGAAATACAATAAATTTTTATTAAAAAACACAATTATAATATTTTTCACACATTGAATAGTATCAAGGTATATTTACACAAGGTAAACTCGTTGGCCCATATGTTTGTCAGCTGTTTACCCCTAGTTGGAACCCCAACGTCAAATTGCGTGTATATGAGCCAAAATTTATACATGTGTGCGTTAAATTGTTTTACTCCTCTGGGGAGCATAGGGCCGCAAATTGTAAATAATGATATTAATTAGGCAGTTTAGTTTCTAAAGCAAAGTTCCGACTTACTTGATCACCAAATTATCACGCTCACAAATACTGAATATAACTTTAAAAATAAGAAATTTAGGTTTCCTTTTGTCCTTTTTCAAAACTTCATTGATAGTAAAAAAATCAACTTATTTTGAATGATGACAAAAGGTATGGTGCAGTGTTGCCAGTGAAATTTCGAGAAAGATACATATTAGTTTCCAATAAGATACACTTTTTCCCAAAAAGATACGTTTTGAAAAAAATTTAAAAATCCATTTTATACGTTTAATATTTATTGACATAACATTTTTATTTCATATTTAAATGAATATTGTAAAGAAAATGATTTCGTATAAATTCATTTTTATATTTATTTATGTAAGTTATAAATAATAAGTACATATGTATGTAATTTTTAAAAATACAGTAAGCAAACTTTTAAATTAATTATATGTAATTATCTTTGGATGTAATCAAAACAAATTCATTTTTGTAAAAATTAATATACGAGCTGCTATCAAGGCGAATTCACTAGAAGGTGGGATCAAGTTAACATATGGTGTTTTTTTTCGTAGGTCGACTTGTCAAAGTGTGTATGCAAACTAATTTTGATGATCAGTCTTTATAAGTTTTAGGTGGTTAAAAATTCTCGAATGTTTTATTTCTGTACATTTTGCGTACAGATTCAAAAGATACGAAAAATGTCAGGATTATACATGATACCTGAAGTAGTCAAAAGATACGAAAAATGTATCTTTCGTATTCTAACGGCAACACTGAAATGGTGTTAAAATTTAAAAGTCTCTTTTCTCTCACCAACTGAGCGACACTTAAGCATTAATTAAACATACAGGGGTGTGCTGGAAATCGAAAACGTAAAACGCAAGAATTTTAAAAGTAATTATTTAATAAGATTTCTGTAATAAAAGAATTTTATGACAAAAATTTAACAAATATTTCTCTATTAAACAGAATTTTATAACATTAAGCAAATGCGCGAATTCATGTGAATTGTATGAGGCAAACCATATTGAACTTAAGGAAACTTTTTGTTAAGTTTAATGAAACTGTCTTTTGCTTAAGCAAGTTGCGAATCTAATCGCACATTTCTACGAAATCAAATGTTTTTTTATTTTGTTTTTGTTTTTTTAAATAAATTTGAGAGACTTTTTTTAATTTTTGACAGTAGGCTATGCATATTATGGTTGGGCCTTTAATTTGGTTCCAGTAATAAAACGGAGGAAGCCGGAGTTAAAAACATTTTAATTCGATAATTTCTACTAAATTACATACATATGCAATCTAAATAATTTTTTTAATTAAAAAAGGTTCTGTATTTCCAAAAAAAAGCATTAGAACGTTAGAAGTAAAAATATCTAACGCGCATAAGCTACTGTGTTGCATGAAAATTTGCATCGATTTTCTTGTCAAAATATTTAAGTAACCACTAGATTCTTTCCATCACAAAATGGAGGATTTGCAAAAACCAAAGTTTGCACGGTTACGTTTAGGGAATGCGTGACATTGTTGCACTGTTAAGCAACTTGCGTTAAGGAAGGCTGTTTGGCAGCTGATATGCGAACAAACCACACCAGAACATTATTTAAATTGGCAATGCATTTGATTTGCAGTGTTGTAAGTCATAATGGCTCAATTTAAACACTCCTTTGACAATGCATATAGACGTTTAGGAAGGCCGGTTTTTTTAACTGTCATCACAATTTAACACTTTTTTGATTCACCCCCTCGAAGATTTGCATATCCCAATTTTTTTTAGAAAAATAGAGAACAAGCTTCTAGGGAAATTGTATTCAGAAGTGGTGCGATCCCGTACTGATCCCGTAAAAATTAATTGAAATTTTAATACATATATATTATAATAGTAAATAAATAATAAAACAGATAAAAAATACACAAATTAATTATTAAAAATGTTTATTTCTGATAGGATATGTCAAATGTACGTTACATACCAACAACTGAACATGTAAATTATAAACCTTATGTTAAACTCAAATTTTGACATACACATGAAATCACATGTGGGTAGAAAAGTGACATTCCGCATGACAAATACACATAATGTGAACATAGCTTAACAGCAGATCATTTTGTCATATTTTTATCTCTACATAAAATATTTCATTTCAGTTTCACTTTAACAGATCTGCAATTTCGTTTTCACTTTTCAAATAGACAAAAATCGATTCAATGAATTTCAAATCAAACATTATTGTTTGTTTTTATTTTCGCTACGGGAAATTCGTTCCAATAAAAAGCAGAATATTTCGCATTTATTACAAGAAATTTATTTATTGAGGGTATCTTTGGTATTATAGTGAACCTATTTCTATTAAATAAATACTTTTGAATTGCAAATTCTTGAAATGTAGTATTAAAGGAATGGGGGACAATATTCATATGTGCATAAATAATAAAGCGGAACACAAAAATTTAAAACCAGGTCTTATAAGCAATTCTAATCGTAAATAAAAAAAAAATTAAATAAAACAAATAAATCGTAGGTATTAATCGCTTAAAAAAATTAGTTATAATTTTAATGCTAGGAACACAATTGCGTCGTAATAACGTAACGCCGTTGATTTCTAAAAATTACGTTTAAGCACGATTGCGTCGTAAACGTTTTATGTTTTCTTTTGAAAATAGTTTTAAACAATTTCAAATTAAAAAGAATTGTTATTTGTTTTATTCTTCTTTTATATTGTTTCCAATATTCATTTTGAAAACAAGGCAATTCATTACAGGTAATCTCGGTACTACAACAAGTACAACTCGTACAAAAACCACAAGCAATTTGTTTTTGTAAAATCATTGTACAATTACCAAAGTAATTTTTGGGAATACAAAACCTTTAATTAACAAGATTTTGTTTGTCGTGCTTAATTCCCAATTTTTATTTCTGATAAAAACACTACAATTTATTGTTGATGGGATAAGCTATTCCTATGCGCATTTCACTGGTTGCTTAGGCCAGATCGTAAGGAAACTTGATCCAAAGGTTTTAGAAAAGCTAAAACTAGTCTTTTATTCCCAAAAAAATACTTTGTTATTAAACTGTCTAGTGCACGGCTTAAAAAAACTGAACTGGCAACTTGCTTTATTTTTTTAATCTTTGGATGAAGTCTTCTTATGATCTGGCTTAAGCAACCAGTGAAATAATCAGAAATAAAAATTGGGAATTAAACACGACAAACAAAATCTTGTTAATCATTGTAAAGGGTGGTTAAATTTCAAGGGCCGATGTTGATTTTGAATAAAACACAAACTATTTAGGAAATTATTGTAATTTTATTTTATTATGATATATTGGTATTACTCAATTATGTATGGAACAAAATCACATGATCTTGGCGGCCAATTGACATCGCCATTACGTGAGATAACACGGCCATTGAATTTGTTGCGCAAAAGAGCCATGCTGTGTGGCAAGTGTCACCGTCCTGCTGAAACCACATATCGTCCACATCCATATCTTCCAATTCGGGCCATAAAAAGTTCGTTATCATCTCACGATAGCGAGCACCATTCACAGTAACTGCCTGACCGGCCTCATTTTGGAAAAAATACGGCCCGATGACGCCGCCAGCCCATAAACCGCACCAAACAGTCACTCTTTGTGGGTGCATTGGGTGCACTGAGGTGAAAATGTGCCTCTTCACTGAAGATGATTTTCCGCGAAATTTATCATCCATTTTCATAATAAGTCTGGATAACTTTAACACGTTGTTGGATTGTGTATCTCTCCATGGTTCAAATTGAGTAAGTCTGAAATAGAGAAATGTCAAATAAAATTCGGAAAAAAACTTAGCGTTTAGGTGTGGTTCACATTCAACATCGGCCCTTACAATTTAACCACCCTTTACAATGTTAAAAATAGAAACAAAGATAATAAGCAATATTTTGACAACAAACAATTATAAAGCTAAATACAAGTTATAAGCGAGGATTAAACCCTCTATTGATTTTGGCTGCCTTAAGGCAACTGTTATTTGTTGTACTCTTTTAAGCAAAATTTTTTTTCCAAAACTTTTAGTTTTAAATTAGTTTTTGGTAGCATTTAAGATTGGAAATGCATTTAAAAAAACTTCTCCTCCGACCATTAGAGGGTTAAAACACCTGTAATGAGTTCGCTTTGATTTGAAAACAGTTTTCTATATCTATGATAATACGGTCGCAGCCAGCCAAGGCGAATTCATTACAGGTAATCTCGGTACTACAACAAGTACAATTCGTACAAAAACCACAAGTAATTTGTTTTTGTAAAATCATTGTACAATGTCAAAAACAGAAACAAAGATAATAAACAAAATTTTGACAACCAACAATTTTAGAGGTTAAAAAAAAAAATTATCAGCAGTGCTTTTAAAGGCCCAAATACATTGATCAAAATACTCATCAAGCATTGTGGTAGTATTAGTGAAAATGTGTTTGTATGTGTGACACCGACAACACTTGATGAAAAATCAAAAAATTTAGATATGACGGCGAATATTACGTCCAGCACACGTACACGTTCAATTCGCCGGCTGGACAAGCATTTGACAAGTGTATTTGGCCCTTAAGACCACCAGTAATGAATTCGCCTTGCAGCCGGCATATGATCTAACGGTCCAATACCATAACAAAACTGTATTACCATCACCACTGTATTACCAAAACGACATAAACATACCATATAAACCAATTCAATTTCGGTTTCCAAATTCGCCGTTACGGCTGTGGCATTATGGTTATGTCACGTCTAATTGGACCTTAAGGCGAAGTACGACGTATATATGCCTATAAGTTTGCACCAGCTATTGTGTGCCTTTGTATTAATTTGATACGTTTTTATTTGACAACGTATCTACGGGCCTGTTCGGAAATGCATCACAGCTCTGCGTTGCCTTTTAAAAATGGGCGATGTCAATGCTTCTTTGTTGTTGTAGCAGCAAGACATGAAGAACAGTTGTTGCTGAATTGACACTCCTTGGTCTGTGTTTGTTGAAGTCCGAGTCGTTCCGGTGCGTAGAACCGATTGTCGTGGGAACTTTCAAAATTAATCAAATAAATCCTTTACAGCAGACATTTGCAGTTTTGCTTTTACGAACGTGCATCAGATGCAGCGCCATTGTGTTTCTACGGTTAGCCTTGTAACAAATAAATAAAACAAATAGACAAACAACAAGTCTTCAAAACAGACCACAAGCAGACTCTATAGCCGGCGATTTTTTTTTAAATTAAACAAAATAATTTAGCAAAAAACTTATTAAAACCTTTTAGCAACAAAATGAACAAAAAGTATGCATATTAAAAAAAAAAGAATTCAATGGAACTACGCGTGATCCATTCAAGGATCCAATTTCAATAATCAAACTGTAACCAGTCATTCATTCATTTATTTAGTTTTTTTGTTATGTATTTTTTGTTGTTACTTTTGTTCCTCACTTAAATTTAAACTTATTTTTGATTATGGATGAAGTTGCTTCATAATGATCGAATATACGTAAAAAAAAAGAATCCAAAAAGTCGAGTTTAGTGAGGCGCAAAACAATCAAAACAGCCACTGTATATATTTATTAAAAATGTTTGCACAATATTCATTCCAGCAGCCAAGGTAGCCAAGGATTGGGATATTTTTTCTTAATTTTTCTTGCTTCGTAGGTACTCAACAATCGTTCAATCTACATTCTCCAACCAATATCGAATAAAATACCAAAAAATCGAACATGAAAAACAGTATTGCAGATCCAAGCAGTTCAATTCATTGGAATGATTGTGAAAACATAAGAAGAGAATCTTTAGCAATCGAACTCTATCTAAAGGGTTTTTTTTGTAATTTTGATATTTATAAAAGCGCAACAACAAATACTTTTTAATAATACGCTGCTTAAAGCATCTTCAGTATTAAATTTTTAAACCAAATGAAAAATCTTCAACTTTTTCACAAAAAAAAAAAAAAAAAATAGAAGTTGAAAAGACCAGCAAATCAGTTTAACTTAATATAGAATATAAAAAGGCTTAAAACTCAACAAGTACCTCATTATAATGTTCATTGTGGGTCTGGTTTATTTTTAGCAAAAGGTTTTTAAATATTTTTTTGTTTTGTTTGTGGCACTTACATTCTTCAAAAAGTACTTCATGTGATCATAATAGGTACCAAATTTGGATGGGTTTTGAAGAAAACTTAACCACAATGAAAGGAGTAAAGAAAAATGGGGAGAAAATAATCTGCAGCTACTTAACAAAAAGTCCAAATGCATTTAAGCAACTACAAAGCGATTTCAGTACATACAAGGGATTGACAGATTTGAAAGTTCGAACCAATTCGTTTGGATTTGTTAGTGTTTTGTTAGGAATGTTGATTTTTAGTACAGTGCGCACTAACAGTGCAAAACAAAAACCCTATGTTGTTTCTGTTGTTGATACTTGCCGTATTCACAAAACCCCTCGTATCGTTGTATCTATTGTATATTGTACAAAATACCAAAAGTGAACTATGTATTTTAATACAACATACAATCGATTCAACGATACAAGGGGTTTTGTGAATACGGTTACTGTTGTAGGATCGGCACCACCAGTAGTTGAATTCGCCTTCAGGCAATATAGTATACAGGGGCTCTTAAGGGCCAAATACACTTGTCAAATGCTTGTCCAGCAGGCGAATTCTGTGCTGGACGTAATAATCGCCGTCATATCTAAATTTTTTGATTTTCCATCCATCATCGTCGGTGTGACACATACAAACACATTTTCACTAATACTACCACAATGCTTGATGAGGTGATATATCATAGCGTCCAGTGTCATAGTGTCCATGGACAAAAAGTGTCACAGTGTCCATGGCTTACTAAGGCTTTTCTGTATAGACGGCCTTCGGCCGGGCGCAAGGATTTTCTCCTCTATGGTATAACAAAGACCGTCTTCGCTAACTAAAGCTTCTCTGCGTAGGCGGCCTTCTTTTGGAAACTTTAGAAGCTTTACTTAGCGTAACCGGCTCTTGTTATACCATAAAGGAGGAAATCCTTGCGCCCGGCCGAAGGCCGGCTGTGCAGAGACGCTTTAGTTAGCGAAGCCGGTATTTATTATACCATAGACGATAAAATCATTGCGCCCGGCCGAAGGCCGACTGTGCAGAGAAGCTTTAGTTAGCGAAGCCGGTATTTGTTATACCATAGAGGAGAAAATCCTTGCGCCCAAAAGTGTTTTCGTTATATATTTAATACACCCAGAGAAAAAGCAGCAAAACCATTTTTAAAAAATTTTAATCATATTATGTTTAATTTAACCAAATCATTGTCACCTACAACCATATTATGGTTAAATTAGTTTCTTTAAAAATAGTTTTGTTGGTTGTGACCATAAAAAAACATGTTTTCTCTGCGTGTATGTAGATCTTTTTTTGTATTTAACTTCTATAGTAATAATGGACCTTATGACACTTTTGAAAATGTCATAATGTCCATTTGCAAAGTGTCATAATGCACGCGGATACTATGACACTGGACGTTACGACATGCCACCCTTGATGAGTATTGTGATCAGTGTATTTGGGCCTTAAAAGCCCCTGTATACTAGCGGTTCTATTTATATTTTTTTTATTTTTATTATGTGAGTTTTATCAAACAAGAAAGTCAACACTACTGTTCGTGGCACAACGTTGACGCTCTTGTTTAGGTATGGTTAATTAGCGTCAAATCTAAGCGAAAGAAAATGTTTCCCTTTCCGCTCTTTTTTAGGTATGTCTTTAAAGAGCCCAAATCACTCGTTACTCTTCAATATCTGCCGCTTATGACTGAATTTAAGTGACGGTTTGAGCTGATTTGGACCGATTCTTACCATTATCAATAGGCTTCGTTCTCTTACAATTAATGCGCCAGTCGGACGGACAGACATCTTTAGATCGACACAGAAAGTGATTCTAGGACCAATATTTTTTTGTGTTACACACATAAGCACTAATGCATAATCCCGGTGGCGTTTTTTGAGCGACATTGTCAAATTTATATTTTCATCTATGATTCCTCCTGGCAAACTGGGTCTCAAGGAGCAATTTCAATGAAAATATCGAAATGTCGATGAAAGTACGCGACAAAGACACTGCTAAATACAGTTTTGCAGAAATTTTTATTAAAGATTCAATGAATAAAAGAAAGTTGAAAGTAATCGACATTGTCTGTTATCACTCGATATAAAACTGAACTCTGCTGAAATTTGTCTGCTATTCGTCAATGCTTGAATAACGGATTAATTAATGTTTGTATGTTATAATTCTTGTTTATCACCGCATTGAATTATATTGAAATTTGGCAACATTGTCTGAATGTAGATGATATTGTCTGTTAGGACTCACTAATACGCGGTAGCCTAACGAACAAAATCAGTTCTGGTCATCTATGATATTTTGGACAATTGCTTAAAAAATGCATACCTATGACGCCTAAGAAAATTCAGCAAATGTCGTTGATGATTTAACATTGTCAGTGTGTTTAATGATGATACATCATGACGTTCGCCACCGGGATATTCTCTCCACTATTGTGGTGTGGATTTAATAAATCCCTTCTTTGCATAAATTTTTTCTCTTCTATTGAGTTTCAAGGAACCGTTTTTAACACCTGGAAGATAAATGTAAAATAAAAATTCCCAAAACATTTTCCTCAATTCCCAAATCATGTTTTAATTCCTCTTTAGCAAATTTAGGGATAAATACAGATACAGAATCTGACAACACTTAACACGGATATGGACTTCTCTTAAAAGTTACACATTTTTAATCCGTTTGCTGAACAAAAAAGTTGTCAAATTTTGGCACTAATGAGTACCTTTTTTATCCCCCATTCTGCGAATTTTTCAAATCACTTTCAATACATTTCAAAACAGTAAAAGAAGGAGTAGATGAGCAAAAAATCTAAATAACAAACTACAAAAACAACTACAAATGAGAAAGCAAAGTAAAAAAATAAAAAAAAAACATTTTGTACTGTCCATTCATAACCATTGAGAAATTCCAAGAATTTTACAAAATTCTTTAACAATTTAAAATAAAAGTGTGTTTGTTGTTGTTGCTGCTTTTGTTTATTCTCAGTTCCACAAACTGGACGATGTTGTTTAAGATTTTTTTTATTTTTTGGCCTTTCAATTTCTCGTTTCTCGCAGATAATGTTGTCGTTGTTGTTTAATGCCGTTGTTATTTTGTACCGAAACAAAATCAGCCAAAAGGGAGAGACAGACAGACACACACACAAGCCAAAAAATTAAGAAAAAAAACTCTGCAAAAGGAATAAAAAATCGACCGCACGTACATTCAAATGCAATTTTGTGCGCCACACAAAATTTCTTTGATGTCCTGCGCTGTCTGTGTCTGCCCTGGATGCTTGAATGGCTGAATGGTTGGCTGGTTTAGTTTACTTTTTTTCTACTTTGTTATTTTCATTATTTCATTGCGTTATTGGTTGCTGGCTGGTTAAATGTTAGTTACCTAACTGGGTTTTTAATATCTTCTACTTAAATTCTCTGCATGTACCGTGATGATATTTTTCTTGCTGTTGTTATTGTTGTTGTGTGTTTGAATCTTGTTTCCATTTCCCCGTCTTCTTCGGTTTTGCTCTGACTCTCTGCTTTACTTTCAAATGAAATATTTTGTAATAAAATCTCAAGTTTAACAACGTGTGCAACAAAAACAACGGCAGCATAAGCAGCAACAACAACAATTTAACTGGTTGGTCGGTTAGTTATTTGGTACCTTTTTTAACCTCTTGTGCCAAAATTTTTTTTCTTAATTTAAACTTTTTATATGTAAAATCTCACACAGAAGAAGAATATTATCATCATACACCCTGCACACTGCTTTTCAGTGATGCCAGGAGATTTTTTTAAAAAAAAATCCTTACGCTTAAGAAAATAATCCCTTTTTTCCTACAACCACTTGTTTCCTCCTTAGTTTTTCCTACATAACTTTTTCAAATGTTTCAAAAAATTAGTAAATTTTTATTTAACGTTCATAAATTAGAATTCATATTAAGACAATACAAAAGTAACATACAGGTATGTCCCTGAATTCCATTCCGATCGAAATTGGAATTAATTCCGTATTTTGCTTCTTTAGAAAAAATTTTTAGTTTTCTTAAGCTGGGTTTTTGAGATGTGGATTAAATTTAGTTAACCATGGTCTGAAATTCGGTTTTTTAGGCGAAGTGTGTTTTTTTTATTATTTTATTAAAGACCATAATTTTAAGCAAAACTATGCTGTTCCGTTAAAATTTTGTAATGCCGGCACAAATCTGTTTTCAGATTAACTAAAACAAATTTAACTGAGATCTCAAAAGCCCAGCCTAAGTCGAATTGCTATTATGAAAAATTTGTTAAATAAAAATGTTAATTTATCTAAGTAAAAATGAAAGATTAGGTATTATTTTGAATTATTACAATGATTTCGTAAGCATTTAACTAATATTTTTACATAAACTAATGTATTTTCAATCGAAATGTTGCCACATTATTTTAATAAAAACAACATAAATCTTGAACAAAAACGCTTCAACATCTAGTTTAGAAAATATTTCAAGAGAAGTTATGTAAAATTGTATCCAATCAGGGGGCTAATTCTGGCAGTCGTGATCAAATACTTTTTCGATTCGATTCTAATTCTTTCAGTCGATACTGAACGAATCGAAATTGATTTTTCAGTTTTGTAGAGCATTTATTTCAGGTTTTACAACACTGAAAAATTAATTTCGATTTGTACAATTATTTTCGAATCTTTAAAGTATTCGATTACGACTGCAGGAATTATCCCCCAGATTTTATTTGATGAATACTGGTTTTTGAAAATGTTTTGAAACTTTCTTTATATTTACTTCTGATATAAATATCATCCCCTTGGCACAATCAATTTTTGACCACGTTTAATTTTCATTGTTATTTAAGATGCCAAATATTTATTTTCTTCATAATATTAAGAGGTATTACCAGATTAACGAATTTAAAATAAAACACTTAAAAAAGTACAAATTATGTAATTTTAAAGTTAACAATGGGAAATTTTAAGAAAAAATCCGCAATAGTACAAAAACTCCTGCAGTTCAATAAAAGTAAAAAATCTTTCCGTGTCTCCATACATGTCAAATTCTTGAAAGAAATCCCAACAAAAAGGGAAAAATCCCTACACTTGGCATCACTGCTGCACTTTAATATTTTAATAAACTGCACGAAAATAAAAGTGTTCACTTGTAAATGAGAGCAAGAGATATGATTGATGGTGATTTAAAATGTGCGTCATTTTTTACATTTTTTACTTTAATAAAAGATGTGTTTGTGCTGCTGATCGACATAGGAAATGTTTTATAAGTAAAACTAAATAAGACCTTTGATCCTGTTTAAAATCGGTAAACGTTTTCAAAATTTGCCATCACTAATATTTTCGGTGAAATATTTAAATTGAAAATATTTATGGAAAATTTTAAGCTATAAAAATTTTGCCGACAATTTGTTTCCTTTTTCGGCACATAAAGAGGATAATTGGTAATTTTGGGTGCTAATAATACACACATGTGTGTTTGATAAGTGGATTTAGTAATAAGCAACTTGTAGCTTGCAACATTTGGTAATTAATAAATAAACTACAGGGTGGCACAGAATGAGTTATATGGTTTTAATTGCTTATAAGTTTTTTATTTATGCGATGCTACCGTTTCCGTCTGTTTTGGATAATCGAGGTCTCACTGTACTTTCAACCTGACACTTAAGCTTCGTACAGACGGTGGTCAGATCTTACAATGTTGTCATTTTTCTGACAATGGTGCCATTGTCAGATGCATTAATTTAACACATCTGCCAAATGAAAACAGTGTACAATGTTCACACAGTTGCAAGACATTTTTAGTAAATTTTAATGACACCATCATTGTAAGATCTGACCACCGTCTGCACGAAGCTTTAGTATAAAAAGTATAAAACTTGACAAGAGAAAGCTTTTAGGGAACTATAAAAAACCACATGAGAAACACAAACCGAGTATTTTTTTTACCCCTCTTTCTTCGTTACAACATTCGCCACCAAACAAAAAGAAACGTCGTAACAGCCCCCTTGGAAATTGGCTTTAAAACTGCATTCGTGTCCATTTAATAAAACTTTTGTTTTGCAGCATTTCTTCTCACAAGAACTGATTGTACACGAAATACGGTACTCTTTTCCATTCGTCTTTCCCCATTCTCCAGCAAACTATAATGTTTTGCAACAAATAAATATTTCTTAGTGTGGACCGGGACTCAAAATTAAACTCAAATGCTTAGCAGCAAATGCTTTATAGTTTGGACGTGGCCAGAAAACTCTGGCCCACTTTAGATTCAGCGGGCCTTAAAGCTTTCCAGACTTCAGCTCAGAACCTAATTGCGGTAACCTAACCTTGGACGGGAATTTAACGCCAGCACCTGCCTTTAAAATAAGAGAAAGTCAAAATTATAAAAACATTAAGTACCAAAATTGTTGCATGGTCCAATTTAGGTTTCTTGGCAACAATGTATCAGACACAAACAATATGCATACAATTTGTTGAAATAAGGGGGTTGCAATTATGAAAATTATTTTAAAATTATGGAAGTCAAAACACAAGTTATTTTTTTTTAACATTTAAAATACATTTATTTTCCATTTCATTTTAAGATTTTTTTTAAATTCTTTAACAAATCGTATTTGTTTTTTCTCTGTAGTATTATTTATTTTTCCTCAATTCATAATTATTACAACAAATTTCTTTTATTATTATTCCTTTTTAAGTTGATCGTTTTTTATTTAGTTTTGAATATTAGTTTTTATTTCTCATATCGTTATTAAACTTAAAACTATTATTTTCTTTTTTCTTTTGTGTTTTTTATTTTTATTTCTTTGTTTTTGTTATACAAAACAAACAATAAAAGTTAATAAATTTTTAATGTGGATTTAAGAAATTATTACTTAAATTTATATTATTATTATTGATATTATTATGATTATTATTATTATTGTTTTTCTTATTATTATGATTATTATTGTTATTATTATGATTATTATTATTATTATTATTATTATTATTATTATTATTATTATTATTATTATTATTATTATTATTATTATTATTATTATTATTATTATTATTATTATTATTATTATTTTTACTATTATAATTATTATTCTTATTCTTATTATTATTATTATTGGTATTATTTTTTTTATTATTATTATTATTGGTATTATTTTTTTTATTATTATTATTATTATTATTATTTTTTATAATTATTATAATTATTATTATTATTTTTATTATTATTACTATTATAATTATTCTTATTATTATTATTTTAATAATTTTTATATTTTTAATTATTATTATTATTATTATAATAATTTTTGTATTTTTAATTATTATTATTATTATTATTTCAATTATGTTTTTATTGTAAAGCAAATTTTTAAAAAAGATAAATATCTTAAAACTCTTGATTTATCTTTTTTAATTAAAAAAATATGTAATTTGTCTTTCTTGTCAAACTTGTATGTTTTTCTTAAACACTGACATAAAAGAAACATTTTTTATTTTATATAAAACTGAAAATAAAGAACCAATTTATTTTGAATTTTTTTTTTTTAAATGTCCTTTTTATATGAGTGTTTTTGATTATTTTAACAAAATTTTTAAACTTCCTTTCGTTTTTTTTTTCATTATAGGAGGCAAATTTGTTTTTATATTTTTATTATTGGAAGATTTTTTGTTTTGTTTTTTTCTTATCAACTTTATACATGTCTTAGAAACTAATTATTTATATAATTAATTATTGTTACAATTTGTTTAATAAAAATACTGAAGTTTAAAATAAAGTTAAAAACTTAATACTGAAGGAGAACTAGTACTAAGTGTTTGGAGTGTGTTTATGTACAGTTTTTTAGAAACATTTCACTTTAAAATTAAAAATTTTGTTAAAGTGTAGCATAAAAAAAAAAAAAATATGTAGTAATTTCGATTTTAGATAAATTATAGAAAAAAAATTTAATTTGAAAAAAAAAACATTAAAATAAGTTTTACGTTTTGATTTTAGTTTTGTGTTTTTACGATCTTGTCTAAAATTAAGGGCTTTTAAACATTTTTTCAAATCATATTGTTTAGCAATATTTGCTAACAACATTGGTGCAAAGATAAGACTGGAACGTTCAATAATAATTATGTAAAAAATTTCAGAGCTAAGAGGCTGTTAACATGAAGGGCAATGACGCTGCGACACGTTGGTGGCAAGTAGAGACAAGCTCTACCACTCGAGCAAGTAAAAAAGAATTATAGAAATAAAGATTACAACATGCGCAAGACTTCCCATTAGTTTAAAGTTTAAAAGTCGCTAAGTTTTTCGAATTTCTTATAAGATATGTATGCGCTTTATATGAGCTGGCAACACCGCTGTTAAGCAAAAACTATCTTGAGCTTGCCAGCTTTAAATTATAATCCAAAAGGCCTGGAGTTAGCGTCACGTCATTTGTGAACATGCGCAGAAGATTTGAATTTTGTTTTCGGGATGGCGTAATCTTTATTTTTGTATCATTCTTCGCACGTAATGAGAATTGAAGCCTTAATTTGGCAGTTCTCTTGTACATATTTCTTTCTCGTAAGTTCCACAATTTTTTCAATAACTTCATCCTTGGTAAAATTGGACATTTTGCTTTTAAAAAATTTTTGCTTTTTCTTTATAAATTGCATATTTAGCATCTTTATTATTCAATTAGATAATTAATGGCAGCACTGCTACAAATGAAGAAGAGGCAACAGAGGGTTTAGGAACGGAGTTCAAAAGACAACGTTAGCATATTGGAGCGACATCACACTTAAAGGCCAAACTATGATATGCATAAACTTGCATAAGCTTCTGTCAAAAATTAACAAAAAGCCTGTCAAATGCATTTAAAAATAAAAAAAAAAACGCGTATTCGCACAATTGCTGAAGCCAACAAAAGCATATTATGGTTGTGCCTCAATGTAAATCGGCTCTAAGCATTTATGTTGCTAGAGCTTATTTATTATTTCAAAGAAAACATAATGTTGCTTAATTAAATATAAATGTTGCAAAAGTTTTTGTTTCGTAATATATTTTTTTATTTAGTATTGATTAGTTGTGGTCCAAGCAGTTAATTTTTTTTAAGGTAAAAATTTAACCTTATATTTGTTATGTATTCTTGAAAAGACACATTGTTGCCAAGTGTTTATATTTGTTTGAATTATTTAAAAAAATATAACATTTAGTTTTACCACTTTAAATGATGAGAAAAACTTAAACGACTTCTGAAGAAAGGAACTACTTATAGTTAAAATTTTGATAGAATAAGTTGGGCAACAATGTTGCAAGTATTTATTTGTTTAAAATTCTAACTCTGTCTTCTTTTATCGTAATTACTTATTTAAAAATTGTTTAAAATCGTTGGCAACAATAAAGCATTTGTTTTTGCTTATTTATTTCTATTTGGAAACTTTATTTGCAACATTGTTGCTGGTACTAGATAAATTGACATTTTATTTAATGTCCTTCATTTAAACTGTTTGTTTTTTGTATTTATTAGAAGTGCTTGGCAACTTAGTTACAGTAGTGTTTATTGTTTTAAAATTGTTTTCACAATAAAATATGTTTTCTTACACTGAGAAAAGTAATCATTTGCACTTGATTTATTGCAAAGTTAGTTAAGCAACATTGCTGCAGAGACTTTTTTTAAATTTAAAATTAGTAATTTTTAAGTTTTTCCACGTGTTTTAAAAATTTTTTTTTTCGGAATTGCTTGGCAATATTGTTGCAAATACATTTTTTTTTTAAATTAATGTTAAATATATTTGAAGCATATGAAATGTATTTGTTTATACATATAAATTTTATTCGCAACATTGTTTTGTCCGTAAATGTTGCGCAATTGCTTCAAGCCCTCGATTAAATTAACTAAAAATTCAATTATTTTTTTTTTACCAAACATTTCTGTTTTTTTTTTTTAATTCTTCATCGAACTTTTAGTTTATTCCTATTATTTGAAATTTTCGATTTGGAAAGATGTCTTTTGTTATTATCAGTCTTTGTTTTTTTTATTTGTGTATGTTTAAAAAACTTAAAAAAATACATATATAGGCAATCCACAAAGTGTTTTATTATGTTATATTGGTTGTAAGTGCTATATTTTTATTAATGTCACATTTATAATATTTTATTATTTTCATAATAATTCATAATATTTAATTTTATTTTATTTTATTTAGAACACTTTGTGAGTTTCCTAATAATTAATTTAAAATCATAAATGACGAATATTTTTATAAATAAGGTTTGAAGGTTGTAATAAATAAATAGTTTATAAAGAGTTGGGTTGAATGTTCCTAATTTCTATAAGTAAGTAGTAAAATTTAAAAGAGAGTTTTTGTTAATTCATGTTATAAATTCATATTAATTGTTTAAATTTTTTAATTGTAATTGTAGAAGGAACTATAATTCAAACAACCCGTTTGCCCCTTTATTGTTTTTAAATTGCAAAAAAACTGTTTTCTCTTTTTATTTTTCAATTAAATCATCGTTTACATTTTAAATTTATATTTTGATTTCTTAATTATTTACCTGTTATTTTAAGTCTGAATTGTAGTTGAATTGTGTGTGTGTGTTTGAATACATAAATATAGAATGTTGATAAACATTTTAAAGTATATACATGTTTGTTAACAAGAAATGATGCTTATAAAGCTTTTATAGCTTTTATTATATTGTCGTTTTGAAAAAAGGCTTTTTTTAAGTATCTTTTATTTTTTTTTTTATAAAAACTTAATAAAAAAGGTAGTAACTATGGATGGATAACTGTTATTGGTTGTCTTATTTCATTTCTTCCTGTCACATTTAACATTTAGTTCATATATAATTTTTTCCATTTGCTTTAAATTCTACGCGAAATAAGGGAAGCTTATATTATTTCGCAGTTGCAAAAAAATGTTGCCAGAAACATTTCGCAATTTTTCCACAAAAATGAACAGAGTGCAACTCTATCAACATTATTTTATAAATATTCCGCACAAATTTTTCTATATGAGTTTTGACAGTATTTCACATCAAATGTTGAACAGAGTACCAGGCTATAAGATCAACATTTTTAAAACCAAAAATTTTTTGATTATAAACCCATGTGTGTTACTGGCAACATCTTTTTTGGTTTAGTCGATTTAAAACAACATTTATTTTTTTTTAATAATTTGCATAATAATACACGTTACTAGCAATATTGTTGCAAAAGGTGGATATTTATTTTATTTTTAGTTAAATATGTCAATAATGTTTTTATTATGCCACTAAATTCTTACACCCGTATTTATAAAAGATTTTTACATTTAACAAAGGCTTATTGAACAGAACTTGCATAATAAACACGCTTATAAACTTTGTATAACAATAAAAATTTATTATTAATCAGATGAAATACTAATACCTAGTTCGAATATCTGAAAAATAATAATTAGTTTGGCATTTTAATCTTAGAAAAATTATTCTATCGAAATTTTATCCAATTAAATTATCACAAGCTTGTCTACATTGTTGCAGATCAATTTGTTTTATATTCTAAACTTTGGAAAATAGGACAAATTTAGAATCTAAATTAATTCGCTGCTGTTTTTTAGTGAAAATGTTACTTTGAAATTAAGTAAGTGAGTTGAAAATCTCGTTCGTTACAAAATTAAAAGTACGAGATGACAAATGATTCTCACAGTTCTTTTGGCACTTTATGGGAGGAAATATACTGAGTGTATTCATGCATGTCCTTGGAAAAACATGGAAGAGGACATGTATTGAAACAATTTGTTTATTTCCGCCCATAAAGCACCAAAAGAACTGTGAGAATCATTTGTCATCTCGTACTTTTAATTTTGTAACGAACGAGATTTGCAACTCACCTAATCAATTATAAAAAAATGTAGCAAGATTAGAATCTAGCTAATTGAAACATTTTTTTGTAAACAGTGTTGCAAAATATAAACAGTTCGATTTATCAATTTAACTCAATATTGTTGCAGGTTTAACATTTTTTGTAAACAGTGTTGCAAAATATAAACAGTTCGATTTATCAATTTAACTCAATATTGTTGCAGGTTTTATTTTTTTTTAAACTTTTTATTTTAAAGAATTCTATAAAAGCTTTAAGTTGTTCTTTTCTAAAGAATTTGTTTTATAAACAGATTTTATTTTTATTTTTTTATTTAATATAAAAAAATTATGTTTCATTGAAAAGTATTGCGGGCAATATATTGCAACATGTTTATAAGCTTTGAAGCAAATTTAATTCAAATATAATAAAAAATTTTTTTCAAACAGAATTTTCTTTGTTGAAAAAAAAGTCAGTTAAAGGACGAAAATGGATTATATTGCAACACGTTTTACATAAAGACTGTAACATGTTTTTGAATTGAAGGGAATTTATTTTGCCAAATTTATTGTTCTAATTTATTCCAAACACTTTTCGAACATAAGTGGTAAAAACAAAGGGGTCGGAGAATGTCTGTTAACAGTTTTATATTAAACTTTTCGCAAGCATATTAGTTTAAATGATTATATACTTAAGTGGAATGTATATAGAATTTGGAATATAAGCGGTATAAGATTTACGTATTTGCCTGCAACTTGTTTCTAATGCGAACAATTTTGAATAAAAAAGATAAAGTTTCTTTAATTTTTCCAAATTTGAAATAAAGCTTTATAATTTTGTTTGGTAGTATTTTAACAACAACAAACAAAACGTTAAACAGCATCAAATGTTGCCAAAAGCTTGGTTTTTTTTCATACAGATCAAAGTTGTCTTTAAAAAAGTAAATGTTGCAATTAATCTTTGATTGGCCACTTTATATTTTGTTCAATATTAATATGTTTTAGCAGCACTGCTGTAGATATTAAATAATCTCGAACATTATTTACAAGCATTGCTTTCAATTTTAAATAAACTTAATGCTTTATTTAAATACTCTTGCTTAGCAACATTGTTTAGATAAACTTAAATATGCATATTTAGTAAAATTACGCTTTGAAATACATAACGTTTGTAAATTTCAATCAATATCATTAAATCTTGATGAGTTCTCAGCGAAGAAGCTATTTTTATTTGATTCTTGTTGGACAACATTGTTGAAAGTATTAATTTTTTAGGTATTAATTATTAATTTGTTTAAGATTCCAACTCTGCTATCTAGTTTTATAATAATTTATTTAAAAATTGTTTAAAACTGCTTGGCAACATTGAGGCAGAGATTTGTTTTTGTTTAATTTTTTCCTTTTGTTATTAGCAAATAAACCAGGGTTTAAAAAACTACAGTCAAAATGAAAAAATTGCTTTTTCTTCCACTTTTTGATTTTTCATTGAACAAAAATAAACCGTTGCTTTTACTTCTGATTCATTAAATGAAAACAGTCGCAGTGAAGGCCAAAGCAAAAAACGAAATGTTGTACACAACAAAGAACATTGGCAGTCGTCATGTTAGAAAGTGTTTGGTTTGACAGATTGAAACTTTTAATAAATCCCGAAATAAACGAAGATGGGACGCTGTGTTCATTGTATATATATGAAAGCGATGATGTTATTTACAGTTTTATTTAATTTCAAAAAATTAAAAAGATTTGTTAAGCTTAAAAATAATAAATATGTACTTATGTACATATTTATGTTTTTATGAACGCATGTATTATTAAAAAAAATATGGAAAATAAAAACACAAACACAACGTCCCATCTTCGATAACTACGGGATTTTTTAAAAGTTTTGGTCTGTCAAACCAAACACTTCCGAGCATGTCGACTGCCGATGTTCTTTGTCGTGTACAACATTTCGTGTTTTGCTTTTGCATGCACTGCGACTGTGTTCATTTAATGAATCAGAAGTAAAGCCAACAGTTTATTTTTGTCCAATGACAAATGAAGATGTCGAAGTTACAGCATAATCTTATGACTTTTACTATCTCAACTGCAGCTTTTTAAACGCTGAAATAAACTAAACACTATTTGCAGCATTGTTGCTGGAAACAGTTTAGTTGACATTTAAGCTTAAATTTCCTTTTCTTAAAAGTTTTGTTTTTGCTATCGTTAAAACTGCTTGACAAATAAACTGCATTGTAACAAAGTTAGAGTTAAGAAATGTTTCTGGTCACATTTCTTTTAAGACTGCAAAACATGACATTGCTCGTGTTTCGTTCAACATTTCACGTGAAATGCGTTTAAAAACTCATATGAAATAAATTGTGCGGAACTTCTATGCAAAATAATCCTGAAAGAGTTATACTATGTTCATTTCGTGAAAAATTTTCGAAATGTTTCTGGCAACATTTTTTACGGCTGCGAAATAATTTAAGATGCACTTATTTCGCGTGAAGTTTTAATCCAATGGAAAAAAGTATTAACTTTATATTAAATGAGAAAGGAAAAATTGAAATAACTGAACCGGCAACATTTTTTTTATCCATATTAACGTTTTTTTTTAATTTGTTATTAGAAAAATACTTTTTAGTAAAATACATGTGATTTTTATTAACATACGCAAAACAATTTCGCATACTTTCTAGGAATAAAAACGTCAAATTGTGAAAACTAGCGGGATAGGTAATATTGATACATATCAAATTTTTTTTATGAAATAATAAATGTAGCTCAACATTTTTCACAAATTTGAACAGAGTACTAGGCCTTAAATACAAAAAATATTCCGTATAAAAATGTTGATCAATATTTTCTACAAATTTGAAAGCAATGAAACCATTTGCAATTTTTTTTTTTGGTTAGCAGCATTGAATGTTTTTTGTAAACATTAAAGCATGTGAAATTTATGGGTCGATTACAGATGACGACTGAACTGAAATTGATTCGCCGGCAGCGAAGTCAGGCAACGCCGCTCATGTTAACAAATAAAATAAAAAAAGAATTGGTATTTTTAAACATGAGCGGCGCTGCCTAATTTCGCTGGTGGCAACTCAACTGCAGTTGTGTTGCTATCCGTAGTCGACCCATTTATTTTTTTAACCAGTTAATTTTAAAAATACATAACATGTTAGAATTTCATTAGAATGTTTCTTGCTTATAAGCAATGTTGTTATATTTTAAAATGTTTGTCAGCAAAATAAGTTGTTTATAAATAATTTTTTTTTACCAGTTAAATTTAAAAATATGCACATAACATGTATGAATTTAATTGGAATGTTTCTTCCTTATAAACAATGTTGCTATATTTTAAAATGTTTATCATCAAAATATGTTGTTTTTAAATGTATGCAAATCATAATTTTTTTTTTAAATAAAAATAACCTAAAATATAGTTTTGAATTAAAAAGTGTTTATTAAACATTTTATTTTCGAAAGTTCTTTTTCACCATGGGATAGATTTTTTCAAATACAACTGTAATTGCTAGAAGAAATCTTGTAAACATAACAAAAATTGAGCCCCAAATAAATGTTATGTTTTGATATGACTTTTAACAATTGTATTGTATTTTTATTTTTTATCCCAATTCCATTTTATGATGTTTTTATTGACCAATAAATATTTTTAGTTGTCATAGATTTTGTTTGTGTTAGTTTTTTCCTTTAGTAAATGTTTGAAAAATACATACACAATTATATGAAAAATACATTTAACATCTATATACAGATATTAATTAAAATTTTGTGTTTTTTTGTAACATTATATACATTTTGGTTTTAAAAGTTAAAAAAAAGATTTTATAATAAATCAATAATTTTACATTCCTAGTGAGTTTTTTTTAGAAAATTTTAAGGAATTTTAAAAGTTTTTTAAATTTGATATTATTTTGCTTTTTATTCTTCTGTTCTGTTTCGTTTTTTTTTATCCAGTTTTTCTTTATGGTTTTGTAAGTTTACATTTATCAAGTTTATCCTGATTTTTTTTTGTTGTTTTCTTTTTTAAATAAAAAAATTAAAAAAAATATTTTATGTATACATATATTTAATTTACATTATTTTTAAATTTAGTTTTTTGCTGTTTACAACAATTTTAGTTAATTTTTTTTTGGTTTTACTACTAATTTTGGCACAAGAATTCACATAGAATTTTTTGTCATTATTATTCATAATTTTTTTTTCTTTTTAATTAAAAATTCTTTTGTTTATAATTAATAAGGGTTTTATCTTTTAGGCTATTTTTTGTTGGTTTGCTTTAAATGTGTTTTAAAAAATGTTGCTAGAGTTAAGAATTCCATTAAAGTTAAGGATATTTTGTTTAAAAATTAAATTTTTAGAAAATGTATTAAAAATTAAAGTAAAACATATTTTTGTTATTAAATTATGGTAACATTGTTTATGCTTCAGCAACATGCTGCTTTTGATAATTATTTTATTTTTTTTTAAACACAATTATAGCAACTTAAATATCCTTTATGAACATACATATTTAAAATGAAAATCTTTAGACAATTTTAATTTTAAGCTATGCAACATGTCCCTGCAACAATATTTGTATTTACTTTTGGTGTGCCTTAGTTACAAGCTACAATTTGGCATTTAAGCCGGGTTCTCTGTGTAAATTTGTAAAAAATATTGAGCAACATCTAATGTTTTATAAGAAAAAATTGACATGTAGCAATCTGACCTATCTCGCGGGTTTGCACTTTTTGACCTTTTTTTAAAGAATGCACATTGTCGTTTTGATAAAAGGTATTTTACAAAAGTATCTGTTAAAAAAAAAATAAAATAAACAAGTAAATATGAATGTAAAACTGTTATCGGTTGGGTTACTTAAATTGTTTCCTTTCTCACAGCATATTAGTGGGTTGATTGTGGATGGCAACACAACCAAAGCTTAGTTGCCAGCAGCGAAATAAGGCAACGCCGCTCATATAAAACTATACAAAGTTTTTTTTTTATTTTAAATTTTGACATGAGCGGTGTTGCCTAATTGCGCTGCTGGCAACTCAACTTCAGTTTAGTTGCCATTTGTAATCGACCCATAAGTTTATACTTTTTTCCATTTACTTAAAACTCAACGCAAATTAAGTGTAGCTTATATTATTTCGCAGTAGTAAACAAATGTTGCTAGCAACATTTCGCAACTTTTTCACAAAATGAAACGATTTAAATTCTATCAGCATTATTTCACAGATACTCAGCTCAAGTTTTGAACAGAATACCAGGCTTTAAGTCTTTGCCCCCAATTTTCTGTTTCTTGAAAGGTTTCTGTGCAACATGTCGCTTAGTCTGAATCAGGTATTATTTGTTTGAAAGTTTTATTTCAGAGTCATCTTAAAAGTCTGGGAATCTGATCAGGATTTAACGCGAAATGCTGACAAAACTCTTATGAAAAAATTTGTGCGGAAAATCCATCAAACAAAGTTGATATACACAGAAAAAATTGTCACCAAAATTTTTTCAATTAATTCAATAATGCTGTTTTAAAAAATTTTTGTAATTGTTCCAATTAATTTGCCTTAATTGAAAACAAAAATTATAATGTTTGTGTGTATAATTGCAAATATGAAAACATACACACAAACTTCAAAATATTTTAAATTCTCAAAAAAATTTTTAATTGTTTCAATTAACTGTGTTGATTGAAAAAAATATTTTGATTTATGTTAACGTTTTATATAGCCTCTTTTACTGGTGGTCAAATTTCCATTAAACCTATTGCTTGAAACTGAACAGCAAGAAAAGCTCAAACTTACAAATGCGTTAATTGATATGATCAATTTGTTTGCAGGCGGAAAATCAGTAAAGAATTTAATTAATAGTACAAATTTCTAACAAATACGTTAATTGAAGTTGGTTTTTCATTTTTTCTGTGTAGTTTTACTCGGTTCATTTTACGAAAAAGTAACGAACTGTTTCTGGTAAAATGTTTTCTATAACTGCGAAAAAATATGAGTTGCACTTATTTAACACAACCGGTAACAAGTTTTCGTCGATGTTTAAAATTTTTCTTAATTTTAGAATCTCAAAGAAATTTAATTTTATACATAAATACATCTTTAGTTAAAAAATTAAAATTTTCGACTTACGAACGGCAATATAAAAAAAACATATGGTTTTTGTTTACATACGCAAAACAATATCATATACTTTGAAAGAACAAAACCGTAAAATTATGCAATTTAGCGAAATAGGTAACATTGCTACATGTACCAAGTTTTTTGTATGCAACAATTAATGTTGCTAACATTTTTTACAAATTTGAAAAGATCACTTGGGGGCAAATAGCGGCATTCGATATCGATCGGAATTTCCATTTAAATTTTATCGTGATCGAATACTTTTTCGATTCGAAAGCTGTTTTATTTCTAATTCTTTCAGTCGATACTGAACAAATCGAAACTTTTTCAGAGTGTGAAAACTTGCAAAAATGCTTTACAACATTGCAAAAGTAATTTCGATTCGTTCAGTATCGACTGAAAGAATTAGAAATAAAAATGCTTTCGAATCGAAAAGGTGTTCGATTACTACTACAAGAATTAGCCCCCGAATTAACCTTAAATCAAAATTTCTTTGCAACATTGTAGCAAAAATTAGTTTTAAGTCATCTAGTATTTTTTTTTGTCAAATTAAATGAATATTTTGAATTATTTTATTTATGTACAATTTAAGAGTGTTCGTTTTGTTTAAATGTAATGCAGCAACATTTTGATACTCTAATTTGCTATAATAACTTCATATTTCAGGTTATATTTTAGCTGAAACATTATACGGTATGTATTTCAACATGTTGTTATTAAGGAAGTCTTTTCAAAATATGTCAACAGAGTATATATTAGATGAAACATAATAAAGATATAGATTGCAACATGTTGTTATGATGATGGATTAGTAATAAATATACATCAAAATGTTGAGTGTGTTTATATTAAATTCACTCTGTTTTGGTTTGCACAATTTATTTATTATAACAAATTTGAAAGTCACAAATTATGTAACCAACATTTTTTTAATTTAACAAAGAGTCTAAGTGACAACAGCATGTTGCTTTGTTAATCATTTTAAAAATTCTAGTTTTTTTTTTTGGAAATGTTGCCTTATTAGTTTTTAGATTTAGCTTAATTCATACTATTTTATTAAAACTGGAGGCATTTAGTATAAAAAAAGCTAAAAAAAATACAGCAACTTGTTAAACAATGTTTATAAACATGTTAAAAAAACCTTTAAACAAATTATGTTTGTATATACTTATTGCAATATTTTACTGCTGTTAAACATATTTAAAAAGTATAAATTAAAATTTCCTTAACTTTAATGAATTTTTTAACCATAATTTTTTAATAACATTGTTGTTGTTGGTTTTTTTAATAAATAACTTTAATAATTTTTGGAATGTTTAGGTGTAAAATTTGCATTTAGCTTCTGTGTTGACAGATATAATATGTCATTAATTTCTAACTTAATGTTAGTTCAACTTTTTCAATACAAAAATCAAAATTTGGATTTAAATTTAACCAAATTTTTTTATTAAAAATATCTTTTAGATATTTTTTAAATAACAATTTTATGGTAAATGGTTGGAAAGTCAAAAAAAAAGAGAATTATAAAAATAAGGTGAAGAATTGAATATAGTTCTTTTTATTAAGAGCCGTAGGAAGACCCTAATTTTTGTGTTTTTATTTTTTTTTGGTAATTTCAAGTCAAATATCTTAAAGATATTTTATTTTAATTAAACCAAAATATTCTTAAAATGCAGACTATATAGTTAAGTCCATCACATAAAGAGATACAAATAGCAGAAAGAATAAAGAAAAACTCCTCTTAAGAAAAATTGTTATTCGTTTAAAATTTCTTTTAAAGGAATTTAGAGAGAATTATTAAATTTAATTGCTTTTGCACGAGTTTCATACGCATTTTACTCTTTTTATAAAGAATATCTGTTGTTTTTAAGAAATAAGAGAACTAGAAATATTCTTCATACGAGAGCAGATCTTTGCTTTTGGGTTGAAGGTAGAATTATTCACCTGCACGCTATTTTTTTTCTTCTTAAAAGACCCAAAAGTTGTAATTGTATTACAACGGTTTTTTTTTCTAAATTAGGGCTAAAACCCCTGATTCTTTAATAATAATAAAAAAAAACGATTTTAAAATAATAAAAAAAAAAAAACATTATGATATGAGATCCATTTAAATATAACTTTTGAATTCCATAAAACAATTCGCTGATTTCTTTCATTTTGTTTAGTTTTTAATTTAAAAGTTTAAAATTTGTTTACGTTATTGTTGATAAAGTAGATAACTGTATCTTATTGGCTGATGGAGAGGCCGATGGGGAAGGTGTCGGTACAAAAAGACTGGAGGATGCAGTTTCCGTAGTTAAACTGCGCTCTTCATAAACTCGTTCCTAAATATGAATTAATTGCTGCTTAGTAAAGATTTTTTTTTTAAATATTTTCGTACAACAACTTACATGGGATCTATCATTTTTGAAACGTTTCCATATTGTGGTTTTAGGTTCCATAGGTGTACCATCCACATTATAGTTGGGATTTGAAAAAGTCAATACCGAACGACTGGAACCTCTTGAGCTTCGTTTAGGTTTCGGATGTTTGCTGGGCGTTATCATGTCTGGAAATAAAATTTTTAATTAAAATCTGTGAAATACCTTTTGATTTCTTTTTTCTTTACTCACATATAACCAAAGCGATGATTACGAAAAGTAATATCAGTGCTATAATTGTTGCTATTACAATGATCAATTTCATATCCAACACTGGCTTTGCAATTCGAAAATCATCATCGAATTCATCATTAACTAAATTGTTTTCCATTTCGGTTACATCGTCTAAATCTTCGACTATCGGATCACTACCTCTTCTGGGTATATAGTAGCGAGGTATGGTCAAACATTCTCTACCATCCGGACGATCTGGGCACGCACAGGTATAATTAGAGCCACGATAAAGACATAAATGTGTGCAACCGCCATTGTCTTGGGAACATTGATTCCAATCCTCAGATTGACGTTTGCGTGACACGGCTCGTATATCCAAAGCTCCAATAAGAGCATCTCTTATTTCCACCGGTTGAGAGTATTTTGAACCCATTGAGCCTTTACGATAAGCACGAAAAATTGACTTGTTATACCAATCTGTCCAGTAGATGTTGTTTTCAAACTGATAATAAAACACCGAAATAATTTTAAAGTATAAGTTAAAAGTATAATTTAAAATATACCATAGTCAAGCCAAAGGGATGCGGAGCAAAAGGCACTATAACTGTGCGGCGTTTGCCATTAAAGTCAACTTGGCCAATATTGTCATCCAAAGCATCAGCCCAAAGTAAACGACGGTTTCTGTTTAATAAGATAATTATGCACAGGTCTATTTTAAATAAAACTTCAAAATCACTTACTCAAAATCCAAAGTCAAGCCAGTGGGAAAACCCAAATTATTACTGATTATAACAGTACGATTTGAGCCATCCAGTAAACTGCGTTCAATTCGGGAAGGAGTCTCCCAATCGGCCCAAAACAAATAACTAAATTAAAAACTAATTAAGGAATATATTCACAAGCCAAGTTGTTCTCTTAACATACCCCTTTTTAGGATGCACTATTAAAGATCTTGGATCTCCCAAGTCATCAGTGATCAATTGTTTTCGACATGAACCATCTAAACGAGAAACCTCTATGACCTTGTGATCCGAGTCTGACCAGTACAAATTGTCCGCTATCCAATCCACAGCTAAGCCATTTGGCGTTAAGAGATTGCTGACGATAACCCTGCTATCTGCCAAATTTAATAAATTAATCCGTTTTATAACATCTAAATTAACATCTGCCACATAAAGCCAATGTCGGCGATAATGATAATCCAAAACAACGGCACCATGTACTCCCTTTATAGGCAAAACCACATCCATGAGATCGGGAGTTTTTAGGGAAATCATACCAATACCCGATCGTAAAGCAATTAACAGATAATCCTCGGGCAAATATTCACATTCCGTTAGACTACCATTGCGCAATTTTAACCCGATGGAACATTTGCACGAAAAACCGGACGGATTACGTAGACACAGTTGCGAACAGCCCCCATTATTAAGGCCACAAACATTTTCAGGTAACGATGTGTTAGTAGTAATAACTTTGATATCCATTAAACCATCAATATTGGTCATAACATCTCTACGATCAGTAATATTGCTGCGATCAGTCATATGTAAAGCCTTTGACTTCCAATCCGTCCAATAGATGTAATTATCCGTCAAAGCTAAGGCGTAAGGATGCAGCAAAGAAGCCATAATCAATTTACGATGATTGCCCGTATAGTCACAAGAATCTATAGTTTTTAATTGAGCGTCAACCCAATAGATCCGTTTCATTTTTAAGTCCAGAGATAAGCCATTTGGCCAACCCAAGTTGGAAGTAACAATGCGTTGCCGATTTTCACCATCCATGTGGGCACGTTCAATTTTGCGGTAATGCCCCCAATCTGTCCAGAAAAGAAAGCCAGCTTCATAGTCCAAGGCTAATCCACGGGGAGCCTCCAAATCCTTCCAGGCTATAAGATGACGATGTTTTCCATTTAAAGTGGCAACCTCAATGGTGTGACGACCAGCATCAGCCCAATAGATCTAGAATAAACTTTACTATAAATGCTTTCCCTAGAATACTATTTGAAAACATACCATTCTTCCTACTGAATCGACAACCAAACCATCTGGATTATCAATGGTCTCAAAAATAACACGATTCACTTCCAAACCATCAGGAGTAGAGCTCATAATAACATCTTCTACAGTATCTGACCAATATATAATGCCTGTTTTTCTATCCACATCTAAGGCAACAGCATTGGATATTGGTGGTAAGGGTAGAACCACATCCACCAAATGATCAAAGTCCAATGAAATTTGTCTAATATCCACACGATGAGCGAATATAATATACGAACTGGGTCCAGAGGAACAAGTATGGCCGTCTTTATTAATGGCTACACCTACAGGACAGGCACAGGCATAACCTGAAGGATTAAGTAAACACAAATGAGAACAGCCGCCATTGCCACTATCACATGCATTGCGTATCCTTCGCCTTGATCTATGGAAGACGGTTATGTCCATTAAATCGCTGGTATTCGATATAATGGTGGTAATATCTTTGCCGGTTAGTTTGTCAGCACTGGAAACCGATTTGGTATCCCAATCGGTCCAGTAGACTCGAGAACCACTTACATCCAAGCCGAAGGGATGAGGTAAATTCGCTGCAGAAGGCAAAAATATAAAAAAATCAAAATCTTCTCATGCTTTTATAAATTAAACAACACCTACCCACTAGTACTTTACGCCCGGAACCATCGAAATTTATATTCTCCAAGGACTTGGTGCCACCATCTACGAAATAAAGTTTTTGTTGCTCATAATCTATTGCCAAGCCATTAGGCCACTTAATATTCGAAGATAAAACCACTTTACGATTTTTGCCATCCATATGAGCTGTCTCTATCATCGCCGGATTTCCCCAGTCTGTCCAATACATAACACCATCCAAAGGATTGACTACAATATCTCTAGGTTTCTCGAGGTTTTCCCACACCAATAATGTGCGCATTTTACCATTTGTGGTGGCAGCTTCGATACGATATGTAATTTGGTCTGTCCAGTATAGTTTATCGGTCAACCAGTCATAGGCCAAGCCAGCTGGTCCCACTAGATTTGAATGAATTACCTTTTGTTGGTAGCTGCCATTAAGGTGGGCCTTATTGATGGTACTTCTTTCGACGTCTGTCCAAAATATGGTATCTGTATCACTGCACCAATCCAAGGCCACTGCATGTTTCAGATTATCCAATGGTATAATCATATCAACATCTGCGGAGGTTGAGGGTTTAGCATTTAGTTGCCGTAAACGTATATCTTTTCTTCGGGCCACCAAAATCAATTCATCCGGTGCACTTTTGCATGTTTTGCCATCCTCTTTTAGGGTTAAACCTATGGGACAACCACAACGTCTGAAATTCTTATTGGGAAGACACAAATGAGAACATCCACCTCTTAGACCTCTTCTATCCTTTTGACAATGATCTTCGTAGTCCGGTTGGCGAGCGGGATGATAAGCATGTATATCCATTGGAAAATGGAAGTTTTCATGAATGGATCGGAATCCTTTACCCGTAACTTTATTAGCTGCCGAAACGGTTTTGGTATTCCAATCAGTCCAATACATAGTGTCCTCAAATATGGTCATTGCAAAGGGATGAGGTAGATGAGTACTTAGTATTTTTGCACGCTCAGAGCCATCCAAATTGGAGCATTCAATCGCGTGCTGTTTGGCATCAGCCCAATACAATTTATGACTTGGGTAGTCGATAGCCAAGCCGTTTGGCCAAGTTACACCTTTCGATATAATAACCTGCCTTTGAGAACCATCCATATAAGCCCGTTCTATTTTGGGATTAGGACCCCAGTCAGTCCAAAATATCATGGCCTCTCCTGGATGTACTACAACAGCTCTTGGCTTATCTAAATCATTAGCCACAATGACAGATCGTAAGGTGCCATCAAAGTTTGAAACTTCAACCCTTCTTGTACCCGAATCCGTCCAGAATAGTAAATCATGAATCCAATCAACTGCTATTCCTCCCGGAGATTCCAAGCCCCATTTAATCAAATCCCTAACACGTGTTCCATTAATATAGACCATCTTTATAACATCTGTGGATATGTCAGACCAAAAGAGTAAGCCCTTCTTATAATGATAATCCAAAGCTATGGCATTGTGAAGACCCTTAACTACGGCTGTATAACGATTATTGCTTAGAGTAACTCGCCTAATATCCCAACGATTAGCTACCATCAAGGTCATGGCACCCCCCAAGGCCTTGCAGGTGCGTAAGTCTGGACGTAACACATAACCATTCTCACAGGAACATATAAAGGAGCCATGGGTATTTTCACATTTTTGAGAACAAACCGGATTTGTTAAATACTGACATTCATCAATGTCAGTGCAGCTAAAACAAAGAGAAAATTATAATCGAAATCGATTTTATTTTTTTAAAGTAAGTTTTTTACTTTTTCTTATTCGAATTCATTAGGAAACCCAAACGACAGGCGCACTCTTCCCTTCCTCGTGGTGTAGTTATACACAGTTGTTCACATTTGCTACCCTGTTCACATTCACGATAATGAGGACAATTGATTTCATCTTCTCCTAGAGGACAGTCATTTTGGCCATCGCAGACATGCTTTTGATGTACGCAAATCCTTTAATTAAATCAATATAAAATTTACAATGAATTAGAAAACGTTTTTAAATTCCACTCATTTCACTCACTTTAGATTTGTTATATTCTTTTTCGCTGGACACAGAAACTGACCCGGATCACATTGCAAATGACAGTCGACTTCATCCTCGGCAGAGGAGCAATCCGGATAACCATCACACAGCCAGGTACGCTAAAAGAAAATTTAAATTTACTTTATTTGATCTAGAAATAATTTCTAGAACACTCACCAAAATACACCGCCCATTATTGCAGGTGAACTCATCTGTGCCGCAAGTAGCCGATATTCCAGAATTCATATTACCACATTCATTTTCGTCTTCGCCACCATCACAATCCTGTTCTTTGTCACATTTCCAGCGCATCGAAATACAAGTACCATCGGCACATTTAAATTCACTCGAAGTGCATTGAGAAGGTTTTTGAGGACAATTCTCTTCATCGCTCCAATCGCCGCAGTCATTATCGCCATCACAGCGAAATCGTGCTAAAATACACCTACCGCCAGGACCACCAGCTCCACCCAAACCACCTCTACACTTAAATTCTCCCTCCGGGCAACTATTTATCACAGCTGGGCATTTAGTTTCATCCGAATTGTCGCTACAATCTTGCTCACCGTCACAGCGAAAGGCAATTGAAATACAGTAACCATCATTGCAGGAAAAGTGTTCACTAGAGCATCTTAAATAAATAAAGTGTTAATAAAAAGTAGGTGTAATTAATACATTTCCTTAGATTTTTGTACTGTAAAGTGCACATTTTTATACGGACTTTTTTCCTAACATTTCCACTTACCTCGTACGATTACAGTGACCTTCATCTGTATAATCCTTGCAGTCATTCTCTCCATCACACACCCAGTGTTTTGGTATACAGAAGCCATTGCCACATTCAAATTGATCTTCTATGCAATCCACTCTCTCACCACACTGCGTTTCGTCAGAGTAATCACCACAATCATCGTCACCGTCACACAGCCAATCCTTGTTAATGCAACGAAATGTTTTCGGACACATAATATGCAAACCCGTTTGCTCACACTCTCTCGTCAGTTTGGCCACCATATCGTCAACCGAATCACAATCCCATTCATCGGAACCATCTTCACACTGAGGAACTTTGTCACAACGTTCACCTAAAGGTATACAATTGCATTTCGTCTGGCACTGCCACTGCATTTCACCACACATATTCGGGCAATGATGACTGAAAGAATCACTTTGACTCAGACGATCTTGTTCGCGATCATACAAAGTTATGTGATTAATATGCGGTCGAAACACTTTGTTCTTAACATGTAACAAATTCATAAAGCCTTCTCGACCACGAGAAATCTCTCGACCACGACTTACTTCTCCATCTCTAACACCATAAAGATCAGTGCGACTACCGCCAACACTTCTCGGACCAGGCACAATTATTTTACCCACTTGCAAGCCATTGCCTACATCGGGTGTAAACTGCGGCAAAATCGGCTCATACATATCAACGTCTATTTCATGGGGCGGTCCGAACGAAGGATGTACGTGATAGTCCTCGTAATCGTTTTCAACATTTATATCCAAATCATCGTATTCTTTTATATGATGCGTCTGTTGTTTAAGTACTGGCTTGTTGCTTATCTTGTTGTGTCTACCCACCGTTCCAGAACCGGCACCGCCTGCGCCACCATTGCCGCCACCACCAGCCGTTCGTAGTTGATGATGTTGTTGGGGATTGTGTGCGACCACATGTTCATGCGAGAAGACGGTAGGACCTAGTATATGTTTAGGATATTTCGGATATTTAACTATTGAACCAAATTTTATTTTCGAATTAAAGCCATGCAATGTTGATTGGGGGTCGCCATCATCACCAAGAACTGCAAAAGATGTGAGAGAGTAGTGATTTTATTATTTATAAAAAACAAGTCAGTATTTTAAGAAAAATTTCGATATATAATAAAAATGTTTTGTGAAAAAAAGGAATTCTTAAAATCCGTAATTTTTTGATAATCGTAATTTTTCATACGAAAAATTTTAAGGACTTCTTAATTTATGGGAAATCTTTAAATCTAGATTGGTGAGAGGAGTTATCTAGAAGGAAGAAAAAGTATCATCGGGCATCACTGCAAATTTCAGCTGTACGAAAATACGTAGCAAAAGCAGATGATGCACGAACAAATTTAAACGGCTGATTCATATTGTGTTCAAAAATATAACCAAATTGTGCAGCAAACAAGCATTGGCATCAGCTGATTTGCAAATTAATCGCAGATGCGCATCAGATACAGCGCAGTGATGCATTTTCGAATAGTCCCGATGTTTTCATGTTTTTTACATATTAAATAAGCAGATTGAAATATGCATTTTTGATATCAGTGTATAGCAAATTGTGTCTACTTTTTAATTAGATAAGTATACAATTCTTAACAACTATAAAATTTGTGGCAAACTTTATGGAAAGAATAGAAAAGTAGAAGACAATCAAAATTTAATGGAAAAGTTCCAGAATTTTTAAAAATTTGTTTAAAAATTTGAATAATGAAAAAAAAAAAAAAATTTGAATAACAATAACTTTTTAATGTTTCCTTAAGAATAATCAGTTAATTATAAAAGGTCTTTAAAAATTTGCGGTTTCAAATAAAAACAGTGTTTTTATCAAGAATAAAAACTGGGAATGAAGCACGACAAACAAAATCTTATTTATCAACAATTTTGTATTCCCAAAAATTAATTTGATTGGAAAATTATTTTCTTTGAATTGAATTAGCGTTTTCTTACTACTTAATTGCTGCATTCAAAATTTCCTTAAATAATAATTTTTCACATTTGTCATCATCTCTTATAGAAAAAGTATTTACTGCATTTTTAGAATCAAATTCAAAAATTCTTTAATGCAGCTGCTCTGCATATATAATCAAAAATTATTTCAAGCAATTGGTAACAACTTTTTTTCGTTGTTATAAAACATGTCTGGGTTTTTAAACAAATTTGAATTTGTGTACAATTTTACTTCTCTTGTTCAGTGTTGAATGTTTGATGCTTTAAAATTTTAAGCTAGTAAACATTTTAAAGCATCAAACATTCAACACTGAATTACTTATCAGATTCGAGTTTACATCGTTAAGTTGACATTACATAAGGACAAAATAGACCAAACAAGCGGTTTGCAAACATGTCAAAAGTTTACGTTTATACAAATGTTTTGTGTTATTTATTAGTGTGTTTGCTGTTTGGACAAACATTTTATGCATGTTTGTAGAAATATTAAAAATTTTTAATAATGTGGCAGACATGTTGGATATTTTTCAAACTTTTTGTGGTGTCTAGTGCTTAATGTAATAATCTCAGTGAAAACTTTACAGAGTGAAGCCGTAAAAAAAGAAGCATGTTAATCATTTTCAGCCGTAGATTCTAATTATACCCACATCACAATAGTGGAGAGGGTATTATGCATTTGTGCTGATGTGTATAACACCTTAAAATATTGGTCATGGACCCACCTTAAAGTATACCGATCGACTCAGAATCACTTTCTGAGTCGAACCAACGATTGCTGGCTGCCTGGCTGTCCATGTAACCTTGTGCGCAAAGTACAGGTCGCAGTTTTGGAGATAGTTTGATAAAATTTGGGACATAGGTTCTTATTGGCACAAGGACCAAGCCTATTGAAAATGGGCCGAATCGTAGGACTACGATTTTTTTACGATTTCTTCCTCTCAAAAACTATCAAACCGATTTTAATGAAATTGAAAACATAGATACTACCATATCTATATGGTCACAAAAGGTATGAATTTTTTAAAAATAGGACCACGAGGGGAGATAGGTGCCTTTTCTGCCTCTCAAACCGATATTAATGAAATTTTAAAAATTAATAGATCCATATCTATATGGACACATATGCATGGTGTAGGGTATTATATAGTCGGGCTTGACCGACTGTACTTTCTTACTTGTTTTTTAATTTATTAGCCAAAAAAAAAACAGGAAACAAGGTCGTTTTTTGCCAAGCCCTTTTTTGGATTATATTGCATTTTATTTACAATTATATCAGCAGTGAAGTTGCTATAATTACATACATTTCCCGGAGTATTTTCCTGAAAAATGTGTGGAATCCCCACATTAGTTTGTCATTCCGTTTGTAATTTCTAGAATATTGATCTAAGACCCAATAAAGTATTTTATATGTTATATTCTGGGTCCTTATAAGTAGCAAAGTTGATTTAACGATGTCTGCCTGTGGGAGTTTATGTTGAAATGTGTTTTCCGAAGCCCCCAGGAATGGTGGGGACAAGGTTGTTATATACTTATGTCACATATAGTCCGGAATTGTTTGCTATTGAAATTCGGCCTGATCAGTCCACAAATGGCTGAGATATAAATAAAAAACCATGATTGCCTCTAATTTTACCCATAAAGCCCTTGTTGTGGTTTTTTGTATATATCTGGAGAACGGCAAGAGCCAAATTTTCCATATTAGGTACAAGCTTAATAAGGTCAGCCATTTTACAGTAAATAGACTAACAAACAAACAACGATTGCAAATCATTGCATTTTATTATCAATCATTGAATTTTATTATCATCATCAGGGACGAAGCTAATTTTTGTCTCAATCGGTACGTCAACAAAAAAAGGAAGACGTTTGAAAGTCTGAAAGATGTACTTTTTGGACGGATGGATGTCTTCATACATTTTTGTGAAAAAAATTTAAGAAGTGGTCCTAGATCATTGAAAATTGGCATTAAGCATTATTTTAACTAAATTACGAAAAAATGGAATTTTATCAAAAACATCCACGCCCACCGCCACTGCAATTCTAGTCGGTTTCTTTGCAAAATATTGGCAGTAACAGATATGAAGTACCAGTTATATATTTTAACAACTTCTCAGCCGTAAGCCTCGCAAATTTGTTTATCTATTATACTTTTGCTTTCTGTAATATTATTATTAATTCAAATGATTTTATACCTTAATCAAAGGGTTTTGTTTTTCTTAATTCGTTGTATATTTGTTGTAAATCGATTTTTAACAAATTGGTAATTGCAATATCAATAAAAAAGTTTATGCCTTGATGTATGCAACTGATTTTATCACAAACGTGCACTACAATATTCAAAGCTCAAACTGTGCTTGATTAAAGAACTTCTAAGTAGGCTTAAGCCCGAGTTAGTACTTCAAATAATAATCACAGAGAACCAGAGATAGGAGAGAGAAAATAATATTATTTATTTACCCGTAACACATCTTTGTTTAACTTTGGTTGCAATCCCACGCCATTTGTTCACATAAGAACTCTTCATTACAGGGTGGTCCAACCATAATGCATGACGTTAATTGTGAGCCACACATTAAAGAAAATTCTCCAAAAAATTAACATCGTGCCTTTTGGTAGGATAGCCCTTTAAAAAAATGCAAAATGTTTTTTGGAACATTTTTTATGCAAAATATTGTGTAAAAATTTTTTTATGCAAATTTTTTCTTTAGAAAAAACTTAAATATACATACGATTTTTTCTTTCTTTGTACAAATGTAAGCAGCAGAGCTGTGGAGTCATCAAAAAATATTTTTAACTCCGAATCCAACCGACTCCGATTTCTATTCTTACACTGATGCTAAATGAATATGAGACTGGCCCTCATTTCTCTTTATTTTAATGCTGTACCTTTTAAATGGTTAAATATATTAAGAAAATTATTTTTTAAACATTTTAAATCGATATTTTAAATATTGCATCGCCAATTTCGAAAATTAGAAAATTTTTTTAAAATTTTTCATGCCGAAAAATTTTGAAGTCGCAGTCGCGAGTTTTGTGTGTACTTCGACACCGACTCCGGTACAAAAACCTCAACGCCGACTCCACAGCCCTGGTTAGTAGTAAAAAAATCTTACACGCATAAAATACTGAGTTGCATGTACATTTTCTTCCGTATTCGTGGTAAATATTTGAGTAACATCACGAAAACCAATAATGGATTTATCTTGGCGAAACAGTTCTCTATCGAACAGCATAACTTTTGAAAAGTTACAACCGTAAAATTGCTTTAGTGCCCCCAAAAATCCTCGGTGCGGCGGCATCAATGGACCGTACTTCTTCAAGATTGTTATAAATCGCATCGTTATAGTCAATAAAGCAAGAAACTTTTTTTTACCCCAACCGTCAACAAGACATGTAGCACCGCCACACGGCACGCGATATCATGAACCCATTCAGAGGTGTGTTTGGTAGGCAATTAATCTCAGGTTTTGGAGCAGTCCATTGACCATCATGCGATCTGACCCCACTTGACTATTTGTTGCGGAGATACGTGAAGTCTTACGTGTACAGAGATAAGCTAGCCACTATTCCAGCCAGGAACACAACATTACAGCTGCCATTGGTGAGACCCCGACCGAAATGCTGGACAAAGAATACCAAGATTGTGGCTTACAGATGGAACACCTACGAAGTAGCCATGGGAAAAATTTACATAAACCTTTAAGAAGTAAATGGGCAGGCATTCACTTATGGTTCTTAATAAATATTTTTTCTTTTTTCTAATTTTCAAAACAAAAAATCACCCTTTAAAAAGATTCAAGACATAAACATAAAAAAAAGAAAAATGTAAAATAAAAAATGTGCGTTGGTCTATTTGCAAAAAGAATTTTAAAATTCTATAGTCTATTTTCTTCGACCTGAAGTCCATAAGGAATCATTTCCTTTAAGACCAATTTGTTCGAGCATCAATGCTCCATCTCATGACCTCAGCAGGTATATAACAGGAATTCTTAAGCTACGGTCACACTTATTAAATATTTGATCAAATAAGCGTAACCCCTACTTTTGCTAATAGTTAGTGAGATTTAAAATGGTCTTAATATAATAAAATAAACTAATTATACTACTAGACATAGCAAAAAACAGTTTTTTGTAAGATGTGGTATTTTAATCAAAATAAATATTGATATTAAGTGAAATGATTTTATCAAATATTTGTTTTTTTCGTCAAATATTTGATAAGTCTGACCGTAGCTTTAGAAAGATAACA
Organism: Pollenia griseotomentosa; assembly: GCA_963931875.1. Classification (NCBI taxonomy): domain Eukaryota; kingdom Metazoa; phylum Arthropoda; class Insecta; order Diptera; family Polleniidae; genus Pollenia; species Pollenia griseotomentosa. The sequence continues at coordinate 37,690,028 of OZ007563.1, read as the reverse complement.
GAAAATTCAGTATATAATGTTAGGAACTCATAACAATTTAAAGATAGGATTAAAAATATCAAGATAAAAAAGGAGAAGAAGATAATTTCGTTAGATATAATCTCATTATTCCCTAGTATTCCTATAGATGAAGCCTTAGGTGTTATAGAAAGAAAATGGAATATAATTAGGGAACATAAGACTATTGAAAAATAATTATTTTTAAGAATTCTCAAATTTTGCATAGATGATAGTAGATATTTTCAATATAATAACAAAATATATTCTCAGCAAAAAGGATTACCTATGGGTTCTCCAGCTTCGACAGTTATGGAGGAGCTTCTTGATACTTGTATTAGAGGATTAACTATTAAACTAAAAACTATAACAAAATAGGTAGATGATCTATTTTGCATTATTTCAGAATGTGAAATAGAAAACATGTTAAACATATTGTTACGAAAGTAACTTTAGTTAAGAATTAGTTGTAATTATTGGTTAAGAATTAGTTATTATTTATAGTTATCTTGTATTAATTAGTTATCTTGTATTCATAAGTAATTTTATAAATTTACATTGTTATTAAGAACTGTTATAATTTAGTACACTTCAATCCCAATGTGCAGAAAGCCCTCGTAATGACCGTTAAAAAAAAGCTTCAGTATAAGTGGTAAAATTATGTAAACATAACTGCCGCCATAAATCAAATAGACGTGAAGAGTGGTGAATAGTAAAGCCTCGAACCTTCGAAAAACATTTCGAATGTTCTAAATGGCCAATGACAGTATAAATATTTGCGGCGGCTAGCATAGTAAGATCATTCTAAGTTCAGACTTTGTCAATAACATATAACGCGTAGAAAATTATAGTTGGTAATAAATAAAAGCTATAAATTACGGTTGTTAAAGTGACTTAGTACTAAATAAAGTTGTGTAAATTGTAAACAGTGTTTAAAGTGTTGTAATTATTTATTTTTATTTAAAAGTGCAATAAAGAACTCGAACCGGTTTATTATAAAGGAAAAAAACCAAAACGTTATTGAAAGGCAGTAACGTAACAATATTTAAATCCTTTTACCAGGATATTAAATTTACATTTGAAAAGGAATGTGTTCTTAAACTTCCATATTTAGACACATTAATAATAAGAAAGGGGAATTTGTTGTTAGTAGATTGGTACCAGAAGCCAATTTCTTCGGAAAGAATTATTAATTATTATTCAAAACATCCGAATGAATACTGCAAAAAATCTTATAAATAAAGTTTTTAATATTAGCGATATAGTTTTTTATAGAAAAAATCAAATAAAAATCAAAAATATTTTAGAGGATAATAATTTTCCAGGAGAATTGATTTGTAGATTGATTGGACAGCACAAAGGAATACGGTTACTGAACCTAAGATTTATTAGTCTTTAACTTATGTGCCAGTGATTTCTGAACGACTGGAAATCTCTAATATTTAGGACATCAATAATTATAGGATGATAGATTATTATTATTAGATAGATTATTTAGTTAAATGAAAGATGGAACAGAGAAATTAGATAGATTTAATATTATTTACAAAATTCCTGGCAAGGGCAAGGATAATGAAATACGTAGTAAGGTATATAAAGGTACTACGAAAAACAAATTAAAAACTAGACTAGCAGGACATAGATCTGATCAAAAATACATCTTCTCAAAAAACTGCATTGTCTTCACATTGTGCCAATTTTAATCATACACCAGATTTCGAAAATACAACAGTCTTAAATACAGAAACGACGCTTCATGCTAGAAATGTTACATATAATAAACACCAGGGCTGCCAGGTACTTTTTTTCCTTGTCCCCAAAAAATTAAAAAAATATCCCCAAAAATCCCCAAATTCCCAAATCCTCAAAAAACAAAACCTCAAAAAGTTAATATTTTTTGTTTGTTTGTTTTCTGACCAAATTTTTAATTTTTTTTAAAAAATAGTTAGAAAAATGTTAATAAGAAATCCCCAAAAATCCCCAAATAAAAATTTTTAGTCAAAAAAATTATTTTATTTTGTTTGTAGCGACTGGTTTCGGCATGTTTTTTTAATTCCTTTTTATGCGATTCCAGTAAGGAATAACAAGCACAACAATATGCTGTTATTGGAGACGAATGAGCCAATTTATAACAATTTGGACTTGTTCAATCGGTTTAAGCCATCCTTATAATCAACAATAAAAATACATATATCCGTTATTTATTAAGAAATTCGATGCATCATAACTGCTAACCAATAGCCTAGCATTTTTTCTCAATCTTTATTATATTGTTTTTCATATTTACTTATTTTTGGGGAATACATACATATTTGCTTCAAAATTGTCTTTAAAAAATCAAAAATTTTATGTGTTGTCAACGGTTTTAGATTCTATTTTTAAATTCTTTTTTTTTAAATACTCACTCAAGAAAAATAACAAGTTTATAAAGTATCTTTTACACACTTAACAAAATATTAATCTTAATTAGGACCCTTCACACTATATAAGAGTAAGATAAAAGTTTTGCTATTTTTTTTTTCATATTTTATATACGAAACAAACAAAAAAAAGTGTAAAATCCCCAAAAAATCCCCGAAATTTTTTTTTAAATCCCCAAAAAAATCCCCAATCCCCAAATGACTTTCTTTGTCCTTTTTGCTCACATGATATCCCCAACTTTGGGGATAAATCCCCAAGTCTGACAGCCCTGATCAACACACCAATAAAACAAAGAATTAATTTTGAAACCCATACAGACAATGTAGCTCAAAATTACAGACATTTAATTTATGAGAATAAGATAGGAAATTGAATAAGTTTGGAAAAATGTAATAGAATAATAATAATATGTTTTCTGTGTATTATTTTAATTATTTATTTTTCATGTTGTCAATTATTTGTTTAAAATTTATTGTGGCAGCGAAATATTGGATAAATAATAAATAAATATATTTTGCATAACCTGACCTTGAGCTTGACTTAAAAATTAGAAAAATTTTAAAATTTTATTTAAAAAATGTTTAATGTTACATGAAAAATCTGAATATTAAATTTTTAAAAACAAAACAAAACAAAAAAAAAAAAGCATTACAAAATTTAAAGTGGTTATACCTCGAAAAAAGTCTGAAAAAGCTTTTGAAGAAAGCAAAAAAAAAAAAAAAAAAACAAGGTGTAGGTTTCCAATAATAAGAAAATCGTAAAATTGTGTATATACAAACATATATATAAAAATATTATCTATATAAATGTACACACATATTTACATCTTTACAGTAAGTGGGTTGATAATTACAATTCGAGAAAAGATAAAAAAAAACCAAACGAACGAGTAAGTAGTGGGCAATTTTGCCTTCAAAAACCGAAAAATATCAATAGAAAGTAAAAAAGATGATAAAGATACAACAAACAAAGAATACTTCTGCTATTTTCTTTTTATCGAATTGTTCTTGCAAACGGTAAAAGTAATCGAAAAGCTTTCAACTTTTTTGTCTCTTTTTCGTGTACGTTTTTATATGTGTTTTTTTTGTTTTTGCAAAAAAGGAGTCTCAACCCTAACCTTACACTCTACAATTTAATGAATGAATGCCAGCTAAGCTTTTTCTGTAGTTACACACATTTAAATTTTTATAGACTAACACACATACACACACACATAAACACTTTTACATGTGTGTATGCACAAACTTTGCTAACAGTTTTTAGTCAATTGCCTAAAAATTCCAACAATACTATAAGAGATATAAATTCTTACATCTTTTTTATACATCCAGCCAGCCAGTTCATAATCTATATACTCTAATTGTGTATTCGATGTTATAAATGTTGCTCCAAACTTTACAATCTCCAAACGAAAGAACAAACGAACGAACGAACAAACGAGCGAACAATTACAACAATACTCACATAAAAATCTCATTCATGTTGAAGAGTTTTAACGCGCATGCACAAATATGCGCGTACGAATGGACTGAAGGATGGATGGACGGATGACTGGAAGTGGATGCTCGTATCAAAATACCTGAAGATTAATGAATTTGTTTGATTTGAAGCGATTTGGTAGAGATGTGCGAAATAAATATAAGAGAGTGAGAGTATATTTATATTAAAATCAAGTTCTACTTGTAGTTAAAACATTTACCCCCGTATTCATAAATATATATTAAATTTAACAAACGTTTATTAAGGAAAATTTTCATAGAAAATCAATTTGGTAAACATTTATTAAATTTAAAATACTTGTATGGTTTTTAAATAATATACAGCCTATGCGAACGTTATCGTTCGATGTTAGTTGGAATTTTTTTTAGTTCGAAACCAAAATTTTTTAAAATAAATTATAATTTAGAAAAAAGTTTTAACACTAATAGTAAAAATCGCTTTAATACACAATATGTTGTTTGTTTTTGGGGAAAATAAACGGCCGGAAAAGCAAATGTTGATCTGCTACTGTTGCATTTGTGGAATCTCAACAAATTTCACATGTAAAAAGTCATAAACAAAATTTTAATGAAATTCATTAAAAATTTAAATTAAAAAAAAACAACTTTTAAGTTAAAACAAAATATTAAAAAATTTCTTTAAAAACGATAAAAATATCCATTTTAAAATACTTAATAATATTTACAAGAAAAACTTATACCACTCATGAAAATGGTTTGGGATAAAAAGTCAGAAATCTATAACAAAAAGTAACTAAAGTTTGTTCGTTTTTAAATTTGGAAAATGTTTTTGCAGGCAAATACAATTTTAAAATCAATCATAATAAATCAATACAAATAAAAGAAAACCATTTTTATATCAATTTTATTTAAAGTTATTCCCAGCTGGCATTTGGGTGATAATTTTTGTAAACATCACCTTAATGAGTCTGCTCAATTCAGTATGATGATTAAAAATTGATTTATCGTCTGAGTGATTGAAAAAGGATTCATATATGATTCATTGCCGAACTAGTGTTGCCAGTGGATTTTTCGAAAAAATACCAACACATGCTAAGAAAATTCTTTAAATGGCTGGTGAAGAATGTCCAAAGTCGCAAAACCTGTTTGCCACTTACCGCCGTCGAATTGAAATCAATGGTGATGGTGTCAATATAATTTTATTAAGGCCAAACGAAGTTGGTAATTAAAATTACACAATAAAGGAAATTATGATTTTTCGATGGAAATTAGGGTCAGTTTAAAATTATAAATTAAATTATTAAATGATAAATAAGGTGTTGAGTTTAATCTGTCCATGACGAAATTCTATTAACCGTATTTAACAACATATTTTTTACAGCTTTATAGCCATAATCAGCAGGCGTGAATGAAGGTACACTTATGGCTAATAAATTAGTGAATGCGTAAACGCTGGTTAAGTTGAACTAATTTAAAATTTACATGTAGTGTAAACTCAACAACTAAAAATCAGTTTCCAATGTATTTTATGTAGTTAAAAAAATAATAAATTTATATAGTCTGTATTGGCCCAAGTTTATGCTTTTAAAGATGTTTTATATGTTTTCTTTTAGGATATTCCTTTTTAAATATTTTGCCTAATTTATTTTGTCTAAATTTTTAATGTTCAAATTTTTTATGTTAATTTTTATGTTTTATGTAATTTAGAAACTAATTTGTACACATACAAAATCCTGCACTGTAATTATAAGACTTAGTTCTGTTGTGCAGGAAATCATAAATAAATAAATAAAAATAGTTACCTCCCTGATTTTTAGATTTGTTGGTTTAAACACATTTTTAACCAAAAAGAGAGTTTAACTTGATCTGATTTCCTTTCCTTCCTTCAATAATTCTAAGTCGATTTAGCTATGTCCGTCTGTAAAAATTATACATTCAACCGATTCAGTAGAAAAGAACCATTTGGGTATCAAATTGCTTCTACACTCAGAATATTATGTAGTTAAATTCAAACGAAAATTTATTTAAACATTTTAAACATAATTAAGGGTGATTAAATTGTAAGGGCCGATGTTGAATGTGAACCACACCTAAACGCCAAGTTTTTTTCCGAATTTTATTTGACATTTCTCTATTTCAGACTTACTCAATTTGAACCATGGAGAGATACACAATCCAACAACGTGTTAAAGTTATCCAGACTTATTATGAAAATGGATGATAAATTTCGAAGAAAATCATCTTCAGTGATGAGGCACATTTTCACCTCAGTGGATTTGTCGATAAGCAGAATTTCCGCATTTGGGCGAATAATAATCCAAGAGTGATTGTCGAAAAACCAATGCACCCACAAAGAGTGACTGTTTGGTGCGGTTTATGGGCTGGCGGCATCATCGGGCCGTATTTTTTCCAAAATGAGGCCGGTCAGGCAGTTACTGTGAATGGTGTTCGCTATCGTGAGATGATAACGAACTTTTTATGGCCCGAATTGGAAGATATGGATGTGGACGATATGTGGTTTCAGCGGGACGGTGCCACTTGCCACACAGCTAACGAAACAATGGCTCTTTTGCGCAACAAATTCAATGGCCGTGTTATCTCACGTAATGGCGATGTCAATTGGCCGCCAAGATCATGTGATTTGACACCGTTGGACTTTTTTCTTTGTGGTTATTTGAAAGAAAAGGTGTACGTCGATAAGCCAGCAACAATTCAAGAGCTTAAGGATGAGATAATTCGGCACATTAACGGCATAGAACCTCCATTATGACTCAGGGTTATCGAAAATTTGGACCATCGGATGGAGGTGTGCCGCCGTGGTCGCGGCGCCCATTTGGCCGATATTTTGTTCCATACATAATTGAGTAATACCAATATATCATAATAAAATAAAATTACAATAATTTCCTAAATAGTTTGTGTTTTATTCAAAATCGGCCCTTGAAATTTAACCACCCTTTATATTTATTGATTAAAATCTGTTTGCAACTTTTGATTTTATTCGAAATTTTAATTAATTTAAGAATTTCATAGAACGCATTATTTGTATGGGAGCCCCTAAGAAGTGGAGATAAGGGGAAAGTATGTTTCGAGAAAATGTTAAAGACAAACAACTAACAAACATTTTATCCTACTATGGGCATTTATGGGACTTTTTCTTCAATACTTTTTTAGTCTGCATTGCACATTTTGTATAAGAGCCCCCTTAAGGAATGGAGATCGCGCGTAGGTATGTTAGAAATAAATGATTGAGAAAAAAAATGAAGTGGGGTTGGTCATACATTTGATCCATCTAAGAGCATCCTTTTATGAATCAAAGCAAAAGTTGCTTACAGATTTTAATCAATAATGGCTTGTTTTGTTTGTAGCTTTTTATATGTCTGCAAAAAATTAGAAGCCTAGCTGCATTTTCCAATTTTTTATGAATGTTTAAAAAACGAAAATTTCGAAATTTTTGCATATTTTTTATGAATTTTTAAAAAACAAAAATTTCGAAATTTTGATAAAAACATTATTTTTTTTTCCAATTAAACCGTTTTTGAGTTACGCGAATATATGTTGTGCAACTTCCCCCATTTTGGAAATAACGGTATATCTCGAAAACAAGAGCTAACCTTAAAAAACGTTGGGAACCACTGTATTCAGCGTACCCGAATTATGCTAAAACGCCATGTGCCCGGCTTGTCTAAATAAAGTGTATATTTCGAGCACAGTGTAATTAGCAAAAACTTCTTGAAAATTTTAAATCGATTACGCATTAGATAAAAACTGCAATATTTCTGTGGTTTGGCGATAAATAAAAAGAAAAATCAACTAATGCAATGAAAAACTCAAAAAAAGGAACAACTCAGAAGTGGGATATTAAAAAAAAATTTTAATTTAAAATGTCACAAGAAAAAAATGTAATTGTAAGTGATAACGTTTCTGAATCAACAAAAGAAAATATTCCAGTCATTCCAAGTACATCAGAAGTATTATTGTGCGGCATAGAAGATTGTAAACGTTTGATTCCGGGATTCAATCAATCAATTTCTAATTCAATGTCTGCTGAATATGTCTAAATAAGATAGAAAGACTACAGTTTTCTATGCTATGTTACGTTTAGAAGAAGCTGCTTTATCGTGGTTTTCGTTCATTAAGAAGGAAAATTTATCTTGGGATGATTTTAAGGTTTTATTAAAAAACGCATTTCCGTGTACAAATGATGAGACTAATATTTACTTGGACACTCTGTCGTGTTAAAGAAGCAAACGAAAGTATGGAGAAAGATTTTTATGATGTTTTGGCTCTGGCAAGATCTGCAGGATTTAGTGGCGAGTGTTCGATAAATTATATTGTATCGGGTCTTAATGATAAGCAGCTAATAAATGCTGTTGGTGGTTACATTCCGCAGTGTAAAACTTTGCAAGATCTTCTATGCAGCGTTGCCAGAATGAAGATTTTACCTTATTTTTGAAAATTTTTTGACTAAAATAAGATTTGAAGATCGTTTTTCTCAAATTAAGATTTTTTATTTTTAGAAATAAAAATTCTTAACTTTAAGTTTGTATAACTTATATAATTTTTTTCAGTTTTTTAGTCAGTCAGTTTTTAAAACAATGGCCAGACTAAATTTGTGTTTTGCAATTATTGCAATTTTTCGAATATAACAAAAAAAAAAAAAAAAACAGGGGAGTCTATAAATGATGTGTGCTGAATCGAATGAAACTAATTTGGATTTGATTGGAGCAAGATTAGTGGGGTGAAATTCTATTTTTATGTAAAAGTCTTTGAAATCACCCTCTGGGACGGACCAAATTTTTTTTTTTTTGCAATATTTTTCATATAGAACAATATATCAAAAAAACAGAAAGGTAAATTCTATTAATGATATGTTGTGAATTGAATGAATCAAGTTCGAATTAAATCAGAAAACTACGGCCCGTTATGAGCTAAGTATAATTTAACTACAAAAACCAAGCGGAAAACTCGTTTCACTCAATTGCGAAAAAGCAATGTGCAAAATAAGGGACTACATATTCGATGACTTGCATGTAAAATAAAATAATAAAATTATGTAATAAATTCGTATACAGGGGTGTCCTTTAAATTTAATTTAACATTTTAAACGTCGTTTTTTAATAAGATTTCTGTGATAAATGAATTTTATGACAAATATTTCTCTATTAAACAGAATTTAATAACAAACATTATAAAAATTTGATTAAAAGTGTATTAAAAACAACTTCCATATTATTGTGTTTTCGATTTCCAGAACACCCCTGCTTATCTAAAATAATAATTTAATAAAAAATATATTTATTTATTTTTTATTTAATAGGGGGTTTTTTTAAATGTTCTAATTTGGGTCAGGCCTGACCAAGAGGAGACCTAAGTGGTTAAAAGTTACCTAGGGTTAAGAAGCTTTTGGTGTGAAAATTCCACATTCCATGTTTTTGAAAATTATTAAATAAAGTGTATATACATTAGTGCTTTGCAATGTCTTTTCGAAGGTGTACATTATTTTAATAACAATTCCATTAGGAATATATTTAGGGAAATCCATATAATCCATATATTTTCAAATGCCTTCGATACAACAACGGTATCAAATATAATACTAAATTGAGAACCCTTAAAACTTCATATGATGTATGATCTTCTTGGCCAAAATTTATATATCTCTAATTTTAGAATTTAATTACTTGCAAGGAAACTTCTTTATTTATATGAACTTTTTTACGTTCTTATTTATTAGAAAACAAATGGATTTAGTTTAAATTTTGAAATTAGTGCACCAATGGAATCAATTAGAAAATAAAACCACGCAGAATTTTTGGTTTTTCATTTTGTTTTGTGTATTTCAAAAGATATTTTTTTTTTCTTGAACTAATTATGTTCTTTAATTATTTTCTGCACTTCCAACGTTAAAATTTCTTTTAAAAAATATTTGTTAAAAATAGTTGAGTTAAATACATTTAATTTATAAAGAATCACTATTCAGTGTGACACAAAGAATGCTGACGAAGGCCGTAGCGGGCCAGAAAATGCATTACATTCTGCTGGTGTCTAATAATAGTAAATTTTTCTGTGTATAAAATATACTTCATTGCTATCCAAAGGACAGCTAAGGTAAAATGTAACAAGAAATGACAATATAATAGTCTGGTAGTGTATAAAAGTCATTCCTAAAAATTTAAGGAATAGAACTATTACAAAAAAAGCTTCATAAAATACTAGGGTATTCATTCGATTAACCGTTAATCGGTTAACCGATTAATAACTACCCGATTAACTGATCGGTTAATTTAAAATTGGCTTTTTTCGATTAACGATTAAACCGGTTAATTTCAGTTGATTAACCAATTAACCGTTGTAACAAAAATTATACATTTTTGCAGTATTAAAACATATTTTTTTTGTTTTTAATTGTGGGTGAGTTCCAAAACTTCGGTTGCAAAGCAACTCGCTTTTTTAAATACATTCTACAGTGCAACCATGAACAATTTTACAACGTTATCCGTACCAAAATTCACCAAAAAAAAGTTACCAAAGTGCACCAAAAGAGTTGTTCTTAGAACTATTTTTTATACAATATATTTCCTTCTATAAATACATTTTTAAAATACAGTACAAAAACAGAAATTAAGGAATTCGGAAATGAACTTTTTTGCAGAATGTTCGGTGCTGAGCTTTGCCAGGATGAGTTAGATGATGACCGGACAACAGAAGAAACTAACGATAGTAACGCAACAACAAAATTAACCCAAACAATTAGAAGTGTTAAAAATTTTAAAAAATAAAGCAGGATTTAAATGGCATAATGGAAGATTTTATATGTTTAGAGAAATCCAGAAAAAAGACTGAGAATTTAGATATTCTGTATTATGGGTTGCTTTCGATTTCTCCAAAATCTACGATAAGTGAAAGAATTTTTTCCAAGTCAAAATTTATCAAAACTAGAGAAAGGAGTCGCTTAAATCCAAAACATTTTAACCAAATTATTTATCTAAAGGATTATTTTATAAGATTTTCTTAAACTATTTAAATTACTAATAAAATGATCTCACAGTTTATTTTTTAATAAATACATAATCGGTCTTGTTCTGGAAATCAAAATCACGTGAAATTGAAATCGAACAAATTTTTAATTCTATCCTGTGTTTAAAATTGATAAAAATATTTCTTTTTCATTACCTCATACTTTGAGGACCACATATCTTTACCAAAACTAATTTTGAAATCAGGAAAAGCTACGTTTTTTTAAAAAAAATTGAACTTAAAATCTCCATCGATTTTAATGTCACGATTTCGATTTACAGAACGTGGCCGAATATGTATGAATTAAAAAATATGTATTACATATGAATTATTTTTTTTTGCTCGTTTTAGTTCAAGATTTGTTACTGTAAAACTAAACTCCAAATAATAAATAATTTTTCATTTTTATTCATAGAAATTACCTTATTTATAAAAAAAAACTTTATTAATCGGTTAACTGATCAATAACAAAATTAACCGATTAAACCAAAACCTCGATTAATTTATCGAGCGATTAACCGATTAAAGTAAAAACCCGATTAAATGAATACCCTATAAAATACATAACTGAAATTTAGCTCATAGAATAAATTCGAAAAATAAAAAATGTTGAATATAATATAAAGTAACCTACGAAAGGAAATAATTCCCAGTTTCTATTTGTTAACAATTGAATAAATTCCGAAAATCCCGGGATTAAAAAATTAAAATCTCGGGATGCGCTTAGTCACGAAAATCCCGTGATTTTTCGGGGTCGGGATTTCGGGATCGGGAGTTTGCGATTGCCATCCCTAATTCAAACCAAAAATGTATTATTATTTGATCATATTCACTATGCTGTGCTGATTAAAATATACATGCGTATGATTTATATTAATTCGAAACTCCAAATATTAAGCATACGTTAAAGCTTATTTAAGATCTTTAGTTTTGTTAGATCCAGTTAGATTGTTAAGATTGGTACAGACGGTGTTGTCATTCTTCTGGCAATGGTGCCATTGTCAGATGCATTAATTTTACACATCTGCCAAATGAAAATGAGCTTACAATGTTCACACAGTTGCAAGAAATTTCTAGGCAATTTTAATGACAACATTGTAAGATCTGTACGAAGCTTTAGACTTTAATCTGCGAAAAACAAAAACAATTTTCGAGTCTTTAAATAAAAATATGTGTACGTTAAAGCTAAAATAGTGCTTAATTCAAGTCCGCTTTCAGTTTTCTTTTATCGAGCTGAGATTTTTTTTAAAGTTTAACTTATATTTTGCCCGAAATAAGGCGATTATGCTAATAAATTTCATCATAACTTGACGACGATTTGTCCTGATTCGAATTGCTGAGGCTTTTTTACATTTTCTTGAACTGTTCCTAAGTTATTCAGAAATAAGTGGCAATTATTTTTTTCCATGAAAAATTAGTACTATTTTTTTGTTTTTAAAAATTCATGAAAACATTTGAAAGAGAAAAATATTAAAATCTACATTTGTCAACCGATTTTCATGGTTTATTGCTTATTTTATTTGTAATATACCTAATTAATGAAAAAAGTACAATTTTTGTCCTTATATTTTTTTTTTTATTCATTTTTGAAAACAGAAAATATTTTTCATTTTGCATTAAAAAGAATTTTGCCGCCACTTATTTCTGAATATCTCCGAAACTTTTGAAAATTTAAAAAACGATTGTTTAGATGACTTAAAAAAATTTTACTTCAAAAAATTCGTATAAAAATTGATGAAATGTCTTAGCAAAACCGCCTTATTTCGAGCGAAGTATTAGTCAAACTGCAAAAGGATTTGAATTTAGCACATGAAAGTCTTTATGTTCCATATATTTTTTCCAAATGCGATTTTTGCTGCAGACCAGTGTAATTCATTTTTAAAATATAATAGATTTCCGCAAACGCAAGTCTCGCGTCTATAAACACAACTCCAATAATTTCAATTGGTGTTAATATCCATGTGAATTAAACTTTACTTTAGCATCTACAAAAAAATCGTAAAACGAATATAATTCAAATGATGTTTTAGTATACCTACAAAACAATCCTTATTAAAACTTTACAGTATCAGAGAAATTCGCTTCAATATAGTAATAAAACAGAAACAATAACAAACACAAAAACAAGTCAAAAATACATCAATGAACAGTAACACAACAGGAGGAGTTCGTCCTTGTTTCAATTTTCTCTATGAGTGCGTGATTTTTTTTTTCACCCAGCATTAAAACTCCCTTTAATTAAATGAAGTTTGTTCGTATTTTATTAAACGAAGTTTAGCGATTGAAGGCAAAACGATGTTTGTTTTGTATAAAAAAAATAAACAAACGAATCTACGCAAAAAGAAATAAAAACGGGTCACTCTTTAACACTTTAGAGTAGCAAGAAAGGAATGTGTTTGTGTGTAAATTTCATCTGGTATCATTTTACTCTTAGGCAAAACTCAAACACATACACAACCTAAATACGTTTATATGTGTTTGCGTATATATATGTAAAAAGATAAATAACAACAACAACAAAAATATGTAAAATAAATAACATTGTTTTTATTGTTTCTTTGTTGTTAAATAAAATGAAAAGTGCTGTTCTGCCCTTGACATATGAAATGTTTAGGGGGGAAAATTTAAACTTTAAAATACTTTTATTTTTAAGTTTTAATCCCTTGAGAACGTCGGTACACATATGTGCACTTCCTTTTTCTACCACTTGAAATAAAAAAATTAAAAAAAAAATATAAATAATTATTTTAGTTACACCCAATAAGATGAAAAAAAGGTATAAAACCTTTTAACTTAATCGGTTTTTGTTCAGGCCTTAAGGGTTTGAAGGCATATTCAGCTGTCAATTCAGTCACTTTTGTTACTTAAGTCCAATCCAAAGTTGTTGAAAAAGTATTTAGCTTTTCCAAAATTATACGTTTTCTTTTTTCATCCTAAATATATTGCTGATGATGAATGCAAAGATCAGCTTCTAAAATTTCGATTAGAACTGTTATCGTTTTCTTTGGACGATACACATTCATTAGTGGCATTTAATCAGAGCTGGAAAAAACTGCAATCATTTTATTTAATTTCATTTAAAAAATTTTTTTTTAGAACTCATTGAATGAAATAAATTAAAATGCAATCATTTCGATCGAAATCAATTCGATTGCAATCAACTTTTTATTGAAGTCATGCCATTTCAATCTATCTCTAAAATCACAACTATAGTCAAAATCCAACGAATAATATTCAATTGGAATCTAGCAGTTGTAAACAAAAATTGACAATATTGGCAATGGAAAATTATCAGAGTCAGCTTTATTTCTAAAAGAACAATTTTCTTTTAAAGAAAAGGTAGATTTTGGTCTCCAATCAACTAGTATATGAATTGATTTAAAAAAAATTAGTTCAAATCTTTTTTATCTTAATGATTAAATGATTTCAAATTGAATTCATACTTTCATACAACTTTTCGATTTTGAACACAATCAAAAAATTAGCAATTATTAACGATAAATCGTGTGATTGCAGTTAAATCGATTGCCTTATTTTACAGCTCTGCATTTAATGTAACAAAACCATAAATTTAACTCGAAAATTTTGACAGAAAGTTCCAAAAGTTTCCTGTCTAAAAATTTTGGGGTTTCATTATTTTTTTTTTTTTTAAATCAATGACTGTCTTTCTGTTAAATCTATTTAACTTCAACAGGCTGGCAATTTTCGTTGCATTTCATGTGCCGATAATGTGAACGCACATAATTCTTTAATAAACGACAATCTGGGCCTGAATGGTGCTAACTTTAGACCCGTATGTACCGATAATGTGAACACTCTTTAGCACAATATTATCGGCAACTTGTGCGGCTATCTAAGTGGACAATCAGCGCCGTTATAAGCGAACATCTGCTTGCTAAACAAATAAAAACTATTTATAGGAAATTTTGACAAAATAAACTTTTTATAGGAAATTTTGGTAAAATTTAAGAAATAAGAAATATTTATAGGATATTTTACCAAAATATAGGTTTTATAGGATATTTTACCAGATTATACGTTTATAGGAAATTTTACCTCAATTTACGTTTTATAGGAAATTTTGTTAAAATTCACTTTTTATAGGAAATTTGGTTAAAATTCACTTTTTATAGGAAATTTTGTTAAAATTCACTTTTTATAGGATATTTTGTTAAAATTAACTTTTTATAGTAAATTTTGCTAAATACCTTTTTATAGGAAATTTTGTTAATATTTTTATTTATTTTTTATATTGAAAATTTTGTTAAAATTAACTATTAATAGGAAATTTTGCTTAAATTTACTTTTTAAAGGAAATTTTGCTAAATATTACTTTTTATAGAAAATTTTGCTAAAAATTACTTTTTATAGAAAATTTTGTTGTTTTGCCAAAATTTACTTTTCATAAGAAGTTTTGTTTAAATTAACTTTTTATAGGAATTTTTTCTAAAATTTACTTTTTATAGGAAATATTGTTGTTTTGCCAAAATTTACTTTTTATAAGAAACTAGCTTAACCCAGTGCGCTTCGCTACACTGCTTTAACCACGTTTGAAGACTCTCCCTTTAATAGTTCTTCAGTTGAGAGATATTTAATATAAGCATTCTATGGGAGGTATTTCCCCCCCTGCGCCTACCCGCTTTATTTTTATTTTCAAAAGTGTAGTATACCATGACAGTGACTTCTACAAAGTTTGAGCATTTTCACTATCACAGCACTTAAGATATGCGATATTAAACATTGGTGTTCTATGAGGGGTACCACTTCCCCCGCTACTATGTTATTTCAATTTTGGGGTTTAAAAGATCCTACTACCAAAAGTTCAACAAAATACGTGCAGCGGCTCTTATTAATATTTCTATCTATGAGGGGTACTGCTCCTCCTCTGTCTACCCCGCCCATTTTTATATTGAAATTTATAGTTTACCATAATAGTAGCTTTAACCACGTTTAAAGACTCTCCCTTTAATAGTTCTTCTGTTGAGCGATATTAAATGTATGCATCCGATGGGAGGTATTTCCCCCCTTGCGCCTACCCGCTTTATTTTTATTTTCAAAAGTGTAGTATACCATAAGAGTGACTTCTGCAAAGTTTGAACATTCTCACCATAACAGCTCTTAAGATATGCGATATTAAACATTGGCGCCATATGGGGGGTACCACTTCCCCCGCTGCCATTTTATTTCAATTTTGGGGCTCAGAAGATCCTACTACCAAAAGTTCAACAAAATGCGTGCAGCGGCTCTTAAGATATTTAATATTGGCATCCAATTCCCCTGCCCCTATCGAAAAAAATAAGTAGCCTATTTTATTTTTAGGGCTCACGCAAAAATTTCAGGAAAATCGGTTCATTAGTTTAGGAGTCTATAAGCCAATAAACAAACAAACACACAAACATTTTTCATTTTTATATACATATATAGGTTTTGTTAAAATTCACTTTTTATAGGAAATTGTGCTAAAATTTACTTTTTATAGTAAATTTTGTTAATATTTGCAATATCCTATATATTGTATATATATTTTGCTAAAATTTATTTTTTATAGGAAGTATTGTAAAAATTTACTATTTATAGGAAATTTTGCTGAAATTTACTTTTTATAAGAAATATTTATAGGAAATTTAACCAAAATATACGTTTTATACGAAATTTTACCAAAATATACGTTTAATACTTTTTATAGGAAATTTAGTTTACATACACTTTTTATAGGGAATTTTGCTGGAATTTACTATTTATAGAAAATTTTACTATATATTACTTTTAATAGGAAATATTGCTAAAATTACTTTTTATAGGAAATTTTGTTAATATTTACAATTTTTAGGACGTTTTACTTTTTATTGGAAATACTGTTAAAATTTATTATTTATAGGAAATTTTGTTAAAATTTACTTTACATAAGAAATATCTTTAGGAAATTTTACCAAAATTACGTTTTATAGAAAATTTTAGCAAAATTTACGTTTAATACGAAATGTTGTTAAAATTCACTTTTTATAGGAAAGTTTGTTAAAATTCGCATTTTATAGGAAATTTTGCCAAAATTTAATATTGATAGAAAATTTTGTTAATATTGACAATTTAAAGGAAATTTTGCTTAAATTTATTTGTTATAGGAAATTTTGCTAAAATTTACTTTTTACAGAATATTGTTAAAATTTACTATTTATATGTATATTATTATCTTTTTAAAGGAAATTTTGCTAATAATTACATTTGTAGGAAATTTTGCTAAAATTTATTATTTGTAGGAAATATTTTTAAAATTTACTTATGTAGGAAATTTTGCTTGTAATCCATTTTAAAAATATTAAAGTAATGTCTGCTTATAACAAATAAGCCACGACAGTGTGACCATATTGTACCGATTATAGTCTCGATTTTGGTTTAACCAATAAGCGCAAAAAAAAAAAAAAAAAATCGTCACAATGTGCGACGATAATGTGACCGCTCAAAAGTGAATTATGTGATTTGTAGAAAATTGTGCCGATGAAGCATGATAAAATTCTTCTTAAATTGTACTATGTGAGCTGATAGTGTGATTCCAGCTTTAGTTACTATTGCTTGGTTAATTAAGTTAGAATATAGCACAGAGCAACATTTTCAAGGTCATCAAATGAACACTTTATTTTGATTCCGTTTTCTGATAGTACTTTTTACAAAATGCTGAAACAGAAAATATCCCAAAAATCCCTGTCGGTACATGCACTGCTAAAAAAAGTAAAGGGAAGTCAAAGACCAAGAATAACGGGTTTTCGTACAAATCTCGCTCACAGTAACATAAATCGAAAAATATTAATTATCAAATGTGTAGCGCATAATGGGAGATTTTGGAAAAAAATGCATAAAACTTTTTAATTACAAAAGATTTTTTTACAATTTTTCAGTAGAATATTAACCGATTTGCTGGTAATTCAGCAAAAAATATTGGAAAAAAATCATAAGAAATTTGTTATATACATGACCAAGGAAGGACAGCAAATTTGAATTTTCGAAGTCTGATATTTCCATAACTTTAGGAGATTAACTATAAATAAATAGCTTACTATTTTATAGAACTCGTCTTAAACATTTTTTGGACAAAAAAATTTAAGATCGGGCTAAAATTAAGAATTCTCCATCGTTTTTAATTTTTGTAATACCTAAAGTGCCCTACTTTGGGAACCGATGAGGGCTCTTTCGATGTGTCTATTAATCATAATATCAAATTCAAAACTTAAGCTCGAATGCAAGTCCTTAATGGCCATTTGAAATTTTAATGCAATCGGACCACCCGTTTAGAAAATCGATAGATATTACCATTTTTTCCCAAAATCTTCCACTGTGCGTGTTTAATTTGCATGCAATTTTTGGAAGCGAATTTTCTCAAAATACATTTTGTTTTTTGTAGGAAATTTATAGGAAATGAAATAATTATAGTTTTGTTTTTGTAACCGTTTGCGAGATTTGTACGAAAATCAGTTTTTCTTGAGCTTTGATCCCCGTAACTTTTTTTAGTGGCACATGGATGGCCGGGGATTTTTGGGATGTTGCTTAGAACCATAAAAGAAAGCTTCGCTTTTCCTTAATTATTCGGACTTAAAACAAGTTATAATTAAATTTCTTTAAACATTCGACTTTTTTTCAAACTAGTTAGTAAGAGTGTTTTTTTAGTTAATAAACTTTTTGTAGAATTTTAATTGAATTAGGGAAATAAAACAAATTCTTATCGACTCAGAATCAAAATTTTTTTTTCAAAAAAAAAAAAAAAAAACTAAAATATTAAACTTATTTTACACCTTAATCTATTTTTTTTATAATGAATTAAAAAAAAAATACTCACCCAAATGCACAAATACGACAAAAGCGAATGTTTTAAACATTATCCTTTTGCAAGCTTAAAACTGTTTTGGATTTTTGTCTATGGCCAGGACGTTCTTATAACGTCTCGGTTTAGTTTTGAAAAACAAATTCAACAGCCAGTTCGTAATCATGAATAATCTTGTGATTTTTATAACTACTTGAAGGATCGTCTTTGTATAATCTCGTTGTTAGTTGAAGATTGTGTGGCAAGAAAATATTATCTTTATCGCTGTTATTTTTACGGCGTGTTTTTGTGTGTGTTGGCTAGCAGTGTGCGTGTGTGCGTGTGTGAGCGAGTGTGTATTTTCGTATTTTATGAGACTCCAACGGCTGCGTGTAAAGATGTGTGGGTGTTTTAAAAAATATACAAAATTATTTTTTTTTATTTCTTTTTTCGTTTTGCTTCGTCGTATTTAATTTACTTTTTGCTTTCAGAATTCCTATTTCTCCTTTAGTTATTTCTTCTTCTTTATCCTTGAATATCCTTGTGATGCTTTTGGTGTTGATGTTGTATATATTGTTGTTGTTGTTGTGGCTTTCGTAGTAGTTGCTTTTGTTGGTGTTATCGTTGTCGTTTTTTGTTGTTGTTGTTTCTGGTGGTTGACTATTTGATGAGTTGGTTGATTTTTAAAACTTTTTTTATTCCGTTTCTTTCGTTTTGTGTGTAAGAATTTTTCTTTTATTCAATTATACAATGTCACAAAGTTGGAAATTGCGTCTTTCCTTTTTTTGTTTGTTTTGTGTTAATTTTTTTTTTTGTAATTTTAAGCGATATTTATATAATGAATTTTATTTTAAATAAATTTCATATTATTTCTTTTTGAAATTTTACACTTGTTTTCGTTTATTTTTTGGTTATTTGTATAATTTTTAGCTGTTTTTTAGGGTTTTGCCGATTTTATTTTAAAACTATTTTTTTTTTTTTTGGAATCGGCATTTACCCCTTACGCCTTCTCTTATAACCACGTTGCGTCATTTTAAATTTTTTATGGTTTCTTTAATAATTTTTAACATTTCTTTCTTTGTTGTTGTTTTTTATTTTTTTTTATTTTTTTTTGTAATTTAAATTTAACACTTTTAACAATTTTTATTAAGTAAGGTTTGGTTTCGTTACGGGGGGTTTTTTGTTGTTGTTTTTGATCCTTTTTTTTTCTCTGTGTGTTTGTGTTCAGCAATTCCCAGGATTATATTTTAAATACACATCTACTACAACAAAAACTTAAAAAAAGCAAAAACTGTTAAAATGAGAAAGTGTTAGTGAATTGGTTGGTGTATTCTTTTGCAGTCTTACAGTGTAAAAGAAACTTTTAAGAGCACTTAAAATAATTTTCGTTTTTAACTACATACTTTTTTTTTTATAAAATTCTGCGAAACATTTGCTTAGAACCTGTGTTATACTTTTGTAATATAATAAACGATATTTGCACTTATTTAAAGAAAAAATGGTTTTTGCTTAAAATATCAGCAGTTAAATTTTAGTGTTTTTAAAAGAATTATTAAAATGTCTTCCTAGTTTGTAGTGTTTGAAAGCAAAACTATTTTCTAAGCAATATTAAATTGCTTTAAAAATTTATGAAAACAATTTAAAAAAAATTTTGCGAAGTTTTTAAAAATTTCTTTTAAGTACACAGAAAAAAATAAAAATTGATTTGAATTAAAAAATTTGTGATATTAATTAAAAAATTAATTAAATTTGCACCAGTAAACAAATTAATAGTATCAATTAAGCCAGTTAATAGTATTAATTAAACGTTTAATTTACTTGATTAAAAGTTTAATGCACTTAATTAAATTTTTAATTAAAACTGATTATATTTTTGATTAATGCTTTAATTGTTGAAAAATTTTGGAGAATTTTTTAAGGTTGTAATAAATTGTGAAAAAAAGTTTTACGATTTTCTTTAACAAAAAAAAAAAAAAAAAAAAAAAAAAAAAAAAAAAAAAAAAAAAAAAAAAAAAAAAAAAAAACACTATATTTCAGGGTTTAAAAAACTGTAGTCGAATCCAAAACCTGTCGAACAAAAAACGAAAATTTGTGTATAACTTTTTGTTTTTTGAGTTGGTTTGCCAGCGACTGTTTATATTTAATGAATTAAAAGTAAAAGCAACAGTTTTTTTTGGCATATGACACATAAAGAAGTGAAAGACATAGCAGTCTTTCTACTTTGACTGCAGTTTTTTAAACGCTGGCCTATATCATCAATGCTATTTAAATAACAATTAATGTTAAAAATTCGGGTTTCATGTCAAATAAAATTATATAAAAATCTGTATTTTTTTTTTTTTTAATTTCCTAAGCTAATCCCGCGAAGCTCTATGCTTGTCTGCAGGAAAGAAACCAGAGTCTCTGGCGGGAATCGAACCCGCAACCTCGGCGCTGATAGACTAGCTCGCTACCAGCTAGCCTGCCGAGGCACTCATATGAATTGATATTTAAAAAGAATTCGTGAAATAGGCCTTTAAAATAATCTAAAAAGATATCAAATTAATATAAAAAAAACCAGGCCAGTCAATGGAGGGAGTGCTAGGGTTGCTGGATCGATCCCTTGTCTGTTTAACTACAACGAACTGAAGGTCTGCGTTACTATTGCTGGGTTAATTAAGTTAAAACATCAGTTTTTAATTAAGCAAAGCCGTGAATACCGCTGTAAGTGAGAAAATAATAATTTTTTCGGGAGAGCAAAGAAAAACAAAAAAAAAAAAAAACGTTTTAAGAGATTACTTTTTTTTGTTTAGATTATCATAAATAATGATAATAAAAGCTTTAAAGCAAAAAACAAAGAAATTAAATTTTAAGTTACATTGGAATGTTACCTACTGTAAAAATTCCACATTTGAAATCTCGATGTGAGTCAAAACTTTTTTTCGCTACATAAAGCATCATGCCTAGTGGATCTTAAAACGTTTCACAACTGAAAGAGTATACACGAAAAGAAGTTTATTTTCTAAAGTAATCGATTTGTTTTCTTAAAACTTATTTTGTTTGTATTTAGTAAAATATTCTTACATAAAGAAACATTTTGCTTAAAACAAGACACATACATATGTATTTAGAATAGGTCTTTCTTGGCTTAAACGAGATCATGCAAAATTTTCTTGGTTCAAGTGATTTTCTGGTGATTCAGTAAATAATTCTTTCCTTCTACTGAAAACGTTTTTCAACACTAGATACCTGCATTGAAGCGCTTTTAGAGGTATGCTCTCAATTTTGTTGGTTTTAAATATGCATTTGTTAACCTGTACCCATGTTCTGTAGCTTTAGTGAGAACTTCTCGCATCGAAAAGATGTGAAACAAAATATTCCATTGTTTCTCGAAAAGTGAGAAGAAAGTGTGAATGTAACTTATTGCAGACGTTGAGAACGCCAGTCACACATATCGTTAATGGCGACCAAAATTTACAAAAATCAACAATTTTTCAAAATGTTAAAAGAAAAATAATTACCCAATGAAAAAATGTGCCAAGAACAAAATATTAATATTATTATTATAATTTGTATATTGCATTTTTAATTGTTTTTGAGTGTTAAAATCTTTTCTCACTCCGTTTTTATTCGTGAGTTTATTTGACAGTTCAAAGCGGAAACTTTTTTCCAAAATTTTACTAACACACTATTTCTGTAAATTTGCGAGTCTTTTCCTCACGTGAGAGCTTTTACTCGCCAAAAATTTTACAGGCAAAGTAAAGTGAAAAAAACAGTTGTTCGTTATGGCATTTTTGTTTCATATCTCACGTTTCAATCGAAAAGTAATTCAATGCCGGAGTTACAGAACATGGGCACAGATTCGGATTCAGCGTAACTAAAACGTTTTAGTCCCAGGGTTTCGACATTTTTCAAATTTTCAGACCTGTGTTTCAGAAATTTGATTCAATATTTTTAAGGTCAAAGGTTTACTGGGAAACGTTTTAAATCTTTTCATTATTAATCATTTTTAATGCTTAATTGAAATAAGCAACATGGAAGGCACTTTATCAAGTCTACATTTTTACCTTTATACCAGTGTTTTTTTTTGTCTTTTGGGCAATTTAGTCAAAGTCATGAAGTCATAATGAAAAAGGGTAACTCAGACGTAAACACCAGACGTTTAAATAAAATGCCAAAAATTTTGGCACTGGTATAATTTAGAAAGTTACAATTTGAAATTCAAAAAGTTATAGTTAAGATTCTTAAATTATTCATTATTAATTGATCCATATTATTGTCACCGACATCATATTATTATAAAATTAGTCCTCAATTAGGAAGCGACAACCATATTATGGTTACGTCCGAACGTGTTATGGTTAATAATAACAAAAATGTGCTTAACACTTTAATATCATGGTTGTGTTTCAGCCATAGCTCGTTGCTCTTGGAAAAGACGGAAACACCTTATTTAATACAAACCAGTTGTTAGTGGTAAACAAATTATTAATTTTTTATTATGGAGGACTTATTTAACAACAGTTTGATTGTCGGTGACAATCATATGGTTAAATTAACCATAATATGTTTTAAAAAATAATCGTATTTTTTCTTTGCGTGTCAAAGTTTTCTCTTCAGAAAACATTGTGTCGTTGTTGGTGATGTTGCAAATTACCCAAATAAAAAAAAAAAAAAAAAAAAATATTGGCCAAATTATATCTATAATAAAATATAGTGGACAATTAAAAAAAAATATATATTCACTGTCTATTATTGTTGGTATTTTATTTAAGCTTTAAAATCATTGCAAATATGACTTGAGTGCTTGTAATTCTCATTTACTCTGCAGTTTTATTTCCATAATAGCTTTAGCATTTCTTAAGTATTTGTGAAAAGGTTTTCGTATGATCTGGACTAAGCAACCAATGAAATGCGCATTGGAACTAGCTTATCCTCCAATAATTTTAGATATTTATCAAGAATGAAAATAGGGAGTTTGGCACAACAAACAAAAACAATTAAAATTAATAATATAAAACAATTTAACTGAATAAAACAGATCTTTGTAAAATTAAATTGATTTCGTAAATTTTCTTCAAAATTAAGATGTTTGGAAAAACGATTTCTAAATGTCTACTCTTTTTTTTATACCCTTCACCACGGGTGTATAAGTTCGTTTTTTTTATAAGTTTGTCATTCAGCTTGAAATTTTTTCAATATTGATCTAGGAGCCTATAAAGTTTATTTGCCTGTTTAACTATTTCGACCGTCAACGTTCGCATAGAAGTTTATATTTAAAACAAAAACAAAATTCTAACATTTGTTTTTGTTTTAAATGTAATTTTCTATGCGAACGTTAACGTTCGAAATCGATGAACAGGCAGTATATTTTCGCGATCCAATAAAGAATATATAATATAAGTGGCGGAGTTAATTTAACGAAATCTGTAGGTTCGTCTGTCAGTTCGCTTGTCCGTTTGTATGTTGAAATGAGTTTTCCTCAGACACCAGATATGATGGGGACGAGGTTGATCTATATTTGTATGAACTATAGTACGGAATAATTTGCTATTGAAGTTCAGACAGATGGGTCCAAAATTGGCAATAGTATTAGGAAAAGGTCATGACTGCCTCTAATGTTTATCCAAAAACGCTCAATTTTACTCAATTAACTATACTTTTTTAGTCTTCTTATACATTATATCGATTATTTCTTACATTAACATGAAATTAATTAAGTAGAATACTAGAAACAGGTTATACATGGCTTAGTTATGGACAAATAACTTCCTTTTTCCCTGAAATAATGCTTTTAGTATAATAGAGCCCATAACATATGAGACAGGAGGATCAAATTTGGATCAGATATTTCTAATTAAGCGCATAAACTTTAGCTGAGCTTAATGTGTTGTTTAACTAATGTTAACTTTAACTTTTTTTGCATAAGAAGGATAGTAATTTGTATTGAAAATTAACCAAATTGGATAACTTAAGCAAGAGAACAATTGGCTTTTCAATATAATGGCGAAGGGAATATAAGATTCGTCGGTAAAGCGAAATGGAGAAATTTTTCTTGTTAATAATATTTTTTAGTTCGTGATAGAAGTCCGCTCTAAAAAAATTGAGTTTAACATTTTTTTATTAACAATACATTTGTCTTTAAACTTATTACTTATCACTTTAAGATATTTTTAATTGAAATCAAAAAATATCTAAACTGCTTCCCCTGAATCCCTATAAAAGTGTCTTTTCAAATTAGTCCTTAACACACACACGCCTTTTATTCCTTTCTTTTTTGTAAAATCCTAAATAAAAAAAAGCAGTTACAAGAAACTGTAAACCAATGTCCCTAAACGCATGCCCAGCACTGTGAATGTGTTTTAATGAAGATACGAGCGAGTTGATTTTGTGTAAATATGTATATTTTCGTCTGATTCTGTTTCAGATTGTGTATTTTGGTGTATTTGGGTGTGAGTGTTTGTGTCAGATGTAAAAGATTTGTGGATGTGTGCAAGTAAGGTTACTTTTGTTGTTGCTGGTGTTGATATTGTTATTGTTGTTTTTGTTGTTTTAAATATCCTGTACACACTAAGGGCGTGTGCTTTTTCTTTATACTTATTTTCAGCTTTCTTTTTTTTTTTTGCACTTTACATAAATCTATATATAATTTTCTTTACAATTAAATATATATTTTTTTCTTTTTTTAATTTTTATTTTCTAAAAAAAAACATCACTACTTTTAAAATAAAATAAATTTATTTTTTGCACTTTTATTTTCACAATTAAAACATCCTTTTAGCTAAAGATATTTGGGAAATTTCTTTTTAAGAAGAAGGAGCAGCTGTTATAATTTTAAGGTTTAGAGTTATAAAATTAAAAAAAAAAAAAATTAGATTACATTTTATTACTTTTTCTTTAAATTTAAATATTTTTGTTTAATTTTTTAGCTTGAACTTAAACTAAAATTTATAATTATTATTCCTTGCTTTCTTGTTTTACTTATTTTGCAAAATTTCTTCTTTTTTCACTAACATTTATAAATTTCTTTAAATATGACTTTCTTTAGTAACTCACAGATAACAATTGAATCTTTTGTGAAAATTTTCTAGATACAGATGCTGTAACTTTTATACACTCTGTTGGCATTTTGTCTCATCTCAGTTTAATTCATCTCATTTCATAATTTTACATTCTCTATCTCTATCTCTCTCTCTTTTGATTTAGTTATTTCTATGAATGTATTTTGTTACTGGATGCTGCTGTAAGAGTATCACCTAGTGAAAGTGTTTAAAAAAATAGCTTTTGAATGATAAGCTTTAATTGAGAGTGTTGTTAAGTTAAGTGATAGAATATGCTTTGTGATTTTATGTTTTTATTTACAAAAATTGTTTTAAGTTACCTGGTTTTTTGTTTGTTTTTCTAATGGAAAGTTATACTAAAATTAAGTGATTTGTAGCTTATTCCCATTGAACTGGGACTTTAGAAAACCCCACAAGAAAAAGTTAAACGGGGTCAAATATCACGATCTCGGTGCCTAGATCACATCATCTTCATGTGAGATGGCCATGACAAGTCGCTCGTGCACAGTGTCCAATCTGCAACAATATGGCCTCTTTTAACTGCTTCAGTTGGGAGTCGCCAGAATAAATTTACTTTATGTATTCTTTGAAGAATATTAAGAAAGTTTCACGCGGAATGAGAAACTAAGTATAGCTTCATTCATTGAAAACAATTGCAGAAAAACAAAAATCGGATAACAACCCAAATGCAAATGTTAGTTAAATATCACCTAAATACATTTAATCTGTACGCTGGGCAAACAAGAATTGAAAGCATTTGAATTTCTCGGGAAATTCCGGTTGAAAGTCCCGGGAAAATAGCTTTATTCACAATTGGGGCTACCCGCTGGTTGTATCCTAAAGAGCCAAATAAAAGGCAGTTTGACAACAAGAACAATAATCAGTATTCACACAAACATCCTCCATACATTTTTCATATGTTTGTCTAACTATTTGATAAATACATATGAGCATAGCGTTGATCTCCGCCCCGGATTAGTTTTATTTCACAAACGGTTCAAAACTGGCGAATGATGATACTAGGGTGGGCATTATGGGCCAAGGTTTCCAAAGGGGCTTGCGCTTGGGCAAATAGCCTTGGATCTTTAAGGCGGAGATCAACGCTATGATCATATGTGCTGGGGAATGTCTGAGGAGGAGGGCAAAGGGCTTGAGATTATCTATAATGTCAGAGAGCCAGACTGCTCTTAGAGCACCATCTTCTTTAGAGGGGAACTCTAGGTAAGTCATAGACTGTTAATTGGCAAACAAGGGCCCTCGCAGTAAATTTAAGACAGTCCAAGAGATTTGTGACCCTGTCCCGTGGCTTGAAAAAAGGGAAATTAAGGTTACCATTGGCCAATTTAAGGGGCAGTGTGGTTTTAGATACCATCAGTTTATAATGGTTAATGTTAGTACCAAGATATGCAGATTTTTTGAGGTAGATGACGAAATGTCAGAACATTGGCTCTGCTGCTGTCTCGCTTTGGGGACTTCTAAGCGGAAATTTGTAGGAAGGCAAATGAAAAGACAAACTGAAATTAATAATCTTTCACCAGACAGGGTTCATAGGCTTCATACGTAACCTGAACCTGACATGGTGAAAAACACAGGCTAAAACAAAATATCATCTGGGTTGTGGTGCTTGTGGCCCTCTACATATTAATCTAACCGCTTGTTTGGTTTATTTTACACTTAAGCTGATTTGTAGGCTCTCACATTTTAAATGTGGCAACTTTATACATTTGTTATATTTGCGTTATTTTTGTGTTCATATAAATTATTATATTAAATTATAACTATTTTTAGATTGAAATAAATTTATTGCAAAATATAACCTTTTTTTTTTTATTGATGTTGTTCGTAACAGTATGAGATTCATTTGCCAAACAGTGCAATTTATGTCATTTAAATACAAAATGACTACATTAATTCTAATGTACACAATTGACACACTAATTTAGCAAAAAAAAAAAAGGAAAGAAAAACTACTTGAAAAATTATGAAGAAATAGTAGGAAAATAAAAATAAATATTATTCTAATGTAAATGGGGAAGCTCTTTAAGCACCCACTCAAAAAACAGAGACAATTGCAGTCGTATTTTTATTTACTACACATTCGTTAAGTTTCTTATTCATTTGAAAAAAACGAGTATTTTCTTGGAATAAATTAAAAAAAATTTAAGAAACGTTTTTTATAATTTTTTTTTAAATAATTTTTATTTTCAAAGCATTTTTAGGGGAATATTTTATACAAATATTGTATATAAATTAAATTTCCCATTTAAACTTTGTACAAGCGTGTAAAGAATTAAACCTGTAGGTTGTGCCTTTTTTTTGGATAAAAGGAATGTTATTAGTGTTTTTTTTTTGCTCCCAAATACTCTTCGTGTTTATAAAAATAAAGAAATTTAAACACATTTTCCTTTTTTTTTTGTATTCAATATGAGACAAGTTTTTTTTTTGGCCAATTTGTATTACAGATGAAAATTTACAATTTTTACTCGCATCTATTATTTTTCGGTTCTGCCTTCGCCCGTTAATTCGTTCGTTCTATCAAAACGCCTACGCATTGTAGAATGTTATAAATAGTTGGATTCTGCTTCCTTTTTATATTTCGTTTGTTACTAATTTTAACAAAAGTTGAGAATGTTGCAAATGTAAACGTATCTGTCTGTGTGTGTGTTCAAGTGTTTCTGTATAACAGTTTTGTATAGTTTCTGTTTTAGATAAATATGTACGTCTCTATACATTTTATTTTAAGAAGGGTCAGTATAGTATTTTATCAAAAAAGCTTTTTTTTATCTCACACTGTGCTTCATCTTTTACACAGTAGGATTTAGAAGATTCATAGTGAGTAAGAGCCAGAGAGAAATAGAGAGAGAGAGAGAGAAAGAGTCATATAAACTTTCTCATTCTAAGGATTATTATAGTTGTTATTTATAAACGTATTTACAAGTAGTTGTTTCTGTTTTGTGTTTTTTTTCTTATTAAAAAACTAAAATAACATGTTGCTCCTTTATTTTCTAAATTTAAGGTTGTACATGAATGTGTTCGACTCACTCACACATATTTGCACAAATATTAATGTATATGGGGATGTGTGAGACTGTTAAAATTAAGAAATACACTTGTTATGGCCGTTTATTTAGTTAAATTTTGTTTTAATTTGCTTATAGTATAATTAAATGTTGTTAATGTAGGGCGTTTGACTAAAATAAATTTTACTTGAAATCTTAAACCCAAATAGGGACCCACAGGCCCTTCGAAGAGCGTAAAGGAGATTACAAAAATTGTTTTGCTTAAGAACTTTTTTTGAATTTAGGAAATACCAAAAAATATTAAGAGTCAATGTTTTTGTAACGATTGACCGACGAAAATTAGCGTACACACCATCCACCAAGCGAAGATTTGAACAAAACTGTCACTAATGATCGATATTGTGTTCCGGAGAAGCACAAAATTCTCTTTTTTGCTTGATTTAATCATACGGCTTAACTCTTGAACTTTTAATGAATTTCTCTAATGCAACAAAGTTCAACATTGAGTAGAATCAACATCGTTTAGTAAACATTTTATTTGTGCATTCATTGGTTAGATGATTAAACGTGCTTTCTTCACGTGTTGCAATAGATCAGCTTAGTCGTATAAACATGCCTAAGCACAGGTTTTACTCAAAATATTATTTAGTTAAATTCAAACGAAAATTTGAAATTTGAATTTGAAACAACTTAAAATCCATTTAAAAAACGGATCATTTACATTTCATTTAAAACAATTGATTTTTTCATTAATTTTTAAATTTTTTATTTATTTATGCATATTCCTTAAAATTAAATAGTTTTTACTTTTAAAAAATATACTTTAACCAACAAAAATCAAATTGCATAACAAAATATATACGGAAAAACATTATTTTTAGTTTGTTTTTGAATAACAAACATAAATGTTAAAAAATAAAATTATTCGTAAAATAACTATATTTTTATTCAATTTTAACAGTACGGAAAACGAATTTAATAACCCACAATCAGTTACTGTAAAGGCTCAGTTAGCCGGGAGTTACAGTTACGTTGCAAATCAGCTGATTCATTTTGTTGTATGTAAATCAATTAGAATGATTATAGTTAGCAGTAAGATGTTACGTCTCAATCTGTAGGAAATAGATTGGTCTTACTTTTTTACATTAAGGTTACTGTTACTGTTACACCCGGCTAACTGAGCCTTAATAATTCTATAAGTGTAGTCTTTTCTCTCTATGGAAATCTTTGGTTTGTATGTGCATGTGCGTTTGTGTTTGCGTTGCGTTTAAATTTTTTTTCTTCTTTAAATGCAAAATATTTTTAAAGCTTTTGTTTTAATTCTGTATTTCTCTATTTATTGCGAGAGATCTCACTAGAATGAATGATTTTATTATTTATAAAATTTTAAACAAACTTAAAAATATAACAAAGATAGAGCTTAAAATTAAATAATAAATCATAATAAGACATAACATAATGTTGTGTGTCTGATTGGCTATACAAATGATGAAAGCAAATTTAATCAAACTTAATTAAAAAGCTCAAATAATTTTAATAATTAGTAATATTCAGTTAAGATAATATTTCGATACTTCAAACAATTTACTATATATGTGTATAAACGCATAAAATTTTTGCCATTTAAAAGATCTTTAACCTCTTCGGGGGAAAGAAGCCGTTTATTAAACGATTGCACACGATAGTTACAGAATATGGGGCATCTTCCAAGGAAATGTAAGGTATTTTCCGGTTCATTACAGTTACATAATGTACATATGTTAACATTATTTCCTTGAAATGGGCGCGCCTCCAATCTGAGAAACCATCCTCTGGCTTTTAGTATTAAGCTTACAAAGTGCGTAGAATAATTATCGCAAAAATAAGGTTGAATGTTGCAATATTGCAATTGTGAATACATATCATGAAAGCGAGAGTTTTTTGCGCTTGCGATACATTTTTCGTGTTGTAGATTTTCTAAGGAGTTTAAAACGAGTTTTAGATGGGACCAAAGATTTATTCTCCAAGTATCAAAATCAAAGATGATATCTGTTTCTCTACATAATGATCTCCACTGTGAGTACCAGTAAACGCACTGTCTCACAGTTTCCTAAGCTAATATTCGCGGTAACCTATTTTCAGGCAGATTAAAAGCCTTCCTGATGTAACCAAAATGTAAGCTTAAAGTATCCACATAAAGTGTAGGAATACCAGTTTCTAAATGAAGTATATAAGTAGGAGTGTTTTGAGGGAGATAGAGCAGTTTCTTTAAGAAGTATCTCAATAATTTTTCCACTTCCTCATAACTAATGAAACCCCATATTTCGGCACCATAACACATAATGGATTTTGCCGCAGCATTGAAAATTTTAAGTTTATTTGATATACTTATTTTTGGGTTGTGGATGTAGCTTCACCAAGTTGAGTTTATCGCAAGTTTTGACGAGGAAAGTTTAGATGTTAAGTGTTTTTTATATGAAAGATTGTAGGTTAGCAATATTCCCAGATATTTATATTCATTACCAATATCAATTTGGTTTTCGCCATATATCCAGGAAATACCGTTGTTAATCCTTGCTCCTTTTCTGAATATCATTATTTTTGATTTGTTCAGATTTATTCCTTAATCCCATTGATTGCAATAGCTATATAGTGCATCAATCATTTTCTGCAGCATCACTGGAGAATCAGATAACAAGACTATGTCATCTGCGTATAGTAGGACTTTTATAGTGGTGCCTGCGATCGTTATGCCACCCGGTAAGTAATTGTGAAGGTCATTCAAGTAGAGTGAGAATAAAATAGGGCTAAGCAAACAACCTTGTTTTACACCCTGCGAGACATTAAAGGGATTTGATAAAAATGGGCCATCCCAGACCTGACTTGTAGTGTTTCTATACATTTCACCTAAAATTCTTATAATTTTTCGAGATAGCCCTGAGCGACATAGTTTATAAAATAAATGATTTCTTGGTATAATATCAAAAGCAGACCAAAAGTCAACGAAAAAGCAATATGTTTTTTTGTTTTTCTTCAGGTTAAGGTGGACAATACTGGTCAAATTAAATAGATTATCTACAGTGGAGTAGTTCTTACGAAAGCCCGCTTGAAATTCGCTAATTATGTTGTAATACCCTACCCAGCACGTTATACGGTTAAGGATTAGGCCTGTAAATAGTTTGTAAATTGTGTCAAGCAAAGACAGGCCCCTATAGTTGGTTACAAGATTTCTATCACCTTTTTTGAAAAGAGGTGTTACGATGGAATGCCGAAAAGAATCAGGTAAGTCTTCGTGTAAAAAAATATAGTTAAATAGTGCCAACAGTTCCGTTAGAAGACTCAATGTCAGAGATCTCACTATACTAGTTGTTTAAGAAGGGGTTTTATCAAACGCGTTCAAGAATTCATTCAAGGGTGTTTCTTTCTCCTACTCTATTTCTTATTTTTCTAAATGACCTCCTACGTCAAACTTACAACCCTGTCTACTCTTTTGCAGATGACAGGAATCTTGGCAATTCGTATTCATTTGATTATAGGCCAAGCATATCCGGTGCTGGTGCTACGAGGCAAAACCTAAATTATACGCTTGGTTAAGACCTCTGTATAATCTCGGTATTGGGTCGTGCGAAAAGGGTTGATTTGAATGCCCGAAAGACTTAATGTTGCATGCTGATACATAAGCGCGCGACGGATCAGGGTGCCTCCTCTGTATATATGGGTGGTATAATTGTTGAGGGATATGAATCTCTTCTCATTATCACTCCATTTACTCTCCTTACTATTTATACCACCTATATCCAACAGTAAATGACATACAGTTTTCATGAGTGGGGCGATACTTCAAAGTCTACTTTGGAGCTTCTCGACCGCGTGCAGGATAGGGCGAAGGTTTTTATTGCTAACATTAGGGCATCCAATTCTATTGACTCCCTTGAGCACCGTCGCAATGTGGGTTGTATTTGCCTGTTTTTGACAATGGGATGTGTTCTGATGAAATTAGGGATCTGTGCCCATGTTCTGTAACTCTCGCGTAGAGAAACTTTTCGATTGAAATAAGAGAAATTAAACAAAAATGCTAAAAATTGAAACAAACAATTTAACTGCGCCTGTAAAATTTTTTGCATGTTACAGCTGTCACGTAAGGAAAAGACTCGCCAATTAATAGAAAACGTGTGTTTGTAAACTTTTTGGGAGAAAGTTCCCGCTCTCAACTGTCAAAAAATTCACGAATAAAAACGGGGTGAGAAAAAATTGTGACACTAAACAATTTATTAAAAATGCAAAATAAAATGAATATTAACACGGAAGAGCAAAATGTTTTGTTATTGGCTGATTTTATTGTTTTATTATTTTGCTTCTAACATTTTTGAAAAATATACGAATGTTTTCAGTGCTATTTTGGTAGTGAGCTAGTCTATCAGCGCCGGGGTTGCGGGTTCGATTCCCGCCAGAGACTCTGGTTTCCTGCAGACAAGCGTAGAGCTTCGCGGGATTAGCTTAGGGAATTTAATAATAAAAAAAAAACTTTACATTATTTGGTATAGCCGACGGTTGTTTTTTCGCCGCCGTCGTTAAAAATGTTTAAATTTCAGTAAATTTTGTTTGTCGTCAAAGATATGTATTCCTAACGTTTGCAATTTCACATCGACTACGAGTGGAATATTATGATAAATATAACGTTATGACGTAATTTCGTTGATATTTTCGGCATGATTTACACCAACAAATTCTTTCTCACTATTCGAGAAATGTTGGAATATTTTGTTACACATCTTTTTGATGCGAGAAGTTTTCACCAACTTCACAGAACATGGGTACAGGATCCCGAAACTCGTACGTTTGTTTGTCATGCACGTTTTTCCGCAGGAGCCCATTGTTTTGTGAAAATTTGTTTTTTGGTAGGACTTCTCGTATGTAAAATAAACTTCCTGCTGAAGTTTTCGCTCTCACTTTCAACATGAATATGTTCAAGTCGAATGCCCGAAACCACTACTTCCTCTTACTCCTTTCCATAGTCTATTTTTTAGTTCCAACACAATGCAATGCATTAGTAGGGATCATCTCCTATTAAGTTGTTTTAATTTCAACTCAACTGAGCTAAATTGCAAACCGTAAGAGGGGCCATAAAAAGATAAGTCCTAGACCCACCTGCTACACTCAAAAGGAAAATCAATCCATTCGTAATCAAATCAATCCGAGCGGTATTAATAGTGCGGTGAGTATGGATTTTCTAGAATCAAGTGCAAAAAGATTGATTTTAGTACGGATTTTCAATCGCGAAATACTTGACTTATCCATATTTAATCCCGAATTCATACTTAAAATAATCGAAAAATGAGATTGATTTAAGAAAGCTAAGATTGAATCAATCTCAATATGCGCTTTATTTAAGAATTATAAAGTTGATTTAATACCGAATTCGTACTTGAAATAAACCAAAAGTGGAATTGGAAGGAGAATTTTATTATGATTGATTTACTTGCCCGTTTTACACCTTACAGATTTTCAATTACAAAACACCAGCATCATTCCCGATATGGTTTTTACTTTTAAGACTTAATATTTAACTAAAAATGCAAACTAAATGAGAAGCAAGAGTTCTCAATTTTACTTTTTAAACATGAAAATAATGTGTTTTCGTCTTGTTTTGTTATTTTTGTTGTTTCTACATCAGTGTTGCCACCAACGAAATGGTAAATTACACATGGATTATGCCAAAATTACACATGAAAATACAAATTACACATGCAATCTTCTATTTGCAATCTCACGAGTTTTGTTTTGAATTTTATAATGTATAAACTTTTCATTTAGTTAAAAACAAAAGCGAATGCGTTTTTTTTTTTCAAAAAATTAACTAGTCATTCATTGTTTTTTAATTTTAAAAAAATAACGGTTCAAAACAAAAAATTCATACTATTTTTTTTTAAGTAATTTATTACAAAAAATTAAGAAAGTAAAATACATCACATTTACATTGAAATAGATTTTTTTTTTTTTTTTTGATTTTTCCAATTATTTAAAGCTTCTACTTTTTGTTTATAATGATTGGAATAGGAAAGTTTGGTTCACCATTTCTATGTATTCCTTTTTAAATCTATCGTACAATTGTTTAAATTGCTCAATAT
The DNA here is from genome assembly GCA_963931875.1 of Pollenia griseotomentosa. Taxonomy (NCBI): domain Eukaryota; kingdom Metazoa; phylum Arthropoda; class Insecta; order Diptera; family Polleniidae; genus Pollenia; species Pollenia griseotomentosa. The sequence continues at coordinate 37,655,171 of OZ007563.1, read as the reverse complement.
TCTTTCCGCAGCAGCATTTGAAAAGACTAAAACAAAAATAACTATTTTAAATAATCTGTCTTCCAATGAATTTTTTATTTTAAAAACCTTTTTCCAATAATATTCTGGCTCCAAATTACTATGAAGCTAAAGTTTTTCAAAATGTAGGAGCGCACGTTGTCGCGAAAATATATATTCTTGAAACTACTTAAGTTTGCCGAGCATTACTTCTTATAAAACAAGATATAATATTGCGAAGTAAATTTTCGAAATATGTTGGAAGGTTCAGACAGGCCTTTGACGCTACGAGCATTTTATGAAAGCAATATATAGCTTTTTGTCTTTTAACATTTGAATTATACTGCCCAAACATAACATTAGGTGTATCTGGTGCATCCAACTAGATTTTCAAAAAGAATCCATAGTTGTGCTTTTGAGAAGCTCAAACATTTCTTTTGCAGTCAATGAAAAAAACGAGAATGAACCCGGGATGTTTTGTCGTTATAGGTAATAAATTGTGACAAAATCTATCTAAATGCCAAATGGTTAGTAGTTAATGATCCAACCATTTTTAGTTTAGCTCTTTTAACGCTTCCATTCTATTAATTAAATTTTTAAGTTTTGCCAAGAATATAAACCTTTTTACATCTTGTGACAAAATAATAACAAAAATCAGTGCTACAAAACGTTAAAATTTAAAATTACACATGAATTACACATGGAGCCAATTACACAAGGGCTACACATGAAAACAAAAATTACACATGATATGTGTAATTACACCTAAGGTGGCAACACTGTTCTACATACAACACGCAAATCGTTTTTTAACTACTTGTGTGGTGTTGTTGTAGTGTCTGCAACAAACTTTGATGATTTTGAATTTTACTCTCAGAGTGGCACTACCAACAAAAAGTTTAATCTTTTTTTCACTTTGCTTGAGAATTTTGTACTTATTTTAAGAAATTCCGGGATTGATTTTCGAAAGTAATCCCATTTAAGTTTTTTTTTAGTATTTTTTACTGTTATTTGTACTTGCATTTTAAAGTACGACTCGTACTTAAAGTAAGTATAAAAACTTAATTTATCCCGAATGTTTTTCTTTCTGTGTAGTATACCAATAGATTGAGAATAACTTTGTGTCTATGAACATTTTCAATATAAAAATAATTAAATGCAATTGGGCAGAACAGTTTTATTTAGGTACATAAAACTATGACAATCAGTCCTTGATTTCACTTTGCCCCACAAATGTGGTTCTTGGCATTAAAAAAGGAAGTTATTGCATTAGAAGCGTAATACAGAGCTCTGGAGACAAACAAATGAACGACCAATTAAAATCGAAATATTAAATTGCAAAAGGCATTAAATTGATCGCAGGCCGATTGACGCACACCTGGCGTCATTAACTAATCATTGAAGTTAGCCGTATTGAATAAAGCTTGAGAGAAATCAAACAAAAGCATCAAAACGAACTGACCCGAAATACTGTTCAACTGAATCCATTGTTTATGATTTTTATTATTTTTTTTGTTCTTGGTTATAGTTTTGAAAAGTGATCACAAATTCTCGATGATTGCAAACGATATCTCTTCGTGCGTATTCGAGAATCAACGCTGAACTGTCGAAAGAAATCATTCGATGTAAAGCGTATATTTAAGAGTAGCCATGAATATTCAAGAATAAAGATGCATTTGTTTATAAATCCGGCCGTTAGTGACCGATATTTATTGATAAAAAAAAAAACACTTTTCATATGAGATCCTCCAAAAAACTTAAATGGCGCTTGTTAACTTCCCAGTAAAAACTTCGCTTACTTTTCAAAATGAATATCTCTTTTCACTCACTATTTAGTAGCTTTTTTCTATAAGTACTTCTGTAACTGCTTTTTTGTGGATGTATGTACGGGAATAAATAATGAATTACTTTTGAATGCGTTCATTTTGGGACATCCCTTCTAAAATTTATTGGTTCTTTCAGTAGAATTGTAAGAAATGCTTTTATTTTTTTCTGGTGACTCAACACATTATTTTTTAGGCGAAGTTTTAACTGGGTTGTAAGTAAGAGTTTAGGCGAAGAAATAAATAATCAAACATATTAAGATTTTTTAATGAAATTTTATTTATTTATTCAAAGATTACAGTTGTTATTTTTTTTTATTAGTTTTTACTTTGGTTCAGGTTTTTTTTAATAAAATTTCTTAAATGAATACAGGAAAAGGTTGTTTTTTTTTGGAATAATAGTTAGACATTACAGAGACAAAGGTTTTTTGATTACTTAATTTTTTTATTCACACTACTAACAAAAAATCAGTTTTAATTTTGTTTATACACTTCACCACCGGGCGGATAATTTGTAATTTTGTTTATAGTTCCTATAATATAAATTTAAGACAAAGAGGATAACATCATGGCATAGGTCAAGCAGCCACCACCCCCTGGAAAAAAGGTAGGAATCAAAAATTAGCAAGGTTCACCAAATACAAGGTTAGAGTTGTTATAAGTCAACGACAGATGACCGCCCCACTACCCTAGGACCTAAACTGATACAAGGCAAAAATAACCATAATGAATGGATCGATGCTCCAAGAACTAGGACAGTGAAATAGAAGAGCAAAAAAAAAAAATTGTAAGAAACCGTGTAAGATGGAGTTGCTTTGTAAAGCCATATACTCCCAAAGGGGATAATGGAGAAAAACAAATATTCTTTGGACATGCCAACAAAGAATTACACCCAAATTTCAACAAAACCTGATGCTACAGCTCTTCTTAGTGTCCATGAAAATCGCTATGAAGCGTCTTGCTACTAAGGGCCATTATTACTACTTGTTGTTAGTTAAAGGTAGGACTTTGTCGGATAACAAGCTTTTTATTATTTCAACTGCATCCGGTAGGATGAACTTGCCTTTAATGTTTTGCCTTCTTTAGTTTAAAGCTTCGTTCACAATCAAAAAAACATTTGCACTTGGTGTTCATAATAGAGCAACAATTTCTTTTGCAACCACACACATTTTGCATTAAGAAACCGATTGCAAATTTTAGCCACAACAATATTATGCATTTATTATTATTTTTTACAACATTTTGTTAAAATTTTCATTTAAAAATAAATAAAATTATTTTAAACGTCAGAAACAATTTCATACAAATTGTTGCTGAAGCTCTAGTTGACTCAACTTTAGTTACATTTTTAAAAAAATTTTAGTTACATTTTTGTTTTAAAAATGAAAGGAAAATATATGAAATACCTTGGGAAGAAAAAGATAGAAGAAAAAACGAAATTGTTTCTCTGATTGTGAACGAAGCTTAAAGCAAAATTGTTGTAGTTAACAACTTTTTATACGTAGGACAAAATCCTACCTCTAACTATGGACAATATATTTCAATTGGAAATATGGTTAAAACAAATAAAGGTCACCAAGAATAATGTGAACATATAACATTCACTTTGCGTCGGGAATTATGCCTCTTTATGAAAATCAATAATCAAACTAAACCTTAACACTCTCATGAAAAAAAATAAGGTATGCTAGACGTGAAGATACAAAATTAACTAAAATTAAACTAAAATCTATGCAAATTCATTAACTTATTAGAAGAAACTCGGTCCTTAGTCTCGTACTTCTACTTTACGACTCCATCTTGAAGACAATCTGGGTCTACGGTATCCAGTTATGGGGCACTTCCTCGGCCTCTAATATCGAAAAATTAACTTCTTTGAATTATCCCAGCCGGCTTCTGGTATGTTTAAAATTCAACTATTCAGGATCTCAATGTGCTATTAGTGGAAAAAAAATTTTAAAAAAGGCTTGTGCTCCATCTACCAAAATCCTCTAGCTCGAAGTGTTTTAAGTGATAAAGGCTACACCCGCCTAAGAAGAGCGCTAAAGGGTAGTTTTCACGATCACACAAGTCGTAAGTATTTTAAAGAAAAAAAAACAACCCTGTCATGATAAGGTGTTATTGTTTTTCGAATTAGAATGAGATTTGTCTGCTTCAAATTTCCACTTATAAATCTCTTATCTTTACCCATAAGCTTTCCCTTTTTTAAGGCTACTCATAATTTATAAGCTTTATTTTCTTAGTTTTACCTTAAGTTAAGTTAGTAAAATACTGGTTAAGAAATGATAGAGTTATAGGCAAATATTAACTTTTTCCTTTCTTTGGCACAAACTAGGAACACCTAAATGAGCTGATATCTTTTTCATTTATATAAAAAATATTTAGTACAGATAATTATCGAAATCAAATTCTTAATTTACCTGGCCCCAATTAAATTTATCTCCCGAATCTAATAACTTCTATGATGAAGGGTATATACGATTCGGTAAAGCCGAGTATTGTTTTTTTTTATCAAATTTTTTAAAAACAAAATTATATTTTTTTTTGATTTGTAATTGTTTGTTTTTCTTAATATCACTTATGGTTTAATAAATATCTACATTTTAATTTTATTTAGGACTCTTGACTACTTTTAATTAATTTTTGGTTTTCAGTGGTGGTTTTACAATGATATCATTCTTATTTGGTACTAAATTTGTCGTACTCTAAAAATTGCCTTAATTTTTTTCAACTTGTACTTTCATATTGCAGTTTATTTTCGATAATTTATTTTTTTCTTAAAACATACTAATATTTTTTTTTATTAAATTTAACTTAATTAAAAAAAAATTACTGGTTAATTTTTGTAACAAAAAATTCATATATTTTTTTATACCAGGATATTAAATTTTTTCTTATAGTTCTTTAATACATTTCGTTAAAATTTATTTTACAATTTTTAATGTGTTTCTTTAAGTTATTATTTCAAAATTTTTCTTAAAATTCAATAGTTAAAAGTGAAAGCTAAAAAAATAATTTCAGCCGACCAATTTTTTTTCTACTAATTTTAAAATAATTGAGCAAAATATTTATTTTTTTTTTAATTTATCTACAATTTATATAATTTATTTATTTGGAATTTTTTTAATTGCTGATTATTGTTGAGTCTTTGGGCCAGTTTTAAAATTTTGTTAAATAAAATATTTTAATTATTTGATGTTCTTTTGTAATTGATATGATTTCAAATTCCCTATCAAATGAAAGATAATAAACGGAAAATTGTGTTGATCTTTGGTTAATTTTTTTTTTAAGATTTAACAAGGATCATAAAAAATTTAGTTTTAAACATATCAGCACGTAATAGTCATATCTACCCGCTATAAAAATATTGTACTATTTTGCCTTCTGGTCGGCAATCAGATGGTTGGTTAAACGTTTCTTTTTGATATTTCTTTAATGTTAAACTAAATTTGTTTTTGCTTCTACAGAAAATTTTAAAATTTTTATGTTTTAAATCGAATTTTATAAAATAGAAATGTTTCTGAAAATTTCACATGTGTATATTGTACTCTCTTCAAGCCGATCCTCATTAAAAGCAGTGTCCGAAATAAAGCGACACGTGGCAGCTGGTCATGGCACAGAAATTACAACCACGTAACCAGTGGTGACAACTTTTGGGATTCATATAGCCCTTTCTTAAGTACCTGAAACATGATTGATTCCAGCCCCTTTTGATGTTACAATTTAGTCCTTTTTATATTCCGGTTATATCGAGTTGTGAAAACTGTCCTAGAAATTTAACAACATGTGAAAAGAAAAACGTCTAGACAACTGATTGTATTTTGTAAAAGTTTGCAATATGTAGTTTTGCTTTAAATTTATCAATATATCTCTCATTAAGCCCTGAAATTGACAGGACTCTTAGTATCATAAATTCATTTAAATATTAAGTTTAAAAAATGTCATTGTATACATACGACAAGAGCCAAATTCACATTAAAAATGGTCTTAAACTAGATAAGTAATGAAGTACCTGCCAAATTATGCTTTAAAACTAATTTTAAATGTAGTTTTAGACTTCCCAGTGCAAAATGCATACATGTCAGGAAAACGCAAAAAAAAATTTGCTTCCGTAAATGTCAGCTCGAATTTTCAGTGTGAAGTTTTTAAAAAATTATTAAATTATGGCATGAAAATGTACCTAAGCGTTCCTATTTTCAATAAAGACCTTTTTGAGTCGTTTCAATATGTCTTGACGCGCTTAGTGTCCCAAGAGTTGGCATCACCGCATGCAAAAAACCTATTAGCAGTGTTGCCAAATTGTGTGTTATTACAAATTTTCTAATTGCATGTGAAGCCTTTGTGTATTTTGTTTTATGTGTAATCGGTGTGCAATTTTACTTTAAGTTCTAATTTTCAATAATTTTTGAAAGCCAATTTTTTTCTTCGAACATTTTTTGAAGAAATAATGTTTAACATAAACTGTCAAATAAATTGTCATTTCTTTGACAATTTTTTTTTGTGCGGGTTAATAAAATAGTGTGTACGTTCTATAGTGTACGTTATATAGTAGATAAGTTTTTAATGTTACATAAAAACATAAATAATTGTACAATTATTTTTAGGACAATCGAGTGGGCTAAACAGGATAACAGCAAGCTAATAAATTTTTTTCCATTAAATAGAACAATTTATAGCCAATTTTAAGAATTTATGTTGCTTAAGCCTGAACATAAAGAAAACCTTTGATAACAAATATGCAAGTGGCAGTGCAAAAAACTGAACTGGCAACAATGTAACAAAGTAATTTGTTCTTTCTTTTTGTTTTCTCCTTACAACTACAATTAGAAAACGAATTGTAGTAAAGATTGTGAAAAAAAGATTAACTTACTGTTTTTTGTTGGTGTTTTGTTTAAGCTTTGATATAATTACGGGTAAGACTTTTGAGTGTTTATATTTCCCATTCGCTTAACAGTTTTATTTGAATAATATCTTTAGCTTTTCTAAAATCTTGGGATGAAGTTTCCTGATGATCTGACCTAAGCAACCAGTGAAATACGCATAGGAATAGCTTATCCCACCAACAAAAAATTTAGTTTATCAATAGTAAGAATTGGTAATTTAGCACTTTAAAACTAAATCTTATTCATAAACAATTTTGTACTGCTCTTATGCCTAGGTTTTTCCTTATGTTCGAGACGTGCTATTGAAAATGTGCACCCATTTCTTTTTTACATTAGGAATCGGTATGCTTCGTCTTTTTTTTTGTGTGTGTGTAATTTGGTTCCGAATGTGTCAGTTAGGACACAGTCATGTGTAATTTCCGAATTCTTCATTGGCAACACTGCCTATAAGAGTTTTCTTTAGAATTGAAACTCTCTCACAGTGTTGCCAAAAGTAGGGAAAAATCCCTACATGTAGGGATTTTTGTTATTAAAATAGGAGCGTAGGGAAAATCGGACAGATTTTTTTATATTCGCCTAAATGTAGGTATTTTTTTTTCTCATATTGCATTGTATACGAAATGAATGCTAAAAAATTTATTTTTAATAATGATTTAATATCTAAAGAACTGGAATTCTTAAGTCTAGAACATATTTTTGGACAAAAAAAAGATGAGTACAAATTTCAACTATTGTCTTAACAATTTAACTGAAGCCTCAATGATCTTTTGTATGAGTGTAGAGCAATCGCATAAAATTAATTTTCTGAAATTGTGAAACTAATTTGTTTTGAAACATGGATTTGAAACAGTTTTCGATAAAAAATGGTAAAAGGAAAAACTATAATGACGAGGTTGTATTTCCAAATTTATCAAAACTGGTTCGGATTTTGTTTGCTTTACCCAATGCAAATGGTGATGCAGAAAGATCACCAGAAAGCGAAACAAATTAAGCCACACAACCTGAAGTTTAATTTGTATTAGAAGATAATTTTTGCAAAACAATGGAAGAGGCTGCATTAATTTCGAATATGCTAATGGTCACTTTAGAAAATTCAGTTCATTCAGTTCATTCAGGCCATGTCATGGAAATCGAAATTACGTGAAATTAAAATCGACGAAGATTTTCAATTGAATTATTGTAAAAATCAACGCAGCTTTTCCTGAATTCAAAAGAAGTTCAGGTGTATAAAAGGAAATATATTTTTGGAACTTTAAATACGGGAGAGTTTTTAAAATTTGTTCGATTTCATTTTCACGTGATTTTGATTTCCATAACATGTCCGATTATTTATAAATAACCTGTTGCCTTTGTTCCTGAATTAAATGAAATTATCATATAAAGATTACTTGCCGTATTCAAAAAAATAATATAATTTTAATAAAGGTTTACAAAACAAATATTCTGGGAAATTTTACTTAATAAATGTTTATGAATACGGGTGTACATATTTTTTTTAACCTCTTGTTTTTTAATTGAATTTAATTAAAAGTAAAAAAATTTTTTAGTTTTATTACTTTTTTTGTTGTTGTTGTTACTAAACATATGCGAAAGAATTTAGTTTTTTATAACTATTGTTTTTTCTACGACTTTAATGACTAAAACGCGTAGGGATTTTTGTAGGGACAATTTTTACAACGAGTAGGGAAAAATCGGATTTTTTTTAGTATGCGTAGGTATTTTTCAAAATATCTTCTGGCAACACTGCTCTCTCAAAACAAAATCAAAAATTCTCTTTCAAAATTTCCTACGTGCAAAGTTACAACAATAAAGCTTGGGATGAATGCATAATTTATGATAAGGCATTGAAAATTTTTTTTTTACATTAAACCGAATCAATAAAACTGCAAGTTTATTTCATTACCAGTGACTTTAACATTTTATATGAAATATTTTTTGCACTACATTTTTTTCTTATCAGTATAGTTCATTTTTTTTTAATACCAATTAAAATACATCATGACTTGTGCAATATTTTTGCATTATCATAAGAGAGGGGTTAACATACCCATTAAAAAATTGATCTGCCAACGAAGCAGGTTTGTAAGAGAGAAATGTAAGAGTTTCGCGTATCACCTCGCTTACGGAAGGCATGAATTTTATATGGTGAGTTTCCACTTTAAGGCAATATATATTTGACACAGAAAGCGCTTTATTCAGGGCATATAAAAATTGTTAGATGTAACGATCAGCTTTACACACTGAATGTTTTGTTGCAGTAAATTTTTGGTATTCTCCCTTACAAACCTGCTTCGTAGTAAGGGAATTCCGTGGCAGTTGAAATGTTGGTTTTTTTTTATAAGAGTTGATAAGAGTTCTTTCAATTACTTTACTGTATCTCTGAATGTCTTATTGCGTAGCCATTAATTGTGCGCTTATTTTTTAAATGTACCATAAGTGCTTCGCAAAATGATAAAAATTTTTATTGGGTAAGTACTGCAATATTATTGGATTGGTACTAAAACATATTGTGAACAAAAATCTTTAATAAAACTTGTTTTGATCATATAACACAAGTAAGAAGGGACCGTAAAAAGTTTGACCTTAATAATAAAAATCCAAATATACATAATCGTTGTTTTCTGTTTTTATTTTTTTTTATATAAAATGTTCATTATTACAATTTAATTATTACAATTTAAAACGAATTTGCCTCAAAAAATTAAAAAGGATGTGATATAAAAATCAAACATAACAAAAAATAAGTAAGAAAGTATAGTCGAACAAGCCCGGCGATATGATATTCTAGGCCACAGAATATAAAGGCAAATTTAGGAGAGCGTAGCCCATCTGGGGTCAATAGGCAATCAGGGACGCGCCAGAAAAAAAGTAAGGATAAGATTCGTATAATTGTTTTTTGTGCCGAACATTATTTTAATATCTTCGTCTATATGAGATTTGTTTACTTTAAACTGATTTTAGGATGTCATTACCAACATTTAGAAAGAAGTTAGGGCATTTAAAGCTATTTTCGGAAGTAATATTTGTATGGAAGCTATGGTCAAATGTGGACCGATACCAACAAAATTTAGTAGGATGATTTAGATTGCAATCAAATTAGTTTGGACCAAATTTAAGCTTAATACCAACATAATAAGATTGTCTATGGCACAAAGACTCTTTTTCGGAAAGATGCTTGGATGGGGCCTATGTGAAATTATTGACCGATTCTCACCATTTGCAATGGGCTTGGTGCTTGTGGTAGCTAGAACTTATGTGCCAAATATTATCAAATCTATATATATAAAAATAAGTTGTCCTATGTTCGTCATTTTATAACTCGAGAACCACTCAACCGATTTTCAAACGAGTACATGCGTTAGAAAGGTTTACTTTCACTGATGGCTTATAAAAAAAAAGAAACATTTCTATGAATATGCGTTATACGCGCACTTTTATGATGGTGTGTTTTCCCTATATAAAATGTATCTTTTTCCTTATGAGAATTACATTTTGTCTAGAAAATGTAATTTTTAATACAAGGACGTATGTTATTGTATTGTCCAGCAACGCGAGCAGGGTTACTCTAGTTATCTATAAAATAGAGATCTGTACTTTGCAAACAATGTTTAGATGGACAGCCAGCCAGTTGGACGGAAGGACATTGTTAGATCGACTCATCAATTGATACTCAATGTTGGGTCTAGGATAGAGTATCCAATTATTTGACTTTTGGTTTTCTTCGAGTAAGGAATAAATCGATTTTTGAATTTTAAAATTGCTCGATTAATCGAGTTAGGGTTTTAAATTGTTCGAATTACTCGAATAATTCGAATAATTCAAATAATGTTATCCAATGGGAAAAAACATAGATCTCTACATGAATTGATACTTTTATTATATTAATAAACACAAAAAACCTTAAAACAACAATTTAATAATAAACAATAAAATAACAATTCATATGTGCTATGTAGATAGTTGTAAAACTTTTAAATTAACCCTCTAATGCCAAGTTTTAACAATTTTTTTAGGGAATTTTTGGGCCCCTGAATTCAAAAAAAATATTTTAAAGCCCGTAGAATGAGTCGTTTACGTTCCAGGTGAGAAAACATCTAGGAGTACCTTGAGGCACCCTTGGCTACATAGTAATAAAGACACATTTCATTTTTGGGAATTCTGTTTGTTAGTATGTATTGAAAATAAAAAGTAATGCATCAAATTAAAAATATTTGTTTTGTTTATGATAATTAAAAAAACAATTTTATTATTTGAGCATCATGAATGAAGTTTGCACTTTGAACAAAAGCATTGTGTTCGAGATTGTTTACAATGCTTTAAGAGCTTTTAAGAAATTTCGAAGCTTCTACAAATATTGCTCTAGATCTCTAAGCAATTGTAAAGAAATGGAAATTAATAAAAATTAGTTATATGTTGGGCGTCAGTAGAAATTTTGTAAATCATGCCTTGAGGCACTCTTAGGCATTATAGGGTTAAGTAAATAATAAAAACAAAAAACCCGGCTGCAAAAAATACAGTTTTTATACATCAAAAAGACCGAAACAAGATTAAGGAAAACTAAATTCAAACAAACTGTAAACAATGTTTACACTACTTTGATTTAACGGACTCTAAAATGATCTGAAAGCCAAAGTTAAGTACAGTTATGCTTAGAAGCAGGCGGGAACCATTAATTTTTATTCGGTTTATAATTTGCAATTGTGTCCCGCCTGTTTAACTCAATGCGGGTATTTAATATGGGCTTTAGCTCATATTTTTTAAAATAATTTTTTATTTATTTATTATATTTTTGTCTTTTTAGTCCAGGCACTTTTTGTTAGAGATGCCAGCCAGTTATGAAAAAACTTTTAAAACCAATTTATTATTCCTAGAAATCGAGTGAACTTGAAGTCGATGGACATTCTCAGTTAAAATTTTTTTAAAAATCACCATATTTTTTATTAACTTAAGTTTATAAAAATACTTTGATTTCAATTTCACTGATAACTTATGTATATAAATTTGTGTAATCTCCTTTTATTTACAAATTTTTTTTACGATAAATGTTAAATTTTAAAAGAAAAAAAAAAAAAAATGTTGTATTCCCAAAAATTTTAATTACTTTTTGATAATAAATGTCAAATTTTATATAAAAATGTGCTATTTAAGTACCAAATTTGACGTTTATAATGATATACATAATTTGTCTCTCACACACCCATATCTAAAAAGGGTCTGAAATATGCTCAAAAGTTTGAGTGATGAAAATAAATGTAGAAGTTAAAAACATGGTATTTAGTTTTAAATTATCTTAAACAGTTAATGATCCAAACAAATCTTTTTATATTAAAAAAGTAGAATTTTTAAGGATATCAATCTTATTCGATTAATTGACATAAATTTTTCGAGTTATTCGTTATTCGAAATTGGCTATTTTAATTATTCGATCAAATAATGGCGAAAAATTCCTCGATTAATCGAACAACGATTAATCGAGTGAATACTCTAGTCTAGGACCAATAGTAAAAGGTGTTACAAGCATCGGCACAAACTCATAATACTGGGGTATTCACATGGTTTACCGTTGTTCGATTAATCAATTAATTTTGGCCGATTAACTGTTCGAATAATTTTAAATTGCTAATTTTCGATTAACAAATAATTCGAATAATTTATGTCGATTAATCGATTAATCGAAAATATGTTTTTTCACAGTAATAGTTTTTTTCTTTTATGAAAAAGAAACAAACCCGTACGTTTCAAATGCCCTTTTATTGTTTCTTAACTCAGGCACATTTCCTTCGAGTAACAATTTTTTAAAATATAGTATAGTGCAAAGATTGAAACCAAAGAGTTTGGTAATAATTTATTTTTTAGAATGCTTAGCACATAATTTTACCACAATGATTCAGATGAAGATGATTTTTTTTGAGAAGAATAAAAACAACCTTCTGCCAGACTTTAGCAAAACTATTAAAAGTATAAAAATAGTTAACAAAGAGATTTAAGTGGTAAAATGGAAGACTACTAATTTTTAAAAGAGACAAGAAAAAGAACAGAGGAGTTGGATATGCTTTATAATGCTTTACTTTCAATCTCTTCAACGTCAACAATAAGTGAAAGAATTTTTCTAAATCAAGTTTTATCAAACAAAAGAAATCAATCGTTTGAAACATAAACATTTTAACTGCATTCTCTCTTTGAAAGATTATTTTAGAAGATTAGCTTAAATTTTAATGATATTTGTCATTTAAAACCTTTTCCTACACGAATACCTTTTTTTAAATTGTTGTTACTTTTTTATTAAAATTTGTATCGAATTGATATTCGCGCGATTAATCGATTAATACAAAACATCAATTAATTGAATTTCCTACACTATTGCGGTGTGGGTATAAAAAGAGAATCAACATTGAAATGAAAGAAATAAACCAAAAAAATCCGTAATCACGGCAAAAAAAATAGAAAATTTGTTTACTATCTTTCATTCCCAGGATTATAATTATTCTTTACCAAATTTCATTAGACCTAATATTTCAAATTTCTTCTGTTCTGACTTCTTGTAATTTTAACTCCATTCATTTTCATTTCCACATCGCTGAATTTTATTCTTTTATGTAATCAACACTACACACTATTTCGATTTCTTAGGAGCAGGATGAGGAGAGGTATTGTTATGCGAATTCGTATGGTTGTTGGATACCTTAAAAACCTGACCTCTACTTGGAAGTGTGAAGTGTCATAATTTGCTATCATTCCAAAATATAAAATAGCCAATAGCCCAAGTTAAAGGCTAAAAAGCTAACAGGAAATACCATGCGGGAATATTTATCAATAATATTAACATCTTTGATTTTTGGTATGGTGGCTTTAATGGCGGAAGCACCCTTCTTTAAAGCATGTATGACGCGGGGTTTGTTACCTAAAAGAAAATAAAATTAAAATCAGATATGTAACATTAACAATAATTCTCAACCCAAAGAAAAAATTTGTTTCGAAAGTTTGGTTATACACGTTTGATTGCAAATAAAAGAGGCTCTTTAATCAATTTAATTTGAGCCTTAGCCATAATTTGTTTAAGTCAGTCTCTTTCAAGTCTACCATAATTGCGTTATATAAATTCACTTATAACATTTTAGGTTTTTTTTTTTAATATTTTTTGAAAAAACAAGTTATATTTGTAGAAGCAACTAGGGTATTCATTCGGTTAATCGTTAATCGGTTAACCGATTAATTACTACCCGACTAAGTGATCGGTTAATTTAAAATTGGCTTTTTTCGATTAACGATTAAACCGGTTAATTTCAGTCGATTAACCGATTAACCGATGTAAAAAAATTGTAGTATTAAACCATATTTTTTAGAGTTTTTTATTATAGGTGAGTTCCAAAACGTCAGTTGCAAAGCAACTCGCTTATTTATATACATTCTACAATGCAACCATGTAGAATTTTACAATGTTATCTGCACCAAAGTTCACCAAAAAAGTTATCAAAGCACACCAAAAAAGTTGTGTTTAGAAATAGTTTTTCTTCTAGAATTACATTCTTAAAATACTGTGCAAAACTGTGCTTTGTCAGAATTAGTTAGATGATGATCTGACAACAGAAAAAACTCTCGATAGTAACACAACAACAGAATTAACCAAAACAATTAGAAGTGTTAAAAATTTTAAAAAATTAAATCAGTACTCTAATGTCATAATGGAAGATTAAAATGATTAAAGAAAAACTACTGAAAAATTAGATAATCTGTATTATGGGTTACTTTCGATTTCTTCAACATCTTCGATAAGTAAAATAATTTTTTCCAAGTCAAGTTTATCAAAACTAAAGAAAAGAATCTCTTAAATCCTAAACATTTAAACCAATTTATTGTTCTAAAAAATTATTTTATAAGATCTTCTTAAAATGATTACTAAAATGATCTCACAGTATAAGCAAACGCTTATACAGGCATGTCACAAATTCCGATCGGAATGGTTTTAATTCCGTATGTTCAATTCCGATCGATTTAGTTTAACCTTCTTCAGATTCCGATCGATTTTGCTAAATGTGTTTTTTTATAACAACTCTGGTTTTACAATTGGATATGGCAACTTTACATAAAAACCATGATTTTTGTGTTAAGTATGGCAATGTTAAGCGTAGAAACACAAAAATCATATATTTTTAATAAACAAAGTAAAAAAGATAGACATTTTAAAATATTAAAAATTTTCAAAAATTCAAAAAATGCCAGGAGTATCAATTACATGTTGTACAAATTATTTTCTTAATTGTTTATTTTTCTTTTGTTTTGATTGGCGTTTAGCCTTGCCAGTATTTGATTTTATGAAACAGATGTTAATTTTCGTTCAATGAAAAATGTGGTTTGTGAGGAAAAAAAGGTGGCAACGCAACGGTAAAGAATTTATTATGGTTTTAATAAAATCAATATAAAGTAAAATAAATAAATCAAAAGTGTGTTATATCAGAAAAAACATTTATTTATTCATAAAAAAAGGTTTTAAGTAGTTTTTTCGGTTATAAAATAATGAAACAACCAATTCCACTTAGAAAACCAAAAGTGGTTTCATTCCGAAAAAATTTTTTGATTTTTTGTTTTCTGAAGAAGCAAAATACGGAATTAAAACCACTTTCGATCGGAATGAACTCTATGACAGGCCTGATAATTTTGATTTCTAATGTACAGTTACGACGAAATTATAAACACAGCATTAAAATTTTTATTTTGTTTCAAACACAACAATATTTTTTTTAAACAATTGTGAAATATTATTTGGGACGTTACGACGATATGACTTGATAGCACACCTTGTGTATAGCCCAAATATGTAATAATTAAAAAATATGTATTACGTAGTTATTAATTATTTTTTATTTGCTCGTTTTAGTTCAAAAATTATTTTATTATTGTTATTTTACTAACAATAATTTAATTTTTATTTATTAAAATTACTTAATTTAGAAAAAAACCTTATTAACCGGTTAACCGATCAATAACAAAATTAACCGATTATTAACCGATTAAACCAAAACCTCGATTAATTAATCGAGCGATTAACCGATTAAAGCAAAAGCCCGATTAAATGAATACCCTAGAAGCAACCATATTAAAAGAAAGTTTGGGTATACATGACCATGTGGAAACACATCTTTTCTTTGCGTGTAATTAACAAGATCAATACATATTTTCAAGTTACCTCTTTGTCCTCTATAACGTAAATTTGAACGACTTGTGGTACCATAGTTACGTGCAATTCTAAAACTCGGTGGAAATTTTGCTAAATCCAAAGTTTCGGCACCCAATTGATTAAAGGTTGTATTATAGTTAGCCTTGCGCAATGATGGTATAGGACTCATGCGCACATCTTGCAATTCAATAATATCTTCGGCAGTTGAACAGGTTTCTGATTTATCAGGTTTCCCTTAAAATAAATGGGAGAATTAACTTTCGGACTAAACTGTGAATTTCTCATAGTATTATTTAGTGTACCTGATCTTTTATTATCACCCTCTTTACTCTTTTTCACTTTCTTTTTGGCTCTTTTGCCCCAATAGGTATAATTGACGGCTGCATATTCTAAGAGAGCAGCAAATACGAACACAAAACACATGACCAGATAAATATCTATGGCTTTAACATATGATATCCTTGGCAAGGAACTCCGTACACCAGTACTTATGGTAGTCATAGTAAGAACAGTGGTGATACCTGTAATAGAAATAAAATAAATCATATTTAAATATAAAATTAAACATAGCGAGAGCTTATTAGTGCTTTCTGCAATTTTTTCGAAAATAAGTTTCTTTTAGCAACGTGTTCACTGACTGCAAATATAGGCATTTTTTTTTAATTTTTCCTTCCCAAAACTTTTCTCGAATAAACTTACCCCCTATCATTATTTCTTCAGGCTGCTCCCATACAAAGATTGTGAATTTTTACCCTATAATGCCTAAGAGTGCCTGAAGGCATGCTTTACAAAACTTCTACTAAGATCCAAAAAATCAATAATTTATATTAATTTCCATTTTTTTACAATTGCTTAAAGATCAAGAAAAATATTTGTAGAAACTTCGAAAGCTCTAAAAGCATTGTAAACAATCTGGAACACAATGATTTTGTTCAAAATGCAAGCTTTTGTTATGCTGCTGAAATAAAATGGTTTTTTTTGATTATCATAAGCAAAACCAAATATTTTTAATTTTTTTCATTACTTTTTATTTTCAATACAAACTAAAAAACAGAATTCACAAAAATTAAATGTGTTTTTATTACTACCCAGTTGGCCAAATGGTCATAGATGCAAATGTCGTCAACGATGTCCTCAGGACATTCTAAAATTTGTCGCCCATATAAAATTGATGAAGACAACTTAAGTAATAAAACATGTATTTTGTCGTGTATAAATCGTATTTACGACTTTTTAAGAGACATTTTCTTAAATTTGTCTTCAACAAGGCTTTATTGAGGATAACGTAAGCGACCATTGCATGCAATATGTCGTGTTTCAAAACGCATTGGCGACAATATGCATGAAATTGTCGCTCATCTTGTCCTAAATAAGGTGATATTCAAAACAAATTTATGAAAATGTCTCATAAACATGGGACTAGTTGTCAATATTTTTTTTGTTTGTTTTAAAAACGTTAACAAAAATGTTTTTTGAATGAAAACTCGTATGAATAAAAACAGTTCTTTCAACTTCTAAAATTTGACTTAAGATGTTTTGTCAAAATGCAACAGAGACATATCTATCTATTTCTATACAAAACTCTACTGAAAAAGCGTATTGTCATTAACCTATCGGCGACTAAATTGTGGATAGTATCTGCAATACTGTCAACAACGACACTATTAAGGTTATGTCGCTTATAGAACATCAACGACGATATGAGAAAAAAGTCGTTTATGTAGTCGCCAATGACAACTTTCACCACATTGTCACCCATATGGTCGTTAACGACAATGTGCATGATGGTGTCGTTCAAATTGTCGTGTACGATTTTGGTGCCCTTTGTTCGAAAAAGTCGTCGACGATTTGCTCTGGCTGTCGCCAACATGTCGTCAGCGATTTACTATGGGTCTTGTACGCGTCGTCGACGTTGTCTCGAACACATGGCCAACTGGGTAGATGCCCAAGGGTGCCTCAAGGTACTCCTTGATCTTTTCAAAGAACGTAAACAACTTATTGTACGGGCTTAAACATATTTTTTTTGAACACAGGGGCCCAAAAATACATTAAAAAAATTATTTTCATAATATATTCCCATATATTCTGAAACTTGACATTGGAGGGTTAAATAAATAAAATGGCCACCCAGCTTCTATGATGCTCCTAGACTAATGAAATATATGACCGACCCCACTTTATTTTGTATCCGGAACAATTGTTTCAAACAAACCTGCACCCTTAAGTAACGAAACAAAGTTTGAAATTTGTAATATTGTAAAAACATGGCCATACAGCTCGAATGATGCCCCTAGACGGGTCATTTGTATGATCGCCCTTACTTAATTTTTCATCTTCAATATTTGTTTCTAAAATACTTACCTGCTATCTCTGTTCCTTAAGGGGGCTCCCATACAAAATCCATTTTAAGGCATTATACATTTGTCATTGAAAACTGTATTAAAAATTCGAATTGTGTATGAGAGCCCCTTAAGGAATAGAAATAGCGTCTATGCCAGAAAATCATAAATTAAAAATCAATTATTATTAAAACAGCAGTTGTTGTGCCATAATTTTACCTAATGGTGTTTTCTTTTCTACAAAAAAAGGTGACATTTTTTTTTAAAAAAATTGCAATTTGGTGTCTGTTTCTTAAAAATTTTGCTCCCGAAAAGGGTGGCTTGCATAATTCTAAAAAGCTCATCCTGCTCGGGAGCAAAATTTTTAAGAAACAGACACCAAATTGGACTTTTTTTAAATAAAATGTTATCAAAAAGTAATTTCAATTTTTGGGAATACAAAATTTTAATTTCAAAAGATTTTGTTATTCGTGCTTAATTCCCAGTTTTTATTATTAATAAAAACACTTGAAATTTATTGTTGATGGGATAAGCTATTCCTATGCGCATTTCACTGGTTGCTTAGGCCAGATCATCAGGAAACTTCATCCATAAAGATTTTGGAAAAACTAAAGATATTAAACCAAATAAAACTGTTAAGCGTATAAGACTTATAGCAACAGTTCTACTTGTAACAATATCAAAGTTTAAACAAAACACATCAACAATAAACAGTGGGTTTATCTCATCTTACATTCCCCACTACAATTAGTTGAAATTCTCTCAACATTAACTGTAGTTGTAAGTAGGTTAAGAAAAACAAATTAAAAACAACAACAACTTTACAAAAGATGTTGTCACTTAATTAAATTGAAATTACTTTTTGATAATAAACAGGCAAGTGCACGGCATAAAAAACACTTAATTGACAACATCTTTTGTAAAGTTGTTGTTGTTTTTAATTTGTTTTTCTTAACCTACTTACAACTACAATTAATGTTGAGAGAATTTCAACTAATTGTAGTGGGGAATGTAAGATCCCAATATGCATTGAAAAATTATTTCTCCAATGTTAGAGAAAAGCTTAATTCTCAAGTTGATTTCTAATGTAATTCTCAACTTAAGTTGAAACATTTTTCTCCTTTTTTGTTTTCAAGTTGACATCAATTTGAGATTTAAAATTTTATCCAATCTTTGAGAAAAATTTTAAATCTCAAGTGGATATCTAACGCTTCTCCACTTGAGACCAAACATTTTTTGAACTTGAATACTATTTGTGATAAATTTGAGATTTTGTTCTAATTTTTTTATTCTTCTATGGCAGCGCTGTTTTGTGCAATCGCTTACAGATCTGGTAGCGTTTAAAAAACACATGTTGCAGCTGCATTAATTCATTTATTACAAATGTGCAAATGTGAAAGAAGTGAAAATAGTAAAAAAGCAAGTGTTAAAAAATATAAATAAATAATAGTGCATTTAAGTGAAGGAAAGACAATTAAAGGTAAGCCAAGTTGAAATAATTAATATAAAAATGAATAGATCAAAGAAAGTTAAAAGTGAGGTGAGGCAGGTGGTGGCTTTGCTGTCGGAGCGCTCATTTGCCGATGAAACTTTGGCAATGGGACCTTCGACATCAAATGCTTGTGTGTCTTTTGAGGAATTTAGAAGTGAGGGCAATTCATCTGAATCGGAAAGCGAAAGTGAAAAGGAGGAAATAGTAGAAAATTTAGGTGAATTGAGGGATGAGCTTGCGTCATGGGCAGTTCAATTTAATATTACAAACGCAGCTGCTAATAGTCTTCTAAAAATTTTGAGTACCCACATTTGTGGACTTCCTAAAGACGTGAGGACCTTAAAGTCTACTCCCAAAAGTGCGCCAGTTGAAAAAATGGGGTTAGGTGAATATGTACATTACGGCGTTAAAGACACATTGACCGATTTTTTGCTAAAAAATTCTTCATTTTCTGGCGAACTAAGCCTGAATATAAATATTGATGGCCTTCCTTTAGCAAAGAGTTCCAATTTGCCAACTTGGCCTATTTTAATAAATGTCAATGGAATGCCAGACGTTATGGTTGTAGGCGCTTATTGTGGTAAAAGTAAACCATTGCGTCCAAATACATATTTAACAAGGTTTGTTAATGATTTATGTGAACTGATTGATGTGGGTTTAATTTTTGAGGAAAAATTGTTTCCTGTCAATTGTCGCGCATTTATATGCGATGCACCAGCAAGATCGCATATTCTTGGTATCAAAGGGCATACGGGGTTCTTTAGTTGTCTCAAATGTACCCAGAAAGGAGAATCTTTTAATCATAGAATGATTCTTAGAAGTGAGGTACATACTTTTAGAACAGATTCCAACTTTCGGTTAAGAATAGATGCTAACCATCACAAACTGCTAGAGCCACTGGCTATAGAAAAATTACCTATAGATATCGTGAATTCATTTCCTAATGATTATATGCATGTAGTGTGCCTTGGCGTTATGAAAACTTTACTCATTGGTTGGATCAGAAAAAGAAATTGCATTTTTTCTTTAAAACCGTCAGAAATTAAATTATTAAATTCAAAACTACTTTTTTTGAGCAACCAAGTGCCAAAAGAATTTGCTAGACATCCTCGAAGCTTAAATGAAATTGAAAGGTTCAAGGCTACAGAATTAAGATCGTTTCTTTTATATACAGGCATTTTCGTCCTTGTTGACGTTTTAGATGCTGAACGTTATAATTATTTTTTATTGCTCAGTTTGGGAGTTAGAATTCTGTTAGATAAAAAATCTTGTATGGAAAATAACGAATGTGCAAAAGTTCTTTTGTCTGAGTTTGTTAAAAATGTATCTCGCCTCTACGATGATACTTTTTTAACTTTTAATTTTCACTGCCTCACGCACTTAGCAAATGATGCATTTAATTATGGTTGCCTAGAATCCATAAGTGCTTTCAAATTTGAAAACTATTTGTCTAAACTGAAAAGAAAATGTAAAAAAAATCATCAAATTGCAGTTCAGATATATAACAGATTGGTTAGGATAGCTTAAGATTGCCCAAACCTCCAAATGACAATAAAAATAAAAAAGTTCTTAATAATGGGACAATTAAATCAATTTATACCAATTTGTTTTATTTTTCTACAAAAAAACCTGATAATTTTTATAGTATAAACAATAGAATATTTAAAGTAATGTCTATTTCTCAAAATGAAAGCGATATAGAAATTATAGGAAAGGAAGTTTTGAATTTAAAGGACTTTTTCACTATTCCAATAAAATCATCCAATTTTAATATTAAATTTTGCGACACTTTGCAATTTTCGAATTCACAGTATCAACATTTAGTGGAACTAATATCACAAAAAATAATTATGTTTAGTAATTTCGAATCTAATCAATTTTTATTTATACCCTTCATTCACATGTAGATGGATCTAAACAGTACGTTTTTAACAATAACCGAAGAGTATGTAACCAAAAAAGGTGAGCATAAGTAATTTTATTTTTTTTATTAGTATAATTATATTAAATGTCAATTATAATTTTGAACTATTTTTAATTTTTTAGACTGGGATGAGTTAAATCAAAAGATTGACAACTTCCAAAAAAATGTGCTCAAAGGTATAACGCATTAAGCATATTTCTAAAAACAAAAACACAATGCACATTTCCAATATTTTAAGAACATGAAATCACTCAGAAATTACTAAAAAGAGTACTGGAAGAGGTAAAATCGGGGGGAAATAAGACGACCTTAAAGCGAAAGCCAATTTTTGCCAAAAACACAATTTCAGCTTGTGTCGGGCTTCAGCCTATTCGAAGATAAAATTCAAGCATCTGAAAACAAGTTTAACGACCTGGTAAGTTTGACAAAAATATAAACAAAATTCCAAATACTAAAGTTTAATAATTCATCTACTAGGTTTCCGAACTTATGGCGTTAGTATGTGGCAATTCCATAAAATTTTTAAAAACAGCTTGGCGGAAAATGATAACGGATGAGGTAGCTATCAAATATTCCTGGCAAGGAACTAAGACAAAACAACCTGTACGAGCTCTAAGTGTCACAGCGGCATTAAAACGTAATTATGTTTTTATGTTATGATTGAAATTAATATTAACTAAATCTAATTAATCTTTCCAGAAGCTTACAATCAAAAATTTGCAGCTGCATCTTCGGACAGCGAGTTCGAAAGAACTCTCATATCATTTTTCCAACACGCCAATAACCGCCTTAATAAGAAGATAAATTATGTAAATGGAAAAAAGGAAAATAACTCCCAAATTAATTAATGTTTTTTTATTATTAAAAATAACTGTAATGAATTGTTTTTTATCTATTGTTTTTATGATGTTCTTTCATTATTACTTAAAAATAACTCAAATGAATTGTTTTTTATGATCTCATTATTTTATGTTTTTTTTTTATATAATAAATAAGTTACAAAACTAAGTAAAAAACATTGTTTATATCTTAAATTTATATAAATGGGCTTTCTTTAATATGGCAATTCCGTACCATCCATTTGAAACCATTTGGAGAAGTTTCTTTGATATCAAGTTGAGAATCACAAATTTCTCAATTTGATAACTAAGAAAATCACCATATTAAAAATGAGCCTTTTAAGTTGAGAAGACTATAATCGGACTATTGAGGTGCATTTGAGAATTAACGTTGGAGATTTGAGAATGGTATTTGATATCAAATGCATCTCAAGTTGATATCAAACAATAATGTTTATTGGGATGAGATAAACCCACTGTGTATTGTTGATGTGTTTTGTTTAAACTTTGATATTATTACAAGTAGAACTGTTGCTATAAGTCTTATACGCTTAACAGTTTTATTTGGTTTAATATCTTTAGTTTTTCTAAAATCTTTATGGATGAAGTTTCCTGATGATCTGGCCTAAGCAACCAGTGAAATGCGCATAGGAATAGCTTATCCCATCAACAATAAATTTCAAGTGTTTTTATTAATAATAAAAACTGGGAATTAAGCACGAATAACAAAATCTTTTGAAATTTAAATAAAATGTTACATTTTATTGTAGAAAAGAAAACACCATTAGTTAAAATTACGTATACGTTATACGTAATTGTCCAACACTCATACGTTCACTATACTTTAAATACTCGCATTAAAAAAAAAACTCACCTAATGCAACACGAGCACTAGTTGCTTCGTGATTAATCCAAAATGAAACCCAAGACAGCATCACAATCAAAATGCTCGGTAGATATGTTTGAAAAATGAAATAACCAATATTTCGCTGGAGCTTAAATGATAAAGACAAACGCTGATAGACGCCCGTCGCTAAACGCTCCTTGCGATCATTGGTCTCATAACCAATTATAGTAAATTGTGGCAATTCAGCATCTTCCACACCACGCACCGGAGTGGGCTTCCAATACATAACCACATCGCTAACAGTGTAGCCATCTGAAAATGCAAATTGAAAGCTTTATCCGTTTTTAAGCTCTACTAAATAAATACTTACAACTCTCAATTTCTACGGTGCAATTTTGTGAATCCAATGGATAATAGTGCAAATCCATCATGCAGGCTAAAGTTGTGGTAAAACGCATACCATACGTTACAGAGCCATCACCGCCCAAACGTACTAATTTATTACGTTCCGTGACATCATGTAAAAAACTAATAAGAAAGAGCAAATATTAAATAATTATTATAAATATAATGGAGAAAAGAAAATATATTTTAGTCGACAGAAAAAGCCCCTGCTAATAAAGTCAACAAATGATGGCAAATTGACAACGGTGCATTGTTAAAATTAAAAAAATAAAAATAAGTTTATAAAGTAAATTTTGATATTAATCGAATGTGTATTCTAGGTCAAATTACAATTTTAAAAGCTTTTATTCTTTAATAGTCTTATTCCTTCAATATTTTCCAGGAATATTTTCTATGCACAATCAGAATTTTCGTTTGCTACTCACCATGAAAAATAAATTCTCAGATTCTTTAAGTTAATTAAGTTTATTCTCAAACAGAAAAAAATGTAAAAACACAATAAAGGGGTTTTTAGCAGTTTTCGCACAAATAAATTTAAGCTCTTCACAGAGCAAAACAGTCTCTTCCAAAATGTTAACAAATGGCTTCAATCTGACAATGATACGTTGTCAAAGTTTATAAAGAGTTATGTAATAATAATTAGTATTGTGGTTCTTTTGTTGAACTATTTACGGTTTTTAATCCAAATTTTCTAATATTTTTAATCAGGCTTAATTTCATTAAATTAAATTTTCATTAAATTATTTTTATGAAGAAAGGAATTTTACAACATGAATTTTAATTAAAATTGTTATTGATAATCTTTCATTCTTGACCGTGGCCGGGATTCGAACCGCGGCCAGCAGGTTACCATGACATGCTTCGATCGCAACCATTCGATCTCCTCAGATGGATTTGCCGTTTTACACTCGCAGCCATCGACGACTGCTGACGTCAATAGTCAAACATCAATCCTTAAACCAAATTGTATTTTAACCTTTGGTAGATCGAAGTTTGCTTTTTTGAATGATTATCCATTTTAATTGATTTTACATGTTCCTCCTCACTTCCGTTTTCTCGTACCCTCGTCAAGAATTTTTCTTGAAGTCCAAAGTACATTTTTTGTTTTTTCATTTTTGTTTTTTCATTTTTCTTTTTCTTTTTCCTGTTGACCTTTTTCAGCACAACTTGAAGGACAAATGAGCACATATAGCTCGTGCCCTAGCTTTAACAATAATTAGTATTGTGGTTATTTTGTTGAACTATTTACGGTTTTTAATCCAAATTTTCTAATATTTTTAATCAGGCTTAAGTTCATTAAATTTAATTTTCATTAAATTATTTTTATGAAGAAAGGAATTTTACAACATGAAAGTTAATTAAAATTGTTATTGATAATCTTTCATACCTGACCGTTATATATGATAATTTTAATTTAATTCAGGAACAAAAGCAACAGGTTATTTTATA
The DNA here is from genome assembly GCA_963931875.1 of Pollenia griseotomentosa. Lineage (NCBI taxonomy): Eukaryota > Metazoa > Arthropoda > Insecta > Diptera > Polleniidae > Pollenia > Pollenia griseotomentosa. The sequence goes on along the minus strand of OZ007563.1, from coordinate 37,629,998 downwards.
AATATTTGGCCATGTCATGGAAATCAAAGTCACGTAAAAATTAAATCGAACAACTTTTGAAAACTCTCTCGTTGTAAAAGTTCAAAAAAAAATATTTCCTTTTATATACCTGAACTACTTTTGAATTCAGGAAAAGCTGCGTTGATTTTCACAATTGAGTAGCTGAGTTGCAAAACTCGTTCGTTTCAAAAATTAAAAAAAAAAGAGATAACAATCGGTTTTGACAGATCTTTTAGCACTTTATAAGAATATATATTTAGATTACATCGAATCAGGTCCTTTTCTATGATTTTTTTGTGACATAAAATTGCAGCTGGTAACAAAACTAGTTAGTTCTACTCAACAGACATTTTCAAAACTATCTCTTTGCATTTTGTGCAACAAAACTCGCTGGTTCACTGTTTTAAACCAGCGGTCACCACAAAGAGATACAGTTAAAAATGTGTATGTAGTGGTGAGTTCATATTGTGTGCGTTGAAAAACACCAATTCTAGAAAAGAGAGCAAAATAAATTTACTCTTTTGAGACAGTAACTATGTGTTTTGTTTTTGTTTTTTTTCGTTTCGTTAACCTTCGTGTTGTGTGTGTGAAATTCACGAAAAGTGCTCGGCCCCTGGGGGCATAGCGTGATGATCGTTGTTTTAAACTTTCTGTTAGAAGTGGGCCAAGATATCGTTTATTATATAAGAGTCGAATTAGGGAATTTCAAAATGCAAATTTGTAAACAAGTTCGCTTTGATATATTTGTTTTTTACAAATCGTACAATGAAATAAATTTTGGTAGGGATGTTCTTATATTCGACTGGAAATCTGCTGTTACTCCTGTGGTAAAAGCACTAAGTTAACTACATTTCAAATTCCAACCTTCAAAGCAAATGCTAAAAGATTAAACATGGAAAAGGAACTCGGAAACATGCATGCCATTGTTCCAGATATACTTCCTATCAATGTGGGGGTTAACCCGAAAAATGATTTGAAAATAATTTTATCTACTCACTTGGGGAAAATTGGAGAGAAAATAAAAACATGCAATTTTATATTCTTGGAGAATAATAATATTGATTAAGGAACGGAAAAAACAATGTCAAGTAGACTGAAGAAAAATATTTAAATTTAGTTGTTTGAAAACTCATATGTTTTTAACACAGCAGGTGGGAGATAAACTACACCCAGCCATATTTTGAAAACTTTACAAAAGACCGCAAAACATTTTAAATTTTCCCTTTGCCCGAATATTTTTTATAACTCTAATATGTCTTATTTATGTCGATAATATCCCTAATAAAAAAACATCATATAAGGTAACAAACGTTTACTTATTAAATTGGACTTGGTGTTCTTTACCTCCCATGTTGGTATTGATACTGTTTAATCCCTTGACGCAACAGCATCAAGTCCAACAACAAAAGGTCTGCTATTTCGAAAAATAATACAAGGCTTACACAAATTTTTTTACCTCACTTTTCTCTTCAAAATGCGTTATACAAAATTTTATAAGTAACAACTAAAAAATTAAAAATCGTATAGCAAAAACGTAATCTACATAAAATTCTAAGAGAATTCTCTGAAGAAACCATGGGTCTAAAATAAAATCCTAATCCGCGCCTCTCGACTTAAAAATTTATATGCCCGCCTTTGCCAAAAAAAAAAAAATTTGCTTTTTCCAAAAAGAAATCGAATTTTCAGAATAAAATTGTTTAGTAAGGCAGTTACCAATAAACTTAGAAAAAAGTTTATACCACATTCGAAACTTATCAAAAAAATACGAATAAAAATTTGCTACTTTTTCGAAATTCGAAAGTTTAAGGAGTGAAAATCGTAACTATTTTTGGTACTTTTTTTTAAAAACATTTTTCTCCATTCATTGCCATATTCGTACTAAAATATAGGCCCCCACTACAATACTGCAATTTTTGATACTTTAATGGGGGGGAAATAGGACCAAAATGGGAAATACGGGAAACTTAATATCATTCTTCAGCTTTTTGGTTGTACAACTGGAATTTTTTTGATTATCGTTAATATTGGACCTTAAAACATAAAATTTAACATGCAATGTCCTGAATGGATACGAATCTATGAGGTAACTTTTTGGTACTTTTTTTTCTCTAACTGGTGCTTTTTGAATTTTTGTAAGTATTGGACCTAAAAACATAAAATTCAAAATGCAATGTCCTAAATGAATAAGAATCAATAAGAGGAACATTTTTGGTACTTTTTGTATATTAACTGGTACTTTTTGAATTTCCGGAATTTAAACAAGTTAAAACCTAGAAAAATAAACTTTGGCATACAGATATGTCCACGAAGAAAAAGAAGACGCTAACGAAGTAGCGGGTTAAATTCCAGTATTTGATATTTTTATAAGAAACATAGATAAAAAAAATTTTCTTTCAAAATTTAATAAAAAAGATTGAAAATACAAAAAAAAAAAAAATTACACTCAAAAAATGGTTTTCAGTATTTATAAAATAACTTTTTCTTGTTTCGATAAGCAATTTTTATTTTATAATGCAAATAAAAACAAAAAAAAAATGTTTTCACTCAAACAATATTTCAGTAATGTTTTTGCAATTATAGAAAACTAAGAAAACTTCACTTATTGGTTACATGTTAATTTTTAAAGTCTTTTTTACTCTCCATTCAAGGTACTTTGGCACGACTTTCTATAGTTACTGCCAGAACATCATCTCTATTCTTTTCTGTGACACGTCGGGACACATAAGTTAACAAAAAATACGTTATTTTATAAATACTGAAAACAATTTTTTGAGTGTAATATTTTTTTATTGTATTTTCAATCTTTTTGTTAAATTATGAAAGCAAATGTTTTTATCTATGTCCCTTAGAAAAATATTATATACAAAATTATAAACAAACTTTTTTACTTGCGTGAATATTTTTTTAATTTAAAAAAATTTTGGGTGTAGAAAAATATAAAGTGCAAAAGAACTACCTTACTAAACCATTTTATTCAGAAAATTCGATTTCTTTTTTGAAAAAGCTTTTTTTAAAAAAAAATTTTTATTTTTTGCCAAAAGCCGGCATATCAATTTTCAAGTCGAGAGGCGCGGACTAGGATTTTATTTTAGACCCATGGTTTCTTCGGAAAATTTTCTTAGAATTTTATGTAGATTACGTTTTTGCTATACGATTAAAAAAAAATCGGCCCGCCCTAATACGCATGTTTAAATAAAAATATATTTTATTTTCTTGTGAATGATTTACAAAGTTGGTTGAAATATTTGACTAAATAAAAATATAATCAAAACAGCAGTGTTTAAATTCATCTATTTTAAATACAAAAGACCTCACTTTACAATTTAAAAAAAAGTCTCCTCTTTGCCTCTAAGCACATTCTCCTTATTGACTACAAATCCAGTGGTGATCAAAACTAAGTACACTTGATGCCTGCCCTTAAGTTGGACTTGTTGTTGTTTGTACTTTTCTATTTCGAAAACTACATTAGATAGAACTTCTGGAAATTTACACATGAAAAATTCCGATTCGAAAATTGTAGCAAAGTCGTTCGTTACAAAATTAAGTCTATTATTTTTCTATGTTTCAGTTGGTTTCAATTTGTCAACTGTTGAGTAATTAATCAAGAATGGCATAACACTTCAAAATCAAAAAAGTTCAACTAATTTGGTGTAGTTAGTCCGGCGCTATATGTTTTTTGCATTTTCCCAAAATTCGAAAAAGGTGTAACGAACGGATTTTGCATCTCACCTACTCATATGTATTGTTGATGCCTTATGTTTTCGCGGGGGATAAATAAAGGGGAAAAAATATTTTAATATATATTTTTGAACTTGTTTGTAACAGTCTTATTCCCCCAATATTTCACTAACTTTTGCTTAAGCAAACCTTCAAATAAAAAAATGATTTATAAAAAAAAGAATAATTCCCAGATTCTATTTGGCAGAAAAAATTAATAATAAAATAATCAAAACAGTGCATGGTCAAAAAGAAAACTATTGTGAAAAAATTAAAAGATCTTTTTTGTTACAGTTTTGACATCATTCATTGTCAAATTAAGCACACACGTAATAACCCCACTTTAGACAGCAAATGGTCTTAATTTTGATATTTTTCTGCCCAGTTTTTTCCCTCAGTCTAGCAATATATTTTAATGTACGTTTAACTTGAATCGGCTTCTCATACCTTCTTGTTTTCTTGTGTGTTAAGTATATTTAAAAAACTCATTTGTCTCACCTGTTTTTGTCATTTGCGAAAAATGTATCCGGCACCCATATCTTTTCGGCAAAATCCCCCGACAACGTTAGAACATCATTGACACCATCATCGTCAGCGTCATCATCATAATATGGGCCATAAGCATTAAAGGCCAAACGTTCATCACGCCAATACTGATTCAAATACATGGTGATTGTGTAGTCCTGAAAATTTTTTAAAAATACACACACACAAACATTCAAACATTTGCAAAAAATATTTAAATAAAACAAAAATAAAATTTTAATTGCGTTTGTCGATAAAAATCCTCTAAAAAACCATAAAATTCTTAAATATTTGCTGATTCAGGTATCCATTAAAAAGGAAAACATTTAATTTCTAAATAACTTCCTTTTAAGTGTGCAAAGCCATTAAACACACACACACACATCATGGCAAATTGTTTACAATATGTGTGGATGCGAAAGTATGAATAAGTGTCCTTAAACATTTGCCTTGGTGCAAAAGGGAGTCTGTCTGTGTGTGTTTGAGTGAGATTGTGTTTGTTAAAATGTCAAGTTTTGTAGGCGGTATTTTATTTTTGTTTAAATTGTCTGTTTCGTTTGTCTGTTACATTTAGAAACATTTGTGCTCATTAACACCGGCAAACAAATGGAAAATTAGAAATATTTTCTATTTACGTGCCTTTGAATGTTGTAATTTACTTATATTTAGTTAAGTTTTAAAGAAAACAGGATAGTTAAATAAAAAATAGGCAGGACTTCTAAAGAATTTTAACAGATATTTTCGAGATTGGATCATTTATTTGTTTTTTTTTTATATATTATTGTTTTTTTTTTAAGAAACTTTCCTTGGGAAAAGTCGATGGTGAAACTGTACTGATTTACTATTCACTTTTTCACCGGCACTACTGACCAACTGTAGACCAGACAATTCTTTATGCTATAGACATTTAACATTGTCATTAAAAATCCACAAATGACCTAAGAACCACAAGTGCCAGATAAAATTGTTTGAAAATCGTCAAATTTTGAGGAAAAATCGTCAAATCGTCACAAAAATCGTAAAACAGCAATAAGATTTAAGAAGTTTGGAAAATTTATTGTTACATATTTTTAGTTTTCGTTTTTAATTAAATTAGCTTAAACAAACCCAACTTTATAACGTATTCTTACCAAAAGGAATTAATCAAAAATAAAAAAATATTTGTAGTATAAGTTAATACTTGCAATCATTAGCTGACTTGCTACAAACGTGAAGGCTGCAAATGTGTGAAAATTTTGAAGTGGAGACAATTGGCAAACGGCAGTTGATTATAGCTGCGTTCGTTTACCCCAAAATTTGAACAAATTTGTACTGGATTTACACATAAATTTGTAAAATTTTCATATTACTCACCTACTGGATTTTACTGGAAAAGTAAACGAACGCACATTATGTCAAATGATCCAAAAATATTAAGATAAGGTACGGATATTCATCGATTGACCCAAAACGCTGCATGGTGTCGGTTTTGGCATTTTCTACGAGCAGTTAAGCTGGAGCATTCCTCTTAGGCACCCGGATCACTGCAGTGTCATTTAGGCCGAGATAAGGGCCAACTACACAACCACGGGGCACATTCAGTATGGTGAGATAGCTGGCACACGTAGAAACAAAATATGGTTGGAGGTAACCATATTTTAAGAGCAACATACTATGGTTGGATTTTAACAATGTTTATGTTTGCAGGTTACCAAATTATATATTTTCCGAAATCAACCATAATATGGACCAAATTAACAATATTTTGGGCAATATTAACAATATTATGTTGAAAATTAACCATAATATGGTCAAATGTCCCAGAATTTTGACAAAAGTAACCATGTTATGGTCAGAATGAGCAATAATATGGTCAATGTTAACCGTTAATTTATTTATCTATTTTTTGAATTTGTTTGTTAAGTGTCAAATTGTAATTTAATTTAATTTTTTATTCCACTTTTGTAAAAAATCCCCTTTGATTCATATTCCAGCCTGTGACGACGATGAGAATATCAAGCAAGCCAAGCAACTATTGTAAAATGCAAACGACCAGAATGTTGTTGCTTTTTAAACATATTATTTTATATTTAAAATTAAACACACAATGTTTTAAAATATTATAATTTCGAACATATGTATTGTTATTATATATTAACTATAACATGTTTGGAGGCAACCATAGTATGGTTATAGTTTTTGGATGGATGAATTTAACCATAATATGGTTTTCGTGATAATAATATGGTTAAGGTTACCATAATATGTTTAAGTGTATAGTTGTAGCTTTATTAAAACATTATATTGGTTAATTCAACCATATTTGAAGTTTCAAAGGAGGTAAACACTTTATTGTTAAATAGAAACAAAATATTGTCAATCATGAAAAAAGTTTTGTTTGTCGGCATTGCAGGGACCATAATATGTTTCTTTTATTCAAACTTCAACCATGTTTTTTCTCTGCGTGCAGGAATATTCACATTATTACCGTAAAGTGGCCATAAGATCTCGGGATAGTGTATTTATCACACCGAAAATTGTCCGAGAATACCGGATGTCGCTGGAGGAGAAAGTGGGACATTCAGTGCTTTTCCGTAATTGGCTGACTTGTTGTTGGCGCATACAGGAACCACCATGCACCTTAGCAGTTGGGCATTTGATATAGGTGTTTCGCTTCCAAGGAGTAAGCAAGTAAGTAAGTAAGTCAGAGGTTGTTTGATGGACTATATGTGGGAAAACCAGGAAAATCTGGCGCATCATAGATTATAAGAGGACACGGCACGCATTTAGGCTGTCCAGACTTTACCTCAGAAACATAATTGCGATTATAACTGGCCACTGACCCATTGAAAAAAACGCCCAAAGTTTGGGGCTCCTTTACAAACACATATGCAGAAGTAGCGGTGTCAAGCAGGAGGAGGAGCCAACGTAACATATTCCAAGACATTTCCTGTCATTCGGACTCTAAAAGCTCAAATTGTTTGCTCGAAGAACCCTCAGGGACAAAACCTGTCTCTCAGACATTGATTTAAACATGAAAGAACGCGTTTTTTGGTTGTGAATTGGCAATGTGTAAAAGCATTAAAAAATCAAATCAAGCCGTTGGGAGAAGGTGTTACATGGTAACGCAACAGGAACCAAAGTGAGCTGTGACGTTACTTGATTAGGAGTTAGAATTATTTGAGTTACGCAACCAAAATGTTTTCGAAAGTATTGGCACTCATAAAAAAGTAAGAAAAAAATAGAAAAATTTATATATTGTATTATAAACTGAAAATACATGAAAACTACTGCCAAAATCTATCTATCTTTCACACAAGTCTTACGGAAAATACAACCCTGGCATGATATTGTTTTTTGAAAATTTATAAACAAAAATTAGTTCAGGGTAGCTTTTTCGTCAAAACGGCCTTAAGAAGCTAAAATAAAATGTGAAATATTAAAAACTTTTGGAAATGAGTATAAAATTTGTCGATGGAAAAATTGTTATATTTAGGGTACAAGCCTTCCAATAGTCAATAGCGCATTTTTTAAACCTAAAAATCGTCAAAATTACGATAAATCGTCAAATCTGGCAACCGTGCTTAGAACTTCTAGCTAGATAGTTCTTGTAGGACCTTGTGGAGATATTGGAACCAGAGATTCACTAGTACATTTTAATAGTTCTAGTCTACATTTTTGAATATTTTCATTGTTATAACAAATCTGCGGCAATAAGAAAAAATTGCTTCCAACGTGAGCGATCAGAGGTTACCTTAAGTTGTTATTCCAACTTTTATTGCATATTGGAAAAAATAAGCTACAAGTAATTTTGCTATAACTTTTCACAAAATCGTACCAAATAATTGAATTTTGTCCATGGGTACAGAAATTTACTTATTAAATTAATTGCAGCTTTACAACTGTCAAAAAACTTCCGTTTTTCCTTAAAGGCAGACAAAAGAGTAGACGCTTTTTTGATAGTGTATCCAAAAAGTCAACAAAATGTTTCTTGCAGTGTAAGTTTACTTCTGGTTAAAATTTTAATTACAATAATTTCTTACTATTACATATTTTAACTCACCATATTAACTTCTGATATCGCATCAAAACTTGCAATTGTCAAGTCCATGCCAACATGTAATGGATCAGCTGTTTGTTGGGCACCCAACAAATCCATGCATAAACGTAAAAAAATGTATCAGTTATTAAAAATTAAATAAAAAAATCTGAATATTACCTCCAAAATTTGGCCTTAATCGTATATCGTAACCTTTTAGAATCTTTGATATTGTTTGTGTAACGTTCTCTAAACGGCCGGCCATCATCTCTCTTCGTTTGCACTTGACGGGTGCTGTATAAAACACCATGACTATTACTATTACTAAACTGTAGGCCACATGAATGCCAACAGTTTTAAGCATTTTGTTAATGTTTTATTTTTTTTTTATATTTTTAAAAATATAAAAAAGGTTTTTTTTTTGAAATACTCAAATAGTAAATATTGCCATTATTAGAGAGTAGTTGCTCCTGCCGCTGCTGGTCTAGTGACTGCTCGTGTTGCGGTTCTTCTTGTTAATGATAAATTTGCTTTCTATTTGTTTTCTTTGTTTTGAATTACTGTAAGTAAGAAAATATTTTAATTATTATGTATTTTTCTACGTATGTATAAATTTTATAATAAATACAATAGAAAATATTGATGTTTTTATCTGAAATGCTTTGAAAACCGCATTCACTCATTTATATGGACAACATTGTTCCATTGTGTGGCGTAAGACAAAAGTTTATTCAACTTTTTGTTTTCTTGCTAAAGTTGTGTTCCATGAAATATTTTTTCTTGTCCTTTAAATGGCATTTAGACGTGTATTGTTAAAATAAAAACAACAATGCACGTGTACATATAATAATGTTACTTAATACAGAAGAAGCTAATTTGATGGGGTTTACAAAAGCAATAAAAAAAAACAAACAAGTAAGAGTCTTTAATAAACTCCTCCGAGAGCTAGAATATTTCGGGAGTGGGGTTTCCATGGGATCTATGAGTTTTCAGCCAATCTTTATAATACCTGAACTCACAGTATTAGAACTTGTTGCTCAATTTAAATTAAATACACTTAACTTGGAATAAAGGAAACTAATTCATGCAATGTTAGGTTAGGTTCCATTGGCAGCCGTGATCAAGCACAGCTCATGTGGGTCCATTAATTAGTTTCCGTTGTGCTACCATGTCACACCGTCTCCCATGGGTCTTATGTTATGTGGCTGCTAGTGTTCCCACGCAGCCACCCGGTCGATTCAATCAAGGAGTAGATCCCGTTTAAATCAATCCTTGAAAGACAAGTTTTGTACCCAAGGGCTCTTCGACCAAACATTTAAAGTCTTAAATCTCCGAATGCCGGACAATTACAGAGATGTTGTTCCGTTGACTCTTTCTCCTCCTCGGCGCCGCAACTCCTATACAAGTCATTATAAGGGAGCCCCAGCCTCTGGGCGTGCCTCCCAATGGGCTAGTGGTCAGTTATAGCCGCAATTAGGTTTCTTAGGAGATGTCTGGACAGCTGTAATGCCCGCCGTGTTCTTTTTTAATCTATGATAGGCCAGATTTTCCTAGTTTCCCCACAGGTAGTTTCATCGTGCCACCTCTGACTGGCAATAAGGTGAAACTTGTGCGCTATAAGTTGCTTACTCCTTGGGAGTGAAACACCTACATTATATCGACCCCTTTGCGCGAAATTATCGTATGTTACAAAAACCAAATTTTACAGGACAGCCATTTTTCTACTTTTCTCTGCTTTCGCTTGCAATATCAAAATGAAAATATACAATCAATTTTTGGAGCAACGAAGTGGAATTCGCCTACAATATTTTGTCAGGTGACGCCTCTTTGAATGAAGAACAAGATTGCACCAAAAACTCAATTTCAAAAAAATTGGCATATACGATAATTTCGCGCAAAGGGGTCGATATGTTGAACCGTCTCGATTCAAGGTGGTGCCTGCATACGCCAACGAATCCACCATGCAGTTTCTCTGTATGTCCCCGTATCCGAGGACCCAATTAAGGGTGACCAATGAATGTTTTGCTATCTCCTCCAGAGACATCCGGCATTCTTGGACAATTCTCGATGTGATGAAAACATTCTCCAGGGACCTAATTCATACAATGACTATTCCCTCATCCCAGACTGTGTCTCTCAATCGAGATTGAAAAAAAATATCGAATATGAAAAAAGTGTTTTGTAATACTTCAAATTAAAATATGTATAAACAGTTATGACCGATTTTACCAATTTATTTAAACATCAATTTATGTTAAAAATTCTGTATTCATGCCAAATAAAAATAAAATCATCTGAAAAAAAGGATATTTAATCATATTTAATGAATAGATATTTAAATAGATTTGGTGAAATTGGTCATTACACTGTGCTCGAAATTGACACTTTTTTTTTAGACAAGCCGGGCACATAGCGTTTCAGCATAATTCGGGTACGCTGAATCCAATGGTGCCCATCGTTTTTTTAGGTTAGCTCTTGTTTTTGAGATATACCGTTATTTCGAAAATGGAGGAGGTTGCACAACATATATTCGCGTAACTCAAAAACGGTTTAATTGGAAAAAAAATAATGTTTCTATCAAAATTTCGAAATTTTTTTTATTAAAAATTCATAAAAAATTGAAAAATGCAAAATGCAAAAATTTCGAAATTTTTGTTTGTTAAAAATTCATAAAAAATTGGAAAATGCAGCTAGGCTTCTAATTTTTTGCAGACATATAAAAGACGAAGCTGCAAACAAAACAAGCCATACATGATTAAAACTGTTACCAACTTTATTCACAAAAGTCGAAACATTAACTAATTTAAGAATTTCCTTAAACGCAATATTTTTATGGGAGTCCGCTTAAAAAGTGGAGATAAGGGACTAGTAGGTATCGAGAAAATGTTAAGGACAATAAACTAATTGAGGTCGGTCATACATTTTATCTGACTTGGGGTGACTCCTGGGCATTTATGGGACTTTTTTCAACATATTTCTAGTCTGCATTGAACATTTGATATGGGAGCCCCCTAAAAGGATGGAGATAACGGGTAGGTATGTTAGAAATAAATGATTGAGATGAAAAATAAAGTGGAGTTGGTCATACATTTGACCCAAATAGGGACATCCTTGGCGCTGCAGGGGCCAAATTTAAGAACTTTATTATATATGTCTGCAAAAAAAATTAAAAGCCTAGCTGCATTTTCCAATTTTTTATGAATTTTTAAAAATCAAAAATTTCGAAATTTTGATAAAAAAATAATTTTTTTTTTCCAAAAAAAAAAAAAAAAAATATGTTTCTAAAACGACTGCTCATATAAAAAAAATACTTTTCTTAAAGGAAATTTATGGCGGAATTTCGGTTTTTTTTGTAATTTCAAAAAACTAATTCGTTTTTGAGTTACGCGAATATATGTTGGGAACCTCCTCCATTTTCGAAATAACGGTATATCTCGAAAACAAGAGCTAACCTAAAAAAACGGTGGGCACCATTGGATTCATTCGTTAAATGAGGTCTGTTTTAATTACTAACCGATCTTCTTAAAATTTAATAGTATGATTTCATATATGAATTTGTACAAAATTTAATGCGAATCGGGGCATTTTTTCCCCCAATTTATGTTAGTTTTTGTAACAAAAATATAAAAATTTTTGGAGGTTATTCCACATTTGTGTTCATAACTCTTTTGCTACTAAGCCTGTCGTACTGAATGACAAGCACAAACTGCTTTGTAGAACTGGAAAGGATCTGACACTAAAATTGTTCTTTTCTAGTGAGTCTTTCAAAAGTGAGCGTGATTACAACAGATGGAAAGTCATATCAAACTAACGATTATCATATATATTATTTCTAAAGCACTTTTTTTTGTCGGTTGCAAATATCTCCCATACCACCGCATCAAATTTAATGAATGATACCTCATTTTAAAGCTTATTTCTAACACTAATGACGAAAAATAATTAGAAATTGAAAAATTAATATTTTCATTGATAAAAATTATATTTTATATAGAACTGCATGATAATACTGTTGTCATTATGATTATATGTTTTTGTTCAAATGTGGTAATACAGGGTCGCTTAATAGTAATGCAGTTCTATGTTACAAAAATGACAACTAAAGCTACGGTCAGACTTATCAAATATTTTACGAACAAAACGGGACCAACAACCAAACTAAAAAACCATTTCGCTTAATATCAATATTTATTTTGATTAAAATACCACATCTTACAAAAAACTGTTTTTTGCTATGTCTAGTAGTATAATTAGTTTATTTTGTAATATTGAGACCATTTTAAATCTCACTAACTATTAACAAAAGTAAGGGTTACGCTTATTTGATCAAATATTTAATAAATGTGACCGTAGCTTAACGGTGCGAAATATTCGCACGGGTCACCTAGTATTTCATATTACCTAAGCACATTAAAGCTATATTTCAGATTCTACTGTATTTATTACAATATAAACCTTTATATTATATTAATGCAAGTGTACTTTATATTCAATTTTTCTTACTGTTCATGAAAATGCACATTGAGAATAGAAAAAAAGAAAAACAAATTAAAAATAATATGTAGAATAAAATAGATGAGAAAACCTTCAGTTAAGTGCATAATTGCGTTAAATCTTTTAAGAGAAAGTGTAAAAACTAAAATAAAAAAAATGTATTTTTCACACACACACACGCACACACACACACACGCTCGCACATCATTGTAGGCCACTAATTTGAAAAAGAGCTTACACGACTAGAGCAAGTTAAATAATTAAACAGATGTTCTTGTATGAGAGTGTTCGTTATTTCATTATTTAGTTGTAGTGATGCGCTTTTTGTACAAGTGTTTATGTCTGTTACTTCCGGTGCATGCATTTTCGTGTTTTATTTTTATGTTTCTAGTGGTTGCCAGTAAATTATCGCTTAAAATATTATAGAAATTTAAATGAAAAGTATTTTTATACTGTTATTAAATACATATGTGCATATTTTTATATACACACGCAAAGAAAAGACATGGTTGTGGTAAACATATTCTAAGAGCAACATATTATGATAAGAATTATGATTGTAGTCACCATATTACGATTTTTGTTGAATCATATTATGACGAAATATATTCGAAATATTACATCATATTATTTTTCTTATCATGTTTATCATGATAAATTTAGAAGTTATCATATTTTTGTCATCTTAATCATAATAAATTAAGAAGCAACCATATTATTATCATGTTAATCATAATAATTTACGAAGTAGTCATATTATTGTCATGTTAATCATAATAAGCTAAGAAGTAATCATATTATGATACAGTGGTGTCACAACAGTAAACAACTAATTGAAATTTTATTGCATAGATTTTTTTATTTTGTGGCACTTAACAATTTTTTTTTATGTAAATACATACAATTTCTATATATTTTTTTAATTTCTTTACACTTCTTGTTACAATAAACATAGTGTTGTTGCCGTAACCATGTCCAACCATATTTTTTTTTTTACTATTTTTTTAGACATTTGGATATCTCGCTGACCTTTAACAACAATTTTATCCTTTTGATTTTATCTTAGTGATTAGTCTTTTGCAATGCCATAAATTTGGGCCAGCCATTATATGAGAACGATGGTACCATTCGATCAATTTTATATTTATTTACTTGAGTTTTTAAGCCCTTAGGGGCCAATAAACCAGACAAATATAACAATGTTAAAAATTATTTGGTTTTAAATCTTCATACAAAAACCTAATTATTCTTAATAATTTCATTGTTATTGATTTTTAAATTCTGAATGACAAGAATTTGACGTATGAGTCTGCGATAAACTTTGACCTTGCATTTAAAAAAGGTCGTAGCATAAAAATATCAACATAAAATCATTGACAGTAAACAGACATAATTTAAATAAATAAAAAAATAATATTGCAATTGATTACAAATACAATCAAGCATGATAAAAAGAAACTTATTTTTATACATAGATCTTATACGAGGGCCACTCTAAAATTTTATTGAAAGAAAAAAAGTTATTTTGATAAATACATATCGCTCCTTTATTTTAACATAGTCATATAAAAAAAAAATCAAACTTGGCAAAATGAGATTGAAGTTTTTAAAATGTACCTTAACATACAGATTTAATAAAATATATTTTGCTATATTGGGTGCCCCGGTAGACTAGTTTGTAGTGAGCTAGTCTATCAGTGCGGGGGTTGCGGGGTTCGATTCTCGCCAGAGACTCTGGTCTGTTTCACTACAACGGGCTGATGGTCTACGTTACTTTTGCTTGGTAAATTAAGTTAGAATATAATTTATAATTTAGATTTGTAACTCTTATTAAATACATAAAATATTTTGCTATAACTTCGGTTCAGTTTTTGTTATAATACTTATTTTTTTTACTCTAAAAGACACTTTTGCTTATGTAACTTAATATTTATGATTTTTGAGACATGACGATGTTGCAATAAAGGAGTGATGTAAGCTGTTTTGTTAAGCCTGATTTAACTTCCGAAAGGGTTGATCGTCAAACGAGCTGTCATGCTGAGCTTAATTTTTAAAATTTTTGATTAGCTCATCCCGGCAACTTATTTTTAATAGATTTACCCTTTAACAATCTTTTAAATTATACAAATTTACTTTAAGAAACAGTCATTCATTTGTGCCACTTATAGGCGACATCGTAACATCGCTCATCTAAACAAGTTTGTTAATAAACAAAATAGCTTCATGTGGAGTGCGGCCAATCCATAACAGACCCTACTGCTACATGCGGAAAAATTAAGTTTACACGCTGCTTACAGCATCGGACCTTATTTCTTTAAAACTGAAGCCGCAGCTAGCGTTGTGGTCAATGTAGATCGCTTCTACATTATGAATAATGTTTTTTGTTTGAAAATATGCATGAACTTAAGGGAGACCGATTATTCGATTAAGCATTTTAAAAAAACAACCGGTTAACCGGTTATAATTAGGGTTTTTTCAATAATTTCAATAATTTTATTTCCCGTTTTCCCGGGATTTTTCTTGCGGGATCCCGGGAAATAAAAAATTCCTCATAATAGCTATTTATACTTTAAAATTTAGTTTTCTACTCTCTAAAAATTAGCATCTGTGGATGGGTAGTGGATTAGATTAATTACAAGAAGTGAGTACATGTATTTAAATCAATGTCTCCTGATGCAATAAATCTACTAAAAGCAGAATAGGCAGTGCAACAGTTGATAATTACTACATTTAGTGAAGTGAAGAGGTAATAAAGTAAATTAATTTAAAATAAGATGCAGGTAGTATAAAGTTTCATTGTCCATGAACAAGTCTTAAAAATAGGAGATACCTAAACATATCGCTCCTTAATTGCAACAAAGTCATACCTACAAAAACAAACGATCTTGGCAAAATGCGATTACAGTTTTCAAAATGTACCGATTTAAAGATATATTTGGCTACAACTTCGGTTCAGGTTGAGATATAATACGAGAAGGTATGAAGGAAAACTTGACTATGATGCAATGAAGGAGCGATATGGTTATTAGGTGATAAACACCAATTCCAAATTTCAATTTCAATTTGTGTTGGTTTATATACCCGTGGAATACGGGGAAACCGAAATAAAATAACATTTTGGAAACTCGTGTAAGATACTACAACATACAACTTGAAAAACACATTGTCCTAAAGATTACAAATGGACCTATTGAAATGAAAAGGTTTGTAAGAAGCAGTCCGGTTGATGCTATTTTTGCATCAACCTTGACATACATTTGACTGATATAAACGTTGTTTATAAAAAAGAAAAAATTGCTTCTGATTGTGAATCCGAAGCATGCTACAACTATTTAACTATTTGTCCAACCTCGGTAAAAAATGAACGAAATTTTTCGGAAACATGATAATTAGTAAATAAAATCAAGAATATACTTTTTGACGACTTGCAAAGCGCTTTGAGTGTGTCAGAAAGTTATTTCCTAAGCCATTAAAAAATGTTATATATTTCTTTAAAGTATTTTATTAATTAACTTTTTGATCTTATATCTTGAGTACCTCAATTTTTATTTTGTTTTTATAATTGTTTTATGAATTAAATTGCTATGTTTATGTTATATTTTTATCTTGTCTCCAGAGCATAATAATACTGAATAAAAGCATAATAATAGGGAATAAAGGCGTGAGTTCCCTTACGTTTTTTCATTAATTAATAACAAAAGTTACTTTGTATTATTTATATGGAGCGGGATCCCGGGATCCCGGGAAATTTGAAAAAATTTCCCGCTTTCCCGGGAATCGAAAAAGTCCGGGAAAAAAAAACTCTAGTTATAATTCAAATACATAAAAAGACAAAAATCAAATTAGTTTTTGCAATAAAAAGGTAATTAGACGTAACAAATATTTGACAATAAAATAAAAAAAGCGTGAGCAGTAAATTGATTAAACTTAGGTTTAATTTTCACAATTTCTATTTATTTACTAAACTTTTATTTCTAAGATGATAATTGTATAATGTTATTAAGAAACTGTTAAATAATGTTTGCTCTTGCCAAACGTTTTGCAACTAGTGTAACTAGTGTACACAACCACGTCATATATTTAATAGGTGTGAACGTAGCTTTAGAATTTTGGAAAACTTTGGCTTTAAAAAAATTATAGGAATTTAATAAATATATTATTTGAGATATTCTCAAAAATTTGTTTTAAATGAGTTTCAATTTGTTGGTGGCTAATCATGTCTATATGAATTAGTAGACTTCAACCATATTTTTTTAAGAGTTGCAACCAAAACCTCTTAACCAGGATTATTTATTTCAAATTATTTAGCTTCAGCATTTTAGAAACTAATTATAATATGAACATGCTTTTTGTATGAAATATCTGTCAATTCGTCGATCACAATTAAAAACCTTCTATGACATTGTATGATTCCTTCAATTTTGTTAAAAGTTTTTGGTGTTTTAATAAATAAAACTGATGGATTTTCCCACAACGTTGATTCCGCCGGTATGTTGTAGTTTTAAGCATGAATATATGATAGAACTACTTAAGAGTTTTTAGTGCCTTAACGGACATTCCGTCCTCGGCAACACGACAGGCTAATATTTCACCCAATGATTCATTTTGGCAGCATATTTTAGTAAAGTATTATTTGCAGTCTCTTAAGAACTACTTGGACTAATTAAAGGTGAATTATAAGTCGTGACGTTGAATAACCTTTGCAACTTATCATTTTAGGGACCTTTAAGCCCCATTGTCTTTTAAATCAGTTCGAAATATCACCAATATTAAGAATACTGTCAAATTGCTTATTACTTTTAAGCTGAACTTATTTTTTGTTGTATTCTGAATTTCTTTTGGATTTTGTTACATGAACACACGCTCATATCAGCGATTTTTATTTACATTGCTCATGATGTTATTTGACTTTTGTTACATTTTGTTTTGACATTCTTCACAAGAAGTTTAAGTTTGCCCAATATCCAATTAGAAAAGCACATTTATAATTAAAGTAAAGAAAACGTTTATAATTACACTTTGCTAAGATAACCGGCTTATTTTACCAAAATAACCGGTTTATTCAATATTCGAAAAATGGACTTTTTAAAATATCCGAATAAAACCGGTCGAGTACTATTCGTTCGATCTCTCTAATGACATTTTATCCGAGCGATTAATGGTTAAAAGTGAATGGCGCTACGGGCCATACGTCGACCGCAATCTTCGACTAATTAATATCAAAAAATGACGATAAGTTTATTTCGAAAATAGAACCTGTAAATTAGCCTTCAAAGTCGTTTGTTTGACACCTATTGTTTATATCCTGTGGGGCTACGTGAAGTCACTGATTTATACTGATAAGCCCACACTAACACTGTGCTAGTTGAAAAAACAGACAAGCCGGGCATCTGGTGTTTTAACTTAATTTGGGCACGCTGAATCCAGTGTACTTAACGTATTTTTTTTAGGTTAGCTCTTGTTTTCGAAAATATACCGTTATTTGGAAAATGAAGGAGGCTGCACAACATATATTCACGTAACTCAAAAACGGTTTAGTTTATTGATATTACTTCTATTTGCTACTAATTTTTTCCAGACATATAAAAAACGAAGTTGCAAACAACACAAGCCATAAATGAATGAGGACATAAAACTAATTGAGGTCGGTCATACATGATATCCCGCTAGGGGCGACTCCTGGTCGGCCAAATTTATGTATTTCAACCAGTGTTCGAAAATAATCACTAAATATCGCTCCTTAGTGTTCGGATCGGCATATTTGTGGAAAACACAAACGCTAATAATGTTTGTGTTGAAAATCATTAAAAAAATAACGTTTTCCCGTTTTTGATCTTTTTTTTTAACAATAAACTTTATTGTGTTCGGTTCAGCTCATTTGTGTTCGTTCGTTTCAGTTGTGCTTAGCGTTTTTTTTTTGGCTGGTAAAAAAAAACAAAATTTTTTTTACAAAAACAAAATACAAATACGAAAAAAAACAAAACGCCAGCAAAATATTTTACACAAACAAAACATACATACAATACACATACACATACAAGCTGTTCGTGCTGCGGTCGTTGCTAAAATTTTTTGTTTGTTCATTTCTTTATTAATGTAAAAACAGAAACATTGAAGAACATTAAAATACAATGTTTGTCTACAGTATCACTACAATTATGTTGTTTTTTAACGAAGAAAAGAAAACTATATAATGTTCGGCTCTTTCTTGAAAAAAGTTACGAACGGTATTAAGGGTTGTGATTGTCTACAAAATCATACTTGGGTGTGTGAGCCGAACGCTTAAAAATGTTGTGTTTGTTTTCGAACACTACAAATATGGCGGTTTAATCATATTCTTACATTTTGCCCCAGCAGCGCCTAGGATGCTCCTAGATAGGTCAAATGTACCGCACTTTACTTTTTATCTCAATCACTTATTTCTAACATGCCTACCCGCTATCTTCATTCCTTTAGGGGACTCCTACACAAAATTTTTAATACATACTAGAAATATGTGTATTGAAGAAAAAGCCCGATAACTGTCAGTAACTCGCTCCTTGGGGAATTAAATTTCGGTTTTTTTTTTAGTAATTTTAATAAACTTAACCGTTTTCGAGTTAAGCGAATTTATGTTGTGCAACCTCCTCCATTTTCGATATAACGGTATATCTCGAAAAAAGAGCTAACCTTAAAAAAAAACGGTTAGCACCATTGAATGCAGCGTACTCGGATTATGTTAAAACGCCAAGTGCCCGGCTTGTCTAAAGAAAAGTGGCAAATTCTAGCACAGTGTTATTAACGCCTTAAAGGCGAACATTGTTCGTGTTACACGTGAAATACGGCCAACAATGCTTAATAAAGAGGCCTGCAATTGGACAGCCAGAATGTGGTAGCAGAAATCATTTGCAAATGTTAATATCAATAAAACAAAATTTGTTCGCAAAAATTTAATTTGTTTTTTAATGGACTTTTTTTGTTTGTAATATTTTTAACTTTTTTAAAATTCTTTTCCGGTTAATTTCGTTATGCACCGTTAACATTAAAAATATGTTTATTTCTTTTAAATATTTTATAGAATGTATTAAAATTTAATAAATAGAAATTATAACAGCAAACATATTAAGTTTATGAACCCACGCAAACATTTTTATTCACACATGCCAAAAAAAGAAATTATGTATAGTAATGAAAATAATTTGTTTGTATTGCAATTTATAAATTTTCAGAGAAAAAAATAAATTTTTACTATGTATGAGAAAAAGTCCTTATGACGAACAAAATGAACACCATCATCTAGCAATAACAAAAAACAGCAACTGCTTTACAAACACACACGAAAACCTGCACCATCAGCAACAACAACTGATACTACTACAGCAATAACAACAACTATAATATAATAAAAAGTTGCTTTTGTTTTTGTCTTTGCATTATGATGTATACTATCAAATTCAATAAACCCACAAGCTAAGCACACATACACATACTCATATGCATAAATACATATGTACGTGTGTGTTTGGTAGTACACACTGTTAAATTACAAAATAAAAGACTGAACTAGAGATGGAAAAAGGAAACTACAAATTGCTCTTTCTTTAAGGCTTAAAATGCATAAAGAAGTTCACTTTTATACCTTTCTATGCCACGGTTTCCTTTTCTTTAGCTCATTTAAAAAGAGGTCCCCGGTCTCCTGCAGCTTTCTTATTAAATCAAGTAAGGGTTTGCCTTAGGAAATGTACCTTTTTCATTTCTTTATCATTAACACAAAAAGTTCCAATATTACCTACTAAATCATCTCATGTGTATACATATGTATTTAGAGATACAACCGTACAACACAGCGTATGATGAATGTCTAAATCAATTATTGTTATAGTTGTTGTTGTCGTTGTCACTGCTACAACAATGTGCTACATTTTTATAATGTTTTCTGTGGCAGTTTGTTGGTTGCTGCGGCGTCGTTTGTGTATTAACGAGGTGAATTGTTATCATCGTTATCGCTTTTATAGACGTCGTCGTTAACGCTTTTGTCATAATAATAAAAAATTTGACCCATTTCATGTTCGTAGAGTATTTTTAAATTCATTGAATGACATTATTGAGAGCATCAATGTGTGCCACACTGTACAGATATCTGCATATGTAGATGCAACGAGTTTAATGTGTGTTGAATGACGAACGTTAAACGAGTGCAGTTGGCTGCTGTGATTGTTGGGATAAATGGATGAATAATACCGACATTAGACTTGGTTGTTTTATAGAATGTTGCACATTATACAGTTATTTTTTTCTTTCTTTGATGTGCACTTTAAGTGTATAAAGATGTCAAAATTAAATATTGTTGTTGCTGTTTTATTTTTGGTCCTGTTTTGTATCACACAAAAATGATTTGATTTTTGTGTGTAATAAAAAGAATTTGATGATTGAAATTGTGTGAGTTTATTGAAATTTTAGGACAAAAATTTTTTTAATAAAAATTAAATTGTTTAAGATAAAATCAATAAGGCGGCATTCATACGCTGGCTTTACAGACACGTCTGTTTTCTTCATTGGGGCTTAGGAATGTCTAACAAGCCCGTTTGTTAGGTTTGTAGGCGATCGGGTTAGAGAAGGAAGAGAGGCTGCCAAATAAGTGGCGTTTTTACGATGTCTATTCAGATACGTTTGACAAACGTTTTTGTTTTGTTTGTTGGCGGTCGTGTGAGACAAGAAAGAGGGGTTGACAAACAGAGACGAAATGAGTTATCATGTTTGTGGGGGGCATTCATACGATGTCTTTTCAGACATGTCTGTTTGATAAATTCTCTTTGGAATATACTACCAAAAACCTTTTGCATTTACACGACGTCTAGTAATAACCCGTTCGCCAGCAAACGAAACAAACGTGTTTGTTAAAAATTTTCTGAAAAGACATTGCGTAAATCTGACCTAAAAAGTTAGTTTTTATTTTTTCTTTAATTTCTTGGAGATATTGACATTTCTGAGGGGAAAGAAATTTCACTAGCCCTGGTGGCTTTAAGAGTTTTTGACACAACCAAAAATTTTCTGACAAGCCGCAAATAAGAGTTTTAATTAAAAATGTAATTCGGTGGTCACACGATAAAGTTTTGCTTCAAAATTTATTTCCATACACTCACACTTTTCACTAATATATTATTATACATACTTGTAAAAGTTGATGAGATTATTCTTTCAAATGCACTTTCCAATTGTGTGTATATTTTTCAAGGTAACAGCTGATTGCAATTTAAATGAAAAAATTTTCGCTTGCATCTATAAGTTGTTTTTTTGATGGCATTTTGAAAATAAATTGCTTTAAAATGGCGTGCAGGCCAAGTTACAGCTTTTGGGTTTGTTAAGTTTGCCAAACTGTACGTTGAAACGTTAAAAATATTTAATAAGTTCAAAATAAAATAAAAAAAATTGAGCCACCTGCACAAAAATTATGTAACGTGTAAGTATGTATTGTGTTGAACTATATTTGTTGAGAGATATTTTCTAGCATTTGGTTTCAAAAAAATTGAAGCTATTACCCAGCCAGGGCGGCATGAAATAGCCCCAAAATATAACCCCCCCCAAAAAAAAAAAAAAAAATAAAATAACCCACCAAAGTGTGGGGCCTTACTTCATATGCAATAAAGCCCCAATTTTGAAAATGAAATAAGCCCCCAAACGAAATAAAATAACGCCCCAAACATAAATGAAATTATTCCTTAATTTTTTGGGGCTTATTTCATATATTTCATATAAGAGCCCAATATATATAATACAATTAATTAGACAGTTTTCCTTTAAGAATCACGCGAAAGATATTAAATGGTATGATATACCAAATACCAGCTTCGCTAACTAAGGCTTTTCTGCAAAGCCGGCCTTCGGCCGGGCGCAAGGACTTCTTCCTCTATGGTATAACAAAGACCGGCTTCGCCAACTAAAGCTTCTCTACATAGCCACCCTTTGGCCGGACGCCAGGTTGTTCTCCTCTATAGTATAACAAATACCGAATCGACCCGTCTACGCAGAGAAGCTTAAGTTAGCGAAGCCGGTGTTTGTTATACCATAAAGGAGAAAAACCTTGCGCCCGGCCGAGGGTTGGCTACGCAGGGCAGCTTTACTGAGCGAAGCCGGTGTTCTGTATACCAAAGAGGAGAAAATCCTTGCGCCCAAAAACGTTTTCATTATAAATTTGAAAATGAAATAATCCCCCAAAAAATATATTGGGGCTTTATTTCATAATGATTTTTTGGGGGTTAATTTAAAATGAAATAATCTCCCAATTAAAAAATGAAATTACACCCCAAGGAAAATGAAATAACCCCCCAAAAATCGTTTTTGTTGTTTTCTGTACAAAATTTTGGGGGGTTATTTCATTCATTTTTTGAGTCGTTATATTTTTTGGGGGGTTATTTCATGCCGCCTCAAGCCAGAATTTTGTATCATAATCGAATCTGTTAGAAATCAGCTTCACAAACAAAATAACTGCATATGAGCTCAACGATCATAAATGTTACTCTTGTTGTAAGAAAATGGTACCATACTGATGAATCATCTCAAAGAATCATTTGTGATGCCATTTTCTGAGTCCGTTTTGAGCATCTGGAAATCATTTTTTATTCGCTCTAATGACAAATCGGTTCTAAATTCAAAACATTTAGAAATCATTTTCGACATTTCGATAGATATGAAATTCATATTATGAATGAATTATATGTGAAACCTTTTTAAATCGCTAAAGCTATAAATTAGTTTTTAGTTATCAAAAGTGATCTGAAAAGACTCGTTTACTTGATTTTTACAAAACATGATCACCCAAATGCTAGCTGGGTATACATATACATCTATACCTTAATTTGCACGATACTTTTATTGCACGATTTTACTTTTACAAAATTTTACTTTTATACGATTTTTTGGGTTTCGTGTGCATTGAGGCTAGTAGAAATCCACCACATAAAATTCATGCCTTTCGTAAGCGAAATGGTAAGCGAAACTCTTACATTTCTCCCTTACAAGCCTGCTTTGTTTGAAGCTCAATTTTTTATTGGGTACTGTTAGGATTTTATGGCCTCATGTATATTTTGGCTAAAAATTGCTTTTTCAAAAGAACATAAAATGTTTTTCACGACTTTGTCTCGGAAACCAATCTGAATTTTTTGTTTCTGTCTTCGGCACAATTATAGCTATAGATGAGAATCAAAAAAACTGTAAAAAAGCTGAACCGAAAAAGCTGCATTTTAAGCATCAAAATTGCTGAAATATCGAAAAATTTTCATTTTTATATCGTTTTTCACTATTTTTTTGGCCCTTGGGCTTTACATAAGATCTATAAATTACAAGCCAATGCTTAAAACCCTGCCTCATAGGATTATAATTAGTTGCCTAATTTTATAAAAAATAGCATGAGTTGTTTTAGAAATAATTTTGAACGTATCCTAAACTATAGATCGTTTATCACAAAATTCGACGGACTGATTTCTTCTATTAAAAAAGCTAAAATTATATCAAATTTCAATACAGTAATACAAATTTTTTTAGAATTAAATGCTTCTTAAATTGCTTATCGAAAGGCCGCTTTTATGGCGCCTTCGGTAAATTATGAACCGATTATAGCAAAATTACATGGTGACATTTACCCATACAAGTCGGGGTGCCTCTGAATCGTATGAAGCTCTTAACGACCAAATTGTACTGCAATATTGTGATTTGTTTCTTCTTCTTCTTTATTTGCCAATCCGTATTCGGATGTTAGCGATCATACAATAATTATAAAGTAGCAATTTTTTTTTTTTTATAAAGTTATAGAGAGTTGTCTGTTCTTGGCTGCCTTCAGAAGACTTATTTTGTTTTGGTGACCTGTATTGAATGTTTTTCAACCGTGTTATTTCTTTTCTTCCTCTCGGGCATCTTCCTTCAATTTTAGCCTGTAAAATGGTTTGGGGAATTCTATATTTTCCATTTCGCATTATGTGACCCAAATAAGATGTTTTCCGTGTTTTTTTATATATATTTTATTATTTCACGTCCGATATTCATACGTCTGAGCACTTCTTCATTCGAAACGCGGTCAGTCCATGGGATCTTTAATATTCGCCGGAAAATCCACATTTCAAACGAATTTAATCTTTTTTCATCTGAGACCTTTATGGTTCATGTTTCCGCCGAATATAGGAGTACGGACCATATATAACATTTTATGAAACGTATTTTTGTTGTAAGTCTTATGTCGTGACTAGTTAGTGTTTTACTATATGTCAAAAAGGCGTCTCTCGCCATTTCAATCCTACATTTAATTTCTCGTATTGCATTTATTAATGTATTGTTTATTCTTATACCGATATTCTTTCCACTAAGTGATTCTCGAAATATTTACTCCGAGTATAAGTTAAATAAAAGAAGTGATAATATACACCCTTGTCTTACTCCCTTTGAAATTGGAACATTTCCAGTGAGTTCACCATCAACTTGAATGTTTGATATCTGTTTCCAATATAGGTTTTTAATGCATCTTATATCCCTTTCTTCCGGGCCAATAGAGATTAAAATTTCTATAAATTTGTCATGTTTAACCGTATCGAATGCTTTGTCGTAGTCAACGAAGCAGAGATATACATCTTTTTGAACCTTTCGACATTTTTAGATTAATACTTGCACACTTAGTAGTGATTCTCGTGTTCCCATGCCTCCTTTGAATCCAAATTGTGTCTCCCCCACATATGCCTCACATATTGGGTATATTCGTCTATGTATGATTTTTAAAAATATTTTCATTAGACTTATTAGTCTGTTATCACCGCATTTCCTCGCACTATTTTTCTTGGGTATTGTAATAAACGTCGATTTAAGCCAGTCTTGAGGATACTGTCCTGTCTCATAGATTTGGTTCAACAATCTCAATAATAGTTGGATATTATTTCCATCTATTAGTTTAAGAACTTCGGCAGGTATTTGATCTGGGCCCGTTGCCTTTTTGTCTTTCATCGATATAATTGCCGATCTTAATTCATCCTCTGTAATTGGCCTTCCTGTAAGATTGGTTTCTGCATCAGTTTTAAGAAGATCTGTTCTTCCGTCGTCTGTGAAGAGAGTTCTTATGTATTCTTCCCATAGATGCTTCTTTTCTGCTATTTCGAATATGGCGGTAGTGTTCTCATCAAACAGAACTGCAGACGATCTCTTTGAATATATTCCGGATGCCTGATTTGTTTGAGTGTACTAAATTGCTTCCGCTAATGATTTTGAATGGGGCCTACAGTTAATGATTTACAGATATAATTAATGATTTTGTGCAAAGTCTAATGCGATACCTTCTGTCATCAATTTGTGTTAGTTCTTGTAATAAAAATATAAATTCTTATATTTCGGAACTCTTTTTCTACTAAGCCAATTGCGCTGGATTTCAGTTCCAAGCTGCTTTGAAGAATTAGAAAGAATTTGAGTCTTTCAAAAGAAGTCTTATGGAGTCTTAGATGAATTTTGAATAAAGTTTCAAACGAAGTGTATAAATTAGTAAACCTCATTTACCACTAGTGGCGGAGGGTATAAAAAGGTATTACCGAAATTATTTCCTCTCCTGAATAATTAAATTTATGATTAAAAAAAATTTCATTTAAATATTTCAGTTCTTAGCCAATCGAGATAAAACTGAAATAATATTTACATTTCAGCAGCTGCTCAGTTGTTATTTAATTTTCTAAATCTATTTTTGATATTGTTCTCTATAACATATTTATTTTCAGTCACAGAAATTTTGTTAAAACAAAAAAAAAGGGGGAAAATGTGTAAAAACAAAAACTGCATAATCATAGAAAAAGCATACAGTCATAAAGTTTTTGCCATCAGCTACATCCAAACTGTTTTGTTTGTATCTGTGGCAGAGAAATGCTGTTGTAACTGTTCAGCTCATCACTATCTTGGTTCATTTCGTTTTTTTACCCTTTACCACAGGTGGAAAGGGTATAAATAAGTTTGTCATTCCGTTTGTAATTTCTACAATATTAATCTAAGACCCTATAAAGTATATATATATTCTAGGTTCTTATGAGAAGCGAAGTTGATTTAACGACGCCTGTAAGTTGAAATGGGTTTTCCTAAGACCCCAAATATGATGAGGACTTAGTTGTCTTATATTTCTGTCACATCTGCTCGATAAATTATGCTATTGAAATTCAGCCAGATCGGTCTAAAAAAAAGAGGTATGAGCAAAAAATCACGACTGAGTCTAATTATTTTCATAAAATCGCATGTCGTTGTTGTTTTTTTTATATCAATCACCAAAAGTAACAATTAAAGTTTACCTTTATTTATTTATTTATTTATAAGCTTTTTTTTACATACATGTACAGCAAACTTGATTTAACGATGCCCGTCTGTTTTCCTGCACATCTGGAGAACGGCAAGAGCAAAAGTTTCCAAATAATATTGGTTATCAATTCACAATATCCGACAAAATGTCGGCGGGATAGCTTAAGTGGGCATGGCAGAAAACAGCGAAGTTGATTTAACGATGCCCGTCTGTTTTTCTGCACATCTGGAGAACGGCAAGAGCCAAAGTTTCCAAATAATCTTGGTTATCAATTCACAATATCCGACAAAATGAGGGCGGGAGAGGTTAAGTGGGCATGGCAGAAAACAGCGAAGTTGATTTAACGATGCCCGTCTGTTTTTCTGCACATCTGGAGAACGGCAAGAGCCAAAGCTTCCAAATAATCTTGGTTATCAATTCACAATATCCGACAAAATGAGGGCGGGAGAGGTTAAGTGGGCATGGCAGAAAACAGCGAAGTGGATTTAACGATGCCCGTCTGTTTTCCTGCACATCTGGAGAACGGCAAGAGCCAAAGTTTCCAAATAATCTTGGTTATCAATACACAATATCCGACAAAATGAGGGCGGGAGAGGTTAAGTGGGCATGGCAGAAAACAGCGAAGTTGATTTAACGATGACCGTCTGTTTTTCTGCACATCTGGAGAACGGCAAGAGCCAAAGTTTCCAAATAATCTTGGTTATCAATTCACAATATCCGACAAAATGAGGGCGGGAGAGGTTAAGTGGGCATGGCAGAAAACAGCGAAGTTGATTTAACGATGCCCGTCTGTTTTTCTGCACATCTGGAGAACGGCAAGAGACAAAGTTTCCCAATGATCTTAGTTATGATTTCACAATATCCGACAAAATGTGGGCGAGATGCGTTAAGTGGGCATGGCAGAAAACAGCGAAGTGGATTTAACGATGCCCGTCTGTTTTTCTGAATATCTGGAGAACGGCTCTAGTCAAATTTTCCAAATTATCTTGGTTATCAATTCACAATATCCGACAAAATGTAAGCGTGATTGATTAAGTAGGCGTGACACAAAATAGGTTTACTTATATCTAAATAACGGTATTTATGAGCTGGTTGTTCTTACGCACCATGGTGAAGGGTAGATAAGATTCGGCATTGCCAAATATAGTGCTTTTACTTGTTTTCCAATTATATTTCAACGATTGCAAGCGATTGGAAGAATGTGGCTGTGTGTATGTAAATGTATGCGTGTGTTTGTTGCAAACACTTAATGCAAATGTCATGTAATTTGGTCAAATTCAGATAACCTCGTAAAAAAACTTTTCTACAATTTTTTCTTAATATATATAATTTTTTTGTAAGTTTTAATCCTTTAAGGATTTAGGAAGTTAACCACCACTGTTGCCACAATTCATAAAGGAATTAAAAACAAATTTGAATAGACTTAAGACAGGAAATAAAACCTTTGCCAACAGGAAATAATTTTTCTTTTCTTGTTTGTCTAGGGGAGGTTTAAAAAAAAAAAATGAATAAAATGGTGTCACCAACATAATCTCTTTAAATACAAATAATGAACATAAAGGATTATATAAATCTTAATTGAATACAAATATTTTAAATGTATTCCGACAGCTGGGCTTTTTTCATTATTTATTTATTTTCACTCATTTCACTTTCTTTTGAGACAATATTTTTTTTCTCTTCTTGTTTCAAAAACTTTCAATTTCAATTGCATTCACTTTCACTTCACTTAAATTTTGTATAATTTTTTTATTAGTGACTTTTTGTATTTTTTTTAGGGAGCTTGTTCTCTTTTTCTTACTTTTTTTTAGATTTTTTCTTGCCTTAAATCTTTATTTATGTATTTTTTTGTTGTTTAATCTTCAATTGTACCCGAGCATTTTTGCGTTCTAACTAATCTAGACGTGCTTTACAGTCAACCGTTTCTAACCAACAAAAAGCTTTTATGTTTTCCTTAACAGTATGGACTCTGAGAATTTGGCTTCAATGTGTTGGTATGCACAGGATGCTGTGCGAGAACAATTAGTTTTAAAGAGTCTGATGTTTTGTTTATAAGTTTGACATTGTTGGCGCATAATTTTGACACAATTCACGCAGTTTTATCACATGAATTCAAAAAGTTTTTTTTTTTTTAATTTTTTTGACAATTCTGTTTGACTTGTCGGTAAATAATAGGAAAAAGCTCCATCTATCGCTAGATTTTGTTAAATGAAATAATGGACAGGCTTTTGTATCAAGAATTTTATTAGAAAGCCTTGGGGTTATTGAGATTATTGCCGCTTGGCTTACAAAGAGAACTTTAATTTAAAAATAAATAATAATATTAGAAATGTTGCATTTAGGTTTTATCCCACATACAATTTGACAAAAAATTGGTCTAGAAAGGTGTTATGAAAAAAAATCTATTTTATTTTGAGAACGTTTGTTCTAATGCTCTAACCCAAATACACTTATTCTCCCAAAATAAAAAACAAAAGAAAATAAAAAATTTAAAAATTTTTTGCCTGTTCATCTTTTTCGGATCTAAGACTTCGTTCGCCTGACTTACATTAAAAAAAAAACAAATTTTTAAATATTGTTTTTGTGTTACATGTAAGTTAAGCGAACGAAGTCTTCGTTCGAAATCGACGAACAGGCCATACATTAGAGAGAATTTGAAGTTTCTTCTGACGTGTTAACAATGGGCTTTTTGGCTGTTGAAGTTGAAGACTCAATTCTGCTTGAACACAAACTATACATTATTTCATCAAAAATAGTTTAAAAAAAACATTTTATTATATAAATTTTCATATTAATTCGAATGTGTATTCTAAGTCAAATAATAATTTATAAAGCTTTCATACTTTAATAGTCTTATTCCTTCAATATTTTGCAGGAATATTTTCTATGCACTATCAGAATTTGTGTTTGTATATTTCTATAATTTATTTAATAAAATGTTACTCACCATGAGAACTAAATTCCCAAATAAAAAAAAAACAATTAAAGAAAATATTTTTTTTATTATAAAAAGATGATACAAATTATATACATACAAATATATCGTTAGCTAAAATGCAAAAAGGCGTAACTAACAAAATTATAATTTTACAGGAGAAGCAAGAAACTTTGTTAAATGAAAACTAGCAACATGTCAAGAAAACATGCTTTATTAATAAGTCGTCCGTTGAATTCTTCAAACAATTTTCAAAGCACACAATTTCATTACATTTTGTTAGAAAAAAAAGTGTGATTACGTCGTTTTGCATTTATCAAATAAGCTTACTTGTAGTTACGTTCCTTTGTTTTTTGTTAATAAAAGCGTAATTTTTGATTGCAGAAGTGTAAAGTTTTGTCAAGAGATGTAGTTTAATGGCATTCATAATAATCAATCAAAAACTCCATTATGAATTTTTTGTTAGTTACGTCTTTTTGCATTTTAGCTAACGATATGCATTAGGGTGGTTCTAAGAATTAAGTTGAACAAGTCTTCCCGTAGGATTAAGATTTAAATTCCAGAAAAACATTTTTTTTTTTTATTTTATTTCAACCCTCTGTATTCCGCCCTTTTAGTTTTTTGTACTCTGCGTCACAGACAACAAATTCTTGGCGCGACTAATTCTATCTCAGATCCTTCCACCCTAGAAAAGCCCTACACATTTGAATGGCACTTGTCATAGCAAAAATTTATGAAGTAGAACAAATTAAAACGGTGGTTACGCATACGACGTCCAAAACCATATTTTTTTTGTTTTGTAATGCACAACACTGCCATACCTTTTTTTGAAGAGCAGAGGAGATTTTATAGTTTTTGGGAATAAACAAAATCGTTCGGCGTCTGAAGATCTGAAAACCATTCTGATCGGCAAGTTTGACATGCCTGAATATGAACATCAACAAACGTTTTTTGTTTTGATATAAATTAAGTTTTGAATTAGGGATGTAAGTTTAAACAACGGCGGCATGAAATAACCCCCAAACAAATAATGAAATAATACCCTAAAAGTTTGTACAGAGAACAACAACAACGAATATTAGGGGGTAATTTAATTTTGTTTATGGTGTTATTTAATTTTTTAATTGGGTTATTATTTTATATGAAATATTCCCCCTTAAAATCATTATGTTATAAAGCCCCAGAATGTTTTTTGGGGGATTATTTTGTTTTTAAATTAAACGTTTTTGGACGCAAGGATTTTCTGCTCTAGGGTATAACAAATGCCGGACATCGCTGACTAAAGCTTCTCTGCATAGCCGGCTTTCGGCCGATCGAAAGAGTTTTCTCCTCTACGGTACAACAAACACCGGCTTCGCTGACTAAAGCTTCTTTGCGTAGCCGGCCTTCGATTATGGAGCTTTAGTATTTTTTTTTATTCCATAGAGTAGAAAACCCTTGGGCCCGGCCGAAGGCCGGCTATTCAGAAAAGTTTTAGTTAGCGAAGCCTTCAAATAGGAGAAAATCCCTTTGCCCGGCCGATCGCGCGATTCCTTTAGCCAAAACTTTTTAATTAATTGTATTATTAAATTTCATTTAATTTAATTGGGGCTTATTTCATATTTGGTTTTGGGGTTTTTTTGCATATGAAATAAGGCCCCACACTTTGCAGGGTTATTTCATTATTTTTTGGGGGGCTATAAAGGGTGGTAAAATTTTAAGGGCCGATGT
This sequence comes from Pollenia griseotomentosa, assembly GCA_963931875.1. Classification (NCBI taxonomy): domain Eukaryota; kingdom Metazoa; phylum Arthropoda; class Insecta; order Diptera; family Polleniidae; genus Pollenia; species Pollenia griseotomentosa. Next base: position 37,598,312 of record OZ007563.1, on the reverse strand, counting down.
TGATTTTGAATAAAACACAAATAGTTTAGGAAATTATAGTCATTTCTTTTTATTATGATAATATTGGTATGGTTCAATGACGTATGGAACAAAATATCGGCCAAATGGCCGCCGCTTCTTCTGCGGCACACCTCCATCCGATGGGTCAAATTTTCGATGGCGCTGAGGCATAATTGAGGTTCTTTGCCGTTAATTTGCCGAATTATCTCATCCTTTAGCTCTTGAATTGTTGCTGGCTTATCGACGTACACCTTTTCTTTCAAATACGGCCAGATGATGCTGCCAGCCCATAAACCGCACCAAACAGTCACTATTTGTGGGTGCATTGGTTTTTCGACAATCACTCTTGGATTATCATTAGCCCAAATACGGCAATTCTGCTTATTGACGAATCGACTGAGGTGAAAATGTGCCCCATCACTGAAGATGATTTTCTTCGAAAATTTATCATCCACTGTTGCCATTTCATGCCACCAGTCTGACCATTGACAACGTTTGGAATGGTCAAGAGGCTTTAGTTCTTGAGCCAATTGCACCTTGTTAGCGTCTTAATGCAAGTCTTTATGCATAATGTTCATCAACGACGAGCGTGAGAGGTGCAATTGTTGGGAATGACGACAAGGTGGACGGCTCTTCAGCCACACCATCGCGGACAGCAGCAATACTTTCTGCAGTAAGAGCTGTACGAGCATGCACTTGTGTTTTCACATGTCCTACAGACCCGGTTTGCTCAAATTTTTGGACGATTTTTCCGATTGTACGCACATTTGTACGATTAAATTGACCGAAAAAAAACACGAAGTGCATTTTGATTTGAACGCCCATTTTCATAATAAGCCTGAATAACTTTAACGCGTTGCCCGATTGTTTATCTTTTCATGGTTCAAATTGAAAATATCTTGACGTTTAGGTGTGGTTCACATTCAACATCGGCCCTTAAAATTTAAACACCCCTATATTTGAGTTGAGTCAACTAGAACTTCAGCAACAAGTTGCATGAAATTGTTTCTGACGTTTAAAATAATTTTATTTAGTTTTGAATGAAAAGTTTAACAAAATGTTGTAAAAAATATTAATAAATGCATAAATATTGTTGTGGCTAAAATTTGCAAAGGGTTTCTTAGTGAAAATGTTTTTTTGATTGTGAACGAAGCCTTAAGTTTAAAATTTAAAAAAAAAATATTAGAATTAATATTTTATAGGGAATTTTCCAAAAACTAAATTTTTTACAAATTATTTTTTTTAAGTGAATACCATTGAATAAAAATGTTAACAATTTATCAGAACTTTTTTAAATTTTTAATTTAAAATTTTAAATTTTAAAGGACTTTATATATATTTAAAAAAAATTTATGTTTAAGTGTGTGGGGATTGGATCTATGACACCAACGATTTAGTCGGGACTGTAAGAAAAGATAAACTCACTTTTTATTGTTGTTGTTTTTGTTTAAGCTTTGATATTGTTACAAGTAAAACTGGCGTTTATAATTCTTATTCGCTTAACAGTTTTATTTGTATAATATCTTTAGTTTTTCTAAAATCTTTGGATGAAGTTTCCTGACGATCTGGCCTAAGCAACCAGTGAAATGCGCATAGGAATAGATTGTCCCTACAACAATAAATTTCCGTTTATCAATAGTATGAAATGGGAATTTAGCACATTTAAACGAAACCTTGTTAATTAATTTTTTGAATCCCAAGAAAAACTTTGATGATTTATTTTTTCAATTCAATGTATTTCATAAGAGTAACAGAAAGTTAAATGCAAAGTAAAAATATTAATAAATTTTTTTTTATTCCTAATTAGGAAAATCAAATAATAGTTTTTGAAAGCAATTGAATGCACGATATTTTTTGTTAGTCCGTCTTACATTAGCACAAATAAGATCGATGTCATGTATAATTGTCGCGTGAAAAACATGGTGTGCCCTTAGCAGCAAACATACATCGTTTGACCTTGCGACTTATTGTCTGTCATTGCGAATGTTAATCTAATAAAAAATTGAAAGCGTTTGAATTCAATTGGCACATCTGTGAGAATCATTGGAATTCACCGCAGAAAACAATTTTCGAAAATTTACCATTCAAAATTGTGGCTTCGATTAAATTTTTGAATGACAATCGCATACCAATTGCCGTGGTGGGTTCAAACTCCTCAGTAACATAGCCGGAGTTCCAATTTGTGATTCAACAATTTTGCAGAAGTTTTTTTGTAGATTCTACTGCACTTACTTTCATTAAATGTTACTTTACTTCCCTTTACCTTTTGGTTGAACTATTTAACAAATCATTATAAAGCACTGAAGTAAAAGCTTTTTAAATGATGTACTGTATTGTATTGTTTCAGAACTCTGCTTTCTAACGGGTGGTTAAATTTTTAGGGCCGATGTTGAATGTGAACCACACCTTAATGTCAAGTTTTTCCGCATTTCATTTGACATTTCTCAATTTCAGACTAGCTCAATTTGAACCATGGAAATATACAATCGAGCAAGGCGTTAAAGTTATTCAGGCTTATTATGAAAATGGGCGTTCAAATCAAAATGCATATCATGATTTTTTAGGTCAATTAAATCGTCCTAATGTACGTACAATCGTAAAAATCGTCCACAAATTTGAGCAAATCGGGTCTGTAGGACATGTGAAAACACCAGTGCATGCTCGTACAGCTCTTACTGCAGAAAATATTGCTGCTGTTCGCGATGGTGTGGCTGAAGAGCCGTCCACCTTAACTCGTCGTCATGCCCAACAATTGCACCTCTCACGCTCGTCGTTGATGAACATTATGCATAAAGACGCTTACAAGGTGCAATTGGCTCAAGAACTAAAGCCTCTTGACCATTCCAAACGTTGTCAATGGTCAGACTGGTGGCATGAAATGGAACAGTGGATGATAAATTTTCGAAGAAAATCATCTTCAGTGATGAGGCACATTTTCACCTCAGTGATGATGATAATCCAAAAGTGATTGTCGAAAAACCAATGCACCCACAAATAGTGACTGTTTGGTGTGGTTTATGGGCTGGCAGCATCATCGGCCCGTATTTCTTTCCAATATGAGGCCGGTCAGGCAGTTACTGTGAATAGTGTTCGCTATCGTGAGATGATAACGAACTTTTTATGGCCCGAATTGGAAGATATGGATGTAGACGATATGTGGTTTTAACTCAGCTTACGAAACAATGGTTATTTTGCGCGACAAATTCAATGGCCGTGTTATATCACGTGGTGGCGATGTCAATTGGCTGCCAAGATCATGTGACTTGACACCATTGGACTTATTTCTTTGGGGTTTTTTGAAAGAAAGGAAGTACAATTCTAAAGGATGAGATAATTCGGCACATTAACGGCATAGAACCTCAATTATGCCTCAGCATCATCGAAAATTTGGACCATCGATTTGGCCGATATTTTGTTCCATACGTCATTGAAGCATACCAATATTATCATAATAAAGAGAAATGACAATAATTTCCTAAATAATTTGTGTTTTATTCAAAATCAACATCGGCCCTTAAGATTTAACCACCCTTTAGATATTGTTTGATTCTTAAGCTACGGTCAGACTTATCAAATATTTGACGAAAAAAACGGGACCAACAACCAAACTAAAAAATCATTTCGCTTAATATCAATATTTATTTTGATTAAAATACCACATCTTACAAAAAACTGTTTTTTGCTATGTCTAGTAGTATAATTAGTTTATTTTGTTATATTAAGACCATTTTAAATCTCACTAACTATTAACTAAAGTGGGGGTTACGCTTATTTGATCAAATATTTAATAAGTCTGACCGTAGCTTTAGGCTTCACTAAACTACAGTGTTTAAAGGTGGTAGAATTTCTTTAAACCCGTATTTTTTATTAAAAAGGTATGATTGCGAATATTTAAATAATCTCTATTTGTTGAAAAAATAAATCACAAGTCTGATTTCTTCAAATATAAAATAGCATTACAGTGTAAATATAATAATTCGAATGGTTCAGTACAGTGTTAGTCAATAAACAAAAAAAAAAAAAAAAAAAAAAAAAAAAACAAATACCTTCGATACACTCTAATTTAAACTGAAACAAAAATTTATTTATAATCCCAAAAAGTGTCTAATGTCAAGGTAAAACATTTCGAACACTGAATTCTGCTCCATATACCCCCTTTTTGTCTAAAAAGAAAAAAATAAACAAAATACGCCACAAAGATGTTCACATAATCAAGACTCTGACACACTTGCAAAATAAAGGTGTCAAGTTGACAATGTTGAGGCAACATTTACATTTTCAACTTGTTTATGTACCACTTCCATGTACATATTTGATTACAGGTATTCTTGCGTTTGACTGTCTGATTAAGGTAAACAATCAAAAAGAGTAAGTTAAATACTTGTTAACAAAAAATTATTTATTTATGCATGTTTTTTTTTTTTGGGTAATTCATAACAACAATAGCAATAAACAATGAATTAATGCGAATAACAAAAGCAAAAAATTTGGCTCAAAAATGTGTGTCTCTGAGAGTGTGCGTATGTATATTTGGCATAAATTCGTGTATGAGTATTTCATCTGAACAAGGATACTGTATATTTGCTTGGTATTGTGTTTAATTGAGTTTGTTTGTCTACAATTAATCGTTTTTTAGCCCTTAAAGTTGGCCCAAGAAAAGTCCTTCTTAAACATGCCATAAGCCAACCAGTAAATGAGATTAAATAGAGCAAATGACATGGGAAAGGCATAACGTGAAATGCGATCAATTAGAGACACACTGTTGACGTAGCGAGGTCCTAGAAAATAATTTAAGCTTTTAATATTTCTTTTTAAATTTCAAATTTCGTTTATACCTTTTTTATTATTAGCCGCCTCTCTCTCACGGTCTTTGCGAAATTTCGTATCTCCTATAAAACACAACCACATTTGTTTGGTCTTCGATATGACTGGTGCATCTGTTTGTGTTGTTCTCTCCATAGTCGATGCATGCGATGAGGGGCATTGAAAGATATGAGTCGGATCATCATCATATATTGGACAGATCATAACATTACGTTTACGAAAACCTCCTGGCATATTTTGAGCACATTCAGAGCTTTGTGAGAGCTCTGCTGCCAAAGACTCATTACTCTCACGCATTGATGGTAATTCCGGCTCGACATCATCATAGTCCAATTGTTCTTCTTCCATATCTTCCCATTCATCTTCACTAATGGCAGGTATTTCACCACTACCGACTTTTGTGAAATAATGCACCCCAGCAAATTCCAACAGAGTGGCAATACAATAGAGAAAACACATAAGCAGGAACCAATCAAGTGCGGTGGCATATTTAACTTTTGGTAAATCAATACGAGAATCAAGACTGATGGTGGAGAGGGTTAGAACAGCAGTCACACACAAACCAACACGATCACTAGTTGCTTCGCGATGAATCCAAAAGGAGACCCACGATAAGACCACAATGAGGATGCAAGGCACATAAACCTATAAATGTGTTTTATTAAAGTTGTTGAGCCAAGCGAAAGCTATTTCTGCCGGTTTATTTAATACAATATACCAAAAATACTACTTTCTTATACTAAAATATGTCTAATATTTCTGTGTTATACTACCTTTAGACCTCCCGGGGGGTCTAGGGATTATCTCAAGGATATTTCACTTTCGGTGTTTCATCCTCCCAGAATCCGACAAAGATTTAAATGAATAGGTCTCTTGAAGTCTTCGTGATTTCTTGCTATCGAAGGCTGACTAAAGATCCTTTCTATCTGGTACCACGGGCTTCGGTAGCCCATTGTGAGCAGGCACCGGGCATACTATTGGTTATGGCCCCTTTATTATGCTTCTTGCGGGAAATGCTTCCTGTCTTTCAGGATCATTGTCTTTGCGGAAGGTTTTCTTTCTGGTAGAAGGTTGCTTTTAATTAAGAAGTTCTCCGTGAGTTTGGGGAGTGCCTTTTTTAAGGCATGAACTCGAAGGTTTAATGAAGGGCAGCTTTTTTGACGAAAAGTTATTTTGGGGGATCACGGGGTGGCTGTGGTTTGTACACAGTGTTTGGAGTGTTATGAATCTTTAGGAGAGCTATTCACTTGTGGAGGGCACTAGCTGCGAGGTCAATGTATCCCCTGTTGCTATTCGACAGATGCTGTTGGCTACTCTTAAGGCAGCGGAGGCTAGATAGCTCCGGCTCCTAAATAAGAAGCGGGTACATTACTTTTTTTTTTTTTTGTGGGACTAAACACTCAAATTGCAACCTGTGCGTGTTAAAGCCGAGCACAAACGAGGACGGTTTGCATACGAATTGTTTGTAACCCAGTGGTTAAGACCCATCATGAGATAAGCCCATTTGGCAGGTGCTCATCTAAATCTGTTGCCACACTACCTCTAGTTCTTCTATATTTTTCTGTACAAATTCTTACTGTCTTGATGGTTTAAGAGATGGTACAACATTTAACCATGGCTCTTCTACTGTCTTATTCTATTACTAAAACCTATTTTTTGGAAAACTTATACTTGGGTTTTTTACGAGGCACGAGGTCAAAAGTTGTCTTTATTTCGTAATAATGAGACAAAATTATCGCATTAAATTTTCTTCATTTTATGCGGATACAATTTTCTGAAAACACAAAAAATTAAGAGAGCGACGAGTTTACCATTTGAATGTGCCTTGGGTTTTATGCTACCCCTTCCACTAATACTAGCGTAATTTGCTACCCCTTATACAACTTTCTTATACATACATCTGTCCAATATGTCGTCCTATATTGCTTTTTCGTCTTAAGCTATTCTGCGATTTAATACTTTAACGCAGATTTGTATTTCATATGTCGATTTATCTCAGTGTCTACTTTTAACTTTTACTTCATGTTTAAAAAGCTTCTTACTAGGGCTGCCAGATAAATTTGTAAGAAAATCGTCAATTTCCTGAGAAAAAATTAAAAAATCGTCTTTCACGTTTCAAAAAATCGGACAACTTAAAATTTAGTTTTTTGTTAACAATTTTTGTTAAATTTTTATAAAAAAAAAACATTCGAACAAAAACATGATTACTTCATACTCAGCCCAGCTAGCATAGGCTGTTTGTTAGACGATTATGTTTAATATACAACTCCTAAAAGAATCTTCTGATGATTATCTGACGATTAACAAACACAAAAAAATCAAATTTTTTTTTATTTATTACTTTTTTAACACGCTCGTCTTTTAAACTTGGAATGAACCTTTTGCGTCTCTCTGCAAGAGTCATATAACAATTACTACACAAGAGCGTTTTTGAAATATGAAAATTCTATTGTCAATACAATTTCAATGAAACAAACCGGCTTATGGATCTGTAAAAAAGGATTTTCCGACAGGATAGTGTTGATTTCGCAACCTTAAGGTTTGCTTCATGTAATTTGTATGAAAATTAGAAGTTTTTAAACATGAAAAAGACGCGTGATGCCCCTTTTTAGGTAGCTCAGTTATACGGCTGAGCATTTCACGAGTTGTAAAATAATCCCTACATGAGTCTCATACGACTCTTGGCATGCTTTTTAAAAGACTCGTTAGATAATCTCTACATACATCACAAACGATTCCCTTTACGATTAATATAAGTGCCTTTCACTGCGTTATAGAATAATCTCTCATACGAATCAGCACGTGTAACAGTTTCTCCCGTGCTAGGAATCGTCTACAATTAAAAAATGAGCTCGTCGACGATCAAAAATACTCTTTGTGAGATTCCCAATAGACTCCTAGAATGCTAGCTCCCAGCTAGCATTTTCAATCGTATAAGAGATACTGGGAGTCTCATTAAGAGCGTCTTTGATCGTCGATGACCGCATTTTTTAATCGTAGAAGATTCCTCACACGAGAAAAACTGTAACACGACTGAGATTCTTCCACAGCACAGCGAAAGGCGCTTCTTCAATCGTAGTGGGTATCGTTTAAGACGTGGGTAAAGATTATCTAACGAGTCTTTCATGTCCAGAATCGTATGAAACTCATGCAAATATTATCTTACAACTCGTGAAATATTCGCGTATAATTGTTGAAAATATAATTTATACAGAGAGTCGTAAAAGGTTCATTCGATGATGGATTGACGAAAGAAAAACAAAGTGTTACATTGTTGTTTTGTACTCTGAAAATAATCATTTAAAGATTGTCTTAAGACGTGCATATTACAACCGAACCTAAACAAAAGTGGCATGCGTTTTTTAGTTTATGAATGGAGCAGCCTCAACGCTTTTCAATTAAAAAAACCGAATTTGGCAGCTCGTTTATTAGTGAAGTTTGCCGCTATTGTTAATTGATAATGGGAATTTAGCTATTTTTTGTTCAATCTAGCGTTTTTATCTCTATTTTTATTTATAATTTGTCGGTTTTATTAAACAAGAAAGCTATCACTACTGTTCGTGACACAACGTTGACGCTCTTGCTTAGGTATGGCATATCAGCGTAAAAGCAAAGCGAAATAAAACTTTCCGCCTTCCGCTCTTGTTAAGGTACGGCTATTAAACATTTCAAGATTAAAAAACGAACGAGTTGGAAAGTTTAATGTTTTATTCAGACTTTGGAGATTGAAAAAAATCGTCACTTTTTAGAAAAAAATCAGCAAATCTGCACTTTGCTAATTTCGAAACAAAAAATCGTCAAAATGACGATAAATCGTCAAATTTGGCAGCCCTGCTCCTAACTATACCACCATTTAAAACGTCATAAGGGGTCTGTTCATGGTCCAAATTTTTCATTAAGCGCTATGGGTGTATTTGTGAACATGTGTTTGCATGTGTGAACATGTGTTTGCATGTGTGACACCGATTATTCTGGATGAAAAACCAAAACAATTTAGATATGACGGCGAATATTACGTCTAGCACATGTACAACGAGTGAATTCGACGTGATTTCAAGCATTTTGACCGTAAACATACCCTTTTAAACTATTTTTATATATATTATACTCTTATACAAAAATATTTTGTTTTCTTCTTGGCATAAAACATTCTTTTTCATACCTGTATCAAAAAGTAACCCGTATGCCTTTTGAGGTCAAACGCTACATGAAGTGTTGAAAATTCACCCTCTCTTCTTGCATACGTTAAATTGCGATGCCTCATACTTATCAAGTCAAATTGATTTAGAGTCATACCAGGCACAAATGAAACAGCATCATCACCACCCTTCCATTCGTAAACCAACTGGCGACTAGTGTAACCATCTGCAATTGTAAATGAAACATAACCGAATTTAAAATTTGATAATTTTGCAAAATACTTACAACTACCAATAACTAAGGGGCATGATTGATGATCCATAGGAAAGTTGATTAATTCCATGGGACAGGTGGCCTTAATGGTAAGACTGGTAACAGTAGTAAAATTAAAATAATATAGAAATTACTTCATAAAATTGGTCGTGGCCTTATTTACCGCATTGAGTACAAAATGCCACCATCTTGATCCAAACGCAACAATTTGTTAGGCACTGTAATGGTGTGTATGTGTGAGTGTTTTCCATTGTAGAAGTACGTGTCGGGGCGCCAAATTTTGTCCAGCATCTGTTTACCAGAAATATTTGTAATAATCATTTTTAGTTTATTAAATGAGATCTTACTTTAATACTTAAGGATAAACTTTTAATAGGACCTTGAAAACTTAAACGCTTATCTCCCCAATATTGGCGAAAATAACAATCCATTGAATAGTCCATATCCAATTCTGATACCGGACCCATGCTTCGTATTAGTATGTTAGTGCGCACAACAGTGGGAATACCTAAATAAAACACATGTGTTGTTTTTTTATTGTTCTAAGTACAAAGTACAGGGTGTCCAAAAAAGAAATAAAGGAGTTTAAAATAGTCTAATTATTATTTGAATGTGATTTTTTTTACTGTTTCAGATTGTTGTTAGGAATACTTGGGGCATTAAAAATGGAAAGGTACAATATTAGGCAACGCCCTAATGAGCCAGCAGCGACATAATTTCTTGATTTATTATGGCAAATAGCGGAAGAAATGAATGGGAATATTTAAAGAGTGTGTGCTGAGAAGTCGAGAAAAAGTTCAAGCAATAGCTTCGTTAATCTGAACAAGTAAAAATGTATAGGTGGTCAAGACCGACCATATGATACCCTATACCACAGTATAGAAAAACAATTTTTGCTAGTGTACCGTATTTGGGCCACATGGGCAATCATGGACCCGCCTAAACTAAACGAAATCATGTTATGAGGATAAGATTCATTTAAATGTTCTTTGTGCCGAATATTATTTATATTTCTTCAGTAATATGAGATTTTAGGATGGGGGTTTAACAAAATTTTTTCATGACTTAGAAGCTATCGCAAACGTTATTATCGCAAATTTTTATGCAAATATCAACATTTATAAGGATGTTATGGTATTAAAAGCTATTTTTGAAAGGAGTATTCACATGGAAGCTATGCTCAAATATGGACCGATTCCAATAATATTTGGTTAGATGATTTTGATTGAAATAAAATAAGTTTGGACCAAACTTAATCTAAATACCAACATAATAAGATGGTTAATGGGCACAACAACCCTATAATCCGGAAAAAAGTTTGTCCGAAGACTATCTAAAATCATGGACCGATTCGCCTCGTTTGCAATAGGCCATGTCCCTAATTTCATCAAATACTTTCCAAAATTGTGACCTGTACTTTGCGTACAAGGTTTACATGGACAGCCAGCCAGACGGATGGACGTCGTTTTATCGACTTAGAGCCACTCGGTATATTAAATGTGGGTTTAAGACCAATATCTTAAGGCGTTAAAAACATGAAAGATAGCATTTTAGAAAAGATCGATTTTGTGAATTTTAAGTGTGGTTCACACCAGGGATCGTAACAGTTATTAATTTTTTGATACAAGTCAGATGATAAAAGTTATTTTTGATTTAAATTTTTATTTTTTCGAGCAAAAATAAAAGTTATTCTCTAAAGAATTGTACGTGTTATAGTAATTTAGTTGATTTTAAATATGGTCATTTCCAGGGGCCACGAACGTACGTTCTTACGCTTTTGATGTACAAAAAATATAGAAAACAAAACTTTTCCTAGCATTTTTTTGCGCTTCGATACCATTTGGGTAGCTCTATGTTTAGTGCAAAAGATGGATTTCATCGAGCTTAAGTTTTCATAATGATAGTTATAAACATGTGCTCACGAACGTACGCAAAACAGAAGTCAACTTTGGCTGACAGAAGTGAAATGTAAAAATCTGCGTAATGGAACGGAATATTTAAAAGTGATTAATTTATCTTAAAAGTGTATTAATGAAGGTCTCCATTTAGTATTTACAAAATAAAATATCTCTCTTGATTTTTGTTTAATTGGCTTATGTACCGGTCGCGAGCGTACCATGCGTTTTCCCATAAATATCTTAAAATTTCCTTAACAAAAAAACTTAATACTCCTTTTACAGTTGATTGTAATGTAGAGATTGTGAAGAAAGAGTGCAAACATAACTTTTTTTTTGCATGTAAAATAAGTATATAAAAATGTCTTTAGAAGTAGAAAATAAAGAAAATACAATTTGGTTTAAGGATTGATGTTTGACTATTGACGTCAGCAGTCGTCGATGGCTCCGAGTGTAAAACGGCAAATCCATCTGAGGAGATCGAGTGGTTGCGATCGAAACATGTCATGGTAATCTGCCGGCCGCGGTTCGAATCCCGGCCACGGTCAAGAATGAGAGATTATCAATAACAATTTTAATTAATTTTCATCTTGTAAAATTTCTTTCTTCATAAAAATAATTTAATGAAAATTAAATTTAATGAACTTAAGCCTTATTAAAATATTAAAAAATTTGGATTAAAAACCATAAATAGTTCAACAAATTAACCACAGTACTAATTATATAAGAAAATATAAAATTTTACAGTTTCCAGCGCAATTTCCTCAAGTAAAAAGCTGAGATATGCTATGAAACCATTCTTTTATAACAACATAGACTTTTTTTTATAATAATAAACAATAAAAGAAGATGATTATCAACATTTTATTTTTTCATCCTGGTAGACCATTCTGGGGAAATGCCCATATTTATTTTAATAAATATTAAAATTCAACTGAATTATTATAACACGTACAATTCATTAGATAATAACTTTTATTTTTGCTCGAAAAAATAAAAATCAAAATATGTTATTTTTATTTTTGATCGAAAAAATAAAAATCTGAAAATAACTGTTATTTTTGTTAAAAAAATAAAAATGAAGCAGCAACTGTTATTTTAGTTCAAATAGAAATCAAAAAATAACTGTTATTTTTAATCGAAAAAATATAAGTCAAAATTTTAAAAATCAATATATTTTACCATAAAAAAATTCCTAAGTATAAATCTGTGGTTTTCACGAATAATCGCGTAAGTCGGTTTTTACCGAAATTGAGATAATGATGCCAAAGTGCTACACACATTAGGTTTTTATAAGTATTAAGCTTTTTAGAATATAATGTAGTATTATTAATTTTTTTCTGCTAAAAACAACTTAAGTTAACTGTTTAATAAAATATTTTGCTATTATAACGATTTATGTCGACATACATCGCCAAAAATTGTAAAATTGCTGAATATGTTTCCAAATAAAAAGCATATGTGATGTTATGTTGTTATTCGTGCAAAAAATATGAAAGTATTTTTTGAAAATTTTTCTATTAATAACAACTTATATGTACATGTGCGTTTATTGTTGACTTCTTTAGTTGCAACAACAGCAGATGAGCGGTTGTTTGTAATTTTAAGTCCATACGTTGTGCTATAAGTATCAAAAACTCTGAATATGTCGCCAACTTGTGTGCTAAAAATAACAACGTAAGTCGTCATGTGTGATTAAAATGATAACATTTATTTTCACAAAAAAGAACTTATGTGGAGATATGATGTTATATTGCACACACTTAATGAGTCAATCAAACATATGCATTTTTAATCATTTTACAGATTGTGATCCTGTGAGGATTTTTTCATGAAAACTATGTATAATACGTAGAAAGTCACTGTTAAGAGGATAGTAAAGAAAAAAGTTTAAAAAAGCATCTACAGAAGCCGCAATTGAAAAAAATAATTGTTTTTGCTCTCCTGAAAAGTTTGGTTTTATAACTTACGCGATTATTCGTGAAAACCACAGAAATATGGTATACTTGAATCAGTTTTCCAACATTTACTTCTATATGCTCTCTTTGTATTAAAATTTTAAAATAACTGTTATTTTCGGTCCCTGGTTCACATTATTGGACTAAAGCGACAGTCAAAAATTTCATCAGCCAATAGTCAACCAGAAGAGTTCGGCTACACTATTGAGCAAAAAGTCAGTCATGATCGATAGGGTACAAACTAAGGCCCAACTATAAAAATATGCTTAAGTTGGCTTAAGCAATTGTGCGAATACATGTGGTTCATATGTACGAGCCATATTCAACATAAGAAAACTTTTTGGTTAATTTAATGAAACTGACCTTTGCTTAAGCATGGTGCGAAACAGATCACTTTCCGTACGGAATAAAATATTTTTTGATTTTATTTTTGTTTTTTTGAATGCTTTTTTTAATTTTTTGCGTTAATTATTGACAGAATCTGAAGCCAGCTTATGCAAGGGAACAAAATTGAACTTTTTTGTGCGGTCGTTGATTTTAAATCTAAAATCTCCGTTTTTCTACATCAGCTCGCATTTTTAAGTTACAGGTACTAATTGTATTTTTGACTTTTTTTCTAAAAATTAAAAGTTCAGTTTCTCAGTAAATTGTAAATAAAGTCAAAAGTTGTGCACCGATTACAATCAAAAAAAGCTCATTTGATTTGAAATATGTTAATCTAAATGTTTTTCAGCCAAAACTGTGATTTTGGCGCGTTTTTTTTTTGAAAACTTGAATGATAAAGATAATATTGTTGCCGAGTTGCGGATTTTTTTCAAGTTATTCCAATATATGTAGTGAAAGTGCCTTATTTTTGGATATAGCGGTATATCTAAAAAAGTCAGGCTGATAGAGAAAAATGGAGATTTGATTTGGAATCAGCGACCTCAAATTAGTAAAAATTTGCAACAAAGTTCCAGGTTGCAAAATGACTGTTCCCCAGTGTTATAGACCCTTCAAACCCTTGAATTTCTTTTGAGATACGCTGTATTTCTATACCACCTTGCCCATGTGTTGGAAGCTGAGATTGTTCATAACTTTTTAAAAGATTTTCCAATATAATCGATATATTACGACTCAGCATATCAGCGGAGGCGGTCCGTTTACGCATTATGGTTGGATCGGCAGTAACATTGTATAAATTTGGATTATTAGTAGAAACCTCGCCTGCTAAAGAGTCAAACTCGGTTAATCGTTTTGAGCGAAATCTATTATATAAACTTTGACTTCTGCTTTTATCTGAGGTAATTGAAAATGATTCGTAAATACGAGAAGCTGTAAAATCTGGACTTATTTTTGGCGTTAAAATTCTTTTAGGTTCTTGGGTAGAGCTGCAAAAAGAAATATGACATTATTCCTTCTTTTAACATTGATTAACATTTTATCACTTACTTTACTCCTGGAAAAACTTCATATGTCTGCACTGTTTTATTTTTAGGCCAATCTTTAACTGAGTTGTCCCAAGATGTCATTGGAATACCTTGACAGTGAAGCTTTAATATGGCAAACAACAGCAAAAGACTATAAAGCAAAAGATGGAGAGAGAGAAAAAACAATAAACAGTTTCTATTTTATAGCTAATTACTAAAATTAGGTTTCTCTTTGAAATAAATGTGCATGAGTAAAAAGTAAATCACAAAATCTAATTTATAACTTGCCAACTTGCTTTTAAAGAAATAAAAAAAAAATACTCGTGCGAATGTTGTACATGACCACAGATTCAATATCATCATAAACATAATATTGCTTTAGTATGTGACATACGCACACTGACACATACATACATACCCAGCGGGAAAACTCAGAAGACCTTCTTACTTCAGGCCTTTTTAAAGGCCTGCTTAAAAGATTTTTTGATTCAATTACTATTCTTATCTAACTGCTAAAGAAGGCCTCATAGAAGGCCTCGGCTCTTCCGTATAAAAGATAAGATACACCTTCCACACTCGCTTCTATGAGAAGGGAGTAGAAAAGGAGTAACATTTTTTGTATTGTTTTTTTGCACAAGCAAAACCAAAATCAATTTTTTTTTTGGTCCCGTTACCCTTCTTATGTACCTGCTGAAGAAGCGAGAGCGGAAGGCCTTCTCCGCAATGACAACGTGTGTAAAAAAGATATGAGTATGGAATGGAGCAAGAAGGCCTTGTACATCCAAAAGAAGGGGTACAGAGGCCTTCTAGAAGGCCTTCCTACTCCTTCTTTTTCCCGCTGGGTAGCGCAATGGTAAAGGCATATGCACACACATGCATGTATGCATGGATACCGATAGACATGTATTGGTGTCAATTCTAATTTCAACTAAAAGACTTGATCTCGTTTATCGTCATTACAAACACTTCTTAACAATCAGCACGAATAAAGAAAAGAATCACATCACAATCGAAAAAAATGGAATGAGAATTCTGTAAGTGAAAATCTTTTAAGTAGAAAGAAAAATGACTGAAAAGCATAAAAACTGTAGAAAAGAAGAACGAGTGCAGAAATGAAACTTAAAAGTCTCAAGAGACTCGTAAAATTTTTGGTAGTTGAAAATTTGCAACACTTACAACTGAAATACTTGCCTAATTTCAACTTAACCCACTCGAATTCTTACAAAAAAAAAAAATATAATAGTTCTTTCTTTTGTGTTTTAGTAACAATTTAAAAACGTTTTTTATGCGAGTTCTTTGAAGGCAAAGTCATGTTTAATTGAAGTTTTTTTTTAATGTGTAATAAATTTAAAATATTTTAAGGGATTATTTAGTAGAAATAATATTAAAGTGTTCTTATCTCAGGACTTAGTCAAGATGTTGCTTGATTTTATTTGACTAATTTTTTATATTTTTTTCCTGATACAGGGTGATTCAAAAGAAAAGAAGAGATTTGAGTAGTCTAAAATTTCTTTATTTTGAGTTAATTAAATCCCGGCCATTTTTGGCGTCGCATAGTCGCTTTCTTTCCATGAGTTTCTCTATGAAAATTTGAAGATTTCCGAAGCTATAACTCTTATTTCTTTTAAAGTATTAGTTTTATAAAGGGTGGCCCAAACAAAACATCGTGCGTATTGGTTGGTTGATTGCAAATAAAACAAAAAGTTTTCAGAGGTTTTTGCCTCTTCTAAACATTTTTGAACTCTGCGTTGTGCCTGTTTAATTATTTAATATGCGATATGTATAATGAAGGGAAGTCCAACCAAAACGCACGATGTTGATTTTTAATAAAGCACAAAGTTTTCAGAGATGACATTTATGTGTGAAACAAAATTTCGGCCAAATGCTCGCCACGGCTTCGGTGGCATACCCTTATCCGACGGTCCATATTTTCAATGACTCTGCGACATATTTAGGTTCAATTTCGTTGATGTGCCGAATTATCTTATCCTTTAGCTCTTGAAGTATTCTTGGCTTATTGACGTACACTCTTTCTTTTAAATATCCCCAACAAAAAAAGTTTAACGGGGTCAAATCACATGATCGTGACGGCCAATTTAAATCGCCACATCGTGAGGTAACACTGCCACTGAATTTCTCTCGTTGGCTGTGTGACAAATGGCACCGTCATGTTGGAACCACATATCGTCCAGGTCCAAATCCTCAATTTTGGTCTGTTATCATCTCGCGATAGGGAACACGATTCACGGAAACTGCTTGGCCGACCTAATTTTCTAAGAAGTACGGCCCGTTGACGCCGGCAGCTCATAAGCCGCATCAAACAGGTGTTTTAGAAATGTGCGCATAGTTCTCCCGATTGTAGACACATTTGGTCGATTATGCTGACCAAAAATCAAGCCTTTAACGTGCATTTTAACAATCAACAATCATAACGCGCTGTTTAATTGTGTATCTCTCCATGGTTGAATTTGTTAAACACTAAAACAAAGAAATGTCAAATTAAGTTGGAAAAAAAAATTGGCTTTAATGTGTTGCTCACAATTAACATCGTGCATTATGATTGGACTACCCTTAACATATTATATTATGTGCTGTGGATTGTAAGATGAACAAAGGGCTCGATTAACCGTAGTTCGATTAATCGAATAATTTTGGGCAATTTTCTGTTTGAACAATTTAAAATTGCTTAGGTTTGATTAACAAGTAATTCGATTAATTTATGTCGATTAATCGAAAATATGTTTATTTACAGTATTAGTTTTTTTCTTTAATTTAAAAAAAACACGTCGGTACGTTTTAAATATCCTTTTATTGTTTCTTAACTCAGGAACATTCCTTTCGAGTAACAATTTTTTAAAATATAGTGTAGTACAAAGAATGAAAACAAAGAGCTTGGGAATAATTTATTTTTTCTTCATGATTCAGATGAAGAAGAAGATTTTTTTGAGACGAATGAAAACAACTTTCGTTCAGACCTTGAAAAGTATTAAAATTGTTAAAAAAAAAAATCAAAAAGAGATTCAAGTGCTATAATGGCAGACAACAAATTTTTAGAAAAGACTTGAGAAAGAACAGAGCAATTGGATATGCCTTACAATGCATTACTTTCAATCTCTCCAAACAATCTTTTCTAAATTAAGTTTAATCAAAACAAAAGAAAGAAATCGTTTGAAACCTAAACACTTAAACTGTATTTTCTTTTTGAAAAATTATTTAAGAAGATTAGCTTAAATTTTGATGCTATTTTTTATTTATAAAATTTTTCTCTTGTATTACATGAAGTACCTTTTGTTAAATTGGTGTTACTTTTTTTAATAAAATTTTTGTAGTAACAAATATAGTTTTTGGTGTTATTTTTAAAGTTCTCAACCAAACAAAATTAAAATTATTCGATTAACCGAATAATATTAAATTATTCGATTATTATTCGATTCAATTTTTACCTCGAATAATTATGTGATAATTCTATCGCTACAAGGTTTTCAACTGATCATAGCATTTCGGATATCCCTGGACAGCAGTTTACCAACTCCACTGAATCTTGGTTGATCGGTTGGTTTTCCGGAGTATAAAAGGAATTGATTTTTCCTGCTTCTAACCATCTTGTTTGGCACAATCCTTTCAGTTGGAGGTTGTAGTTGACTTATTCTCTGCATACTTGAGACAGATTGGATGGATCAAGGAGAGAACGTACGTTTCACGTTCCCCCTCGTGTATTTTGTTTTATGCTAGACGATATTGGTTGTGGTCTCAGTTATAAAAATTGTTTAGGACAACGCTACTTATAAGGTCACCTTGCTCGGTCCTAGTATTGGGGCTCCCAACAGCCTCTAGACAGACTAACAGTAAAACGACAAAAGAAGATCTGGTTTTAAGTGATTGTCCCACGATGCCTATCACCTAATTGCTCTGCCTTTCCGGCTACTTAACTTTCCACTTTCTCATTTTAGCTGCAGTCAGACTGAAGCCTGAATCACATTGGCCTGGTAGTACTTGGTGTTATCCGGAAGTATTGAGTTGCTTAGGAAATTCAGATCAAAGGAATCGCTTCTTGTCATACCCAAGTAGATAACAGATAGATAGCTTTTTGAAGAGGTGCACTTCTGTGAAAGACCCCATCTTTCTATATTCTCCCAAATATACCTTAAGCTAACTATTTTAAGCGGTTTAATCCGGTGACCGCGGTGTTGAAATACAATTCAATTATACAATCTTTATAATTGGTCTTAATTGGTCTAATATCACTTTGCTATAAACTTGGTGTCTGTAAATCGTGTACAATTGGCATATCTGTTATACAGTTTTATTCTACTGCTTTCTATTTTACCATTTAATACTCTTGAAATTACTGTATTATAACTCGAACTTATTATATTATTAGTATTAAACTATTATTTTATATAACGATTTATATTATACTTACTTTTAAAGCAAATGTTTTATACTTCCCTCGTATGCTATTATCCTAATTGTCATTTTATTCGCTCTTACATGAGCAACTTATACTTTGAATTTATCTTCTATGTATTTTACTTTTGTAATTTATTTAGAACACTATCGTCTTATGTATTTTACAATACTGCCGTGGCCATTTACTACTTTTTTACCATGTTATACTATAATCTTATTTTATACTACTGTCTTATACAATCTTTTATTTTACTTTAGCTGTATATAATTGTCTAAAAGTACATTTTTGGAATGTAGTTTTATTACGATTCTATCGTTTGTTTTAGTCTATCTTTACTAATGTCTTATACGAACTTATTCTACAATTTAAGTTGCCTACCAATTTTTCTATTTATACTACGAACATGTACCTAATCTTATTTTACTGTATCATATAATTTTGAGACAAATAAAGGTATATTCTCCGTTCTATATATCTGTGTCAAAAAAGCCAGATTTTGAAGTTTTGTTATTTAAGTAAAAATATCAAAATAAGTTTACGTAGCGCTACACTGTAAGGTAGAAGAGGTCAGAAATTAGTAAATAAGTAAGTTTTTACTTGTTACTGATTTCAATTTATATGGCAATTTTTTTAAGCTTTCACTTTAATTTTACTTTTAAAATATTATGTTGAATAGAATAAAAAAACAGTCGACAAAAAATACTTAATTCATAGAAATTATAAAAATCTTTTCACGCCGAGGCCGTGAGACATTGTTGCGTTTTCTTTTCATGCCACATTATTAAATACTTGACAAAACTATTTTACACAATAAGACAAAAAATATTTTGTAAAGTTGTTTCATTATTTTCTTTTAAATAGAAAAACAAATGAGCAGGTTTTTTTAACCATTTGCTAGATGGAATTTTAAACAATTGTTTAAGCTTAAAATAAATTTAATTTTGCACTTAATTTTTTGTAATATTTTTGGAAACCAGTGTAAAACAAGGTGTTAGGCTGTTTAAGGTTTTAATTCCATTATAATGAAAAAAGTAAAAAATTTAGAATTAAATCTTCATATTAAGTTTCAAAAATGAAATAATTTAAAGATTTTTTTTTATATTTTTTTCTAAATATAAAACATGTTTCGAGCTTTTCTAGTTTTATGACTTAAATTTGATTGAAATTGTTAGACAAGTGTTGTGTCATCCCTGAGTTGTGTCATATATACACTCACAATATTCTGTACGTAAAATTAACTGAAATTGTAATATAAAATAAATGAAAGTTCAATTAAAAACCGGTCTACCTATTTTTAAATTATTTTTAACAAAAAGTTCATTTAATTTTTACTGTCAAAAATTCAACACCATATTCCGTAAAATCAAATAACTATTCAGTTATTTTGTAAAATTTTACTGTCAAAAATTCAACACCATATTCAGTAAAAACGATTAAATACTCAGTTATTTATTAAAATTTTACTGTCAAAAAAATTGACCCCATATTCAGTAAAAACAATTAAATATTCAGTTATTTTGTAAAATTTTACTGTCAAAAATTCAACACCATATTCAGTAAAAACGATTAAATATTCAGTTATTTATTAAAATTTTACTGTCAAAAAATTGACCCCATATTCAGTAAAAACAATTAAATATTCAGTTATTTTATTAAATTTTCGTTTACTCCGCTTGTTTTTCTTATAAGCGAGAGAGGGAGAATATTTTTATTTACTTACCCAGTTACACACGTTTGTTTTACTTTTGTTGTACTGACCACGTTGTTTACAGAAGAACTCTCAATTATAAGACACCAGCAGCATGACCGATATGGCTTCGCAATTATTTTACTTTTAAAATTTGATGTATTTAACTAAATTATTTTAACAAATAGAAAATGGGAATTGCTTACACAAAACAAGCAATTCATTTTTTATAGATAAGTAAAAATTAATTTTTGGTAGTAAAATTATATAAAATAACTGAATATTAAATTGTTTTTACTGAATATGGTGTTGAATTTTTGACAGTAAAATTTTATAAAATAACTGCATATTTATTTGTTTTTACGGAATATGTAGTTAATTTTTTAACAATTAATTTATATAAGATAACTGAATATTAATTTGTTTTACGGAATTCGCGGTTGAATTTTTGACAGTAAAAATTAAATGAACTTTTCGTTGCTTTAAATTACATTTTTATTTACTTTAACATAAAGAAGAATTTAACTCAATCAACGGACAATTTTAACTGCAACTGAAAATCTGTATTAATATGCACTTAGTTTTTCGAATAACTGTTAGAATCAGTTAAAAATAAATTTGCTTGGAATTTTAAATGTTTATTTATTTAAAAATGACTGAACGGAATATTTCTTAAATAAACTACAGTCCGTTACTGTAATAATATTGTGAGTGTAGTTGTTTAGTTTATTTTGTTGAAATTAGCTGTTTAGTTTTTAAACACAGAGTTTTGTTTAACAATCCAAATCAAATTATTTCACAATTTCAAAGGTAAAGTTCTAACATAAGTCTTTTAAAATCGTATAAGTTATTCTTGGGTAAAATTTTATAACATTAAAAATTAAGGACTTTTATCCCAAACTTTTAGTTATACTGTAGAAACCAAATTCAAGTGAAACTAAAAACGAACAAATTTTAGGAACTATCGTGTTTTGAAAGCTTAAAAAAATATTTTCTTTTATATATCGACAGCTTGAATCAAAAACATGCTAAGTCGAAAAAGTGAGTTTTACAGGAGAAGCTCTTAAAGTTTACGTATGATACAGCATTCAGTTGTATGCTTAGTACTTTTTTGTGCATAACCTTGGATTAGATAATCCGATCAACACCAAAGTTTGACAAAATTGAAGTTGAACAACACTTAATAAACAAACCAAATAAAGTTAAAAACGCGCTAAGTCGACTAAGCATATTTTTAAAATGAACCGCTATCTTTACCAGAACTTCTTTAAAAATTGGTAGAAACTTTTATTAAAAAAATTTTACTCGTATTTATTTCTTTGGCCAATTAATTATTAATTTTATTTAGTTTTCTTTTTAAGCTAATAAGACCTAATGAATTTGATGTAAATAAAAACAAATTTATTACATTTCACCCGACGTTTCGTCACTTTTTGGTGACTTTTTTAAGGGTTGTCTTTTTAAATAAAAATAATAAAAGGACAATATTAATACAAAATATTCTTCACAACAAGCAAACACAACTTACAAAAATTATATATTATTTTACATTAAAAACATCAGATTTTTAATAAAATTAAATTTCACAAAAACATTTAACAAAAAACAGTAAAGCACAACTTGAAATTATTATCACAGATTTAATTATATTGCGGTTCTATAACTAGCGCTAATGTTGTCAATATCGTCGTTGTGGTTCATTGTTTTCATTATGTTTTGTTGTATTCTCAAGCTTTCTATTGTGTATCTCTTCCTCTCCCCTCGTTCAAAATCCAACACTCTCACTTGTTCTGTTTCAAAGGAGTGAGATTTTGAAATCATGTGTTGTGATCAAGGCGAATTGACTAGAAGGTAAGGTCAACTCTACAACTACAATGCTCCTATGGTCGGGTTGTCAAAAATATTGCTAGTAAAAAAAACAGGTTTGTTTACATAAAAAACTAGTTTGTATACAAACTTTGACAAGTCGACCACCGAAAAAAACACCATATGTTTACTTGACCCCACCTTCTAGTCAATTCGCCTTGATTGTGATAATGCACTTGTTTCTCTCTTCTTTAATATGTCATTTTGATTCTTAAAGTTGAATTTGGTTTGCATGCAAAGTTTATTTATTCTAATTTTATTGTTGTCCTTCTGTGTCTATTATCCGTCAAGCCAGGTATGTATTTTACACTGTACAAATGTTTGTCTTTTACAGGTTTGCTATCATTATTGATGTTTTTGTATTGTACATGTTTTTGTGTATCGTTGACAAGTGTATTTATTTATTTTTTAGGAAATTTAGGAAATATTGCTAATTAGTATTTCTGCGATTTTGACGATATTATTGTTATGATATTGTGAGTCACTTATTTTTAATACTCTTGATATAAATTTTTTTGCTGTATTAATTAATAAAAAATCTTCACCGGTTTAAATTTCGATACCTTATAAATGGTACTTTACATTATCACACAAGTCTTACTTATTTTGAGGAAAATACAACCCTGCCACGATAGTTGTTTTTATTGTTTTTTTTTTTTTTTTTGGAAATTTTCAGACAATAATAAGATTAAAGAAGCATTTTTGTTTAAATACTTAAGACTTGTATTAAAGTGTAGAACGGCCTTAATAAAATAAAAATAATTCTAAAACTTTTACTCACAAGTCCTTTAAAAGCTGAATTTTTCTAGGAGTTTCCCTTTTTAATATTTTACCCCTTATTTCATTAAAACGTAACAATCTAATGACATGTATTAATTTTTAATAAAAAACGAAGAAAATATATTGGAATTAGAATCAAAGTCACTACATATCAGTGTTGCCAGTGGATTTTCCGAAAAAAATACCTAAACATGCTAAAAAATCCGATTTTTCCCTACACGTTGAAAAAATTTCCCCTACAAAAATCCCTACGCATTATTATCATTAAAATAGAAGAAAAAACATTATTTATAAAAAATAAATTTTATTCGAAAATGTATATTAAAGCTTTGACATAAAATAAGCACAAAACTAATAAAAATAATTCATATGTATGTTCTTTTAATTAAATTCAATTAAGTCTTTCAACATTATGTGTGATCACGTACTCAACCTTGGGAGCCCGCGGGATCCCAATCTTACCGAAAACTGTTCCCGTACTCAAGGTTTGGTAAGGTGGGAGAGATTTTAAGAGAAAAATATTCTTCTTAAAACAACCAGCTGTGTCAAAAATAAAAAATAAACTGCAAGCAAGTTATCCAAAATAATTAATATAAGAAATATTTATAAAATAAACAAAATAGAAACGTTGTAATATGGAAGTAAGTGCTTGGATTTTAATTTTAGGCACGTTAATGTGTCATTTATGTATTTAATTAAACATTTTTCATATCAACGTATTCTTTTTGTTCACGTCTGAACACAAGGTAGCAGATTTCCCATCCCTGGTTTCTATTTTGAATGATAATATGCCCTAAGACAAATTGACAAAGGGAGGCGCCACTATCATCATGTATTATATTTTAAATTTTTCCTTAATTTCTATGTATTTTTTATTGTTGTAACTTAAAATTGGTTCGAAGTCGAATCGTTGTTTAAAAGCCATATTGGACGGCTGTATTTTTAATCGGGTTTTAATATTTTTTGTGATTTAATTTTATAAATTAAATAATTAAAGTGTTTTGGAATTTAATACCGTACAGTAAATTTTGTATATTATATTCAATAAATGGAAATTTTATACCGTTTTGGAAAAAACAGGAAAGTGTTTTTATATGGTTAAAAGTGCTTTTCTTTCGTTTAAATAGTTGTGCCTTTTTCTAGCTCTCTTTTCAGCCTTTATAATATCAGCAAGTTGTTTGGATACTTGGTGGATATTTTAGCGCTAAAATCCCGAAGCTACCCTATACACTCCATAAGCCCAGAAACGCAATCGGCGTCTTCTCGGGGAATATACCAAGGTGTTTGGATCCTTGGCTGGTATTCTGGAGCTGTAGCCCAAATCCACCCCTATATACAGTCCACACTCCAGGAAACGTATCGTCGTTTCGTCCGGACCACTATAAGACGTAATCGACGTTTTTACTTTTGGATCAGAAATTTGGTTTTTATTTTTCCCGTACTTTTGAACATTTTTGTCTATTAGTGTGAGAAATTTTTGTTTAAAACTCTACCAAAAAGTACGGGATCACACCTATTGAATGATAACCAGTGCTGACACTTTGTGGGTAATTAACCGAATTTGGTATAGATTTTACTGTCGTGATTAGAGCGTGGGTAATTTCTCTTAGGTGTAATTCAGGTGTTATTTGAAATTCTTACTTCAGATACCCAAATAAAATTAATATTTGAATTCAGTGATGACATTTATTTCTTTTTAAATATTGTTTCTTTTTAAGAAAAAACCGCAATCATGAAATATACGTATTCAAAAGTTTGGTAATAAATGTCGCAAGATGAACTCTTAGATTTGGATAAAGATGACTATTATAGTGATTAAGAACATGAAGTTTATTAAAAAAAATGCTATTCAAACCAATTAATTTTATTTTGATCTTGTAATTTTAAAATGCTTTAGTTTAAAGAATATTTAACGTCTTTTACAGTTGTAAAACTGAATGACGAAAGAGACAGTTGTATAAAACCCTGCAGGATTTTGTTTACTATATAAGGTATAAAGGGTATTTTAAAGACCATGAAACTTAAAATTGTAGACAACAAAAAAAAAAAAATTAAATTTTAATCACAAATAGGCGCCTGTCCTTGACGCAACGCATTGCAGACGTCCAATTTTGTTCCTCTTTTTTGAGCATTTCTGGCTGCATGTCACGAATAAAACGAACAATATTGACATGCAATACGTCAATTGGTGCTGCCTTATCAGCATTAACCAGTGAATTCACAGCCCTATGGAAAACAATCAAGAGGTGTCCCATCGCAAGGCCTTAACGTCGAATTGACAGTTTATTATCTTTAAATCAACAGTTTGACAGCTAACCTTTCGTAACTCTATCGGGGTAAAAACGTCCATTATAAAGGAATGGCAATGAACATTTTGAACTTTCCCTGCAACCAAATATGGGAGTTAAACTCATTATTTTAGGAGTTTTATTTTAAGTTTTATTAATTGTTTTAAGGGGTCTAATGTTATTTTTGTTAATTTATTTTAAATAATAATAAGAATCTTAACAATTTGACTATTTTAAATAATAATAAGAATCTTAACAATTTGACTTCTTCTTTCTATGAGTTTGTTGTGTTTTTGCTTCTTTGTAATGTCTTTTTATTAAATAAAATTTAAATTTTATATCAGGTGTAATTTCACTTAAATTGGGAAATTTTGCCTTATTTTAAGTGTAATTTTGAATTTTGCTGGTGGTAACACTTATGATAACATAAAAAAAACATATACATACAAATTAGTGTCGCCAACTTTTTAAACCACAAACAACTCTCGAAATATATTTTGAAGCTATTTTAGTAGAAAACATTTTTCAACCGTTTTGGACAACAAAATATAATTAAAAAAAACTTTTTGCAGCTTTTATTTTATAAATAATACGATATGACGAAAAATCCCTACATTTTGGAGATTATGAAAAATCTGTCCTATTTTCTCTACGATTCTATTTAAGTATCAAAAATACCTACATGTAGGGATTTTCCCCTACTTCTGGCAACACTGCTACATATACAAATACTCATACCAGGGATGTAAAAGTTGGTACAATTGTATTTTTTTAATACTATTTGCAAATAAAAAGGACAAAAGCACATCAGTGACTAATTTAGCCCTTTTTTATAATCTTCCTAATTTTATTATATTGCACGAATGTATTTTAAAAATTCTATTACATCACTGTCACATTTTAAAATGGCAAGTCTATGTTAACTATTCGTTGTGAATTTGTTCACAAAGACGATTTAACACGTTCCTTATATCACAAAATAAAACTTATTATATGTCAGACACAGCAAACAAATTTTTTTGCGTTAAATATAGTAATTTAATCAAAATAAATATTGCAATTAAAGAAAATTATATTTTAGTTTGCCTGTTGGTAAAGTCTTTTTCGTCAAATATTTGCCAAGTGTGACCGTAGCTTTAGGCCATATAAGTTTAGAAATGATATTTGAAGAATTGCTAGAGAAATATTACTAGAAGGATATTTTCATTTCAAAAAATAATAAAGATCAAAGAGAGAAACAGACTGTTTGTTACGACTGTCTTCAATCTTATCCAAACATAGGATTTGCTTATGTCATCTAATTTGTGTTGCTACAATTAAGAAAGAGTTTGTTGGCAGGATGTATATTCTTCAGGGCTGTGAAGTCGTCGAGAAATAGCTCTAACTTCGACTCCGACTCCATTTACTAGAATTTTTACGACTTAAGGTACGACTCCGACTCCGAGTCCTACTCTAACCTTGATGCTAAATGTATATGAGACTGGTTCTTATTTGACTTTAATTTTTTTTAAATGCAGTAACTTTTAAATGGTTAAATGTAGCAAGAAAATAATTCTGTAAGAACATTAATTTTTTCATTGATTCTGATGTATTCCCTCAACACAAATATCCACAAAAATCATTCGACAAAAATTTTCGATTTTATTAGCAAAAAACAAAAGGCTGTCCCTTATTTTTTGACTTCAAACTTTTTAAAGCAGACCCTCTTGAAATTTTTTATTTTAGAAAATATTAGAACATTTTTAATGCCGAAAAATTTTGAAGTCGGAGTCGCGAATTTTTTTTGGGAACTTCGACTCCGACTCCGTTAGAAAAGCCGCAACTCCGACTCCACAGCCCTGATATTATTAATAATAATTTTATATACAGATATCAACTTTTTTCTTTCTTTTAAAACTAAGCGTTAATAGTAATTGTTAAGTTTGTCTACAACTTGTATTAAGTTAAATAAAACTTAAACTGTTCAATATAAAACATTTTCAATAATACGTAAATGTATTCAAATGTTATACAAATTTACTAAACATTAACAGTCTAATTCATAAAAAATTCTTGTTTCAGCTTTAATGCTTACAATAGTTATCAAACGCTTTTTGTTTTAAAACCATTAATAAAAAGTCTAATTTATAAACGCTCAATAGAAGTGGAATAACAATTAAACGTTTATAAAGGGTGGTTAAATTTCAAGGGCCGATGTTGATTTTGAATAAAACACAAACTATTTAGGAAATTATTGTAATTTTATTTTATTATGATATATTGGTATTACTCAATTATGTATGGAACAAAATATCGGCCAAATGGGCGCCGCGACCACGGCGGCACACCTCCATCCGATGGTCCAAATTTTCGATGACCCTGAGGCATAATGGAGGTTCTATGCCGTTAATGTGCCGAATTATCTCATCCTTTAGCTCTTGAATTGTTGCTGGCTTATCGACGTACACCTTTTCTTTCAAATAACCCCAAAGAAAAAAGTCCAACGGTGTCAAATCACATGATCTTGGCGGCCAATTGACATCGCCATTACGTGAGATAACACGGCCATTGAATTTGTTGCGCAAAAGAACCATTGTTTCGTTAGCTGTGTGGCAAGTGGCACCGTCCTGCTAAAACCACATATCGTCCACATCCATATCTTCCAATTCGGGCCATAAAAAGATCGTTATCATCTCACGATAGCGAACACCATTCACAGTAACTGCATGACCGGCCTCATTTTGAACAAAAAAAAAACCCGATGATGCCGCCAGCCCATAAACCGCACCAAACAGTCACGTTGTTAGATTGTGTTTCTCTCCATGGTTCAAATTGAGTAAGTCTGAAATAGAGAAATGTCAAATAAAAT
The DNA here is from genome assembly GCA_963931875.1 of Pollenia griseotomentosa. Classification (NCBI taxonomy): domain Eukaryota; kingdom Metazoa; phylum Arthropoda; class Insecta; order Diptera; family Polleniidae; genus Pollenia; species Pollenia griseotomentosa. The sequence goes on along the minus strand of OZ007563.1, from coordinate 37,569,933 downwards.
TCGGAAAAAACTTGGTGTTTAGGTGTGGTTCACATTCAACATCGGCCCTTACAATATAACCACCCTTTATTACTTTTGTATTTTTATGTTGGCAACAACATGTTATTTTAATTGTAATTTTTGTAATAGTGATGCATACAACTAGGGATAAAACGATGCGAGTAAATACAAGTATCATACAACGAACGAATTTTAAGTGAATTCTGTTTTGTTTTCAATTTAAAATGAGTTTCTATTTTTAAAAACGTAATATTTTAAATAATTTTGTTTTTTTTTTTTTTGTTAAGAAAATACATAAAAAAAATAAAATTAGGTTTTAACAAAACATTTTTAGCCACAAATAACTGCCAAAATATTTTAAGTTCAAATGGTTCTACCTGGAACAATATAATTTTCTTCAATAGCAATATTCTGAAGTACTGCTAGGGCGATAGTCAATGTTTTTCATTTTGCCAGATAAACCGTCAACCCATCTTTGCTTCCAAGCCCCGAAGCAACGAAGATTTATCAATTATGTATTTCTGAAATATAATGTACCTGAACATTCAGGGTATAGTAACCCCTTCTGTTTATATAATATTGGGATGAATTCCCGCCGGTTTTTTTGATACGTATATGCGTACGAATAACGTCTGGGAAATCTTTAATAGTCTTAAATTCTCTCATTAGGATTGCTTCCTCTATAAGAGATAAAGGCATTTTAATTTTTCTATTGCCCCAGCGAGCTAAGGCACGAGCCACTCTGGCTGAAATTCTACACACTGTTGCTTGAGAGAACCCATGAAGATCGGACGAATCATCCTAAATCTACAAACTGTTTTTTTAACTTCAATTTAATTTGTTATTAGCGCTTTTTTGGTAATTGCTAAAATTAGTTTTTAAATTTATAAAATTATAAATTTAATTTCGTCGGGTGGTTTCTGGTAGGCACATTTCTACAAAAATTTAGTTTTAAATCAATTTTATATAACAATAATGGCGCCCTCTTTTTTAACATTTAATACCTTTTTTTAATATCTCGAATATATTAAGAGATATCGAGTTCTATCATTGCCTGACATCCTTAATTTTATAGTTCTTTAAACATTGTTTTGCTTCATTTGTCACTTTTTGTGCAACACACAGAAAACAAATTGGTTGGGAAACGGTTGCAGCAATAAAATATTGATCAAGTAACATGATTTATTATTGCAACTATTAAAAATGTATAGTTCTAACTGATTTTTAATTCTCTTGATTATTAAAACGATGTTCCAACTGAAATATGATTCCTTCAATTCTTTTATTAGTTATGATAACTAATTTAATTTAGTTCTAAAAATTAGTACAAATGATTAGAATCACAACCGAATTTAATACAGGGCAATACTGAATATTGGTCATTGCAATCAATAATTTGCTTTCGTCAATAAATTTTGTAATATAAATGTTTATTCATTTATTGCAGCTAATTATTGATTGTTGGAATAGTTTCAATTCGAGTACAACAAATGAAAATATAATGATTCGGAATTCACAACCAAAAAATAGTTAAGAGCCCCAATTGCTTACTAAATTTTCTGTCAAAATATTTGATAGATTAAAATAATTTTTAATTTTATATTTAAAAAATATCTTTGCATTCAAAAATGGAAAATGTGCAAAAACTTAATAAATAGGGGTAAGTTATTTTCGTATTCTTATAGGTATGAGCAAATGCACGAACATATGTATGTATGTATGCATGTATGTATGTATGCATGTATTATTTTTTTTATACCCAGCAAATTATATTGGACTACTTGATCCATTTTGATCCTGGGCTGGTCCAATGTAATGCTCCTGGGTTTTATGGTCCTGCCCTAAGACATCGTACTGTAAAATTAGCCATTTTTTCCATTTATTGGGGTACCTTTGGACAAGTCCTTGCCCCTTCTGGGCTACATTTGACCGGTTAAAAAAAAATATATTGATAACTACAATCAAATCTCTTGTTATGAACACCAATTATGTGTTAATTCAGTTGCAGCTATCATATATTCAGGTATAAGCACAATTATGTTTCTAATGATCATACTAACAACTAACAATATCTGTTGTTATGACTGATAGTGTACTAAAATTCCAATGTTGCTAAATATCAAAACTATTATGCTAAGCAACGAAATTTTCAGTAATTGTAACCGAATTGTATGATAGTACATGCAACCGACGAAATTCCATTGGCGCCAAATTCGGTTGTGATCACGAATCTGTTTTCTCTGTGTACAATTTGTAAAATCTCATTTTACATCCCTGACTCAAACACACCAACATACAAACATTTGAGTATCCAGACGTATGAGTGTTGCTTCACTTATGGTTGATTTTTAAAATAATCAAGTATACGACCCATTAACCACGACTCCTAAATCTTCAAATGCATACTTAAGAAAACTCATACTTACGTTATTATAGAATAAAAGTGGTATGTAAATATGTAAAAATAATATATAAAGTTAAAAAATAATTTGTACTTCAATGGAGATTAAAAACTAAAGAAATGATTTAAAGGCAAACTACTTGATATTTAACTTAGCAAACTATAAAAAAAATTTAATATTTAAAATGCTTTTCCATTTTTATAAATCTCTTAAAAAATTAAAAAAAAACTGTCCGCAACTTAATTGAATTCTTTTATAACAGCTGGACAATTAAAAATAATAAATAATTGCTGAAACAAAAGCTGTGAATATTACAGAGTCATTATAAGTGGTTAGTTGTGGATGCCTTCGAGGTGTAAATTAAATTTCTATAAAGACTGAAGTACCTTGCGGACTTTTATGTGATTGTTTTTTTATTCTAAAGAGACGTTGGTCAATGTACGGCGACTTGTTGTTACTTGTAGTTATCTTGTGTTCGATTTAGTATTTTATGTAACGTAACCAACTGTAAATAATATATAAAAATTTGCTAAGGAGTTGAATTGTCGGTTTTTCGTACTTTCAAAAATGTGTTTGTTACAAAAATTTTTTCTTATAGCAATTTAAATACAAAAATAAATACGTTTTACAGTTGAATTCCATTTAACCTAATTCTGACATAATTCTGATTCGATCATAATATCGATTTCTGTGGCACCAACATCATTTTATTGTCGATTTCAATTATGATTCTGATCGCAATCAGGTTCCATAACAACCCTGCATATTTTACTTCTACTACTATTATGGTCATAAGCACACCCTCTGCAGGAAACCTAGGATTATGTTTCTCCAAATTTAAACTTTTTGTCGATTATTTGATTGACACTATCAACAAAACGTCTTCACTTTTGTCTGTAGTTGAGAAAAACGAGGAGTTTTTTGGCGGCTGTAGACAAAGTAACAGTTAAAAATATGCAAAAATTTAAAGTGAAACTTCCGATTTTTATTATGTATGGAATAATCTTTTATTATTAATACATATATGCAAGTTTTTAAATTTATTTTATTATCTTATTAACTTCTATTATTAGTGTGAAAATCTAGAAAAAATATTCAAAAATGTACTTGTGGATTTTTGGTTCCAATATTTTCGTATGGTGCCACAAGTCAATAGTTCATTCTAAGGACAGTACTGGATTTTCCATGACAAGCACATGTTAAATTTCTTAAGCACAAAGCATTGTCTAATATACAGTTCGTTAGTAGAACTATTGCAAAAGTCAAAGTGCATCAGTTCAGTTTTGCTATTCAAATTTTCTATAGGGTATTAACATTTTATATTATAGTCTTTCGAAATGGTTTGCTTTAAAACTTTTAAAAAAATTATTCCAATTTAACATGGCTGTACTTTTCATATGAGTTAAAAAAAACTAAGTTGGTCGCCTCAATAATAATAATTTCATAATCCTCTATAACTTGTACTCTGTCGAAATATAATGAATTGAATTTTTTTTCTCTTTTTTTTTCTAACAAAAAAGATACCTCAAGATAACAGTTCATGCACATTTCCCTACAAATACGTAACTGTACAGAAAACAAGAAAGAAGGTTTCATTTGTGCCAAATCTTTAATACCCTTAAAAAATTGAGCTTTAAACGAAGCAGGTTTGTAGGGGAGAGTTTCGCTTACCATACCGCTTACGGAAGACATGAAATTTATATGGTGAGTTCCCGCCTTAAAGCAATACATTTTTGAAACAAAAAGCGCTTTATTCAACGCATATAAAAACTGGTGGACGTAGCGTTCAGCTTTACACACTAAATGTTTTTTTAAAGTTATTTTTTGGTATTCTCCCTTACCAACTTGCTTCGTAGTAAGGGAATGCTGTATCACTTGAAATGTTATTTTTTCTTTTATAAAACTTGTTAAAAGTTCCTTCACTAACTTTACTGCATCACTGTATGTCTTATTGCGTAGCGCATAGCTGTGCGCTTATTTGTATAAATTTTTTAGCCGTGTGTTTTATACAGTTAATTAAATGAAATAGTGTCATTCCCAATGTTCAAACAGGATTGAGTCTTCAACTTTAGGCGAAAACCCTAAAGGCCAACTATAATATGCTTAAGTTAGCTTAAGGAACTGTGGGAAAACATGTAAATCATATGTTTCAAACCATATTGTGCTTAAGGAAACTTGTTGTTATGTTTTATGAATCTGTAATTTGCTTAAGCAAAGTGCGGAAGTGATCGCTTTTTAAATCAACCAAATGTTTTTTGATTTTGTTTTTGTGTCTAGAAATGCATTTGAGATGCTTTTTGTCAATTTTTTAAAGAAGTTTAAGCAAACTTATGTATATTATAGCTAGTTGGACCCACACTTCAATCGTTGGCAGCAACTGTAAACTCCGTCTAACTTCTTTCTTTTGTTTTAATTTTTCTTTCTTTACAAAATGTATGAAATTTAAAAGCAATGCTTAGAGAATAAGTGTCTATATAAGAGAGCATAAGACACAACGTTCTCAAAACGATATAGACTATATTTCCCAAAGACTTTCTACTACAAATTTGTATATCAAATTGTTTAAAAAATGTGGCCGCGGCACAGTTCCGTTTGAACACTCAATCATATTAAATTGAGTTGGATCCAATTTTACGGCAAAATCATTATTTGCTAGCGTTTTAGGCGTTTAAAAGAGTTGTTTTCGGAGTTGGCTTAAGATGGTACAGTTCCTCTCGTCAATCTAATAATCTATATATAAATCGGCTAAGGCAAAACAGTTAAGAACACTTTCCTCCTCTGTATGTCAAACGATTCTGTTCAATATTCTGTTCAATATTTTCGGAGTAATAAGCGTTTAAATAAGCTACTTACACATATGCACAAAATACAAAATTAGAATTTTTCAATTATCAAATAATAAAAAAAGTAGGGTGCTCGATTATTCGACATTTTTAAGAAACCGGTTTTCGAATATATCGACTATATAAATACGGGAAATTAAATTTCTTTATTTTACTTTTCTGTGCTGCATGACCCCTTTCACACTCGGCAAGTTACTTGCGCAAGTCTCTTGCGCAACTCTTGGTTTGTAGACGTTAGCGGTAAGGTCGGGGTAAAGAAAAATAAATTTTGTACAGACTTTGTTGTTGTCGGCAAGTAACTTGCGCAACTAACTTGCCGAGTCTGAAAGGGGTCCATGTGGTGATTTATTTAACTTAGAAACATGATATTATAGGTGCAGGGTCCTGAGTGAATTAAAACCCATAAGATGAAAATTTAATAAGACCGTTTTAGGAGAGCTTTTTGGTACTTTTTCGTTCAACATCTGGTTTTTTGACTAATTTTCGTTTATATTAGAATAGAAAAAAAAAAAAATTAAAATGCCATGTCCTGAGTGGACTACAATTTACAAAGGAGATTTTATGATACTTTTTTGTTTTTCAATTGATATTTTCTGATATTTTTTATAGTAAAGGATAGAATATGAGCCAGAGGTTGGTCCCTTGCCAAAATCGATCCACTAAGATAGAAAAAATTAATGCTCAAAACATGTAAATTCGTATATACTTAGATGTAGTATCTTCATATGAACCTAAAAATTTATGGTCGAATTTTGACCATTAGGCGAACACTCGTAATAATTAATTTAGTATGACTTATATTTGGCATATAGTACATATAAATAATTTGGACAAAGTTTCATTAGAATTTCATTATTTGTTTCGGTTTAAAGCCAATTGACGTGTTTATCAGGGTGTGCTTTATATGGGAATGATGATCATCAACAATTTAGCAGTGTGATTTTTTATTATTATTATGGCGATAGGATAGAGATCTTCAGAATTCAACATTTTCTGCAAAAATATCATTCTCAAAAATGTCATGCAACTTAAACAAGGTGTTATAACATGTTATGGCAACTCAAACATACTGTTTTAGCATGTCACTGCAACTTACCTAAGCTTTAATACACTGTGTTCAAACCTAGTCTTTCATTGTTTTACTAACCGTTTACGATAAATTTTAATTTTTTTTGGACGTTTTAAGGATTTCTGAAATCTGAAGACTACTTTGCAAAATTTTTCACAGTTAAGCTGCTAAACTGGTGAAAATTGTTTCGACATTTTAGCAATTTTAAGGCACTAGATGTAGTTTTTTCGTATTAGTTTGTTTAACGCTTTTTTTCTCCTGGTCTATAGCTACAACTGTGCCGAAGGCAAAAAATCAAAAATCTAATTAACTTCCGTGATATACCCGTGAGAAATAGCATGTTCTTCGGAAAAATCAAGTTTTAGCCAAAATACCCGCCAGCTTAGTTGGCGGGTCAAAATATCTTTTACTTAAATAGCAATATATCATTAGGAAACATTAGAAAACTGGTTTTGTTGGTTCTAAAAACTAAATGACATTCTTTTTTGGCTACTGGGCCGATTGTACTGTATTCTGTCATACCAGGTTGCTCAGGAGACCTGGAAAGAACTTAAAATACAAATTATTCGGAAAAAATGCGTTTTAAACAGACAGAAAGACTAAAAGGGGTCCTGAATACATATTTCTAGGCATAACATACAGAATGATGAACCCTTTGTATTCCTACTCACCACTCGTGGTGGTGGAGGGTATTCAAATATGTTGACACTTTTTGTTTTGTTCGATAGCATGTACTCACTCATTATTCTTATTTTCTTCAGTATTTGAAGGGTATCAAAACACAAAAAAATACAAAGCTTTTTGCCGGTAGCTAAACGTACGCCAATGTCAAAAAGCAACATCATTTTTTGATGTGTCACATGTTATACGGTACAAGCTGCACAAGCACAAACACACACCCACAAATATAAAAACATGGCTTTAATTTGTAAAGGCAAACAAAAAATGCAAATAAGAAAAAACTATCTACATAAATCATAATACGAGTATTATTTTATAATACATAAATATAAGGAAAAATACAGCGTTTAATCGTATTTTGACTTTTCCGTTCTACTAAAAAGGTCTTTTACTTATATGCATGTGTACTTGAGATACATTTTATGTAAATTTATTTAACCCTTAAGCTATTTAACTTGTTTCGCTGCTAAGACATTATTCTGCAAGTGCATCAAGTTTTTGTTTTTTGTAACTGCACATTAAAGTATTTATTGTATTGAATATGGTTTTACAAAATGGTTGAATTATCTTAAATTAGTGTGTTGGAATATTTTTCATAAATTCTAAAATATGCATAAATACTTTAAACATACGCACACTAAATCATAAACGGGTATAATTCACAATTTTTCAAAATTGTTTTTTTTTTACATTAACCATTTCACAAATCAAATCTAAAGCGACCAAGAAAATTTCGTTTGCGTTACTGTCTTCTTTTACTTTCTTCTTTAATATTTGTAAAACTCAGTTTGATTAAAAATTGCAACCATGTTTTTGAAGCCAGTATTTCGCCTTTCCTAAAAATGTTTGAATTTTGAGTTGTACCTGTTTATGATTTAGTGTGCGATATGTACAATAAACAGTATACACATATAAGTATTGTATTTATGGTAAAATATGTGTTAACTTTATTCTTGTTCATAATGAACTTTTGTTTATATGAAATTGCAAAAGCGTAAACCCGCATCTTAAAGGGGTGAAATACTTAATCCATTCAATGCAAGCCAAAACTAAACTTTGAACTAATTTGATAAGAAACAGCAATCAAAAAATTCAAAATTTAAAAAAAAGTAAGAGTGCTTTAATCGGCTATGCCGAATCTTTTATACCCTTTACCATAGTGCAATGAGACCAGAATGTTAAATATATATATACCGTTCTTTAGATATAATAAATTTATTTATGCCACGCCCACTTCTGCAACACCACCTACCTTTTGTGGGATGTTGTGTATTGACAACCAAGATGCTTGTACCTAATTTGGAAACTTTGACTCTTGCCGTTCTCCAGGTATAAAGAAAAAACAAACAGACGGATGGAAATAGTTAAATCAACTGCGCTATACATGTATGTGTTTGTTATGTATAAAAAAAGAAACAGTAAAAGTCTCGACATTAAAAATAAAAAAAAAACCAACTTATACAAGGTTACTTGTTAGTTTCAGTGATGGGTATAAAAAAACAACAACAGCAACATGGGATTTTATGAAAAAGAGGCAGTCGTAAGTTTCTGCTCATATCTCAGCCATCTATTCACCGATCTGGCCAGATTTCAATAGTAAAACTAAAAGGAGCTGATGTGATAGAAATATATAACAACTAAGTCCCCATCATATCTGGGGTCTTCGGATAACCTATTTCAACAGACAGGCAGGCGGGCAGGCAGGCAGGCAGGCAGGCTGGCAGGCAGGCAGGCAGGCAGGCAGACAGACAGACAGACAGACAGACAGACAGACAGACAGACAGACAGACAGACAGACAGACAGACAGACAGACAGACAGACAGACAGACAGACAGACAGACAGACCGACTGACGGACATCGTTAAATTAACATCGCCACTAATAAGGACCTAGAATATTTAAACTTTATAGGGTTAAGATATTGTAGTAATTACAAACGGAACGACAAACTTAATTATACCCTTTTACCTTTGGTGAAGGGTATAAAAATACCTACATATTTAATATTTCAATAAGTTTGGATATAATTTTCATTTTGAATATCCTATATAATTGGACGATCTGTATGAGCTGTAACTCCGTCTTGTTGAAACCACAATTCTATATTGTTCTCTATCTCGGGCATTAAAAATTGTTCAATCGTTGTCCACTATTAAATTTCACATTCACACCCGCAACTTGTTCATCGTTTTCGAAAAAAGATGGTCCAATGGGATTTTCGAATGTCATTCCATCCCGTGCTGTGCGTCTTAGTGAATGCATTTTATGTTCAACCATTCTTAGATTTTGGGTAACCCAAATGGGCCTCATCGCTCATTATTTGATATTATCTGTGTGTGCAGATAATCAAATGTTGACTCCTAAAATTAAATTGAACATTAATAAGATTTCTGTATGACGTGCTAAATTCCCAATTTTTCATATTTGATAAATACACTGAAATTTATTGTTGAGGGAAAGCTAGCTTCTATGCGCATTTTACTGGTTGCTTAGGCCAGCTCATCAGGAAACCTTTTCCAAAGATTTTAGAAAAGCTAAAAATTTTATACAAATAAAACCCTAAAGCGAATAAGAATTTTAAACACTCAAAGTCTTACTTGTAACAATATCAAAGCATAAACAAAACACCAACAATAAACAATGAGTTTATCTTTTCTTACATAAAACAATTGTGGTTCTTGTTCTGTGCTATCATAAATATCCCAAGTTTTAATATTTTTAATTAGGCTTAAGTTCATTAAATTTAATTTTCATTAAATTATATTTATGAAGAAAGGAATTTTACAACATGAAAATTAATTAAAATTGTTATTGATAATCTTTCATTCTTGACCGTGGCCGGGATTTTTAAAGTTAATCAAAAAAAAAAAAAAAAAAACGCTAACATTTATTCGCTTTTTAAATCATAACGTTCATTATGCTTCATCTTGTGGTTTTGAGTATCTTCAGTTTTGTTGAAGTTTTATTCGAGGAGTTGCCTGCTAAGAGCACAAGAAAAATTTATTAAGAGCAGATTCTACCGAACTCATTTAAAAACTTAAATATTTCAGCGCCATTTTCTTAAAGTTTGGGTATAACATGTCATTGCGCCAGTAAACAAGCGAGTCTGCGCCTCTAAAAATAGTAGGAGAACTAAGGTATCTCTCGGCCTCTTCTTTAATAAAAATTTATAAAAATCCGCAGATAAATCTTTTAAAATGCATACAAGAGAGAACATTTCACTAATATTCACAGTGGGAGATTTCGGCTTAGACCCTTTAACTATAGAGATTTGCTCGATATATTCAATAATAACTGTAATTATTTCATAAATATATTTATTTTTGTGTACACAGAAAAAAATAATTTTCATATTTGAATACGAAAATCGCATATTTGATTACAAAAATTTTTGAATTTTCTGCGATGACGATTTTTGCGGTATTGATAAAAAAGTTTGTATGTATAATTGTTAAATTTTTAGTCAACAAACAAGTTTATTGAGTCAATAAAAAAACTTGTTGCCCAAAATAATTTTTTTCAACAAAATGTTTACTTGATTTGTTAAAATAAATTGTTGAAAATGTTGAATAAATCAAACAAAATGTTAATCGAAACTTTATTTTTTTATTTATTAATGATGATGTCATAAATTTTCAATTTTTATATTTTTATAAAAACACTAAAATTTATTATGTGGGGATAAGTAAGTTCCTATGCTCATTTCACTGGTTGCTTAGGCCAGATCATAAGGAAACCTATTCCAAAGACTTTGGCAAAACTAAATATATTATTCAAATAAAACTGTAAAACAAATGAGAATTATGAGCTATTTAAAAATGGACAAGAGTTGCTAAAATACTGTCTTTAGTTTGATTCAAATATTGTTTTTATTGAATATGAAGAAATATTTAATTATTTCATTATTAAATATGTTTTATTGAGTGCTATTTTGCAAAGTGTAAATTTGATAAATTTTTTCTTTGAATCAAACAAAAAGTTTGTTGACCTAAAATTTTATTTTTAACAAACTGTGTTGTTAAAAATTTTCTTGCGATATTTTTTTCTGTGTACTTTCCACACATTGAAAGTATTAAATTTGTAAAAACACTGAGAAAATTCTCGTCAATTTTTTTCAATTACGCCATTATTAATAAATAAAATAATTTTTTAATAAAAATTTAATCAAGTGAATTAAACGTTTATTTTTTTTTTGTTAATTTGAAGAAATATTTAATTAGTACTATTAATTTGTTTACTGTTATTAATTTAATTAGTTTTTTAATAAATAATAAATTGTTTTTTTTTTAAATAAATTTTTATTTTTTTTGATGAGAAGACGGATGGCTTAAATGGTTATAATTTAAAAATTTGACCTTAATATTGTTTTGGCCAAATAAATACACCTCTGTTTGTCGGTTTGATTTATTGCGGTGTTCGAAAATAAATAGTTGATTATTTAGCGTTCGGCTCACAAAGCCAAGAACGATATCTATTTTTTAGTGATTGTGTAGACGAACACAACGCTTAATACCGTTCGTAACTATTTTCATGAAAGAACCGAACATTATATAGTGTTTTGTGTTTCTTTAAAAACGGAACAATTGTAGTGATACTGTAGACAAACATTATAGTTTAATGTTTCTTTTTTACATTGAAAAAGAAATGCACGAACAAAAAATGTTAGCAACGACCGCAGCACGAACAGCGTGTGTTTGTTTTGTGTATATGTTTTGTTTGTGTAAAATTATTTTGCTGGTTTTTTGTTTTTTCTTGAATGTGTATTTTGTTTTTATAAAAAAATGTTTGTTTTGTTTTACCAGTCAAAAGAAACGAACATTAATGAGCCGAACCGAACACAATGAAGTTTGTGGTGTAAAAAAAAAAACCGAACGGAATTAAATGTTCTCATCTTTTGTTGAGTTTGATAAAAACAGTATTATTTTTGTTTTCGAAAGATGACAAACAGGGAAACGTAATTTTTTTTTGTTGATTTTCTACACAAACACTATTAGCTTTTGTGTATTCCACAAATCTACCGAACCGAACATTAAGGAGCGATATTTAGTGTTTATTTTTGAACACTGTTTTATTGAAAATTTATTGGAAATAATATTATCATGTTTAAAATAACGCTTGCCGCGTTTGTTTACATAAAATTAAGAAGTATCGTTGTATAGACAGTGAAATTTCGATATAATGGGTGATTTTTTAAGAGCTCTAGGAAAGTTTTGAAAAAAATACATAAAATTCAGAAAAATGCATGAAATCTTTATTTGAATCGATAGTACGGTCCATATAATTTAATGTTTGAAGATTATTTCATGCAAATATTGACCGTGACTGCGCCTCAAATGGTCCATCCGCTTAGTCCAATTTTGGCATACTCTTTCCAACATTTCGGCCGATATCTCATGAATAAATGCTTCAATGTTGTCTTCCAATGCGTCAATTGAAGCGGGCATATGTGTATAGACATGAGCTTTAGCATAGCCCCACAATAGTCTAAAGGCGTTAAATAGCACGATCTAGGCGGTCAATAGACCGGTCCCGAATGTGAAAGAAAATGTTCACCGAACTCGCCTCTCAATAAGTCCATTGTTAAGCGTGCTGTGTGGCATGTGGACCCGTCTTGTTGAGACCACATGTCATTCAAGTCAAGCTCTTGCATTTTGGGCAAAAAAAAGTTGGATATCATCTCACGGTAGCGCTCATTATTCACAGTTACGTTACGATTCGCATCATCTTTGAAGAAGTACGGTCCAATGATGCCACCAGCCCATAAACCGCACCATACTATGACTTTTTCTGGATGCATTGGTAGCTCTTGCAATGCTTTTGGCTGATCTTTACTCCAAAATCGACAATTCTGCTTATTAACGTACCCATTGAACCAAAAATGAGCTTCGTCGCTGAACACAATTTTTCGATAAAAAAGTGGATCGAATTTTGATAATAAAATTCAATAATTTGCAAGCGTTGTTCGTTTGTAAGACGATTCATGGTTAGACCAAACGGAAGATGTTTGACAGTGAAACAAAACACGAAAGGTGCGTCTGCTGTTTAAGCCAGTGTTGCCAAAAAGGTAATAGCTGAAAAATCATACGATACAACTAAATATTGACCAATCTAAGCCGAACTTTTTTAGTTTTAGTATGATTTAACATGATTTTGTTTGTATAGAATTTCTTTCGGATATCTATCTTTTTTAGTACAAAATCTCTATTCGATGCTAGATACTATAATTAACCAATTTTAACCATTCAGCGCTCTTAGGGCAATAAAAAGGAACACATTTGCTTAATTTAAGAAAAAATAAAAACAATCTTTCGTCGTTGTTTTGGAAGTAGAGAATACCAAAAAATGGGTCTAGGCACCAATTTTTTTTTTGCGAAACATACATCAGCATAAACTGTTTAAGTTTGTATAAATTGTTTATGTCTTTGATTAAAAGCTGTTATTTTTTGGATAACAGTCAAGGTGTAATTACAAATTGACGACATTTTAATGTTAAATTAATTAAAATAAATGAATTAAATTTTATTGATTGTATTTTAAATTTTACTAAAAAAGCATATTCTTTTGGTTTTTTTTTTATAAGGCACTTACATATAAACTTCGGTAAAATTGAGAAAAACATCTTTAAATTCCTAAGATATGCTTTACTTTTCCTCATTGGATTTTCCCCTATTGAAAACATCAAACAATTATCTTTTATAAGAAGATACGGACAAAAGTTTTTAATAAATTTATTAAAAATATAAAAAAGATAAAAACACACTACAGTATATGAAAATTATCTTTAAAAAAATTCAACACACAAGAGCAAAATATACAAAATACAGAGTAGATGAAAGTTTTTAATACGAACTCAAATTTTTTTTGTTTGAAACCTTTGTTTTGATTAGATTTTCAAATAAAGAAGATAAATTATTTTGTATCTTTTTTCTTTAAATGAAATGTTAAAATTTTGCTCCGTATAAGTACACAAGTCTTATACCCTTCATCATATGGAAAATATGTCACCTGAAACGCAAAAGACCCTAAACAACCAAAAGTTAAATATCAACTTTTTTTTTAATTCTGTTGTATTGCATCAAAACAAATGTCCACAAAAAATCTTTCGACGAAACTTTGCTATTTTATTAGCAAAAAACAATAGGCCTTATCTACGAAAGATTTTATGGTAAGCGCTAAAAGGCCTAACTAACAGTTTGCATGATATGCAACATTGCCAATTGGCAAACCAACTGGTAGGTTTTACAAGAAATATGAAAGAAAAAAATATTATGGACAGTTTAAGCTGATTTATTAATTTATCATTTCAAATGGATTTCGCTTCTTATGTAAAACTTTCAAAATGTTGGATAGGGCATTTTGCGTTTTAGGTGTCATTCCGTTTACTAACTTACTTATTCCGGACCTCTTCTACCTTCCAGTGTAGAGGTTTTTGCAAATGCTTCGCCATTTTTGCCCGTTTTCTTTGAAGGTGTTATTTATTATTTTCTGCAAAGTTATGGCCTGTTCGTCGATATCGAATGAAGACTTCGTTCACTTAACTTACATGTAAAACAAAAACCATATTATATAATTTGATTTTGTTTTAAATGTAATTTAAGCAAACGAAGTCTTCGTTCGAAATCGACGAAGAGGCCCTTATTCTTTTTCGTTATTTTCCCTCCTTGTCTATCCTCCTGAATTCTTTTTGACAGTCGGGAGTCTGGCATCCTGGCAGCGCGATCTATTCTTAATTGTAAGGGTTCTGAACTTAGATGCTCCAGATCTTTTCGTTCCTTATTTTGTCTTTACTGGTCTTACTGACTACTTTTCTTAGGTACATCATTTCAGTTGCATAAATAGAACTGTACACAGCAAGTTTTGTTTTGGTGGAAACCTCTCGTCTATTAAGGATATTTTTGTTGAGACCTAACCGTAATCAACCTGCCGCTGTTATTCTTGCTTTATCGACGTTGTCCAATTTTTCATTCTCACTTATTATTGATTCAAGATAGAGGATCTGTTCCACTTGTTTTAGTTGTTCTCTTCTAATTTTAATACATTGGTACGCTCTTTCTTGGCATATTTTGTCGACAAAGACGTTGAGGTTGCTTTGCAGTTCAAAAGCCGTATTTGCTTTAAGGACGATATCATCCGCTTTGTGACCATGTTTGTTCTCAGAGGTTGAAATTTCCAGCATCCTGCCGTGCAGGTTTTCATTCTTTGTTTGCAGCTTTTAAAGATGTTTTTGAGGAGTATAATGAATAGGTATGGTCTCAGTAAATCTCTTTACCGTATACTTTATGCTGTAATTTTATTTGTAATTTCTACAATATTGAACGTAGATCTTATAAAGTACACATATTCTGGATCCTAATGAGTAGCGAAGTACATTTTTTTTATCAGTTATACCTTGAAATGAGCCCGAAGACCTCAGATATGCTTGCGACTAGACTGTTATATGTAAAGGGTGTTGTTTAAAGAGTGACACAAGTTTAAGTCATAATTTAACAATCTGGAACACCAATTTTCAACAACTTTTCGCAACATTTGCGGCCGTATTTCGCCGATAACTCTTCGAATGTTGATTTCCAGGTGTTGAATTGTTTGTGGTTTATCGACATAGACAAGTGACTTAACATAACCCTTAAACAAAATAATCCAATAGGGTTCACACGATCTTGGTGCCCAGTTAATAAGTTTCTTTGAGTAAATCAATTGAAGCGCCCGCTGTGTGGCTCCGTTCAGCAAGATAAATGCCACGTAATTGAGGTACGAACAAATTTCGAATCATGTTCCTATGCCGTTCACCATTGACAGTAACATTCTGACCATCATCGTTTTTGAAGACATATGGGCCAATGACTCCGCCAGGCCATAAAGCACACCAAACAGTAATTTTCTGTAAATGTAATGGTGTTTCGACAAAAGCTTGTGAATTCTCCTCATTACAGGTGCGACAATTCTGCTTATTTACGTACCCATTCACCCAAATTCGCCGAATTGGCGGCGCAAACGATGGCCGTTTGGCCTTAATTCCTGCACAAGTTTAATCTTGAAAGCTTTTAAGCCACGATCCTTTCGTAAAATCTTCCATAAAGTGGAAGAACACAACCCTAGTCGCTGAAAACGGCGACAAATTAAATGATTAGGATCATCTTCAATGCTTTCCTATACAACGGCTACAGCTTCTTCAGTGCGCACTGTTCGGCGTCTCACGGAATGCACATTATCAGTAACAGTGAATGTGGTCCGAAAACGATCTAATGTTATTCGAAGTAGCCACACTGAAGGAGGATTATGAACGCCATAAAATGGAAGAAGTGCACAATGAGTTTGACGAAAAGAACAATTATTTTTATTAAAAATTTGAACAATTGACATCATCGATTTATAATGAAATCTCAAAGCAAACTAAACAAAAAGCAACTATCAGCTGTTAAATGGGTGCTCAAATAAAGCAGTGATGCCAACTGAAAGTTGTGACACTCTAAAAAACACGCTTTAAATTTATATTTCTTACTGCCCGAAAAAGTTTGCGTTTGCCCAAATGGCTGAGATATAAGCAAAAAAACTATTAAGACTGGTTCTATTTTGTACCCATAAAACTTCATTGTTTATAGTATTCTCTTTCCCCACAGGTCAAAAGGGTATATAAGATTGGACAAAGCCTTATAGATAGCACTCTTTCCTTTTATCTTATATGCGTAAAGAAATAGCTGTTTTTGTGCTGTTTATTTTGGGTAAAACATAAATAAAGTTTTAGTTGTTTAATTTTAATTTTGCTTGTACTTCAATGAAAAGATACATTAATAAGCTTTCCAAATACACCAATGTATATTAAAACCGATTAGGAAATGGATTGAGCATACGAGTTTGTGATAACAGGAAACATAATTGAAGCCCGTTCATATAGAAAAGAAGTTCAACTGAATTGTATAAAAATCAAGCAAAACACAAAAAATGTTCTAAAAGAAAAAAAAAAAAAAAATCGTAAGCCTAAATGGGATCAATCCCGAAATTTCTTTAAATAACTACAAAATTCTTAAACCAAGAAAAAAAAGATTAAACTTTTTGTTGGTAGTGCCACTCTGAGAGTCATATTGCAAAGTGAGCGTTTTAATCTTATTTAACTTATCAAAGTTTTTTGCAGACACTACAACAACACCACACACGCAGTTAAAAAACGATCTGCTTGTTTTGTGTAGAACCAACAAAAGCACATAGTTTTCATCCATAAAAAGTAAAATTAAAGAATTCTTATTTAGTTTATATTTTCAGTTATATATGTACATTAACAGCCGTATTCATAACAAAA
Organism: Pollenia griseotomentosa; assembly: GCA_963931875.1. NCBI lineage: Eukaryota > Metazoa > Arthropoda > Insecta > Diptera > Polleniidae > Pollenia > Pollenia griseotomentosa. The sequence continues at coordinate 37,552,643 of OZ007563.1, read as the reverse complement.
AGTTACCCACTACGTACAACGAGCTGCAACTAGAATGCCAATTAAGTTTAGCAGCTGGTTAGCACAGAGTTAATTCATAACAAACTTTTGTTTATCTGCCAACTTTTAATAAATCGACTCTGAATTTTAAAGATGCCACATTTTTTTGCTCAAAATTGCAACACGTTTTGCAGTAATCATCGCTGGTTTTGTATATATGAACATATAAACATTTTAAGAAGTCTTTAAAATAAAATTAATTAAAAAAAGAAAGCGAATTCAAAAACAGCCGGTAAATTTAAAAAAAAACCAACAAAATTGTTTGAAGAAAACGGCTGTTTTTCACAAGTTGTTAAACGTTTGGCAGCTCTTTAACAAGAGTTTTATTATGAATAAACATTGTGCCAACTTGATGCAAAATTTTTCATAATGAATACGGCTGTAAGTTTTCAAAGTAAAAGCCACGTCGGGTATGATGCTGTTTTTTTTTATTTTTTTGAAATTCTGTAAGGTGGTTAACGGGTAAGTAAAAAAATTATCCTTCTAATTCCATTTTTGGTTTATTTTAAGTACGAATCCGGGATTGAATCTTCTTTATAATACTTGAATCAAGCGCATTTTGAGATTGATTCAATCTTAGTTTAACTTAAATCAGTCTCATTCTCGGATTATTTCAAGTACGAATTCGGGATTGAATATGGATAAGTTAAGTATTTCGCGCTTGAAAGTCCGTACTTGAATCAATCTTTCTGTACTTGATTTAAGAAAATCCGTACTCACCGTACAATAAATACTGCTTCGAATTGATTTGAGTACGGAGGGATTAATTTTTCTTTTGAGTGCAACCGATTTTCATGTCATTTAAATAGAAATAAAGTTTTATTTATTTAAAAATAATGGTCATATTATTGCTATTTTAAGCCCCTGCATATTTCTTGTGTAGCACAGTTTTATTGTTTGACTCCAATTGATTTGTAAGTTTTTTAGGATAACATTAGCGCACACATTTTTTTATTATATCTATTCGCACCTCTTAATCACTGTCACTCTGTACAACGCACGCTGATAAATTTGCAACCAAATTCACATATAAACATATCCATCCCTACGTAAACGTTTATGTCATACATACTCGTACTAGTCTGACACATACTAGTACGAGCATGTTTGATATGAATGTATGCGTAGGGATGGATATGTTTGTAGAAAATTGTTTATTTTATTTTATTATAGCAGTTGTTATGGATGGATAATGCACTTGAATTCTTTAGTTTTTTCTTGTTGTTTCCATTGCACTTAACCTAAACTGTTTGTTATGTAGTAGTGTGACAGCTTAAGCAATTTTGCTATATTTGCAAAAAAACAATCTCTTGATTTACTTGGCTTTTTAATACATATTTGTACATACAAAAAAAACTATTGTAAAAAAAAGTTTGTACCACAATTTAAACAAAAACAACATGTGCAATGAAAGTGTGTAGAAGAAAGAAAGAAACTAAAATGTGTTGCATACTTGTAGGTGAGTCTTGTTTTGCTAATGCTGTTCATTACCCCAACCATTCTTAATACATAAATATGTATGTATGTAATACATGAACGCTTACAAGTCGTCCCCAATGATGACGTTTTATTTCAATCAAGCTTATGAATTTGTTATTATAGATTTGTGAGCTCGCATAGTATGTGAATGTGTTTGTGGTGCTTGAGAGGTCCTTTAAGTATTACGTATGCATTCATTATCCTAAAACTTAATTGTTTCCATAATCCGTCACATGTTTTATTATAAGAATTGTTTCTTAAATAAGCCAATACAACGTTTAAGTGTCGTAGACTTATCAATAATTTATGGCTATAGAATAGCAATTTTTTTAATTATTTGGACAATTTTTTTTATGTATCTAAATGAAAACGTCATTAGTTTTTTGCTTAAGTGCTTTAGAAACGCATGAGTGAAAAGGGAACGTAACTAAGGGTTTCTAATGGGTGTATGCAAATTTTAAAACGGTTGTACTTTATATCTTGAAATTTTTTTTAAATGATTTTGAATATGAAATCTGCAAGAAAATATAAAACATAAAACATATAAAAACTTTCGTATAGTTTGAGGATGTCTTTTCTAGTTTATAAGATATTAGACTTTAAGATTACAAATTCTAATTTTTTAGCGATCTTTCTTTGATTTTTTGTTTGTAACGGATTTAAATCATTTCTGATACTTTTTAATTGTTTTATACTTTAGCTTTGCAACAGCTGTGTAAATATAAGAAAAATACTTGTTAGAAAATATCAGTTCGGAATTAAAATTTGTGCTTTTTTCGGAAAATTAGTTAAATAAAATAAAACTAGTCAGAGTGCTATATGCGGCTATTCCGAATCTTATATTATATTCACCATGGTGTGGTAAGAACAGAAGGTTAGATTTAATACCGTTATTTAGAGAGATTGTGTATATATAGTCCAGCTATGTGTACTAAATTCTCTCTTACCGTTCTTAAGATATAAATGAATTTATATTGTGCAACGCATACTTCTCCACTCCCGACGACATTTTGTCGGCTATTGTGTATTGATAGCTAAGCTGCTTGTACCTTATTTGGAAATTTTGGTTCTTGCCATTCTCCAGATAAACAGAGAACAAAACAATATCAAGGGATATATGGGTAAAATTAAAGCCAGTCGTGGTTTTTACTCATATCTCAGCTATTTGTGAACCGATCACCCTAAATTACCATTGCAAAATTTAACGGAGCATATGTAACAGACAGACTGAAATCGTTTAATCAACTTTTCCCAATTGGTTTTAAAAAATTTTGAACAAGTTATTGGAATTTTCGGTTGCGAATATTGCAAATTTGTTATAGAATAATACATTTTGCACACTTAATTTTTAACCCTAGAAAGGTAAGGTACGTCTGCGAGACGTACGCTTTTTCATTTGTGTGCTCTTACTTTCACTTTTCTTAACATACAACTTTCTCACGTTCAATTACCTCAGTTGTTAGCAGCACCTAGTTGGTGGTGGCAGTTTTTATGTTGTAAGTTATATATCTTTTGAGAAATAAACACAAATAAACACAACATATGTCTGAGAGACGTATCGTTATCTTTACTGTTACTTTTGTAGCGAAGATAACTTTGTGTTTTGGTTGAATTTTAAGGTATTGTTTCAAAAATGTGTTGTAAGCGCGGCTTGGACGACGCAGAAATTGGCGCTCTTTTGCAAAGCGTGTTGGAAGACTCGGTTTTTGTCGAAAATGTGAGCGAATCGGAAGGTGAATTATTGGAGGATAGTCTTCAAAGTGATGTAGAATATGAGCTTTTGACATTCTTGAGCCAGACGAGAATATACCACCGATTCAGGAAAATCCTTAAGAACCTGAATATTTTACTACTTCTTCCGATAGCTGCGTTATTACGATATCTCGACCCACTTTAAGAAGTAAAAGGGTCAATGTCATGGCCGAATTTCTGCAATGAATATTGTTCGTACGGCAAGAGGACCAACTCCGGAATGCAAATTACTGTACGACCCAATTTCATGCTTCGATATTTTTGGCTACCGAAATAATTTCGGAAATTGTTCAATGGACCAGCGCCCAAATTTCCATAAATTGTTAAATTTTAAGGCTAGAAATTCCTATTTTATCGAAAACTTTGACCGACAACATTGAACAAATTTTACCAGATGCAGTAACTTATGATTGAGTTTTTAGTGGGGAACAGCTTGAATCAAAAAAGAGATAATACGGGGGCTTCTGTCCATCAGAAATTAAACTTATGTCCAAAATGATATGTGTCAAATGCGGTATACCTGTATGTGGCGACTACAAGACTTAAATTTGTAATTCTTGCACATAGTGTTATTCAAATAATTTTTTTGTTTGTTTATACAGATAACATTATTTACACAAAGTACAAATAAAATATTTATTTACGTTTTTAGAACCGAACTGAAGTCCTTTATATAAAATCTTTAATTTTTTGATAATGCTTATTGAATTTTATTTTTAATTTTATTTTTATTATAATTTTCTGTCTAAAAATCATATTTTTTTTTAAAAGAAATAGAATAAATAAATGTTTTCAACAATAAAATTGATCAATATTATTTTCGCTGATATCATTTAAAGGACAGAAACAAGCATTCGTCTTTCAGACGTGTCGTTATCTTTTCAGTACAAAAAAAATAACGTTATCTTTCTAGGGTTAAACGTATTGTTGTGTCGAATATATTGGCTTCTAAAGGGAGGAAGAAAAAAAAAACATAACGTGCATTTGGGTCACTTTCTCTGGTTGTTATTGGTGGAAAAATTTTTAATTTAAATTGCAATTGGGAACTAGAGGTTCTATACACATTTGTGTGGAACCTGATAGAATTCTGGAACCTGATAGAATTCTCGAGGAAAATATATACGTTTCCGGTTTATAACTTTTACCACAATACTAATTTTCCTGCGAGTAAACATATTTATATCCAATAATACCTACATACCTTAAAATAGAGTGACCCACGGGTAGTTCCGTATTTTTTTTTGGTTGTTTTAAATTACAAATGTTATATATTACATTTGATCGGACTTTTAAATTTTAAGGTGGAATTCGATATAAAATCGGGTTTAAATTTTATAAATTAATTAACTTAAAAATTTTTGCTAAAATTACCTGTATGGTTTTATAATGGTCACCTAAATTGTTAATTATCTATAAACTTGAAAAAAAAACTATTTACGAATATTGCAAATACCTTTACACTTAGAAAAACTACACTCAAATGTATGCGTTATAATATTTAGAGAAACAAACATTTTCGTAGATATTGTAAGACATACATAGAAACATATTTAAATTTAACATACACAAACAAATCATAATAAGAATTCGTTTCCTGTCTTCCGATGCCTGTGGACATCGATGAAGAAATCAAAAACTAAGAAAGTTTATGAATCCATATTTCTTTTAATATTCTTATTTATATCATCCATATTCAAAAACACTATTTTTTTTGTATTGATATATTTTTTTTTATTATATTGCAATATAATTTATTAAGCTTGAGGTTTTTTTGTTTTATATAAAAAATTAAATAACATTTATTTATTAGTTCCAATATTTCGATACAGCAATGTGTATCATCGTCAGGGAAATAATTAAACAATTAAAATAACGTTCACAAAATAATGAAAAAATAATAAAAATTTTCACATAGAAAAAATTATTTACAATTAGAAAAAATTTTTTAAACAAATAATCTGTTACATTCTAAAAAATTTTAATTTTAATTAACTGCCTGTTTAACGATTTCGAACGTCATCGTTCGCATAGAAAATTACATTTAAAACAAAAACAAAGTTCGTACAATGTTCGAATTTTGTTTTTGTTTTAAATGTAATTTTCTATGCGAACGATGACGTTCGAAATCGATGAACAGGCTGTTAATTTAATTTTTTTTAATTTTAATTTTTTTTTATTATATATATTTAGCTAGTGAGGCCTAACTCCATTTTTGTTAAATACCTTTTCATACGTAACATAATCAGCCCAATCATGAATAAAAATTCCGCGGGAGTTTTTTCCCTTTTCCTACTTTTACAATTGAATTAACATAGGAAAAATGAGAGAAGGGAGAAAACTCCCGGGGAATTTTCATTCATAATTGGGATGAATATTTTTTTATTTTTTTTTGTTTTAAATAATATTTGTTATAACTATAATAAATAAACATATGGACTAGAGTTTCTACGTGGGAAAGAATTCCCGGGAATCCCGGGACATTTTTTTTAATAATTCCCGGGAAATTTTTTCCGGGAATTTTCGGGAATTTCAAATTAAATTTTTTGAAACTTTAATTTGTTAGCATCGTTAAAATAAAAAAGGAGCAATAATAATTCTTTACTTAAATTACTAAAAACTACCTACAAATTTCGATTTTACGCCAATAAATCAACGTAACAGTAAATGAAGTAGAAAATTTAAACGTACACCATCACCAACACCAGCAACATCAACAGATTTAAAAAAAATAAATGTAAAGAAAATACAAAAGCCTAAACAAATCTTAAAAAAAGAACAGGCCAACAAATTTATAATCTTTGTATGATGCGCTTCTTACTATAAAACCAACGTCTGTAGAGAACGAGAGCACGTTTTCGGTAGCAGGCAATATACATATTAACCATGATAGAAATAGAATCTTCTTTAATAATATAAAAATTATTTTCTTAAAAGAAAATTAATTCTACCAATTTGCTATTAATAATAACTTCTAAATATTAATACGTTTTAATAATTCGTGATCTCCAAAAAAAAAAAATAATATATATATACATACATATATAATATGCATGTAACAATATATTTGGTTTTGTTTTGGTTTTCTGTGGAATTAATAAAGCTAATTTTTTTAGACTGTTGTATATGTGTATGTATACTCTTTTAAAAAAGTAAAAACTTTTGTCTTGAACCCATTTAATGAAATCTTTGTTTTATTCAAAGAATCCCGGGATTCCCGGGAATAAGATTTTTTTTTTGTTTCGTTTCCCGGGAACAGAAAAGGTCCGGGAAATTAGAAACCCTAATATGGACTAAAAACCTGTTTATATAATTTCACATACAATACAAATTTTACGGTTTTTTTTTAACTTTAAAGATAAATTGGTAAATTTCAATTTGTGACCAAATATACTTGTAAAAATACCTTTTCTGCTAAGTTGCAGTTTTATTATTTGTTGCTATTCGTTGTAAATAAATTGTTTTAATTCAAACATGAAATCTTAATTTTTTTTAATTGTGAAAAGTGAAGTTTAGTTATAGGGCATGTAGGGTGATTTTTTTTTTATTTTTGTTTAGGGCTGATAGACGGATTATATATGTATATATCAGCATGGAGGGCGGGCTAGGAACCGTGTAGCATATTACATCTTTGGCTCCACGTACATCATCAAACCATATATATCTATCTGACTGTCTTTATGAGTCAATTTAGTTTTAATTTTGCTACCTAAATTTCATAATCTCTTAGAAACGATTAAATGTTATTTTACATTAAACTGGGAACATAACAAACCCCCCAACGACGAGCATGGCTGAACTAATAGGTAGCCCCGTTTCCAAATAATACCATCTCAGTCTCCGAACTGAAGTTTCGTTACAGTGAAAGAACTCTCAACAACTTTTATAAAAAAAAATAAAATTTCAAGTGCTACGGCATTCCATTACTACGAAGCAGGTTTGTAAGGGAGAATACTTAAAAATAACTGTATCAAAACATTCAGTGTGTAAAGCTGATCGTTACATCCAACAAATTTTTTGGCGCTGAATAATGTGCTTTACGTGTCAAAAATATATTGCTTCAAAGTGCGAACTCATGTCTTCCGTAAGCGCAATGGTAAGCGAAACTTGTATGTTTCTCCCTTACAAACCTGCTTCGTTGGAAGCTCCATTTTTATTGGACTTTTATATATATACCCTTTCGACCTGTTGGGAAGGGTAATAACAAATTTGTGAAACCAAGTTGACTTGGTTGACATTTTGTCAAAACATTTCTAAATGAGTTTTTTTTTATTATAATTTTAGTTTTAAAGCATATTTTCTCTTTATATATTCCTAATTTTTCTGCAAAACGAATTTGTTGTCCATCATTTGAATTTGTATTTTTTGTGGGAATCTTAAACATCTTTTGGTATGTATTTCTATCAACACATTTTAAAATTTTGTGTTTTCACTATATGAAATATTATGAAGATATAAACATTAGTGCCCATGGGTGCTCAAGCAAAATTTAAGAGCTTATAGGGTAAAGTATTTTTAAGATTTTTTTCAGAATTTTCGGAAGAGGGTTAGAGGTCGCTCAAGTCGAATTATTGCTAAAAATCAGATCTGCAGGGCTTTTTTTAAGTTTTCTTCATAACTTTGTCAAAACCACGAATTTCTTCACTTTTAAGAAAATAATTTAAAAGAAAAATGTCTAAGCTTTATTTTGGTGTACAAATACTATAAGTTATTGCATTTCATTTGCTCATTTATGCACCCTACATTCAAATTTTTCGTTATTTTTCCATACATTTTGTAAATAACGCTTTATAACTTTTAAAATCTATGAAAATTAAACAAACCTATAATGCAGTTTGGAAGACCAATTTATTCTCAATAATTTAAAAACAATTTTTTTGAATTAGCTTTTAGCTTTCCTAGCGATTTTCAGTTTTGTACCCAGTTTATAATATTATTACTCATACCCAACAAACAAATTAAAATCAAACGCTTTGTTTTGCTTTATTAAAAAATCATTTAAGGCGGTTCTTACGCTGTAGTCTATGCCCTTCAGTAAATTCTGAAAATCAGTTTCAGAAGTTGTGACATTGAAGTAAGTGTTGGGCAAAGCCATAACTTTTCTGCCACATCAATAACTACTTGTAAATTTTGAACTTTGTTCTTTGCATTTTTTTTTTTAATTTAATTTTCATTAAATAACTTTTACTGAAGGAAGGAATTTTACAACATGAAATTTTTTATTAAAATTTTTATTGATAATTTTTTTGGCTGAGCTGGGGCTCGAACCTGAGTTGAATTTACATGTTTTAAGAATCACCACATTCTTTCATTAGAATTCTTTGAGTTCTTTGCATCTTGAAATGCCTTGTTGGCTTCCAAGTTTTCTGAATCTTTTTTTAAAAAATCAATTGAAATATTGCAAGCTTCAGAAACAAATAAGACTGGTTTTGGAAATTAATCCTTGAATTTTTTTTTTATGGATGTATTTTGTTAGTTAAGATTGTTTTTTCATTATTTTTTTTATTTTTAAGTGTAGACTTTTTTACACATAACAACATATTCATTTATGTTACGATGTCCGTCTGAGCGTCCATCTGCCAGTCTGTTTTTCTGTATATCTAGAGAACGAGTTTTCAAATTAAGTACAAGCATCTTGGTTATCAATATCAATACACTACATTCGACAAAATGTAGGCGAAATTGGTGAAGTGGGCATGGCACAAATAAGATTTCCTTATATCTTAAGATCGGTATTTAAATAACTTTTAGTTCTTATGGCACAGCACCATGGTGAAGGGTTTATAAAATGAATATGCTTTGAAAAGCTAAAGGAGTGTTAACTTTTTAGAGCGGCATAAAAAGGAACATAAAATTCGGTTAACTTAGCAGCGAGATTAAATTTTTCGCGGGTAAATGGAATAAGAATAAAAATAATATCCAATAACATGAGTTGATATTTTTTAAAATTATTTTCTAAAGACTCCAAATCCTACAGAACTTGGCTTATTTTTTCTTTCTCATCAATTTAACCTTTTTTTGAGGTTTTTCTATATTAAAAAACATTGTTAATCACAAAACTTAAAAAAAAATATAATTTTAATACACACATTTGTTTAAATTTCCGTTCTAGATTAATTAGTTGGCTTTAAATATAACATTTTTATATTAGCCTCCATAGTAATTTGGTTAATCAACGGAAGTGCACATCAATCAAGACGATACAAAAAAAAAAAAAAATAATTGATTTTTATTTTTGTAATTATGATTTCCTCAGCGTCAAATCATTTTAAGCACTTACCACCAAAGAATCAATAAAGGACGTTTTAAAATAAACATTTTAAGGTTTTTTTTTTTTTTAAGTTTAACACGAATTTAAATTTTTTCCAAAATTTTCGAAAAAATATATTATAAAAAAAAATTATGTAAAGTTATTATTTATCAAAATATTTTTTTTTTATAATTATATATTTAAACAAAATCTTTTGAAATTATATTTAAAAAATTTTTTTCTAAAATACTTTTTAATTTAACCGTTTTTTTCGTTTGATTTGCAAAAAGCTTTTACACGCGCAAATGGTTGCAATGCAACTAACACAAAAATCAAATTGCCTCGAAAACTTAAGTTCCGTTATTATATGATGTCTATGCCTCTTTCTTCTAGTCTACTTCTTTTTCTATTTTGTCATATTCGCAAACACACACATTTACATACTTAAATGATTTCAGTGTGTGCTGGTGTTGTGTATTTGAAAAGGATGTGTTTTAGTTTTAGGCGCCAAACATAAAATAATGACTTACAACTGACTATTTGCTTGTTTGGGTAATTCTTGTTTCGGTATTCAACACACTGAGCTAAAACAATGTATGTGTGTGTGTGTGTGAAAACGTTTGATTTTCCTTTGGGTGCATTGTACCAGCAAGTATTTTGTTTACAAAGTAACAAACATGCGCAAGAATACCGTGTCACGTGCAGAGACTAATATTGGATTCTATTCATTCATAAATGTGGATGGTATTTGGATAAACGTGCATTTGTTTATATTGTACATGAGAACATGTGGTATGTAAAATGAAGACTTTGGGGGCTGAAATTAAATTCTAACAATGTGTTATTTTGATTTATTGCCTGTGTTTGATTTTCTAATAAATTAAATTTTTAATTTCAAATTCATTGACTTTATTACGAAGTGAGAATTGTAAATTGTGTAAACAAAATTGATTTTTTAATATGTAATATTTAGACAGTGGTTTCGTTAGTCGAAATTGTGTAACAATAAACAAAACTATAGAATATGTTTTTTCTTTTTAGTGGAGTTTTAGAAATAAAATTCATAATTTTGCCAAATATTAAATAAATGAATATTTTAAAGAGAAGTAAAAAAAAAGAATCTTTAAAAAATCGCTGAAATTTAATATAAGAAAATGGTTAATTCTTTATGTCCATTGTGGAATATAGCTTTTCTTATCTTTTTTTTTTAAATTTTCATTCATGTCTAAATGGAATTTCATAGTTAAAATGAAGTATTTTCGTTAAAATCGTTTCATTAGATTTCGTAATTGCGTTAAAAATTTTCATTGGATATATGAAAACTTAAGTTTGTCCAAGTTAAACAACAAATTTTAATTGGGAACATAAAAAAAAACAATATAAATGTTATGTTATATTCATAAATTAATACAAAATTATAGTTTTCTTAAAAAAATGTTTAATTGTGAACTAAAAAACTAAAGATTTAATTATTTCATTCATCTAATGTAATATGCCATTAAATTTATGAAATTAAAAATTTTTTTACAAAAGCAACATTTTCAATAATTGAAAATAAAAAAAAAATTATTTTTAACATTCAAATAACTCTAAAGTCTCAATAATTAAAAGTATAAAAAATATTTCGAAAAAGCATGCTTTCATAAATTTAAATTTTCATTATGACAATGAAAATTGTGATTATAGTAATGAAACAAAAACTTTCAATGCATAAATATGTATGTTTTTATTTTTCTTTAATATTACATACCTACCTACAAATAGTATAAAAGTAATAGTAAGTAATGAACAAACAAAGGTTCTCCTTAAAAAAAAAACACAAATGATGTATACGAAAAAGCTTGTTCTCTCTTTATGTGGTCTTTTTTATTTTGTGTTAGCAAAAAAATCAACGTTGCTATTGTTGTTATGTTCAATTTAATCTCATATTTACGCTCTTAATTGAGCAGTGGCAAAAAACATAGTTTTTTTTATTCAAAAACTACACTGCCCCGGTAGGCTAGCTGATAGTGAGCTAGTCTATCAGCGCCGAGGTTGCGAGATCGATTTCCGCCAGAGACTTTGGTTCATGCAGACAAGCGTAAAGCTTCGCGGGATTAGTTAAGGGAATTATAAAAAAAAAATTAAAAAAAAGGAAAATAAAATAAAAAAAGAAGAAAAAAAATTAAAAAAAAAATATTTTTACTTTTTTGAAAGTAGTCATTCAATGAAAAATATTCATAGATCTAATTTAATGTTTCATTAAATACATTTTAATGAAAGAGGTTTCATTGATCCAACGAAGCGCTGCATTGGTTCCTTTTTAATGCAATTTTTTTATGGGATTAAAGTCAAAATTCATTGGTATTGTGAAAATTAAAATCCGTTTTATAAACCCTTATTAACCAGTTTTATTTTTAACTAGCTGGCCGCCCCGGCTTCGCTCGGTAGTTGATTACTAATGATCGATGGAGCCGTTTTCTGATATTAGGTAAATCGAAAAAAGTAGGCGTAAAAGTGGGCGGGGCAGAATTTTGAACCTAAGTTGGATCATGGCGATCATTAGAAAGAAAAAATCGTCCAAATCGGTCCAGCCGTTCTCAAGTTACACGCTTAATAGAAAAAGTGGGCGTAAAAGTAGGCGTGGTAAATTTTTTTTCGATGAAAACTTAAAATGTGAAAGAAAAATTAGTCAAATCGATGGAGCCATTTTCCGATTTTAGGTCAATCGAAAAAAGTGGGCGGGACAAAATTTTCTTTCAGTGCAAACCTAAGTTGAACCATGGCGATCATTTTAAAGAAAAAATCGTCTAAATCGGTCAAGCAACATTTAATTTTTATTATATATATAAATAAGGCAGATAAATATATAAAAAGATTATTTTTATATGAAAGTTATTTAAGACTTTAATTAGAGTAACACGAATTTTTAATTCAATAATTAGTCTTTTTTAGCAAAACAATATATAAGGGCCTGTTCGTGCTGTTAAAATCAGACGTGTGACTTTGTGGTGTTCTAAAAGTCATACCGTTTTTATGTTTCTCGGTGTACTTTCGGCAATTGAAGCCACGTGATTTGTGTTAAAGTGATTTTCAGAACAGGCCTGATAATATATTATGAAAAAGAAAAATATTAAGAAACGCGTTATCATGTTAAAAGAACTCGAAATTAAGTTAAAGTTTTACACTTGCCTAAATTGATAAATATAGCAATAAAAGTAACACTTTATCCATATATCTTAAATTATCATAAAAATAATGATATTCTTGCGAAATAAGAGGCTTCAATGCTTTGCAAATGCTTCTACTTACTTAGTTATATTGTATATATACTTAGGCCATATTGTAAGGTATTCGCTTCTATTTATATGACCGCTGCACAGTGTAAGAAATTTGAAAAAATGGAAATAATTATATATTTTGTAAACGGTTAGTCTCATTGCAATGCAATTTGAAGTGACAATTAAAGCGTTGTAGACGAGCTTAAGTTTTGGATTTAAGGTCTATAGACTTATCAGGACAGGCGCCATAAGTTCCCAAAGTAAGACACCTCGGGTATTACAAAAACTAAAACGATCCTTCTTAAGTTTAGCTCGATGTTAAAAATTATTTTTCAGTGATATTCGATTGTGGAATTCTTCATATTTTATCTCTTAAAGTAAGGATAATATCCGACTTTGAAATTTTTTTTTTTATTTTTGATCTACCTTGTTCTAGTATTTTGCAAATATCAGACTCAAGTTTATTATAATTTTTTTTTTGTAAATTGCCAGCAAATCAATAATTATTTTATATTAAGCAAATTGTGAAAGAACCTTTTCTAATCAAGAAGTTACATACGTTTGAAGTGAACATTTTGAAAAAGTCGTTTTTTGTAATATTTATCAAAAAAAGTATTTATGTATTTGATTTATAGAAAAAATTGTTTAGCGACACATATATTATTTTTACTTTTTTAAAAGACTTCTTCATGTATAACTTTGCTATTTAAAAAATTTTAATCACTGCCGTCGTAAGGCCCTTCTAAAATAGACCTATTTTTTTTTACAAATTAGAAGCCATTAAATTTCCAGAAAACAAAACAAAAAAAAAAAAAAATGTTTTTTGGAAATTATTTTAATATTGTTAAAAATATAAAATTTTAACTAGTTTGTATTTAGCCAATAAACTTATAAACATATTTTATTCTGAAATACATTTTTGAAAAAATGCAGATAGCACTATTTGAATATAAGCCCACGATATTTTTTTTATACTTCATCAAAGTTTAATAAATTTAATTTTTTATTGAAAAAGCTGGGTTTTTAAAAGCAGTAGAAAATAAAAGAAATAAAATATTTAAAATTTGGGTTGTCCGGCTTTTTACACCTTCATTGTAAATTTGTTCCTGGATTTAAATCACAGTTCACAAAATTCATTAAAAAAAAAAGATTTAGGTGCTCGGGTTTTTTTAACATAGGTATGATTTAATTTTTGGGGACGTAACGTGACAAAAAGAGTACTTTTCTTTGAATGTGCCCAAAAGAGCTCCAAAAAAAAAAAAATGGAACAAATAAGCAAAAGCAACCTTATCAATGTTCAAATAAATACTTATTGATCAAATGATAATACCAAAATTTTATTTTAAGATTCTTTTTGGAAAGAAAAAAAAAAAAAATCATATCTTAAAAAAAGCACATCCCCCAAAGTTTTAGGATTTTTAAAAAACAGTTTGAAGTATTATATAAAAAAAAAAATCAGCAAAAAAAAAGGGTTTTGACTTAGTCCATTTTTAAAATTTGATATTTTGCATATACATTTTTTCAATATATTTATTGTAGCCTCAAGTATTCTCTTTAAATTGACAAAAATCATCTTCGTATGTAAAGTAGTTTTCGAGATATTAAAAGAATAAACTCAACACATTCGGCTTATTCGGCGATATTATAACAATTTGAATGACATAACTTTTGAAAAATTGTTTTTCGTTGATATGTGTTCTTTATGGGATTAAATAAAGCCTCTCGCCAAATTGCATTCAAATCGAAAGGGGTCGAGTCCCACTCTTGGTTGACTTGACATGGAATTACCCAAATTAAATTTTTGTGTGCCGTCGTTAATTTTATTAATATTAAGTTGTTTAAAAAGTGTCCTCTTTTTTCGAACAAATGTCCTACATTTTTTATGCTGGCGTCCTCTTTTTCTCAAAATAGAAATGGCAAGCCTAGATAAGGTATATCTATGCGCATTTCGCTGGTTGCTTAGGCCAGATCATCAGGAAACTTCATCCAAAGATTTTAGAAAAACTAAAGATATTAAACAAATAAAGCCGTTAAGCGAATAAGAATTATAAGCAACAGTTTAACTTGCTATTATTATCTTTGGATGAAGTTTCTTGACGATCTGGCCTAAGTAACCAGTGAAATGCGCATAGGAATAGCTTATCACTTTAACAATAAATTTAAGTGTTTTTTATCAAGAATAAAAATTGGGAATTAAGCACGACAATCAAAACCTTTATAAAAAATTTTTTTTATTCCCACAAAAACTACTTTAAATTTTTTTTTGTTTTATTTACAGTATTTTATTTTATTAACTATTTTGAAAATTTCTTAAATAAATAGATATTTTACAGCTAAAATCCAATTTTTTACATGGTATTTTTTACTATAAATTAGATGAGTGTAGCGCCCTCTTGCGATCGAAACAAATTGTTCAGTATTATATTCGGCTGTTAATTAGTATTAGCTTTTAAAAACTATATATTTTATACAAATCCGTGGTGAGTTATTTTTTGATTCTTGGAATACATAGAATTTAAAACTATTCACAAACAAGACTCGTTATTCATAAGGGATATTTTCACGACTAAGAGAAATTTTTAAATCTGTTCATTGCTACATTATATCCGCTACACTGTGTAGTTTTTTTTAAAAAGAATTTTTCTCGCACACAATTTTCTCTCTCCAACCCAATGTGCAATTAATAATAGCGAGAGTCTAGGCAACATTCTTTCAACTTAATTTAGACAAATGTTGTCAGTTTAATTTTCAACTTCAAAGTGCAAAAATGAATTTTCTATTACAACTTATAAATCTAACGGCGCTTAGCATGGAATCCTGGCAGTTGAACGAATTAAATGCCATCGCAGCAGCTGCTGATAATAGATCTGAAATTCTAACTCTGGCCATATTTGGACATCCATATCAAATAGAGCCCTACATAAGAGTATTTGAAGAGAACATTAAACCCAAATTGGTTATAACACGCAACTATGGGGATATTGGTTTTAATCATGAAGCGGGTATAAACCGGGAAATATTTTTCATAGCGGTGGCTTCTCTCGATCATAAAGCTTTATGGAATCATATGAATAATGCATTCAAAGATATACAGGGTCATGTGAGAGGAGTTTTCATAACAACACGTCCGGAGAGGAAGAATACTCGTTTGGACATAAAGCAACATTTTGAGTGGTGTTGGAATAAGGGTTTCACCAATGCTCTGATACTGGTGGATAATGAGAACGCTTATCAGCGACAATATGAAATTTATAATTACAATCATTTTCTGCAAACTAAAGTAATAAATATGACCCACTGGAGTAAAACGGATTTGTTTCTAGATAAATTTCGTAATTTAAATAAATTTAAAATAAGAACAGCAGCTCTATTCGATCCACCCCGAGTATTTGAAAGGCATAATTGTCTGTCCAAAAATCGTTTATTGGGCTATGTAGCCATTTTATTTCAGGCTTTTCTGAAGGAATATAATGCTGAAATGGATTTAACGTACTTTGACGGAAATACAAGTTGCAACATTTTGGAAATTATGGAAAGAATTGAAAATGATGAAATTGATTTGGCCATTAATCCATATATACCATACAAAAATGCTCATCTAAGTTACCCTTTGCGTATGGTGCAGAGGTGTGTAGTAGTACCATTCCCTAAAGAACTTTCGAAATATAAATTTTTTATTATGCCTTTTGAAAGTAGAGTGTGGCTAAGTTTTTTGGCTACTTGGTTTGTTTTGAGTATGGCAAAGTTATTCGGCTGGGTTTTAAAGTACAGAAAATGGAGCCGGAAATCAACTGATGTGAGTCAAATATTTTTGGAAGTTTGGAGACTAATGATGTATTTACCCGCCACTTCAAACTCTTACAAAGATCTTAAATGGTTCAATGCTTTATGGTTCAGCTTTATAGCCGCTATGGGTTTTATAATTTCCAATTTATATTTGGCTTTATTAACGAGTTTCTTTTCCGGTCTAACATTCAAACCTATGATTAAAACACTCGCTGACCTAGTAGCAAGACAAATTGCTATAGATGTGGTTGACTATGAAGTTCCTGCAATTCTTAATAATCGTGACTTACCCAAAGATTTTGCATATCTTCTTCGAGACCGAAATGCTTTCGATTTGCTAAATGAGATTTTAGCTTTGCATCCCAATCACTCCTACACAGCCCTGGAAGATTGTATACAATTTACTTTAAATCAACAACTACATTTGATAAAACCCATTAGCCAAATGGTTCAGGAGTGTCTAACCACCATGCCCTTTGGCTTTTTAATGCCAACCCACTCACAGTTTGAAAACTCCTTAAACCGTTTTATTTTAAGATCCTGTTCGGCTGGTTTAATAGACAAGTGGATTTTAGATGCCATACAAGATGGCTACTGCTCTGGTGTTATAAAAATGCGTAAACCAGGAGTGGAAGTTGCACGTCCTTTGACTTTGGAACATTTTCAATTTGGCTGGTTTGTTTTGGCCGGAGGATATTTAGTGGGAATTGCGGTATTTTTGCTAGAGAATTTAAAAAGGATATTTAGACGTTTTAAAATATTTATTTTGTATTATTAAAGGTGATAGAAAAGTAAGAATTTTATACTTATTATAAAATGTATATAAACTAATTGTTAATTAATCTAAATTTAAGACATATCAAGGACACTTAAAGGAGAAAAATAAAAAGCTTTTAATTGAGCTTAAACTTGTGGCTTTTCACAGGGAAACTTAATTCAATTCATAAACCGGAATATTGTTTTGTTTACACTTCATCTTTATTGTGAAAAGAAATGACAGTCGTTAGGTGAATTTTCTAAAAGCTTTTTTTATATTTCTAAGCTTTTTGTAAGGTTTGCGTCCGAAATACTGTAATTAGCTTTAACGGAATTTAATCAATATTATCTTGTTTAAGTCATGCGCACTATATATATATATATGTATAGTGGATATCTTTGGATTTATGGATAAAACGAGAAGAAAATGTTCTAATATTAGTTCACTACTTCCTGTAAGGGATGTATACACAACTACCGAATAGGAAGCTGAAAGTAAGTGTTAAATTTAATTGTTTAAAAAAACGAATACTTTTGGCTTAAAATAATTAAAGTGATCTGACTATTCGGGTAAATTTGGAACTTGCGAACTGATGGAAAAGGCTTCATAAAGCTGATATATTATGATATCAGTACTGTGACAAGTGTCTTTGTTTTTGACCCCATGATACTTTTCAAAATTGTGATGTCACTTGAACAAATTGGCGTCAGGTGAAATTGATGACATAATCAATAGGATGACACATTGGTATCATAGAAATTGCGAATCGGAGTCAGTTTAATAAAAAATGTCATCACTGCGATGGCCCAGTAACATCGGAGAATGGACTCACTAGGCAGTTTGTTATTAAATTGAGTCATTGTGATTGACCTAAGTCAAAATGAGAGAATATTATTTTTTACTTACGCGTGACACATGTTTGTTTTACCTTTGTGTTGCATTTTCCTCCACCGCTTTTTAACGGAAAAAGTCTAAATTATCCGACATAATGTCCGATACGGTTTTCGTAATCATTCTACTTTGAAAATTTGATTTTTTTAACTACAAAGTTAAAACAAATTGAATATGGGAATTTTTGCTTCTTATTTTAATTTTTAAACATGGAAATAATGTTTATGTAACACAAATCGTGGAATCGAATAGATGCAACTATGTGTAGTCATAGCAAAGATGTCGCATTAAATATGACTAAATTTATGATGACGTTCATCATTGGATTGATGTCACTTTTTGCCTCATTGATGCAATTTGTAATAACATTGATGTCACAATTCTGATGTTAGGGCATCATCAATATGAAATTGGTTTGATAGCGACTTTTTAAATTTAATGAATTAGAAGTACATTTTTTTTAAACTCTGTTTTACATTGAATATCGCCGTTATTAAAGCAATAGTTCAAATCTGCTTAATATGAATATAAATTGAAATTTTAAAAAATTTTCGTTTTAAAAAGTTTTGAAAAAAAAAACAAGTTAGAGTGCTATATTCGGCTGTGCCGAATCTTTGATACCCTCCACCCACAGAAGAAATATTAATTTATCTTTATAAAATCAGACATCAGCATTAAAATTGGTTGCGGTTTAGACCTATATTAAATTATTGACCGACAATCTAGAGTAAAATATCTTGATTCGTAACAGTTTATGCCCAACTTAAATGATTTATTTTCGGGTGGGATATTTATATTGGAGCCATGGTAAGTTATGAACCAATCATCCCAAAATTCCGCAGAATGATTTCTGGTGTTAAAAAACATAAATTTTAAAAAATTTCAATACAGTGGTGAAATAAGTTTAAGCGTTTACAGTGAATTTCAGAAGGCTGCTAAATATGGGATAAAAGGTAAATTATGGATCGCAAATCACAAAATTGCATGACATTTTTTCTGGCCGTATGAAACTAAGTTGGAAGACATTTTACCGCAATAAATATATCTGCTACGATTTTAAGCGTATTCAATTAATTTACCAGAGTGGGCTTTCTATGGGGCCGATATTAAATTATGGACCGTTCATTACGAAATTTTTTCGTTCTATTTCTAGTCCTATAAAACTGTGAAGTATTCATTTTTATTCTGATAGCATTATTTCGGGGTTTTTCGGGAGAAGGGTTTATATGGGACCTAGGGTAAATTATAGACCGATCTTCACGAAATTTTACAAGGTGATTTCTTGTCCTTTAAAACTGTGAAGTGTTAAATTTTATTCTGATACCATTATAAATTATGGTTTTAGGCGTACTAAACTCTTTTTCGGGAGTAGGTTTTGAATCGGGCCTGGGGTAAATTATGGACCAATCTTTACGAAATTTCACAGTGTCGTTACTAGTCTTATAAAACTGTTAGGTAACAAAATGATAGCATTATTTATTTCGGTTTTAGGCGTACTAAGCAGTTTTTCGGTAGTAGGGTTTTATTTTGGGTAGGGTAAATTTCAAAGCGTCATTACTAGTCCTAAAAAACTGTGACGTGCCAAATTTTGTTATGATATCATTTATAATTACGGTTTTAGGCGAACTAAACTATTTTGGGAGTAGGGTAAATTATGGACCGATCTTCATGGAATTTTACAGGGTTATTTTCAGTCCTAAAAAACTGTGACGTGCCAAATTTTGTTATGAAACCATTAATAAGTACGGTTTTAGGCTTACTAAACTGTTTTCCGAGAGTAGGGTTTATATGGGTCTAGGGAAAATTATGGACCGATCTTCACGAAATTTTACATTATCATTTACATAAAAATGTTTCGTGCCAACTTTTGTTATGATAGCATTATTAATAACGGTTTTTGGCGTACTAAATTTTTTTCCGAGAGTTGGGTTTATATGGGGCCTAGGGTAAATTATGAACCGATCTTCACGAAATTTTACATTATCATTTACATAAAAATGTTTCGTGCCAACTTTTGTTATGATAGCATTATTAATTACGGTTTTTGGCGTACTAAATTTTTTTCCGAGAGTTGGGTTTATATGGGGCCTAGGGTAAATTATGAACCGATCTTCACGAAATTTTACATTATCATTTACATAAAAATGTTTCGTGCCAACTTTTGTTATGATAGCATTATTAATAACGGTTTTTGGCGTACTAAATTTTTTTCCGAGAGTTGGGTTTATATGGGGCCTAGGGTAAATTATGAACCGATCTTCACGAAATTTTACATTATCATTTACATAAAAATGTTTCGTGCCAACTTTTGTTATGATAGCATTATTAATAACGGTTTTTGGCGTACTAAATTTTTTTCCGAGAGTTGGGTTTATATGGGGCCTAGGGTAAATTATGAACCGATCTTCACGAAATTTTACATTATCATTTACATAAAAATGTTTCGTGCCAACTTTTGTTATGATAGCATTATTAATTACGGTTTTTGGCGTACTAAACTCTTTTCCGAGAGTTGGGTTTATATGGGGCCTAGGGTAAATTATGAACCGATCTTCACGAAATTTTACATTATCATTTACATAAAAATGTTTCGTGCCAACTTTTGTTATGATAGCATTATTAATAACGGTTTTTGGTGTACTAAATTTTTTTCCGAGAGTTGGGTTTATATGGGGCCTAGGGTAAATTATGAACCGATCTTCACGAAATTTTACATTATCATTTACATAAAAATGTTTCGTGCCAACTTTTGTTATGATAGCATTATTAATTACGGTTTTTGGCGTACTAAACTCTTTTCCGAGAGTTGGGTTTATATGGGGCCTAGGGTAAATTATGAACCGATCTTCACGAAATTTTACAGTGAGATTTCCAGTCAAATAAAACCAACATTTGCGAAATCTCATATCATTGTTAGTTTTTGTAACAAAATTATAAATATTTTAAAGTGGTGGTTCCACATTTTGATTCATAGCTCTGATCCTACTGCACCGATTTCAATCCCAAACTGCTTAGGATAGCAACAAGCAATTTGACACCCAGTTTGTTTATTTCTTTTGAGTTTTTCGAAAGTGAGCGTGTTTGCAACAGACGGACACGGCTAAATCGACTAAGAATTAGTCAAGGAACTTAGTATACCCTCTTCATAACTTATTGTGTTGGTGGGTATTAAAATACTGCAAGCCTGTAAAAATAATTGTAAATTGTAGTTATAGAACTATACTCGTATTTTAGTTTAAAACAGTGAAGGCCAACACACATACTTTCACATTTATGCTTGTGGGGAAAGCAGCAGAAAACGAATGACGCTCATCAACAAGTGCTGATCTGCAACTGATTTAAATAACTTTGACGAAATGCTAACAAAGCAACAGACGAATGCACATTGTTACAGACCACACGAAGTAGTTTATAGTGTACATGTGTCGACGTCACACAAGCAGCATTTGCGTTTGGACCCCCAAATTCAACACAACATTATTAAGGAAATATGCAATTAATGAAAAAGTTTAACTAATAAGATTTTGTTTGTCGTGCCTAATTCCCAATTTTTATTCTTGATAAAAACACTGAAATTTATTGCTGGGGTATAAGCTAGTTTCTATGCGCATTTGGAAACATTCTCCCAAACAATTTTTAGAAAAGCCAAAGATAATAGCCAACACAACTGCTGAGTAAATGAGAAAAAATTGCTTTATTGTTTTCGCAAGAAAATCAAAAGAAAGCAAGTTGCCAGTTCAGTTTTTTTTAAGTCGTGCACTTGTATATTTATATTATCAAATTAATTTTTGGGAATACAAAGTTTTTTATTTTTTAAATTAATAAGATTTTCTTTTTCGTGCTTAATTCCCAATTATTCTTGATAAAAACTCTCAAATTTATATTGAGAATTAAGCACGACAAACAAAATCTTAATTAACAAATTTTTGTAATCCCAAAAATTACTTTGATAAAGTTTAATTTTCTAATTTGGTTGCGAAATTTTTAGAATTTTGAATACGGATTTTTCTTACTGCTTAAACAAGTGCACATATGACTACGGGGACCATATTTTTTAAGCCATAGTTCAGAAAAGGACTGCCTGTTTAACGATTTCGAACGTCAACGGTTGCATAGAAAATTATATTTAAAACAAAAACAAAATTCTTAAATTTGTTTTTGTTTTTCTTAAATTTGTTTTTGTTTTTCATGTAATTTTCTATGCGAACATTAACGTTCGAAATCGACGAACAGGCTGATAACCTCATTACATCGCCTATGATCAATAGTTGTTAATAGGTATTTAGTTTTCCCTTTGGCAGAGTTGCTGTTTTTGTACCCACATCACCAAAGTTAGACAGGGTGCTATGCGTTCGTGCTGAAGAGAAAGTAAAAATGTGGACCATAATTTTACATAGCCATCATACAAATTTATTTTCGGGAAAAAGTTTTGTACACAGAAAAAATAAAAATTGATTTCAATTAAAAAATTTGTGATATTGATTAAAAAATTAATTAAATTTGCACCAATAAACAAATTAATTGTATCAATTTAACGTTTTATTCGCTTGATTAAATTTTTCATTAAAACTGATTTCATTATTGATTAATGGTTTAATTGAAAAAAAAAAAAAAATTCGCGAGAATTTTTTCTGTGTACCATCTAATTATGTTGTTATATATATATATTGAAATCGGCTCACATATATTGTATACGTACAATATTTATTGTATTGTAAAAACCACTCCCGAAAGTTCATTTTAATGCAATAAAAGTAAGTATTTAGGCCATACTTAAAAGAAATATCTAAGATTTCAGTATCACCATTCGAATATTTGAGGACTGCATTATTTGGTATTTTTGTGGAATTTTTTCTTTGGAGCCTATCGACTCTCTTCATCCAGATACCGAGGCATTTTTTAAAATTACAAAGCGCCACCGAAAAATACAATAAACCTATTCTTTACAATGTTTTCATTTATTAATACTGTAACATGTCAATTATTCATATCCAATAATTTTTTTAAATCAACGGTAACATTTTAAATTATTCATTTGCAAAAAATTTAAGAATTTAACCATGGCCGAATTAGTATTTCGGCGCGCAACAACTACAATCTAAAAATGATAAAGATGTAAAAAACAACAGCATTTGTTTGTGTAAAAAATGGTAGAAATGTCAAAAACAGTCGCACGCAAAGAACAAAACTCTGTAAAAAATCAGCAGGCGTTTAGCGCAGACCTACTAATTAGAACATGAAATCAACGGTTACATTTAAAAACAAAAAGAAAACAAAATATTAAAAATTGTCTGTCACTTTATTTCTGATTTTCTAGTGTTTTCCATTTAAGGTGAACAGAGAACTCTTCATTTTGTTCTTTTTACTATGTAATAGGGTATTCAAACGATTAACCGTTGTTCGATTAGTCGACTAACTTTGGGCGTTTAACTGTTCGAATATTTAAAAATTGCTTATTTTCGATTAACGAATAATTTTAATAAATTTTGTCGATTAATCGAAAATTGGTTTTTTCACAATATAAGTTTTTTTCTTTATGGTATAAACACAACTGGGACGAATGACGAACTTCGCATAGAACGATGAATTCGTGGGCAAGAATTCGTTGCGTATATTGGTCAAATGAGACACAATAAGTGCGAGAATTTCAGGTATTAATGTGACTTGAAATTTTTTTTATTTATAAAAATAAATACCTGGACGCTATGCCACAAAAAAATGAACCTCAAAATTTAGATACTTTCTAATATAAATCGGGGCTGCTGATCACGAATGCAATCGTGTGATTTCAAAATTTTTGATTGGTGCAATTTCATTATTGTGCGTCAATAAAGCACAATCAAAATTGTGTCATATTGGTGCATTTGCTGCAATCGTGTGATCCCAGCTTAAGAAAGCACTATTATCTAAAGTTTATGAAGGGCGCGATTCAAGGTCAAAAATAATGGCAAAAGAAGTAGCGGTTCGAAGTTGTTTTTGCGGCCATGTATAAAAAGGCGTAATTCAGCGAAACCTGGCACAAATTTTTAGTCAAACTACTCTCAGAATTTTACGTTTTCAAAATCTTCTGTATTTTTTTTTTGTATGCGATATGGTTCGATAGGTGACATTTCGAACGAGACATTTTTTCCTTAATAATTTAACTAAATAATGATTAAAACAAAATAAAAATTTACCGCTAATCTGAATAACATATTTCTCTTCGAACTCTTCCTTAGATTATAGACCATGTAAGAAAATTTTTTGGAATAATTTTTATCAAATAACACCTCTTTTAAGGAAGATAAAATTAAAGAAAACATATTAAAGAAAAATTACGTTTGCACAACTTTGCAGTCTGATTGTTTATCTAAGTGAACAAATTTATGGGTAAATTTATAAAATTAGTAAAATCTAAATATTTCTCTATAACAATATCGTAAAATAATAAGCTTCGGTGAACCTTTTGACGGAAATGCCCATATAAATACATATAACAAAAGTGGAGGTAATTTCTCATCAGAGATATTAATATACGTAAGAACATGTTTGAGTTAAGGGCTCATTCTACAGACAGGATCAAAATTTACATTAATAGACCGAAAGTATTGTGGTCTTAGGGGTAACTAATTTCTTTAAGGGCGAATAGGAACAACATTATAAGAAGGAGTTCGGAAACAAGTTCACCGTTTCACAAGTTCAGCATGAAAGAAATTTACCATATTTATAACATATTTACTTACAGTCTTATGTCTCTCATCAACAGTGAGCAGATGGAGGTTTACTTAATTTGTCCTTACATGTAAATAATTTTTAATAATCATCTTAGACCCCATTAAGTATATGCATAGATGTGCATTATAAATACATATCGTCGCAGGAATTAAAGAACGCTGTAACTGACACAACATAAGTTTGAAAGAAAGTAGAAAAAAATTCATATCACAAAAACTAAAACTTAGGAACATGATTTTAAAAACGTATTTTTATGTTTTCTCGCTTTATATATTGGCTGTAAACATTTCTTCTTAAGTCTATTATTCCCGGTGATTCTACGGCTTACGGCAAACGATTTTTTTTTGGTAAGTTGGGACCGGCACCAATCGACGCATTATTTTTTTTCTGATAAAAATGATGCAAAAAAACGTACTTTCGATTTTTTGTCAGTTACAGCGTTCTTTAATTCTTGCGACGATATGATCAACAAGAGGGTATTAACTCGAAATTTTAAAACTTTCAATAGATGTAAAACAATTTTAAGTTTAAAATTAAAATTATATGAAATTGAATTTTAAAACCAACCGTTTCATTACCAAAAGTAGCCAAAACAGCGCGATATCTTAACCGATGTGATAGTTTGGTCCAAATTTGCTGTGGTCTCATTCTGCACCGCCATCATTTAATTAAAACAACTTTATTTAATTCTTTTAGTCGTATCAATTTATTTATTTTTACTTGTTTTACTTAAAAACTAAACATGATTTGCTTTGCTTGTCTATTATTTCTAAACAATTTGATTTACTAATTTTTTGTTTTCTCTTGATTTTAAAAAAAGTCAATTTATTACCTAGATTTTGTTGACGTGTTTTTTTGTTTCGTCATAAGTGTTGAGTTCTTTTCTGGTTTGGGCTTAAATTTTTTTATAGTTTTTTTTTTTTTTTTTTTTTTTTCCTAACAAATGTTTGATTTCATTTATTAATTATTTTAAAATTCTAACAACTTAACAATTAGTTATTTATACAAAAAAATTATACATTTTAATTATTAATCATAGTTTATTACAATTATTTTAATAATAAAAACATTTTACTAAACAGGATTTAGAATTTTAGCACCCAAGGGTTAAAAGAGTTTTTGAGTATACGGCAACAATTTCAGTGATCAATATTTACAATTAATGTCATTTTTGTTCAATAAAGTAATTATTAATAGAGTATATGTTAGAAATAAAATTGAAATATCAAAAATATATATAGATATATACAAAATTAAAGAAAAAAAAAAAAAAAAACAAATAAATATTTATTTAGTAAATTGCAGTTGACGTTTGAAACAAAAATGATATTGTCATATTGAATGATAGAGATAAAATAAGTTAAAGAATTTTGGAATAAAAATATGAACAAATTGAAGGTTATAAATACATATGAATACAATTTAAAATAATTAAACAATTAATCGTTCCTTTTATCATTTATACAAAACATTTAGCGATAGTATCTGAAATGGATAAGAAAGAAGAAGAAAAAAGAACACATTTAAATAATATTAACTAAATATGATTTTATACAAGTTTGTTTGGTATTTCAAAAGTTTAAAAAATTATAAAAGTTATTTTGATTTGAAAAAAAAATTGGGAATTTTTTTTAATGTTAGAGAACAAGCTTTTAAACAATTTAACAAATAAAAAAAGTAAAAAAGTTAAAGTAAAATTTCTTCCGTTATTATTTTTTTTTTTTCAATATTTTCATCTGTGTCTGACGTTAGCGGTACTGAAATTTCAAAATTAAATATTTAAAATATTTAGAGCATAAATATAAAATAAATGATAAAAATATTCAACTAAATTCTAAAATTAATAAGCATGAGTTTAATTAATGATTTCGTACTCTCAATTAAATGACTAAAAGAAAGTGCTCGGTGTTGAAATATTGTTTGGTGTTCGATTAACTACAGATATTTTGTTCAGTGTAAGTGTAAGCGTGTGTGTGTGTGTGTGTTTGGAGATGTATGTAATACTTTGTATAAAATTGAAAACTTATTTGGAATAATAATTTACGTTCATTGCTGTTGTTCTATAATAAATCAATCACCTTCATACGGGAAGTCATTTCATGATTAAGAATTTTACAATTTTGTGTCATTGAGTCGAAGCCTGTAATTAGACAAATATTAGCATTAGTTTAATTTAAGTTAAAGTTAAAAATTTTTTTAGAGATTTGATAATGATTTTAATGCTTTATTTGTTTATCTTTTTTTTGCTTTTGAAATAAATATTATTAAAATGCTTACCAATTTGAATGCAGTGGTGATACATACATTTTGATGTCAGATTTCGAGATACGGATGAGAGATGTTTGTAGATTAATTATAAGTGGTTGTTTTTTTTTTTGCAATAAATGTCAATAATGTTTGCTTTAAAAGCGATGATTTAGGCAATATTTTTACTTGTTTAATATTCTTGTAAAATGGTGCTAGAATTTGTTATTCTTTCTCTTTACAATGGCATACAAGGTAGTCGACTTTTTCGAACAATATTGATTCGAACTTAAGCTTTTTGTATTCTCCCCTATTACATAAGTCGTTGTCGCTGTCGATGTCGGCGTAAATTTGAGGTTTTTTCACATCAAGGCGACGAATAGATAACATCGACGTTAATTTGATATTTTCCAAGAACATTGTGTCGATGACTTTTTATCGAAAATTTGACAAAAAATAAATCCCATCTCTAACAATTTGTATCTTTTGACGTTAAGCATGGCTAACTTTAAACCAGTATTCGAAAATAAACACTAAATATCGCTCCTTAGTGTTTGGTTCTGTAGATTTGTGAAAATTTTAAATGCTTATAATGTTTGTGTAGTAAATCATGAAAAAATAACGTTTCCATGTTTGTCATCTTTCAAACACAAAAATAATATTGTTCTTATCCCACTAAACAAAAAGATGACAACATTTAATTATGTTCGGCTTTTTTTAAAACACTCGGTTCAGCTCATTAGGTCGTAGCGCCCTTTTGGCTGGTAAAAATACCAAACATTTAAAAAAAAAAAATCCACAAAAATTATTTTACACAAACAAAACATATACATACACAAAATACACACAAGCTGTTCGTGCTGCGGTCGTTGCTAAAACTTTTTGTTTGTTCATTTCTTAATCAATAGAAAAAAGAAACATTACAGAACATTAAAATATAATGTTTGTCTACAGTAGCACTACAGTTGTTCTGTTTTTTTAACGAAGAACAGAACACTTTATAATGTTCGTCTCTTTCTTGAAAATAGCTACGAACGGTATTAAGGGTTTTGTTCATCTACAGAAACACAAAAAATATAGATATCGTTCCTGGGTGTGTGAGACGAACGCTGAATAATGTTCGGTTTATTTTCGAACACTGCTTTAAACGACAAGTTCAAGGCGAATTCATACAAGGTGGTCTTATTTTGAAAACGTTTACAACACTGTAATATATTTTAACGTTGTGTCAAAAATTCAAACAAATATTTCATTTTGTTTTGTGTGTTTTGAAATGTTATAACTTAAAAAAGGTTCAAATTTCATAATTTTAAGCGAAAATTGTAGAATTTAGTAAAGATTTCGCAGAACCACCAGAACGGTATACCACAAGATTAGTTATCAGCTGTTGCTAATGTAGCAAGATAAGTTCATCTGGTGTAAATTCGACATAGACAAGTAAATTAAAAAAAAAAAAAAAATAAAAAAATGTGTTTTTGAAAAACTAAAAGTAAAAAAAACTAAAAGTTAAGGTTTGTTTACAATCAGAGCAACAATTTCGCTTTTTTTCTTCTATCTTATTTCTTCCCAAAGTATATATATTATATTTTCCTTTCATTTTATAAACCAAAATGTAATTAAAGTTTTTTTTTTTTTTAAAGTTGAGTCAACAAGAACTTCAGCAACAATTTGTATGAAAATGTTTCTGACGTTTAAAATAATTTTATTTGGTTTTAAATGTGAACAAAACACTGGGGGTTTTGCTAAAAACTGACGTGTATTGACCTACGTCAGTAGTCGTCAGGGAAGTCTACCCTTCAAAATTTGGGTATATGATGGCTGGATTGGGTTGTGTAGAGAACAATTGCTCCACCGAATTAGGCGTTGGTATTCCACATATGAGGAAAATAAAAAACAACAATGAATTGTTTGGTGGGAATTCAATATAATCTCTTTTATTTAGATTTATGCTCACCGCTTTGGTTGCTGGTTAAAAAACAAGTGAAGTTAGATCCTACATGCTAGTCAAAGCTAACGTTAAAACACAATACTACATATTATTTTTCTTTTTGTTGTACTTCAAGTTATAGCAAAGGGATATTTTTGACGTTTAACATAAGTAAGCGAGTAATAAATTCATTTAACCGTTAAGATTCAAATTCAAAATATACAAATATGGCAATAAACCAAATAACATAATTAATACAAAATTTTATAATCAATTATATCGGTAAGATTTAATACGATAAAAACAAACATTAGTGTTCAAACCGTGTTTGGACAAAATGAAAATTTCAACATAATACAGTCGGGCCTCGATTATCCGTGATCCGGTTAACCGTGCTGGCCAAAGATCAGTCTTTGTGTTTTGCTTGCAATATTTTCAAATTGTTTGCTTCGATTACCCGTGATGGCAGTGGAAAAATATTAGACAAACAACATTACACGACTTTTTTTAAGAAATTGTATTCTTTTTTTGATTTGAGTTATAATCAAAATTGTTATTCGATTAATCGTGAAAACCGATTATCCGTAATGCTTCTGGTCCCGACCAACACGGATAATCGAGGCTCGACTGTATTGTAACAAATAATGATAAATGTATAATATTGTTGTGTATTTGCAAACGGTTTCTCAATCCAAAATGTGTGTGGATGCGAAAACATTGTTGCTTTATTTTGAACACCAAGTGAAAATGTTTCTGGGATTGTGAACGAAGCTTTAAAGTAAAATATTCATCTTGACGGATTGAGTTATTTCAGCGTTTTATATAATATAATATGCATAAGTTGATTCAAGCAACTCAAGCAAAATTAACATAAGAAACATTCCGTACGGAATTAGATGTTTTTGTTTTTATTAATTTTTGACAGAAGCTTAAGCGTTCTCATACATGTTATAATTGGACCTTTATTTTATGTAAAGGGTGGTCCAACCATAATGCAAGATGTTAACTGTGAGGCACACCTTAGCATTTTTGTTTCAGTGTTTGTTTCAAACTCAACCATTGATAGGTACACAATTCAGCAGCGAGCTAAGATTGTTGAAGCCTTTTACAAAAATTTGCGTTCAAATAAAAATACATATCGTGCCCTTCGTGATTTTTTTGGTCAGCATAATCGAATAAATGTGTTCACAATCGGGAGAAATGTGGGCAAATTTCAGCACACCGGGTTTGTAGGAAATGGAATCCACAAAAAGTGACCGTTTGGTGCGGTTTATGGGCTGAAGGCATCATCGGGCCACACTTTTTCGAAAATGAGGGCGGCCATGCATCTACTGTGAATGGTGTTCACTATTACGAGTTGATAACGGACTTCTTGTGGCCTGAAATTCAGCATATGTATCTGGACGATATGCGGTTCCAACAGGATGATGCCACTTGCCACCAATCCAATGAAACGATGGCTCTTTTGAGAGAGAAAGTCAATAGCTGTGTTATCTCACGTCGTTGCGATGTTAATTGGCTGCCACGGTTATGTGATTTGACACCGTTAGACTTTTTTCTTTGGGGAGAAAGAAAAAATGTACGTGAATAAGCCAAGAACAAGTCAAAGGCTAAAGGATAAGATAATTTGGTACATTAACGACATTGAACAGCAAGTATGAAAATATGAACCAAACATAATTTTCATAGATTCTTCTATCACAATAAAAAAATATTAAGATAATTCTCTAAAAACTTTTTATTTTTTTTTACAATTTACATCGTGCGTTTTATAAAAAACACAGGTTTTTGGTAAATTTTTGGAGGACTAATTTAAATATAAATATATTAAATAAAAAATAAAGTTTGTGCTTATAAGTTCTTCTAAATTTTTATTATATTTATTGTGTTATATTAAACGTGTTTTAATATACAAACATATCGCACTGGTTCCTCTAAAGGGGGTTAACTCAAAATTTATAAATTTTCCGTAGAGGTAAAAAACGGTTTTCTCTTTGTATTTGTATGTATTCTTATACCACAAAGGGGATTCAGTTGTATTTTTTTTTTGCAAAATAGTAGAGAAATTGATCTTAGATTTTTACAGTGCGTAGATGTGACCACTGTACATTGATTTCTTACAAAAAGTGAATATTTAAAAATTTTGAGTTGACTCTCTTTAGAGGAACCAGTGCGATATATTTTTTTTCTAACTAAAATTTCTTAAAGTTTCACTTGGGTCGTCGCAAAATTTCCTGTTGAATAAAACGGACACAATACTAATCGACGTCGACTTAAAACCTCCGTAGAAAATACCAATTGGCTGCCGATAGTAATCGACTGTTGGCAGTAATTACTGAGAAAATTTTAATACTGCGTCGACGTCAACTTACTTAGTTACCTAAACAACAGTGGCAAGCGTTTTTTTAAACATGAAAATTTTATTTCCAATACATTTTCTATAAAACCAACCGACATAGCGATTCATTAAATTAGATTTTCCAACCGGGTGGTCTTGAATTGGCGTTCTTAAGGTTACTTAAGTACACTCACAATATTATTACAGTAACGGACTGTGGTTTATTTAAGAAGTATTCCGTTCAGTCATTTTTAAATTAATAAACATTTAAAATTCCAAGCAAATTTACTGCCTATTTCACGAAGTCACTCGAACGTTTTCGTTCGCACAAATTCAATGTAAAACCAAAAAAAATTTTGAGAAGAAGAAGAGAAGCGCAAGCGCAAATTACATGTAAAACCAAAACAAATTTTGAGAATTTGTAATAAAATAAAATTTTTTTTTTTAATTTTGTGGAGATGACGCATAAAAATGTGAGTTGCATTGAAACGAAGACTACAAGTAAGGGATAAAAAGCATGGAGGCGAAAACGCGTGTTGTGAATCTATTTGTATATCACATATCACTAAACATATTGAATTAAAAGAATCCTGTTTGATATTATATCCATATTTTAGGGATCAAAATCTTTATAGTTTTTGAAGAGTTAAGGACTAAAAAATTTCTTTAGTACCAAGCTTATGGTGCTTTCTTTTCTACAAAAAAATTGTGACATTTGCTTTTAACAATTTATCCTTACTATTGGCACAAGGCATTGCACCTTGACGCCTCCTATAACTCGACTGTATTAAAAATGCCCTGTAAAACAGTTGACTACTGTTTATAAAGGAATACCAGATGAAGTTGGGAAAAAGTTAACTTTAATCAGGACAGTTAATATGTTAAATTTTAGTATTTTTTTTTTTATTAGTTTATAGTAAACAACATAAGAAAGCTTTATATTGTTATAAAAACAATAAGCAGAACATGATGCATACTGCGGTAAAATACGTTCACGACAGTTTTAGTTTCCATATTAGCTCATTACTACACTCACAATATTATTACAGTAACGGACTGTAGTTTATTTAAGAAATATTTCGTTCAGTCATTTTTAAATAAATAAACATTTAAAATTCCAAGCAAATTTTTTTAAATGATTCTAACAGTTATTCAAAAAACTAAGTGCATATTAATACGGATTTTCAGTTGCAGTTAATATTGTCCGTTGATTGAGCTAAATTCTTCTTTATGTTAAAGTAAATAAAAATGTAATTTAAAGCAACGAAAAGTTCATTTAATTTTTACTGTCAAAAATTCAACCGCGAATTCCGTAAAAACAAATCAATATTCCGTTATCTTATATAAATTAATTGTCAAAAAATTAACTACATATTCCGTAAAAACAAATAAATATGCAGTTATTTTATAAAATTTTACTGTAAAAAATTCAACACCATATTCAGTAAAAACAATTAAATATTTAGTTATTTTATATAATTTTACTACCAAAAATTAATTTTTACTTATCTATAAAAAATGAATTGCTTGTTTTGTGTAAGCAATTCCCATTTTCTATTTGTTAAAATAAATTACTTAAATGCATCAAATTTTAAAAGTAAAATAATTGCGAAGCCATATCGGTCATGCTGCTGGTGTTTTATAATTGAGAGTTCTTCTGTAAACAACGTGGTCAGTACAACAAAAGTAAAACAAATTTGTGTAACTGGGTAAGTAAATAAAAATATTCTCCCTCTCTCGCTTATAAGAAAAACAAGCGGACAGGTGTCTGTCTGGTATTTTTTTAGAAATTCGGCTCTTTTGTGGAGTAAACGAAAATTTAATAAAATAATGGGGTCAATTTTTTGACAGTAAAATTTTAATAAATAACTGAATATTTAATCGTTTTTACTGAATATGGTGTTGAATTTTGACAGTAAAATTTTACAAAATAACTGAATATTTATTTGATTTTACGGAATATGGTGTTGAATTTTTGACAGTAAAAATTAAATGAACTTTTTGTTAAAAATAAATGAAAAATAGGTAGACCGGTTTTTAATTAAACTTTCATTTATTTTATATTACAATTTCAGTTAATTTTACGTACAGAATATTGTGAGTGTAGGGATGCGATTTCCATGCAAATGCATGTTTTTTGTCGATAGTCTAAAATCGATGTCGACCAATTATCTTTCCGAATCATTAAATTTGCGTTAAAATGGCATAGATTTTTTTTGCATATTTTGGTTTTAAATACATATTTTTGCATATTTTAACATTTTTGAGTGATATATTTTTTTAAATTTCCATATTATAAAAAAAAGTTCTTCAAAAAATTTCCAAATTGTATACAAAAAAAAAAATATCCAAAAAAAAAATTATTTTTAAAATCAATTAATAAATTTTTCGAGCTCTGCTCAAAATACAAGATTTCGACAAAATATCCTTAAATAATTAACCGATACAGCACCTTACATGGTTAAGGCTGCCAATTGTCCAAAAACAATTTATCCACAACTGTTACATGTTACTTGCTAGGCACATGGGTAACACCGAGTTGCAGATGAAATAAGAAGCTAATTCGATAAAATTGATTTATTGGTTTCACGAGTTGCAATTTTTAATGAAATGTATCTCTTGGTACCGTCACCACCGCAGCCAGTATTAACAAGAAGGAGAACCTGGATAGATGCTTCAGAATTATATTCAAAAAACTTTGAGCAATTTAAGAATGTTATTGAAGAACTTGTGCTATCGATGCTTATGCAATAAAAAAAGTAAAAGAAATATTAAATTTAAATAACATCAAAAGTCAATTAGCATTTGTATTTTCCAACTTCAGATATGTTGGTGAAACAATAACTAAATTGAAAGGATTTAGTTCACTTAATAGTCAACTCAAATTAATTGATATGACAGAAAGTAAAATTAACATATGGAAGGAAAAATAGCCCGACAAATTAAACAAAATCCAAAACGTGTTGCAAAAAAAAAAAAAAAATCAGGATTTCAAAAAATGTAAACAAATTTCAACTATTTTTGATCTGGAATCAGTGTGGGATCTGAATTAGAAAATAAATATTCTCCAAATGAATTGGCATGATCTGAATTAGAAAATAAATATTTTCCCAATGAATTGGCATCCTTCAAGTATGTCTCAAATTCGGTTCATTTTCCATGTACAAAGAGAGGCTTACTTTTGATAATATCAAAAAAGTATTTATTTGATTAACAATATATTGTACAGAATATATTCTATAAAATTTTTCAATTCATTTTGTTTTGTTTCCAATAAAATAAAAAACAAACGCTTTTTTATTGAAAATGGTCTTGTTTTTAGTGCATATTTTTTATTTTTTTAATGCATATTTTGGAGTTTTTAGCGCATATTTTATGCGCATATTTTTTTAGTGCATGAAAATCTTATCCCTACTCATTACTATGAAATTTAGAAGATTTAAATTCATTTCAATTCATTATTTTATAAAAAAAATTTAAATATTATTTTATAATTCTCTTTAAAATAGTAGATTTAATTAGAATGCTTTTTAATTATAAAAATTCAAAGTGAAGCACAAGGAATGTTGAACAATTTTAATTATTTAAAGGAATTTTATATTCTATATGAATAAATTTACTTGGAATTAATGCAACGAAATTTTAAGCAGGAAAAAATATTTAAAAATTATCAGATGATAAGTGGTTGAAAATAATGATAAATTAAAAATGTTTAAAGCGAATATTATTATTTTCAATAAATATAAATAGAAAATAATATTGTAGTTTTTAGTTGCAGAAAAAAGTTACAACGAATTTTTTTTATTAATATTACAATAATTAAGGTTAAAGGCCCAACTAGAATTTGAATAACGTGACTTAAGCAACTGAGCAAATACATGCAAATCATATGTGTAAACCCATATTGAACTTAAGAAAACTTTATGTTAAGTTTTATAAAACTGTCATTTGCTTAAGCAAGGTGCGAAACTAATCGCTCATTCCGTACGGAATCAATGTTTTTTTTATTTTCTTTTGCTTATTTTAAATGCATTTGAGAGGCTTTTTGTTTTCTTTTTGACAGTAGCTTAAGTTTGTTTATGCACATTCTGGTTGGGCCTTAAGGTTTGTTTTTAGAGCCTTTTTTTAACAATGAAAGAACAATAAATAATAAAAGTACAATCGAGGAGCTTAAGACTATTACGTATTATCTTAATAACATTTTTTAAAACCACAGCTCCATGTTTATACTTTAAAAAAATTAAATTATTACAACAAAAATAAAACTTATGTATTGATATATTGTCTACAATATATATTATGCTTTTGCTCCCGAAGCTAACATGTTATGAGAGTAGTTCTCCTTAATAAACTTAATACTAATTAACAAAAAGACTTAAAAAGAAAAAAAAATTTACTACCCTCTTCTATGTGTACCTGAAGAACTCTTTGAATAAAAAGGGGGACACCTCGCTCATTTGCTGCAAGACCGGCATAAATCAAAAAACACAATTTTAGAGTTAGTGATGCAGAATTGTTCGCTATGTTTTTCTTTTTATTGTGTATTCAATTCATCTTTGTATCTTCTTTACTTTCCCCATTCTAAGTGATTTTTTCTAAGTGATTAGAGCAAATCAAAAACTTTAAAAGCGTTTACCTCGAAATGGATTTTTTTGAGTTATGCCGGTCTTGCAGCAAATGAGCGAAATATTAATATGTAAATTGTAATTTGGAGGCTCTTCATTAATAAAGCCTATAGTTGATAAGTAATTTATATTAGACCAACTAAAATTTTGTTGAAAAATAAAAGAACTCTTAATAAATTCATTTTCATGAAACCACAATCTTGTAAAAAACCTTTTTAAAATATCACAAGCATATAACCCAATTTCAGTTACATTAGAATGATAAATAAAAAGATACTTTTTTATTTTATATTTCTTTATTACTCTATTTACTTCTATATTTTTAAAAACAACTGAATTTCTCTCTATTGATATGTTTTGTTTTTTAATCAAAGTACATAATGTAAATACCTAACTTTACATTACTCACTTCAAGTCTTTATTTACTCAATTTGTAAAAATAACGGTTAAACTTAAAATAGTTTTTAATTTTCATTATTTCTTTAATAATTTTAAGTCGTAGGTTTTAGTAATGTTCTTGCACTTACCTAGTACGGTTTGTTTAAATAAAAACGTTTCATAACTTTAAACCACAAAAATAAGTTGGTACATTTTCATTCAATATTAAACAAAGTCTATATCAAAATTAACACCCGATATGGATTTTACTTTAAAAACTTAATGTACATATATAACTGAAAATATAAACTAAATAAGAACTCTTTAATTTTATTTTTTATACATGAAAATAATGTGTTTTTGTTGTTTTTACATACAACAAGCAAATCGTTTTGTATCTACTTGGGTGGTGTTGTTGTAGTGTCTGCAACAAACTTTGATGATTTATAATTTTTCTCTCAGAGTAGCACTACCAACGGAAAGTTTAATCTTTTTATACCCTCCACCACAATTAGTTGTGAAGAGGGTATATTAAGTTTGTTATTCCGTGTGAAACTTTTTTATTATTCATCTCAGACCCCATAAAGTATATATATTCTGGCTGCTTGAGTAATTCTAAGTCGATTTAGCCATGTCCGTCTGTCTGTCCGTCTGTCCGTCTGTTGAAAACACGC
This sequence comes from Pollenia griseotomentosa, assembly GCA_963931875.1. NCBI lineage: Eukaryota > Metazoa > Arthropoda > Insecta > Diptera > Polleniidae > Pollenia > Pollenia griseotomentosa. The sequence goes on along the minus strand of OZ007563.1, from coordinate 37,515,532 downwards.
TCACTTTCGAAAAACTCAAAAGAAATAAACAAACTAGGTGTCAAATTGCTTGTAGTTATCGTAAGCAGTTTGGGATTGAATTTCAGCAAAATCGGTTCAGTAGGACCAGAGCTATGAATCAAAATGTGGAACCACCACCTTCAAAAACTTGATAATTTTGTTACAAAAACTAACATAAATGATGCAAAAATGCACGGAATGACATAAGATTTTGCACAAGTCCGTTCTATTCGACTAGAAATAACACTGTAAAATTTCGTGAAGATCGGTACATAATTTACCCTAGGCCCCATATATGCCCTACTCCCGGAAAACAGTTTAGTCTCCTAAAACCATAATTAATAACAAATCGTCACAGTTTAAGATAATAATAATAAAAAGACATCATACAGATATTACTCCTTAAACATTCGAACTGTCGGTGGAGGATATCAAAGATTCGGCACAGCCGAATATAGCTTGTTTTTTTTGCAATTGGTTTAATTTTCGATTGAGCTGGAAAATACGAGTTATTAAAACAGTTATTGAAAATTATGGTTAAATATTCAAAAGCCTTCATTGGAAGTTTTCTTATAATAAAATTCGAAATATTATCTAAGCCAAAAGATTTTTTATTATTAATAACTTCACATGTTTCTACCAACTCATCTAAAGAAGTAAGATCTGAAAGCTTTTCGTTTGTGCCGGTTCACACACGTCAAGTTTTACTCGTCAAGTCTTAAGTTTTTAGGACAGAGGGGAAAGGAAAGGGCATTCTCTTTCCCTTCTCTCCAAAAAGCTCAAGACTTGACGAGTCAAACTTGACGTGTGTGAACCGCCACATATTAATGGCAGACAAATTATTTGAAAAAGAATGGTTAAAAACTGGAACAGTAAATACTGTATTATCAATAATCTCAGTAATTTGTGCAGTATTTTCACTTGGGGTTGAATTACTGCACTCAAAATATTATGTAGTTAAATTCAAACGAAAATTCATTTTAAACAACTTAACCCTCTAACAGGCAAGAGCTAAATTTTAATGGCAACCTATTGTAAATTTTTTTTTTAAATAATATTTTTCCAAAAACAAATAAATTAAAGGCTGAAGTTGAAAAACTTTTTTATTTCAGTCGTGAGATGGAAAAAACGAAAGGGTGCCTCAGGGCATCCTTGACTGTTTACGATAAAAATTATGTACAGGTAGAGTTTTATGAATCAAATGAGTTTTATTCAAAAAATTATTATTTTTTAGGAAAAAAGGAAAAATGTATACTATTATTGTTAAAGATATGTAAAAAACAGTTTTTAGTATCTGAATAACCTAAATGTACATCACACTTCTGGCATTTACATTGTGTTTGAGATTTTTTGAATTTTCTTTTGCCATTTTCTTTACCTGGCCAGATTGGAAAAAGGTTTTAACCCTAAATCGGTCGGCGTCGGTTGGATGTTTGGCTTTTCTACCGATTCCAGATGTCGTTGTCTGTGGATTTTCGATTTCTAACAAAGGATGGCAAACCGATCGTCTTTCCGAACATGCTATCAGTCAATTCAGAAAGATTTAATTTCTTTTTTCTGGGAAATATATCTGGATTTTTATTTTTTTAAAGTAAATCCCACAATACAAAAAATTTATTTATAAAACTGTAAAAATTATTTAGGACACAATAATTGCCATAAACGGGCAAGAGTGCCCTGAGGCTGCTATAATATTTTTTCATTTAGAAAAAACAACATTATTATTTTGATGAAAATTTTTGGTTTAATTTGAACAATTATATATAAACTGCTTATCAAAAATTATATATTGTATTCTTTTAATTTGAAGTCTGTTTTTTTACTTCACAAAAATTATATATTTTTTTAAATATTTTTTTTCTATTAACACTGATTTCCTGCAATGAAATGTGAATAAACCACACAAAACTTGTGCTATTGCATTCAACCAAAAATTTAACGGTAAATTGAATAGTAAGTGATCGAAAGTAACAACGGTTCATTGAAAAAAGTTTTCAGTAGTATCACAATAGGAAAAAAACGGATAGCTGCCTTGAGGAATCCTTATCTGTTAGAGGGTTAAAATTCATTTAAAAAACGGACCATTTACATTTCATTTAAAACAAATGATTTTTACATTAATTTTAAAATTTTTTATTTATTAAACTGCATATTCCTTACTTAACTTTTAAAAAATATATTTTAACCGACAAAACTCAAACTTCATAACAAAATAAATACGGAGAAACATTTTTTTTTGGTTGTTTGTTTTTTAAATAACAAACATAAATGTTAAAAAATAAAATTATTCGTAAAATAACTATTGTTTTATTTAATTTTAGCCCTACGGAAAACGAATTTAATAACCCTCAATCAGTTACTGTAATAATTTTATAAGTGTGTAAATCGTAGAAAAGTGCTCTTTTAATTTTTCCAATTTTAAAGAATCATCCTCTAAAATTACTCCATCAACGGAAATATTTAAAAGTTTCCTATTCTTCTTAGAGCCTATTAAATTATAAATATTTTTGTGGGCTTAAGGACCAGGGATAATGTTTTAAAGTTTCTTATTAAAAAGAGCCGATTTCTCAAATTGGACCTGTTTCCTTAAAATAATCACCCCTATCGTGAATAATTTTTCCCTCGTAATTATTCCCCTTTTCACATATTTGCGATCATGAAAAACTCCCATGAAAAAAACGTAATTCAAATGGGAATAATAACGTGAAAAAATGTTCACACGAAGTAATTCCCCTTATCGTGAAAAGATTTTTCCCTCGTAATTTGTTCACATTTCCCTTAGATTTTCTCACTTTATTTTTGCTAGGGAACAGAACGTGTATGTAAGAATTTCCTCCCATAAACCGAATATTAAGGGCTAGATCCGTAAATAAGGCACAAATCGATATATTGGTTAACAAAATGCAAAACAACAAGTCGATTGCCTGCGGATTTGTGAAAAAAAAAAAACTAACGTTGTAATCAAACTATCCCTACAATACTTAATATTTTGCTTTATTATTTAACCTTTCTTTAAAATATATATAGGTGTATATTTTGAAAAAAAATTTCATTGATTTTAAATTTTTTTAATCTTTCTTCTTTTTTACATTCACTGGAACTGATAGCGTGAAAAATTTTTCACATGAGATTCACGATTGCTTTTTTCCCTTCGAGGGAAATGAAAATTTCACTTGTTATTCACAATAGGGGTGAATACTTACTAATTGTATTTGTTTAGATAACAACAAATAATCTGGATCTTGCCGACTTAAAGTTCTATAATAAATTAGTTTAAAATTTTTTTGCCAAAGAAATTAATTTTCTTAAATTATTGGAAATTAAATATTTTCTACTTTTTAAACTAATTTGCTCCGAATGGATATTAGTAAACCTATTTAGTGTTAAAAATATGTTGATAAATTTTCTGAATTTATTAGATTTCTATTCGAGTCTGGAAAATGATCTGAAATTTTCTGTCCAACGTCAGTTTTAAAATTACTCCAATTGGTATTTTTAAAAGGAACGAAATTATGAAGCGGATTTAAAATTACTTTAAAATTTCAAAGTTTAATACGACATTTTAAAGGGTAATGGTCAGAAAGAGAAGGCAAACTTTTTCAAAATTATTTCAACTATTTCAAAATTAGAATTTAAGTCATTGATGCAGTTAGGACTTTTAAGAAAATGATCAAAAAATGATCAAAAAATGAGGAGACGTTGGGATAAGAATGAGTGGAATCACAAATACGAATAAAATGAGTTTGCTTACATTCCAAAAAGTTAAAAAATATATTTCCATTAACATTGCATAAAGAATCACCCCAAAAAGTATGTATAGAATCACCTCCAATAAAATTCCCGTCAAAATTATGTGAAAAATTAGCTAAACGTGATAAACCATAGTTAAAGTTAACTGAGCTATAATTGCATGGAATATCAATAGTACCAAATAAAAACTTCTTAAATTAATTATCAATTTTCAATTCAATAGAAATTAAAATATGTGGAAATTATACTCCAAAAACATCGATTATAGAGAACTTAAACGATTTCCTAAAAACTATTACAACGCCTTGGGAACTACTATCTTTTATAAAATTATAATTGTCATAAAAAACTTTATGTCTCAAATTAAGATGTGTTTCCTGAATAAATAAATCTATTCTTCTACTTGCTGCAAAAAGTGAGCCAACATTAAACGAAAGTAAATTAAAGCTATTATAGACCATAATATTAATGTAATTCATCCAAAACAGCTCGACATTGTTGCCAAGCCTCTTCCTTTGAAAGTTTCCTATAGTCCTTAACAAAATTTCCTATTTTCTCTTCTAAAGATAATGTCTCAGAAGGGCAAAAAATTTGAGCAATTTTGTAAAAATTATTTGAATCAAGGAGATGATGATTAATACTTTGAGAAGTTTTAAAATTTTTTGCTTGAAAATGGCTTGCAAAAGATTTTCCATGTTGAATAAAATTAGAATTAGTTAAAGCGTTTAAAACGTTGTCTGAAACCTGTTGTTTTCTTTCATAAGCCTCAAGTTTAATTGTTTTTTTGAATTCAATATATTTAATGAAAGCCGAGCAACCCTTTTAATTTGATGGATGGCCAAATTGTTTACAAAATGGTAAATTTTCTTTTGAAGAAATAAATTGATAATCACCAGGTTCATGATCTTTGTCGCACTTAATGCACCTGTATTGCCTATTACAATTATTTTACATATGTCCCCATTGCTGACAACGCCAACATTGGATTTCCTGATTTAGAATATACTTTATATTTGTAATTTCACCTAAACTTCTTCTTAACTTTAATGACACTAAGAATAAACCAGTATCAAATCCTTTTTTTGAGAGTAAGGTGTTGAAAATTTCGTAACTGTATCGACTGTATCTGGAACAATGGAATCAATCTCATTTTTCAATGCAATTAAGTCAGTTTTGAAATATAGTCCACGGACAACGACATACAAGCGCAGGGCTGACAGGTACTTTTATTCCTTGTCCTAAAAAAATAATCCCAAAAAATCCCCAAATTACAAAAAAATAACCTTAAAAAGTTAATATTTTTTTTATCGATTTTTTTTGTGACCAAATTTAAAATTTTTTTTACAAAATAGTAAGAAAAATTTTAATAAGAAATCTCCACATAAAAATTGTTGGTAAGCAAATTATTTTATTTTGTTTGTAGCGACTGCTTTCGGCATGATTTTTTAAATCCTTTTTATGAAATTCCAGTGAGGAATAACAAGCAGAACAATCTGCTGTTTTTGAAGACGAATGAGTCGCTTTATAAGAATTTGGAGCCATCGTTAAAATCAACATTAAAAATACATATTCCCCAAACTTTAGTATATTGTTTTTCATATTTACATATTTATGGGAAAGACATATTTGCTTGAAAATTGGCTTTAAAAAATCAAAAATTTTATGGGTTTTCAACCTTTTTGAGATTCATTTTTAAATTTTTCTTTTTTAAAACACTCACTCAAGAATAATAACGTAAGTTAATTAAGTACCTTTTACACACTTAACAAAAATATTAATCTTAATTAGGACTTTTACACCGTATAAGTTGGTGACAAGAGTAAAATAAAAGTTTTGCTACTTTTTTAATATTTTGTATACGAAACAAAGAAAAGTATGCGTAAATAATAAAAGAAGGAAAAATATAAAATCCCCAAAAAATCCCCGACTATTTTAATTAAATCCCCAATCCCCAAATGAATTTCTTTGTCCTTTTTGCTTGCATGAAATCCCAAACTTTGGGGATAAATCCCGAAGTCTGACAGCCCTGTTCAAGCGTATTTTTCTAATGGAGTGAAAGAATAAGAATCAAACTTCTTATCCCTTAATAGCTGCATCATTTCTTCGTGAACTGAAACAGCTTTTAAAAAAAGTTTGCTTTTAAATTTTGATTTGTTTGTTGTTTTAAATTCTAATATTTTCGCATTTAATTGTTGAACTAGATTTTCTATATTAACATTAAAAAGAAATATGAGGGGACAACATGAAATTTCTTTACATTTTTAGGAATAGAACTATTACAAAAAAGCTTTATAAAATACATAACTGAAATGTAACTCATAGAATAAATTCGAAAAATAAAAAATGTTGAATATAATATAAAGTAACCTACGAAAGGAGATAATTCCCTGTTTCTATTTTGTTTTTTCTTAACCTTCTTACAACTACAATTAATGTTGGAAGAATTCCAATCAGTGATGAAAAATTCAGTACTATAGTACTATTTTCAGTACTTTTTCCTTTCAAAAATACCACGGTACCCCCACGTCTGTTCTTTTTATGCTTCTTTGTTTAGAAATTTTGCGTTAATATTTTTTTTTTAACATTACTAATTCCGACTCCAACAGCTGAAATTCCAACTCCGACTCCTTATCTAACTTTGATGCTAAATGTACATGAAACTGGTCCTTATATGACTTTAAACTCTTTTTTTAATAAAGTATGTACCTTTTAAATGGTTAATAAATCAAGAAAATGATTCAATTAAAATTTCGAATCAATATTTCGAAGTATTTTTATTTAGGAAATTATTAGAATATTTTTTCATGCCGAAAAATTTTGGAGTCGAAGTCGCGAAGTTTTTGTGGGTACTTCGACTCCGGTACAAAAATCTCAACACCAACTCTACAACTCCGACTACAGCCCTGTTGACTACACAAAATTTATTGTTATCAAACGGTTATGGCAACACTGCTTGTTGGTACATTTTAATGTAAGATATCCTCATCAGAATTTTGATGTTAAATTTAACCAGTATATTTAATTTAAAAAAATTGTAAAAATTTCTTTGAAACAAATACTTATGTATCGGGAAAAAAATTTCCAACGAACAAAAAAAAAAAGAAATATAAAAAATAATAACGAAAAATGTTATTAACAGGATTTGATTGATTTAAAATATAGTACATTATTATTTAAATTTTTAATTGCAAATATCGCGAATACGAGCGCTAACTTCGAAAAATTACTCACGTGCTCAAATTAGCTTGACGGGTAGTGTGCCCAGCTTGTTAAAAAAGTGTCAATTTCATGCACGTGTGATCATTTTATGCAATCAATGTACTTATTTGTATTTTTTGGATCTGATAACAAAAGTCGCTAACAATTCCTTTGGCTTAAAGCTTTTAGAATAAAAGTCAAATTCTGATAAATGCCAATTCCTTTCTGGCACCACACTAGACCTAAGGGAAAAAACCTAGATGTGAATGATTAGAATTGATTTAAGAGATAATATAATACGTATTTTCATGTAATTGCATAAAATAAGGTGATTTCCGGTTTTTTTAAACGTTTCTCTTTATGCTTAACATTTTGTAAAGTTTTCTTCTTCCGACTTTTTCAAACATTGAAGATTGTTTTCAAGTCTTTGTAAAACTTGGCATTCGTAACTATTTGCTTCGTTCAAAGGTTTTTTATCAACTATTTCGACAACGATAAAATGACAACTGTTACCAGACACAAAACCTTAAAATAAAGCCAAACATTTCCGAGATTTTGGGGTTTCCAATAATGGAACAGAAGCAATAGATCATTAACAAGAGCGAGCGCTGTGAAGAAATTTCTTTATTTCCAATTTTCGTTATAACCACATTTTTCTGTTTTTATATTTAAAATAATTGAAGTGCAGAACGCGGCAAACAAATATGTACATTGAAATTTCTTTTGCTGTATAAGTGAGAATAGAAATAAAATTAAGAAGTGTTTCTAAAATACCCTTTGGATTATATAAATTTATTTTTATATTTTATTTATTCTGGAAGTTCTTAAATGTTAGCTCTTAATCCTCGTCGAACTGATAAGTTACAATTGTACCTTTTTTATTTTGAAATTGCAATAACTTTTTTTTCTTATATACAACACATACTTGAAATTTTCTGACATCTTAAAACTTTTAGTTATTAAGTCATTTAGCGTTGTAAAACTCTTCTGTTCGACGAAAGTTAAAGAAATATTTTGAATTTTTCGTTACTTTTTTAATTATTAAATATATTATATATTATTTGTAAAGAAGACTTTTAAAATTCAATATGAATAAGTTACTACACAACCGAGCAACGTTCCAAAACAATTAAATTTTATTTTTTAATCCAATCAATCCATTGTTTTCATAATTTGATAAAAAGCAGTGACGAATAAAAACTTCAGGACCTGGGCTACGGAGAATCCAAAAGCAGTTCATCTACAATACTTGCGATTGTTTGTAAGATTGTCCCATATTTTTTCAGAAAATTATATTGGTGTTTCAGTCTCTGTCAATCGTGATGCTTATCTGACCATGCTGAAAATCTTTGTTAAGCGTGCTCTGGAAAGTCGTTGAGCATTAAGTTTTTAACAAGATGGTGCCAGAGTACATAACGCAGTTTTCTCAACGGCTTTATTAAGCGACATATTTGGTGGATGTACTACTATTTCATGCACAAGCGATTTGAACTGGCCATCACGCTTACCGGATGTAGTAGCTCCTGATAGTTTTCTTTGGTGATATTTAAATGAATATTGTATGTTAACAAGCCGTTCGCTCCAACTAAAGATCAATATTTGAAAAGAAATCATGGTAATTTCAGGAGAAATTTGCGAAAAGTTTTGAAAAATATTTTAAAAAGAGCACATATGTGCGAAGCAGCAACTAGTTACCACTATCAGCATTATATATTTCGTAGCTAATTAAAAAAATATTCCTTTTTTTTAAAAAAGGTATAAATAACACCATAAATGCTCAATCTGCGCCACACATACGATCTGCAAATGTTGCACTTTACGACATAGCGACATGTGGTCACATTATGCAATTGCCAATTGATGCAATGCCGATCATGCATAAAGACACTATCGAATATATATTAATTAAATATGTGCATATTTTTTACAGTGATTTTGCACACATGAACATGTGTGCAAATGCGACATATGCCACATACGTTTTAAATAGTACACTCTTATCGTTTGCACGCCTCATTTTATGCAAAAAACTGTTAATAAAATGAGAAAATTATTATGACTATTAGTTTCAAGAAATTTCTTTCGAAATTTTATTAAATCACAAAAAGAACCGAACTCTACTATTTAAAAATAACACAGTGCAACATTTTTGAAGTCATCGAGTGCAGCTTCTTTTCGAATAAAATTTCTCGAAAGTGACAAAACCCTATTTAAGTTCCTTTTAGGTTTAGTTAATGTATATTTTGTCTCGGAAACCAATTAAAATTTTCTTTTCCTGTCTTCGGAACAATTGTAGCTAAAAACTAGGAGAAAAAAGTGTTAAACAAACTAACCCAAAAATCTATTCTAGAGCCTTAAAATTGGTAAAATGTTAAAACTGTTTATTTTTTTATAACTTTTTTCATCACTTTTGTCTTCAGAATTCTTCAACACATTAATAAAAAAAAAAACATTAACTAATCATTATCAAGTTTCGGTGAGCAAGATTTCTCGGAAAGGGCTAAAAAGAAAACACTGAAAAACAGTGGTATAGAACACAACAGCTTACCTTAGCTTCAATGTCATGCTTAAACGGTATAATTGAGTTGGCATAACATGCCTTGGCACCTTGCTTGAGTTGACATGATTTTTGAGAATAAAATTTTTAAAGACAATGTTGAATTGTGTAGGACTCTAGTCTTTACTGAAAGTATTGTAAAAGATTGAAGCACTTGCATCAACAATTTTGGTTCTTCTTCTATCTTATTTCTTCGCGAGGAATTTCAAATGTTCCTTTCATTTTTCTAACAAAAATTTAACTAAAGTTTTTTTTTTTTTAAGCATGAGTCTTCTGCTACCTCGGCTACAATTTGTATGAAATTTTAAATAACGTTTAGAATAATTTTATTTAGTTTTAAATTAAAATTTCAACAAAATATTTTAAAAATCTATATATAAATCGGCTAAGGCAAAACAGTTAAGAACACTTTCCTCCTCTCTATGTCAACCGATTTGAAAAAAAACAACATTTGAAAGATATTTACTTACAGAAGTGCACAATATATTTTTTATTAAAATCTGTTCAATATTGTCGGACTAATAAGCGTTTAAATTAGCTACTAACACATTTGTACAAAATACAAAATTTGTTTTTTTCAATTATCAAATAATAAAAAAAGTAGGGTGCTCGATTATTCGACATTTTTAAGAAACCTGTTATCGAATATATCGACTATATAAATACGGGAAATAAAATTTCTATATTTTACTTTTCCGTGCTGCATGTGGTGATTTATTTAACTTAGAAACATGATATTATAGGTGCAGGGTCCTGAGTGAATTAAAACCTATGAGATGAAAATTTAATAAGACCGTGTAAGGGGAGCTTTGTGGTACTTTTTCGTTCAACATCTGGTTTTTTGATTAATTTTCGTTTATATTAGAATAGAAAAAAAAAATTAAAATGCAATGTCCTGAGTGGACTACAATTTACAAAGGAGATTTTATGATACTTTTTTGTTTTTCAATTGATATTTTCTGATATTTTTTTATAGTAGAAGATAGAATGTGAACCAGAGGTTGGTCCCTTGCCAAATCGATCCACTAAGATGGAAAAAATGAATGCCTAAAACATATAAATTCGTATATACTTAGATGTAGTATCTTCATATGAACCTAAAAATTTATGGTCGAATTTTGACCATTAGGCGAAAACTCGTCTATATATAAATCGACTAAGGCAAAAGAGTTAAGAACACTTTCCTCCTCTGTATGTCAACCGATTTGAACAAAATATTCAACATTTGAAAGATATTTACTTGCAGAAGTGAACAATATATATTTCATTAAAATCTGTTCAATATTTTCAGAGTTATAAGCGTTCAAATTTGCTACTAACACAAATACAAAAAATTGGTTTTTTCAATTATCAAATAATAAAAAATAGGGTGGTCGATTATTCGACATTTTTCAGAAATCGGTTGACGAATATTTCGACTATATAAATCTTATGTATAAATCGGCACAGGAAAAACATTTAAGAACGCTTTCTTCCTTTGTTTGTCAACCGAACCTATATGGGGAGAAAAAGTATCAAAAAAGGGAAATACGGGAAATAAAATTGCTTTTTTTTTACTTTTCCGTGATGCATGTGATAATTTTTAAATTTTCTATAATGTTGAAATTAGAAGCATAATATTCCTGAGTGAATGAAAACCTATAAGATAAAAAAAATTTATGAATTTTCGTTAATATTAGGCCTATAAAGATAAAATTATACATTAAACTGGGTGAACAAGAACATGTAAGGAGAGCTTTTTGGTACTTTTTCGTTCAACATCTGGTACTTTGAAACATAAAATTAAAGATGCAATGTCCTGAGTGGATGACAATCCATAAAGGAGACTTTTTGATACTTTTTTGTTTTTCAATTGATATTTTTTATATTGAACTTACAAAGTTAAATTAACTCACGTAGAAGATAAAATATGAATCGAAGTTTGGTCCCTCGCCAAATCGATCCACTAAGACGGAAAAAATAAATGCTCGAAACATGTAAATTCATACATACTTAGATGTACTATGTTTTCTTCATATGTATGTACATAAACATTTATGGTCGAATTTTGACCATAAGGCGAACACTAGTTATAATAAATTAAATTACGAGTAATTTTGCTCTGGGAAAAATGCGTTAAAGGATTTTTTATTATTTATTAATTTAATAATGGCTAATAAAGCACTGATGGTTTAAACGCTGGTTAAGTTGAACTAAACTTGAATTTATATGTAGTTTAAACTCAACAACAATAAATCAGTGTCCCATGTATTATATGTTGTTAAAAAAATAAAACTATGATAAATCTAATCAAATTCATATGGTCTGTATTGGTAGTTTTAACGTCCAATTTTATGCGTTTAAATATGGTTTATATGTTTAGTGATTTATATATTTGTTGGTTTAAGCATGAGAGTTTAACTTGCTCTGATTTTTTTGCCCTTAGGGTTTTGTAACCCAAATTTCAAATTATATTCTTACTGAATTAATCAAGCAATAGTAACATAGACCTCCAGCCGGTTGTAGTGAAACAGACCAGAGTCTTTGGCTGGAATCGAGCGCGCAATTTCGCACTGATAGACTAGGTTGGTAGTGAAAATATTGTTGCTGGAAAATATTGTTGCTTTATAGTCAACACCGGCGAAAATGTTGCTACCATTGTGAACGAAGCTTTAGAATTATTGTTTTATTCCCAATGGGCCTGAAGACACTAGTCTAATTTTTAAGCGTATAATTTTTGTTCTGTTCATTACATACGGTGCTATTTTCATCGGACATTCACATGCATATGCGTATACAGCTTTATGTGTTTTAGTGTTATTTGCATTCATTTGTTTTTTAAATATGTTCAACAACATAAAAATCATTGTCTTTGCCTTTCCTGCCTAAAAATCGTCATTTTACACCAAAACAATTAGACTCGTGTGTTAAAGGCCAATAAACGTATTACAAGGCAATTAACTAAAAACAAAAATCTTGATTGCACTATCTAATCTCCTTTAAATCCATGGCTTCATAATTTTGCGTTTAAAAATTGAATATTAAACAAATTTTACAAATAAAACACTGGGATTTTTAAAATTTTTTCTTTTTTCATGTGTATTTTTTCATTTGTTTTTTTTTGCTTTTTTTCAAAAAATTTCCATAATTTTTTTTTTCAATTAGTATCAATTGTTTTTTTTTTAATTTTTATAACCAATTAGATGTTTTTTTTTAATTTTGTTACGCTTATAATACGTTTGTCTTTTGTTTTTTTTTTTTTAATTAATAATTAATTTAACTAAAATTAATGCAATTGTTTTTTTTTTTGTTTGTTTTACTAATACTAAAGTGTGTTTTTTGTTTAAATTTGGTTTTTCTTCTTATTTTTTTTTTAGTTTAAGAACTTTTCTTTGCAAACACATTTATCATTTATAATTATTTTTGGTTTTTTTTTTTCAATATATTTTTTTTTTAATTTAATTTAATTTTGTTTAATCATAATAAAGTCACAACAGTATGCAGTTCTTTTTATTTTTATTTTATTCTTTGTATTTTATGTTTTGTTTATAAATATTTGTTGTTGTTGTTTTATTTATACCAAGATGGTAGGCGTATGAGCAATTGGGATTATGTTTGTGAGATAGAGAAACAGAGAGAGAGAGAGAAACTTGTATTTTTTGTATGGCGAGCAGTGTTGCCAAAAAATGGGAACTTATCTCAAAATTTTGAAGTTCAACAGTTATTTTGAGACAGATTTTCGTGGAAAGAAATATGGGGAATTTTCCAAATTGATTTGCAAAAATTATTTGTTTTGTTTTTTTAAACACAATTAAGAGACTTTTTCTTAATTTTTGACAGTAGGTTAAGCAAGGCTATGCATATTATAGATGGCCTTTACTCCTTTTCTAATATAATCAGCACTTATGTGTGGTTATAGTTTTTTAAGTTTTTCTTCCTTAATATTTCTAATGTCACAGGTCGAATTCCCGTTGCCTACTTGCATACATTTTGGAAGAACGCATAGAAGATGTTGAAAATGGAACATTCACACTTAAAACATCTACTATCAATCAAAGATGTTACCATTTCTGAAAAAAACTTGGTTTCTTTTAACACTTTTTTCTACAAAAAAATTTAACTGAATTGATTGAAAATGTTTAATATTGAAAAAACGTAAAATTTTTTTCAAATCTAAAGGGCTGTAATTCAGTGAATTTTCGGCCAATCAACACAGTATAACAATGTGCTGAAAAAGGAAGACATGTTATTCAACAGTTTAAATTTTGTACAGTTCAGATTAACAATTCTTGAAATTTTTTAAAATAGCCAAAACAACTGCAGAAAAACACAATTTTCGCGAATATTTCGAAAGCGCTTCTTGAACGAAATAAATGAGTGCCATATAGGGTTTATTTTTGAGGTAATGGCAAAAACTTTAAAATTTGTGAAACAGTGTAGTGGAATACTAGAATCCGTTAGTTGATATAATCCGCACATTTCAGGGCTTTTTTTTAAACGAAATTGGGAATTTTGGGGAATTTAAAGTTTTAATTGAAGCCATCACTTTAAAGTTTTCTGGCAACACTGATGTCGAGTTTTTACTTTTTCGAACAGTTTCGTTTGTGTTTAGTTCGTATGTTTAGTTTGTTCGTTTTAAGAGAGAATTTAAAAGAGTGTTGCACTCTTAACATGAATATGGCGTGTGATTTTCTTATGAAGATTTCTTAGGTTTTCAACGTATGTATGAATGAATGTGTGTGTTTTGTTTTGGTTTTTGTTTTTTGCTATAAAATTGTTATTTACATTTTACCTTATCGTTATGTTCTCTTTATTTTATTTGTTTTGTTTTTGTATTAGTATACTTTTATTTCTTTACAAAGTAGAGCTTAAAGTAATTTTAGAATTTGGATTTGTTGTTTTCTTTTTTTTTTTTTTTAATTTTATAAAGTTTATTTATTTGTATTCATCATGCTTTTGTTCATTTGTTTTGCTTCTTTTTTTACTTTTTGGTTTGTTTATTAATTTTACCACATATACACGTACATTTTAGTTATTAAATACAACTACATAAACAATATACATACATTCTTTAATGCATGAACTGTTTCCGTTTTCCGGTATGTTTTTTTTTTTTGTTTGTGTATGTTTTATTTTGTTTGTTTGCTTTATTTTATTGTAAATAATTTATATGTAATGTAAAAATTATTTATAGAGATGTACTTTTTAAAGGGATTTTTTTTTGGATATTAATGTATGTGTATGATTTTGTTGTTTATTCCTATATTTGAGTTAGGTGTTTTGGAAATCGAAATCGAATGAAATTCAAATCGATGAAGATTTTCGGTTTAATTTTTTTTAATTCCCATAATTTTTCGCATTTAAAGCTTAGTTTTGGTAAAAACAATTCGTACTTTAGGTATGCAACATTTTTTTTAACTTCCAGGACAGGATCGTTTTGAAAATTTGTTCGATTTCTATTTCACCCTAATGCGACTTCCAGAACAGGGCTGAATATTTTTGTTTAAATTTTAAGTATGCAATTTGGTTTGTTGGCTTTGTTTTAGAATATGTACGTTTGTATGAATGTTAATTTAAAAAACCAGTTCATATACTAACAGACACAGACATGTTATTTTTTTTTTGCTTTTTTGTTGTTTTTTTTTACTTTAAATGTATTTATTAGTTAGAAATTTATTATTATTTGTTTTCTCATTCAACGTGTTTGTAGTAGTTCTTTTATTTTTTATTTGTTTATTTTCTAAAAACAAATGCATTCTAGTGTGTTGGTTTTTAATTTGTTTATATTTACAATCTAAATGCATGTTTATTTTAAATGGGAGTATGTGTGTGTTTATGCATTTGTGTGTATTTATTGGTTTAGTGTTAAAGTGTATGATAAATTCATTAGGTTTTTTGTATATTTTATTTTTATTTTTTCATATTTAATTTAAATTTTTATTATTTATTTTTATTTCTTTGTAGAACTGCATGTTTATAAATTAATTCAATTAACTATTTGGTAAATTTATTTTTAGATATGTGTTAACACAAGTGTCATTTTATTCGTTTTAATTATTATTGTTATTATTTATTTATTCATTCTATTATTTACATAAGTTACTGTCTGTCTGTCTATCTGTCTATCTGTCTGTTGGTTTGTCTCTATTGTTTTGAAAACGTTGTTGTTTTTCTTAGTATTTGTGCTAACATTGATTTAATTAAAATGTTAAATAAAAAAACTTTTATTTATATAAGTTTTTTATGTATATTGTATTGGTCTAAGCATTTTCTATAATATTTTTCTGTAAACTAAAAAGAAATATGCCAATGAAGCTTTTAAAATTATTTTAAATATAATTGAAAAGGAAAAAAATCTTTGATATAAATTAAAATTTTCCAAGAAATTAAATAAAATAAATAACAAGTATTTTCAAGTTATAATCATACATAATGAAATCTGAAATACTTCAAAGGAAAAAGGATTTGAATAGAGGCTACAAGATTAAGATTTTTGAAAAGCAACAAATTTTTTACATGTCGAACTTTCAAAATAGACTTGAAAATAATAATAGGTATGTGGACGTTAAAAGTAGCATTACATGAAAAGACTAGAATCACTCGAAATGGGGATGTATCGAGTGCATTTAAAAATACTAAAGGCATATTATGTTATAAAGGCAGAAAGAATTGGACATGACAGGGAAATTCCGCCTACTATTAAAAAAAAACAGCATATCTTGGATACATTTTGCTTAATGAGAAATTGGAAATGCTCCACCTAATTCTGCAAGGTAAAATCTTAGACAAAAGCGGTAAAATCGAATGCAAACGAGATCTAGTATCAACAGCCCAGGGAAGAGAAAACTACAGGGAGATGACAAGCAACATATAATTATTGCATTATGTTATCGTTAACATTCGAAATTGAACAAAAAGACCAAGAATAAGAAGAAATTAAAATGCTAGAGTAGAACTACGACGCTTTCATATATCTTGTTAAGATAATTTTAACATTGTTTATATTCCCTGCAGGAAATTTTGAGTGATTTACCATTATTACGGTCTCCAGTACTAGTGCCTTCTTATACCCCTGACAGTGTTATCTACTATAGGCATTTAACATGTGCGTGTCATTGGAAATCTACTCCTGACGTTGGTACTATTGACTAGGTAGTTGTTTTGGGAACATATGTAGACATTTGGTACGAATACGAATTCAAAACAGTCCTTTCTTTTAATTGCTTCTAAGTTGTTAACTATTAACAACATTTTCGTATTAAAGGCAAATATAGTGGCATATGTAGTGAAGTGTAGACACTTCGTTGACGATATAACTAAAATAGTCGAAAAAACTGGTGACTTGAAGACACTTGCACCCAGGTTTCCTTCAAGGTTATTTTAAGTATTAAAATATGCCTGATAAATTTTATTCAAGTTCTTATACATACATATATACATTTTTTAATCTTTAATTTTGTGGCGAATGATTAACATTTATACAAATAATTATAACGTATACGTCTAGTATAACTCAGTTTGAAATTGAACCGATGTAAAACAAAAATCTTTTATTTGCTTAATAATTAACTTATTTGTTGTTTTTGTTTGGCTGCAGGTCCACGTAAATTAATAAAATAAAAATTCGTGATATTTTCGTTTTTTATATTTTTATTATTAAAAAAAAAAAAAAAAAAAAAATAAAATTAACTTGTTATAACTTTTATGAATTAATAGACAAGAATAATCCTATTTCTTAAAAGAATTTTAAAATAATGTCAAAAGAACTTTCTTTTAAGCAAATAGCCCTGGGCTTAAGTTGTGTGTTTGAAGTATTTATCCCTGAAGGAAGCTTATTAAAAATATGTATTATCAATGTGAATTAATGTATCCTCTATATATGATGTTGTTTCCTGTTAGATACATTTATTTTTATGTTTTTGCGTGGTTTTAATATAATAATGATTTAAATTCTTTAACTGTCTTATAAAACGGCTATAAATGAAAGTATTCTAACAAAAGTTATCAAACTGTTTTACAAGAAATAATTTTCACTTAGTATGGTTTGCGGAAACAGACGTTCGCCCCAATTCCATATCAGATAAAATAATTTGACTTTAAGTTTTAGTTCAGCTACAAATCCCTTTTACCGAAATATAAATAGATTTTCTAGAGCATGGCAGTGAAGAGAAGCCAAATACGGCTTTAATATTAAGCCTATGTAAACCTTATGCAACCGTTTTCACCTCATCTGCATTCATGGGTAATAAACTTTAAATCAATCCTGCCCATGGACGCAGGTGTGGAGTAAGCTGTTGTAAATGGTTTGCACATGCTTTATAAAATAAGACCGTAGATCGCAACTCTTCTCAATTAGGTCCTTTTCAAATTTGGTAAGTTTGGCTCCTTTTTTTGCTGCATTTAGAGTAAGACAAGCCATAAAGCATTTTCCGGGCGATGATTCATTCACAAAAATTTCAAAGTTTAAACACTATAGTGATATCATTGGTTAATAAACTTTAATTATAAAACAGTTTGCTCTTAAACAACTTAGAGAAACGTCTTAAGTATGTTTCTTGCTGACATTGGAAGCCCTTATAGAAAGAAGTGTATAGCCATAAGGCTTAATTCTGCCGAAAGCGGCGACCATATGCCCGAATATATTTCTGAGTTTTTATTGCTAAAAGCCAGATGATATATCCGAGTTCTTATTGCATAAAAATGTTTTTTTGTTCGAGCTTAAAATTTCAATTCAAAATTGATGTGCTGCTATACAAATTATAATAGTGTTTTCACACTTAAGGTTTTAACATGATAAAACCAATCATTAAAACCTGGTTTTACCATACAAAATAATTTTGTTAAAACCATCTTAAAACCTTTTTTGATTTGCTTTTAAGTAGATTTAATGAAATACAACCATGTTTTAGTTGTACTAAATTAAATGCTACCAAGTTAAAAAATTTAAAACAGCTGATAATGTTTAATCCCAGCAAGCATTTTATATCACAATCGAATCTTTTAGGAATCAGCAGCCTCACATAACCGCATATGAGCTCATTTTTCGATGATAAATGAAACTCTTGTTATGAGAAAATGCACACTACGGATGAATCACCTCAAAGAATTATTCGAATTAATGTTGGTTTTTATAATCATAAGTTTATATTTTTTGTCTCAGTTTTTAATCGTAAATTATATGGCTTTTAATTATATTTAAAATAATTTTTTAATTTTCATGTTTTGAATTTTTTTCTCTGATAAAAGTGGTCCTTGATTATTTGAACAAATTTTATTTTGAACCAAACTCAAGTCATCGGGTTCTCGTAAAGGATATAATAACCTATTCGCAATTACATTTATTTTCATTTATTGACAGTAATGTAAACAAAATGAGAAACAAAAAAATATTTAAAATGACAAATTTAAAAATTGACTCAAACTATTTATAATTAAGTTTTCTTCTATTTTTCCTGTTAAACCTACCGTTGTTAGCACAATTGACAATGTTGCATATTATGCAAACGGTTAGTTTGGCCTTTTAGCGTTAATCATTTGATCTTTTGTAGATTGTGTCGTTTGTTTATTGTTTATGAAATCGCAAATTTTTGTCGGTAGATTCCAAAATTTCAAAATTTTGCATGCATTTATGTTGATGCAATACATCAGAATCAATGAAAAACACGATTTTTTGCGTTTTAGGTCACGATATATGAACTCTTTCAATCGCTTAAGTGATACATCAGTTTTTAGTCATCAAATGGGATCTAAGAAGACTCATTTAGGTAATATTTATAAAAAAAATTATCACAGAAATGCTTGCTGCGATGGCGCTCAATAAAAATAAATGAATTAAAAAAAATAAAAAACGTCAAACCGATGAAATATTCTTAAATTAATATTTTATATAAAATTGTTTGATTTTCAAGCATTCACTTCATTAGTTTCTTATCAAAATGTACTTATTTCTACGAGAAATGATTTTATTTTGCACAAAATTATTGGACAAACTGAGACTGAAAACCTGATTTAATAAAACTTGTAATGTGAACGCAAAATCAGCTGTAAATAGTTTTAATCTTAAAACCAGGTTTTAACTTTAGGTGTGAAAAAACAATAAGCCATTTAATAAACTTAATTGTGAAAAGCTGTTTATATTTTTTATTTATATTTGTGTTTGTAAAGTTTTTAAAGATATTCTAAACTAAAACTTAAAATTTTCAAGATTTACGATCTCTAAAGCGGCATGACAACCATCAAACTGACTTATCAAATTAAATAATGTGTGAGTAATATTTTGTTTTACTTAGCACAGACAAACAGCACAACTTCATTAAGACAATATTGTAATAAAAGATAAGGTGGAATGTTTTTTCGGAAAATATGTCAAATAAAAAATTTTCAATAAAAAAATTTGGAAATTGAAGTTTTTACATACATTTTTAAACAAAACATAAAAAAAATTGAAGAAATTAAGTGCACATAAACACGTCAATCTGGCGTCAAATTTTAATGAAAATAGAAAGTTTCTTGATTTTCGGTAAATTCACGTCACACCATGTCACAATTTGAGTTTGACAAGTCAGTTTAATGTGTGGCCATGCCACTTTAAATAATTGTGTTTATGAAAATTGTCTAATAACACTACGTGACAATTTTTTGACCAAATGAATTTGACACCTAATCTTTGTGTAAAATTTTACGCTGAATCCGAATATGAAATCAGAATTGTCAAAAATAGAACAGTTTTTGAGATATTCCAAAATAACCGTTATATGTGTTGTTAATAAAGATGATGTGACTGATATGCAAATATCCAAAAAATAAAATTTTAGCCTATTTCAATACGAACATTTTGTGCCCAATAGGATCCAGATCGGTGCAAAAATGACAAAGTTACAATAGATTAATTGAATTAACCCACAACAAATAAATATACAAAGCTAAATTTTTAGTAACAATAAATATTAAAAATTGCTTGAAACTATTGAATTTGTATGTGGGTTAATTTACTAAGAAAAAGTTTACAAATCCATCATTTATGTGCCAGAAATATCAGAACGTTTCGAAAAATCACAACTTTTTAATGGAGAAAGATACAGTATGGCTTACAAAACCTTTAATACACTAGGGAATTTATTTAGTAAGACAAAAGACAAAATTGACAACCTTGAAAAATCAAATGTTATATATTAAATACCCTGTAGTGGCAACAATACCAAGAAATGTAATATGGTTTAGATTGGGACAACTAAAAACAAATTTAAAACACGATTATCCGGACACAAATCAGACCAAAAATCTCGTACTTATGATGTTGCACATAAAACAGCATTAGCGGCCCATTGTGCAGTGGAAAATTACTCTCCAGACTTTGATAAAGCACGAGTTATTGACAGCGAGAATAATTACAAACGTCGCTACATGTTAGAAGTACTCCACATTATTAACACACCAACAAAGGAGAGAATTAACTTTAAAGCTGACCTCACAGAGAACTGTGCAGAATTCTATCGTCACTTAGTTAATAAGAACAAAAAAACACAGCGCAATAATTAATATACATACAGTGCAATATCAGAAGAAGTAGTGATAACTACTTTTTTAACGTTTTGTTTCTTGAAATTGTTTAAATTATATGTTAGCATAGTTTTTTGTTGCATTGAGTGTTTTTTGTTGTTTATACATTTTGTTTTGTGTGTAATTTTCTTATTGGTTTGATTGTTATTGATGTTTTGTATTAATTTGATGTTATATTTTTGTAGCTTTTACCCTGATGATGCTACTCGATGTTTTGTAGCGAAATATTGGAAAATAAAATATGATTTTATAAAAACAAAAACCTGGACCTCGAGCTTAATTAATTACTTAATTTTATAACCTTTCACAAAAATAAGAAAAATACATAATCCGTTCAAAAATTTTTTGAAGATATTTGCATTTCAGTCACATCATCTTTTTTAAAAACACAAATAACGGTTATTTTGGAATATCTTAAAAACTGTTCTACTTTTGACAATTCTGACTTCATATTTGGATTCAGATAACATAAAGATTAGCTGTCAGATTCATTTGGTCACGACTTTGTTAAAATTTTGTCACGTAGTGTAATATAAGATTTTAATTTTTTTGAATTCCTGAAAAATACTCTTGTACGTAAAACGATTGGTACAAGTGGCGTATGATCAATATGTATTATATGCAAAATAACAAGTAGACGCAAGGTAGACTTCTATTAATGAATATACATATGTGACAGCGCATAGAGAAAGGGACCTAAGGGTAAAAAAAATCAGTTTTCACTTTTTTTTTTTTTTTTGATGTGGACAACATCTGAGCATCGAATGAGACCATGCCTCAAAATTGTTCCCTCCCAGAGATACGCGCGTTTTATGATGTGATGGTACACCAAAGATACACGTATTTAAATCTTTAAAATGGCTCTTCTGAACAAAACCGGCTTTTACCCTTAGGCCCCTTTCTATTTTGCGCGTCACATATAAAAATTTAGAAAAAAACTACATGAAAAATATATGTGACACGGAAAGTTAAAAGGGACTTATGGGCAGAAAATAACTTTTGAAGAAAGACGACTTTGAACGTACCTGAATGCTTTTGTAGCAAAAATCTCGGGATCACGCATATTTTTCGGGAAAAAAATCCCGGGATTTTTTAGATTTAATCATAGCAACTTTACTACTGATATAATTATAAATAAGTTGAGTCATGAAATAGATCGAAGCCGTTTGGCTAAAAGGCCTTAAAAGGTCTTTTGATTGGCTTTATTTAAATTTTTTTTTCTCTTTTGTTTGGCTTAAATCTCTTTATTTTAGGACAACTGCTTCTAATCGTTATCATCTTCTCGTAGGAAAAAAGTCTATGTAATATGTACACCAAATAAATATTTTTCAATTTAACATAATGAATAACTAGAGTTTCTGACTTAAGACATTTTTGCCAAACGCCAAATATATGCCAATTTATATCTGATAAGTAAGGCAATTTTAAATGCTCTGAAATTTTAAAAGAAGAAGAGTAAAACTGTACAGGATTTTTAATTTGTTTAAAGACCCAGATTTATTTTATAAAAACGAAAAAAAGTTGTTCCCACTTGCTACGAAAAATTTAATTATTTTATGTGAAGATGACAAAAGTTATTAATAAAATGCTTATTCGATTCAAAGAATTTTTTTTTTTTTTTTTAAAGGAATTACAAGTTTTGAAGGAAGTGCTATAGAGAATATATAATGTTCCTTTGACAAGTAGAAAAGAAACATGTTTTCTAATTGAAATCTTCTTGATAAAAATTAGAAATAGGCTTTCAAACGATTCTGAAAATGCTTATTCTGAACTAAAATCCTATTTTAAAAGAAGTATTTTGTAATAATTTGTTTGAATATTTTAACTTTTTCGGTTTTATATAATGCTGTTGGCTTTTTATTAATTCTGTGGCAATCAGTGTATGAGTCTATAGGTTTGTGTTGATCTCAGGCAATGTAATTTGTTCAGATTAATTAAATTATATAATATTTTGCATTCATTTGTATTGGGCAGGAATTCCCGGGAAATAAAAAATACCAGGAAAAGAAAAACTTTACTTGAAACTCATTACTTGGGGTTGCTGATTATGAGTCTGGTATTAGAATTAAAAAATCTAAAATGGCAGATCCAATATGAAAATATATAAAAAGCAAGCAACAAAAGTGAATACGAATACATCAATGCAATATATCACCACTTGGTGTTGCATTGTCTCCGGATAAAAGTGTAGGTAAGACCCGTCATTTGGCAGTGGCCAAATAATCAGGTTTTCTCTTTTTTTATGGATGATTACGGCTGATCAGAGATCCTTATTGGCACTACGGGAAATGGTGGACTTGCTACTACTCATTGGTGGCAGCGATCTCCGCAAAAGGAGATTTTAAAAATGTCAGCTTTAAGGGCTGATATTTAGCTACTTGTGGAAAAGTTCGGTCTTCTGCTGGACCTCCCAGAGGCTGTTTCTGATCACCATAAACTGCAGTATTTCAGCAGAGGAGGTAAGCTACTAAGTAATGGGTGAGTGTATTGTTATGCCGGACTGTACAGTGTACACTTACAACTACCAACTATGCAGCGCTCAGAAGATAATATAAGGAGTATCCATCTCATAATTGATTTTTTGCAAATGTTTGAAATTAACCTTAAACAAATTCTATCGTACAGCTTAGATGTTAAGCAATAATTATTTGTTGAAATTATAGTTTTTATGTCAACAGAAGTATTCGAAAATGGCGACAGGATACACTTCTTTCGACTTTAAAGATTTGGGGTAATAACTTATATAATATTCAAGGGCGTATTGTTAATATTTATAATTATTTCTTTAGTATTGTTATACGATGTTGAAAAGGGTATCTTGTCCAGATTCTAGTTTTGTACTTTATTGTTAGAAGTTTTGATATTTATTCATTTGAAATATATAAAGTTTTTTGGCTTACCTACGCAACTTTGACTAGGGTCTTAACTATTGTCTAAAAGATTTATTAAAACAAGCTGCGCTTTAGTGCGTAAAAACAAACTGCATGCAAAAATGTTGGGCAACTCAGAAATGCGAAAAAAAAAATATAATAAATTTATTTATTTTTTTTTATCTTGGCAGTTTTGCGTTTCCTTTTAAACGATAAAATTATCAACGTGATTTGTTAAACAAAAGCTCTTTTTAGGCGGCTTAACCGATTTTGGTTTTCACAAAAAAAAAAAAAAAAATATGTTAAAATGAATAATTTTAAGGCCGTAATTAATGCTTGCCTTAATTGCAAGTGATTAGAAATGTTATCAAGTTTTTACGCAAAAACTACCAATTTTCAGAAGAATACATATAACTAATATTAACACATTGAGTGTCACGTCATACGTTTTCGCACGATACCTAAGTCGTCGTGGGGTGCCACGTCGTACGTTTCCGTACGACAGTGATTTTTTTTCTTAGTTTATTTAGAGCCTGTCGTTCATTTATAGACGACATTGAGTGAAATTTGTTGTGATTTTTAAATAAAGAACTCTTTACTGAAAATTTTTGCAAAAGCATTCATGGGTCTAGGATGATTTTTTGAGGTTTTATAAAGTGAAAAATGTATAAAATGTAAATAACACAAAAACTGCTTGGTCTCCTGGGAAGGGTTTTCGTCCAAACCGCTTGGCACTCAATGTGTTAAAAAAATTTCAAAAATCGGTTATACCAAAGTTTAAAATTCGTTGGCAGAAGGCGAACAGAACTGCTAAGGTTTTTCTTGAAGGAAATGAAAATTGGTTAAATTCAGAATTTTTTGTTACTTTACCAGCAACAGGTTAGTCCTAAAACTCTTTACAAAAACGAGGAAGAACATGCAGCTCTTATCAGACAAATTCAAAATCAACTAAAAAAAAACGAAAAATATTTCCTTACGTAAAGATAATTGATTGTATCATCTTCATAATGCGTATACCCAAGGACTGCGGTCAATTGGAGAAGTAGATTAAGCAACAATTGTTGAACTATTGAAGCTTTTTTCAAAAGCCAAAAAGAAAGACGTTTTAAAAACCCTGGTATAGTCTGAAATTACTCGAGCATTTGTTAATTGATTTAAATTTAAGAAATTCTCAATACATGTATTTAAAAAACCTTTTTTTTTGGAAAGAAAATTTTCTGTATTTCCACCATATACTTATAAAATTCAATTTTACTAAAGTAAAATGTTTACAAGATCTAAACTCTGTACTGTAAATGGGAGTTTTATGGGTTGTCAGGACAAAGTAAATAAAGGCCCAACCATAATATGCATAGCGTTGCTTAACCTACTGTCAAAAATTAACAAAAAGTTTCTCAAATGTATTAAAAAAAAAAACAAAAATAAAATCAACAAGCATTTGATTCCGTACGGAATGTGCGATCAGTTTCGCACCTTGCTTAAGCAAATGACAGTTTCATAAAATTTAACAAAAAGTTCAATATGGCTAGCCTCATATGATTAAAATGTATTCGTATATTTGCTTAAGCCAACTTCAGCACATTATGGTTGGGCCTTATGAAATCTAATATAATTTCTTGTAGATGAAGAAACAGGCTAAATCCAGCATAAATAACTTAATAACAATAGTCGAACTATCTTGAACCAAAGACTTATGGTGTTTTCTTTTCTACAAAAAAATGTGACATTTTATTTAAAAAAATGCAGTTTGGTGTCCGTTTCTTAAAAACTTTGCTCCCGAAAAGTGTGGCTTGTTTTATTCTAAAAAATTCTTCCTTTTTGGTAGCAAAATTTTTAAGAAATAGCCACCAAATTGCATTTTTTTAAATAAAATGTCACATTTTTTTGTAGAAAAGAAAACACCATTATTAAAATTGTCACTAAAATAAAAAATCATTATTTTAAACAACAAAAGTTGGTATTGATATAATAATTGGCGACAACAATTTTTTCCGATCTGTCATGTTAAAATGTAGGGCTAGTAGCTTCAAAAATAGCCAAGGGTCCTATTCAAACCCTCTTTCTAAAATCACTTAAAGGCACGCAAATCTCACATAGATGAAGATTTCTAAATATGGATCCCCAATAGGGTAGACTCTCGAAAATTAGTTTTTGATACTGTGATCAAGGGCATCATATGTAAGGACTTGATCGACTATACTTTCATACTTGTTTTCTTTTTGAGGTGTTTTTTTTTGGAAATAAATATTTATTTTCTTAATTGTGAAAACTTGTTTGTATTCTGTCCTGGATGTTATTAAAATTTTATTATTGTTATTGTTTTTATTTCGATTGTTTATTTAGTAAATGTTGTTGGTTTTTGAAAAATTTGTTTTTATTAAATTTTAAATAATTAATCATTTTGTTTCATTTGTTGTTTTTTTTTTTTGGGTGTTTGGGGGAGGGGGGAGGGGGCTGTTTAGTTGTAATATTAATTATTCAATAAATGTATTTGTAGTAAATTCATTTGTTGTTTGTTTCATCCTGCATATTTATTTGTTAAAAAATTAATTATCATTTTATTTAATTTTTTTTTGAAATTTATTTTTATTATTATTACAATTTTTTTATTGGTTTGTTTTTTTCTTTGCATATTTGTTATTCAATTGCGATTTTGTTTGTTTTGTTTATTAATTATTTAATGTTAACAATGATTTAGTTTTTCTGTTTATATTGTTATTTTTGTAGTGTTTTATGATTTACGATTTTTTGTGTGTGTGTGTGTTTATTTTTATTACTCAGTAGTTGTTGTTTTTGTAATAGTTAATATTTGCTATTGTTTTTTGTCAAGTTTTTCAAAATTATTTTAAATTATTCATGCATTTACAGACTTTTTCAATACACTTTTACCTATTGAGTATTTTTTTTTTTTTGATGACTTGTTGTTTTATTCTGTTGTGTTTTTTAATACATTTTATTTATTTTTTCCCTTTTTTTTAATAAATTACAATACAAGTGTGTTAAATGTTGCGCTGTTCAGTGATTTTTTTTTTTTTTTTGCTAAATGTTTCTTATTTTTTCAACATTTATTTTGGTTGATTTATGAATATGCAATACATATTTGTTTAAAGAGTGTATGTATATGTGTGTCCTTATGAATGTACATAGGTATGTTTGTATATGTGTGTTTTGGTGTAGTGTAGTTTATAGTACTTTATGATAAAAAAAAAAACACAAGTTACAATGAGTGAATAAATTTTATATCTATCAATAGTTTATGATGAATTTGTGTTGGTGTGCTGTTAATTATTTTTTTTGTTTCTTTTTTATTTTATTATTATACTTTTTTTTTATAAATTGACATTATTTTTTTAATATTGTTTAAATTTTTTTTCATAATTGGGTGTTGATTTTTTTTTTAATTTTTTCTTTTCGTTTTGTTCATTTTAACTTATCTACAACTTTTTTATAATTATTTGTTCTTTATTAACATTAACAAAAAATTACTCTCTTAAGTAAGAGCAATATATATTTTTTTTATTTTCTTTTTTTTTATAAAGGTGTTTATAAATTTAATTTTATTAAATTTTTGTATAAAATTTATGTTTTACAGCATTTTTTTTTTTTGGTTTTTTTTATAATTTTTAATATTTGTTTGTTCTAAGTGCTTGATGTTGTTGTTGTTTTATTAACTATTTAATACCTGTTTTATTATTGTTGACTTAAAAAGTTCACTTAATTTAATTATATTTTCTCTTAATTTATTTATAATGCAAATTATTAGTTTTTTTTTTTTAATTTAATTTAAACAAAACTTTTCTTTTTATATTTTTTTTTTTTGTTTATTAATGCGCAATTATTTTTATTTGCCAGTTTACGTTTATTTTTTTTTTAATTATTTACATTTTAAGGACATGTTTTTTTTACTTTTTAATTTGTAAATTTCTAATTTTGGATCTGTTTTTAGTGGTTTTTTGATGTAAGTTGAACTTCCCTATAATGGAAATCAAGTCTAGTTTTTATATGTTTGCATCTTTTTAACATATTTACAGTCTTTCTTTAAAAAATATTTATAACTAATTTCTTTAATTAATTAAATTATATGTCCTATCTATTTTAGTGGAGAGAACTAATTCTTTTTTATACATATTTACAAACAGAATTCTATTATAGTTAAATACGCTTTTAATTTAAGTGGAGTATTATTTACAAGTTTAAAATTAAAAATTGTAGCTAAGTTTAAGATACAATTTTTTAAGTTTCAAAGACCTTTTCGGAATTTTAGAAATCGAATTCTTTTCAAAAATTTTAAAAATCCTTTGAATACTAGCAATTTTTTTATCAAGACCTGAGTTTTTCATTTGTGATGTTAAAAGCTTTTATTTTCGTCCCTTTGGTTCTATGCGGTATAGCGCTTGCAAAGTATTGAATAGTGCGTACCAAGTATCGAGTACTTGCACTTTTGTATAAGTACTTTATACTCAAAAGTAGCTACTCAATACCGTAAGAATTGTATTTATTAAACAAAGTTCTATGGAAAGTTTAACGGCTTTTTTATCAAAGTACAACTCTATTAAGAAATACTCCCTAACAATACATCTTTAAAATATAACCAACAGCCAGAAACAAAAGAACAATAAATAAACTGAAGATAAAAAAAAATTTCAAGAAATTATACTTTTTGTAAAAGAATTTAGTAAAAAAAATTTTTTTTTTTATAAAAACTCGTTGTAATTATTAAGTGTTCAAAGCATCTAAGCTGAAGGCATCAGTTTTTCCATCCCTGGTGCCTATTTTATGTGATGATGTTGTTTATAGGGGAATTGACATTTTAAAGCGGCCACCCTATTTTATATTTTAAACTTTTCTTTGATGTTTCATATGTTTTTCGTTAAGATTATTTAGCTTTTACCTTGAAAAACCGCCATACTGAAAAGTTGTTTTTATATTCGATTTATCAAAATGAATTCTTTAAATTAATAATATCAATTGTACTTGAAATTCAATCTTTAAAATCAATAAAATATATAATGTCTAGAAGGAAAACTCGAAAGTGTGTTCATTTTTCACAAGGAAGTTTCCTGTCTTGTCTTATTTTCTTTTTTTGTTCCCTTAATTCTCTTGGGGAATACCGCCAAGTGGTCTGTAGCTTGACAAGTATTGCGCAAGGAACTGTTACAGTCTTTTCATAAAAAGCCGTACTCGACGTTTAGAGTATTATTGAATAACGAAAAGTAGTAGATTTTATTTATGTTGTTTCACGTACATAAAAAAGAATCACGTATAGTAGACAAATAGTAGATTTTAAATTTTGACCTCCCCAAGCAGATAAAAGTTGAACATTTGGATTATCACGACTTTTTCCTTTGGTATCCAATGTTATATCAAACGTTTTTTTTCTCTCTTGAATTTAATCGAGAAATTAAGTAAAATTAATAGTTTTGATTTAAAAGCATTCTTTATATTGTTAAATCGGTTTTAAATATTATAGAACTAATATAAAAAGCATTATTGTATTAGGACTTAACAGATGTGGGATTAGATTTACATGAGTACCTGCCGCTAAGCTGCTTTTGGAAAAATGTATATGATTACAGAATGTGTAAATAGTAAAAGCACCTAAGGACAGTCCTTCCTCAGGCCTAACTCACCCACAAGAGGTTGAAATTAGACCGTAATGAAATTTTTACAGTGTATCCCTTCTTTTATTCTGTCGGTGGACATACAAAACTTTCGCCATGATAACCTCCCTGACAGGCAGGATGCATTTTTCGCTAGAAGCATACTTAAAGAGGCCTTTACCAATACTCGGACTCGGTGGTATGAATCCGTAAGCTACTGGCTCCCGTGGTACCAGATGGGATCTCTGGACAGACGTAATCTCAAGGGATCTGTCAATTTTAATTTTTGGCCAAAACTCTAGTATCCGGTGCATGTCACAGAGGATGTTACACGAAAAACTGAAATATCCTTAATATGATGCCTACAGCCGCCGGGGGGACGAGGACTAAGAAAATGGCCCCTTTTCGAAATATATGAACGATCGGGAAATTTAAAAATTAAATATGCAAATTTCTTTAAATAACTTTAATTAACAAAAGTTGATACTAAATATTTTTTGGTTAACCAAAGATCCTTATTTCTGCAATAATTTTCGGCGAAAGGTAAAGGCACTCGCAAAATAATCCCTTTATGTTAAACTTATTATAAATTAATTTTGGTTTATAAAAAGGAAAAAAATATTTATTTAATACGAACCTCATTGGCATTCCCAGTCCATATCTAGCAGAGTCATCAATTAATGTAACGGAATAAGATTTAAAATAGTTAAGAAAATTTTCATTTAAATAATATTTAATAAAAAGAGTCAAATAAATCATCATTAAATTAAGAAATCAGATTAAGTTATATAAAAAAGATAAAAATAATATTTTTAAATGCAGATTTTTTCTATCAAGCTGGGCATTAATTTGAAGCTTTTGGACTAATTATTTCTTAACAGGTCTAAAAGATGCAAAAGGGTTATAATAAATGTTTGAAAGTTTAAAAAATTAATTCTTTAAAGCAGGGCAGGGCAATTAATGGAATTTAAAATCTAAGCTATTTATTAAATAAAAGTCCTAATACGACAAGGTTCTTAATAAGTTTGTTAAGTCTCTTGGTATTGTAAACGATGTTTTTTTCGAATTTTATGTGGTTTTCAGACTAAAATTTTTGTGTTATCCCCTTTGCCTGATCATTAGCCTTGTTCATGTATAAAGCTTTAATCTACAATGCTCTGATCGTTTGTCCCTTAAATGTTTTTAATTCAAATTCGTTCGGTTATCCGGTTTAAAATTTATTCAA
Organism: Pollenia griseotomentosa; assembly: GCA_963931875.1. Lineage (NCBI taxonomy): Eukaryota > Metazoa > Arthropoda > Insecta > Diptera > Polleniidae > Pollenia > Pollenia griseotomentosa. Next base: position 37,484,794 of record OZ007563.1, on the reverse strand, counting down.
AGTAAATTTTTTGTAAGAGTATAATCGAATAATTTTTACCGATAGTAATTTCTTAAGTAAAGGAAATACACATTCGAAAAAAAGTTTAAAAAAATAGTCTTAACATACAGTTACCGAAAAAATAATAGGGACGATATTTCACTTTAAAAAACATGACGTAGAAAATTTTCCATTGAACTTTATTAAACTTACTGTAAAATTCTTTCATGTTCCTTTCAGTTTCAGTTTCAATATTTGCCCTTCTGTTTGACCAATGGCAAATATACCGGCATAAATCGATTGCACTGATTCTTCTTTATGTTTGTTTCTTACATTATTGTACTGTTCGCTTTACAATTAGTGCTGGCTTAAACTCCTCAAGAGGAAAAGAAATGACATTCTCTTTCCCTTCTCTCCTAAAAGCTCAAGACTTGACGGCTAAAACTTAAAGAGTGTGAACCAGCACTTACTTAAATTATTGCGAAATTCTAGCGTCACACATTTTAGTTTTGTCAAAATGCGCTGCAGAAGTGAGTTGTGTTTTCAATTACAAACTTATTAATCGTTAACAAATAGTTAAGTTGGCATATTTTAACTTAAAAATTATACATTTTAATATTTTTCAAATCAATTAAAGTCATTTGTGCAATAAAAATGCATTTTCACTAGAAATTTTAACGAGATGCATCATTTGTCCCTGGCCTGAAACTCTTTGACGGATATAAAAATGGTTAGACCTACATTTTTATTAAATTTGCATGTGATATGGAGAGCATATATTCCAAAAATTGTGGAAAAAATTTCCCAGTAGCTTAGCGTCAGGCCAAAAAGGGATAGAGCACCTCTAGGGAATTCATAAATAACAAATGTTAGACGTAAAAGTCGACAAATAAGCAGGTAATGTGGCGAAAGTTTCATTATGATTGGTACACAATTTCTCTGGATAACTGAATACCGTGAATTCAATAAATCAGAGATGCAAAGAACTAAATAAAGTCAAAGAAGCATCTACCAAATAATAAAATAGTATTTTGGTTTGAAAGCAAAAAGTAGCCTACTATTTTTTCCAGATATATTTTTTAATAACGTCAATTTTTCGAATACGGCTGGACTGTAACTTTTTTTGATATAGACAAATTGAATTGCTTTAGTTTAATATATCAGTCGTGTCACAGATTCCGTTCGGAATGCTGTCAATTCCGTATTTGCCTTTCCGTTCGAAAATATTTCTGGTGCTTTAGATTCCAATCGTTTTCATCAATCCGAAAAATTTTGCTTAAGAGATTTTTTTTGTAACCAATACGGCAGCATCAGTAAATATCACTGTGTATTATGGCAACAAATTCACTTAGCAAAACAAAAAAAAGCATTTGTGTTTTTTTGTATGCATAAAAAAGTGATCAACTTTAAAATTTGTAAAATTTAAAAAGTAAATATGGCGGGCGTAAAAATAATTGCTGCACTGGAAAAAAAAAATTTAAATTGTAATTGTTGTGAATTTTTCTTTGTTCTTTTTAGTTTTCTTTTGTTTTGTGTGTTGCCGGTATGTAAATTTTGGCAAATATGACAAAAATGGGATATGGCAATGCTTCATAAATCCATCACGAAAATTTTGTTTTCATGTAAAAGTTTTTGTAAAGAGCTTAAAATTTTTTTATTTGAAATTAAGGTCACTAATTTTTTATTAAGGGGGTTATTTTGTAAAACCCTTCAAGTGAGGTGAAGTGTTTTAAAATTAACCCCAAGTTTCTATTAAAACTATGCAGGTATTGATTTCAAGTCAATTTGTTTTAATATCAATTCATAAAACTAGTTTTTTTTGTTTGGTTTTTTATACAAATTGTTAAGTGTTGTTGTTATTTTTTTTTTGTAACTAATATATACAATATTTACTAAAATTTATTTAATATTAATTTTTTGTTTGTTTTTTTTTTGGGTTTAATTTTGCAATTTAATTATTTATTAACTAACCTAAAGTAATTGTGGGTGTGTTTGGTATTCTGAATGTGTGTTTGTGTCTTTTTTTATTTCAATTCATTTATGTTTTTTTTTTTTATCAAAAAAATCATTATATTCTTTTTGGTTTTGCCATTTATCAATTCGTTAAATTTGTTCTAATTTATTTGTTTTTTTTTTTTTATTTTTTTGTTTTAATTAAAAACTAAAATATCGACTACTTTGTATAAAATCACAATATATTTTTTGTTTTTTTTTTTACTTAATTATTTTTTGGGTTTTCTTTTCTCTTTCTAGGCGTAACTAATTAAATTTTAGAATATAAAAAAAGAATCTCTGATTTCTGTAAATTTTGTTACTTCCATAGAAAAAAGTATAATGATGTAGAGATGTGGGAGTAAAGTTAGGATGGATAGTGACGCAGTTAGTGAGTGATAGAGAGCGAGAGTAATAGAGAGTTTCCAAAACATCACCGCTAAATCTGAGAGATCTACAAGCAACATTGATAAAACACGAATTTAAATTCAGCTTACAAAATGTGTTTTTTTTTGTTGTAAAAAAGTTTCGGTTTCATTGTGCCTGAGATTGCGATAATGTGGTGGCAAGTATTGAGTTCAGTTAGAATGTGTGAAAGAATCAGTTCTTTCGGCTCAATGATACGCTTGCAGCTGATGGGCGTAACAATGGGGTGAATGTTGTTGGGAAAGGCTGGTTGGTGGCAAAGCAGTGTTATTGATGTTGTTATTGTAGCTAAAGTTCGAAGTTGATGTGGAAGTGGTATTGGTATTGGTAGTGATCATGCTATTAATGGTAGTGTAAGTTGGGATGGAGTTAATATGATACTATCAGTGCTTATACTCCGGATAACGACCATTCTCCATGATTTGACCGGATTGACTGTTGTTGCTGCTGCTGGTGGTGGTGTCGCCTTGCATTTGAAGCTGCTGCTGTTGCTGCTGCAATTGATGTTGCTGCTGCTGCTGATGGGATTGATGCTGATGTTGGTGTAGCTGATGCAATTGCAGCTGCTGTTGACTTGTATCGCCCTGTATAGTGTAGCGACGGTTGAGCGGCTGGATAACACTTCCACTGCTTTCCGTCTCCGTGGAGGGAGGTGAGGGGTAGTAGTCCCTCTGATTTACAGCGATGCCATTTGGAACGGCCCCCATATTCATATGAGCATTGATTGAACCCGCTGCCGCCGCCGCTGCCGACACCGTTGTGGTTGATGTGGCTTGTGCCGAGGATGGATGATCGCCGTGGTGCTGGTGCGGATGCTGGTGGTGGATAACGGTATTCGTTGATGCCGCTCCCGACGTGTGTCCGCCCCCGCCGCTGGATTGTTGGGAATCCGATGTTGTACCGGCTAGGGGCGGTTCCATTACCACGACGGATACCACATCCTCACTCGCCCATCGGGCTAACTGTTGTTGAGCTTGAATAAAGTCATCACTAGAAAATAATAATCATAACAGGAACAACGGTACACGGAATAACAAAAACACAAAATCAAAACATACGTATGTCGAAATTAAAAAACACCAAAAACGAATGAGAGTAACCGAAAACGTGGATGGAAACGGCAATGAAAAACCAAAAAAAAGTTTCATTGAATAGAAGAAACCAAACGGAATAAAAAAAAAAAAAAAAAACACAAATAAAACAGCACCGCAACAGTCATAACGAGTGGGTGTTGCAGAAAAACGAAAAAAACGAAAGAACGAACGCACCAACACGTACAAACATATCGAAACGCATCAAACAAATAAAACGAAGAGGAGCGATCGAATGTACGAGCGAACGACCGATCAAACGAACGAACAAAAGAAATGATGTTGTGATGATGTGGTTTGATTGATGTTTAAAAATGGTCAAAGTTAGCGCCACATGCAAAGCGCAGTTTAAAATGTTTAATTTTTATTTTTTATTTTGCACACGATCATTTCGAGATGTCAATGCCACAAAATGTTCATGATGTTGAATGTGAATATGAGATTTTGAGGTACGAGTAGATGATCGATTTGTTACATTAATGTTCATGAGTTTTTTTATATTTTTTTATTTTGTTCATATGAAAATAAATGTAAAAAAGAAGAGTTTTACGAAATTATTATTAAAACTGTATCACACATACATACAAAACAGACGTACATATAAGGCAACATAAAGTTTAATCGAAATTAAGTCGGAATTGGAAAGTGGGTTAAAAGATCGCAATAACAAAGAATGAAGATAAAATCTTCAACTTTCACTACATTGAAATTATTCTGGGTTGGATGGTAATAGGGAAAACTATATATATGAAGAAAATTATAAACTTAAAATGTTTTGCAACTACTACATGGGATATTTTCCAAAAATTCCTCTGCTCATTCAGTTTGTTTTTTTTTTTTCTTAACAAAATCTCTAAGTCTAAAGTGAATGCATTAAGTATACATACCTCTCACTATCGGGAACTTCCCGTGGGTCAAGACGCGTATCTACCATTTGTCGATCATGATGATCGGCACTCTCATAGATGCCATCGTCGTCCTGATGCAAGTGTGTATGCGATGAATGATGCGATGAGTGTGGACCGTGTGTTGCATGACCATGAGCATGCGAATGATGTGCATGATGGCCAAAAGCATGAGGTGAATGTGATTGATGTGATGGATGTCTACTGGTTGTAGTGGGATGTCTGTACCTTCCATAGGAGAAACGTGACTCTTCATCGGCACGCGGTCGACAACGACTGCTGTAAGACGGATGTATTGTTGCAGTTTTTTGCGATTGTGCTAATTGTTGATTTGATCTAGTTTAAAAAAAGGTATTTTTTTTTGGAAAGTAGTGTGAAATAAAGAGAGAAAGAAAATAAAAATACAATTTTATTAGAATCAATTATATTGCCATGCTGTGTAGGGATAGTTTAACAAAGTTTTGGAGCAATTTTTTCTTTTAGTTTAGGTGCCTATTTTTTGAAGCCAATTAAAATTGTTATTTATATTGATTAAACTAAATAGCTTAGGTTTTAATTAAATGTTGGTGCCATAGGAAATTATCTTATTAATTTTTTTATTCTATTATAATTAAATTCACATTAAGTAATCGACTAAAATGTCCCATTCATTTTTATTAAACGGGGTTTCTTAAATCTTTTAGGTAAACATTTATTTGGCTTGAATTTGAAAAACTTAAATTTTAAATTTTGTCTTGTATTTGAAAATTTATATTTTAAAACAATTCAGTAAACATTTTATTAAAGCTTTAGAAAGCTCATGTATCAACAACACTGCTCTACTTGCCAGATTTTTTAAGGTTAATCCAGAAATGTTCAGATAATCTTAAAAATTCTTTTGTAAACTCTGGGGTTTTTAATAAAAGTGACAACAAATCAAGATTTTAGGACAACAAGATTCTAACTTACATGTAGTGTTGAGGCAAGCCTTCTTGTTCTAGGTTCGCGAAATCTATGGTTTCAAATCAGATTTTAAAATAAGAATATATATATATATATATATGTTCCCGACGATTCTATAAGGAGCACAGGGCCCCAAAATGAGGTTTCATTAATAAGTGTTATTTAAGATGCGGTAACTTATTAGGCAGGCAATTTGTAAAGTTTTTCAAAGGCAGAGATTATCCGCGTTCCTTCTACTTCGTGAGACGCCCTTAACAAGCCATCAGGATACTTTACAGAAACTAAGTTTCAGAAGTTCTTCCTGCTGACCTGAGACGTCTTTCAACCATTCAGGTGACTTAGCCGCCTTCTCACTCTAGCTAGCCTCTGAACGGGTGTTCCATTGCCCGGGGAATACCTGGTTAAAGCCGGAGGTAGTGAGCTGCTTTGACTGTGAAGCAAAGGAATCATCCTTGGACACTCCCACGTGAGTGGCAATCAAGAACTTTCAACCTTTACTTGTCACAGTCCATTCCCCGAACAAAATAAGAATATGGCAGCGTTTTAGGTTTTCATATATTCAACGTGACCCACATTAAATCTCGGTTTGCCTAACTTTGAGACGTGAATTTTTTGCTAGATCAGGTTTCTAACAAAAGATTTATTTCCAGTATCTTGAAATCAATTGGAAACTACAACTGTGATTTTGTATACCTGGTCGCCGGGTATTGAAAATCGGCAACAGCATAAAGGATGGAATAGCTAACCGCATATCTGCGGCGAATAAAAGTATTTTGCCCTGAAGAAAATCTTCACTTACAAATTAGTTTTGGAAACTGTACGTATGGATGCAAAACGTTGTTCATGATAGCTAACGAACAACAACGCCTAAGAATATTTGATAGAAAAATCCTACGTAAAATATTTGGCCCAATGCGCGATTCAAATGGTGACTATTCCAAAAGAAGTTAACGTGAACTGCTCGAGCTATGTGAAGGAGACGATATAGTTGAATTAACAAAGGCGCAAAGCCTAGGATGGGCAGGACACGTGGCATGCATGGACGACAGCAGACCGCAAAAGTCAATGTTAATCTGCGACAACAGATGTCTTAGACGGCGTTCCTCAGGCGGATGCGGTACTACACTCAGGTGGCGTAGTTTAGCCCTCGTTAGTATATTTTCTGCGGGAAAAAATTTGCCTTTGAGGATGCCTTGGTTTTCTGATGGAAAACTGCCTTTCTGGATACAGAAGGGTAGTTTTCTGATAAAGTGATACTTGCGGCAACCACGTAGTGGCTGAGTGGCTTTGATCAGAAACGCGAGAAGGGAGACTTTCATATGAAATGCTGATCTTTTCGCTCATGTGGCATGTTTTATGTGAAAGTCAAAAGGATTGTTGCGTTGGAATGGATGGTATTATGAGGTTAGGGGAGTCTGTTGGTAGATATTAAGGTCGAGGTATTGGTTATCTGTGACTTAGACTTTGAAATTCAAAGCAGATGAAAAGTTGAGGTATCAAAAAGTGTGGGTGGTTGTTGGGTGTGCGTTGGTTCTTGACTATTATTATGAGATGTGTTTTCGAGACAAAAATTCAGTATGGGGCGTTTCTCCCTAGCTCCTAAGGAGGCGGAAAAGCTCCAGTTTCTAAGCAAGGGGCGGGTACATTTTTTGTCAGATTATATACCCATTGCTACCTGTGTGTGTAGCCAAATCACACAAGGGCACGCTTGGTAATCGCACAGTTTGTCATCGTCCAGACTGGCAATTTTTTTTGCTGCAATTTGGAAAATTTCTGCTTTGAAATTGCATTAGTGTCCAGTGCCCATGTTCTGCAGCCCTCGCGTCGAGAAACTTTTCGATTGATAAACGTGAAATGAAGCACAAAATGCCATATATTAAAACAAACAGATGTTTTTCTTACTAAACTGTGTCTGTAACTTTTTTTGGCGAGTACAGGAAAAAGTGTGTCTGAAACATTTTTGTGAGAAGAGTTTTCGCTTTGAACTGTCAATTAAACTCACGAATAAAAATGGGGCGAGAAAAAATTTTAACACTCAAAAACAATTAAAAATGCAAAACACAAAGAATCATAATAATATTTTTTTCTTGGCATATTTTTTCATTGTTTAAATATTTTGCTTTTAACATTTTTGTAAAATATACGAATGTTTTCAAAGATTGTTTGCAAACAACAAACATTAAAGTCGCACTTTACATTATTTGGTATAGCCGACGGTTGTATTTTCGCTTCCGTCGTTGAACATTTTTCAATTTTAGTAAATTTTGGTCGCCCTCAACGATATGTGTGACTGGCGTTCTAAACACCTGTAATGTCACATCGGCTTCGAGTGCAATGTTATGACACTTATAACGTAACGACTTAATCTCTTTTGATTGTTTTCGTCATAAGTTACAGACACACTTTATTCTCACTTTTCGAGAAACGATGGAATGTGTTGTTTCACATCTTTTCGATGCGAGAAGCTCTCACTATAGGTACAGAACATGGGTACAGATTATGGAATCATAGTTTTGCAATTTTTATCTTGCTTTCCTCTTCTTCGTTTTATATTTTATAAATAAATACAAATTCACCTACAGTCAACTTCAAGTTTAAAGCTTTGTTCACAATCAGAGCAACAATTTCGTTTTTTCTTCTATCTTATTTCTTCCGGCAGTATTTCATATATTTTCCTTTCATGTTATAAACAAAAATGTAACTACAGTTTTTTTTTTAAGATTTGAGTCAACTAGAACTTCAGCAACAATTTGTATGAAATTGTTTCTGACGTTTAAATTAATTTTATTTAGTTTTGAATGAAAATTTGAACAAAATGTTGTAAATAATAATAAAAAATACATAAAATTGTTGTGGCTAAAATTTGCAACCGGATTCTTAATGCAAAATGTGTGTGGTTAAAGCTTCGTTCACAATCAGAGGAACAATTTCGTTTTTTCTTCTAACTTTTTTCTTCCTAAAATATTTCATATATTTTCCTTTCATTTTTAAAACAAAAATGTGACTAAAATTTTTTTAAAAATGTAACTAAAGTTGAGTCAACTAGAACTTCAGCAACATTTTGTATGAAATTGTTTCTGACTTTTAAAATAATTTTATTTAGTTTTGAATGAAAGTTTGAACAAAATATTGTAAAAATGATAATAAATGCATAATATTGTTGTGGCTAAAATTTGCAAACGGACTCTCAATCCAAAATGTGTGTGGATGCAAAAGAAATTGTTGCTCTATTATGAACACCAAGTGAAAATGTTTTTTTGATTGTGAACGAATTATGAAGCTTCATCCACAACCAGAGCAACAATTTCGTTTTTTCTTCTATCTTTTTCTTCCCAAGGTATTTCATATATTTTCCTTTCATTTTTCAAACAAAAATGTAACTAAAGTTTTTTTAAAAAATTGGTTCAACTAGAACAAGGCGAATTCATACAAGGTGGTCTTATTTTGAAAACGTTTTACAACACTGTAAAATATTTTAACGTTGTGTCAAAAATTCAAGCAAATATTTCATTTTGTTTTCAATTTTAAATTGTGTGTTTTGAAATGTAATAACTAAAAAAAGTTTTAAGTTCCATAATTTTAAGCGAAAATTATAGAATTTAGTAAAGATTCCCCAGAACCACTAGAACGGTATACCATTTTGACACAAGGTTAGTTATCAGCTGTTCCTTACGTAGCAAGATAAGTTCACCTGGTGTAAATTCGCCTTGAACTAGAACTTCAGCAGCATTTTGTATGAAATTGTTTCTGACGTTTAAAATAATTTTATTTAGTTTTGAATAAAAATTTGAACATAATGTGGTAAAATATAATAATAAATGCATAATATTGTTGTGGGTAAAATTTGCAAACAGTTTCTTAATGCAAAATGTGTGTGGTTGCGAAAAAAAATATTATCTATTATGAACACCAAGCGAAAATGTTTCTGGGATTGTGAACGAAGCTTAAAAGTGTAAAATACCAACTATAATATGCTTAAGTTGACTTAAGCAATTGTACGAATACATGTGATTCATATGTGTGGAGCTTTACTGAACGTAAGTAAACTTTTGTTACATTTTATGAAACTGTCATTTGCTTAAGCAAAGTGGGAAACTGATCGCACTTTCCGTGAGAAATCAAATATTTTTTGATTTTGTTTTTGTGCTTTTAAATACATTTGACAGGTTAAAAAGGTGGGGAAAAAGCCAGCACATTAGAATACAATAATTTGGAATCCGGACAATCAATTTCTTCTACAAACAAGGACGTTTGCATCTAAGGAGGGAAGAGTTAAGAGACATTTTATTTTAGATTTTTTTATAACTTGACTTGGTAATTTATATGCTTATTTGCAACTTGTGTCCATTAAACCAGCGTTACTATTGTGATACTAAAGTATCAATTTGAACCTTTTTTGAAAGTCTTGATACCTTTTATGACCCTTTTTTTAATTAACCTTTCGTACCACTTTTACCTATTTCGTGCCACTTTTTGACACTTTTTGGAAATAGCACTCACATTTTGTTTTTTTGTCAACACTGCTGGACGTTAGTGCTAAACAAATGTTTTCGAAAAAAAAAATAAAAAAAAATATAGAACGCACATTTCTGAAAAGTAATTAATATTCGGAAAAAGTTTGTGTTAAAAGATTTTTTACGACTTCTAAATCAAATTTGGAATAGTAAAGTACAAATTAAAGTACAATTTCCCTTATAGCAAACATAACTCATATACATATTTGTTATTTTTTATTTATTAAATAGCTAATGTTGGTTTCTCTTCAAAAAAAATGTGACATTTTATTTAAAAAATGCAATTAGGTGTTCGTTTTTTGAAAATGTTTTGCTCTATTAAAGAGTAGCAAGTTTTATGCTAAAAAATGCACCTTTACAGTCAGGCCCACGATGTCACACGTTAACGTTCGCATAGAAAATTACCTGGTTGTTAATAATAGCTTAAGGCAATAACCTTTTCGCCCCTTTTTAAATCGACAATGCTAAGAGTGCCCTGTAAACTAGGTGACTTCGGTTATGTATGGGCCAATTTTGAAACGGCGACGATTGCCTCAAAGAGCAGAAAAAATCAGTAAAACTAACAGGAATGAAAATATTCGGTAAAAATTGCTGAAATTTCCAAATATTTTATAACAGCGGCATGTTAGCAAAGTCTAATATTTATTAGAAATCTTAAAAGCTTTAAAGAATTAAAAAACTTACAGAAAAATCGCTTCAATCGCGAACAGGGCTAAAATTCGCGAACGATTGCAAAATTGGAAACAAACCCTAAAATTTATTCGAAATCGTTCGAAAAAGAAAATGATGGAACATAACATAAAAAGTATTAAAAAAAATAGTTATAATGATGAAGAACAAACTTTTTGTCAGGTGTAAGTTTTTTAAGCACTGCCTACCTGAAATAAAGTTTGTTTATAAAAAATTCAGTCTTGTTATATTTATTAAAATGGGAAATACTACTTTTAAGAAACTTGAGCCTTTTTTTATTGAAATACCCTTTTTTGAGTCCTTTTTCTGGAAAATCCACTTTTTGTGACCTTTTTCGAAAATTTCCAACGGTAGCCCTTCATTAAACTGCAAGTCTGGCCGATGACTTAGTGGTTAAGATCTACCAAGAGCTTAGCCCAGCTTGCAGGTGGTTATGTAAATAATTTTCAAATTGTACTAGACGAAGAGGACGACCGCGAATGAGATGGAGAGACTGCATAGAAGACGACTTAAGAATAATGTGTATTCCAAACTGGCAACAGAAAGCGAAAATGGAGAAGAATACGTAATCATGCTCACCCCGATTTCTACAGCTATAAGATGATGATGATCTCAAAATCAATTCCTGTACAAATTAAACAGAAAATGTAATTTCTGTTTGTTTCACATAAAAATCTTAAAGTTGTTGTGTATAAAAGATTGGAGTTAAGCTTTCTTTTATTATAAATTCGTTTAGCAGCCAAATAAATGCTTTAAAAGACCTTTTTTAAAGAAAAAAGTTTTCAAATGACTTTTAAAGACATGGGTCAATTTTGAATTAAAGTTTATATTAAAGTGCGAGAAAAAGCGAAAGTGAAAATGGAAAATGTAGTTTATTGTTCTTCATTTTGAACTGAGCTTTCTGCTAAACTTTACATAAATGATATAAAAGTTTGGAATAAAATAGTTTTGGAATTAACTAAAATAAGGAAAATTTGGTTTTTTTTAATTTACTTTATCTTGTATTAAAAGTCATTCAAAAACTTTAATCTTTTTTAAAAAAATAGATTTAATTACTAAAAATTTACCCGTTTTACTACTTTTATTTGTATTTTCAGATAAATATTTGTTTAAGTTTTTTTATTGTTGTTTTATTAGGATGGGGTTACCTTCATCACACTAGATATTCCACGCCATAATGATAGTCTGTAAAAAATTTTCAAAAAATTTGTTCATATTCATATGTTGTTGTTTTAAATATGTATGGATTCTGAATTCTATCAATGTTAAGGGATATTTTAGCGTATTAATTTTTTTGTTTAATACATTTTTTTTTTTTTTTTGTTTAAATTTAAAATGTTTTTGTATGTTTTTTATTTTGTTCAAAAGCGGGTTGCACAACTTTTTAAAAAATAAATGTATAATTTCTAATTGTTTAGATTCTTAAAACTCAATCCATGAATTCAATCAATTCCTAGTTTAATACCATTTAATTATTATTTATTATAATTAATAACATTTGAAAGCGTTCTTATTAAGTTTTGTGTATTTTTTTTAGTATTATTAGTTTCTATGCCAAAAAAATAGACACCTACTATACAGCCCCAACACAATATTTAAGTAAATTATGATGCAGCAAGCACAATTATACTCATTATACGTTTTTTTTTTTTTTTTGGTTTTTATTTTACTAACCCTTGCGAGGATTCACTACAAGCAGCAGAACTATCTAATCTATAATGACGATCGGCTTCTGTTTCAGAAATTCGTATGTCTTCTGAGCCACTGGGACTCATGTGTCTCGACGAATGATGTTCGAGTTGTCTTATAAGATCCTCAAGATTACGTATGCGTAAGGGCCCGGTGGCGGGAGCATCCTCTTCGTCGGGTGGCGGTTGTTGTTGCATCAGTGGCTGATGCAACTGATGCTGAGAGCGGTGATGATGCATAATGGGTCCAACGTGAGGACCGCCCATGCTGGATGTTTCGACCAGCAGGGCGTGCGGTGGCCCCTGATCGCATATATTCTCTCGAGAACTAGTTTTGGAACCACTCGAACGTTTGTAGGGCTCTGTGGTGTAGCCCAGTTGAGCTGAAGCACATTCCTGTAGGGTTTTGCGTAACATTTCCTCACTGAGACTGCCACTGCCAACGGGTGTGTTGCCAGTGCCGGTGCCTCGATGTGAGGCTGCATTGCGTAGCGCTTCCAAAATATCTTCATGATAACCGTTGAGCGATTTTAATGTGCGTTCAACTTCCGATACTGCAGCACCGCTCGACGATGCCAGAGTACCGTCTTGTGTGATTAATTCTAAATTATCGGATTGACCATCATCGTGTACACCATGTACAAGACCGTAACCGTGTTTCTTTAAAATACCTTTTTCTGTGAAGGAGAGTGGGAGAGGGAAATGTTTTCAATGTACATATTTTTTTTTTTTTTTTTTGTTTATTTGTGATTTTTGTTTTTTTTTTTTAATTGCATAATTGTTTTTGTTTGCATTAATGTTAAAATAACAATCAGTTTTTTTTTTTGTTAATTTTTTATTATTGTAACTTTGTTGACGTTCAAATATATGAAGAGTGAACATAAAGACGGAGCAATTAAAGTGAATAAAAATATGAAAAAATACGTTTCTATATCAAAGTGCAAATATGTTAATGGTGCTAAAATAATAATTTTTTTCACAAATCAATCAATCAATTTCCAAACAAAGGAAACCTAAAATTTTTTAACCTAAAACGTGTTATAAAAAGCTCTTAAGATTTCTTGTATATTTTTGAAATGATAAGTTAGATTTATAGAATTTTTTAATAAAAACTTTAAGTGTTTTTGAAAATTTATAGAAATTAGAACGGTTTAAGTTTAATTTTTTAACTTGAGTATTTATGTGGCAACAATCGATCTCTAACTTCGCATCGGAGTCTCGTATCTAAAGTCTGCTTTCAACTGGATATAAAATTATTCTATCTGAGAATATTTTTTTTTAAAAGACAGATTTGATTCTATGTTTTAAGTTGTTGTACTTCTTTCAATTTCTATGAAAAACTATAGAAATAATCCAGAAAATGTAAATTGCTGTAATTTTATCGATATTTTACTGATTGATGGCTGCCGAGGTAATTTTTGTGCAACATTGATGCATGGTTGTTGAAACGGGAGGTTTATAAGTAAATTTTTGCATGAAAAAGTCCTTGTTTCTGTAATAGATTTTATCATTTTGCTATAATATTTTTCTATAACACATATCTAGATTCATTCCTTTAACATTTAAAACACATACAATAAATATTTGCGAAAGACATACAAAAAAATCATAGTATTTATTATTTTTGTACTATTAATAAGTTCATAAATGGTATTTTTAGAATAAAGCGATTCAGTGAATTACAAATTTAAAACATCTTAAAGAACACGAAAATTTTGGATTGCTATAATAATTCATTTTTAATATACAAAAGCTTTGCCTTTTAAAATTCTTAGGTCAAAATTTTTTGAATTAAAAAATTCTGCATTTTTATTTGTTTATATGATATGGATTGTAAGCCCTGTCGCTTAATTTAATCCAGCTAAGTCGTATGGCAAAAATTAAATTTATTTCCTTATTTATCTTGCACAAATATTGAAAACATTGAAAGCACTCTTTGCAAATTTATGCAGTCAACTTCTAATCTTCTACAGATTTTCTAATAATATGTTCTTAAACATTGATAAAGACTTAGAGAATGTGTGCTCTCCACAGGGTATGAGGGAATTGCACACCTTTGAGACTCTGACAGTAAATAACCTACTCATAATTTAATAATTTGTCTAGGTATAAGCAATAAAATAGTTAAAGTGGAGTGTTCGGAACCAAATTTATCCATCAAAAACCAAGGATTCCCGAATTTTAAAACCTTATAAATTTATGTCTTAAAATAAAATTTTTTAGGAGAGCCGAAAAAACCATTCTAGTACAAACTATGGGCTAGGTATTGTACCTTTTGAGCTTTGTAATTAAGTAAAAAGATCGGAATGGGTCTATCTGTTTGCAAAAATTTTTAAAACCATGTAAAGAGCGTTTTAAATTAAGCAATATGGCATCAACATTTCAAAATCGAAAAAAATAGACATACGCGGTTGCCCATGAAAACCACAGATTTTAGGCCAAATATAAATCTTGCAACTCTGCTAAAACACTCTTTAAGTCTAATGACACCGGCTTTTTTTACCCGCTATTAGACATCTAGTCCATTAATAATATATGAAGACATAATGCCATAGCAACTTCCCTCTTTATATTGCTTGGAACCTTCTCTTTTAGACCGTTAATGTGCGATCCTCCCATTATATTCTTATTTGATGTTTCATGTTTGTATCAGAGGATGTTAGTTCATATTAACTAACACCTGAGCCTAAAAAAATTAAAAAGCTCAACCGATAGAGTCATTGAAAACTAGACTTGAATTGCGCTAATGATATAAACTAAATATGTATCATAGAATCCAATTTTGTAAGATAACAAACTCTTTCTCGTGTGGAATTTTGCGAGGAACTTATCGAAACCAGGAAAACACAAATTGGGTCTTGCTAGTTTAGTTGCTGTTCGGATTTGAGTGGCTCATGTTTTGGCTCAAACTTTATTTCTAAGAAGAACATGTTATTTTCTCATGCCTTTATCTCGGAAACCAATTAGAATTTTGTTTTATTTTTATTTTTTTTTGTCCTCAACATAGTTGTAGATATACACAGAAGAAAGAAAGTGTAAAATAAATTAACCCGAAAAAAACTGCATTTAAAATATCAAAATTGGTAAAACTTTGAAAATGTTTAAAATTGTATACCTTTTCCACCAATTTTACTCTAAAGCTCAAATTTTTTAAGCCATCGAGTGCAAACTCTTTTTTGTGTGGAATTTCTCAAAACATTTAACGACACCAACAAAACTTCATTTGGGTTTTATTAGCTTAAGCTGGCCACACACTAGTGATTTGTGCGTCTGATTTGTTAGCGAACCATTTCTTCAAACACGACGAACAAACGTCAAAAGGACAACATGAACAGTGAAGCGGATGATGCAATTGCACTTTTGATAATTTATTTTTGTACACAACAAAAAAGAAGAATACAAAAAATTTCTATGCTAAACAACTCCGCAATAGATACAATTCAATATAAAGGGTGGTTAAATTGTAAGGGCCGATGTTGAATGTGAACCACACCTAAACGCCAAGTTTTTTTCCGAATTTTATTTGACATTTCTCTATTTCATACCTACTCAATTTTAACCATTGAGAGATACACAATCCAACAACGTGTTAAAGTTATCCAGACTTATTATGAAAATGGATGATAAATTTCGAAGAAAATCATCTTCAGTGATGAGGCACATTTTCACCTCAGTGGATTCGTCAATAAACAGAATTGCCGCATTTGGGCGAACGAGAATCCAAGAGTGATTGTCGAAAAACCAATGCACCCACAAAGAGTGACTGTTTGGTGCGGTTTATGGGCTGGCGGCATCATCGGGCCGTATTTTTTCCAAAATGATAACGAGATGATAACGAACTTTTTATGGCCCGAATTGGAAGATATGGATGTGGACGATATGTGGTTTCAGCAGGACGGTGCCACTTGCCACACAGCTAACGAAACAATGGCTCTTTTGCGCAACAAATTCAATGGCCGTGTTATCTCACGTAATGGCGATGTCAATTGGCCGCCAAGATCATGTGATTTGACACCGTTGGACTTTTTTCTTTGGGGTTATTTGAAAGAAAAGGTGTACGTCGATAAGCCAGCAACAATTCAAGAGCTAAAGGATGAGATAATTCGGCACATTAACGGCATGGAACCTCCATTATGCCTCAGGGTCATCGAAAATTTGGACCATCGGATGGAGGTGTGCCGCCGTGGTCGCGGTGCCAATTTGGCCGATATTTTGTTCCATACATAATTGAGTAATACCAATATATCATAATAAAATAAAATTACAATAATTTCCTAAATAGTTTGTGTTTTATTCAAAATCAACATCGGCCCTTGAAATTTAACCACCCTTTATATCGTTTTACATTAAAATGAAAACATTTTAAAATGTTCGCGCACAAGCGCACTAACACATCGAAGAAATCACAAGATATTAAAAATTTCAATTAGAAGAAATTAAAAATTTGGAATTACTTGTGATTTGTGCGCGCACAGCCCCAGTAACAAGTTACAAGACGTCGAGCTCGCACAAATCACTAGTGTGTGGCCAGCTTTAGCTGCCGTTCGAATATCCTTATGAATATTTTGGCTTAAACTTGAATTTTCCGGTAACCACGCTATGGATAAATTAGTCTTTTATTCAAATAATTACTCAAGTAATTTATTCAAGTAATGTAATTTTTATTCAAAAAGCCACTACCATATTTTATGGCTGCCTCTGAAGATATTATGACTAATAATAACAAAAACATGTTTATTACTTATTATTGTAATTGCTTTAAATTAACAACTACATTCTTCCAGAGTAAGATGTTATGTAATGTTTAAAAACAACCGTACTATTGTTATGAATAAATATATTGTTGTTATTATTAAACATAACATGTTCAAAGGCAACCATAAGTTAGTTGTGGCGTCTTGATGGAGGAGTTGTTAAACCATTATATAGTTGTGGTTAAAGTAACCGTAATATGTTTGAGCAATTGTTGTTAAAAATAGTTTGTCGGGGTGGCCATATTAAAAAATACGATAAAATTATGGCTCGAGCGAGAATCTACTTGGAAACGGACAAATATTTCTGAAATTCGACAAACTAAAAGATTTGTCACTTTATCCCATGATAAATACCCCAATTTAATTCTGCTTAAAAATATTGAGCTAAGGGCACTTCACTGGGCAATGTGGACGGTTATATTAAGACAATTTCATTACCAAATTATGTGGATTGTATCCATCACACAGAGAAAAAGTCAACGGTCTGCTGAATACGGACGCTGAAAGTGCCAGGCGTTCTTGCATTTAGCACAGATGATTCTAAAGTTGCAAAAGTTTAAAAACCTCAAAATTGTCTTTTGATAAATTTTAAAAATATAAATTTTGCTTTTAATTTTCGCAAAATAAAGTTTTCACGATATGTAATAAATAGTCAGATTTGGAACTCATAATGAGCTGTTGGGTATTAAAATACCCATTTTTATAAAACGAGTAAATATATGCATTAGCCTTGGCCACGTGTTATGACAAACCGCTTTAAGTGTTTTTGCATTGCGCCTAAAACTATCTAAAACTTTTAAACATTTTTTTATTTTTGGCATTGTCCTTTATATGTTCATACTTTTTCTGACATAGAAATACCTTAATTTTAACTATATGATAACGCGGTTTTTGTTGACATGTGCTTGTTATATCTTAATGACAATTAAAATAAATTAAGTTCAAAAGAAAATATGTACATAATTAATTAAAGAATTACATTTTGACAGTCTGAAACTTTCGATTTTCGCAGATTTCCGCAAACGTTTGTTCCACGAAATATTGCCTAAAGTAAATTGATAAAAAAAAAGGAAATTGTTATCCGCCTACGACTGCCTTAATTTTTCTTTGTATTGGGTATTTAAATAAAAATATGTGATTTTTTTAATTAATAACTAAAACTAAAAAAAAAGACTCTCTCCAACTGTGTTCAATTCTTTAAAATGTTTTGCGGAAAATATTTTTGGAAAAAAAATTTGGAGACTAGATGCTAAAAGAATTCCCAAGTTGAAGAAATTTAATGTTTTAATCCTTTTTTTTTTTTTTTTGTTTTTTCTAAGGGAAATTTGAGAATAATATGTATCTTTGCACAGAGTTGAAAAAAAAATTTTGTCATTACCCTGGGGGAAATTTGTGTCAATTGGTCCAACAGACTGGTCCTGGGATTTGTGAAAACAGAACAAGTACAAAAAGAAAGGACTCATGACCAGTGAAAGAAGAACCAATCCATTAACTGGTTTATGAAGAACAAAAAGGTAGAAAAAGTAATGAATTACAGTACAGTCTTCACCAGTGCTGTGACACATTTTTTGGAACTTTCTTAAATTTGGTTTTTAAATTCTAGGACTTGTTTTATTGAAATAATACTACATTGTATTGAAATAATACTACATTTAAGTAATTGACACTAAGCACGTTCATTGAGAATAGATCTGTGACCGGTCAAATGGTGTCAATTGACCCCCTCCAATGACATCCCCATGTTAAAGTGATAGGTCTTATGTTATTATTGACAGTCTGAAACTTTCGATTTTCGCAGATTTTCGCAAACTTTTGTTCCACGAAATATTGCCAAAAGTAAATAGATTAAACAAAAAGGAAATTGTTATCCGCCTACGACTGCCTTAATTTTTTTTTTTTGTATTGGGTATTTGAATAAAAAAATGTGATTTTTTTAATTAATAACTAAAACTAAAAAATAGAGACTCTCTCCAACTGTGTTCAATTCTTTAAAATGTTTTGCGGAAAATATTTTTGGAAAACAAATTTGGAGACTAGATGCTAAAAGAATTCGCAAGTTGAAGAAATTTAATGTTTTAATCCTTTTTTTTTTTTGCTTTTTCTAAAGGACATTTTAGAATAATATGTATCTTTGCACAGAATTGAAAAAAAAAATTTTGTCATTACCCTGCGGGAAATTTGTGTCAATTGGTCCAACAGACTGGTCCTGGGATTTGTGAAAATAGAACAAGTACAAAAAGAAAGGACTCATGACTAGTGAAAAAAGAACCAATCCCTTAACTGGTTTATGAAGAACAAAAAGTCAGAAAAAGTAATGAATTACAGTACAGTCTTCACCGGTGCAGTGACACATTTTTTGGTACTTTCTTAAATTTGGTTCTTAAATTTAATTCTAGGACTTGTTTTATTGAAATAATACATTGTACTGAAATAATACTACATTATAGTAATTGACACTGAGCACGTTCATTGAGAATAGATATGTGACTGGTCAAATGGTGTCAATTGACCCCCTCCAATGACAACCCCATGTAAAAGTGAGAGGTCTTATTCATATAAAGTGTTAGAACTAGAATCGGTCTCTGCCACCAAAGACCTATCACGGGACTACTTTGGTGTCAGTTCGCTTCCCTCTAGGGTAGTTACATTACCAGAGGTAGAACGTGTACAAAATTTCAGTAAGCTAATCTTTGAGCATTCTTAATTTAAGGATATTAGGGAAGGATACGTTTCTTTGTTATGTATAATTGATTATCGATTATCAGTAGCACAGGTAGAACAATTCCGTATATAAAAATAAAATATATAAAAATTCAGTAAGCTTAGCGCTCTTATAATATTTATAAATATAAGGACATATGGAAAGGACAGGAATCCTTGTGCGGGTATATAACAATTCTACAACCTTTTTTTTATCTATTACCGATTTAAAGACATGCGTCAAATTTAATCGCTCTGCAATTACTTTTTATAATTTTGGCCACTCATTATATGAAGAAGCACCACAGTGCGGCTTTGCGACAATAAGAACAATTCCAGCTAAATTAACGATTATAATTTGGATTAAACTAACTTTCAGTATGTAGTGTTATTGATTGTTTTAAATCCAAATTTTTGATATTTCAATCAGGCTAAAGTTCATTTAAATTTAAGTTTTATTAAATTTTTTTTATGAAGAAAGGAATTTTACAACATGAAATTAATTAAAATTTATTGATTGCAAATTTAAACTTTTTTTGTGCGCTCTGGAATTTGATAGCAAATTTTTTTAGAAAACTGAATTTCGATTTCAATACAAAAATCTGTGGTTTTCACGAATAATCGCGTAAGTCGGTTTTTACCGAAATTGAGATAATGATGTCAAAGTGCTACATTTTGCATAAGGTTTTTATAAGTATTAAGCTTTTTAGAATATAATGTAGTATTATTAATTTTTTTCTGCTAAAAACAACTTAAGTTAACTGTTTAATAAAATATTTTGCTATTATAACGATTTATGTCGACATACATCGCCAAAAATTGTAAAATTGCTGAATATGTAAATAAAAGAACTTTATAATATTGCTGAATATGTTTCCAAATAAAAAGCATATGTGATGTTATGTTGTTATTCGTGCAAAAAATATGAAAGAATATTTTGAAAATTTTTTGCGTTTATTGTTGACTTCTTTAGTTGCAACAACAGCAGATGAGCGGTTGTTTGTAATTTTAAGTCCATACGTTGTGCTATAAGTATCAAAAACTCTGAATATGTCGCCAACTTGTGTGCTAAAAATAACAACGTAAGTCGTCATGTGTGATTAAAATGATAACATTTATTTTTACAAAAAAGAACTTATGTGGAGATATGATGTTATATTGCACACACTTAATGAGTCAATCAAAGATATGCATTTTTAATCCTTTTACAGATTGTGATCCTGTGAGGATTTTTTCATGAAAACTATGTATAATACGTAGAAAGTCACTGTTAAGAGAGCATCTACAGAAGCCGCAATTGAAAAAAATAATTGTTTTTGCTCTCCTGAAAAGTTTGGTTTTATAACTTACGCGATTATTCGTGAAAACCACAGAAATAACATTTTAAATGTGTGTGTGTCATGAAAGTTTTTTCTTTTTGTATGAAAACCGATATTCAGTTTTTTCAGTAAATTGTGAATAAAATCAAAAGTTGTGCACCGATTACAAAAAAAAGCCTCATTTCATTCGAAATTATGTCAGGATTAATGTTTTTAGACCAAAACTAAGATTTTTGTCGCATTTTTATTTTTTATGAATTTTTAAAGAACAAAAATTTTGTTTTTTTTTAAATGTTCCTTTTTTTCTTCAAAAATTCAACCATATCTCTTTGAAGATAACTCAAATTTAAAAACAATGTAAGTACGGCTTAAAGATAATACTATTGTCGAGTTTCGGATTTTTTTGTTAACTGAATATGGTCAACCGTTTTCAAGTTTTTCCAATTTATGTAGTGAAAGTGCCTTAATTTTGGAAATAACAGTATATCTCCAAAAGTAGAGCTGATAGAAAAAAGGCGGTTAGATTTAAAATCAGCGACCTCAAATTAGTAAAAATTTGCTATCAAATTTTAGAGCGCAAAATGTCTGTTATTTTTCATTCTTGAATAAGCTGGGAACCGAACCTAGGCTTTAACAGACAGGTTGCCCTTACATGTTTCGATTGCAACCACTCAATCTCTTCAGGGGGGTTTGGCGTTTAACACTTACCGCCATTGGCAGTCAATAGTCAAACATCAATCTTTAAATCAAATTATATTGAACCTTTGGTAGATCGAAATTTGCTTTGAATAATTATCCACTTTATTTTATTTACATGTTCTTCCTAACTTCGGTTTTTTCGTACTTTTTGTCAAGTTTGTTTCTTCAAAAATTTTGTTTTGGGCCTAGAGCACACAAAATGTGAACTGTCATGATTCTAGCTAGCGTCATTACAAAGGCACAATGGCCATTGCGTGATGACCTCTAAATTACGTCAGATCTACATGCGCATGTAGATTTTCACATTCCGGGAACCCAAGGCTTTATAATTTCTCATTTTCTCAAAATTTTAATTACACATTTATGAACTTTTAATTTATCTTATAGATCTTTTAACTATAAACTAATCTAGCCATTAAGAAAATTGAGTTTAAAGAAAAGAAAAGTAGTAAACAACTAAATCTACAAATATTATTTCATAACAAAAATTTTGTTAATTATTTAGATAAATACACATGTAATTCAAGACTTAAAACATTTTATAAGTAAAAGAATTTCTTTAAATTAAAATTTAATAAAAAATAAAATAAAAACATTTATTGCTTGGGGCTTTAAAAATATAAACAAAAAAACAAAGAACTAAAATATATAAAAAACTAAAAAAAATCTATTTTCGGAAATGAAAAGTTCAAAAGAAAAATAATAAAACATTGAACGCCAACAAAGTTTAAATATATTTAAATGTTTATTAGAAATAGTAATAGAAACATAACAGTTGTAAATAATTAAAATAGTAATAGAAGAAGTTAAGAGAGTTAAGACAGAAAAGTATGTATTACTTGATATAAAAATTAGATTAATGTTATTTTTTTCTAAAATCATCTAAATATTACAAATGTACGTTACGATAACAATGAGAGTATTTAAAAAACACGTACGGTTTGCTTAAATTCTTTAATAAAAAATATAGAAGTTACTAAAAAGAAAAAATTACCTGAATGCGTTTGATCATCATCACTGCCAGTATAACGGCGACTGTGAATACTTTTATCACGGCTGGGAATTAAATGAGAAATTTAAAGATTTATATGATACTGTTTGAAGGATTTGCAAATGGTTTTTTTGTTCTTATAGAGATTTACCTGAAACCTGGTTGATTGGCATAAACTAATTTATTGGAACCATCTGGAGAAACCTCTTCCGTTGAGTGATGATTTGCGGCAGTGACTGCAGCTCCGTAGGCCTTTGTCATTGGCTTTTTGGTGTAGGGAGGATCGTATTTAAGGGTGTTGGTCTTGCGCCTGGTTTATCAATGGTTCGTCCAGTGTTGATGTGATTATTAGTTTGTTAATTATTATTTATTAACGGTTTTTCATTTGATTTAATTAGAGAATATTTGTTTTTGGGTTTTGAGGTTTTTTGTTTGTTTGTTAAATATCGTTTGATTCGATTTGATTATGATTTGTTATCGATTATTAATGATTATGATTTTGGTATATCGATATATATTTTTTTTTTTTTGATTTTTCGTTAAGGTGGTTTAGTTTTAGTTTTGTTGATTTTGAGATATCGTATACGATTTTGGTCAATGATGATTTTTAGTTGAACAATTTATTTATTTATTCAAAGTTATCAATTTAAATAAATAGTTTTGTTATGCGACCATGATGTTAAGACAAATTTTGGTATAGATTTTTTTTGATATTTTTAAATCGATTGTGTAGAATGGAGGAAAAACGAATTTGGAATAATAACAATAAAAATATGTGATTGATTATTAGAAGTATTTTTGATTGTTCGTTTTTTTATACAAAAGAAAAATGATAATAGTTCGCAATATAATATTAGTAAGAAACGAAAGAAAATTTAATTGAAATTATAATATATATTCAAGAATTAATGATGATAATATTTGTGAAAATAAAATAAAAAGCTTTAAATATTAAGAGGGTTGGTTTTTGATAAATTTATATTTTATTATTGGTTTAATTGTTGTTTAAGCTGGATTAAATATAATAAATTCTTTAAAGTAGATATACTGAGCTTTTAAATAGAAAAGATTCACTGTAAGCGTAAACGGATCGATGGTAATTTAGAACTGATCAGCTCAAAGTTACGACATGGCCTAACTGGAACATAAAAGTAAATTCTACCGAGGTGGAACTTCTCCGCAAATCAATCCTAGTAGAAAAGAGCTACTTAGCATTCTACGACTGCTTTTGAAAGCTATTTGCTTAAGCTGATTTTATACGACATGGAATTTGTAGTGGCTTAATCAGATTAAAAATAAGGTTTATAATTTTTGCTTTCACAAGTTCGTTTCATCTGACATAACCTAAAATCTTTCACAACAGTAAATTCTGCATATTCTTATTTAAAGTTCTATTCACTTTTAATTGTATTTCAGTTTCAGTTGAAGAATATGTGTAAATAAATAGATTTGTATGTATATTTGCCGCCCCAAGCAAATGACTAGCAAAACAGCTGATGTCAGATGGTTTTTCAGCTCAGCTTAAAATACATATTTACAAAAGCAAATTTATTTTTTGCTTTTACACTACATCTGTGCATTTTGCGGAGGGCAAGTTGAAAAGCACACTGCTAAATACATGTCGCATTAAACTACCTCTTACCCTACACACCAAACCTTCGTCGATACGACGAACACCGTTAATAAATATCACTATCTCTTTTTTGCAAAACTTTTGCCAACTTAGTTTTCGCTGAGCTCTGGTAGGAGACAATCAAGTCCGGCGCGTTAGCACTAATTTCTGGAGATATAACATGCCTTAAATGCAATATTGCAATTTGTGATGAACATAAGGTTGATTTCTGCACACAATTCTTTGATCTCAAAAAAAAAAGAACTCCTTGAAAAAATGGAATCCAATAAAAACATATCGTCAGCTCAGAATTGATTTGGCGCATTTCATGGTTAAATTACCATGATATGCCCCAGACCAATTCTGAGCTGACGATATGTAATTAAATAGAAATACATTGTTTTATTTACCAACAAAGTTCTTGCTAATCTTGACATACGTATTTCTTGGAAATGAACAATTATTTTTAATTATAACAGTTTTTTACGCACAAAAGTGCTCGCCGAAACGACGAATGGTTAAGTTCAAAGGGCCAAGCGCAAAGGTTAGGTGTTAAGGGTAAAAAAGGGCAAGTGTATGGGCGTATGACGGCAGAACATTTTATCAGAGGCCTCTGGACTGGCTCAATACTATTTATATGAAAGGAATATAAAGGATCACGTACAATAGACCCATATATAAGAATAGGCCGAACTAAAGAAGTATAAAGTTGTTTCGTGATATATAAATCAGAAAAATCTTGAGGCAATCGTTTCAAAGAGCCATGTAAAAAAACATGTAAAAATCTTCCGTTTAGCTGAAAACAACTAAGTCGCTCTAAGGAATCGTCTTTATTACTTATTTTTTAAATAAACTCATTTGGAGCTTATGAAATTATTGCAACTTTATTTACTCTTGGACACACTGTGCGACATTTCATTGCTCACATATCTCGACTTTAATCAATACTTTTCTAAAAAAAAATTTGTTTTAATAACTTTTTTTTATAAAAAGAACGTTTTTAGAAAAGTACTTTTTGCCACAAGAAAATTTTCAAAGAGTAGCATATAAAAAAAAAATTGTTTTTGTTTTTTTTATTTCTAAAAGGCATTCCTTAAAAATAGTAAAATTTTGAAAAAAGCACTTGATGGAAACGAAACCCTGTTTAAAACACATTTTTTAATATAGTCACCACCAATAAAACAATTTTTAACAAAAAATGGTTAAAAACACAATGGTTCCTTTTAAAATATTATGGTAACTTTAGCTTTTTAATTATCACCGGCAACCGTATTGTGGTTTAACGTGTCGTCGATCAAGAAGCCATGACCATATAATGGTTGCCTCCGAACATATTATGAATAATAATTACATTATTATGTAAAATAACCATAATATATTTATAAAAATTTCGTTCAAAATTGTTTTGCAGAAGGTGATTATATCGATAAATGTATTTTCTCTGCGTGCAGTTTGAGCATCTGTGCCAAATTTGCCAAAAAACTAACTAAGTTTGCTTCCTCTTCTTTGCGACAAAGTTTACATGGGCAGACAATAAGTCAGTCAGCCGGACGGATAGACATCGTTATTTGGATTAAGAAGAAGATTCTGAGTTGACCAATATACTTTAAGGTGGGTCTTTCTATATGTTACATATATTAGCACAAACGCCAAATACCCTCTCCACCTATTGTGGGCGTTGTGGGTATCAAAAGTGTTTTATTGCCCATTTTAAAGCATCTCTATAAAAAAACAACATGTATTTTTTAACAAAAATTTTTGTATAAACAGAAAGTCTGGCTGACTTCCAAAACGTACTAATACAAAGTTCGTACACAATTTTACTACTGTATTTCAACCATGCACACGTACAAAGTACCGAAACAATGCAACTATGTGTTTTCTTTATTAAAACGTTTAGAATTGTAAATAAATTTAATTTAAAATAAATCTGTATTGCTTGCAAATAAAATGTTAAATGTCACAAAGCATCAACTTTAAAACCGATGCTTTGATTGCTTTTTTGATGCGTTACTAATACTTAGCAGTGAAGGGTTTGCATTGTATATATATTGTACTGCGGCGTTATGAAACATTATACTTTGTTCTAATACAAAGCAATTGACGTTTTGGAAGTCAGCCTCTATTTTGGCCAAAAAGCTTATTTTTTTTTATTAATAATTAAGTATTTTGTACCAAAAAATTTTTTTTTTGGAACATTGTTTAAATTTTCTGCTTTTAACATTTTTAAAAAATATACGAATGTTTTCAAATCCATTTTGTTAGCAACAAACATTTAAGTCGCACTTTAGATTACTTGGTATAGCCGACGGTTGTGTTTTCGCCACCGTCGTTGAAAATATTTTCATTTTAGTAAATTCTGATCGCCGTCGACGATATGTGTGATTGGCGCTCTCAACGTATTCAATTACTCATCGCCTTCGTAATCTCTTTTAATAGCTTTCGTCATGAATTACAGAAACACTTTATTCTCACTTTTCGAGAAACGCTGGAATATTTTGTTTCACATCTTTTCCATGTGAGAATTTATTTGACAGTTCAAAGCGGGAACTCTTCTCACAAAAATGTTACAGACTCACATGACAGCTAGTACTCGCCACAAAAAGTTACAGTCACAGTTTAGTGAGAAAAACAGCTGTTTGTTTCAATATATGACATTTTTGTTTCATTTCACACATTTCAATCGAAAAGTTCCTCGACGAAAGAGTTACAGAACATGGGCACACGTTTTTTCAATACATTTGGGCTACCTTTGGACTAGTACCAGTCCCCTATGGGCTTTTCTTTACATGCGTGTACAGAATAGTCCTATTAAATATTTTCAGGGTATGATTAGGTTGCTCTGCCATTTTGTGGACATGGTCTCTAAAAATGCATTCATGCTTTTAACAATATATCTAACGAAGGAACAAATTTCAGCTTCTTGATTTCCGTAAATAAAATGCTGCTGGACTTGTTTCTTTCCAATTTACCAAAGTATCTCTTGTTTAACTAAACAGTATATTTTTTTAATAAACCGGCATAATTTATCAAAGTATTTATTTTTTTTATTAAAAGTCGACTTGATCACTTTTTTCTTTATGCAGCAAATCTAATGATGGAACAATTTTACAGCTTCCAGATTTTCATAAGGAAATAGCTGCTGGACTTGTTACTTCCAAATTTACCAAAGTATCTTTTGTTTTTCTAGACAATATATTTTAAAGTATTTAATGAAAGTACATGTTTTAAACATTTCAAAATTTTATTTGAAATAATTCTATAAATTTTTTAAAAAGCTTAAACAACACTTAAACTAAAAACCAAAGCCCTTTTAAAAATTTAATTTAAAAAAAATAAAAATATTTTTGTTTTTTTTTCTTTGTTATTCTTTCATGGGTTTCATATACAATTGTTATTATTTTTTATGTATTTAAAAGTGTGTGTGTGTAATAGATATACGAATATGTATGTATGTATGTTTTATTTGTTCATTTTATTTGTTTTGTAGCTGTAATTATTTGTTAATGTATTTATTTATGTATGTATTTGAAATTGTTTGTTAGGTTCGGTTAGTTAAGTGTGTTAGAGTTAGTAAGTATGTTGAGTAGTTAGTTAATTGTTTAATAACTTGCATACATACAGTTATATACATATACATATAAGTATAAATAATTATTGTTTTTTTTTTAGTTTTGTTAGTATTATTATTTTTTTTTAATATTTTATTATAAAAAGAAGATTTTATAGCAAATTAAAAGAAATGCACATACAATAATACACAAACAAAACACACAAATGCAAATAGATTTAAATGTTTTTGTATGTGTATTTGGTATGATTTGTTAGTAATCCTTTAGTTTTTTTTTTCTTATGAACTTATGAAATTCATTTGTTTAAGTATTTTTACATATATTTTAGCTCAGTAGAAAGCACCACCATAACTCAAAAAAGACAGTGTGATGAGAAAAATGTGTGAAATAGATGTGATGTGATATTTCTTTTCAAGACATCACGTCTTAGAAAGATGATGAACTTTTTTTTTTTTTTTTTTAAGAAAACCAAACAAAATTTAATTGAATGTATTTTACGCAATGCAATGTTTTAACAAAAATGAGAAATGTTGAAATCTGGTGTACCAAAGTGATTTAAGAGATTCAATGACTATTGTCCCTTTCAGTGGAGGGGGGTCTTAGAAGTAGTCTTAGGCTCTTAATAAAGACAATAATCAAAGTATCTCTATTTTCAGAATTAAAATTAAATGTACATGTGTTAAATATGTTTAATGTAAAATAATGAACTACTCACTACATTAAATTGAAAAGCAATGTTAACGTTTAAAAACTAAGCATATTTTTTTTTAACATTTTCAAACAAATTATGTTTTTTTTTTTGAAATTTTGTTTAATTTTAGCTAAATCCTACTTAATAAAATTTAATTACGTACTCCCCGCGCCTTCTTCTAGGATATGATACTTAATAATTTTTTTATTTTTTTTCATTTAAGGTAAAATTGCTTTCAACTTACCTTTTAGGAAAATAAAAAAAAGAAAATTTATTGATTGCATTTTTAATCCTATTAGACTTTCAATTAGTTTATTACACAGAAAGAAATATATACAGGTATAAAAAACCACATTTTGCAGTTGAGCAAAATGATATTTTATTTACAACAAAAAGATGCGGTGAATTCTCTGCATTTATCACAACAGCAAAATTACAGTTGACAAAAATCAAGATCTAAATAATTGGATCCAAAAAAGTTTAAAAATTCTCGTTACCTTTTAAAAAGTTCTACTTTAATAATGGTAGGTAGTACAGTTGTGCGAATAAAATAAAAAAATTTGACTTTTTAAGAACGTTATTTATGTCTTCTTTATAAATTCAAATAAAATCTAAAAGTGCAAAAATGGGCTACGCAATTGCCGGAATGATATTTGAGCCAAAGACACGATTTCTGCAGTTGCCGAATTGTATTGGA
Organism: Pollenia griseotomentosa; assembly: GCA_963931875.1. Taxonomy (NCBI): domain Eukaryota; kingdom Metazoa; phylum Arthropoda; class Insecta; order Diptera; family Polleniidae; genus Pollenia; species Pollenia griseotomentosa. Next base: position 37,455,532 of record OZ007563.1, on the reverse strand, counting down.
GGCACATCCACTTTTGTAGTTACAACAAGTAGCAACTGTTACTGGGAATGATTCGAATGTAAATTCTATTTGAAGTAAAGTTAAATTTATTTTACACTACTCATTTTTATTCTCTGTGTAGCTACACATTTTCAATGCCTTTTCAATACCAAAAATTTCACATAAAATAAAAATTTTTTAGTCATGGTAAGCAATTTTTTGCAAAATTAATTGACTTGGTGCATTTCGCAACACATTTATGTTAAGCCAACAGTACACGGAACGCAAAAATTAACATGCACATGCGGTTCTTACGTCATTTCGGCGTTATAACACAAGAAACACGTGCGCATAAGGCTTTTAACATTCCGTGCAATCTAGGCTTTAGTTTTTAAAATAAATGTGTGCATTTTTTTTGGCAGGTAGTTTCATATTTTTTGTTTGTGCTCAATTAAAATTCCGAACTGAAACCAAACATCAACATTGTTCTTTTCGGTCGTTTGAAAAAAAAGCTTGATTTCAACAGACAGACATACGCGTATGGATAAATCGACATAGAATTTATCAATTACCCAAAATATATGGGATCTAATAGCCTATTTCTGATGTGCGAAAAACATCTTTCTTTCGAACAATTACATTTAAAACTAAAACAAATTCTAAAAATTTTAGGCATGACAAACCATGTACAACAGCATTGACCACTGTGGTAGAGGATATGAAAATATAAAATGTTACTTAAGTCCGTTTCAGATTATCATTTAAGTCTTAAGACTTTCGTAAGATCTTAACGCGATTTAAAAAAAAATTGAGATTGGATTAAATTAGCGGAGTTCAGTGTTTTGTGTAAATGGTCTTCGGAAACACATAGAGTTTCCGTTGCACTATGCACAGAACTCCGCTGTTTTGTTTTCACACTTTCCCAAATCAAATATATTAAGAAAATAAAAGTAGTATATCGTTACCTTAAACGCAAAGGGCCCGAACTAACCGAAAATTAAAAATCTAAATTTTCATTAATTCTGATATATTGCATCACCACAAATGTCCATAACAAATTTTGAAATCTTTAGACGAAAATTAGCGATATTATTAATAAATAACCAACAGCCCTATCTACAAAGACTATATGATAAACGCTTAAACTGCCCACACACTAGAGATTTTTTCACGTACCATTTTTCCCCACATGACGAACAAATCACAACAACCTTTAACGTCAATAAGAAAACAAGATTTGTGAAAAAAAAGAAACAAATTAATAAAATAAAGCAAATGTTCGTATGACTGATTTTTAAGAAGAAATAGGCGTTCACATGTAATTTTATAAAAAATACATATAATTTGACGCTTCGTTGTACAATAAAATTAAAAAAATAAAAGTACGAACAAATCACTTATGTGTGGTCAGCATAAAAGAGAAAAATAAATTAAGAACAGTTTAAGGCAATTTATCACTTTTAATAGTTTTTTCTTCTCCTCTCATTTGCTGCGACATCGTCATAAGTAAAATTTGGTAATTTTGACTTCATATCACTAATGCAGAGTGGTGGCATGTCATAACGTTCAGTGACACAGTGTCCATGGACGTTATGACGCTTTTAAAAGTGTCATAATGTCCATCAGAGCAGTATCCTAATGTCCTTCAACCGGGCGCAAAGATTTTCTCCTCTATGGTATAACAAATACCGGTTTCGTTAATTTTTATGAAAATGTCTAAAACTGATGAAGTCTTATGGGATGTCAAATTTCTAACCCTATTATTTGAAATTTTTCTAACACATTGCATTCACACTATCACACTTGAACGTTTAAGTTGACTATTTGAAATGTCTAAAACGGCCTTTAGTCCACGTCAATATAATGAAACATTTGCTGCAGACACTTTCTGTAGTTCTCGTTTGAAACTGCGTTAGTGTCCATACAGTGCAACTTTCGTTTTATGGAAGATGTTGTAAATGTGAAATATACATTCAAACTTAACACGACTGCTGAAAAAAATTTTTTTTCTTAAATTATTTTTTCCTACAAAAATGCCAAATTTCTTAGAAATCCATTTTGTTTAACCCTTCGTCTTACTCATGAGTCTGGCCAGACTTTTTTCGAGTTTAAATGTTATTTTAGTTTATTTAAAACTGAGGTAGAGACTTGAAATTTCAGGTACCCTTCTAGAATTTAGTTTCCTATAAAAAGCTGAAAAATTTATCCTGGAAAGGATATTTAAGGAAACTTATTCAAATATTTTACAAATATGCACACATCACATTCGTAACACATGTGGTCTGGCCAGACCCATATGTATTTAGTATAGAAGATGCCGTATTTTTAACTTTCTTTCTTGCTGTTTTTAATTATTTTTTGTTAAATTATCTATTATTTATTTAATTTTATAAAACACACAAACTAGTAGCTCCATCTAGTTTTCAATTTGAAAAAACCCAATAAGCACAGTAACTCACGTTCAGAAGAGGATTTTTAAATGTGAAGAGTGGAGGCTAATAACTTAGAACTTAATAAAGCTGCTGAGGAAGGATATGAAATTCAACCGTTCACAGCTGAACAGAATTGATTATGGGGATTACCTTCCAAATAAGAACGATTCATCCGGTTCTGAAAATAATTTGATCATAAAACCATATGAATCGTTGCATGTAAAAACTTGTCAACAATACTCAGCCCGCGATTATTTCTATGGTAAAGATTGACCAAAATGGAATAAGCATCAACTTAATGTTGGTATATGCTGCGTCAAAATAATATGCGTTTTGGAGTTGGGCTCGTGGAACAAGGCTTTATTCCAATTCAGGCGCTCAAGAGATTTTGCACAACATATATTACATTTATAACCCCACGTTTCCACATGCAAGTAATTACTTGCAAGTAGTGTATACGTATTAATATCGAAAATCAGAAGAAATGTCAAAAAAACACAACAATTTTTTGAGTGGCTACACAGCACAGTGCAAGTTCATTTTTAAAATGTCGTCAACAAGTAAACTTCTAGCAAAAATTGCCGTATTAAACGAATTTAAAAAATTCAAAAGCGAATGTAAAAAAAGTGTGGAAAAAGAAGTTTTTGGGTTTCTGTTTTCTGTCCATCTTGATGAAAAAATTATGTTTATTTTATAAAATATGTGACTACAGTATTGCCGTAGTGGCGATATCATAATGTTACAGAGAAAATATTTTGATTAACATTTTTTTTTTTTCAAAATGCTTAAAATTCATGATTAAAATTACCATTTAGATGCGTTGTTGTATAGTTGTGCTTTTTTTATTAGTTATTTTTTATAAATACACAAAAAATCCGCTATAAACATAACTTTCATTTTACTAAGTACTAGAAGATTGATACAAAAGTCATCAACGGCAACACTGTTTCTTCATTTGTCATTTTACTTGCGACAAGTGTCAAAAATTTACTTGCAAGCAAATTATGTTGCAAGTTGAGCTGCAAGTACGAAAAATGTGATGGTGTTAGTAAAAAAGTGTGAGTGTATTGAGTTTTTCGAACTTGTACTTGCATGTGGAAACGCTACGTAATCATTACTAAGACAAATTGTATTTGTGTATTTTCTTGAAAAGGAACGATGTTTGAAAATTTGCAAACGAATTGGTTCTATTTAGTATTGAAAATGGAATATTCATATACTCCAAAAAAATTTTTGTTCAAAGTGTTCAGATTGTCAGCAACATTCTAAAATAAAAATTACATTTTTCAGTTGCTAAGGAAATCCATAATGCTAATACATTTATTTTATTTCTCTTTTTTATTGCAAATAATTTTATGAAATAAATAGATCTTATTTTTCAGTTTTTAGAAATATTTTGATAGGACAAAATATGTTAATTTGTATATGGGTGTTTCTACGTTAAGAGGTACTATCTACGGCTACATTAAAAAGTCATATATAATTAAAAAATTTGTGGAAATATCAAACGTATTTAATAACAAATAAAGTAAACTTTTTTGACAATAAATTGCAATACCTAAATTACCTTAGTTTAGTCATAACTTCGTGTTTACCTAGAAAAAAGTATCTATCCTGGCCTGTCCCTTAACTATTCTGTAACAAAATCTTTGAAATTTAACACATTACTAATTCATTAAAAAACTAATCGTTATTTATTACATAAAGAAGTATAAATAACAATAAAAGTCGTTAAAATAAACTTTCAAATTACTTTCATATTCTATTAAAAAAAATTACATAGTTTTTGTCCCTCGTATTTTAAGTCTCCTCCCCTGCACATTTTTCGACCGTTTAAAAATGCCGCTAAAATGCGTTGACCCTGCAAATTTAAATTGCAGAACATTTGTTTCGAAGTGAATTTAACAATAAAAATCAAGCGAGCCATTAGCGTACTCTTATTGGGCCGATAATTCGACCGCACCACTCGGATCGCTCGCACGTGTCAGTGATTGATGTATCTCCCCTGGTGAGTTTTATTCGCTTGTTATTTGTGGCTTAAGTTTGTTTGTAATATTTATTTATTTTAATTTCAGTATAATTTACTGTGCTAGTTTGTTTTTTCGTTACGATACATTTTTTTCTGATTGTGCTAGTTTTTTAATGAAAAAATCTCTCCCCAGCCGTATTCCCCTTGCTTCATCTGATGCCAGGGTAGAGATTTTGCGTTCATGGTAGATAAGGAAGTGAGATATTACTTCTGTCTTAGTATTTCAAGTATATTATTTTACGTTAAGCCTACACATATCCACTATATACGTTATAAGTGTTTTTACGCTTTTAAAATGTACGTATGCCTTATTTAATATAAAGAATCGTGCTAACCAACTTTTTACTATCATCAATCGTTATAATTTTTAATGTTTGTTTTTATAAGTAAAAGTTCTTATTTAATTTTAAAGTTTTTATTGGAGCATAGATGCTCTATATGTTTTTGTTACCATATATTTCAAAATATATGCAATTAAATAATTTACTTTTTTTCGACTACGTTTATGTAAGCAGAACTAAGTATTTTGGTTTTCTATGTTCCATAAAAGAAGACTGTATGGAAACTTAAGTCTAATTTTGAATAAATAAAGTTGATTCTTACGAAAATAAGGTTTGTTTTCAATTTATATTCTCCCTGCAAAGTAAGGTATCCTGTCCTGGCCTTCATGTCTTTACCCTGTGTAGAGTATCTCCCCTGGTCACTTAAAATACCGGTAAAAGTAGATTACTTGACTGGCCATTATTAAACATGAAATACGATTATATTGAAAAAAGTTATTATTTCAAATATTTTTATCATGCCGCCATTCCTAATATCAGATAACCTCTTTACGTAGAATGACCCATATTATAAATAAAAATAATATGAATGTGTACGCATATTATTTTATATAATGAATTTCATATTTTATTTAAATTATAAATGTGTATCATTTAGTAAAAAAAAATTGCTTTTATTTATTCAAAAGTTGGTTGGGTCTGGCTAGACTCATGCGTTACGAATGTGAAAATAAAAACATGTGTAAGACCGAGGGTTAAAAATAATCATAAATAAAATTAAACAAAAAAAGACTTACAAGAAAGGAAAATCTAACAAATGGTAACGCTGCAATAATAATATAATTTACTGCCTTTTTTTCTAGTGATGACACTAAAAAAAATCGAGATAGGAGCATCTTGTAAAGATGTTGACTTTAAGCTCTATGTACATATTTCTTATTCGAAAATTTCATCATCGCAAATTGATGGTAGATATTAAAATGTTGACAAGAGTAAATAGGGCATTACAGTATTTTGAAAACATACCTCTTTCTTCTTCGTCCTCTCAATTACAACTCACACAAACTGCTTGTATACGAACCAAGATACACTTTTCCATTCTCCTTTCCCCATTCACTATGAAACTCATATACTTTGCATTTAATGTTTCTTTATATGGACGAGAACTAATCAAATTTAAATTTCTACAGTTTTTTAGTAAAAATATAAAATATTAACTGCTAGTTTCTCGAAAAATAAAAATAACGTCTATTTTATTGTATTTTTTCAGTAAAATAACGATAAAAAAGGACATTTAATTTCAAAAATTTTAGAAATATGTCTATTAGATTTCCACTCTAGGATTTCACTCTAGTGAATATAAAATGCACATGTAGGGATGTTCCCCTACTTATGGCGATCCTGTGTGTTATTGTTTTAAAAAGAATTATTCAATGTTTATTGTTGTTATTATTTAAAGTTGTTTTATAAAGTTTAAGTTAAAGTTAAATTTCACTAAAATAATATTTTTATAATTTTGCATTTGATGGAATAATAAACGAATAAGGGTCAGTGCTGTTAAAAGCTGCACTCAATTCGAATTAAAATCAAAGTGATATCAACCAAACTGATCATTCCATGATTTCAAAATGATTCCCGATTTTAAAGGAAAATCTCGTCAAAATTGCAATATATTTTGATCTTGGGAATTTTTTTTTAAATCATGTGATTTGACTCAATGAAAACTATAGTTAATGTCCAACGAGATTATATACACTTGGAATCTTGCGTTTTTCACTAGTTTTAAGTAAGGAAACAAACACATTTTTAGTGTTTGCAATTAAAGTCATTGTTGCTTGGTGACCTACAAAACCAAGAACCTCAGTTTAGATCCCTGGCAGAGGATATAAAATTTTCATCATGGTTTTCAAGTTTTTAAAATTAAGTGTCTACAACAATCCCCATCCAAGAAGCCGCCTGACCACCCTCCCCCTAGAAAAGAGGATAACATCATGGCAAAGGTCAGGCAGCCACCACTACATGACAAAACATGCTAGGTATTAAATATTTACAAGGTTTCCCATCACTACGCCAGAATATACGGAGGGCGTTGTTTCTTAGCTAAGACAGATGGCAGCCCCATTATCCTAGTACCTGCTAAAGAAGTACAGTCATCTCCTTAGCTGGAACAACAACAGTTAACTCTTTCAATTTTACCTGCTACAGCAGATCAATGAAATACTTAGCTGGAACAACAACCGATTAACGAAACTAATAGAAGTCAAAAAAACAATACTAAATGGATCGATACTCCAAAAACAAAGACAGTGAAATCTTTCATGGGAAGACACGAAAACTACTGCAAGTACCGGTTTTTGTAATATTCAAAAAGTGGCAACGCCAAAAAATTTAACTCATTGTCTCTCATTATAAGATACTGTGTATACAAATATTAAAACACGCATGATTTAACCATCCTTATTGGTTGTCTTTATCCCAGGTCTACACTAAAGATAAGTATCTCAGCAAGTTGGCAATAACATCGGCGGAATAACAGAGCAATATTTCTTATTGCTCAGCTAATGTTAAAGGCATGGGAAAACGTATTTATATTGACTCATAATTTAAAAAAAATAAAGGAAGAAGGTGTAGTGTAAAAACTGACGCCATCTTGCAAAAATAATTTTTATTTATATAAATTCTTTCTAATTCGACTTTGCTATTTAATTTTTTTTTTTTTTGTTAAAATAAAATTAATATTTTTCTATAAAAAAACTCAAGCTTAAACAAATTAATATAAATTTAAATTATGAAGATAGAATAAGAAAAAAAAATTTATTAATAAAAATAATTTTTGCAATATTATTTTAATGTTTATTCTTTAATTTAATTCTTTTACTTCAATAATAATTTGCTACCATTTCTTTTTTGCTTATTTTTTCAATTGAAAACCAAATTTGACGTTTTATATTAGCAATACTTGTCAACGAAAATGGACTAACAATTATTGCAACATAAATTGCCGGCAATAAGTATGTACAAAAAAAGTACTGTCTACATTAAAGATAACATAATTTTGACATTTACTGCCATATATATCGCAATATTTATCTCTGGTATAGACGGGCAGTTAAGTGCTTTTAACATAAAGAAACGACTAGAGTTGAAACTCTGGCAAAAAAAAAATACATTTTTCTGCAGAGTCCCGTTTTTAAAGTGCATCTATCGCTTTGGTTTGTTATGATTTAAAAATCTTTATTGAACTATTTACTGTAGTTAAGCTAAGTCCTCGACAATAGTATGAAACATTTGCTGCAAAAACTTTCTTCAATTCTCTTTTGAAACTGCATTCATGAAACTTTTGTTTTTCAGCATTTACGTATTTTGTATGCCTTCTCTCTGTCTTTTTCCATACAAGCTAACAAAAATTGGTTGTACGCAAAACAAAGTACACTTATCCATACGTTTTTCCCTTTTCACTATCAAACTCAAATGTTTCGCAGCAAATAGTTTATAATGTGAACGGGGACAAACAGTTATATACTTCAAACTTAACAAGTTGTCAATAATTTAAATAGAGCTTTTCAATTTTATAATACTATCAAATGGGTTTAAAAAGGCCTTTAATTTGCCGGCCTACATAAACATATTAAAGTTATCTTACTAGAGAGTAACACATGTTACTCTATTATGTATTAATTAATATATATTTAATATCATTTATGTCATGTAATAGTGGTGGTAATAAACGCATTAATTGCACTTGATTTGTTGTGTTAAACAAAAAAAATTAAACATCACGATGAATTTTTTAATGAAAGTGCATAATTAATGAGTATCATTTAATAATATTGAACAGTTACATTAAGTATTAGGGTTTCTATATGAGCAAAAAATTGCGAGAACTCCCGGGAAAAAATTATTTAATATTTCTCGAGATTTTTAGATGCGATATTTTCTCCAAAAGCTTTTAACCCAAATTTTAGTTTTTATGAGATTAATTTATGGTGTTTTCTTTTCTACAAAAAAATGTGACATTTTATTTAAAATAAATGAAATTTGGTGCCTGTTTCTTAAAAATTTTGCTTCCGAAAAGGGTGGCCTGTTTTATTCTAAAAACTCATACTTTTTGGGAGCAAAATTTTTAAGAAACAGACACCAAATTGCATTTTTTTTAAATACAATGTCACATTTTTTTGTAGAAAAGAAAACACCATTAGACTAAATGACAATGTAATTTTTTTGATAAAAAAAAAAAAAAAAAAAATAAAATAGGTATCATACCGCAGTTTGAGTAGCACAGAGTCTAGTTTTTATCAGCATCTTAAAATTGTAAAAGTGTTTAGGCAATTAATCGATAACTTAAAGCTTAGTAATGGAAATCATAATACAATTGAGGCTATCAGCACAGAAGTGGTGTAACCCCAGACTACTTATTATGAGATAATGAGTAGTTAACACTAGTATTGCACTATAGTACTTGGTTGTAACGGTCCGTGCAAAAACTATGTTTCTAGCGCCATCTGTTTTGGGTACAAACAATTGGCTTACTCGACTATTGCACTGTAAAAACCAGTGCAAAGAAAATATCTTACACCAGAACCGTAACCAACTTAAATTGTGGGTTACACCACTTCTGCGCTGATAGCCTCAATTGTAATTTTTTTTTGATATATTTTAGATTTTTTTGGCATAAATTTCTTTCCGAATTTCCTATAAGGAACCTTTAGAAATGTATGCTTAGCAATCCTATTGCTAGCTATTTTTTTTATTTCGGCTCAGCAGCGTCCAGTCGACCTTATTTTTTTTCAAGCTGCCTCTTCCATGTGCGCTAGTATTAAAACGCGTCTTTGGCCTTAGGGGTTTCAGTCTAAGTTAGTTCTGGTGATAAGACCTTGTTTGTACCGTGGTGCTATTGGTACAATTCATTTGGTACAGTTTTTTATTTAAGTATTTTTATCAAAAATTTTAAAGAGAACACGTAGAAAAAAATATGGTTGGAGGTAACCATATTCTAAGAGCAACATACTATGGTTGGATTTTAACAATGCTTATGTTTGCAGGTTACATATTATGTTTAAATATGACCATAGTACGGTTAAAACAACAAAAATGTTCTAGAAATTAACAATAATATGGTCGAAATTGAACATATTTTGGTCAATATTAAGCATAATATGGTCAAAATTTCCCAGAATTTTGACAAAAATAACCATATTATGGTCAGAATTAACAATAATATGGTCAATGTTAACCATATTATGGTTATTTATTTCATCCATTTTTTCAATTGGTTTGTTAAGTGGCAAATTATAATCTTATTTAAGTTTTTATTCCTGATAGATGTTATAACAAATCCCCTCTGATTCATATTCCAGCCTGTGACGACCTTCATTACCATTTTTTCTGTTCTACTATCTCGTTCTACGTTAATTTATGTATTTTAATCAATAAGCTTTTGTAAAATTCAAACGACCAGAATGTTGTTGCTTTTTAAACATATTATTTAAAATTAAACATGCAATTTTTAAAATGTTATTGTTATAAAATATTAACCATAACATGTTTGGAGGCAACCATAATATTCTTATAGCTTTTAGATGGATGAATTTAACCATAATATGGTTGCCGTGATAATAATATGGTTAAGGTAAACCAGGGACATAACAGTTATAACCAATATTTGAAAAAATCCTGAAATAATAATTAATCACGAATTTTTAAAACCTGCTCTCTGAATAATTGTTACAAATAACCAATATTTTTTTGGTCTTTGATAACCGTTATAGTTTGATTTTGTTTTTTTTGGGCTTCCATAACCATTACAAAAGATTTTAATTTTTTTTGGTCTTCAGTAACCATTACAAAAGACTTTTATTTTTTTTGGTCTTCTATAACCATTATTAAAGATTTTAATTTTTTTTGGTCTTCCGTAACCATTACAAAAGATTTTTATTTTTTTCGGTCTTCTATAACCACGTTACAGTTCGCAAATCTTAAGATATTTTTATAAAATTTCGCACACTGACTTATATTTGCACAAGGACGAACTTTTTTTCTGCTCTGAAAATTATACTCAGTGACTTATGCTGCAACTTATCTGAGCGAACATTGCGTTCATTAATGTTTGTAAAATTAAATTTTTAAAGAAATACATATGTAGATATATCTCTAAATGTTCCACTTTTTCATTTTCAAAGCTATAGTTTCATACAGTTTGTTACGTTTCAATTGGTTAATTTGGTTACTTATAATGACTATGTAAGAAAAAAAAAACAATAATAATAATAATAATAATAAGTAAGAAAGTTATAGTCGGTCAAGACCGACCACATAATATTATACAGCTATTTGGGTCCGAAATTTGTATGGTTCCGAAGTCGACTTGGGTTCAAAATAGTCGAACAAGCCTACTTAATGGTATTTTCGGTTAGGTAGAGGTGGCAGCCGACTTTATTCGCCAGCTCACATAGACACTGAATGTCCGTTGCGATACCACTGCGCTTCCACTCATGCGTAATTAGGTGTTTTGCATATTCTTAGAATACATGACGAGACCTACAGTTCAATGCTGAATCCAAACGGCAAGATTTGAAGTGCTTTAGAACAGACATTACTTTCATTAGTTCGCTTAAGCCAACCGATAGTTGAGGATGTTAAGAAATAATTATTTCTTTTTAAAAAAGGTTTTTTTTGGTCGCTCGAGCCAGGAATCGAATCCGGGTCCTATAGGTTTCAGAGTCCACATCTTAGCTACTACACCAACAGCACTGACTACTCAATGGTATATAAATACAATTTTAGTGCGAAATTTCTTGTATTAAAGAAAAAAAAATCGGGAAAATATGCCTAAAACTGGAGCGATTTTATTTAAACTCAGCACCATGATTGTGTGTCATAATTGGTTTCTATTTACCAAATATGAGAAAGATATCAAAAAATTTGCGGATCCTTACCAAAATCATAAAAAAAGTTCGTCCTTGTGCAAATATAAGTCAGCGTGCGAAATTTTATAAAAATATCTTAAGATTTGCGAACTGTAGCGCGGTTATAGAAGACAGAAAAAATAAAAATCTTTTATAATGGTTATAGAAGACCAATAAGAATAAAAATCTTTCATAATGGTTACCAAAGACCAAAAAAATTAATAATCTTTCATAACGGTTATCAAAGACCAAAAAAAATAATTATCTTTCATAACGGTTATTAAAGACCAAAAAAAATAATAATCTTTCATAATGTTTATGGCAGAACTATAATTTTCTGGGTAATTTATAATTATTATTACAGGACCAATTTTTTTTCAGTTATTTTTTCCATAACCTATTGGATATTTAAAAAATAAAAACAGTTATTTCGGGTCCCTGAGGTAAACATAATATGTTTAAGCAGGGACATAACAGTTATAACCAATATTTGAAAAAATCCTAAAATAATTATTTATCACGAATTTTTAAAACCTGATCTCTGAATAATTGTTACAAATAACCAATATTTTTTTGGTCTTTGATAACCGTTATAGTTTGTTTTTGTTTTTTATGGGCTTCCATAACCATTATAAAAGATTTTAATTTTTTTTGGTCTTCCGTAACCATTACAAAAGATTTTTATTTTTTTCGGTCTTCCATATCGAGTTTCACACAAGTTTTATGAAAATATTCGTTGGAGTTCAGCCAATGACACACCTAATAAAAAAATCTATGAAACAGGTTTCGTTACAGTCAATGTTTATGAAAAGCTTCATAGAATTAATGAAACTCTTTACAGAAACAATAAATCGTCAGGTAATGAAGCATTTTATAGAATCTATGAAACAGTTTCATAAAAGTCATTCCTAAAAAGAGCTTCATTAAATTATCATTTTTATTAACATTTGTATTACTAGCAATATTTGCATTTGAAATTACTTTCATTAGTTCGCTCAAGCCAATAGATAGTTGAGGATGTTAAGAAATAATTATTTCTTTTTGAAAAATTTTCTTTTTTGGTCGCTCGAGCCAGGAATCGAGTCCGGGTCCTATCGGTTTCAGAGTCCACATCTTAGCTACTACACCAGCAGCACTGACTACTCAATGGTATATAAATACAATTTTAGTGCGAAATTTCTTGTAATTAAAAAAAATCGGTAAAATATGCCTAAAACTGGAGCGATTTTATTTAAACTCAGCACCATGATTGTGTGGCATAATTGGTTTCTATTTACAAGTATGAGAAAGATATCAAAAAATTTGCGGATCCTTACCAAAATTATTAAAAAAAAGTTCGTCCTTGTGCAAATATAAGTCAGTGTGCGAAATTTTATAAAAATATCTTAAGATTTGCGAACTGTAGCGTGGTTATAGAAGACAGAAAAAATAAAAATCTTTTATAATGGTTATAGAAGACCAATTAGAATAAAAATCTTTCATAATGGTTACCAAAGACCAAAAAAAATAATAATCTTTCATAATGTTTATGGCAGAACTATAATTTTCTGGGTAATTTTTAATTATTATTACAGGACCAATTTTTTTTTAGTTATTTTTTCCATAACCTATTGGATATTTAAAAAAAATAACAGTTATTTCGGGTCCCTGTGTTTAAGTGTATAGTTGTAGCTTTATTTTATTAAAACATTATATTGTTAAATTTAACCATATTTAAAGCTTCAAGGGAAGTAAACACTTTATTGTTAAATAGAAACAAAATATTATCAATCTTGAAAAAAGTTATGTTAAAAACAACAAAACTTTGTTTGTTGCCATTGCAGGGACCATAATATTTTTTTTTAATCATACTTCAACCATGTTTTTTCTCTGCGTGCACATGTTGACTTCTATACTATTATAATAAAGCGATAAAGTTTTTTAATATTCTTAACTCCATTTTGAAAAATGTTTTTTTCTTTGGGTTTGCATTCAAAAATTGGCAAAATGCTCCGAAGAAATGTGTAAAAATCGCCCAAACATTTTTCATGTCAATTTGGGTGATTTTGCATTTCGTAATTGTTGATAATAATTTACTTCTACGCTTTGCATCATTTTGCCTACAGCCAAAAAATATTTCGGAAAAGTCCGCTGAATGAGAAACCTTAATTCTACAAAATAGAGGTCGAAAACGATTATTTAAGATAAAGCCACAAAAATTTTAGGCAAATAATAAAATTAAGAAGACATAAATTGGAATTAAATGCACATTTAAATGTTAAATGATTTAAAAAAAAATTTAATAATTATTTTTTCAGCTTTTAATTTCAATAAGACTGTTTTAAATACAAAAAAAAAAAAAAAAAATGAATGCGAATTCCCTTATTTAATAATAGGGTATTCATTCGGTTAACCGGTAATCGGTTAACCGATTAATTTCTACCCGATTAACTGATCGGTTAATTTAAAATTGGCAATTTTCGATTAACGATTAAACCGGTTAATTTCAGTCGATTAACCGATTAACCGATTAACCGATGTAACAAATATTTTTAGTTTTTTGTAGTATTATAACATATTTTTTTGCGTTTTTAATTATTTGTTTCGTCTCATATAAAAAAGGTATATGTTTGGAAAATATTTTTTCCTACAATATATTTCCTTCGAGAAATACATTCTTAAAATACAGTACAAAACAGAAGCTAGGGGTTCGTATTTCATTTTTTGCAGAATGTTCGGTGCTAAGCTTTGCCAGGATGAGTCAGATGATGACCTGACAATAGAAGAAGCTCTCGATTGTAACACAAACAATCTTTAACAAAATTAGCCGAAATAATGGCATAATGGAAGATTTTATATGTTGAGAGAAATCCTGGAAAAGGACAAAGAAACCAAGATATCGCATACGTCACATCAGCTTTTTAGTACAGCTAAAATATAGAAACACAAGCAAGCAAACATGTGTATAAAATGCTAAAGTGACGTCATATTAAACAGTTGAATTTTGTAAACATGTGCAATGCGTAATCTTGAATCTGTATTATGGGTTGCTTCCGATTTCTCAAACATCTTCGATAAGTGAAAGAATTGATTCCAAATCAAGTTTTATTAAAACTAAAGAAGAGAATCGCTTAAATTCTAAACATTTAAGCCAAATTATTTTTCCAAAAGATTATTTTATAAAATTTTTAACTATTGAAATAATTAATAAAAAAAAATCTCACAGTTTTTTTTTTTTAATAAATCTATACAAATATTATGTACAAATTATTAAATGTAATTTTCATATTTAAGTTAAAGAATTATTTTGTTCGTTATGTTATTGTTTATTTTTTACTAAAATACTTCAATAATAAATAATTTTTTTTTTTTATTGAAATTACTTAATTTATAACAAAACTTTATTAATCGGTTAACCGATCAATAACAAAATTAACCGATTATTAACAGATTAAACCAAAACCTCGGTTAATTAATCGAGCGATTAACGGATTAAAGCAAATGCCCGATTAAATGAATACCCTATTTAATAACTTTATAAAACATTAACCTTAACAAAAATACATATCCAAAATACAAAAATTGTATTTATTTAATTTTATCCCTGTCAGTTTGTATATATGGACATATCTGTCATTTAATATCACTAAAATTTTATTGCAAATAGCAAGGATATAAAAGTAAATGTCAAAATTATTTTGTTTTAATGTTACATTTTTGTTTGTTTTTAATCTATTTGTGATAAATTTTTTTTACTATTATAAATTTATTAGAAGCCAATGGATATATTGGCTTCATTGATTTTATTTGATACGAGTCATTGACCATTATTTTTATTAAGAAAAAAAAAAATTATCACTATAAACACATCCATAATAAACTAATTGAAAGTCATTGTCGAATATTTAGACATAACTTACCTGACTTAATTAAAAATAGTTATTAATTTTGCAGAAATAAAACAATGTTGTCAAAGTTACATTATAATTAAATAATTTTGAAAATGTTTTTTGTACACAATACTATGATGGTTTCTTAAAAATCCGTAATATAATACACTTTTTAAAAATAGTTTAAGCACTAATGAACAATTAGAAATGAAAATTCCAACACCTTCAAATGCAAATATTTGTGTTAATGTTGTAAAATAAATATCTAGGAAAATTAACATTTTATATTTATTTTTCGCCTTTAACTTGAATTGAATAGTACCACATATGTTTATCCTGAGGGATATCGAGTCTCTTAGATCTAGTTTCATACGTAGCAGTTAAAGTTTTTACTAAAAATAATTCGGAAACAGGCACTCTAAATCTGGTTACCTACTAGTATATATATTTACATTTCTTGTACCCACTGCATTTTTTCTTTCACTAAGTATACATATTAATGAAACCATGCGATAGCGTCTTCTCGCTTGAAAGCTAACTGGCTACTAAAGAGAAGAACAGAGATGAAAACTGAAGTTTTCATGGGCAACCGCGTATGTCTATTTTTTCAGACTTTGAGATGTTGATGCCAAATTGCCTAATTTTAAACGCTCTTTACATGTTTCTAAAAATTTTTTAAAAAAGATGGATCAATACCGATTTTTAACGTAATAACAAAGTTTAAAAAGTGCAATACCTAGCACAAAGTTTGATCTAGAATGGTTTTTCGGCTCTACTGACAAATTTGATTTAAAGACATACGCGGTTGCCCATGAAAACCACAGAAAAAAGCTACGTAAGAAAAACACCGAAACCAGTTGTGAGGGCAGCTATCGAGTTAAGTGACAGAAAGCGTTTTTTGGTAGTGAAGTGTTAATGTGTAAAAATAGGCCGCTGCAATCAACACAAATTTCGTGATGAAAACAAAACCAGTAAGAGTGCTATATTCATTCGTGCCGAATCTCTGATACCCTCTACCACACAGAAAAAATTTTTTAGGCCAGTAAAAGAATTAATCAAAAATAAAATCAGTTTTTATAAAATATTTAATCAGGTGAATTAAACTTTTAATCAAGTGAATTAAACTTTTAATTGAAATATTGTCAATTAAACATTTTATACACTTGATTAAAAAGTTTAATTCACCTTATTAAATATTTAACTAAAACTGATTTTATTTTTGATTAATTCTTTTACTGGCCTAAAAAATTTTTTCTGTGCACAGGGTACACACAGAGATGAAAAAGTGATGTGAAAAAATAACAAAACACAAACCACTTCAAACCAAAGTGTTAGTTCAACAAATGTTTTGATAAGTGCAAAAAAATTACCTTAGTAATATTCTTTTGTTTTAAAATGTAAATAATTTACTTACACCGAAAAAATTCTCCAAAATTGTTCACCAATTAAAGCATTAATCAAAAATATAATCAGTTTTAATTAAAAATTTAATCAAGTGAATTAAACGTTTAATCAAGTGAATTAAACGTTTAATTATTACTATTAACTGGTTTAATTGATACTATTAATTTGTTTACTGGTGCAAATTTAATTAATTTTTTAATTAATATCACAAATTTTTTAATTGAAATCAATTTTTATTTTTTTCTGTGTAATGGTAAACATAAAGAAACAGGTTTGAAAAATAATCTCGATTCAATAAATTTGTGCTCATTTTTTTGTGGCAAAACAATTTTGCAAAAAGGGCAGCTTTCAGAGAATGAAGCAGATAAAGACCACAATTTTTTCTGTCTCGTGACGCCTCAGCACAGAGTGACAGTTAAGTGGCTACTAAATGAAATATTTGACACTTTCTGAGAATTTCGTTGGAATCTTCATTATCTACGCAACCTCAATACAGGTTTGGAAAATTCACTACTATTTTCTAAAACATTTCTAAATGTTAATCTTCACTCCTGCCTAATCCATAAAAATGAAGAGTTCTGATGTAGAAACAGGGTAAAATTATATTTCAGTGAACTTTTTATCTGTCTTGTAAAAAGTTTTTATAACATTTTGTTTTGAAATTGTACAAACTTGAATCTGAAATTCTACCATACACGAAGACCTAAATCAGCCTATTCTCCACTCGGACATTGATGGACAAGCCTACCAAGATTGTATGATCCTCGATTAGTAGATCAAAAAGATTGTCTCGCGGAAGAAAGCCCTGCACTATTCTAAAGGGATACTTTCAGAATCACCTAGTGGCTGTGGTTTACACCTAAAATCATAGTGAGGCACCCTTTCAAATGGAATGCTTATTTTTCACCCTTTTGGGAAAGTGCGGCCTGTGAAGGTTCCATAAGTGCTGTTGCTTTTCAATAGAAGCTGCTGAATTAACTTCAGCAGTGGAGGTTAGATATGTAGCTCCGGCTCATAAGCAATGGGTGAGTGTATAACTTTTTATACTAAAATTGACAGCACGGAAAGTAGCAAAGTTGGCTGCTATTTTTAACAAAGTAATAAGAAGGTGATTTTAAGCCATTCTCGCGTTCTAATCTTAATTTTTTAGTTCTTTTTTGTGGGTTTTGTTTAACAAGATAACTAAACAGAACTGTTAAATGGACAGGTTAGCTTAAGTTTCATTGCCAGACGCAATCAAGATGCTCACGTGGTTTCTGTTGTGTTACAATTTTAACCCAATCTTCTAGAGGTCCTAGTTATGCTAGCTGACTGCCAGCATTCTCACTCAGCCAGCCGGTTAGTTCAATGAAGGAGTAGATCTTATTGAAATCAGTGTCAGAGAGACAAGTTGTGTCCCTACAGAATCTTCGACCAATGGACTACATTTACGCTCTTTGCAAAGCTTGCCATTTCAGCGTTAAAGCTGGGCGCTAAACAACCTTACTATGAATAACTAAAGTTTGATCAAGACACATGTTAATTTAAAGTTTTTGGTAATAGTGAAATTTATGCAAACGACTTTTACAGGCTAGACTACGATGTCGACCGTATCCTTCGTTAAAGAGAACAATAATGATTGACTTCTTGTTGCTCGCTTAAGTCATCAATCGACATTGTGCGCCAGGCTGTAAATCTATTGCTTAATTATTACCATAGTTGGGAGTAGTGCAATAAATATTGATCTAAATCAGCAGTGCACTATCACTAAATAAAACTGCAAAAAAATTCGTTTGCACTCTTTTTTACCAGCTTTAGTGATGACTGTTATTTTTTTAACTACCACTAAAAAAATTTAGTGATAGTGCAAATTTTTTCACTACCACTAAACGCAGATTGAATGCAAAAATCTGCACTCAATTCAAAAAGTGCAAAATTTGGACATGCAAACAAAAAAGCTGCATACAAATATTGTCTCACTAAAATTTAAAAAATGTAACTTTGTATGTTCATGGTTTTTGATTTATTTTGAGAATATGCATAAGTAAAAAAAACATTAAACAAAATGAAATTTTGCCAAATTTTTGCCAATAATTAGGCTTTAATCATGAAAAATCAAGCCTTTAATTTTCCATTTAGTTTAACATTTTTAGTTGCACTCAAATGAGTGAAGAAAAACAAGTTGCAATAAGCTGATGATTGGTTTTTTTTTAAATCAAACTATTTTTTATTTGAGTCCAAAATTTTTTAACATCACTATCACTCATGTTTAGTTAGGCTGCAAACTTTAAATTCATCACTCAACATCAAGAAAATGATTGCAATATTTTTGCCTATTACTAAGTGTTAGTAAAACAAGAACAATATTTTATAAATTGTTTTTGTTTTAAGTATAAGTCTACGTTCGGAAATAGATAAACTGGTAGCAAGTTTATCATAAATTAAAACTAAATAGAAAAAAGCGTAACACTTTAAAGATAAATTTTCTTAATTAACTTAACGAGATATCGTAATATAATTTTTTTGTAAAAGCTTTTATGTATTTAAAATTTTCTTTGGTCTTAAGAATTACTTTCAGAAAAAGTTCTGCTAAAAAAGCTTAGATTAACTGCCTGTTAATCGAGTTTGAACAAAAGTTGCATATGCTTATCTAACATTTTAGGCAAAATCATTATTTAAAATTTTGTTTCTGTTCTAAATCGAAGGTAAGTGCATTAGTGTTTTTTCGAAATCGGTGAGCAGTTGGGACAGTTAAATTTTTTTAAATTATTTATTACTTAATTGTTTAGTTTTAAATACACTTCTTATTTGTTATATATTTCTCCTCTTCAATAAAAGCTCTTAACAAAACGCTTATAAGGTTTGTTAGTTGTGAAGTTGAAAGGCCTTGTTAGTCGTACGTAAATGTTACGGACACGTAAAGGTTGCGATCGTCTTTAATCACTGGTAGTTACTAAAACTACGTTAACGTGTTGAAATATGTGATAAAAAAATTAATACATTTTGGATTTCGTTATTTGTGCGTTTTGCATGCGTTTTTAACTCCGGTGTATATATGTTAATTCGGATTTCAGATAAAGAGTTTGATTTAGTTTACGATATATGTATTACTTTTTGACAACATTGTTTTATTTACACAATCTGGTCTATATATTAAAATAAAAGGAATAAAAAAAGATTTTAGTACTTAAATATTTCATTTTTGTTTTGTTTTCTGTTAAAAAAGCATTTTAAAAACAAAAAAAAAAAAAGAAAACAATTTCCAATATTAATTAATAACAAACGAATTGAAACAAAACGAACGGAACGGAACGTAAAAAATTATGTCAGAAGAGAATCTAATACAAGCAATTCAAAAATTTCAATCTTAATTGCATCCTGTAAGTTTTTTCTTTCTTCTTTTTTTAAGATTTAGTTTGTTTTTGTTTATTTATTAAACATTTACATAGAATATATACAAACAAAAAAAAAACAAACACAAGAGTGAAAAATATTGAGTTGATATGTTAAAAAAAAAAACCGAAAAGTATTAAAAACGGAATTGGAACGTAACAAAAAACTTAAATCAAAAGACAAATACCAATATTTATTTAAAACGAAAATAGCAAACGTATTGATTGCGACTAATATTTTTTTTTTAGTTTTGAAGTGGTTGGTGGACGAGTACGAGTTTGAATATATAGATATAGATAGATTTTTTTGTTGGTTTTTTTAGTTTGTGAATAATACTGAGTCTACATAGATGCTAACAGTCACAATGACGACGACAACCATAAAAGTAGTAATGAAAAATTGAGTTTTACTCTTTTACTTATTTTTTTTCGTTATTCGAGCATATTGACATACGTTTTTTAGCTTTTTTTTTTTGTAAATAATAGATATTTTTTTACAATTTTTTTTTTTTACAATTTGTTTGTAAAAATAAACAAAAAAAAAAAAAACAAAAAAAAAAAGAAAAAATCATAAGAAAACAAATTAAAACATTGATTTTAATGAAGTTGATAAAGTTTTTTTTCTTTTGAGTTGGACTAGAGCGGGTATTTATTTTATATTGATTTTTTCGCTAAAGGTTTTTTTTTTGGCAAACACAGTGTCCAGTGATTTGGTTATAAAACAAAATGAATTATAAAAATAAACTAAAGAAATTATATGTTTAGTGTAAAAGTGCAATAAGCCAATATAAACAGGCATTTGTGGTGAATTGAAATTGAATAATGAAAAAAAAAAAAAAAATTGGAAAAAGGAATTGCAATAAATGGCGCAAAAAAGTTTCAGGATTTAAAAATGAGTAGAAGTACAATTTTTAGGCAGAGAAAATCTATTGAGAAACTTTAGTCTATCTAGTAAATTAAGTCAGTGTTTGTAAATTAGCCGAACTTTATTTAGCGTACGGCTCACACACCCAGAAACGATATATTTTTTTACTGTTTGTGTACTAGTACATAATCTTTAATACCTTTCGTAACTATTTTCAAGAAAATAACAACCCGTTTGTAGTGTTCTTTTTTCGTTATAAAACAGTAAGATTCGGGCCTGTTCTGAAAATCACGTGATTTCAAATCACGTGTTTTTGAAATCAAGAGCGTGATTTTGTGGTGTTCTGAAAGTCATGCCGTTTTTGTGTGTTCTCGGTGTGTTTTAGGCTTTCAAAGATCACTCCAAAACACACAAAAACGGGACACTAAAATATCACACGTGTGATGATTAAGACAAGAGCAAGTCCCTTTCCGTCCCGCAAGATCATGCATCGATCACGCCAACGGCTTTAGAAAAATTGTAAAATAATCTGTTGAATAGGTATCAAGACTTGTCTCGCATTTCTGAACCTTAATAAGAGGCAGTACGGGAGTAATTATTATGTAAAGGAGTACTCGGAAAAATATTATATCGTATACTCCGATTCTAACTGTTGTGGCTTGCACTAAAACCAACTTAGCGCTATAGTGTGTGTGAAGAAGGGTGTCATACAAGGTTGCATACTACCGCCGCTATTATGCAACATGGTGCTCGACAATATTACGGCAAGGGCAATGCACTCGAACGGAGCCTATTCGACCACACATTCAACGACATGCAATACCAAATACGTACGTATGTATGGTGCTGACGATGGCCGCTATGGTCGGACTAAAGCTTAACGCGCCAAAGACAATGCGGACAAACACAAGCACCCTTTAACTTTTTGTACTTATGGATCGCTCTCTTGAGGACATAAGGTCCTTTACATATGTAGGCTGTGTCATTTCGACAACAATTGGTTGGTCCCAAGATATCAGTATGTAACTCCAAAAGGTTTATATCTGTACTTTTATATGGATGCGAATCATGCAACGCAGCTCACAAGGATGTTAATGCAATACAAACATTAGTCAAATGTTGCCTACTTAGCAACAAGAAGCTGTGGACCGAAATCCGCAAACGTAAATGACTATAGATAGGAAGCCACTAGACGACATCCCCAGAACTATCGGTGGTCAATAAATTGTCCTAATCCGGTATTAAGAACACTGTGAGGTAAAGTCGCAAGGCAGGTACTCAAGTTAATCAAATGTCCGAATAATCAAACCTGCCTTAGCCTGTAACCCTTAAGGCCAGTGAAGTGCTGGAAGACCTGCCCACAAATGGAGAAACAAACTGGACTGAATTGACGTAGCTGGGCTGAAATAAAACAGTTGGCTCCTTACGATTTTCAGGAATAAATAGATGATCTTGTTATGGGTAAAATATAATTACATACTTCGTTTACCAAATTTGACCATAATATGAATGCAGGTTGAAGTAAACGTAACATGCTTAAGAATTTTTCTTGAGCAATTGTTTACTTCGCCGTGACCATATGAAAACATAGTTTTTCTCTGAGTGCACATATTTCATTTATTATTATTTATCTTTGTAACAATCTTTACCTCTTAGAACTTAAGTCTTAACTGGTTTTGGCAACGAAATTTCCAATTTATATTTATTTCTGCTTCACTAGGTTTTTGTTTACATTTTAAATCAAAAACCGAAAAAAACTGACATCAACTACAAAATTGTTTCATATTTACGTTTTTTTTTTCGTTTCTATTTTTTTTCCCAAAAATAGAATCTGTACCCCAAAAAACTCCGCTCATTTTAAAATCCTTCAATTACACCTTTCAGAGACTTT
This sequence comes from Pollenia griseotomentosa, assembly GCA_963931875.1. NCBI lineage: Eukaryota > Metazoa > Arthropoda > Insecta > Diptera > Polleniidae > Pollenia > Pollenia griseotomentosa. The sequence goes on along the minus strand of OZ007563.1, from coordinate 37,432,506 downwards.
TTTGTATTGTCTCTATTTTATCTGAAGGAATAAAATACTTAAAATGTTAAGGGAAAGTTAGAGGATGATTAAAATAACTAAAAAAAAGGTTTTATTAAAACACGACATCAATATTATATAATAATAAAAATACAAGAGTGAGATAAATCTACAAAATATACAGTAAAAGTGATTTGGCAAAATGTTTTTTTTTTAAATTTCTTGTTTATCATTTTGACTATACAAACAATAATAAGAAAAATTAAAGAATCATGAACATTTCAAATCATTAGCCATCAATATAAAGTTCATTTGTTAAGTATTTTTTTTTTAAGATTATTTTTGTACAATTTTCTTTACAATGATTTAACAACATTACAAAATTAAATAGATATTATGGTTAAATTTAAAATTTGGTAAAATGTATGAGAAAAAAGTTATTATGCAATTAAAAAAAAGTATGAGAAAATAAAAAAGTTTGCATGTTCTTGGTTTTCTAATGCAAAAATTCTGATAATGTTATTAGAAAGAAAGATAGAAGCAAAATAAGATAGGGGTAGTGTTTTGTGGTGTAAAATAATGAATTTTTATGAAAGATTTAAAACAAAGAAAACGACTAGAATAGAAACATTATTAGAAATACCTAAAGTAAAAAATGCGTTAATTTTGTTTAATTTCTTTCATATTGGTTTCTACTCCAGTCAATTCTCCGTGAGTCAAAACACAACTGGAGCGGCAAGGCGAAGTTTAAAAATACCCAATTTTTGCGAAAGTATTTAAGTTTTAAGAAGAATGAAAAATACATGTTTTCGAAAGGATTCCCAAAGGCTTGAGAAAAATTTATTTTCTTTTATAAAACTTTATATTTCGTCTATTTAGCTATTTTCGGCTATGCCGACTCCTTAAGTGCGAATATTTACGGAATGGAGTTTTTATAGAGCCTAGCGGAAATTATGGACAAACAATTATGAACCGATTATCACAAACTTAGTAGTATCATTTCTTGTCATATAGAGCGAGTTTGTGCAAGTGCAATATTTAATAACAATCGGTGCAGTCCGAATTTAATTTATGTTTGTTTTTGCAGATAGTTGGTTCACATTTGGACACATAACACTTTTCCTACTAAAACGGCTATGCTGGATTTTAATCACAAACTGCTACGGAGAATTGGAAACAATTTGATTTGAAATTTGAATTTGAAACAATCGTTCGTTGTGTCGACGGACGAAATGGATTTAGAATTACTAAAGAACTCAGAATATACACAATTTCATACGTAATGATAAAGTTAGTGTATCAGCATTCAACACTAGTGGTTGAAGATATAAAAAGGTACTTTTTGGGTAAAGAATTTATTTTTCTAAAAATCTGTTGAAAAATAACTTTTTTTAATCTAATGTTAAAAAAAAAAAAAGAAAATCTTTTTTTAAATACCTTTTAGTTAAGATTTTTCAATAAGGTACATATATCTTTTAGAAATTATGTAAAATGTTTGGAAAGTGTAACTTTTTAAAAAGATGTAAATTTTTTAGAAAACAGTTTATTAAAAACGGAAAATATCAGCTTTCGTAAAAAATATCTTTTTTAAGGAAATAAGTAGCCTTTTAGAATAAAGTACCTTTTCGTAAAAAGTTTTTTTTCAAAAAAGTACGTTTTTAGAAAAAGTACCTTTTTAGAAAAAGTACCTTTTTAGAAAAAGTACCTTTTTAGAAAAAGTACCTTTTTAGAAAAAGTACCTTTTTAGAAAAAGTACCTTTTTAGAAAAAGTACCTTTTTAGAAAAAGTACCTTTTTAGAAAAAGTACCTTTTTAGAAAAAGTACCTTTTTAGAAAAAGTACCTTTTAAGAAAAAGTACCTTTTTAGAAAAAGTACCTTTTTAGAAAAAGTACCTTTTTAGAAAAAGTACCTTTTTAGAAAAAGTACCTTTTTAGAAAAAGTACCTTTTATATGAAAAAGTACCTTTTAAGAAAAAGTACCTTTTTAGAAGAAGTACCTTTTTAGAAAAAGTACCTTTTTAGGAAAAGTAAAAAAGGGCCTTTTGTAAAAACGAGTCCTTGTTTTAAGAACAAATGCTGTTTAAAAAATGTTTTTTTATATAATTCCCTTCTAAAAATCATTTTATAAAGAAAACTTTCTAAAAAAACCCTTTTTCTTGAAAAATTACAGTAATAGAAGAAGCGTTTTGCTAATCGTCCTTCTGGCAAAGTTTTCTTGAGATTATGTTTTAAAAAACGGAGTTTTTGAAAAAAAAACAACATTATTACATAAATTTTCGAAGAAAAGTAATTTAACAGCTTCTTTTTAGAGAACATTGGTTTTGGAAATAAATACTTTTCTGAGAAATAAAGTTAAGTAGTACCTTTTTAAAAAAATCGTTTTGGAAAATTTTCTTCCTTGAAAGAATGGCAGTATTTTGGAGATGTTATTAGAAAAAAAGCCATTTTAGGAAGTTTTTTTTAAAGGTACTTATAAAAAGGTACTTTTTAACAAGTACTTCATGAAAAATTCTTTTTAAAAAAGCGCCTTAAAGAAATTCTTTTGTGGAAAAATCCTTTTTTCCCTCTTTTAAAAAGCGTTAAGGCCTTTGGAATAAGCACTTGTTTGAAGAAAGTTCAGTTACACATATCTATTTAAAATGCGTTTTATGTATTATGTTGAACTTTAACCTCTTTGTCTTGCCTTTCCATTTGTGTTGATACTTTTTTTTGTTTTGAGTCAATGTATGTTCACACTTAAGAAATATTTGACGAATAGAGAATAAAAAAAACCTGACTACTAAGCTGATCCACCTTTAAAATTATTTTTAACAATTTTTGTAGATTAACTTACTTTAGTTCTGAAAAAACATCGTCGATTGTAATGAATCAATTGTTTAATGCTGTGTGATCAAGCACACTTTATGTAAATTCAAACAAATATTAAATATATAAATAGTGGTTACATGTGTAGCGCCAAACATTTGTTAAGTGTGACCATATATTTTAAGATGTGAGTAAATTTTTTTTTTGGATAGAAGTTTTCTATTTGTTTTTAGTATGTAAAAACTATAATGTAAATATAGAAATGTTTCTAAGGATTAATACAATTGTTTATAATGACATTTTGTTTTTAATGCATAAAACGATAAAACAATTAAACAAAAAAAAAAAAAAATCGTAAAAAATTAAAAATAAATAAAATAGAAAACTTAAAAGAAAAAAAAATATTTAACCAAAAAATCGCAATTAAAAAAATTTGTTAATTTTTTTTAATTAGTTTTTTTTCATTGCTTTTTTTTCTTTCATTCATCAAATACTTTTTGTTTTTCATTACTTCTTTTCAACTAACCTCAGACACAGGGAGAAGTTTCTATGTACTACAACTGACCTGTAGCACAGTGCCATCAAGGTGAATGTTACAAAAACGAACCCAACAACTGACATTAGTACACCAACTAAAAATACTGTATTTGAGCCATGGTAGTTCTCTATACGAGTTTTAAAAGTTTGTTTTTACGTTTTGTTTTGTAGATTTTTGTTTTTTGTTATAGTAATTATTAAAAAGTTTTAATTGTTATTGTTGTTATTATGTCGAGATTTGTTTGAAACATTAAAAATTGATTGTAAAATATTTAAATGACAAACAGAAAAACAGTTACGAGTTTTAAGACAACAGGGACCCGGATTGCAAACAAACGAACAAACAAAATAATTAAAAACCGTTTTTGTGTTTGTGTGTGATGAAAAAATTAATTAAATTAATGGTATTTTAAGATTAAATTATTTGAAAGGATATCAAAACAAAAACAAACAAAAAAGCAGCCAAAGAACACAAATAAACCCGTTACGAATATCAATCGATCCATCCATCCATTCATTTATTTGTTTATTGGTGGTAGTGTTTTTGTTTATTTGAATGTGTGTATAAAAGTTGTTTTTAGGTTAGTTTTTTATTTTAAATTAGATGGACGTAGCATTATTTTAATTTTAATTTGATTTTTATTTTCGTGTTGTTGTTATTTATATACAAGTTGATTGATTAAAATTTGTTTGTATATTTTTTTGTACATTTAAATTTGCAGTAGCAAAGTTTTGTTTCGGTAAACGTTGTTAATAGTGATGTAGTTGTTTTCGTAGCCGGTGTCGTAGCAATCAATAGTTGTGGGTGGTAGTTGACATAATTGACAGACAGATGCGGAAATATATTAAAGTAATTTTTTAATGTTAGAATATATTTAACTTAACAGAAAAGTGGTATAAAAACAAAATTGTATATTTTTTTTTAAATAAAAGACGACATCAACTAAAACATTTGATCATTATCTAGTTTTATTATTAATATTTGTTGTTGTTGTTAAAAAAAATTCTGTAAAATAGGATGATTAAATACAATCTCAGCACGCTATCTATGACAATGGTAATCCTAAGAGTTCGCGTTTTTAGATTTATCATTATTTAATGTAGATACTAATCCTTAATTTATTTTATCGCCAATCTTTTTTTTATATACATTTTTTTTGGTTGGTTGGTTTTTGTGTGAGATTTTGATGGACATTTTTAGATATTGTTGTTGAAAAATGTCATGCATAAAAGATGAAAACAGAGATTTATGTACGAGTATGTTATTTAAAAAGAGAGGGAGATGAAAAAATAATTAAAATTGATTTTTTAAACTCTGCTAGAGTAAGTAGCAGCTGCAGCAGTTGGAATAGCGAAAACTACTATGGTGGTTGTGGCAGTAGACTACAAGGATTATCATCTGTGCTTTAATGGGCAAAGTTTATATTTAAAATTAACGATTTCGATCAATTTTAGAATGACACAATATTTGTTTCGGTTTAAAAATTGCTAATTTAATAACAGTTTGTTAAGAATCAGTGCATAAACAGAGAGATGGAAAACATTATAAAATCTGTTGAATAAATGTTACTTAATACGGAAGTTATCTTTTCTGTTTTATATAAGTTCACTTTTCGTATAAACCTGGGTTTGAATAACGCCATTCTTCTTCTGAGTTTTCTTATTGCAGGAAGCTTGTTTAGTTCTACTTTCTTACAAATTTCTGAAAATCACGTGTGAAGATAAAAAAAGTAATTTTTTAAACCAAATTTTACAAACAAAAGTTTAAGATAAGCTCTTTCAAAGGAAGTTATTAAGCCTTCTGTTACATCCTTGGGACAATTTAGAGCTTGAAAGCAAATTTTTATATAATTTGTGCAGGTGTGGAACTACAAATTTATGAATGCCTTAAATTTATATGGAAAATTCAATAATGGAATTTATTTCTTATGTACGCATCCCGTACATTGAAAGGTAGTGGCAAACGTACATTTACAAATCTTTCATTACTATCTTTGATTCAATTGTACCAAAGACAACTGTTGCCACAACATCTACGTTGCCAGGTTCAACTGCAGTAAAAGGTTTCTGTAAGCTGTCTGTTTATATAAATATTGGTTCCTTTGGCACATATAAGGATCAAGTTTTCTGTTATTTGCGATAAAAGATATCGTAAAGCACGGAAGACGTGCTCGAATTGAAGTGATCCGGAATAAAATGTATGTGATGCAATGCGTATTAAAACCTAATATTAAATACATATTGGTAAAGCTTACCCAAGGATTTCAGTGAAAGGACTTGTACGAAAGTATGTCACAGAAGGGTTAATAGAACTTTAATATAATGCCCGTTGGTCGTAAAAAACTTTGTAACTTTTTTGTTTAAATATCTTAAATATTTAGTATCAAGCTCGTTAAAATAGTTTTACGAATAACGCATAATATCTCTGGCTAGTCTTCTGACTTCAAGAGAGTGGCAATTGGCTTTTAATCCGAGGGTTTTAGCAAGATTTTGTAACGAGCCAAAGGTTAAACAAAAAACTTGTGTTTGCATTATCACATTGTTTCAAATATGACAATTTATACCCAGTTATACCATATTATGCTGAAAATGCAACTTGGCTTTATTTTGGCTCTAAGTCTCAAGTTATTATTCTAAGAAGCTTTAAGACAATTAATCTGAAGAAGTAGAGTTTGCCAAGAAGCCAAAAGTGAGAGAGAGTTTTTTAAAAGTTTTGAAGTTTTTGCTGCCATACACAACGATGTTTTTAGTTTTTGAACACGCCAATGACGTTTTCGGTTTTAAAATGGCAGTCTGCCGCCGAAAAAGTGTTCGTTTGCGTTGTTAAAGAGTTCAACCATTTTTAGGATTTTATCAAAGGTAACACTTTCGAAAATACAAATGAAAAATACATAATTTCTTTTAAATGGTTAGAAGAAGAACCTTAAACATATCGACGGCTCAATTCCAAAACATGCTCAATCAAAAAAGTTAGTTTTGCAGGAGAAGCTTTTAAAGTTTACGGGGGATACAACATTCAGTTGTATGATAAGTTATTTTATTTGTGCATAACTTTGGACTAGATAAGCCGATCTGCATTTGACAGAATTGAAGTTGAATAATAAAAAATAAACGAACTATTTTAAATAAAAGTGACCTTAAGCTCAAGTATTAATAAAGAAGAATAATACTTAATGCATAAACGTAAATAAATTAAAAAGATGCTAAATCGACTAAGAAATGTCCATTTCGGTATTGTAAAATATCAACTTCTGTCGGCTAATGCTTCTGTCAAAAGTGGACCACCGATGCCTGTGCTTTCACGACATCGATTTCTGACAACATATTTTCCAAAAAAAAAAAAAAAACACAGCTGATGATGATATAGTTTGTTAGAAAAAATAGAGCACGCTCTATTTGCGTCTGACTTTGACAGCAGCAATGTTTTAAGTGTAACAGACGACCGTGCAAATTTTTACAGGTCAGGTGTGAAAAACCTATATTGAGATTGCTGGCTTCTGAACTGAGTCATTTTTAATCAAAACTTATACATTTTGCCAGCAATGAGAGCAGCAGTTAAATTGGAGCAACCGGATCCAAGTTGTGTTTTAAAAGCATGGAACTTGTAAATAAACACTTTTACAAAGCCTTGTAACAGGTAAATGGCATATTTAAGATATTTGCATATTTCTTCCTGGGAACATTTTGAGTGACTTCGAAGTCAGGAACATTTTGAGTGACGAGTAAATTAGACATGTTTTGCTATAGTCCTTTTTTTTGAAATCGGGCTTAAAATTTATTTCCATATTTGCATCTGAGGACCTTGAAGGTTTTTAGACATGTGTAAAATTTTTCTTTTTCCAAACTGTTTCATTTAAACAAAAAGTTTTGATGAAAGTTCAATTGAAGACCATCGCAGTATTTCCCACGTCGAGATATTTTTTTTAACATTTTCCTTCCTGCAAATTATTTGTTTAAAAGCAAATTTTTGTATCACAAGTAGCTGCCCGTTAACTCACCAAACAAATTGTCCAAAAGTTAAGAATGAACAAAATTCTATAAAAATATTTTTTATGTAATGGATTTTTAATAAACAAAATTTTTGCTGCGACATTTTTGCTTAAAGGAACGGACATGACCTTGAAATTTATAGGCAAATGATGCAGAAAAACTTTTTAAAAAATCAAAGTCACGCCTGTTTCCACAACAAAAGTGCGATTTTTAAGTTTTTTACTTTTATTTTTTTTTTTTTTTTGCATAATCTATTAGAGCGATGAATCTCTCTTGTGTAATTTAAAAAAATTTTCGCTTAATTTAAACTTAAAATTAAAAAAAAACAGCAACTCGTTTTTTATTGGGTTTTGCTTTGTGTTAGGATTTTTAAACAAATCTTCTATTGTGAGAAACAAGCGGTCGTTATTTATTGGGTGTTTAGAAAAATGTTCAATATTTTTAAATGATTAGTCACATTCTTTGTTCTTCAAATTGATTAAATATTAAATTTTGAAGGAAGTTGTCAATTTTGTGCCTTTGGGAGATTTGCTTGTGGTTGCTTATGCTGACTTAGATACAAAAAAAAAAAAAAAAAAATAAAAAAGAGGATATATATTTTTTTTTTTTTGAAATTTAGTTTATTTACGGAAAACTAAGGTCTTTAAAAGTGTTGAAACTTTATTTGTTAAAAAGCCATATAAACTCCACAATCAGCTTTACAAAAACAGTAAGTTGATTGTGTGAACATTTTATTATTCACACAAACATGTTTCATAGTTTTTTCATATGTTTGATTAACCGTTTGTATGGTTTATTTGGCCCTTAATAATATTGTGATTGTACAATCGTTTTGATTCTGTTTTAAACATTTCTTTCTTAATTTTCTTCTTAATATTATAATTGAGTTTATTCAAATTTTATCTAATAATTTTTATGACGCAATGTTCAACGTAGCCTTTTGTAGGAGTCAGCTTTTGTAATGATATTCATTAACAGTAAACTTTAAACTTTTTTACTTATCACTGTAATTTCATTCACATTAACTTTTATATTAAGGTTTATTTATTTAGGAGAAGTAAAAATGGAAAACTTAATAAAATAATAGATAAAATTAATCAAATTAGCAAATTAATAATGGAAATTTTAAGTAAGAAAAAACACAATTTAATGTAGTAGTTTTTTTTTAAATTATTTACGGACTTAACACAATTATGTCTAATGTTTATACATATAAAAAGTCATTTAAATGCATAATGGGGTTGATATAAGAGGATTGACAAGACTGATAAGACTGAATCAAAGCGAATTTACATATTTGGTAGAGGCAATACACAACAATTAAAAACAACATTGTATTTTTTGGTTGCAACTTTTATCATTTCTGCCTCTAAGTGCCGGTTCACACACGTCAAGTTTAACTTGTCAAGTCTTGAGCTTTAAGGAGAGAAGGGAAAAGAGAATGCCAATTTGTTTCCCTCTCTCCTACAAACTCAAGACTTGACGAGTCAAACTTGACGTGTGTGAACCGGCACTTAGTAAGTGCTGGTTCCTACTCTTCCCGTTTTAGCCGTCAAGTCTTTAATTTTTAGATGAAATAGAAAAAAAAACGGCTAAAACTTGTAGAGTGTGAACCACCATTAAGAATAAATAGCTCAGCTGTGTCTTTAACGCCACTTGAAAAGTAAATTTGCCTTGAAACGACTTATATTTTGTTTTGTGTATTAAAAAATCAAATTTTGTTTTTTTTTACAAGCCTTAAAACAATTTTCAATAAAAACATGTACGAAAAAAAATTTTAATTATTTTTTTAATATTAATTAAGAATTTTTGTTTGATTTTTTAGATTGATACATTTTTGTAAAGAAATACATTTTATAAAACAAAAAAAAAATCTTGAAAGGAATAAGAATTTTAATTATTTTTTGCTATTAAATTTTATCAATCAATTTTGTATAAATTATATCAGAAAATTATACAGGTGCGACATCTTTCAAGCCAATTACTTACAAATTAGAACATAAGTGCAAAAATCTCCTCAAACTCTCTTAAACACGCTCAATAAAAACACTTTAAACACTTAAAAAAATCATAATCAAGGTAGGTTTAAACTATTGTGCACAGTGGGGTGGTTTCAAAAGTGTGCTAGGGGCCATAATCAATTTCTTGCCACGCGTGCTTAGGCAGCAAAATTTAGCTTGCTCTTAGGTCTCTACTTTAGTTCATCTGATTCTATGTGAGGGGCAATGGCAGCCGAAAAGAGAACGGCTGACTTGGGTTCATACAGAGCTCCCTTAATGATGTATGTGTTTCTAAAAAAATATCTTTTTTTATCCAAGCAAATTATCTGCTTCCTTACAAATACAAATTTAAACATCGTAGTATGTGTGGACCCCAACTGTTATAAGACTCTCACAGGGAATATAACTTTGAACATATTAAACCCACTTGTCGAAAAGTACTCCATACTGATTAAAAGAAATCAAAGTATGTAAAAAGAATCAGAAATATCGTTTTTGGAGAAACCACAGCCATAAGACTCTTGAGACTCCACTACATTCCAAAAATCGCTTTTATGTGCGGTTTACATGCAGAAGGCGTCATCAGCCCATTTATATTTAATCCAATACCGGTCCCAACATTACCGTAAATGGCGAACACTACACACAAATAATTCGTTTTTTTTTAAATCCTCATGTCATAGAAAACTATTTGGAGGAAAAAAGGGTTTCAATTAGACGGCGCAACATGTCATACAGCGCTTTGTTTCGCAGCTTTGTTTAGCTTAACGTTTGGTGACCGAATATCTAAAAAAATGGATCTGTGAATTGGCCACCTCGATCTTTTTATTTGACACTTTTGGGGTACTACTTGTAGGAGTACGTCAAAGCTCTGGTCTATGCTGATAAACCAGAAACGATTGATCATTAAGAAGCCAACATTCGACGCACTATTGGCAAAACAAAACTGGGTAAGCTCAAAAAAGTGGTGGTTGTACCGCCAGGATGTCGTTCATAAGGCGTAGTCGCGGAGGCCATATTATTTTATTAATTTTAAATGTTATTAAATTTCTAAGCTAATAACGTCAACACTTTGGTGATTCCATTGAATTTGTTGGGTTTTATTTTTAAAAAAAGCTCTATCTCTATAAAAAACACCCCTTATAAACAAAAGTAACTCGATTTTTTCTTAGCGAGCAGGGGAAGGAAACAAACTTAATAAAAACCTTTAAGTTTTAGGTATAAAAAAGTTTAAATGCAATTTTAAAGAAAAATATACAAAACACTTTCTACTACAGCCCCTTTTGAAATGTTAAAGCCGAGTGCTTTTTTAAACCTGAATTTCATAAAACGCTATTTTGTTAAAAAAAGAGTTACTCGTTTTGTATATTTTGTCATCGATATGTTATGATATTTATATTAAAGTATATTCCGCCGTAAATAATGGAGGGTAGCCAACTATTTCAACTGAAAGAAAAACCGGATCGCCCGAATTTTACCTACTAATGTTTGAAAAATTTAGACATACAGGGTTGGCAAAAAGTCACCATGGGGCTTGAAAATTAAATGACCTTTTGTATATATATTTTTTTAGATTATAAAGGGTGTCCCAAAATAACGGCAACATTGGAAATAAATAGAAACACATTTTTTAATGTTTTTTAGCGTTTCTACACAAATGGCGACATATTAAAATCTTGTGTTAATTTTCTGACACCTTTTGTTAATTACACCCGAAAAATTAATCATGGAGAGATTCACAACTGAACAAAGAACCAAAATTTTATTATTTTAATTATTTCAAAGCAGGGAACATATCGTCGTTTTAACGTCGGAATTTTGCCCTCTGAAGCAATGATTCGTTGCTTAGATCATCGTCACCACCAACATGTCACCATACGAAATTAGACCACATTTAATACGGACTGCGGAAATTATTGAACGTGTAGAGCAAAGTATTAACGAGACATCCATCAGAAGCATCTACCAAAAGGCGTACTGTTTTCTTCAGCTAGGAATGGCTTGTACGTCATTATGGCGCATTTTATTAAAAGATTTATCGTTATTTATGTTTTAAGGTGCAATTAGCATACGAATTAAAACCGTTAGATCATCGGCAACGTTTAAATTTTGCAGTTAAATTTCAACCCCATGATGACGTCTGTATTTTACGCTATGTAGAAAATCCCACTGTGACAGTCATAAGATTAAGTGAAAACCACAAAATTATGATTTAAATGCCAATCAAAATTTTAAATAATTTTTCACACACTGATAACCTTTCTCTATCAAAATGTTGTTATAGTGAGTAAAATATTTAAAAGATAATTCGAAGAAAAAACACTTTTATACAATAACAATAATAATAGTTGTCTTATAATTATTATTATTATTATTTTAAGTATTATTATATGAAAGAGCAATAACAAAAATAATAAAAACATTTGTTACGTTCATAAATATTTTTAAGAGGGGAATAGGGAATCAATATAATAAATATTTTGTGAAAAGAAAAAACAAAAACGGAAACAGTTAGAAATAGACAAACAAACAAGGACCTTATGATTCAGAAAAAATATTTTATATTTATGATATGAACACACACAATTAATGTAGACACACAATTACATTGAAATATATTTATATTGTTATGAAACTTATACATATGTATAAGCACTTACACAACCCAAAGGACACACATACAGTTACTTATGTCAACAATAAAAGATTAAGTTATTTAATTGTATTGAAAACAAGTTTGCAATTATTTTAAATATTCAAATAAAATTTATTTCAATATTAGAAAAAGACACTTACACACACATACACTTTCACTCAAACATACGCCCACTTATTCATTTACATTTACACTCTGACACACACAAACAACAAATGAGCGAGTATATTTATATACAAGAAAACGAATGTATGTATAACTGGAAAACTCTATTTCAGTTATTTATTTATATATAAAAATTATTGTAGCTGTGTAGTGAATATACATATGTAGAAACTTACATACATATAGATATATATATTTATTAGAGCGACTCACCAAAAAAAGTGCTCGATGTACCCTCCTAAAAATAAACCTTGGACTTTTTTAAGATGGCATTTTAAGTATTTCGGATATCTCGTGAGCTGGACAATTTTGAAAAAGGGTCTATTTTTGCATGTTTTGTTAATTTGACAATCTGTTTCCTTATCAACATATACAAATTGGGTATCGTAAGAAAGGTTTTTTAAGGCGCGTCCAACTGTATATACAATTTCTAAAAGAACGATCATCCATGTACTTTTTTTTAAGGATTTTCTGTAAAAAAAACATTTGATACCCATTGCCCTATTTAAAACGAAGGTTTACCACCCCATTGCATTTTTTTCAAAACGCGAACTAGCACGAATTTCAAAAAAAAAAAGCTGAGACCCGTATTTAATTAAATCGACTAAAGATTAAAATATGTTAATTTGGCATTTTTATTACAAACAACCCCGAACAAAAAATTCAAAAACCGTTTATTTTACAGAAAAAATTAAAAAAAAGGACATGGACGCGCCTAAAAAAACCTTTCTTACGATACCCAATTTGTATAAGTTGGTAAGGAAACAGATTCTCAAATTAACAAAACATGCAAAAATAGACCGTTTTTCAAAATGGTCCAGCTCACGAGAGGTCAAAGCTGGAGGCGAAATATTTAAAATGTCATCTTTAAAAAGTCCAAGGTTAATTTTTTGGAGGGTACATCGAGCACGAATGTTGCTTCCATACAACTTGAGTCGCTCTAATATATATATATATATGTATGCACGTTTACATATATATTAATCTGTACAGTTGTGTATGTATGTGTGTAGGTATTTTCATAGGTTTTAGTTGTAGTGGTGTTTTGTAGGCATTGCAGTGAGAGGAGACATTGTTAGTTTTTAGTTTCTATTGAAAATACATACATATTTTTTGGTGGAGGAGGTACTTTCCTTGTTAGTTTACGGAAAAATAGCAAAAACAATTTGTTTTTATATTTATTTTTGTATAAAAAACTTAAATAAATATGTTTTTTTTTTTTAAGTTTTATTTAAAGGACAGAAAACCAAGCAAAGATTTTTTGTGTGTTAATTTTTTGAGCTTTATAAATTTTTTGTTTCACATTTTTTTTTCGTGTACTTTTTGTATTAAACCCAATTGAAAAGAAAACAAATTTTTGTAGTGATAATTATCATAATTAAAAACGTAATGAAACGAAACGGAAATAAACGAAATGAATAAAAAAAAAATTGTTTTGATTTATTAACAAAATTTTATGAAAATCTTAATAAAATGACTATCGGCCATGGTCTGGGAATCGAAATACCGTTAAATTGAAAACTATGAATATTTCATATAATTTTTTTTTTTTAAAGTCACCTTTATTGTTGTAATAGGTAAAAGAAAATATTTTTATAAACTCTAAACACAAGACAGTTTTCAGAATTTGTTCAATTTCATTTGAGTTCGATTTCCAGAACATGACGGTATATGACGTGTTGCATTTTTTTTTAATTTCTCAAAGTGTACATTGTACAGGTAATTATAAAATAAGTTATATGATCGTTTAGTCCTATAGATAATTTTAACAATAATCTGATAAGCATCTAATAAATAAGTCTATAAGTTATATTTGTTATATACGGGCCTGTCTGAAAATCACATGATTTCAAATCAAGTGCTTTCGAAATCACACGTGTGATTTTGTAGTGTAGTGTAGTGTAGTGTTCTCGGTGTGCTTTCGGCAATTGAAGATTCCACCAAAACACACAAAAACGAGACACTTTCACACGTGTGTGTTTAGCAGGCACATGTGATTTGAAATCACGTGATTTAAGTTAAAGTGATTTCCAGAACAGGCTTGATAAGTCATATAAGCATTAGTCATGTTTGTCATGTTACTAATATGAGTATTTTAGTCATATTAAGCATTATAGTCATGTTAGTCCTGATAATAATAATAATCTTATTTGTCATACGAAGAATATTAGTCGTTTTGGCCATGTTAATAATATTAGTCATATAAATCTAAAAGTCATATAATTCACATACGTCACATAAGTCATATAAGTCATTTAATTCATATTAGCCACATAAGTCATATAATCCATGTTAGTCATGTAAGTCATATAAGTCACAAAAGTCATAATTGTGATATTAGTCATGTTAGTTTTAAATGTCATATAAGTCATATTAATCATGTTAGACACACAAGTCATATTATTGATAAAATAGTTATATCAGTCACAATTGTCATTTAAATCATGAAAACCATTTTGGTTATGTTAGTTATGTGATCATATTGCTCGTACTAGTAACATAAGACATATTTCGGGTTGTGTGCACGATCACACAAGTCGTTCATATTTTAGGGAAACACAACCCTGTCATGATAAGTTGTTATTATTTTTGGAAAATTTTCAAATAATAATAGGATCATTGAAGCATTTTCGTCGAAAAACGTACGACTTGTACTACCGTCTAAGACCTCCTTTAATAATATAAGTCAAATTAACCATGTTAGCCATGTAAGTAATATTAGTCATATTTATAAGTCATATTATTCATATTAGATATAAGTCATAAAAGTCATAATAGCCATAAAAGTCATGTTACTCATAACTGTCATACATATTAGTCATATGAGTCAAATTAGTCATAATTGTCATATAAGTCATTTAAATCATAAATTTCTTAAAAGTCATATTAGTTATGGTTATTATATTAGTCAAGTTGGTCATGTTGATCGTGATCGGCTTAATAGTCCTATCGATCATATTAATTAAACTAGCCATAAAAAAAACAGACATAAAATTTTGTCATATAGGCATATAACACATAATCATATATTTATATAGTCATAACGTCATGTTGTTAATAAATTTCTTGGAAAAGTTTAATAAACTTTGGTTAAATTGTATAATCGTTTTTGAATACGTGTGTTTCTCTCTAACAATAGTTAATGTAACAATAACAGTCATTGTAAAAGAGTGACTAGACATTGTTATGGGCAAATTGCGTACTGTTTAACATTTATTGCTGTTGACTGATTCATAGTCACATTCTTGTTTAGAGCTAAGTCATAGGCATAATAAAAGAAATTGCATGCAATTGTAGCCGTAACTGTGTATACCGGGCTGTAACTCCCAAAACTGTAATATTGATTAATATTGAAAGTAAAATATCATGGAGTAAAAAAAATTGCATTTTGCAACGTCAAATAGCATTTTATTAATGAACTACCAGAATATTTAAAAGTTTTAATAAATTTTAAAATTATAAATTATTATCAAACTTAAAAACCAAAAAAAAAAATCCGTTTAAATTTAATAAGATTCTCTTTCTTGTTCGAAAATTTTAATTAATTTTGCTTGGTACTCTACCTGTAACAAACGGCCAGTGTTGCAAAACTAATGAAGACACATTTGACGATAACGGTTAAAATGATGACCATGGATAAAGTGCTGATTCTATCTTGATCGGTAGATGCTGTAAAATGTATGATTAGGAAGGGGATGACGCATAAAAGAGAACAATTTTGTTTCAGATCTTTTGTTTTTCTTTTCTTTCTGTTTTATGCAATAAATGTTCAAATATGTATATATAATTCTTTCTTTAGGCCGTTATACACTATCCCACAAAGTCTTTAGTAATTTACAAAAATGCAACCCTGTCATGATAAGTTGTTATTATGTGCGTTCGTTTACTTTTCCAGTAAAATCCCAGTAAATTGCAATTTTATGTGTAGGCGAACGCATTTCAGTAAAATCCAGTACAAATTGCTACAAATTTTGGGGTAAACGAACGCAGCTATTGTTTTTTAAAAATGTTTAAAGAATAATTAGATCAGGGAAGCATTTTTTTAAAAATACGTAAGACTTTGTGCGATAGTGGGTAACGGCCTTTAATAGAACATGGAAATCTATAATACGTCATTATTAGTGGAAAATTTTCAGAAACCTTTGGTTTTATTCTTTGTTTCGTTAATTATTACTATGCCTTTAACTGATTAATTATCCATATTCTCTTGCTTTAGTACCGGATTACCATTGTCATTTTTTGTTGTTGTTGTTTTTTTTTTTTTTTTTTTGTTAAAAAGATTTTAATGAGTGTAAAATACTGTTATGAAAATTAAGTTTAACTCATTACTAAAGATTAAACAAATTAATTAATTTTCAGTTTTCTTTCATTATAATTAATACTTTTATTTTTTTGCTGTAGTTGCCACTTTTTGGTTAACGGTTTTTCATTGGCATTTGCTTATTATTTCATTGTAATATTTTTTTTTTTTTTTTTTTCAAATAAAAATTATTTAAATACGTGTATGCAAAGAAATTGTAATTGTATGAATAATTCATTAAGCTTACCATACGGCGTTTCCTTCTTCTCCATTTTGATTGTATTTTCTGGTGTTGGCAGAGCTTCAGTTGGCAGTGGTGTAGTTAATAAAACAATTAAACTGCAATCAATACCTCCCCATCCCATGTCGCAGAAACATTTATTCGTATTCGTACAAACCTGTGGCAGGGAAAGACACCATAAAAAAATATTGAAAAGGGATACAAATAAAAATACAAAAATAAGAGAAAATTGCAAATTTTATTATTAAAATGATATTTAAAATTAAAACATGTTCTCAAGGGAGCAGATATGCAAATAAAAAAAATTATAATTTTTCCTCTAATTTTGTTATTATTGAATGATTGAACGTTGTATTCTATTTTGAACATTCATCTTCTTTAAATGAATTTTATAATTGATTCAATTACTAAAAAAAGATGGGATATTAAATGTATTTAATAGTTTTTTAAAGGTACTCAAATAGGGATTAAGATTGCAGTCGATAACTAAAATATTATTAAAGTTATAGGCTGAGTCACAATTGTAGACATAATCATTTTAAAATGTCGCCAATGTCTTAAAAATCGAAGTCAAGTCAAAATTCAAGTCGGATTCCTAGCCAAAGTTTTGATTATATTAAAAGGTACAGTCATATTCGGAGTCACAACAGTATTAAATAGTCAACTTTGTATTCTTAAGCTACGGTCAGACTTAGCAAATATTTGACGAAAAAAACGGGACTAACAACCAAACTAAAAAATCATTTCGCTTAATATCAATATTTATTTTGATTAAAATACCACATCTTACAAAAAACTGTTTTTTGCTATGTCTAGTAGTATAACTAGTTTATTTTGTAATATTAAGACCATTTTAAATCTCACTAACTATTAACATAAGTAGGGGTTACGCTTATTTGATCAAATCTTTTATAAGTGTGACCGTAGCTTTAGTCATATTCATAGTCATTGTTAAAGTCAAATAGTATTTACACTCCTTTTACGCTAGGTTTTTAAGATCACAGTTAAACTAGGTTTAGTCAATCTAAAAACCAAGTTTATACACAAAATTTCGACGCAACAGCTCAGTTTTGCCTAAAGTATTTGTCTTTAATAAAATAATAAAAAAATACACATTTCGCCGGAAAAATCGGAGTTTCAGAGTACGTAAAACTAAGTTTAAACTTAATCCTCATGTTAAAACCCGGTCTTAGTTACTTTAGTCATGCCCAAAAATATTTTGTTAATATCATTAATAAACATCATTAATAGACATTTAGATATATTTTTCCCGTTGTTTTTTCCAATGCGGTGCATAGGGCCATGATAAATAACAACAATTCGGATCTTTTAAGGAGGCTTATATCTTTATTTTTCTCCACGTCTTTATCATCCGTGTAATTTGGCTGTCGAATTGTCTTTTCCATGTATGGGGGCCCTTCCTTTGCTAAGGCTTCTCTGTGGATTACATTAAAGCGCAGATCTTGTCTGGTCATCTTAATGTTTGCGCAACGTTTGTCCAAGCCAGATTCCGGTTGCCAAGTGTGATTGTCCTGTTGCTGTCGATAGATCGCTGTTAGAAAATGTCGCTTGCCTAAAGATCTTCAAAAATCTTCTTAGGCATCTGTTGGTTAAATCTTAAAGAGCGTTTGTGTCGTGGGATTCTGCGTTTAAGGTTTCGCATTCAAACAGTTAAGTTGCTTTTACATTGGAGTTGAAAATCGCGAACTTAGTACGTGTATTCGCATAGACTTTGTTTTATGGCGGTTGATCTTAAGCCCGGCTGTCAGCGCAGTTTTATTTTGGCTGTGATATCGCTATGCCTGTTGCTTAGCAGCAATATTGGAAGCCAATTTAAAACCAAAGACAAAGCCAATTTCATAGTCAAAGAAATAGTTGCGTTCGAAATCAAAGTCATAGTTTAAAGTTCTTATCATAGTCCTATGCATATTCATGTTATTCTAAATGGTATATTAAAAGATCTGTTCAGAATATAAACCTTTATTCCTAACCTAGGTTTATTTTTTATACATATATCATGCTTTTTTTAAGCACAATATCCCAAATTTGTTCTTATTTAAGAACTTTCTGAAACTTACCCCTTTTTCAGAACATTCTTGACCCTGTTTATTTGTTGGACATTTTGTTTGATCCACATGTGGAAAAATACTAACACAAGTTTGATTTAAGCAAACCAAGTTGTCACCGCACGGAGTACCATCCTTGACAAGGCCATGATCAGGATATTCATTGGCATTCAGTTGGCCACTGGTGGCTCTAAGAAAAAAAACGATTAAAATAAATAAAATTGATATTTTTAAAAAAACAAAAAAAAAAAAAAATGAACTTACTTGCACTCATATTCCAAACCCTTTATTGAAATAATAGTTCTCGAATATAAATCCCCCTCATTAACAGGCTGTCGTTCTCCCTCCTTGCATTGCAAAGTGCCACATTGGACATTTCTTAAATAAAAAAAAAATTTTTTAAGATTAACCCAGAAATAGTTACAAAACTTTTATTTATTAAGCAGAAACCTACTCTGGTTCACATTTGACAAAATTGTCTTTGCCATCGCGGCCACAATGACCATTAATGGAGCCCTTTGAATTAAATTGTTCAAAACATTCTTTATCGGCTGCTGCACCTCCATAACCCCAAATCGCTTCACATTGTAAATTTAATGTGGGACAATCGCCTTGAAAGCAATAACCTACGAGGGAGTAAAAAAGGAAAATTGTTTGGTTTATGAGCAAAAAAGCAAAAGTCAAAATAAAAAATTATTCCCACCTGATACTCCTGATTTTGAATGGCCGCAGGGTGAACCATTTTTTTTGAAAACATCCATGGGACATTCGCCACTATCACCATCGCAATATTCGGGTAAATCACATTCATTATGCGAGTCACGGCAAATATGATCCTTGGAACGCAACTGTCATAAGTAAACAACCACAAACAAATATGTGCGTCAAGATATACACAGAAAAGGCATTGAAAATAAAGAGAAACGGATGTAAACACACCCATACACAGAAACAGAAAACAAGAAAATGTAATTAAAGTTGAAAACAGTAACAATTTTCATGGCAAGTAAATAAGTACAATTCAAATAAATATTCAAGAGTTAAAAAACAAAGAAAAATAATGAAAAAAAAAGAAAAGACAAAAATACATACGCGACATTGGTCACAACATGCACCCATTGCACATTGTGCTTCTGACTTCAGTTTACACGTTATACCATCACAGCATGGATCCAGGGCGCACTCCTCAAAGGTGCCGCAGTCACATTCTTCATCTTCTTCAACAATTTTATTGCCACAATTGCGACGCATTTCGATCTGTAGGGAAATAAAATGTTGAGTTATAGTAACGTACGATGGAGCATATACAACAAAACAACCCAAAACACAAAAGAAATTAAGTTCATGTTCATGTAATAATGAAAATAAGTTGCAAGTTACTTTAACATGCAACCAAGAGGTACAAACTACATGGCTGTTTTTTTTTTATTTATTTTTCTGACAGACTAACTCAGCTGGAGCAGGAGATTTTGCGTGTGTGTGTGTGAGCTTTTATTTATCTGCAGGAAAATTAATGGGCTACAAAACGAATACTCAATTGTTACAAAAAAAAAAAAAAAAAAAAAAAATACAAGTTAAAAGAAAAAGAAGAATTGTTGTTTCTCTGTTGTTTACACCTGCATTTGTTGCCAATGTAATAAAATGCAAAGAAAGAATTTTTCTTTTTCAATTTTACCCTGGAATATAAATTTGAGCTTAGTTCTTTCCGCTGAATATAAATTATTTATGATGGTGTGTTAAAGTAAATTAAGTAATATAAAATAATTAATTTTAAAATTGAGACTTTTTTATAATATGTAGTCTTCTATAACATACACATATTTTGTGTTATGGGATTTATTAATTTTCATAATTGCATGGCATACTTTAGGGAGCAGGGTTTTATTATTTAGATTAAAAAAAATACAGTGGTATCCCGGTTTAACGAAATATATATTGTCAGACCCTTTCGTTAAATCGAAAAATTCGTTAAATCCCGAAGTTTTTTTAATACATTTTTATTAATAAAACCAAGTAAATTCGTTTATTTCCATTCATAAAAAACCAAAAAAAAAATACTTCATATTATTTTCAATTAAATGAGTACATAGTGGAAAACAAAATAATGTTTAATTTTTCTTTAAGAATTAAACGTTACGTTACGAATAAAACTTCACAAAAATGACGTAAAATTTGAAACAGAAAACAAACATTTGTTTTGCAAACAAAAGTAAAAAATGACTTTGTAACGCTCAAATTTTTATTTTGGCGAGCAAGTATTTTCTTTGCTTTCGTTGTAAGAAAATAAGATACTTCTCTTTACTCGTTTTCAGTAAAATCGCTCTTAAAATATGGTAAAATGTATACATAAACAAAAAAAAAAAATGGATGCAAATATGTTTGCAATCATTCTATTTTGTTTTTTAATTTTTTTTTTGTAAAAATTCGTTATATAGAGTACAAAAATTTACTGTTTGTGCGTAATATAAGATACTCAATGGAAAAAATATGACCGTACGTTAAATCGCGAATTCGTTAAACTGAGTATACGTTAAACCGGGATACCACTGTACATATATTAAGATATATTCCTTTTACACGATAACAAAGTCTAGTACTTAAGAGGCTTCGAGCACAATCTAGTTGTTTTTGACTAGATCTCCCATACAAAGCAAAATCTAATAATAATTTTTTTCACCGAATTTTTTATAAACTTTTTTGCTATCTTATCTCGACTTAAGATGTTTTGTCAAAATGCCAAAGATATGTAATTGTTTTCAAACAAATTTGCACCCCACTATGAAATATGTATTATGCGACCACAAATGCTAAAATCAGTCACTTGTAAGTTGTTGACAAAAGCATTTTGTTGCAATACTCAACGAAATTATTTAATAATTAAGGCCCTAATTATGCAAAATGCAACTTAATGCCGAAAATTATTTTGACAGCAAAAACAAGGACAAACATATTTTATTATTTTGTTATTGCTTTCACCAACGCTAAACACATTTTTATTATATCATATTGCTTTAAAAAAACAATACAAACAAAATTTTATTACTTTAAAAACTATGTTGATGAAAACAGCTCTGTCCTATTTGACAACAAAGCAGAAAACAAACAAATTTTCTGCTTTGTTGTCAAATAGGACAGAGCTATATTTTTATGGCATAATTTACTTTCTTATTTTCAAGCTAGCGTTTGATTTGTGAAATAGTTGATGTGGCAACATTGTCATTTTACAATGAATAAATTGATTACGTAAGAAACGTTAAGCCGGATGACCGACAACTCTATAGTTAGTGGGGCGCATTTGAGAACGTCTAGGAATGACTTGTTGTGGCTCGATTGAGTTGTCGATTGACATCGAGGGCCAGGCTTTTTAATTAAATTAAAATTGCCTGTAACATTTTCAAAAACTTATTTCAAACAAAAAGCAAATATCTAAGATCGGCTAGTAAGTGGTGCAGTTTGGTGATAATCAGTACTTTGTGGGGAGAGGGTGGGCAAATGTTTTCAAAAATATTTAATTTCAAATTTTTGGTGGTGGGGAATGTTAGAAAAAATAAACTCTCTGTTTATTATTGCTGTTTTGTGTAAACTCTAATATCGTTGCATATAAGATTTGAGTGTTGTAATTCTCATTCACTCTGCAGTTTTTTTTTTTCATAATAAATTCAGAATTTCTAAAGTTTTTGGAAAAAGGTTTCGTGATGATCCGGCCTAGCAACCAGCAAAATGCGCATAGCAACTAGCTTATCCTTTAACAATAAATTTGAGTGTATTTATCAAGAATGAAAATTGGGAATTTAGCACAACAAACAAAATCTTATTAATAAAAAAAATTTAATTTTTTTTTGGAAACTTTTGTATTCATGAAAGCGTTTACATAATTATACAAAATATGTATATGGGTAATTCCAAAGTGTTGAACGTGACAGTCGTACGCATCAAAAATGCAATAACATTTTAAACAACAATTATTTTTACGTTCTTTTAACCCTTAAGATATAGCACTATGTAAGCACTACTATCTATGCTAAAGTTTATGGGGGCGCTATTCTAGGTCAAAGATAATGGCAAAAGAAGTAGCGGTTCGAACGTGAAAAAAATAGAAGTAGTTTTTGTGGCCATTTATAAAAAGGCGTAACTCAGCGAAACCTGGCACAATTTTTTAGTCAAACTTCTTTCAGATTTTTACGTAGCAATGTAACATTAAAATGACTTTGGCTTGATTCCCAAATCTTTTGTATTTTTTTTTGTTTAAGCCAAAATATGGTTCGATATGTGACATTTCGAACGTGACATTTTTTCCATAATAATTTAACTGAATAATGAGTAAAAAAAATAAAAATTTACCGTTAATCCGAATAACATATTTCTCTTCGAACTCTTCTTTAGATTACAGACCATGTAAGTAAATTTTTTTGGAATAATTTTCATTAAATATCACCTCTTTTAAGGAAGATAATATTAAAGAAAACATGCAATAAAACATTCTCACAAATAAGAAATTACGTTTGCACAAGTTTGCAGTCTGATTGTTCATCTAAGTGAACAAATTTAGGGGTAAATTTATAAAATTAGTAAAATCTAAATATTTCTCTATAACAATATCGTAAAATAATCAGCTTTTAATAACTTTTAAATTTTCGGTCACGGTGGACCTTTTGACGGAAATGCCCATATTTTTCTCTTTAAACAAAAAAATTATAAATAGAATCTGGGAATTTATAAAAGCTTTTGAGGATTGTAATTTGACTTAGAATCAGGGCTGTGGAGTCGGAGTCGGAGTTGAGGAGTCGGAGTTGAGGTTTTTGTACCGGAGTCGGAGTCGGAGTCGAAGTACCCACAAAAACTAGCGACTCCGACTCCGACTTTTTTGCATTAAAATTTTTCTAATATTTTTCAAAATAAAAAATTTTAATGACCAATTTCTCCAATTCTTTATAAATATCAATTCATATTTAAATATAATTTTTCTTATAATTTTATTTTTATTTGACATAAGAAAACAAATTTTAAACATAAATTGATATATTAATAAATTAGTGGAATTGGCCATAAGAGGGTCTGCTTTTTGAAATTGTGAAGTCTGAAAATAAGGACCAGTATACTTTTCATATGAGTAGGTGAGTTTCAAAAATTAAAAAATTGAGATAACATCTTATTTTGCCAATTTATAAGAATAGTTATATAGATTGTATCAAAGCATGTCCTTTTCTATGTTTTAATGTGACCTCAAATTTCTGTAACAAAAACCAGCGGGTTCACTATTTGAATTTCGCCAAGATATCGTTAATGAAATAGAGCCGAATTAAGGAATTTAAAAATTAAATTTGTAAAGATGTTGTTTTTTATTTATCGTATATTAACAAATATTTTTGTAGTCATGTTCATGAATATGACTTGAAATCAGCTGTAGCTCCTGTGGTGAAAGCATTAAGTGAACTACATTTGAAGTTCCAACCTTCAAGGTGAATTATAATAGAATAAAAGGAAAAGGAACTCGGAAAAATACATGACATTGTTCCAGATATAATTCCCATCAATGTTGGAAAAATGACTTGAGAATACTTTTATCTACTCACTTTAGGGAAAATTGGAGAGATAATAAAGACTTGCAATTTCAAATTTCAGTCTTGGACAATAATAATATTGAATTAGGAACGGAAAAATGCAATGGCGAGTACACTGAAGAAAAAGATTTAAATTTAGCAGCTTAAAAATTCACATTTTTTTTAACTCTGCAGGTGGGAGATAAACTTGAAAACTTTACAGCAGACCGCGCAAACATGTTGATAATCGCAAATGATGTTTATGTTATAAAAATGTGCATTTGTACAAATATTTTATATGATCCTAACATATTTTTTTTATGGCGATGATATACATAAAAAATTACGTCATAAAAGGTTCGTTACCTTCTATGGTACTGTTCCATGCCTTGAGACAAACAGCACCAAGTCCAACAACAAAAGGGGTACTATTTCCCAAAAATAATAGAAGGCTAACAACATTTTTATACGTTACATTTCTCTTCAAAATGTGTTATATAAATTGTAGAACTAACAACTGAAGGCGCATATGCATGTTTTAATAAACTTTATAAAATTTTCCTGAGAATGATTTGACTTAATAAATAAAATGTATATTAAAAACAGAAGACCTTACTTCACAATTTACAAAAAAGGACTGTCCTTTGCCTCTATTAATATTGTGGTAAACAACACTAAGTACACTTGATGCCTTTAACGTATAAGCCAATTGGACTTGGTGTTGTTTTCAACTTTTCCAAAATCCAAATAAAATTTTTTGCTGCTTTCCTACTCATATGTTAGTAACTAGTATGTTAAAGCTCAATGCGCGGCACGTTAGAATTAAAATATCGATTTGAAATTTTTACAGAATCATTTTCTTGCTATATTTAACCATTTAACAGGTACTAAATTAAAAAAAGAGTTTAAAGTCAAAAAAAAAAACTAGTCTCTTAAATAATGCTAGGTTAGAGTAGGAGTCGGAGTCGGAGTCGGAGTCGGAGTTGGAGTCGGAGTCGGAGTCGGAGTCGGAGTCGTACTTAAAAAATTTCACCAAAAGGAGTCGGAGTCGGAGTTATAACTTTTTTTTAACGACTCCACAGCCCTGCTTAGAATACACATTCGAATAATATGAAAATTTAAACAAAAAAATTATAGCCATTTTAAAATTAAAATTTACGAAGAAATTTTTAATATCAGCAAAATACTGAGAAAGTGCATTTTGGATTACCCTGTTCGCTGTAATATAGTTGGAATAGATCTATAGTTTTGTTGGTTCCCAAGGTTCACTGGTATTTATTTTTAAATCATTAACATAACTTTAAAATTGATAGCCACAAAAAAAGTTACTTCAAACCGCTTTCTTGAAATAGGGTCCACAATGCGGCGTATAAAAAAAGAATTAAATGTATGTCGACGTAGATTGTGGAAACAGATTTAGTTGAGCAACACAATTTGGTCTAGTCCCATGGTAAATCTTAACAACTGGGTGTTAAACTATGCATTTGCCAAACGCTCCTGAGTGTAAGCACCACCTACACACAAAGATAGAAAATTTGTTTAGGAGCTGTAGATATCTTACCGACGTAGATATCCTTTATCGTTTGCGTAAGCTATTGTGTGATTTATATCAAACGTTGAACGCTTAAACGCATCTACATCATATGCTACTACGTTCATACGTTGCAATTGTATTTCTACGGTAAAAAAAATATCGATACCTTCAGTATGTGGAAGAATTGTGCGAATATTAAAATTTTTTAATTAACAAAACCATGTTGTTGTTGTCATACTGCTTGTGTCGGTTATTTGGCCCTTTATTATATTAAAAATTATCATGTTTGTGTTTGACATGAAATATAATTATTTAGTTGCTAGTTTTTTTGGAATTTAAGCCTTTAGTTATAGGAATTTAATTTAAGAATTATATTCGACTTTGTTCCAATTTCACCAACTTCAGTTAAAACTTACTATTACTTTAACTTCCAGTTAACAGTCTGTTTTGACAGTTATAATTGGTATTTAATTATAACTAAACTTGGTGAAATTGGCTGCTAATTTATTGAATTTTTTATTAGAATTTTACTAAGTAAATATTAAAATTTTGCCATTATTATTTTTATTTTATTTATTAAAGAGCACATTTCAAAAATTAACATACAAAATAAAACAAAACCATCAATCAATTTACTATTCCATATCTCTGTATGTCAATTAATGTATTAAATATTATTCTTGGCATTTGATCAGTAGATGATTTTAAGTAAATAGAACATTTTATCCTTTATTTGTTTTTGCAATCAAAGAATTAATGTTTGTTCTTTCGTTTAGCAAATAAGAAATTTTAAAGCAAAAAAACCAAAAAGAAAAGAAATCGTTTTAAATCCAAAGCATAAGAACTTATTATTTACATTTGAAATTGTATTTGCAACTTAAAATCTTTGAGTGCATAAAAGTAAAAGCAGCATTTGCCAATACTTTCGGGCCCGTAAAGCAAATATAAAGTATTTTCAAGGTCTTGCAAAATAGAAGTGCAGGCAGGATTAAAAGGTAACTAAATTACGGTTTTAGATTTATAAGTTTCTAGAATTTGGATATTGATTTACATATTTTTTGTTTAAATAATCAGAATATTATCTAACGGCTTTTCATTTTGCTTAAAGACTATTATATAAACCATACCCTGCCATATAGCTGGCAATCCACATAATCTTCAACCATACTGGAATCTTGCAGTTCCACCTCATCCGTTAACATTTTTGTTGGCTGAAATCATAATTATTTTTATTACTTTGTTTATAAAAGGAAATTTTTTTTTAAGTTTTAAGGAAAATTTTCAGCGCATCATTTTTAGATTGAATCCAATCGTTGTCCGATTTAATACATAAGAGGCAAAATAATTTGGATACAATTTTCCATTTAATTGGGTTTTGAAAGAGATAAATATTTTCTTGTAGTTGTGATAATTATTAATTAATTTTTCTTTCGGACAAACACAATAAATTATTGATAAATTTTTTAATGAAACCAAAAATGAATTAATAAAAAAATAATTAAGTGTCTTACGGCCAATTTCACCAAGTTCAGTTATAATAAACTTACAGTTATAACCAGTTTTCGAAAATAAACACTACATTATTTAGCGTTCGGCTCACACGCCCAAGAACGATTTTTTTTAGTGATTGTGTAGACGAACACAACCAACCTTCAAGAAAGAGCCGAAGATCATATAGTGTTCTGTTCTTCGTTTAAAAACAGAACAATTGTAGTGATATTGTAGATAAACATTTTATTTTAATGTTCTATAATGTTTCTTTTTTTTACATTGATAAAGAAATTATCAAACAAAAAATTTTAGCAACGAATGCACCACGAACAGCTTGTGTGTGTATTGTGTATATGTTTTGTTTGTGTAAAATTATTTTGCTGGCTTTTTGTTTTTTTTCGTTTGTGTATTTTGTTTTTGTAAAAATTTTTGGTTTTTTTTTACCAGCCAAAAGGGACGAACATTAATGAGCCGAACCGAACACAATGAAGTTTGTGGATTTAAAAAAAAAAAAACTAAACGGAGTTAAATGTTCTCATCTTTTGTCAAATTTGCTAAAAACAGTATTATTTTTGTGTTCGGAAGATGACTAACAGGGAAACGTTATTTTTTTATGATTTTCTAAACAAACACTATTAGCGTTTGTGTTTTCCACAAATCTTTCGAACCGAACACTAAGAAGCAATATTTAGTGTTTAAAGCAGTGTTCGAAAATAAACAGTACATTATTTAGCGATCGGCTCACACACGCAAGAACGATATCTATTTTTTTAGTGATTGTGTAGACGAACACAACCCTTAATACCGTTTGTAACTATTTTCAAGAAAGAGCCGAACATTATATAGTGTTCTGTTCTTCGTTAATAAACAGAACAATTGTAGAGATACTGTAGACAAACATTATATTTTAATGTTCTATAATATTTCTTTTTTAACATTGATAAAGAAATGAACAAACAAAAAATTTTAGCAACGACCGCAGCACGAACAGCTTGTGTGTGTGTATTGGGTATATGTTTTTTTTTCGTTTGTGTATTTTGTTTTTGCAAAAAATGTTTGGTTTTTTTACCAGCCAAAAGGGACGAACATTAATGAGCCGAACCGAACACAATGAAGTTTGTGGATTTAAGAAAAAAAAAAACTAAACGGAGTTAAATGTTCTCATCTTTTGTTGAGTTTGCTAAAAACAGTATTATTTTTATGTTCGAAAGATGACTTACAGAGAAACGTTATTTTTTTTATGATTTTCTACACAAACACTTTTAGCGTTTGTGTCTTCCACAAATGTACCGAGCTGAACACTAAAAAGCGATATTTAGTGTTTAAACATATTGTTAGCTGGAGGTTAATCTAATAGTTAGTTTAAACTTAACTTGGTATAATTTACCGTTAACAAAATAAAAAAAATTATGCATAAAACCTGTTATAAGGATAAGAAACCTACAAAGATTATTTTTTAAATGTTTCAAAAATTTTTTGGAAACTGATCTTCAGAGATTAAAATAAAATCTTCAAGGCTTCATTTAAATTTTTGATATATAAATTTTTCAAAATTTTTTTCTAACAGTACAAATTTTCTACTCATAAAAGTTTCAGATCCTTAAAAAATACTAAAATAATTTTCTATATTAATCAAAAAATATCCAGCAAATATAAAAGTTTCAGATTAATTCAAATTAAGAATGAATTCACACCTATCCGTCTTTTAAACGTCCAATAGTGATTGATAACACAGGTCTGCGATAAAAATCTTTTTTAAACAATTTTAAATAAAAATGGCAGATGTTGGTCTACATATTACAAATATACGCTTCGTTTAAATATACCACGTCACATTTGCAAGAAAACTGAACATTTGTGTTTTTGATAATTCTCTTTCTGGCGCAATCCAGAGTGAAATGATGGTTGAATTTATATAAATTACTTCGTATTTGAAAGGCTAAGTAAAAAACGCGTCAAACTGGATTTGATCAGATAAAAATGGCTGAGGTATAGTGAATCAAATCTAAGATTTTATTACTATTGAAAATTTTTCACCAATTTTTTCAATTCGAAAGATGTTTTTACCCCAATTAACAAACAAATCCATAGTTTTTTAATTTATTGTATAGTCCATTTGACTTCAAAAATTTTAAGCTATAATGGACCAAAATTGGATGACATACGATATTAATATTTGTAAATTTGAAAGTCGACGTGACATCTTCCACAATAAGACACTTTAAATTACAGTATTTCTGGAGAAAGGTTACGGTAAAAGTTTTTAAATTTGGAAGAAAAAGTTGGGTTTTCGATACAAACATCTGTCAAAAATTGGGCTGGATAAGTAAAATGGCCATGGTACCTTTAATATAAACACAATAAGATTTCTATATATCTGGAGCATGGTAACATTGAAAGTATCTAAGAAATCCTTTATCAAATATCAAATTTATATATATATATATATATGATTCCGTAAGCATAAAGGCCTCAATAAAATTGCTGAACTTATCCCTTTTTTGTGCTTACGCGTTCATTTCACCTCAACCATAGCCACCATTGTTTACTTTGGCCTTAAACTCTCTTCTACATTTATGAGCTAGGCGTGTCCTCCTTCCGTTCCCTTGCCGATTCCAGTCTATGGCAATTATAGTAATGTCTTTAGTGTGCCTTCTAATGCTGTGGCCGATCCTGCGCCACTTGGGCCTCCTTATTTAAGCGCTTGGGTTTACTGGCCTCTTTTTCGGAGCGTTTGATTAGAAATGGATCCCGGCCACAATAGCACGTAAGATCTTGCGAAGAAAGCGATTCAGGAATACTTGCAGTTTTAAACATTTCACGAGTGCTTGTTAAATTGTAATTTTTAATACAATTTCATTAAATCGGGTTAGGGCCTTTCTACATGAGATATAGGACATACTTTGTTAATTTTGTTTTTATTTAACAACTAAATCACAAAAATTAAAATATTTCAAAAAAAGATCTGTTCGGCTTAAGTTCGGGTTGAGGTTTGCTCATTAAAATCTACAGGCAATTGGTCGGTCGGTGTCGGACACTCGAAAATATTTGAATTTGTTTAAAAGAAATAAAAAAAAGAATTTATAATATTCGACTTACAACCGTTAAAAAAAAGAGTTAACGAACAAGTGCCAAACATTTAACGAAATAAAAGAGAATTTTTGAAGTAGTTTGAATGAAGTGTCTTAATCTGTTTGAATTTTCAAATGACTTAAATTATAATTGTAAATGGGTCAAAAATATAATTTTAAATTTATATAAAATGATATCTGCTTAAAATGGAATGGAACAAGTAAAAGTGCTAAATTTGAATCTTTGATACCCTCCACCGACAGTAAGAATATTTCATGAGTGGCCTTTATCAATAAAGATAAATAAATTAATCTTTTTAAAAACTGACTTCACAGTTTTATAATTCGTTGCAGTTTTAGGCATATTAAAGTCTTTTCCAAAAGTAAGATCCCATACATATAATAAATTGTGGACCGATCTTCATCAAATTTATCAGCGTGATTTATAGTCTTATAAAACTAAAGTAAAACAAGTTTCACTACAAAATCGTTATTCGTTACAGTTTTAGGCGTAATAAATAGTTTTCCGAGAGTGGGCTTGATATGGGGCCTATGGTAAATTATTGACCGCTCTTCACCAATTTTGACAGTCTGAAACTATGACAGACTAAATTTTTAAACAATAGCATTACTCGTTAGTATTTAACGTGCCCTAAAGTGTTTTCTGAATGTGGGCTTAATATTTGGCCTAAGGTAAGTTATGGACCGATCTTTACCAAATATATGAGCGTTATTTCTTTTCTAACCAAATTTTACTACAAAGTGGTTATTCGTTACGGTTCAAGACATACTAAAGGGTTTTCCGAGAATGAGCTTTACATTAAAAAGAATCGGTGTATTCCGTCATCATTAAATACTTTTTAGAGAGGATCTTCTACTTTTTGGTCCATTGCTCTTTTCGTACTGAGCCGCTTGTAGTGGATTTCCATATTAAGCTGCTTAGGAGAACTGGAAACAATTTGACACCAAAATTATACTATTTTATTGAGTTCTTCGAAAGTAAGCGTACATTTTTTCAACAGACGGACAGACAGACGGACAGACAGACGGACATTGATAAGTCAACTAAGAATAACCTAACGACCAAATATATATACTTTATAGGGTCTAAGATGAATATTAAAAAATTTGCATACTGAATTACAAACTTTTTTGTATACCCTCATTCGTCACTAGTGGTGGAGGGCGAACAGCATCCAAAACTTTAAAAAAATTTGGACCCTAATTTTAAATTGGTCTCAAAAAATGCTCGAAAAATACCTTCAAATTATTTTTCCAATTTAACTAAAATATTTAAATTTTCTTTTCATGCTAAATTTTTTCGTGCTACATTTGCTAAGGACACACTCCTTACTTCTGGTTTTAAGTAAGTGAAAATAATTATTCTTCTTTAGATTGACAACATTTTTAAAAGGTATTTTAGAGTAGTGCTTTTGAGAAAATGTTTATGTGAAGAAGACACTTAAACATTTTGCGCCAAATATCAAGGACAAAAAAGAATGCAAAGTAGAAGAGAATTTAAATTAAAGCACTTAGCAGAAAGGAGATTTCTTTTCTTTTTCTAAATTATAAGAAAATTAAAATTTATTAGAAAGTCTTGATTAGATTCAGCAATTAAGAAAACAAAGTATTAATTTAAATAAAAAAGTTATTCACGGATGGGCGATTATCAGGTTATATGGTTATATTTTAAAAGTGTTTAAATATATTTTGTAGCTGCTAATATAACTACATAACCATATAACCTTTCGTAAATAGCCCAAATAAAATTTCAAATTTTAGATTTTTTTAAATCATATGTAAAAAAACATTTTGACAAAACATCTTTAGTTGAATTTAAAAAGTTAAAAAAATTTGTTATTAGTCATATTGTTTACGTTTTTAAAATTTTGTATTACAAATACAATTTTGTTTTATTTTATTATTCAACAAAAACAACTTTTTTTAAACTTTTTTTTATCGTGTCTCGACTAAAGATGTTTTGTCAAAATACCACAGATATAAAATTTAAAAAGGTACAAGTTTTTTTCAAAAATTCCTTTTACGAATTCTTGATTCTAATAAATGTCCGTTATAAATTCAAATTAAAATTTCTAACTCTTACATAAAGTAGATGCACTACAAATGGCCTTGGCCAATCCTTTCTGAAAAACTACTGCATAAATTTATGTAAATATTTAATTACACATTGTGTTATATAAGTGCGTTTTGCCAGCAGTTCTTGTTTTTTTTTAATCACTTTTATATCTCTGGGGCGTAAAAAAAAACGTTACAAATAAAACAAAAACGAAAATTACAAATAATTAAATTTTACCTAAAGGCAGCACGATTTTGTGTTTAATTAAATTTAAATTGTTTTTCTTAAAAAAATTTTATTTTTATTAATTCTTTTTATTTTGCTGTTGGTGTTGTTGTTATATAACCACTTACAAAAATAAATATTTATATTTGTTTACTACACAGTTTTTATTTTGCTTAATAAGTTTTGCGTACGAAATAATTTTACGATTTTATTTTACTGGATAATTTTAATAATACATATTTCCTTTTTTTTGAAATTACTTGATTTTTTATCACGTTTGAACTGTCGAAGCTGCAAAATGCAACTGCTGCTGTTCGCTGCAATTTTTGCCTAAGTTGTCATGAAGGATTTTTGGTTTTTTGTTTTATATAATAGTTGTTGTAGTTTTGCTGATTTTTTTTTTTGGTTTGTTGCTGTAGCTGGTGCAGCATCATGGGCAGCAGCAACTGCTGCCAATGTTGGTAGTGGTGGTGATGGTGGCGGTGTTGTTGTTGTTGAATGAACAATGTAGGGCTTTTTCACTATTGCTTAAGTATT
This sequence comes from Pollenia griseotomentosa, assembly GCA_963931875.1. Taxonomy (NCBI): domain Eukaryota; kingdom Metazoa; phylum Arthropoda; class Insecta; order Diptera; family Polleniidae; genus Pollenia; species Pollenia griseotomentosa. Next base: position 37,399,293 of record OZ007563.1, on the reverse strand, counting down.
ACACTTAATAAAAGGGAAGGATGCCATCGAGTGCCAAGTGTTTTTGTTATTGTATTTGTATTTTTTTGGGTTATTTTAAGCGCAAAATAAATATTAGGGATTGAGATTTTTCTGTATAGGTTTGTGTAAGTAGTTTTTAAAGCAGATTTTTGTTATTGTTTTGTTTAGTATTGTTATTTATGGAAGAACTTCAATCAAATTGATTGACTGTTGTATGTAACTTTTGGCATTTAGAACACGTCTTTGTCTTGTCAATGTGCTGTATAGTTCTCGGCAATAGAAGTAGTTAGAATGAGGGGGGTCAACTTCCCTAAACGTAAGACAAAGCCAAAAAAAAGTAAAACAAGAAAAAGTTTTGACATCATCCTTGGTTGGTATAAAAAGATGAATAAAATAAAAAAACAACAACAGCAACAACAGAAAACTGGCAATACTTAAGATGGTATGACTATTTGTCAGATTGTTTTTCGACGTCGTTGTCGTGTTGTTTTAAGAGATGATGAAGAATTACTCAAGTGCCAGCCAAATATACAATGGCATAAAAAACCCAAAACATCTACATGCATACATAAACATACATACAGTATGTATGTATGAATATGTCTACATACAAACTATGTGTATGAATACAATTAAATCAGACGCCTACATATACCATGGAGATGATGCCACAATGGATTAACAACGAGCCTATAGGCTCACACACCTATATATACATCACTTAAATGTACTATATTTGAATATATTCAAAATACATACGTTCATACACGGTTGTAAATTCAAACATATGTACATACATTCATCAAAACACCATTACGATCTACATTTACAGTGTTTGCCCGTCATGGCTGTTTCTGCGTTAGTTGTTATCGTTGCTGCCAATGTGTGTAGTCAACAACATTTGCAACATACACGTGTACTCAAGCTGACACGCGCAGGTGTTGGGACCAAGATGAATATCACAAGTTTCTTTCCATAGATGAGAGCGAGAGCAATTTAAAAATTTCACTGAATGCTTAAGTTTTTAATTATTTTGGGTTTGACTCGCCAAATTGGTGGAGGCAACTTAAATTAAAAGCAAGGTCGACTTTAATATTAACCACTATAAGGGCCATTATTGCAACCTAATGATTAAGTTCCTGATAGTTAAAGTGAACAATGGCTATCGTGAACCTTATTATTGCAACTGTCTGATAAAATAAAAAATGTAATTCATATACTGTGGCAACATTGCAGTAGATTCTGACTACTTTTGGTCGTTTAAAATACGTAGTGGCAACGACTTACTTTTGTTTATTCCTTTAATTGAAAGCAAACGTTAATTTTTCTTGCTTTATTTTTTATAAATAAATTTGACATAAAACTTTCATTGAAGTTATCATATCTTCAGCAGAAAATATGGCAGCTTTAAATTCTTAAAATTCACTTGTAAAGTACCTTGAGCATAAATTTGCTGTTAGCTTATCAGTCACTTTTTAGGTTAATGTTTACTTTTAATAATCGAAAACCATTTATCTGCCAGATAGCATCCTTAAAATAACTATTTAAAAGTTATAATAATGGTTTAAAGAGGTTTTGTGAAAAAATGAATGTAAACGATAAAAATACCTGAATATGTTTATAATTTTTTCGTTAAAAGTAGTTTTGTTAGCGGGGACCATATATTTTTCAATATGGTGTTTTCTTTGCATGCTTTTATTGGTCATGTAGCAACACATTAGGTCTGTCTGCGTACACATATTTTGCATCATTTTGTGAAAAATGTTGCAAAATATTACAAAATGTTGTCTGTGTACTCCAAATCTCTTGCAGCGAGAGAGCCAAAAAGAGAATTTTTTGACAGTTGGAAGTTAGAGAACTTACAAAATGTTACTGGAGAAATTTCCTCTTGCAAGATTTTGCAACAAGTTTGAACAGCTGTTTTTATTACGTGTGCCAAGATAGCGTCGACGAAATAGCGTCGAATTTGGGAATATAAAAACCGGGAAAACAAAATACCCAAATTATGGTCTTTTGCAGAAAAACAACAAAAAGTTAGCGTCGAATTTAGGAATTTAGGGGGATTTCTAAAAGTAAAAAAAAGTTAGCGTCGAATTTGGGAATTTAAAATGGAGAAGTAAAAATAACTAATATTTTTAATAAAATTACAAAAAATAGTTAGCACAAATAAAAAAAATACACATTTAGGAACAAAATAAGTAATGCGTGCAAAAAATCGTTCGGTTAGTTCCCGAGATATTTGGGTGCATCAAAAATGGTCAGTACAAAGCTTTACTGATTTATCCCTTGGAACACAAGCTTTTGCACGGTATAAAGGCTGAGTTCCAAAACGTCGGTTGCAAAGCATCTATCTTTTTTAAATGCATGCTACAATGCAACCGTGTAGGTTATTACAATTCTATTTGTCCCAATGTGCACCAAAAAATTATTTAATAAGAACATAATACAAAAGCTGTGCATTATTAAACTTGAATACACATTTTTGACTTGTGCTGCAAAGTATATTGATGTTTTGGAACTCAGCCAAACTGTATATATTCTGCAAAAAATCGAACCCAGAAATCTCGGGAACGGAACGAACGATTTTTTGCACGCATCGCTCATTTTGTTCCAAAAAGTTAATTTTTTTTTAACTATTTTTTGTATTTTTGTTAAAAATATTAAATATTTATACTTCCCCTTTTAAATTCCTAAATTCGACGAGAACTTTTTGATTTCATTCGGTAAATCCCATTATTTGGGTATTTTTGTTTCCCGGTTTTTAAATTCCCAAAAGTCGCTATTTCGTCGACGCTATCTTGGCACACGTAAATAATTTTTGTGAAATGAAAATAAAAATTGAAATTTAACAATGGCAGAGGTAAGTAGTTCGAATTGTGAAGCTTTTTAGGCTGCACTTTAATTAATTATTTTTGAATTTACCGCGAGAATTCACTTTTGCTTACACATATGCTAAATTTTGCTTTGTCATTTCAATTGCCTACACACCGATCAGCTGTTTTCTTGCAAGATTTCACTGGATTCCGTCTGCGTACTTTTTGAGATATTTTCAGCCGACAGAGTAAAATTGGTCTTACTCTCCCAAAAAAATTTACTGAGTATTTGCTACTGGAAAAGTACGCAGACAGACCTATTGTTCTGGGGTCGAAGCTGGACAGAAATAACAGGACGAACTTCACTACTAATTCAAACGTGCCTCTTATTACCAGCTAAAAACATTGAATTCTTGGAGGCTATAGCTTCCCGTTGTAACAAATTTAATTAAGTCGCAATCTAATCGGTGTGTTAAATTAAGTCCCCCGCAACCTTTAAAGTGATTTAAGTAGAAGTGGATCCACCCGGCTATGCCTCATTAATAAACAGTCCAAAATCCTTTAGCGGAGAGAACTCCTGTCGCGATGTACCAACGATTTATCCATTTTTATCCTTAGTCACTTTTACCGTATTCCTACCATGCGAAGGCAAGAGTATGATGCTATAGGGTGTCACAAATAGCACCTACCAGTGCTAAACGTGTATAACTTTGTATGTGATAATGAACCGGGACCCACCTTGTAGTGTACCGATCCACTGAGAATCACTTTCAGAGTCGATCTAACGATGTCCATCCATCCATCCGGCTGCCTACCTGGTTGTCTGTCGATGTTTATTTTGTGCGCAAAGTATAGATCGCAAATTTGAAGATAGCTTGACGAAATTTGATACATATGTAGGTTTCAATTGCCATAAGGAAAGGGTTGCCAGACGGGCCTGATTCGGCTTGATTTTCAATCTTTTTCAATGCGTGTCATGAATCAAGAAAAAATGTCAATTGTCAAGCTAAACCGGAATTTTAAAAACTTTTGCATTAAGTTGTCATAAAAAATGCAAAAAAAAACTTTTAAGGATTGTTTAATTTATATAAGGGGAAATTGCACATTTCTAGAACAACACTGCAAATTATTTAAAAGTTAAATCTTAAGATGCATCGATACAAAATAAAAATTATGCAAGCACTGCTACTGCAAGACCACCAACAACGACTAAAGTAGGCCTTATTATATCGCTTGCGAACAACTAAACCAAAGTAAAGAAAAAGTGAGAAAATTATAGAGAACAAACGAAACAAAGTTAAAAAAAAATTAAACAAAGTTCCTTTTTAGTCTGACCTCGTCCAAACGACTTTGTGCGAATATAGTCATATATGTATGTTACATTCCTACATACACATATATTAAGCTCTTATTGTCTACGAATGAATGAATCCTTTTTTTTTTTTGCTTCATACGACGGAGATAAATGTAGAAGAAAAACGCTGCAAGTATTCATCACATTCACACATTGACTTCTATGTAAGTGTGTGTGTATGTCCGTTCTTATACAAATTTCTATTTATTTGTTAGACTGTATGTTTGATATTGAGGTCATTGTTTATGCTACAGAATACAAAACAATTTGAAACTCTTTCATAAAAATTAAATTCTTTCTTCTTTTTTCTCAATTTTTTTTTTTTTGTATTCTCAATTTATAAGAAAAACATTTGAAAACGTAAAGAAATGCAACAAAAGTGCCGTTTGATAGAAAGACTGTATGTATATTTCGTGGGAAAGGTGTCAAATAAATGCGTTTTTTTCTCCTTCAACAGAAGATGCAATTGTTAAACAAAGCTTTTGGAGTTTATTGTTGAGTATTTTTTTTCTCAACAATAAACTCTCTCTCTCTCTTAAGAAACCACATACAGGTTAAATTTTTAGAACAAGATTTTTGTCACAATTCCTTTAAGTTTGTAAAAAAAATTTGTTAAAGATGAAAGAAAACTAATACCATACAGACTTATTGGAATTTGTCTTAATTTTAGTTTTGTTATTGGGTGTATAACTTAAAGTATAGGTATTTTTAAAATATTGAGCGTGTGTTGTAAAACATCTAGGAACCTTTCCATCAACAAGTCTTAAAACACTTTAGTTTGAATAGAAATTAAAAAATTAAATACTTTTAGTAAAACACAAAATTTTAGTACCTTTTTGGTACTCTTTCTCTCCACTATTGTGCGTGTGTAACACATATGAGTATTCGTTCAAGACCCACTTTTTAGTATACCGATCGACTGAAAATCATTTTCTGAGTTGATCTAACGATATCCGTCCTTCCAGCTGGCTGTCTGTCCATGTAACCAAAGTACGAGGGGCTAATTCTGTGAAAACTCAAATAAATGCTTTACAACATTGAAAAATAATTTAAATTCGTTCAGTATTGACGGAAAGAACTAAAAATAAAATTGCCTTCAAATCGAAAAATCATTCGATCAAGACTTCCAGTATTAGCCTCCAATGCCCTGTTTCTCAAAACTACAAGTTACAAATCAAAAAGTAAAAAACGTTAAAAAAGCAACAATTTAAAAATTTTGGTTTTTGTTTCAAATCTTTTTTATTTGTAACTTGCAGTTATGAGTAACAGGGCCCAGGTCGCAATTTTGAAGAAAATTTTATGAAAATTCAATTGTTTCAATTCTCATAAGGACGAAGTCAAAGTAAAGGGTGTTTTTTTAAGCCCGAAAGAACTTGAAATTGTAAAAAATAACACAAAAAATTAAATTGTAATCAAAATTTTTTTTTTATTCGAAAGACCAATACGTGACATTAACATTTGAAAATGATTTCGGGCATATGGGCACCGCGGCTGTTCTTGACGAAGCGCATTCTGGACGTCCAATTTTGGGCCACTTTTTCGAGCACTGCTGGCCGTATGTCACGAATAACACGAACAATGCTGGCCTCCAAGGCGTCAATTGTTGCTGGCTTATCAGCATAAACCAGTGACTTCACGTAGCTCCACAGGAAATAATCGAGAGGTGTCAAATCGCACGACCTTGGAGGCCAATTGACAGGTCCATTTCTCGAAATCAACTTATCGCCAAATTTTGATTTCAATAAGTCGATGGTTGCGTTCGCCGTATGGCACGTAGCGCCATCCTGTTGAAACCACATCTCCTCCGGATCAATGTCATCCATATTTTCAAACAAAAAATCATTGATCATGGTGCGGTAACGATCTCCATTGACCGTAACGCGAGCTCCGGCCTCATTTTTGAAGAAATAAGGTCCGATGATGCCACCAGCGTGAAAACCGCACCAAACGGTGCATTTTTCTGGATGTAATGGAGTCTGTAGGGTCTCTTGTAGATTGGTCTCGCTCCATATGCGGCAATTTTGCTTATTAACAAACCCGTTAAGCCAAAAATGCGCCTCATCGCTGAACACAATTTTGCGATTTAAATTTGGATTAAATTTTTAAATTTTTCAAAGTAAATTTCGATAATTTCGTAGCGTTGTTCAAGCGTGAGTCTATTCATGATGATTTGTCAGAGTATACTGAAACGATAAAAAAAAATATTTCATCAAAATTTAATATTTTTGTGTTACTTTTTACAACTTAAAGTTCTATCTAGCTTAAAAAAACACCCTTTAAAATGGTGGGCATAGGTCCATAATTTCACAAGGCCCCCATACAAACTTCTTACCGGAATAGTCTATGGGCCCATAAAGTTTTTTATTATGTTGGTAGTAAGATTAAACTCGGTCCAAATATATCTTATTTTAAAATAAATCGTTTGACCATATTTTTTAAAATCGGTCTGTATTTGACCATATCAGCCATACAAATACAACACCTCAAAACTCCTTTAAATGCCGTAACTTCTTTTTAAATATTGGTATGGATATATAATTTAGCAATGATAGCTTTTATTAAAGTAAGTACAAAATCGCATGAAGACGAAAAAATCTCATATGAATTAAATATCTAGATAATATTTGGCATCTTAGTCTTAAGCTACGGTCAGACTTATCAAATATTTGACGAAAAAAACGGGACCAACACCCAAACTAAAAAATCATTTCGCTTAATATCAATATTTATTTTGATTAAAATACCACATCTTACAAAAAACTGTTTTTTGCAATGTTTAGTAGTATAATTAGTTTATTTTGTAATATTAAGACCATTTTAAATCTCACTAACTATTAACAAAAGTAGGGGTTACGCTTATTTGATCAAATATTTAAAAGGTGTGACCGTAGCTTAAGTCTCAAACATAATATTGTTTTGCCGGGTTCCTGATTGGCCATTGGTCTTAAATAGTGTACGCTCTCGACAATTTGCCTATATATTTACTGTAGTGTAGGGTATTGACCAGAGATCAACAATGAATCGTTTTTCGATACACATACTGACTCATGAAATTGTAAGTATAAGTGAGTAGACATCATTTAAACTGATCTACTCTGATTCAAGCATACTCACGAAAGCAATAAATATGAGTGCGACGTCGACCCATACTCATTAATGACCTTAGTTTGATTTCTAATTTCAGGATAATACTTATAATACTCACATTGATTCAACTCATTCAGCTCATCCATTTACCGTTTTAACACAACAGATCTAACACACAACTTCATAATCAACCCTGCCAGATAAATTTGCCGAAAAATCGTCCACTTCATACATATAACTTTAGTAAACTGTAAATGCCAAATCGTCACTTTGCTATTTCGGGGACAAATCTAACAGCCTTGCATTTTGCTTCGCCGTTACACATTGCACAGAAAAAATTCTCCAAAATTTTTGACCAATTAAAACATTGATCAAAAATATAATCATTTTTAATTAAAAATTTAATCAAGTGCATTAAACGTTTAATAAAGTGAATTAAACGTTTAATTAATACTATTAACTGGTTTAATTGATACTAATAATATGTTTACTTGTGCAAATTTAATTAATTTTTTAATTAATATCACAAATTTTTTAATTGAAATAAGTTTTTATTTTTTTCTGTGTGAGTTAAGTTGGATCTAAATCAACTACTACATAAATGTCTTCCGTATTCCATAATACATTGTTAGATAGAAATCTTATAAGTTTTGTTGCGACTGTCAAAAAACCTAATTTACTACGACAGATTGTGTTCACACCATCACACAAAGTATAAACACTCACATATGAAATAAATTACAACCCTGATCCAAAGAAAAGTATTATTGTTTAGAAATTTTTCAAAAAACGATGAAGTCGTATGGGATGTCAAACTTTTTTCATAATACTTGTCATTTTCGTGACACATTGTTTTCACACTATCACACTTTGGCATATTACTTGAGTTTTTGACATGTATTAATACAAAGTATAATAGTGTAATTTAGCCTTAAGTATTAGTACGATGAGTGACATCAAATTTCTGAGTGAATATGAGCTTCAATAACATTGCAATAAGTATTAGTGCTTATAAGTAAAAGAAATTATGAGTCATGATTCAGCTCTCATTTTTTCACTACTCATTGCTGATCTCTGGTATGAACTTTGCTATTTTACTTGTTTTATTTGCACATTGGGTAACCGTTTTTAATATAGGGTGTTTTTTTTTTTAACTGCGGGAGAATTTAAGATTATAAAATAAGGCAAAAATATTGTTGGAATAATATTTTTATTTATCAAAATCTGGTAGATAATATCATTTGTTTTTTAGATATGATTTCCGGCATATGTCCGCCGCGTCTACGAGTTACATGGTCCATTCGATCAGTCTAATTTTTGACTACTATTTCCCATAAATCTGGCCGTACATACACAACACAACATTGGATTCAATGCTTCAAGAATTTCTGGTTTTTCGGCATAAACCAACGACTTTATATCCACATGAAAATTTATCCAGAGGCGGTAAATTGCACGAACGAGGGGGCCAGTAACTAGAACCACTTCTAGAAATAATGTTGTCACCAAATTGATTTTTCAATAAGTCAATTGTTAAGCGCACTGTATGGCAAGTTTGGCCGTCATTATGGAACCAATTGGCGTTGATTAATTTTTGAAAAAAAAAAATTCAGTCGCATGGCTTGATAGCGCTCCCCGTTCACCGTAACGCCAGCTTCATGCTCATTCCAAAGGAGGGTGCAGACCGCATCAAACAGTCAATTTTAATGGATGTAATCGTGATTCGTTAATGGCTTGATGATTGTCTTCGCTAAAAATACGGCAAATTTGGTTATTGATGCAGCTTTTTAACCAGAAATGAGCTTCGTGAAATGGACAATGTGCTCTATGAACTTCGCGAACAGATTAATGTTCTTCAAAGTAAATTTACACAATTTGCAAGCGTTGTTCTAGCGTTAAATCTTAGCGAGCCTTTTTATAAATTAAGTAAAATCTCGCCTGATTTTGCTTATTTGATATGCCCGTAATTTCTACAAAAAGAAAGCGTACCCAACACTTATCTTTACCTATTTCATCGTTTATTAGGCCTCCGTGTTAATACCTTCTATTTTCTTTTAAAATATGAAAGCTTTTGCACCATAAATTTTTATACGGAGCTGGACTTCTTTTTATAAAAATTCTAATTTGAAATTTTGTTTGAATTAAACATAAATCTAAATTCAAAAATTTTTAAATATTAAATATTTTTTTCCCTAGAATCTTCTACAATATTTTTTTTGCTATGGAGTTCTTCCCTTACGAAAAATTCAAAATACAAAATAATTAAAATTAAAACACAATTCCTGCAGCGGTTGCCAAGTAAAGTCAACCATGTTAAATTTTTGTAAAACAATTGTATTAAATGTAAGATAAAAACAAATTTAAGCTTAATATTTAAATGAATTTTTTTAGAAAGAACACAAGTTATCAACACTGTTTCCTTTGTTATTAAAATGAATGCCTATACACAGCTCAGTGTGTGTTTGTGTTGACGTTTATAGTTGTATTGATGTTGAATAAAACAGTGAGAAATTTTACCATTTAATTTTGTTAAATTGAATCCGAAACAAAAGTCGTCCTATAAAAAAGTGACGCATAAAATTGTAGTGGTGACCTAGTGCCAAAAACAGATAAAAATATGAAAACAAAATTGTAAATTGAAAAATATTAAACAGAAAAGCGAAAAAATTTATTTTAAATAATAGTACATTGAAAAACACTTTGAAATTGTGCAAAAAAAAAAAAAAAACATTGCTTTTAAATTACTAAAACAATAAATCAAAATCTCCTCTGAATTTCTCACACACACACACAAACACACGCTTTTGAAATCTCTTTTTCTGTCGGGCTCAACACAATTCTATTCACATCGATCATGCTTTCATAAATTTATGGAGTTGACCTTTTTTTTTCTGCATGTGTTTTTGAGTTTAATGAAAAAAAAAAAACATTTGAATTTAAAATCATTTTACTGGTTGGTTGGTTTGTTTGAAATTCCCCTGTTGCACTTACCTCATTTGGTTTGTTGAGCAAACACAAGCCATGACCCGTACGCAGTGCATCGATATAATCCTTTTTACTGCATTCAGAAAATTTATAAGGCTGTACATTCTCTTGGCCAACAATGGATTGAGCCATTATGCAACCATGCCAATCACGACAGAAACATTCCTCACCTATTTATTTTTCATTTTGATTTCATTTTTTGTGACGACAATAAAATGCCATGAAATGAAATTATAAAAGGGAATTATGTAAAAAAGCGAAAAAAGCAGAAAAGAAGAAAAAAAAAATTATTTAATTGAAATTTTATAAAATAATTATAGAGATGAACTATTATCGCTGTCCATGTCAACCAGCTATTAACACACAGACACACCCCCACAGTAGTTAAAGGCAACTGCAGCAAGCCAACAAACAATCCAATCTACTTGAAATTGAACATTGAGTTCAGTGCAGTTACGGCAACAGACGTACCTTGATGTAACTGGTGACAACAACAGCAATAATAGTAAATAATAATAATACATATTAAGTTATTTCAAATTCAATAATAATTTTGCAATCTCAATCTCAATCCCAATCACAGTCGCAATTGCATTTGCAATGACAACAATTAAACTTACGTCCATCATCGTGGCCCATGCCAATATTGTGGCCAATCATGTGGGCCATTGTACCGGCCAATAAATGAGGTTCATAGACATTAATGTCTACGCTGATGCCAACAGCACGTGGCGTACACACGGTATCTGGTACAGCCATACCAGCCTCACCACCAGCAAATGTTTCACCTCTGTAAGTACAAGATAAATGAAAAATTGAAAATCAGTCTTTAATTGATGACGAGAATGTGTGTTATGTATGTTTGTATGTGAACATGAAATAATTATTACTAATTTGTATTTTGTACTTTGTTCAATTTATTAGCTGCCAATTTCTGTGATAATTTGCCATGGCAACTTTTATTACTACTGAGTAGAGATAAAAATAGATTTTTGGAATTGTGTATTTAGAGAATAATTTGAAAAAAGTATATACTGTTTAACAAAATGTTTACTAAATTATTCTAAATATTTTAAGGACAGCAAATTATACGAGTACGATAACAATATTTGTTATCATTTTCCAATTTCTAGTATTTTGAATTTCTTTGGAAAATAATTAATTAGTTTAGTTAAAAGATGTAGTTTCAATTAAAGCTTTTGTAAAACCTTTGTAGGGATTTATTAAAAAAAAAACTTTTATGGCCCGCAGGAAAGAAGCCGGATTTTCTCTGGAAATACTGCTTAAAACAATAAATTTAAGGGTAAATAAAATGCCGACATAAATAACACATACTAAATAAAAATAGCTGATACTTTTCGTATTTTCATCTGCTGATGTCAGCACACTACAGTAGATGTCGGATATAAGAACTTTAAAATTGCCACAAAATTTTTTCTTATATGCGGTTTTTTCTTATAAACTATTATTGCTGATAAGACGACTTTGCAGCAAATGAGCGATATATGGATATAAGAAACTTTTTTCTTATAATTAAGTGTGTATTTAATAAAGCATACACACGTACGCACATCCTTAATAAAAAAAATCATAACATTACTCTTCTTCAAGCGATTTTTAAAATTTTTCTTTTTTTTCAAGATTTAATTGTGAGCTTTGAAATACAGTAAAATTTTTGAAAATGATCAAAAAACTGCTGAACAATGGTTGTTTACATAAAAAAAATTTCAAACTTGGTTTTTTAAAAAATCATGAAAAATCTAAAGGAGGAAAAGGTTAAATTCTTAATACTTTCACGTAAAGTCACATAACCCATGAACAAAATGAAATACAGATCATGGACGGGGTTTGCTTGTATTCAAAATTAAGTGAAGGTACCACATTTTTAAGTGAAGGAAAAAACGTCCATAAATGGAACAGCAGCAAGCACACACATATTAAAAAATTTAATTTTTGTATGGAAATCACGATTTTTATCCATTGAGTTTTCTTAGTAATATGTGAACAAAATTAAAAGTTGTGCACCGATTACAATGAAATAAAGCGCATTTGATTTGAAATATATTAAACTAAATGTCTTTAAGCCAAAATTGTGGTTTTTGTCGCATTTTTATTTTTGATGAATTTTTAAAGAATACTACTTCTTTTTTCAAAACTTCATCGATTTCTCAAAAACTACAGGGCAAACTAAAAATTAGAAATGTAAGCGCGGCTTAAAGATAATATCTTTGACGTGCTTAGATTTTTGTTTACTGAGTTTGCTAAGCCGTTCTCAAGTTATTCCAATTTATGTAGCGGGAGTGCCTTAATTTGGACATAACGGTACATCGCGAAAAGTCGAGCTGATAGAAAAAACCAAGTGCAGATTTGGATTCAGCATCACCTTGTTACCTTGCGCTATCAAAGTAAATTTAGGCCCTAATTTTGTAAAACGCAACCCAATGACAAAGAATTACATTGAAAGCAAAAACAAAGTCATAAATATTTTGTAATGTTTTTGTTGCTTTCTACAGAAATTCACATTGCCTTTAAAAATTTCAAATGCTTCATAACTTGTGGCGTTGAAAATTTTAAAACGGTACATGAATTTCTGTCGAAAGCAACAACAAAATTACAAAATATTTATGACTTTGTTTTTGGTTCTAATGTAATTCTTGGGCCTTCGATAACGTGGTAGCGTTGTTCAAGCGTTGTTCTTGATGATTTGCCAGATCATAATGATCATAAAAGTGGAAAAGTGAGCGCAGTATGACAGTTGGCTAACGCCTTATATTAATCTAGTGTTCATGAAAGGAAATACTTATTTTGCACTGGAACTGTTACTAAACTGACTATTACATAATTATGTACATTGATTTAAAATAAAAAAAAAATGTTTTGTATTTCATATTCAAAATACACGACATAAAAGTACATATTTTGTATTTTAAATATCAATCAATGCATGTATTTTGCCTAACTGCCTGTTTTTAGAAAACGTGAACAAGTGAGTGAGTGAGAAATTATATTAAAAACAACAATAAAAAACGAAAATTTGTTTTTGTTTTCAATTTAATTTCTCACTCACTCACTTGTTTACGTTTTCTAAAAACAGGCCGTAAGACTAGTCTTATTACTACCGAAGCTGCGATGACGAAAATCAGGACGCATAACACCTTCTTAGTCGCTGTCATGCCAGTGCATGTCGAAAATTCGACTGGCCGAAATGGAATTCGCCAACTTTGATGCATTGTATGATATTTCTGGTGTTGAACTGCAGCGAATTTTAAACTTCGTTGGCGGTAAGAGTTGATTCTATTGGGGAGGGGGTGGGGTTTCACGTTACCACAACGGATCATTAGGTCAAACTGTGTCAGATGATAACTGAATGCGATTTCTACCTAACCCAAAGTTTTATAATAAAACAATAAAAATAAAATAGTTGAGCTCGAGGCCTGGGTTGTTCTTTAAAATTCTTCTTTATTTTTTCCAATATTTCGCTACTCTTCGAGTAGCATCCTCTGTAGTAGTTATGATGACGAGTTAAAAACAACGATAAGGAAAGGAGAAACAATTTTTTAGAATTTTGTTTGTTTATTTTAAATCCATTATACTCCCTGAGGATAATACTCGAAGAGTAGCGAAATATTGGAAAAAATAAAGAAGAATTTTAAAGAACAACCCAGGCCTCGAGCTCAACTATTTTATTTTTATTATTAAATTGGAAAGGTCAAATAAAAAACAACTTTAATATATTTTATAATAAAACTTCAATTCACATTTAACCTTTTTATTTAATTTTTCAGTGAACTTAAAAAATTTATAAATCAAAATGTTTTATTAAATGTAATATCTTACTTTAGATCATACACATTCATATCTTTATTGTCCTAAACAGAAGATATTATGCGGTCAGAAATTTAAATGTCATTAAATATAACCACAAAATATGCATGAAACAAGAAAGAGAAATTAAACTTTTCAATCAAACTTCAAAGATAAAGCAAAACCACTCACTCTTTTTGTTGAACTAGTTGGTTACTAATTATAGTCAAAAACAAATTTCTGGTTAAGTGTAGAAAGGTCATGATTAAATGAATGTTCAAAAGTAATAAATCACCAAAATAAAATTACATTAATTCAGAAATTGAAAACAAAAATCAACAAAACAGACACACATTAGCTATTATTAATTATTAAGATTTATTTAATCAGATAAACAAATAACGTATGGCAGACATTAGTTAAAATTTAATACTTATCATATGACCTCATTGAAATAAAAATCCTCTTAAAATTTATTAATTGTTAGGTTTAACACTAATAAATTAACAACAATTAATCTTCAGTTTGTTTAACGCCATTAAAATAAGAGAACCAACCAACTGAAAGAACCGTAAAAATAATGTGAGGTTAAATTTGATTGATTTAATGAACACCATTTTTAATCTCTCTCTCTGCAAACACACACAAACATATCGTCACCTTATGTGCGAACGGATGTAACTACACAAAAATTCAATATTGAGTTGTTAAATGATTTTTGTTTATTTAAACTTCTCATAAACGACATGATCACGCAAATTTGTAAATCCCTGCGATCCAAAATGGTGACTTATTAAAGAAATTTAAACGCTAAGAACAACTTGTTGTTACTGATGTTGTACTTTGCTTCTCCTGTAAAAAAATGTAGTTACGTTTGTTTTCGTTTAAGGTGACGATATACATTAATTGTATTAAATAAATTTACAAAATAAATAATTATTTACGTACGTTAAATTGCGAAAGTTGAAACTCATATGGACGTGTAAACATGCGTCTCTTTGCATAGAAATTCGTGTTTTGCCAGTAAAAAACCATCTATTTCAAATAAAATTTGGCAGGGGAACGTTAGAAAAATAGTCTCTCTAAGGTAAAGTGAAAAAAATGTGAGAAAGTGTAAGTGGAGGGAGGTCCTTAGTCATGGAGAACAACCTTTTTTATTCGTTTCATTGACTGACAATTCACACTTGTAAAACAACATTTTCTCAGCTCATTTAGTGCCCTAAATGTTTTGTTGGACTTTGGAATTTTTGTCATATTTGTCTTTTTTGTGAGTTACGAGTGTTGGTATTCTACAGCAAAAAAATAAAACAAACTCATTTGTATTGAACGTAAAATAAATGTCATGTTTAAAATTGCAAATGAATTTTCTACATGTTTTACGAGGATTAAACTACAAAACCAAAATTTATACACACGCTTTTACACAAATACTCGTACAGCTTTCCTTTTACCACCAATCATGCTATGTTTAGCTAGTTCATGTCCTCTCACTCTGTATCGTAACTAGAGATATAAATTAAAATGTTACAAACGTTGAAGAATCGAGATAAAAAGCGAAACTATTCAAATAAACTGACAATGACTAGAGAAAAAGGACCAGCAAAAAAAAAAAAAAAAAAAAAATTAGAGGATGTGTTTCTTGTTTTTAGTAAAATCTAACACAAACGATACAATATCCAAAACAAATACAAAAATATCTACAACGAGCATATGTACTTATGTATGCATGCAGGGTTGGGTAGTATTCAATATACTAGAATGTATTTTGTATTTTAACTTAAGACAGAATTAGTCTTTACTTTCTGCTCTGTTACGAATCAGCTGATTTGTTTTTGTTATTAAAAAAACCTGTGAAATTGATTAGTTTTTCTGTTCTGTTGCGGTACAATTTGTTAAAATCAAAAACTTGTTAAGTAATTGTAAGTGACAGCAAAATAAATAATAAAAATACATATGTATGTATTTATATTGAAATAAACTGTTTTTTGTCTTTAAGAATTCATAAAATTTAATTTCTTCAAATTCTTATTAAAGTTATTGAAATAAAACAATGGACGTGCAAAACTAAAAAATTTGTTATAAATGGCTGACAGGCGCGGATGTAGCCTGAGCCTTAGTGGGGGGAAATTTTTTATGATACAAAAAAAGTAAAAAATTTGTTTTTAAAAGTTTATTAAAAACGATATGTATGTATATATTATATTAAAAAAAAACTCAACAATAAGGTAAAATAAAATATAAGATCAATTCAATATAAATTAAAATAAATTAATCTTTTTAAATAAGCAATTGATGCTTTCCTTGTGAGGCAAATTTAGATAGTACAATATTAGGATCAATTTCAATTTCATGATGAAGGTGCATCATGGCTAAACCATTCAGTCTTTCTTCTGTCATTGTTGATCTGAGCCATGTTTTTATCCGACGAAGGGTAGAAAATAACCTCTCGCTCGTAGCATTACTGACGGGCATTGAAACGAAAATTTGAAAAATTTTTCTTAGATTTGGGTAGATATCTTCATCACAGTTTATTAAAGCATCTACAACGTTATCTGATAGATTTTCAGATATTTTCCATGTTTGTTGCCAATGTAACAGTTCAGCCTCAAGTTTAGATGTTAGTAGTTGTTTATCTATATTATCAAACTTAGTCAGCTCATCAGCTAGTTGTGGTATTAAAAGTTTTGTATCTGTATATGACTTGATTACACTCTGAGGTAAAAGTTTAGGTATGTTTAATACATTTAGGATATCTATTGGGAAACGTGTTTTGAGATCTTCTAAAATAAATTCAATTAAAGGAATGTAACCTACAACTCGGTAGTAATCTTCAACATTTTGGATGCGATTATTTTGTTCAAATCTTGGCTTTTCAATTGGAACTTCGATTTGAACGCAAATAACTTTAACTTTTTCAAAAACTGCTTTAAATTGTTCTTCGGCTTTATTTCTATTCTCTTCAAGGCACATAATTAAAGTTTTGATAAGGCTTGATCCTTTTTGAAGATCTTTATCCTGCTTTTGTAGAATGATACTAAGCGGCTGTGTTACAACAAGTATCTCACTTAAAATGTATATTCCGCAAATAAATTCAAAAGTACTAAGTGAGTTCCTTAATAATAAGGCTTTTGATGAAGTATCTCTATCTTTCCACTCAGATATTTTTTCCAAAGCTTCTATTATATGACGTACACTTGTTGCACAGTGTAAAATTGAGTCGTGTCGGTCCACCCATCTTGTCTCGCATAATGTAGAGAGTTTGGCTCCCAAATACTTTGCTAAAATTGCGTTTCGTTTGGGATGATTATATTTAACAAATTTTGTCGTTTCTTTAACAAATGACACAACTTTTTGTATTAATGGCACTTTGTTGCTTTTAGAAATTGAGTTTTTTAATTTATGGGAATAGCAAGGCGTTTGTTTTGCATTTGTCGCGGTTTCCAGAATTTTTTTAACAGCTCCATTTTCTGCTGACATCAGAGGACACCCATCTGTTCCAACTCCTACACAATTTTTTAGGTCAAGACCAAAATTTGTCAAAGCTTTAAGGACTATTGATGATAGTGCTTTCGCATCAATTGACACTTCAGCGTCATTATCAACATCCTTGGAGGCCTCTTGAAATGCGTCAACAAAGCCAATAAATTCTTCCCTAACAACTTTTTGTTGAATGTGGAAATATCTTAAAGATAAGGAAATCTGACTTTTCCCCGAAAAATCCGTGCTTTTGTCGAAAATTATCGAATAGAATTTTGATTCATATATATTTCCGAGGATTGTTTCTAATATTAAACTATTACAACATTTAATTATGTTATTTTGTGTAGTTTTTGATATATACGTTGCATTTAAAGGAGATATTTTCAGGTGGTTATCTAAAATTTTATCTCCGGCCTCTATACGAAATCGCAAAAGCGCTCGGAAAATACCTTCAGAGTTTCTATTTTCGGAAGATAACAAAGGACCATCATCTCGATGTCCACGGAGAGGTATGCTATGCCTTCCAAGAAAAATTATGGTTTTTATAATTGAGAGTAAACGTTCTCGGTTTTCAATTTTTTGTTGAAGGGCAGATGTATAAACTTGATTAACTACCTCGAGACGAAAGTCTTCGTGTGTCTTTAAAAACAGTTTTCCAGAAGAAACACTATTTTTATGGTAAAGGCATTTGGAGTGATTCTCTAAATCACTCTGAATCCCGACTAGGTTTTTAAAATTAGTAAGAGGTGATGTTACCAATGCTTTTAAGCTTATATTTCTATGATGTCCTTCTTCGTTTCGCGTTACAAATAATGTACAATATTTACAAAAAATACCCTTTTTGGCATCCGATAAAACGATCCACTCATTATACATCTCCAAATGTTTAAAACCAACATAATGTTTTATATCTTTTCCTGAAGCTTTTCTTATAGAAAACGGGAAACTGTAGTCTTTAGAAGGAGCCCAATGTTCTGTTAATAACCTTTTTTTAATAGCATCATCTATTTTTTTGCCTATATAATTTCCAATGTCTAAGGAAATTGTTGTTTGTTCATCTAAAAAGTGTAAGTGTAACTTTTTATACATGCAGATTGAATACAGTAAACTAGAAGTTTCATTGGAAATATATAATAAATAACTAAAAATAAAATAATAAAATAATTAAATTTCAATACAGATTAAAAAAAAAAAAAAAATGCTGGGATTTCCAAAAATTTTGTACATATAAAAAAAATATGTAATATTATTGGAAATTCGTGTATTATCGAAATAAGCAAAACATATTTTTATAATTTAGGGGGGGGGGGGGAAATTTCCTTTCCCCCCCCCCCCTGAATCCGCGCCTGATGGCTGATAAGTTACAACAGAAAAAGTAACTATTACAATTTCGTAACAGAACGGCATGGAACAGAAAAGAAACAGAAAGTAAAGACTAATTCCGCCTTTAATCATGAAAACTTAAAATGATAATATAAGACAGAAGTATTGTTGGAATGAATTTCATTATAACCTATGCATTGTCTCTCAAAACTAAAAGTTACAAATCTACAAGTAAAATACATTTGAAACAAAAACAAAAATTGTAAAATTGTTGCTTTTTTATGTATTTTACTTGTAGATTTGTAACTTGTAGTTTTGAGAAACAGGTTCCTGGTAGAGAATTTTATGAAAATTATTTTTTAAATATAATTTCCGGCATATGTCTGCCGCGCCGACTAGTTAAATGATCCATTCGATCAGTCTAGTTTTTGACTACTGTTTCCAATAAATCTGGCAGTATGGATTCAAGATGTCTTGAATATTGGCGCCCAATGCTTGAAAGGTGCTGGTTTGTCAGCATAAGCCAATGTCTTTAAATATCCCCATAAAAAGTTATTCAGGGCCATTAAATAGCGCGAACGAAGGGGCCAGTGGACAAAATCACTTCTAGAAAAAAAGTTGTCACCAAACTGATTTTGCAATAAATCGGCTGTTAAGCGCGCTGTATGGCAAGCTGCGCCGTCTTGTTGGAACCAAATGTCGTTGATATAGCCGTAACGGCAGCTCCTTGCTCATTTTCGAAACAGCATCTTAAGCACAACATACACTCTATTTTAAGTGCTCTATGAACTTGCCTAACGTTAAACGATTCATAATGGCTTGCCAAATCTTACTGAACAGAATGTCAAAACAGTTTGATATTCTCCGCTGTCAAGTTATCGATATCGAAAGTCCTCATGAAGCTAAGGTTGCCGAGCCGAGCCGACTGACGCTTATTGCGAGAACTTGTTCATGCGAGAAACAAGTTTGAGTGTGCATAGTGGATGCGAGAATCAGCTTCTTTTTTTTTGTCTATTATTTGTGTTTTATGTATGTTTAAATTTTACTTATTAATGCATTTCTTCAATTATTCTTGAAATTTTTATTACTTAATTGTTAAAATAATATTTAATTTTTATTATTTATTTGAATTTTTATTTTTTTGTTTAATTTTTATTTTATTTTTTAATTTTTATTTTCTTTTTAATTTTTATTATTATTTTTTTAATTTTTTGATTGCATGTTTTATTTACTTTTTCTTAAATTTTTGTTTTAAATTTTTTTAAATGTTTTCCAAACAAGTTGAAATTATAACAATATAACATAAGCAATCTTTTCGGCGCTGAAATACGCTTTGGAACTGTTTTGTCGCCGCCCACTATGACCTGTTCGCGCTTATTTGTACTACATTGTATAGTTCTAGTTTTCTCGCATTGGTTCTCGCAATAAGCGTCAGTCGGCTCGGCTCGGCAACAAGCGGCAACTCTGTTCGCACCCTAAGAATAAAATAATTATGATTTTAAAATACAATTTCATAAAACACATTAAAATAAGTTTGCTGACTCTCACTTCACCTTAAATCGATAAAAATCCACAACTTTGTTACTTTCTACAGTTGACAGCACTTAAATTAAATGTAAAGTTCGAGGTGAATTGTTTTACGAGGTGTTTTACTAATGAATTTTTTGTAAATGCTTGCTATAAAATATTTTCAAAATTGAATAAGAAAGTATATTAAAAACAAGTGTGAGAGAGAAAGAAATACATTTTTACAATTTCAGCTAGCAAGGCGAAATAGTTAGCTGTTCTATTAACCCCACTTGCAGATTGTCATATTCATTTATTTTTTTTGTTAATATTCTTATTTTTGTAAAACTTCTATTTAAAAATTTTATTGTCTGTCTCGATTGAAGATGTTCAAAACGTGAAGCCCTCCTTCATTTACATTGTTCACTACCTTCAAACAAAAATGTCACAATTTCTGAAAAAAAAAATTATTTACAAAATTTTGTTAGTCGTACTTAATTCCCAATTTTTATTCTTAATAAAAACACTGAAATTTATAGTTGAAGGGATAAGCTATTCCTATGCGAATTTCACTGGATGCTGAGGGCAGATCGACAGGAAACTTCATCCAAAGATTTTAGAAAAACTAAAGATATTAAACAAATAAAACTGTTAAGAGAATAAGAATTATAAGCAACAGTCTTACTTGTAACCATATCAAAGCTTAAACAAAAACCACAACAATAAGCAGTGAGTTATATTTTCTTACCTTATTTTTTTTTTCAACAAAAGTGCCAACATTTTAAAAGGGAAAGCAAAAATATGTTTAATATACGTTTTGTTTAAAAATATAAAAAAGTTTAAACGAAAAAATGCAATAAAAAGGAACACTTGATTAATGGCAACGCTGCTTTCAAAATAAATGTTATATTTCTTGCATTTAAGATGACGATTCGAATTTTGTCTAGAGGAAAGCATTTCAAAGTAAATATATTTATAGTGATTAAAAGCGGTTGTGGTTATGTACAAGACTGATGGACATGAAATAATGCCTGAGAGCAGCTGAAGCAATAGCACTGGTAAAGAATATAGAATATGGAATATACTAATCAAACTAAGACCTAAATGACAAAAGAAAAATACAGATCGTGTTTATATAATTTGACACCAGTTTGTGCTCATCAGGATCCACAGAAAGATTGTTTCCTTAAAAAAGCTTCTTGTCTGATGTGTTTTGATAAATAACTGTTTTTTAAGTATTTTGTTTTTCTTATTCATCAATGCATGCTATTCCCCAACTCTGTATGTATGTAGTCATTTAATTACATGGTTTATTGTTTGTTTAGTACTTTTCAAAGGATGGGTGTTGTTTTACATTTAGTGTTGAAATTAAAATTAGTTTTTCATCCAAATTCATTAGTTTTTTTTTTATAAATTAAACATCTATAGTCATACAATTCAAAGGTTTCATAATAACAAAAAAAAAAAAAAAATATAAATATTTCAATATGTTTTGATGTCAGCGAGAAACTAAAGAGGATTTTAGAAATAAAGGAAAAATGAATCTGCAGTTCAAAATGAAGAGTCCGATATTGATAATAATTACGAAAATTTTAACTGTTATTTTTTTTTTATTTAATATTTTAGTATTTACGTTTTTACAAAATGACTTAAATTGTTTTAAATTACACAAAGTTTAAAATGGACCGTGTTCAGATATACCTTTTTAATCAAGTCAATATTCGGTTTATTGACATAATTTTCATTCAGTTCACATAAACACAATTCAGCTAACTCAATTTATATTACTACTATATACAACATTCAACGTCAACAAAAATGTACATAAATAAGCAAAATGTAAACAACTTTCGACATCTTTAAGGAATAAACATCTGGCTTTTGCGCAGACCTAATGGATATCCCTTTGTTTTGTTATAATTTCATTTGCCAAATGTCAAAACACTTTGTTTAGTAAATTGTGCTTTGCTCATTAAACACATTTGTGACAGGGTCGCATTTTAATTTCACTCAATATTTATAACAATTTATTATTAATTGAGCAATAACTAAATTGCAATTTTGTATGGATAATTGAGCTCAATAATGTTATTTATTGCGTAAAACTCAATAAAGGTGCGCATCTGAACACGGTATTACAAAACATCTTCACCAATGGCTATTTTAAACGCATTCATGAACATCCTTATTACAAAATTGTTTTTTAGTGCATGTTTCCGGTTTCCTGATAGCAATGAATGTGTCTGAAGTAGAATCGTGCTTAAGTAAGGTTTTGATTGAGGGCCTCGAAGTAGGACACCCGGCGTATAAAGAGATGTCATATTTTCCCTTTTTAAATAAAGCAAGGCTGTGGTGTCGTCAAAACAAAAATTCCAACTCCGACTCCAACGGTTAAAATTTTTCAAGTCCGACTCCGACTCCGACTCCTACTCTAATCTTGATGCTAAATTTTTATGAGGCTGGTTCTTATTTGACTTTACACTCTACCTTTTAAATTGTTAAATATAGCAAGAAAATGATTCCGTAGAAATAAATAAATATTTTAATTTTAACATGTGCCGCATTAAGCTTTAAATGAGTTAATTACTTATTAAAAGTTGAAAAATGTTGTAGTCGGTTTTGCAAATTTTTGTGGGTACTTCGACCTCACCTCCGACACAAAAACCTCAAATCAAACTCCATATATTTTATAATCACGGTGTAGAAAGTTATGTCTTCTTTTTAAAAGTGTAAAAAAATCATCAAAAAATTATGAAAACCTTACGAGGTATTAACAATAGAAAATAGGAACTTGGCTCATGATTTTCCCTACACATCTTATAAGTATTTGTTATCTAGAGTTGTGCTTAGACTATAATAATTATTTTAATTGATCACTTTATACTCAGAGATTTTCATAGGTAAATAACCAATTTATGCGTCTCAATATCTGAACCCATATAAGAATGTTAAAAGCATTCTTTATTTGAAAAATCGTCGTTATTTTTAAAATCAAAATTGAGCAAAAAATAAAAAAATATTTGAATGTTAATTTCTTCCCCTTATTATCTTTTACCCTCACCACTCAATATATTTCCAGAAAAATTAAGCTCATTAATTTTAAATAATTCAAGATTAGTTTGGTAGTATAAAAACTTAAAGTAAAAGGAATATGCTATGACCAAAATCTAAATTATAACCTTAATCTTTTGGCCTTCAATCTTTAACTAAATAATTCATTATGTCACACTAGACAAGCATTTTATATTAATATTGCTTAGAGTTTATTACAAAAAAAAAACAATTTCAAAAAGTACCCATCACAATTTAATATTAATTCTTCACTAAAGTGTGTCACTAAAATATTTAAACTTGTGTCCTTTCTCAGCTAACCACATGACAAAAAGCTTAATATTAAAAAAAGCTCAACTAAAATGAAATTTAATCTGCCTAAAGGCTTTAATACTGGTACAAGTACTATTGAGAACTTTAAAGGGGTGTAGGTGGTAAGCATACAAAAACAAAAAAAAAACCGACATGAAAAACGATTGGTTAGACACAACAAGCATGATTTTTTTTAGATAAACAACAATCGTGTTTGATTAGAGTACAGCTAAAAAGCCTAGAATGTGTCAATATTATTACAAAGCATTTGTTCTTCGCCTTTGCAAAAAGGGGACACAAGCCAAGTTTAATAAATAAATGTATGGTCACAAAGACAAGTAAATTAAAAAAAAGCAAGTAAGAAAACTTTGTTCAGCTTTGGCGAATTGTTGATGCCCTTCACTAAAAACTAGAATTTTTCGGAAGTGGATTTCTTATGGCGTCTGTGATAGATTATGATCCAATCTTTACAGATTTCTTCATTCGTTGCGGTTTTGGTGTACACAGAAAGACAAAACTCGTACTAAATTTAAGTTTTTTTCTACGAAATTTTTAGAACGAGGCGTACTTAAAAATTTATATACGAAAACCATTAAAAAGTACTTAAAACAATACAAAATGGAATAACTTTCTAAAACCAATATGCGTACATACGCGTGTATTTGTAAATTGTTTTGTAGAAACAACAACAAGTAGAAAAACTTACATTATTTTGATAATGGAAAAAAAATAAGAAGCAAAAATTTCCAATATCTATTTGTTAAAACTATTTGCCATATCGTACATGCTGTTTGTCTCTTATAATTGAGAGTTTTTCTGCAAGCAAATGCATATGCAAAGGGTAAGTAAATAATAATATTCTCTGTATCTCTAGTTCTCTGGCATTATTTCAAGTAAAACTTCGTGATAAAAGCAACATAGAAATTCCTAAATCAAGCACAGTTCGAGATTAATTTTATATCACTTCTACTTAAAGTAACCCCATCTTCGGATAATTTTAAGTACGGGGCACTTGAAAAATCCGTTTTGAATCAAACATTCTAGCTTGACTTAGGGATATCCGTACCATACTATTTAAGAAATCCGTTACCGTACTATTCATACCGCTTTGGCTTGATTCCAGTACGTATGGAATGGTTTTTCTTTTTAGTGTATGAAAGGGTTTTGTTTTGAGTGTGTGGACTGTATATAAAACCTCTGGGAATTTATGGATCGATTTTAAGTATTATTTATCTTCATTGCTGTGATATTAGTCGCTACCATTTAAGGTGTATTAAAGTGATTTTTGGAAGCAGACTTTCTAAAGGACCTAAATAAAATATGTAATTGACTATAAAGAAAGTTTATAGTATAATTTCTAATGATATATAGGAAACTTATTTTAAACTTCTTGACAACACCTTCATTCCGTTACCGGTTTTTGCTATATTTTATGAGTAAATAGATAAAATCAGGGGTTTTGTGTTAAAAAAAACTTTTTTTACTGGGGTAAGAATATACCGTTAGGATAAAATAACAAAAAGTAATTTGTGTTGTTATATAAATATACAGAAAAAAATATGTTAACAGTTTAAAGCAGAATACTATGGTTAGTTTTTAACAAAGTTTTTCCTTGCAGGTAAACACATTCACCCCTATTATGAAAGTCGACGTCGACACAAGCCGACAGCACCTGAACAGTAATGGTATTTTCTGAGTCGTTATTGACAATAATCGATTACTATTGACAGTAAATTGATATTTTCTAAGGCGCTTTTAAGACGACGTCGAGTAGTATTGTCCCCGTTTTAGTCGACAGAAAATTTTGCGACGACTCAAATGAAAGTTAAAGAAATTTTAAATGAAATGTATACATATTTATTGAATACGTTTAAAATAAAAAATGCAAATTTGAAAGAAGTTATGGGAACATATTTTATTAGTAAATTTAACGCGAAAAATGCAAAAATAGCGAAAATTCGCGCAAATTTTTAATATATCAAGAAAGGCACAAAATTGATTAAAAGTCCCTAAAACTAGAAGGAATGGCCAAAATTCGGTAAAAATTGCAAAATTAGCGGAAATTCGCATAAATTTGCTAACAGCGACATGATAGCAAAGTCTAATACTTATTAAAAATCGTTAAAGCTGTAAATAATCAGAAAACGTATAGGAAAAAATCGCTTCTAAATGGCTAAAATTCGCAAAAATTGCAAACTTGGAAACAAACCCTAAAATTGATTTTAAATCGGCTAAAAAAACAAAATTTCGCAAAATAACAAAAAAAAATTATGCAAAAATAGCGAAAATCGCGAAAAATTTGCATATTTCAAACAAGACATAAAATTTATTAAAAGTCCCTAAAACTATAAGGAATGGCAAAAATTCGGTAAAAATGGCAAAATTAACAGAAATTCGCAAAAATTTGCTAACAGCGGCATGAAAGAAATGTCTTATATTAATAAACGTTAAAGCTATAAAGAATCAGAAAACTTACAGTAAAAATATCTGTTATCAAAAACATGGCAAAAATTCGCGAAAAATTCAAAATTGGAAGGAAACTCTACACTTTATTTGAAAAAGCTAAGTCGGTTAAAAAAATATGTCGGAAAGTAGCATAAATAGCGTTAAAAAGTGAGCTATAATGATGAAGAAAAAACAAAAATAAAAAAAATAATTGGAGATGGGATTTTTTTTGTCAAATTTTCGATAACTAGTCGACGTCGACACAACATTTTTATAAAATACCAAATTAACGTCGAAGTGATGTAGACGTCGACTTGATGTGACAACATTTTAAAATTAATGTCGACGTCGACGACGACTTACATAATAGGGGTGATTATGGTTAAATTTAATCATAATGTGGTTAAAATTAACTATTATAATTTTATTAACTGCAGTTTTCCCAATATTAACTATCATTTTGTCATAGCCATATTTTGATCAAAGTGAAACACAATATGGTCACAATTTTCGGTAATTTGGTAAAATGTAACCAACTATGGTCAGAATTACCAATCATACGGTCAATGTTTACCATATTATGGTTATTTATTTCATCCATTTAATAAGGTTTTAATTTTATTTTGTTTTTTTACTTCTGTTACATGTTTTGTTCCACTTTTAAGTGTACTTTGCACTATCAGACAAGTCTTATAATACTCAGATAGATAGAAAGCTAATTAGTTTTGGTGCAACTGTCAAAAAATCTAATTAACCCTGCCTTTACACATGCAAGTAGAGGGATGCCACTGTTGTATACACATTATCAAAAAAAAATTGTTCGAAATTGTCGAATTTCATACCATTTGCTTTTGTGTTTACATATTTTTAAAATGTTGTCGAAGCGCAAACTTGAGATAATTTGTTTACTTTTCAAATTAAAAAAAAAGTACCAAAAAACCAAACAGAGTTACCGAGCTATTCATATAATCACATGGGGGAATGGTTTACATTTATGGTGTTTTCTTTTGTACAAAAAATGTGACATTTTATTTTAAAAAAATGCAATTTGGTGTCTGTTTCTTAAAAATTTTGCTCCCGGAAAGGGTGGTTTGTTTTATTAAAAACTCATCCTTTTCGGGAGCAAAATTTTTAGGAAACAGACACCAAATTGTATTTTTTTAAAATAAAATGTCACATTTTTTGTAGAAAAGAAAAAACCATTATTTATATAAGCATTATTTTAACAATATTAATGCTCTATAATTGACAAACTTGCTTTTAGTAATGCGCGTTTCAAAAAATTAATCATAATAATACATTTATCAAGTAAAAACTTTAATTAAAATTTGACAATAATCCAGTTAGTGTCAAATTTCCACTCGCATGCAATTTTTGCTGCCACTGGAGCTGCCATTTCGAAAAATGTGAGTGTATTAGTAAAAAAGTGTGAGTGTATTGAGTTTTTCGAACTGGCAGTGGCATGTGTAAATGCTAGGTAAATGTTACGTTTAGTGTTCACATTATCAAACATGAAAGAATAATTTATTTGCTTTTCTTTAAATGCAACCCATATCAAATTCAAAGTGTTATGTTAAGATAAATTAAAAAAAAAAAAAACGATGAAGTTGTATAGGATGTCCAATTTTGTTTGGGTATACCTATCATTTCCATAACACATTACATTTACACTTTCACACATTTGACATGTGCTAATACAAAGTATTCTAGTGTAAAGTACACTTTATAGGCTTTCATTTAATTTATTTTCCACGACATTCGCACTATTCGCACTATTCTCTTTATTTTTCTGGTTTAAGCTACCGTGCACATTTACGTATCTAAGCAAATAATTTAAAGAAAAAGAATGTGAGCATTTTAAGCAAACCAAGCAAGGGATTAACCCTTTCGGCTTTTATGCGGGAATTCCCGTCATGCACTAGTCTTTAAATAAACAAATGACGGGAATTGCCGCTGATAATAAAACAAATTTTATAACTGTTACAGCTGTTTTTTTTTGTTCTTTGTACGTAGTAAGAGTTGCTATAGTGCTAAAATTCTTATTCTGACAAATAAAACTCAATACAACACATTCTTATTGGAAAAATTGGCAGTTATGTCAACATACAATATTTTGTTTTTTTTTTGTGTAAAAACGCCCTCAATAAAATGTATTGCGGGAATTCCCGTCAAACATCCATAAAAAATACATATACGTAAAATTAATTGAGTTTCTGAGTGCAATCAGTTTGATAAACTAATTTACGGATTAAAAAATATAAAAAATAATTTTTCTTACGGTTTTTTAACGTATTTTTTTTTATAATATGACAAATAAAAATTTGCAAAATTGGGTGGATGAACTTTTAGGTGATTCTGAACTGGAAATTTCATTGGATGATGACTTTTCAGGATATTCAAGCTCTAACGACACCAGCGATGTAAGCGATGATAATAAAGATGAATCTTATCAAGAAGATTCTTGTCAGGAGGATGGTGATGATGATGCATGTTCTCCAGATATTGAAATTAATGGTAATGAATCAGATGAAATTTGGCACGAGAATACAAAGCCAATACCATCGTTTCCATTCACCGAATCAGGGGGCGTCTGTCGCGAAATAAAAAATGACGCATCTCCGCTAATGGTATTCCAAAAATTTTTTGATCAAGATATAATTAATTTATTGACTTCTTCGTGCAATGCCTATGCAAAAAAATTGGAGAATAATAATACTAAACCGTCGACAAGAAAGCGACCTAAACAAATTTTTCCTGAAACATCAAAAGATGAAATGCTAAAATTTCTGGGCTTGTGCTTGCTACATGGTCAGAACAGAAAACCATCCATTAAAAAAATGTTTTCAAAAAATAAACTGTATTACCAACCAATATTTGCGGCTGTTATGTCTGGAAGACGTTTCCAGCAAATTCTTAGATGCTTTAGTTGCCATGAGTCGTTTGACCAAGTTAAATGGACAGGAAAGCTGGAAAAAGTAATGCCGCTACTTCATTTAGTATTAAGAAATTTTAGAAACAACTTTAGACCACATAAAGAATTGTCCTTAGATGAATCTCTAATGCTTTTTACAGGACGATTATCGTTTAAGCAATACAATAAAGGGAAACGAGCTAAGTACGGCATAAAGTTTTATGAACTTACCTCAAATGATGGATACATATTAAATGCTGAAATATATGCAGGAAAAGTTATTGAAGATAAGACAGGATCAAAAACAAAAAGTGTAGTTTTAAAACTTATGGATCCATTTCTTAACCGTGGCCACCATTTATTTATGGATAACTACTACAACAGCGTTGAATTGTCTCAAACGCTTCTTAGTTACAAAACTCACACCACAGGTACCTTACGTTTTAATCGCAAGCCAAACCCTAAATGTATAACCACACAAAAACTAAAAAAAGGAGAAATGATCTGGCGAAGAACAGGAAATGTTTACATTACAAAATGGAAAGACAAACGCGACGTTTTATCCATAACTACGGCACATCATCCATGTCTTATAGAAGTATCTAATAGAAGAGGCCAGAAAAAGATGAAACCGGTAGACGTTGTTGCTTACAATGAAAATATGGGAGGAATCGATCGATCTGACCAACTATTATCATATTATTCCAGTCCAAGAAAAACCATAAGATGGTATAAAAAGGTGCTGTTTCATATCCTGGATATGGCTGTGTGGAATTCTTTTTATATTTATAAAATCTTTCATCCTAAAACAACATTTTTAGACTTTAGAGATGATTTGATATCCAGTTTTTTTTAATATACCTGTCCATGTAGCTGAAGGCAAGGATCTCGTTAATTGCATATCATCAAAAGGACGTCCCCTAAAACCACAAGGAGAATTTTGTTCAATGGACTTGAGCGTTCAGCACTTCCCAGAAAAAATTCCTTTCCCACCACAACATGGAAGTTTAGGTAAAAATAAAAGTCATCAAAAGAGATGCATGTATTGTACTAAAAATGGAACCAGGAAAGAAACAAGCTTCCAGTGCAAAACTTGTTTTGATAAGCCGGCTCTATGCCCAGATCGATGTTTTGAAAATTATCATTTAATGTTAGCCCAAAATGATCTTTTTAATTAAAAATAAAATGTTTCTTTTTAAAATAACTTCTTTATTTTTCTCCATATTACAAACAGTTCAAACACTGATTTTAGCTAAACCTGAAGAAATATTTAAATGCGACTAACTTTAAAATGTTATGCATTGATGTATCTTAATAATGCTTTTTATTTGATTCAAAAATATTGTGTAGTTTATTTTTAATTTAATTTTAATCACTGTATGCGACATTTTGTTCCATCATTCTTTTATGTTTATGTTTTTACTTTTTATGTAATAAGACATGCGTAAGATGATTTTACATTATTTTAAATACATTCAATATATTTATTTTCCGAACAAAAATTATAAACTTAAAAAATTATCTTCAATAAAGAAATATAAAAATATAGAACAAAAACTAACTTTGCTATAGTTGCTGGCCATCGCAAATAAAAATATTTTATATATTTTTTAATTTATGCATTTTACACTTACGATGTCGCACGCTACAAATTTAAAATAAGTACCAAGAGAAAAGCACTGATTATTTTCTAGCATATTTTTTTTTTATTAAATTTGCAACAAAAATATCTGTTTGTTACTAATATTTGATGCGCATTGTACAAATACCCTCGACGCACTGATAACAAATGTTCTTTTTCAATGTCGCACGCTACATCGAAATATACGGTAAATCAAGGAAAAAAATTGACTTAACTGGCAATCGCATCGTTCCGTTTACATTTTTCTTATGTTGTTTGAATATAAGCCGAGATTTAAAAAGCAATTGTCAATGCATAATGTTTCTCATTAAGATCATTTAGCAAAATAAAACGTGCTATAGAAATGTTCAAAACAGAACTTTTGCACTTGTTCGACTTTGCATTTGAATATTTCAAAGTGTGTTATAAATAAATATAAAATTTGTTTACATTATTGAAAGTTGATAGATTCTCTATAAAAATATGTTAAAACAACATACTTTTATACACTTTGAATCTTTCGGCCGCGGTTGACATTTCTGTGGAAATGCCCATATATATTATATTATTGTTGAATTTTGTGATATCTATAGTTGTATCTTTATGTTATTTCAACCAAATTTAAAGTTTCAAGAGAGGTAAACATTTTATTGTTAAATAGAAACAAAATGTTATTAATCGTTACAATACTTCAACACATATTTTTATCTGCGTGTACATTTTATAGGGAGATCGGTCCACATTTGGGCACATAGTTTTTTTACCATTTAACTAATTATACTTAATTTTTTTTTAGAAGAAAACAAAGGCTTAATCGACCTTGTGGAAGACTATTTCATATTGCTACGCATGAAAGGACAAACTTAATATGCCGTCATTAAGCACTAGTGAGAGTGGAGTATAGAAACAAGTTACAATAAGACTGATCACCTTTTTTTTAAAAATAACTTTACCTCCAAAATCCTTAAGAAATTAACGTTCAAATACACATATAAATTAACTAAGCCTACAAACTTTAATCCATTTGGCTTATTAAAAAGCAAGTAATAGTTAAGCATGTGTGTTTTTTTGAGGAATATTTGCGTGTATATATTATTTATATATATGTTTGCATGTATGTATATGTTGTAGTGTTTACTGAAAATCTTTCTGAAGCATCTGTAACATGTTAAATTCGTTAATGATGTATTGCTTGCTTTTAAGACCATTTCAGTTAATTAATGACACTGCCTAGACCTCCATCACACATAGAATTTTCAAAGGAGTCAAACGACAAAATGCCAAGACTGTATATCTTTTTACTTTATGACTAATACAACATACGAGACTCTTTTACACATCCACATTAACACCAACATTATAATTACATATTACAGAATACATGTTGTGTTAACATATTGACTACAACACATTCTACATAACAATGTGTGCCTTAAATATTTTATTTTTCTCAAAGAATAAATCTAAACGATAAGTATGTGTAAATGAAGGAAATGAAAAATAAAAGAATGCTTTAGAGTATTTTTATACCCTTCATCACAGGTGAAAAAAAATGTTTTAAGTATCCTGCTCGTAATATTGTTCTATTCCTTACACAATATACAAATCCTTAGATATCTTTGTTTTATTTATTTGAAAACTTTAGAATAGAAAAATTACCACTTAATTTTTTGTCAAAGTGTAAACTTAGCTGCTTTAATATGACACTCATTGTATTTATACGCCACTTGAAATAAATCTGATTTGATTTTATACTTTTTTGTAAAAATTTTTAACTTATTTTCTACTCCTTAACTCGTAAGAGAAGCAAAAGAAAAATCATGTGTTTTGTTTTATAACTGTAATGTCTTCTTAAGTATGTGAATCCTGAATCCTGGTGTTTGCATGTATTTGTAGATTTATAGTGAAATAAAGCTCTCATAGAGTTATGCTTGATTTATGAGGACTCGTAGCTCCACTTTTATTTAACAACTTAATGCCTATAAATCCGGGCTGTTATTACTTCAGTGAAAGAAAAACAAAAAACTAACAATAAAAGACATGGCAAAAACTTGTAAAGACAAAAAAAAAATCTAATAAAATGAAAAACGTGAAAAATTTCGAGGAACATAAGACAATAAAGAAAATCTTATACTTAACGGTTGCTTATATGAAAGATTAAAGTAAATACTAAAACTGTATTAGTGGTAGAGTTAAAGTCATTTTAGCAAAATACAGCCACTAATACAAAAACAAGACTCTATGACTCACAAAAAGGGGCCATTAGTTAAGGAAAACGAATTTTTACTACAACATGTTAGTCTGCTCGCTGTCTTTGTTTAGTACTTTTTACTCTAATTTAAGCCAAGAGACATAAAAACGTTGTTACATTATTACCAGTTTTGTTCTTTATAATGCATTTTGGCTTTTAACAAACATACAAACAACAGCTAACTTTTTTTTTGTTGTTATCCTTTGGTGTTGGTAGTTTGTTTGTTTTGAAAAATATTTGCTGTGTTTAGCTAAGTCCTTTGGTCAAATTTGTAGCACATGAAATATTTATTAATATTTTCAGTGTATTTTTTTCTTTCTCTTTCTAAGTGTTTGTTAGTTTTAGCACATTACCGAGCTGCTATACACAAAAGGTACCACGGGGTACATAATGGCTAAGTTTCTTTTGGTTAATATTTTGAACGATTTTTTTTTAAAGTAATTTTTACTATGGACACATTTTTTTTGTATTTTTTTTTTACCTACATCGCTTATTTGCTACAACATCGTCTTAACTCGAAAATATTATTAATAAGATTCCTGTATGACGTGCTAAATTCCCAATTTTTCATATATGATAAGTACACTGAAATTTATTGTTGAGGGAAAGGTAACTTCTATGCGCATTTCACTGGTTACTTAGGCCAGCTTATCAGGAAACCTTTTCCTAAGATTTTAGAAAAGCTAAAAATATTATACGAATAAAACCCTAAAGCGAATAAGAATTTTAAACACTCAAAGTCTTACTTATCAAAAAATAACTTTGATAATATACTTGCACGTGCCCGTGCAAAAAACTGAACTGGCAAATTTGTTTTTTGTTGTTTTCTTACGAAAACAATAAAATGAAGCAATTTGTTTTTTAATTTTGTTTTTTCTTTTTACCCACTTATAACTACAATTCGAGTCGGAAAAAAGCCAACCAATTGTAGGGGGATGTAAGAAAAGATAAACTCACTGTTTATTGTTGGTGTTTTGTTTAAGCTTTGATATTGTTACAAGTAAGACTTTGAGTGTTTAAAATTCTTATTCGCTTTATAATATTTTTAGCTTTTCTAAAATCTTAGGAAAAGGTTTCCTGATGAGCTGGTCTAAGCAACCAGTGAAATGCGCATAGAAGCTAGCTTTCCCTCAACAATAAATTTCAGTGTATTTATCAAATATGAAAAATTGGGAATTTAGCACGTCATACAGAAATCTTATTAATAGTAAATTTTGTATTCCCAAAAAATAACTTTTCAAAAATATTAGCTTTATACAAAACGACTTAATAGTTTTAAATTTACTGGATACATTTATGGAAAAAGAAAATTTTATTCTTCTCTCAAGAATTGAGTTTTCAATATCTTCATACAAAATCATCATAAAAATCATTTACAAGGCATTGGTGATATTAAATCAAAATTTGCCAATTTTCAATTATGTTGTTGCAGAAAATAAGCGATATGTATGATAGCTTTATCGGCAGCTCAATTCCAAAAACTGCTAAGTCCACTTAGCATGTTCTTAATTTTTTTTTGACTTTTTGAATTGTGTATTGTTCAACCTAAATTCTGTCAAACTTAAGTGTGATCGCTTTATCCTTTTCAAAGTTATGCACAAAAAATTAACTTAGTATACAACTGTGTGTCGTATTTTCTGTAAACTTTAAGCTGTTTTCGAAAATAAACACTAAATTATAAAATAAACACTCCTTAGTGTTCGGTTCGGTAGATTTGTGGAAAACACAAACGCAAATAGTGTTTGTGTAGAAAATAATTAAAAAAAAGTAACGTTTCCCTGTTTGTAATCCTGCGAACACAAAAATAATACTTTTCTTATCCAACTCAACAAAAAGATGAGAACATTTAATTCCGTTCGGTGTTTTTTTAAACCACAAACTTCATTGTGTTCGGTTCAGTTCATTAATGTTCGTTCATTTCTGTTGTGCGTATCGCCCTTTTGGCTGGTAAAAAAAACCAAAATGTTTTTACGAAAAACAAAATACACATACGAAAAAAAAAAACAAAAAGCTAGCAAAATAATTTTACACAAACAAAACATATACACAATACACACACAAGCTGTTCGGGCTGCGGTCGTTGCATTATAGAACATTAAAACATTATGTTTGTCTACAGTATCTCTACAATTGTTCTGTTTATTAACGAAGAACAGAACACTATATAATGTTCGGCTCTTTCTTGAAAATAGTTACGAACGGTATTTGGGGATGTGTTCATATACACAAACACTAAAAAAATAGATATCGCTCTTGAGTGTGTGAGCCGAATGCTAAATAATATTCTGTTTATTTTCCAACATTGTTAAAATTAATATAAATAATAATAAATTAATTATAATAATATAAATATCTATAAAAAGCGTTTATGTATCTTTTAATTTTCAAAAACGCCGAATCACGGTATCTCGAAAAATCCTGGGATCCCGTTAAATCCCTAAATTTTGTAAAGTTTTAGTGTGATTGCCGCCTTATCCTTTCCTAAGTTATGCAAAAAAAAAAGTTATTTAGTATGCAACTGTATGTCGTATTTCCCGTAAACTTTAACGGCTTCTTCCGCAAAACTCACTTTTTCGACATGGCATGTTTTGGAAGTGAGCGGTCTGCCGATATAGTGTATCTTTATTAAAAAAACCAACATATTATTTAAATCACTCCAAAATGGTATTTCTAGGAAATAATTTACCTAATCGGTTTACAAATATGTTATAAAACTGTAAGAAAACTATTTCATTCAACGTCAATTTTACCAAGTTCGGTTAAATCTAACTATTACTTTAACTTCCAGTTCCAGTTTTTGGCAGTTATAACTGATAATTAATTATAGTTTAACATGCTAAAACCGACCGTCCGTCATGCAATCAACAACAAAGAGAGATAATAAGCCCAAAAATGTAACGTTTTTCTATCAGATTTCCCATTGAATTTGTATCGAAAGAGAGTAACTCTTGCGAAAAATGTATGTACTTTGAAATGAATAGTCTATACTAAAATTATAAATCTGAAAAGTTT
This sequence comes from Pollenia griseotomentosa, assembly GCA_963931875.1. Classification (NCBI taxonomy): domain Eukaryota; kingdom Metazoa; phylum Arthropoda; class Insecta; order Diptera; family Polleniidae; genus Pollenia; species Pollenia griseotomentosa. The sequence continues at coordinate 37,363,338 of OZ007563.1, read as the reverse complement.
GTATGTTTCTATGTTTGTAGGAGGTAATCTCCAGAACTGCCGGTCCGATTTTAAATTTATTTTTAACAAAATTAAGAATAAAGCTACCTTACGGACATAGGCTATGTAAGGTTCCACTAAAGTGCTTAGGATAGGGTCCAAGGGCGCAAAACCTCCTTTACTTAGAAAATATTAATTATCGTTTTAGAATTGATTTTTTAAAGAAATTGATTCCGTTCTCAAAAGAAAAACCATTTAACTTGAGTGTGCTGTTCACCCTCTATTCCGCCTCCAGTCTATCTGTCCACTCGACCATCCCCTGACTGAATGCGAAAGTAACTTTTGCGTTTGCTACGCTATATCGGCTTAAGAGCAGAACTGTTTTTGAGGCTATTGGAAAAATAGGCTTTTTATTTTTTCAAAATTTGGACCAACAGAGTGACATAGGGAGAATTACTGCCTCTCCGAAAATATCTAACCAATTTTGATGAAATTTTAATCATAGATAGTATATATATCTTAAAAGCTATGATATGAAGGGACTGATGGGCAAGGTCCTTAGATAAAATATGTGAACTTTTTTTTATTTAACTTTTATCGTTAGTCAAGAGTTAACTCTGGGCGGGCAGCGCCGCAGTCACGGCTAGCAAAAATAAATCTTTATGAATATCTTTATTTTTGAACGTGGATTATTTTTATTTTAACTTTCAATGATAACCAAGGCATGTTTAAAAAGGCACGAAAAATGATCAAAAATGGCTGGAAAATAGCATAAAAAGTATACAAATTGTCACGAAAAATGCCACAAAATGGCAAAAATAAACATATTGTTATTTAGAAACATTTATTTTATTAAGTTGTGTAGTACAATAGCATGTTTCTTTACAATTTTCAAAAATAAAAAATCTCCTGTTATCGCATAAAACAGTTTAATAAATGGAAAACACTCTTTCAACATTGCAAGATGTAATTGGAGCATATTTGAACGCTAATAGTTCAGATGAAGAAACGTTGTCTATCATCCGTCTTGTTAAAAAAAAATTCTGAGAAAATCGATTAAAACAGTTTTTGAAAATTGAAATGCCAAGCCATGTAGAGAATTTTGCAAAAGTATTGAATAACACAGTGCAACACGAAAAAAATAACCATATGCGGACAACACTACGGGATAAAAGACCAAAAAAAAAAAAAAAAAATAGCCGTGTCTCCCAGTTGGCCCAGTTTACTTTGTTGTTGTTTAAAATTCACTTATTTTCAAAATTCTGTTAATAAAGTTTTGGGCTGTGTTTAAAATTTGACTTCTGGGTTGTGTAGAATTAAAGTTCATAATTCTTCCAGAACCAGTTTCCTTTGTGTACCAATCGATATTAATTTTGTTGGTATTTCTTTTCAATTTTGTGTCCAAGTATGCAATCTCACGATTTTTTTTCACTTCAATGGTAAATTGTATTTTTTGTTGGCAACTATTTAGCGTTTTTAGGATTTTATCCTGGTCGTCTATTTTAATCACAGCTAAAATGTCATCTACATATTTTGTTATGTACCTTATGTTAATTTTCCTATTTTCTAATTCAGTTAATACGTCTTCTAGTAAGGTATCGGGACCTATATCCGCTATTACCGGTGATAATGGGTTTCCCATCCTCTCCGGCATCCCGAAAATTTGATTATAAACTTTTATGTCATAAATAAAATAATTATTTTCCATAATGCAGAATTTGAGAATTTGCAGAAATTTTGATTTAGGAATCTTAGTGAATTCTTTGATTTTGCTCCATTTTTCCATTATGTTTTTAATTGCAGTATGTATTGGGATATTAGTGAACAATGAAATCACATCAAATAAAACTAATATTTCATTACTGTCTAATTCAATTTCCCGCATTTGATTTTTTAAGTCAGTTGAATTTTTAATATTATATTTTTCGGATATAATGCGTTTTAAAACTTGTCCTATATATTTTGAAAGTTGGTAGCATGGGAATTGTACTGACGAAACGATAGTTCTAAGGGGAATTCCAGTTTTGTGGATTTTGGGTAATCCATATATCCTAGGGGCTGTTGCAGCAGGACAAGTTAATCCTCTTTTTTGCCAAACATCAATGTTTTCATTTTTGTGTAATTCTAATATTATGTTGTTGTTCTTCTTTTGTAATTTAAGAGTTGGATCCTCTCTTAGTATGCGGTAAGTTTTTTGCGATTTTGATCTTGAAGTTTTTTGGATTTTATATGTTCACAATTTTTGTTCTTTATGGCAAGAGCTACAACTTTGTCTCAGAGGGTAAATCAAAATTCTGAACGGTTTGCAAGATATGAAACTGAGACAATGATCACTCTTTTGCAAAAATGACACCGATGCCCCAAATCTTTGGGGCCCAATAAAAAACAGTGCCTAACTTTGGGCAAAACTGGGAGACACTGGTCTTTTTTTTTGGTCTTTCATCACGTAGTGGTGTCCATATATGGTTATTTTTCCATGACTTAAGAAATTACACGCAGTGTAATTAACCAGAAATTGCGCCTAACTTAAGAAGTTTTGTACGAGGTTGATAATGGTTTAGGAAGGCATTTTAAAAAACAAATAAATTGGCGACTTTTATAGAATTTTGTGGACAACTCACATATACTATTTCCTATTTTAATTGGTATACCGATCTAAAACTTTTTTTAAACTTTCCAACAAAATCTTTTTTGCTGACATCTTTTTAATTTATCGCTGTCAATTAAATCTAAGCTTTCATTTATATAATTTCAAGAGACTTGAGCAGATGCATTGAAAGTGCTCTTTTATGTACACTTAGTCACTGTTTATGTCCGATTTTTGCAACATTTCTTTAGCATTTCGAATAGATTCTGCCTCATATTCGCTAAGCTTTTTAAAAATTTCTTCTAGGTTGCAAAAAAGGCATTTTTTTGGCAAGCTGAACCAAGTTTGGCTTTTTCACGAAATTATTGTTTATTTGACATGAAAAACGAATTTAAAACATTATTTTATATTTAAATAAATTAGTGAAATCGGATTACGACATGTCAAAAACTTAAATAATTTTCGTAAAAGCAAGTTGATATGAAATTAAAAAAAAAATAGTAAAGAAATCTAACCACAATTAAAAAATCAGGCTTGGAAAATTGATTTTGTTTCCAAATATTCACTATTCTATTCCTTTAATAAAAAAGTGCAAAATCATAAGAATATATCATCAACTTAATATGCAAACCTGCTAACTCCCTTTCAGCACATTTTACACAAAAGTGGCAAAAAACTTCTCATTTTTCATATTTGCAGCTTGAGAGAAAAACCAAATATATCAATATATTCAAGACTCAAATTAAAGTAAAACTACATGCTGGTCGACGAGGCTTTGCATATTAAGCCCACGATATTTGAAATTTCAAGTATTTTCTTTTAAATTTTTCTATAATGTGCTGTTTTCACAATACAAGTGATTGAACGGGTGTTAAAATTTATATCAAAAGCACTCAGTTTTTTGAGTATTTTGCATATAAAATTTACTACACGAAACACAAGTATTTGTTGTTAAAAATTATTAAACAGGGTACACAGACGAACAAATTATAAAAAAGTACATTCGTATCAACTTTCCAATCCTAATTAAAAATAACAAAAACAGTTGTTGAAAAAGTTTTTAGCCAGCATCGGAATTAACCTGTTTTATTTTTCATAATTAAGGCCGTAAATATTTAAGAAGTACAAGGATAATTATTTAGTGTTTTAAAAATCTCCCGTCTGACAAGGCAGACAGCAGGTAAATATATTTATCTGAAGTGTCATTTATTTAGTAATAGGCTTGCCATTTACGAATATGAATCGTTAAGCTACCGAAGAACGCGCGAAAATAGTAAAAACTTATTACAAAAGTGGCTATTCAAACCTGGGGCCGGATTCTGGCAGTCGTGATCGAGTAATTTCTCGATTCGAAAGCAATTGAATATCTAATTATTTCAGTCAATACTGAACGAATTGGAATTATTTTTTCGTTATTGTAAAGCATTCATTTGAGTTTCATAATACTGAAAAAATAATTTCGATTCATTCAGTATTAACTGTAATAAAATTGCTTTCGAATCGAGAAAGTACTCGATCACGAATGCCAGAATTAGGCCCCTGGTCACTTTTCGAGCATTAGGGGGTGATTGTGGTCCTCATAATCGACCTACTATGAAAGATATTGGCAAGATTATAAAGAAATTTGAAGAGACTGGAAGCGTTTTAGATGTGGCATCACCACAATGTGCGCACTTCCGAATATATCACTTCTGTTAGTAAAACGGTGGAAGAACCGTTACCGTTAAATCAGAGCGCAATGGCCGAATGACAAGCGACTTTTTTTGCCTGCAATTGAAGATTATGAACTGGAAGATATCAACGGCTTAATATAAATAAGGCCTAACTCGATTTATTTAGCTACTGGTAGCTAATGTCACATGCAATATTTGTTGGATATTTTTATTAAAAATTGCATTATAAATTTTTTTATCTAAAATTTTACGGATTTTATTAAGTTTTTTTTCTTCCCCTGTAAACAAACAAAAAAATAGAGTTAGACTTTTTTGTATTAAGCCATCGATATATCGTTTCGAGAACGCTACATCAGTTAGCCACCAACATCATGCGATTTAACGCCAATCGACTTTTTTGTGGGGCTTCGTCAAAGACCATGTCTACGCGGAATATTCCTTAATGTTGGATCATTTGTGGTTACACATTGTAAGACTTTCTTTGTTACAAGATTTATAAGTAGGGTTTTTTCCCGGGATGACTGGTCAAATGGTGTCAATTGACCCCATCCAATGACAACCCAATGTAAAAGTGATTAGTCTTATTCATATAAAGTGTTAGAACTAGAACCGGCCCCTACCACCAAAGACCTATCACGGGACTACTTTGGTGTCAGTTCGCTTCCCTCTAGGGATGCAATGAAGGAGCGATATGTTTATTAGGTGTTAACACAAATTTTGAATTTCAATTTGTGTCGGTTTATATACCCGTGAAGTGCGGGGAAACCGAAATAAAATAACATTTTGGAAACTCGTTTAAGATACTACGACATACAACTTGAAAAACACATTGTCCTAAAGATTACAAATGGACCTATTGAAATGAAAAGGTTGTTTCTCTTTCCTATTTAGGAGCACGATATGTCAAAGAAATTGTGTGTGCTTATAAAGTCTAACGTAAAGTAAATAAAATTAAGTTTTTTTTTGACAAGTCTGTCCTACTTTCAAATGCTTATGAATATTTCCATAAAATTATATATAAGAGTTGCATTTTCATGCAAAGAAGCTGAGTCATATGATTTTGCATTGTGATAGTGTGTCAATGGCAACAGACTTTGAATAAAATTTTGTCAGATTTTAATGTGAATAAATTATACAATTGTGTAAATCCCAGCCTTAAGTAGAATTTGTGCTCTCTCTAACTAAAAACCAACACATTTTGACATCAGGGGCTCCCACTGGACTTAATTTTTACTGACTTCCTCATAAATTAAAGCTTTCTCACGGATTTCCGAACAAAATTTTTTTAAAAAAGGCATGCAGAAAATCGAAAAAATTAGGTAACAACTGCTTTCAGCCATTCTCTATTAGCTACCAGATAATTTCTAAACGTCTTACATTAAGAAAATTAGTTCTTTTTTAGGTTTCAATAAAAAGTTTTTTCAATTTCGTGGACCTCTTAACAATCTCTTTCGTGCATATACAAACTTTATTTGCAACATTTTGCCTACAAATTTACGCACATAAATTAACGTTAAGATAACAACTATAATAATATTAAAAAAAGAAATTACATGATGTAATTGCAAAGAAAAAAATTGTAATGTAATGGGGTAACAAACAAACTTGACTACAACTCCGCATACATCCCAGTTGGCCATGTCGTGCACGAATCATTGATGATTCGTGCACGACAATGTTAATTCCTGCACGACACGTAAGGGACAACTAATGCAAATCGTCAACGACATTTTCAAACAAGTGTCGCGTAAATCGTGCACGACACAAAGAGAGACAATGTCGCTCAGCCTGTCGTTGATGACTACATGCACGACATTGTCGTCCATATAGTCGTTGATGACCACATGAGCGACATTGTCGTTCATATTGTCTTTGATGACCACATGAACGACATTGTCGTTCACATGTCTTTGACGACTATATGGACGACAAAGGATTCTACTTTATCGTCAACGACTGCGTATAAGACAATGTCGGTGAAGTTATAGGAGTTACAGCTTACACGACAATGTCGCCTATAAACCTAAACGAAAAAATAAAAATATACAATAGCACATACATACATATTTTTAGAATAAGACCTTAGTCTTTGAGTTCTCAGACTTGACTGACTGATTTTCTTCACTTTGCTTTGGAAGTTTTTTATTATTATCGTTATTTTACAGTTATTTTTATTATTTATTGGGAACAAATTATTTTTGTTTGTTTAGAAGACAGCTTACAAGACAATGTCGCTCATATTGTCGTGCTTAGAAGCTGATAGAGGACACCTAACAAGACACTGTCGGTCATGTTGTCGTGCATACACTTTAATACAGGACAGCTTACAAGACACTGTCGCTCATACTGTCGTGTATAGTTGTTGATAGAGGATACCTTACAAGAAAATGTCTGTCATGTTGTCGTGGATAAGCTTTGACAAAAGACAACTTGTAAGACAATGTCGGTCATGTCGTCGTTTATTAACTTCTTTAAAAGACAGTGCACTAGACAATGTCGAGTATTTTGTCGTCCACGACATTTTCCTCAAAATTGTCTTCCAGAAATCCTAAGTGATAGAGGACATGTCGTGCATCAATCGTTGACGACAATGTCGTCGACGGCAGTTTGGCCAACAGGGATGGTATGTTAACGCACACATATGAGTATGTAGCAAAAGAGAGGATTTTATATAGAGACATAAACATGTTAGTTTTTGGTAATAAAATGTAGCATATTTTATGGTGTTACATTTAAGCTCACATAAATGCCAGTGTTACAGTGTTTGTTTTTAAGTGTATTTTATTTTATTGTTTCTAATTGAGACAAAATATTAACAACAAAGAAAATAAATATTAACTATTTTATTAAGGTTCAAGTTAAGAAAACACATGTTAACCAGGAAATAATGTAGAACAATTTGTTTTAATACTTATGTGCTTTTGTTGTTAGTATTTATTGTATGGTGTTCTTTTCTAGAAATTAAGTAAAATATAAGTTAAATTATTAAACTTTCTTTTTACTTTAAAATACTTAAATGCCAAAAATCCAATAATTTTCTGTAAACATTGCATAATATATTTCACTTTAAATCGAAGCACTTGAAATTGGAAGGAGAAGACTAAAGGTAAATGAAAATAAGCAAAAAGTATTTTTATTACATTTTATTTTATTCATATATCTCAAAGTTGGTTTTTAATTTAGTTTCGTTAAAAAAAAGGTGAAATATTAAGTTTGCGTATCTACTATTTAGGTTGTGTGGGGATAAAAAGTATAATTGCAAATTTGAATTGAAAATTACTTTCGTTTGGAAATAAATATATTCATATTTACCTTAATTTTAATACTTTTGTACTCTTTGAATTTTAATGAGCGTGTGTAAAAAAACAAATAATATAAACAATATACGCATGTAAATAATATTTATAAAAAGATTGCAAAGTATCAGAAATAAGCCAAATAAAGAGCTACAATAAAAAAAGGGAAAAAACAAATTCATAAATTACTAATTTTATACTAAAGCAAGTATGATGATGTACGACATCCTAGTATTTGCAGAACCATTTTCGGGAGTGAAACCTATCTAAGACCAATCAGCAATAATGAACCCGACAAAACAAAATTAAGCTAAGAGGTTTAGATTAAATTATTGTTTTTAGTGCCGAATATTATGAGATTTTTTTCGCCTTAAAGTTATTTGAGGTAAGTACCCAATAAAAATTTTAGCATTTTGGGAAACACTAATGGTACATTTTAAAAAAATATGCGCACAATTATGCGCTACGCAATAAGACATACAAAGATACAGTAAAGTAAGTGCAAGAACTCTTAACAAGTTTTATAAAAGAAAAAATCACGTTTCAAGTGCTGCGAAGTAGGTTTGTAGGGAGAATACTAAAAAAAACCGTAAGAAATATTCAATGTGTAAAGCGGAACGCTACGTTCACCTACATTACTCCCTTACAAACCTGCTTCGTTTGAAGCTCAATTTTTAATTGGGTAGTTTATGTGGAAGATACGTACGGGGTTTAGGCCCATTGCCACATGCAAGCGCAAGTTCGAAAAACTCAATAAACTCACACTTTTTTACTAACACCATCACATTTTTCGTACTTGCAGCTCAACTTGCAACAGAATTTGCTTACAAGTTAATTTTTGACACTTGTCGCAAGCAAAATGACAAATAGAAAAACAGTGTTACCGTGGATGAGTTTTGTGTCAATTAACTAGTACTTAGTAAAATAAAAGTTATGTTTATAGCTGATTTCTGTGTATTTATAAAAAATTAAACACAACTATACAACAACGCATCTTAATGGTATTTTTAAACATAAACTTCAGGCATTTAAAAAAAAATTTTTAATCAAAATATTCGTTTTAGTAATTTTATGATATCGGGAACACGGCAATACTGTATTTACATATTTTTAAAAATAAACAGAACTTTTCCTAAAGATTTCATAAAAGTTAAATAAAGAAGAAATTATAAAGTTAATTAATTTATACCGTAGCCAGGAGGAGAGTTTATAAAACAACGAATTGAAAATAAAAGCTAGAAGTTTAGTTGATGACGACATTTTAAAAATGAACTTGCACTGTCCTGTGTAGCAACTCTAAAAAATTTTGTGTTTTTTTGGCATGTCTCCTGATTTTCGTAACTAACTCCCCGTTTGCACATGCAAGTGCAAGTTCGAAAAATTCAATACACTTTCACTTTTTCACTAACATTCACACAACTTTTGTACTTTCAGTCAATCGGCTGTTTTCTCTATTTTTCGTTGATAATACGTATACACTACTTGCAAGTAATTACTGGCTTGTGGAAACGTAGGGTTACAGCCCAAATTTATTACATAGTAGATATTGTCGCTTAATTTCATATCAGAACCAGCATTAAAATCTTTTTTTGACTAACGGCTGTCAGATTTGGGGTTCTTACCCGAAAGAAAAGGAAAGGGATACAAATTTTCATTTGGGGTTGCCATTGGGGATGAAAATATAAAGCTAATTCAAATTTTATTGTAAATTCCGAATTTCTAAGCCGTATTCAAGTATGAATATAACCAAGGTTGTTAACGAATCTTTTTTTACATAGAGATCGTTAAATGGTTTTTTCCAACGTTTTATGAAACCAGATCCCTTCAATGAGTACTTAAAATATAAGTAAAAAGAGTTGAATCATGATTCATAATTTCTTGTACGCATTCATATTTATTGCAATGTTATCGAGCCTCATATCCACTTAGAAGTTTGATGTTACTCATCATACTCATACTTAAAAACATTAATGACGTGGCTGATTAAGATTCAACTAGACTCAATGTGTATAGGCAAAGCAATAAGCGAGTCATACTCAAGTATGAGTCTCATACGAATTCTTTATAAGGAATGCTGCCAGATTTGTACACGAAATAGCAAAGTGGCGATTTGTCTACTAGATTTTCCTTATGTTTTATGTATGAAGTTTACGATTTTTCTACAAATGTAAATGGCTTCGCTGATTTTTAGGTTGTGTGTTTGCTCTGTCGTATTAAAACGGTAAATGAATATGCTAAACAGCGTTGCCACGACAAAAAAAAAAAAAAAAAATGTGTTACCAAAATGTAAAATTAAGTAACCAAAAGCGAAAAAAAGTAGCCAAAATTATTTTGTATCAAAAGTAATATTTTATTCTCACTTCATTTTAAAAATTGTGTGTCTGAAGAAGAAATAGTGTTTGTTTGTATCTTGCAGACATAAACACCAATTATCAAATTCGTATGTATGAGCAAAAATATGTGCATGTGTGCGTTTAATTGTGTTTGTTTTATATGTATACAATTCTGACAAGTTGGGTATTTTTGTAATGCTCTCTCAAATTTTCTGGAATCTAGCGATTTTTGGCTCAACTAAAAACAAGCAGTAAAATATGGTATTACTTAGTTATTGTTATGTACGGACAAGCAAATAGTGAAACCGCCTTAAAACCCAATAAATCCAAATTTTTGCCCTCAAAATGTTCCCCCTAAGAATTCGTAACCCCCAAATGAAATAAAACCTCCTAAATCTTTTCTTCTAAACTGGCAACTCTGTGTAAAAGCTTTTAACTTTTTTGAACATTTTAATGCCATAAAAAATTTAAAGTACTTTCCATAACTCTGGTAGGCATAGATTAGAATTCCTTTCATTAAATCTAAGATTTAAACGTTGAAATAATTGACCTGTTGTATTTATTATAAAAATAAAATAAAACTTTAAGCGCTCCAAATTTTTAAGGGTGACAGGGAGTATTTTAACATTTTAATTTTTTAAACTTGTAAACATTTCTGCTTCTTAAATAAAAGTTTGGAAAAATGTTGGGATTTCCCATTTTTGAAGCGTGTTTTAGTAAATTCACGTAGAAAAACAACGTGTTATTAAATAAATGGCTCAAATTAATGGTCCGTGATAAATTGAAATTACCGCGTAAATTGGGGTTTACCTGTTTCTCGAAGTGAAGCTTTTAATAATAAATTTGTAAGCCACTGTGCTCAGAAGTTCCTTTCAACAACATCGTAATAGCATTTGTATATCTTGTGCTATTATAAATATTACTTCTTAAACTGTTCAATAAGGAAACTTTAAAGATATCTTTCTTTTTTCCAAATATTGCTTTAAATAATAATAAAAATATTAAAAATAAATTTATTCTGCCATTTTTTTGCAAAAAAAAAAAAAAAACACCATATACACACACAATAACAAACATCATCTAAAGCTTTAGAATTATGTGTGTGAAACTGTGAAAATAGCTTAACAGCATTTTGCGTATATACTCGTATACAAACATATATGTTTGTATATACATACATAAACACATGTATATAGAAGGGAGTATGCCAAAGTGGGCTTCAGTTTGCTGGCTTTAGGATTTTAGTATTTTTTTTCCATATTTTTCCCATATTTTTATTCAATTTCTTTACATGTGTGTTTTTTATTTCCCACACATACACTTGATATTAATTTAGCGTTTGTACTTGCGTTTGTATATGTTTTAGATGGTTTTATTACACTTTTTTGTGTGTTGTTGTTTTTTACGCTCAAAACCTTCAAAGGCTTAATTTCTTTTTCCAACTGTTTTAAGATTTTTTTATTCTGAATTAAACTTAACAAGGCATATGAAAATCAAAAAGGTCAAAGAATTACAAAAGAACTGAAAAAATGTGAACTAATTTAAGGTTTTTTATAATTTGATATTTTTTTTATAAAAAAATATTAAATTTTCTTTCCATAATCGTTTAAATTGAAATTTTCTTATATCTTATACAATTATCCATCTGAAGGATAAAAGTTAAGGGTGGTGCATAAGTAACGTAATGATGTAATAACGGTTTTTTCGGAATTCACGTGGAATAACTTGGGAAATTGGGAAAAAGACTCAGCCCAGAATAAAGAATTAAAGTTGTTCAATTTTTTTTTTTTTTTGTTGCATTCGATTATTCAGGTACCATGATCATATCGGAAAATGAGCGATTAGGCCCATTATCACATCAATGGTCTACGTGAAAAAATCGCTCAGTTCCAGCTTTTAGGTTAATATTTTTTGTAGAAATCACTTTTGATTATTAAAAACTGATTGAACACTTGAGCGATTGCAAGAGGATTCATATGTGACTCATTTTTATGTTCAATTAATGATTTCTAAATGTCTTGAACTTAAAACTAATTTCTTCCTAGAGCGATTGAAAAAGGATTCACATACATATATCGTTACTTTAATATAGAAAAGCCCTAACTAACGTTTGCCTTACTTTACTATTACATTCTCAAAGCAATTTAATAAAAAATTGCGTTTAAAGTTTTATTAATTTTTTTCCTTTTCCTATAAAGTAAGGAAAATGTTATTTAGGGCTTTTTTATATTAAAGTAACGATATGTATTATTCATATGCTCAAAAAGGAATCAGAAAATTGTATCACAAATGACTAGTTGAGGAGATTTATTGGAATGTACCATTTTCTCACAACGAGAGTATCATTAATGATCAAAAAATTAGCTCATGTGCGGTTATTTCGCTTTTGAAGCTGATTCCTAAAAGGTTCAATTAGGATACAAAATGCTAGCTGAGAGATGGGGGCACCCAAAATCCAATAACAGTTGATTAGAAAATGCACCCACTTCGATGCTAATTTTTTTTATTATTTTTAATAGTTTTTTTTCGAACACGACAAACAAGTTGTGAATTTCTGTGAATGGCATGAGTGAAAGTGTTTAAGGCCCGAGGTAGAGCACAATCTAGAACAAGTTGGAGTAACAGCTCAAACAGCTCATCTAACTATGGCTCTCCTGCGTGAAATTTTTGGTGATCGAATCATCTCGCATTTTTTTTTTTTTTGATTTTAACTGGCCACCACGTTCGACCGATTTAACAGCTGCCGAGTTTTTTTCTTTGGGGTCACTTAAAGAATTAGATGTATGCCAATAAGCCAAGAACCATCCAACAGCTTAAGGCAAATATCGGATAAGAAGTAATGACGCCGTGATCAGAAATTATAAGACAAGTTATGAACAATGCTATGGAAAGTTGACATCAGGTCAAAGAAAACATTTAAAAGATATCGGTAATTGTCAAAACATAATGTGAGTATATTACAAACCCCTAAACTTAATTTTAATTAATGCCAAGTTTAAAGAAAGAAAACTAAAGGTACTTTTACACGACATGTATTTTGCAGTGGCTTTGTCAGATGTAAAATGCATATCGCTCCTTAGATATTCTGTGTGTGGCTACCGGATTGGCTATTTGAAAACACCGTCCTGACTAATAGTTTATCGTTTAAATCACCACTTTACCATGCCATCTTTTTTTAGTAAAAAAATATCTCCTTTATTTTATTGTTATTAGGAAACGGTACTTTCTTGGTCATGGGGGTACAGCGATATTTTCTTTTATATATATTTGCTATATATATATAGCAAGTTTTTTGTCCAACTAATTTTGACGGTTTTTTGTTTAAGTTTTTAAAAAAATCCAACATGTAAAGGTACATAATTTAGCAGCGTGTTAAGATTGTTGAAGTCTTTTATGAAAATGGGCGTTAAATCAAAATGCATCTTGTGCACTTCGTGATTTTTTTGGTCAGCATAATTGACCGAATGTGATCACAATCGAGAGAATTGTGGGCAAATTTCAGCAAACCGGGTCGGTAGGAAATGTTCAAACACCTTTTTACTTTTTCGAAAATGAGGCCGGCCAAGTAGTTACCGTGAATGGTGGTCGTTTTCGCGAGATGATAACGGACTTCTTGGGGATTGAAATTGAGGATGGACCTGGACGATATGTGGTTCCACAGCCAACGAAGCAATGTTTTTTTGCGCGAGAAATTCAATGGCCATGTTATCTCACGTCGCACAATACACTCAGAGAAAAAATATGGTTGGACATGGTTACGGCAACAAAACTATGTTTAATGTAACAATATATTGTTGTCGTACACAAATAATTGTTATTTTTATTTAATATTAACAATATTATAGTTACCGTAAACATATCAATGTTTATCGCAATTATTAATTTGAGTATTGTTGACCGAAAAATAATTATTTTTCTAACAACTAAATTATGATAACTTTCAAAACATATTATTTTACTCACAACCCTGTTTAAGATGCAATCAAACTATTTTTACTCTAATAATATTATGTTAGCGCCATTTGTAAAATAATTTTGAATCAGTTGTGTCGTTTATTTTATATGTGAGCGGTTAAACAAAGATAAATTCCAATAAAAAAAAAGTTTAAAGAAATTAAAAAATTAAAATATTAGCGGAGTTCATTCAGTATTAGTGATGTAATAGTGCAAATGGAAAATATCGTATTTTTTTTTGTAAAATCCAACAACAAAAAACACAGAGATTTCGTTATATTTTATAAAAGTGTTACGATATTTCTGTGGTTTTCATAGGCAACCGCGTATGTCTTAAAACAAATTTTTCAGGAGAGCCGAAAACCCATTCTAGATCAAACTATGGGCGAGGTATTGCACTTTTTAAACTTTTTCATTACGTTAAAAAATCGGAATCTATCCTTTTTTTTAAAAAAATTTTAGAAACATGTAAAGAGCGTTTTAATTGAGGCAATATGGCATCAACATCTCAAAATCGGAAAAATGGCATGAAAACCACAGATTTTAAATTTGCTCTTTTGCAAGCCTTGTACTGAACTCCGCTATTTGATTTACATTTAGAAAAGTTGTAAAAAGCCACAAAATAAAAAATCGATACCAAAATATTTTAATTTATTTTGTATTTTTATAACAGTTCTGAAAGGTGCTGTATCATAATATGATTGCTTCCAAATTTATTATGATTAACATGATGATAATATGATTAGTTCTTAACTTAGTATGATTAACAGAATAATAATATGATTCAGGGAAAAATATTATGATGTAATATTACGAATATATTTAGTCATAATATGATTCAATAATAATCTTAATATGGTGACTACAATCATGAATCTTATCATAATATGTTGCTCTTAAGGTGCATGTAAACGACATGTTTTTTACATCTGACTTGTCAACTTTTCAAGTCACATGTAATTGTGCATGTCTGTCAAAATTGCTGTTTTACAGAAGGTTTATAATATGCGGTCATAAACGTACATGTTATTTGCTTCTGACATTGTCTCTGTTTTTTTTTCGCATAGTTACTGCAAAAACCAAAATAAAAATGCCGCCACGAAAATTTTTATTTACGCCGTAAAATAGTTAAGCCATCTTAACATATTTTTCTTTTAATTCAAAGATACCAATTTAGGATATTAAATTAAACCGGTTTTTATATATATATATATTTACATAAATTCTATTCAATGGTGGGATAATCATACATATCTCGGTATTGTAAAATATTAACGTCAGCCGTTTAATGTTTCCTTCAATGGTGGACGCCGCTGCCGGTTTCTTCTCGGCATAGATTTCTGATGTCAGATGGTTTGTCAAAACGACATGTATGTATTTTGCAGTGGGAAACTTGACATTTCAGATGACAAAAACATGTCGTGTACGGTCGCCTTTAGAATATGTTTAGCACAACCATGTTTTTTCTTTGCGTGTACTTTGATGTAGAACAAAATTGCGCAAAAATAGAAGGAGTTGACCCAGACTAATAATATTTTGTATGGAGCTATATATGATAATAATAAACAAAATTTCAAGTTTTAAAAAAATTACATCAAAGGATTTATGTACCTTCCGTATATCCTTTTTTCCAAAAAAATTCAATTCGGCAACACTTTTTATGTTGAATTTTTGAAAATTACCAAATCTATCTAAATATAATGTTAAAATTGATGTAATTAATTTTTTATAAATTCTAGCAAGGATTTTCAATGATACAAACAATTTAAATATTTTATAATTAAAATATTTCATACAAAAATATAAAAAACCAGAACAATTTCGTGTTCCGGAAAAAGCACAAAAAATTTCACTTAAACTCAAATGGCCATTTTCTCAATGTATCGACAAACTGTCTGTTACTTAATGTCAACATAAATTTATTATACCGATAAACTGTCCGTTAACGATTTTGGGTTTCTCAATATACCGACAAAAAACATTGGTTTGAGTTGGCAACACCACTCAAAATACATGTAAAATTTGGGAGTCGGCTGATTGAATTTATCTGTACATCAAATAAAAGGAAAATTAATAATTGACAGATGAGTGCCGGTTAGCATTAGCGACAAAATAGAAGCAAATGAGACATTGAGAAAACCAAATATCTTTAATGTGCAGTTTTTCGTTGGGGAAAAAGATAATCGCCTAATGAGAAAATGGCCAAAAATGTGGTAAATTTTTTTCTTTACTTCAATAGTAAGAGCAACGGAGCATATATTCTTAAAAAACAACTTAAAAAACGGTACACTCAGATTTTTTTAAATTTAAAGTAAATATTAAAGATTTTCATATGTTTTGCAAAAATAACCTGCATTTTTTTACGGCTATATAATAATGTCTTATAACGGTAGAGAGTTTCTTGAAGTTAGAAAGTTAATTTTTAAACACAGTACAAAGAAAATAGGATAATTTTATTGTACAGAAAATTATTTATAGCTTTTAATCTAAAGTACTAAATTATAAAAAATAATAAATGCGTTTTGGGCCTCTAAAAAAGATCGTATATCTCTAGTCAGAACTAAAATGTGGTTAGTTTCTCTTTTGATTATTAATGGCGGACACTTGGTTTATTAAACGACAGAGAAAATTGAAAAAGTATTCACTCAATTTTTTTTTTGTCCATCAAAAATTTTTTTACTTTTTTTTTAGTTAGGGCAACACTTTTTTAAGATTCATCCGGAGCGTTACTAATACATACTTAAAATAAAGTGTTCTTCATCAGGGTTGTCAGATGTGACGATTTATCGCCAAACGTGGCGATTTTCAAACTTGTTTGGCGACCTAATTTTTGATTTGGCGACATGGCGACTTTTTGGCGATTTAAAAAAATAGTTGGCTATTTTTGATGAGACTTGGATTTGGAAGAAAAAATATTACTTTCATTCTAGTATTTTTATGTACGAAATTTGAGGCATTCATTTGTATGGTCAGTATTTGAAAGTATGAAATGGCTGATGAAGATAATTCAAATCTTCCAGAAAATTGTTTTTCGTTTTTAACAGTGCTCTTGAAAGAATCAATAAATATAATTCCTTAAAACATGAATATATTCAAAGTCTATGAACATTTTTCCATTATATGTATGTACAATTTATTATCATAGATAAAAAACGTTGTTGTTAAAGATTTTTATGAATCCTAACGTACCTTTGGAAGTTTATGAAACAATATGGAAAAACTTAGCGTTTGTTAATTGTAAAGAGGGTTTAAATGATGATATTTCATCTAATTTATATATTTATTTTATAGCTTCATGGATACGGCAGGTGCGTACCATTTAAAGGTACTTGCTTTGGCTGTACTTTACATGCTGGTAATTACAACAAATAATGCCTGTGTTAAAGGTTTAAATTATATGAATAGTACATGTTGCACTTCTTTTGTACCTTCATTGAATAAATGTAAATCTATCAGAATGTATTCCAAAAAAGAAGACAAATAGGGAGTCTTGCCAGTTAAGAGTTTTAGATAACTGAAACTTTTATACAAATGTATATCCAATATTTGTTTAATACTAACTGCAAAAATTCTATTTTTGTTGCTTTAAGTAGACTATATTAACTATTTTATAGTTAAATTTTACCTCTTTTTTGTTCACTAACTATTTTTAATGTGTTCTAAATAAATATTAAACAAAACATATATTATGCCGACTTTTTTAAATTTTTGGCGTATTTTAGCGATACTGAACAAATTTATTTTTTAGAATTTATAAAAAATATTTTTAATAATTCTAAAAATATGTATTTTATTGTCAAAAACTAAGTAAAGGCTTTGGCGATTTTGGCGATTTTTGACATCGAATTGGTCAAAGTTGAAAGGTCAAAATTAATCTGACAACCCTGTTCTTCATACATGTAATTCATTTATATACGAATACAGTACAGTAATTTTTTTAAACATTGGAACAACATTGTTTCACATTATTTTTGTATATGGATCAAAGTACTGTGCGTCATGGCGATGTTAATTGGCCGTCCCGATCATGTGATTGGACACCGTTGGAATTCTTTCTTTGGGGAAAATTAAAAGAAAAAGAGTACATCAATAAGTCAAGATAATTCGGCACATTAACGACATTGAACCTCAATTATGTCAATGAAAATATGGACCATCGGATAGAGGTACTCCACCCAAGCCGTCGCACACTGGGTTATTGGGTATCAAAACTGTGGATTAATTAAAAAATTAATTTTGAAATAACACTCGAATACTTAATAACCATAGAAACTACACATAACTCTGCGTCACTAACCGAAAAAATAATGGCTCTAAGTTGTATAGTGAAGCTGCATTATGTTTTTGAATTTACACTTTTATTCTTTGTTCGCTTGCGCTCGCTGTAAAATTGATATTTTAAGTTTAAAAAAGTGTTTCTTCGATAAAAAAACTTCAAGTGAAATTTAAATCTGAGTATGGAGCCTTCAACTTCAGGTATTGAACTATTTTTCAGATACAAGTATTACAGGAAAAAAAGTGATTTAATATTTTAAATTATTTTTTTGTTCAAAGTCCCCAAAATGTGCATATTTGGGGTATATATTTGGACATATAGTTAATTATCGGACTAGATCGGGCTCTGATTTTTTTTTTTTTTTGATTTTGCGGATTGTAGACGATGTTTCTGCAAAAAGTTGAGCTGCGCTTTTGTGGCATATTTGAATAATTCTACTTTTTGTTCATTATGTCAGTGGTCAAAAATGATCAATTTGTTTAAAATGATCATATTGTTTAAAACTTCAAAGCCAGATATCTCGATAACAAAGCAAGTTATCGATAATTCTTACTTAATTTTTTCGGTTTATTTTGAGGTATTCTCTAAGAAAATAAAACGGTAAAAAGTTATCGATTTTTTTTAAACTTCAACTCCAGATATCTCGATAACGAAACGAGTTATCGATAATTTTTACTTAATTTTTTCGGTTAATTTTGAGGTATTCTCAAAGAAAATAAAACGGTAAAAAGTTATCGATTTTTTTTAAACTTCAACTCCAGATATCTCGATAACAAAGGGAGTTATCGATAATTCTTACTTAATTTTTTCGGTTTATTTTGAGGTATTCTCTAAGAAAATAAAACGGTAAAAAGTTATCGATTTTTTTTAAACTTCAACTCCAGATATCTCGATAACAAAACGAGTTATCGATAATTCTTACATAATTTTTTCGGTTTATTTTGAGGTATTCTCTAAGAAAATAAAACGGTAAAAAGTTATCGATTTTTTTTAAACTTCAACTCCAGATATCTCGATAACAAAACGAGTTATCGATAATTCTTACTTAATTTTTTCGGTTAATTTTGAGGTATTCTCTAAGAAAATAAAACGGTAAGAAGTTATCGATTTTTTTTAAACTTCAACTCCAGATATCTCGATAACTAAACGAGTTATCGATAATTTTTATAAAATTTTTTCGGCTTATTTTGAGGTGTTCTAAACAAAAATTATCAGTTTGAGAGGCCTCGGAATTAATCCACAGTTTTGATACAAAATACCCCAGTGTGCGTCGCGAGCATTTGGCCGATATTTTGTTTCACACATAATTGTCATAGATGCTTCTATCATAATAAAAAATATTAAGATGATTTCCTGAAAAAGTTTTGTTTTATTCACAATTAACATCATGCTTTTTGGCTGGACCACCCTTGTAACAAAGTTTTCGAACAAACAATAAAAAAATATTTTTTAGCATCCATTTACACAAAAATGAATTTATGAATTTAAAATTATTAATAATTCCACATTAATATAAATGTGAATTATTAAACTTAAATTTTTGATTTACAAATTGTGAACATAATTAAGATCATTTTAATTTATAAATTGTTTTTCAATTACTTGCTGTATAAATAATACAAAAAACTAATTAATTAAATATGAATACTTACGTTAACAGCTGCGTTGTATCACGTTCCACTTGAAAAAGATTCCTAGATGTATAATCATTAAAATTTGATATGGCTTTACTAATGTCCTTGCTGCCATCAACGACAGCCTGATTCTTGCCCCATGTTTCAATATACACCACCGATACGCGTGTGTTCATGGTACGAAAGTACTGCAACAAAACAAGTTAATGGAAATAATTATAAATTGTAAAGGCAACATTAAGGAATTTACATAAATTCAACAAAAATTTGCTGAATAATATAAAACTACTCCTTTCTTTCTTCTTAAGGCAAATAAAATAAAAAATTGTGTTTGTTTTAATTCTGTAATCGTTTAAAATGGATAAATTCAATTAATTTCATTTTAATAAAATATCACGAAAAAAGAACATTTCAATTAAAAATTAATTGTAGAACCGAATCAAGTAGAAAAAGTTTACGTGTGTGTGTATATAATAAATGGAAATATATAAAGAGAAAATACTTGTGTTATTAAAACTAAGTCGGCTGAAGATTAGAAAATAATCTAAGTAAAATGAATTGTTGCCATTGTTGGCTCAATTTATTTCTCTACTACTTTTCTTCATCCCACAAAATAATCACAAGATTAAATAAAAGAAGGGAGACGAAAACTCATAAGACGAAAATGCGTTTTGACACGAACATGCATGATTTATTAGCTTAGCCAACCAACAAACCCCAAAAATAGAACAAAAGCAACACAAACAATTACAACATGTATCTATCATGTTTGGAGAGAAGATTTTGCAACATGAGTTGAATGTTAAGATGCTGCTGTAGCTTATTTAATAGTTTGAAAACAACAAGAGCAGTCAGCAAGAGGAAGAGAGTAGAGAACAGATGAGTTAAGGATGAAATGATTGCATAAGAAAGACTTAATAGCCTGATACTTAAAATGAATAGTAAGTTAGTTTAGCTTGCAAGCGATGGCTTGGTCCTATAAACAACTCCTTTGGTTACTCATTTCATTTTATTTTTTTTATTATACAGAACGTTAAGAGTTTTAGTATTGCATTGGGGGTAAGACAAGATAAAATTGCATTTTAGGCCAAATGACTTGTAGTTTTCTTAAACAAATGCTATAATGAATCGTTACCATGATGAGCTGATGATGTTGATGTTGTAGAACGGCCAGGGTAAATTAAAGCAAAACATTTATTTATTTATTTTATTTTCCATGAGCCCTTGCTGCAATTGCAATAAACACAAACACACGTATTTTATAGACAAATACAAAACAACAGAGAAGAAACGATGTTGCAAAAGCTATAAATAACTAGGATTTGTCTGACGGAAGTGGCTAAAGGAAATAAAATAAGATAGCAACAATAACACAATATATACTTTGGTTACAACTAAGACTTAAACTTAAATGAAGAAATAATCGAAATATAATTTTTTTTATTTTTTTCTTTTTAAACAAACAATGCATGTCAGTAAGAGTGTATGTAGAAAATTTTAGAGAATAGAAAACATTTTTCAAAATAGAGAAACAGTAAACCCTTAATGTATGCTGTAAAATTTTATATATGTGGAGAAACTTCGTAGCCTCAAAATTTACTTTTTTCTATTTTGTTACTTGACTAAAAGTATCTATATACTTCTAGAGGACTCTGGCAGGAATGTCTGCTTGAAAGCAGTATTAGGAACATGAGTAAACGTTTTCAAACATAAATAGATTACACTGACGCCTGAAACTATTGCAAATTTTTACTAATTTGAGGTCGCTGATTTCATTTCAAATCTCTTTGTTTCGAGATATAACGTTTGAGATATACCGTTATGTCCCAAATTAAGGCACTTTCACTACATATATTGGAATAACTTGAAAACGGTTCACTATATTCAGCTAAAAAAAAAATCCGCCAATCGGCAACAATATTTTCTTTAAGCCTTGCTAACATTGTTTTTAAATTTTCTCAGTAGTTTCAGAGATATCGTTAAAGGTTTGAAAAAAATAGCAATTAAAATTTTTTTGTTCTTTTAAAATTAATAAAAATTCAACAAATATTACAGTTTTGGTCAGTGTTTGAAAATAAATACTAAATATCGCTCTTTAGTGTTCTATTCGGTAGATTTGTGGAAAACACAAACGCTAATATTGTTTGTGTAGAAAATCATTAAAAAAATAACGTTTCCCTGTTTGTCATCTTTCGAAAACAAAAATTATACCGTTCTTATCCAACTCAACAAAAATATGAGAACATTTAATTCCGTTCGGTTTTTTTTTTAATAAACCACAAACTTCATTGTGTTCGGTTCAGCTCATTAATGTTCGATCGTTTCTTTTGTGCGTAGCTCCCTTTTGGCTAGTAAAAAAAAAATAAAATTTTTTTACAAAAACAAAAAACACATACGAAAAAAAACAAAAAGCCAGCAAAATAATTTTACACAAACAAAACATATTTACAATACACAAACAAAACATATTCACAATACACACACAAGCTCTTCGTGCTACGTTCGTTGCTTAAAATTTTTTGTTTGTTCATTTCTTTATCAACATTATAGAACATTAAAATATATTGTTTGTCTACAGTATCACTACAATTGTTCTGTTTTTTAACGAAGAACAGAACACTATATAATGTTCGTCTCTTTCTTGTAATATAGTTGTGTTTATCTCCACAAACACTAAAAAATAGATATCGTTGCTGGGTGCGTGAGCCGAATGCTAAGCAATGTTCTATTTTTTTTTCGAACACTGGTTTTGCTCTAAAAACATTTAGTTTATCATATTTCGAATAAAACGAGCTTTATTTCATTGCAAGCGGTGCTGAATTGATAAAATCAATTAAAGTATTACTAGTACTGAATGTTTAAATTCAAAATGTGGCAACAGTAATAAAACATTAACTACCAATAGACCACAAGTTTTAAAATCAAACCATTTGCTGCTTTTTCATTTGTAATATTTTTATTTCTACTTCAGAAATTTTATTTTTAAGTGGAAGTTTAGGTAGCGATCGCGAAGACTTCGGTATTACTGTAGCTGTTTCCAGGCGGATATACTTGCGTTCAACACAGAAAAAAATATATCTCAAGAAAATTTTTAACAACACAGTTTGTTAAAAATAAAATTTTAGGTCAACAAACTTTTCGTTTGATTCAAAGAAAAAATTTGTCAAATATACACTTTGCGAAGTAGCACTCAATAAAACATTTTTAATAATGAAATAATTAAATATTTCTTCATATTCAATAAAAAAAATATTTGAATCAAATAAAAGACCGTATTTTAACAAATCTTGTCCATTTTTAAAAAGCTCATAATTCTCATTTGTTTTACAGTTTTATTTGAATAATATATTTAGTTTTGCCAAAGTCTTTGGAAAAGGTTTCCTGAAGATCTGGCCTAAGCAACCAGTGAAATGCGCATAGGAACTTACTTATCCCCGCATAATAAATTTTAGTGTGTTTATGAAAATATACAAATTGAAAATAAAGATTCGATTAACATTTTGTTTGATTTATTCAACATTTTCAATAATTTACTTTAACAAATCAAGTAAAGATTTTGTTGAAAAAAATTATTTTGGGCAACAACTTTTTTTATTGACTCAATAAACTTGGTTGTTGACTAAAAATTTAATAATTATATATACAAACTTTTTTAGCAATACCGCAAAAATCGTCATCGACGAAAATTCAAAAATTTTTGGAATCAAATATGCGATTTTCGCATTCAAATATGAAAATTATTTTTTCTGTGAAGGAAGCGGTAGACTGGCGCAGACTGTCGGCTGTATCGACAACTGCTGTGGATATTTACACTGACAGCCATGTCACCGTTATGGCCTTAGGTTCCATTTCGCTTAGAACGATAATAGCGCTTGACTGCCTATGCGAGATGGCTGTGCACTTTGATATCAGGATTATATGTGTCCCAGGGCACAGGGATATACTTGGGACACTTCTTTATAAGTCTCACTGGATTTAAAGGCATTGCGGTGCCTTTGCTCTTCTGCAAACTCATACTTCTGCAAACTCATACTTCGCGATCGACTATCGATATTGCTAATGACAGATAAGCTGCGGGCACTGTATCCAGGATTGTCTGGCAATTGTGGCACCGCATGGATGACGGGCGATCCGTGTCTCTACTATCGATAATTAAGAGGGACGTATTACTTATGGTATCTTTTGTCTTGGGATACTGACTTATATGCAGGCATGCACAACGTCTGGGAGCCGGACACTACGATTACAGCCGTAGCAGAGGAGAAGGACAAAGGCGACTGACCGAAATGGGTTCCGCTTGTTTTGACGGATTGTACGATACCTCTCCCTTAGAGCTTTTACGGGTAAATGGGACAAAACCATAACAGACTTTTACATATTATGCGAGATGCTGAGGAGCTAGAGACGATTGATAATGTATGAACTGAGAAGTATCACTGAATATAATCCAGTCGCTATACTAGGGTTTACCAGGGAAATAGTTATATGTTATGTATTTGAAAGGATTCACAATGGACTGCATTGGTCTCCGAGTGGAGGTGTGTCCTTAATGGATCATTGGGACTAAGAATTTCAGATGGGTACAGAAAACCATTTCTACCTAGCCTAGGTTCAAAAAAAGTAGTTTTTAATATATATATATATTTAATAAATCAATTAAACAAAAAAATCTACGACTACAACTAGTGCTAAGACTCTTTGAAGGTAGCAGTTGTGATAGTAAAAATATGGCTCCAAGTTCAGTTCTTTCTGCTACTTTTAGACTAGTTTTTTAAATACTGGCTTCAATAAAAAATAGATATTTTCAGTTCTTGGTTTAAATGTTTGTTTTTTTATTTATGTCTGTTCTTAAGTTAAACTATTATTTTTTCTGCTGCCCTCAATTCAATATGCGTTTTTTTAGTGTCCTGTTTTGTTTAACTTTTCTATGATTTATTCTAGTGGCTAAAGTGTATGAAAATGATATGAGAAAGGGGTAGAGAGTGAGAGAGGAGAGAACAGTGAGCATGTAAACATTGGGCTATTGTTGTATCTAATTGTTATTGTTTTTTCCAATAAGAGTTTCTATCTATGATTGTGCAAAAAGTTACATGGCCTTATCCAGACTGCTTTCACACACTCACATGCATGCAGTTAAAAGAAATTTTAAAACAACAGCATACATACATACGATTTAGCGAATGTGCTGTCTTTTATAGCTTTTTTATTTGTTTTTTGTTTTTGTTTTTGTTTACGAGTTTAATAGAACATTCGAGAATGAGTGTGCAAAATGTTTTATTGATAAGCTTTAGCAGTCTATTAAAAACACATGTGAGCTTTTCAATTATTGCTAAACAACTAGAACACGTGAGTAATTTGAAGCAAAACTTTTTTTTTAAAAGATTTAAATTGCTTAAACTGTTTTTATGAGAAGAACAATTTGATTTTTTATTGAACAAACAAATGAAGCTGGTAAACGTGGCCATATAAATAATTTTCTATTGCAAATTAAGAAAGAAAAAAAAGGAATGGAAAACATCCTCAGGATATCTGGCTTATGTTTAAATTAAAATATTTGGAAAAAAGAATACACTTTGTTAAAAGCTTATAGGGCTTAGTTATTGTAAAGAAAAATGAATGTATATTATTTTTGTAATGTTTTAGGCTCTTTATCGATATAATATTGCGGCAAAAATAAAGATAATTGTTTATTCTGCCGTATACTTTAGTCGAAACAAAGCATGAAGAAAAAAAAAACTAATTTACTCACTTTACATATTTCTTTATAAGAAATTTTTTCGTAATAGAACAAGATTAAATACATTTAAATTACAAATATAAGCTGCAGGACAAAACCTTGAGAAAGATGAAAAAAAAAAACTCAAATACATACATTATTGTGTGTGTTTTTTAGTGCGATTTTTAATGTATGCGAAAGGGTTTATAATTGTATGCTTCTTTGTGCCATTAAAAAGCAAGAGTAATGAATTTTTCCGTTTCTGCTAAACTAAAAGAAATAATACAAATACTTTCAGGCTAAGAAAAAAAAAAATAAATGTATGTACAAAAAATAAATAGACCATACCACAACAACATCATTAAATACGTCCGTATGAATGTATTACACTTCAAGGGAAAAAAGTGAATAAAGTGCCCAAAAGTGTTACAAAGGTTTATTAATAAAAAAAAACATAATTGCGTTACCCCCATAAAAGACTTTGCCGACATAAAAAAAGGAAATAAAACGTGTAAACGGCAAAATGGCAAAAAGAGCACCAAAATTGCAAACTTTTTTTAACTTTTTTTCTTTATTTAAAACAATTTAGAGTGCTATATTCGGATGTGTCGAATCTTTGATACCCCTAGCGGCAGCTAGAATATTAAAGAAGTGGCCTCTAAGTGAAATTTATAAATTATTAAGCCTCAGAGTGGGTTTTATATGGGGCCTACGGTAAGTTATCGGCCAGTCTTCAAAAAATGTTATAGAGTCCTTTTAAGTCTTATAAAACTCTGACAAACCAATTTTGTTTACAATAGCATTGTTTGCTTCGTTCTTAGGCGTACTAAACTGTTTTTCTAGAGTAGCACTTATGGGGCGGGGCGCATGATAAATTACGGATCACGAAATATGGCGGTATGATTTCGAGTTATTTAAAATGAATTTGTGCAAAATCGTACATCAATCTGAGCGTTCCGCAAGCACTCATGTTAGTTTTTGTAACAAAATAAAACTTTTAGGGTGGTTGTTCCATATTTGAATTCACAACACTTAACCTACTGAACTGATTTTACTGCATTTCATTTCCAAACTGCTTAAAAGAACTAGAAACAACCTGATATTAATATTGTTGTTTTCTGTTGAGTTTTTCGAAAGTGAGCTTGTTTTTAACAGACAGGCAGACTGATGGACATATCTAAATCGACTTATAATTACTTAAAGACCCAAAATATATGGGATCTTAGGATGAATATTGAAAAAGTTTCGAATGGAATGACAAACTCAGTGTACCCTCATTCACCACTAGGGTCAGAGCGTATAAAAAGTGAGCTTTAATTAGTTTGATTTTAAGGGTGGGTTCCCTAAGAAAAAAAAAAAAACTAAGTGAAAGAGAAAACTGTTAAAGGGTTTTTTGAGGAATAAAAATAATAAAATTTTTCCTTTTAATATTTAATGTTAAAATTTTTTTTATTTTTTTTTTTATACAGTATTTTCAAATTTAAGTTTAAGATGGAAAAATGAAAATCCTTTTTGCTGATATTTGTAATTTCTGAACTCGTAGAAATGTGTGTATTTGCACACGACTTCAGTTTTTCTTTCCTTTTCGAACATTTAAAGTGGAGGGGTTGAGTTTGTTGTAGGCAGCAGCAGGAGCAGCAGCAGTTTTAAATAAAACTAAGGACAAAGTGGAAAAACCCGGAAGTGCTTGCCATCCATTCACACAAATTTTTTTTAAAGTGTAAGTTTGCTTATTTGTGCTTAAATATGTGTTTGGCTTTTAAAAGAACAAGAAAAATAAAACTACAAAAGAAATAAAGAAAACAAAACGTGCAAATGTAAGTTTTGTTTGTATAAGTGACGGTCCCTCTCTGTTGGTGTATTCCTGTGATTATGTTTATTCTTCAGTATGGGTGTATAAGAATTAGTGTATGAGTATGTGTGTGTATGAGCATCCTTGTGCGTATACACATACGCATATACATTCACGTAAAGGAAATAAAAAAATAATACTTTTATGCCTTTTTGCTTAATAGAAACAGTCACGACTGACTTACGAGTGTTTGGGTTGGGGTAAAAGTTATTTCAAATTTTAAGAATAAAAAAAGAATATACCGACAAATTGTGAACAGACAACAACTTTTTCTGAAGCCAAAATTGCTTTTATTATTTTAACTAAAGTGAATAATTGAGGAAGATAATTTATTTTTTAAGTTGTAATTAATAAAATAAAGTATTAATTACTATTTGCTAAGAAGCAAGGTCTACAGAAAGCGTGGAAGTCTATCTGTCGTAAGTGACTAAACAAATTGGCGAAGCATAACTATTAACGGCTGGGAGGCACTTTTCTACACAATCGTACGATTCATTTACAGAATTCTATCCAACCTAAGAAAATGTCTGCAAAATCTATTGTCAATGCTATAGTGCAATACTATCAGAAAAAAGGGCAAAATCATTTGACTCTACTTTACAAGAAAATGCATCTCAGATCGCCTAGAATCTATCATTTTTTGAAAATTTACATAAAAACATTTGCAGACAGACTTTGGGGGATTTTAAGATTATTTTCTTAAAAGTTGCGAAAGAAAACAAACCATCTCTTAAAAAAAGAATCGGTCACTCCTTATCATTTGCACACGACCAATTTTTACGTTATCCAGAAAAATATTTTTATTTCACTACTAAATGGATGGCTAGCACGATATAGTCAACCTAAAGAAAAAAAATTTAAAATATGACTGGAAGTGTCCCTAACAAGAACAAGAATTCAACTGAACAGAAAAGGACAATATGTAATCACAATTCTATACTATTTACATACTTATAAGGGGAACTCCCAAATTTGGAACTAATTACATACAAAGAATAAACATACTTATGAATTTTAATTGTTGCTAAAGCTAAAATTTTGCTTTATTAAGAGTTGAAGGTTTAGAGATTTGTGATTTGGCTGTTATATTACAGTAGACAATGTCAATAAAAACGGTTGAAATGTTGACGAAATAGGGTGTTGACGTTATCCCGAGCGCACTGTATTATGCTTGCCTTAGTATTGTTGTGTTTTAAGCATAACACGTAGCTCGTGTAAAAGAGGAAAATGCTACTGTTAATTCAAATTCATTACAAATGTTTGTTTTTATTATCAATAACATGTTTGAAGGCAATAATATGGTTGTGGCTTCTTGATGAGGGACAAATTAAACCATAATATGATTGCCGGTGACAATAATATGTTTAAAGTAAAAATAATATATTTTAAAATTTTTCATTAAAAATAGTTTTGTCGGAGGTGAACATCCAGAAAAATTAGTTTTTTCTGCGTGTACAGTTAGGAAATGACTTTTTCACTTTGCCAATCGTTTAGGCCCGTACGAAGAACTCAATGTACATAAGTATGTAAAACATATATTTAACTTTACGTATGTGTAAACAATTGTAAGTCGGTAAGTACGTTTAAGTTTTAAGAAATGAGAAAAAGAGAAAATACTTTCGTACGTTTTGTAAAACTTAAGATTTATGTTTAGCATTTAAAAGATTTAAAGCCTCCTGTGGTAAGACTAAAATAAAAGAGGTGGTTTTTGTAGATTTCTTTTTTTTTTTGCAACTTAAGTTCTCAGCCGACAAAATTAAAGAGTAGAACAAAAAAGTTTTATATATATTTTATATAAAACAAATAATAAGCAAAAACTAGAGTAAAATCTTAGCTCAAGTATTTTTTTTTGCTAAAAATAAAAATCCTAAAAATAATAAATAAAAAAGGTCTTACTTAAAAATACTTAAAGGTAACAATAAAAAAATAGTCTAAAATTTAAAAGTCTTCTTTAGTCAAGATATTAATACTTACCAAATCAGCTATATTGGCCACTTGTATGGCATCATGTATCACTTCCGCTCGTGTGCTTCCATTTCGTTTATCAAACATGGCCTTGTCTACAATTATGGCAGTTTCAATGTATTTTGTGGCCTCGCGGACATCACGCTTATAGCGACCGGCACCATTTGGATGTACTTCATCAATAATACCAGCTGATAAATGTTTTGTACGGCGTGAGAGACGCCATGAATCCAGATTGCCTGAATTGGCACAACCCTTATTGGCTTTTGTGCGCGCCTCAAATATGACATGCGGGTGCTTCTGCTGAAACCAAGTTCAAACAAGTATGAGCAATAGAAATTCAAGAGCAATAAATGGTAATAGATATATGAGTTTGGAATTCTTATAAATATTAATGAGATAATCAGCCGTGTGTCAAACATATTATGTAAAAACAAGTTAGAGTGTTATATCTTTGATACCCTCCACCGACAATTTGAATATTTCAGGAGTGATATCTATATGATATCTATTTATTATTAATTTATCTTTATAAAAACAGACATCAGCATTAAAATTGTTTGCGGCTTAGACCTATATTAAATTATTGACCGACAATCTTGAGTAAAATATCTTGATTCGTAACAGTTTAAGACGAACTTAAATGATTTTCAGGAGGGGGATTTATATTGGAACCATGGCAAGTTATGAACCAATCATCCCAAAATTCCGCAGAGGTATTTCTGGTATTAAAAAACATAAATTTCAATTAAGTGGTGAAATTAGTTTTAGCGTTTATAGTGAATTTCAGAAGGCTGCAAAATATGGGATCTAAGGTAAATTATGGACCGTTTATCACAAAATTGCATGACATTTTTTTTTATTGTGTTCTATAACATATCGCTCATTTGCTGCAAGACGGGCATAACTCAAAAAAATCCATTTCGAGATAAATGCATTTAAAGTTTTTGATTTGTTCTAACTTCTTCGAAAAAAAGAAGACACATTCTCTTCAAACTGGGAAAGTATAAAAGATATAAAGATGAATTTAATACACAATACAGATGAATTTCATACAACAAAGCGAACAATTCTGCATCTCTAACTCCAAAATTTCCTTTTTTGAGTTATGACGGTCTTGCAGCAAATGAGCGATATGTTAAATATAACTGTATAGAACACAATAATTTACGAACGACGATATATAAAAGAGTTGCGATTGAGTGACTGACTGACTGACTCATTCTTCATCGCCCAGCCAAAACCGCTGACCATAGAAACTTGAAGTTTGGACTAGCGATTGGTCACTCCCCAAATCGATCCACTAATGTTTAGGGGTAAAAAAAAGTAAAAACGGGAAAATTCGGTAACCTTATATCTCCAAATCTAAAAGATATGCAAAACAAATGTAATACTTATCGTTGTTCTTTAGAAAAAAAATAAGCGGACAGGTGTCTGGTACTTTTTTGAAATTCGGCTCTGTTAGGGAGTAAACGGGTTAAATCTGAATTTTAGTACTTTTTTGCCACCCCATCTATCTTTTGAACTAATAAACATAGAAACAAAGTTAATAAACTTAAAAAAAAAATACGTATACGAATTTGGTACTTTTTCGAAATTCGAACATTTAAGGGGTGAAAATCGTAACTATTTTTGGTACTTTTTTACCAAAACATTTTCTTCCATTCATTGACATATTCGTTCTAAATTATGGGCGGCCACTACAATACTGAAACTTTGGATACTTTAATGGGGGAAAAATATAGTACCCAAAAAAGGAAACACAGGAAATTTGATATTATTCTTTAGCTTTTTGGTTCTACTAAAGTAGCGGCTTAAATGCTAGAATTTAAGCAAGTTTAAACCTGGAAAAATAAACTTTGGCATTAAAATATGTCCACGAAGAAAAAGGATACGCTAACGAAGTAGCTGCTATATGCTAGTAACAAAATAAATAATCACAAATATTGAAAATCCATAAAACGTGTCTATTAAATTTACGTCTATATTTCCTGATTTATATACACATTTAGCAACCAACTGCAAAATGGAAAATATATTTTGAAAGCAAACACAAAACAGTAACAGTAAGCACATTTTTTTCTTCCTTCATCTGCCACAAATTTTCGTTCCCAATTATTAATATTCCGTATGTAAAATACTCAAATACCGAGGCTGTATAAAAACTTGTCCTGTCATTGTGTTCGTGCATAAACAAATGCGATAAATGCTGTAGCATAAGTTTCAGGAGGCCCTCCCTCTTGATACCGGAAAATCATAA
Source organism: Pollenia griseotomentosa (assembly GCA_963931875.1). Taxonomy (NCBI): domain Eukaryota; kingdom Metazoa; phylum Arthropoda; class Insecta; order Diptera; family Polleniidae; genus Pollenia; species Pollenia griseotomentosa. The sequence continues at coordinate 37,331,813 of OZ007563.1, read as the reverse complement.
AAAAATGCTGTGTCAGTTAATTTTATTGTTCATATTTGAGTTGTGTGCCTTGTAGAAAAGTAGTATTTCGTTCGTGCGTGCTTAAATCTCGGGCTGTATATCGGTTTGAATGTTAAAATAAATGTGTGAATTATACAATTGAAATTTGATACTTTGGTAATTTTTCTTTCATACTTGTTTATATTTCTAAAAAACATATTTCATATGTATCAACAACATGTACAAAAACAGAATAAATGAAACTGACAAGTAAATGACTTTGATACCTAAAACTCAAAAAATGACTAAAATTTTAAATTAAATAAAAAAGTTTGCTTTCTAAATTTTAAAGCGTAACTTTTTTTTCCTAAATTAAAATAAAAAATCAAAATACTCATCAAAATACGCACCATGATTTCGCAATAAAAAAAAAAGGTTTAGAAGTTTTTGAGCTAAACACTTGTAGAAAGGTTGTCTGTCACTTGTAAAAATTATATTTCGCTTTTGCAGTTCACCAGTTGTATTTTTGTACGATTACGTTACTAAGATAATAAGTTTTTAATTTCTTATAAATAAGATTAGATCTCAAGTTAACTCAAAGTGGTAAAAGCACATAATAAATCTGTTTCGTGTCTTTTTCAATTAAAAGTTTTCAAAATTAAAAAAAAAGTGTTATTTCAATTTACAATTTATTAATTTTTTTATATTGCTTATGATATTCCGTTATTCTCCAGCTAGAGAGCAAACGATCTCAAATAATGACTTCCAACGAACTTTGTTGTGGGCTGTTCTTATTGCCTTGTTCCCTGGAAATCCTATAGTAGTCAGCACCGAAAAAAATATTTCACCAATTAAAGTATTAATCAAAAATAAAATCAGTTTTAATTAAAAATTTAATCAAGTGAATAAAATGCGTAAACAAGTAAATTGAGCGTTATATATATTTCTAATTTTTTTAAAATTTATTGAATTGAAATTCTTTTAAAGACATTCAGGCAAAACAGTTTGGCAAATAAGCTAAATCTTTTTATAAAGGGTGGTCCAACCATAATGAACAATGTGCATTATGGTTTATTATGACTTTAGTCTAGCACAGCTGCTTTCAATCGTAATCATTTGCTTTTTAGGCATTTTCAATAATGAAAACCTACAGTTTTTGACTTAAGGCCTTTTTGCTTAACTTTCAACATACATATATCATTAAATTTTGGTGATAAAAAAATTTAAAATCTTTTTTAAAACGACAAAACATTCTTAAAACATATTAATAAATTTTAATGTAATGTAATTTAAAAACTTTTTTAAAACAACGAAAAATACTTTATACCCACATCACTTCGAACAGAAACCATATAATTATATGCATACAATTCTGAAATTCCTCAACCCTATAAATCATTACATATACAGGTAAATATTTTGAAATAAACCGTTTGGTTATATTTACTTTAAAATAGAGCGAATGATATTCACTAACGAAAATTAATTAAAATTCAATTAAAACGTGTAAAACAACAACGAAACAACGAGCTCGAATGCACTGTTGCTTCTGTGGAAGTCAAAACATTTGTTTATATCATCACCATCGTCGTCGTCATCAGGAACATGACATTAAAAAAAAAATAACTAACACGGATTTGACTTGTAGTAAAATGTTTAAATGTCGACTGGCAAATGTATATGTGTGTGTTATAGCTGACAGACATACACCCAGGCAACCATCCATCCATATTTCCCTATTTATTTTTATATGGAATTTTGAAAAGCCATAGTTTACCTAGTAATGGTGACTATGACAACTATTTAGTGTGATTATGATGACGATGCTGCTGCTGCTGCTGACAACACACTGTTGGCAATCACGATGATGCTGATGATTAAATAAGAGGAAAAAGGGCGTTACAATTTATAATACTAGAAGCAATAGGACAAGTACGGCGAATGCGTCGTTATAACAAACCGTTAGTGATGAAATGACAGTTTTAAATTGAATTTAACTAAAAGATGTTGAATAAATTAAGAAAACTTTGATATTGCCAATTTTAAAATGTTGTGACAAACTATTTCTTAAAAAATGTAAAAGCAGTTTTAAATTAACCTTTAAATCACCCTTGTGTAAAACTACACAAAAGCAAATATTTTATACACGAAAAACAAAAAAATTGTTGAGGTATAATTTAGAAATATTTCAGAACTTTCGCAAGTTACCCTCATGTAATTTGCACTAGGGACACAATTTTCTGTTGGGAATTGTGAATTTTTTTGATATAAATAAAATGAGTAAAGCTACGGTCACACTTGTCAAATATTTGACGAAAAAAACGGGACCAACAAGCAAATTAAGTCTGAATTTACACGTTTCATCTTTTGATGCTCAACTTCTTTTCAATTCCCTTTTAAAGATGCCAAAATAATCACACGCAGCAATCGGTTTCAATTTTTTTTCGGTTCAAAACAACAACAATTTTATTAACACCGAATAAAAGAGAAAAAGAAGAAAAAAAATTACATGCAGCCATCGTTGTGCATATACCAACGAATAAAAATACAAAGCGTACTGACCGAGTACAGGCATCTCCGTACTAACCCCCTTTCTTCTTTCTTCTCGCACCTAAAAACATAGGATTTGAGCATCAAAAGATGAAACGTGTGAAAGCAGTGTGAGTTTAATATCACATCTTAAAAAAAAACAGTTTTTTTACTATGTGTAGTGGTATAATTAGTTTATTTTGTTATATCAATACCATGTTAAATCTCGCTAAATATTAACAAAACAGTAGTTACGCTTATTTGGTCAAATATTTAATAAGTGTGACCGTAGCTTTAAGCTTAATAATATTACAAAATAAACTAATTATACTACTAGCCATAGCAAAAAACAGTTTTTTGTAAGATGTGGTATTTTTATCAAAATAAATATTGATATTAAGCGAAATGATTTTTTAGTTTGGTTGTTGGTCCCGTTTTTTTCGTCAAATATTTGATAAGTCTGACCGTAGCTTAAGTTAAATACACACAAGCTTTGTTTGTTGTTGATCACCAACGGGATAAATACATCATTCATGTTACGTAAAACATGACTTTGATTACAAACGAGCTATGGCGACACAGCAAAGAAGACAGACATTGCATATGTGTGAAAATCCACACACGAGGGCAACTAACGTAGGTGTTTTTGGGTTAAGTATTAAGAAGAAGAAAGCAAAATTTTTCGATGGTAAATAAAGGGTTTATCAACAAGAACATTGTTTTTTAATTGTGGCAACACCAACAACATGATAGTTTTGACATATAATTTTTTGACGTATTCGTAGTAGATGCATTGGCAATTGTTACAATGAATTCAATTTCGCCTGAAAATCGCATTTAAATAATTAAAATCCACCATGAATATGGTGGTTCTGTTAAAGTTACATTACACACAAACAATCAAACGATCAATTTATTGTAAAAAAAATTTCCCGATCGCATAATTTCACGAACATCAGTTGTTAAGTGGCCAGCCAGATCGTGTGATTTAACACCACTGGATTATTTTTTGTGGGGCTTTGTGAAAGACAGAGTCTATACAGAGCCAATTGAATCGATTGCAGCCATAAAAATAAAAAATGGTGAGCATTTGGTCGATATTTTGTTTCACACATAATTGTCATAGATCCTTCTATAATAATAAAAACTATAAAGATAATTTTCTGAAAACTTTTTGTTTTTTTTTTTTACAAAAAAACATCGTGCGTGTTAGTTGGACCACCCTTTATTTGCATGTAGATATAGAAAACTAACGAAACTATCTACTCTGTGCAATGATCTTTTTCATTTTGCAATGTTACGAGTCAATACTCGACATTTTCGAAACAATTAAAAAATTTCATCGAAAAATAACACTACGTGACAATTTTTTGACCAAATGCATTTGAAACGTAATCCTTATGTAAAATTTTCCGCTGAATCCGAATATGAAGTCAGAATTGTCAAAAGTAGAACAGTTTTTGAGATATTCCAAAATAACCATTATTTGTGTTTTTAAAAAAGATTATGTGACTGATATGCAAATATCCAAAAAATAAAATTTTAGCCTATTTCAATACGAACATTTTATGCCCAATAGGATCCAGATCGATGCAAAAATGACAAAGTTACAGAAGATTAATTGAATTAACCCACAACAAATAAATATACAAAGCTAAATTTTTAGTAACAATAAATATTAAAAGTTGCTTGAAAGTTTTGAATTTCTATGTGGGTTAATTTACTAAATCTTCTGTAGCTTTGTTATTTTTGTACCAATCTATGTCTTGTTGGGCGCAAAATGTTCATATTAAAATAATCTAACGTCGCATGCTAAAAAAAATAGCTTGAAAAGAGCAAAATTGAACAAAATCATAAAATTTTCAATGAAGCTTGAACTTTTGTCCCCTGTAACTCTGTTATTTCTTGACCAATCTTCACAAGCAATCCATGGTTATTTTAGAAATTTTATAACCTTTTACTAAAAAGAAAGAAATACATAATTCGTTTAAAATTTTTGAAGATATTTGCATTTCAGTCACATCATCTTTTTTAAAACACAAATAACGGTTATTTTGGAATATCTGAAAAACTGTTCTACTTTTGACAATTCTGAGTTCATATTCGGATTCAGCGGAAAATTTAACATAAAGATTAGCTGTCAGATTCATCACGACTTTGTTGAAATTTTGTCAAGTAGTGTAATTAAATTTTTTTACTAATTTAGTATATATATTTTTGCAAAGTGTTTGGGATCACCATCCTTCTTTTCTTTAAATATCTTTGAAGTCGAATCGATTGCAGCCTTAAAACTCAAAATCCGTATTGTAATTAAGGAAATAGACCCGCCATTTTGCCAAAAAATTATTAAAAACTTTGATTAAAGAACCGACATCTGTCAGCATGCTCGTGGTGGACACTTGCCAGATATCATTTTTCATTCATAATTGCCGAACATTTGTCTTCGTAATACAATAAAAATTTGAATCATCTTCATCTTAATTTTTTGTTTTATTTTGTTTTAGAAAACAAAATGCTTATTGAAAACTCTGATTTAATTTCACCCCAAACAAATTACTTTAAACTGTGTAAAATTCATTACCGAAACTATCTGAAAGAGTTAATAATACTTTTTTTTTTGTCACATGCAACAGATAAATATTTAATTTGCACTGTTGTTAAAAGTAAATAAAGTTTGATTACAATAGAACATCTGTAAGATTGCATTTACTTCAAACGAATCTTAATTTTAGCTTTAGATTTTAACATATTGTATTTATAACACAAATCAGTATTTACAGTTTATTTAGAAAAAAAACAAACTTTTACAGCATCAAAACGAATACGGTAAATAACTTAACAAAAATAAAAAACAGAGGAAAAAAGAACAAGAGTTTGTCAAAAGCTGAAATATTTCGTGCATATAGTTTAAAAGCTCTTAAGGTTTTAAATTCAAACTTCATAGAAACAGATTTAAATAGAAATTAAATTGAATACTCTCTACATGACACATAACAACAATTCAAAGAATGACAAAGGATTGTACAGAATTTCACAAAATGTTTTTGTTTCCGATCAGAACACACGGAACTTAAATTCACCTATACACCCACCCACACACATACAAACAATCTGCAAAAAAACAAATTTACATTAATATACATGTTTGTTGGAGTATCTGTTACAGAGATACAATAATACCATTTTACTTCAAAATATTTAGTAGAACCAGTTTGAGAACTGAGACTGTGAACTGAATTTGATTGATTTATTTCTAATGCGTAATGCTCAACACAAAAGATTAAAAGTGATGATATGTGCAGTGCATAGATACACCGACTACTGAACATGCACACAATCACCTTTGCATTGCCACACATTTTCAGTGTTGCCAGTTTTGTCTCTTTATTTTTCTTTAAACCTCTAAATTTTGATTTAAGCTTCGTGCCTTTAATAGGCTGAATTTAAATAAAAAATGTCAGAGCTTTCTCAAACTCGCTTACTGAAGGCATTACATACCATGAGTTACCTCTTTGAAGCAATACATTTTTGACACAAAAAGCGCTTTATTCCACGCAAACTGGTGAACGTAGCGTTCCTCTCTACACACTTACTGTTTTTTTTTTCTAGTTATTTTATAGTATTCTCCCTTACAAACGTGCTTCGTTATAAAGGAATGGCGTAGCACTTGGAATGTTACTTTTTCTTTTATAAAACTTGCTAAAATTTCCTTCACTAACTTTACTCCATATCTGTGTGTCTTATTGCGTAGTGCATAATTGTGCGCATATTTTTATAAATGTGCTATTAGTGCTTCGCAAAATCATAAAATTTTAAGTTGGGTTGCTAATAAACTAACTAAGCAATTGCGATAAAGAATGCCGGCCAATATGGTATCTCTTCGAAAAATAGATTTTTTATCCGTTGACAATGCACTAGGGCCCGCCCGTTTTCTCAACTTACCGATAGATAAAAATATAATTTTATCAGCCGTATAAAAAGTGGAGGAACTTTCCTTTTACTTTTTTTTTAACAATGAAAATAGGTTATGAGAACTGAATAGAGGGGGTAGTGTTTGTGAACAAACGACTTTAACTTATTCATGTTGAAAGTGAGAGGGAAGACTTCAGCAGGCAGGGTATTCCACATACGAACAGTCCGGCCAAAAAACCAATGTTCCCTGTAATGCTTTGTGCGATTCACCGGCCAATCGACCACAAAAGGATGGAGTCTTGAAAAAAAACTGTATTAAGAACAAACGTAAGAGCTACGGGAAGCAGATCCCTAATTTCATCAGAACTCCATTCCATTGTAGTAACAATAAAACAGGCAAATACCAACCACATTGCGATGGTGGTTGAGGGAGTCAAAAGAATTGGATACCCTTCTGTCACCGATGAGAACCTTCGCCGCATTCTGCACGTGGTCGAGAAGTCCAAAATATACTTTGAAGCGCCTACCAAAACATGAGAGTTGTATTCAATACCCGGTCGGATTAGGTGGTAACGGGTTATCCATTTTGCGGTTTCAAAAGTAAACGTAAATAAAACACATAAAATATTTTTTTCATGATATTTCTTTTTTATTATAAAGTTTGAACGTTGACATTATGTGTGAAACACTATATCATTTAAATGACCACCACGCGAAGTGTTGCAAGCATTGATTCGTTTCAGGTAATTTTGGACCACTTATTGACACTTATTGGGCGGTATCTTAGCCATAACTTGACGAATGTTGGATCTTAAGTGCTCAAGAGTTTAAGGTTTATCTGTATAAACACGGTCTTTCGCGTAGTCCCACAAAAAAGTCTAATGGTGTCAAATCGAATGATCTTGGTGGCCACGACGAGAAATTACACGGCCAGGAAATGTCTCTCGCAATAAAGCCATATTCGCTCGAATTGTGTGGCATGTGGCACCGTCTTGTTGAAACCAATTATTCTCCAAGTCGTATTCTTCAATAGCAGGCAAAAAAATGTCGGTTATCATACGACCATGCAGTCCTTATTCCTGAGAACGACGAGGAATCGACACATTCGGGTCTTCGGCAACACTTTTACTTACAGCAGCGATATTTTCAGCGGAACGAGCGAAACGATAATGCACTGGCCTTACAATATCTGCAACCGCTCCAGTCTTTTCAAATTTCTTCACAATTTTGCCAATTGCTTGCGTAGTTGGACGATTATGTAAAGCATAATCTCCTCTTAAAGCACGATATGTGGCTGTGCCAGAATCAGCATTTTTGTAGTATGCTTGCAACACTTCGCGTGGTGGTCATTTAAACGATATAGTGTTTCACACATAATGTCAACGTTCAACCTTTATAATAAAAAAGAAATATCATGAAAAAAATATTTTATATGTGTTTTATTTACGTTTACTTTTGAAACCGCAAAATGGATAACCTTTTATAAATAGTAAGGAGATTAGATGGAGTGAAGTATATCCTATACCGTTTTAAAAACCGAGGCACTTGAATGCTTCTTTCGACACTTTGAATATATGTTCCGTCTATCGGACATCTCATTGTATCTTTATGTCCAGAACATCAAGAGATTCTGATTATTCAATAATTATTTATGCCAACTATATATACAGCTGAGGCACTTTGATACCTCGCGCGTTTATGCGTCAACACGCAACATTGGGTTTTTTGAAGCATTAAGATCGACCCTATTCGCACGACTGCTGATGAAATTACGATAATTCGGGCTTAAAGAAAGAATATTTTAAGCTGCAAATGGACAAATATGAAATCATCCGTCGACTTTTGTGTGGAGGTGCGGGAGTTTGAAAATGCGATAAATCCATTTTCTGAGTTGGTTTAACTTTCTAATATATGCTTATAATACTGATGAGGAGGGATTCGATTTTCATGCACTAAAAAATCGATAATATGCGCATAAAATATGCACTAAAAACTCCAAAATATGCCTTAAAAAAATATGCACTTAAATCTTGAACATTTTCATTAAAAAGGCGTTTTTTTTTAATTTTTTTTAAAACAAACAAAATAAAATAAAAATAAAAAGTTCAGTCTAATATATTTTTAAACTTAGTTTATATAACTAGTCTAAATTTTTGTTTGCATAAACAAATAAATACTTTTTTATATTACCAAAAGTAAGCCTGTGTCTGTTCGGCCGCAAAAAACTTTTATACATGGAAAATGATCTCCCAACGTCAACCGAAGTTACAGAAGCATACTTGAAGGATGCCAATTCATTTGGAGAATATTAATTTTCTAATTCAAATCCCACATTTAATTCCATATCAAAAATAGTTGAAATTTGTTTAATTTTTTGAAATCCTTAATTTTTTTGCAAAACATTTGGATTTTTTTTTAATTGGACGGGCTTCAGTTGTATTAACCCAGCAAAAACTTTGCTTACAAAATAAGCAGAAAAATAATGAGAACTTGACGAACAGACTACTTATTTTTCTACTAGAAGAAGTACTTATTTTTGTTCGAGATGTCCCAAAAGTAATCCCTTATAATTTAGCCTATTATAATCTAAAAAATAATATGTTTTTTTTATACTTAAAATTTTTATAAAAATATATAGTTACACAAAGTCAATAAAGTAAAAATTTTTTTATTTTTTTTTAATTTTTTTTTTTTTGTTTTTTTTTTAATTATTTTATTTTTATTTTTTCTTATTCTATTTTACTTTATTTTATTTTTTATTTTTTTTTTTCTGTCTCTGGCGGGATTTGATCCCGCAACCTCGGTGCTCATTGACTAGCTCTCTACCAGCTAGTCTACCGGGGCAGTGTAGTTTTTGCATTAAAAAACTATGTTTTATGACTATAATGACATTTTTATTGTCATAATGAAAATATAAATGTTTCTGTATATTTAAGATATAATAATAAAGTTATTATTTAATATATAACTAATAATCCAAAAAGTGGCGAATAAAGCTACAAAGTAATGAATTCTTGAAGTCATTAAAAGTAGGATTGTAAGTAAAGTTTTTGCTGGGAAGTGAACCATATTCCTCAAATTTAGTTATTGTGACATTGTTTAATGTTATTTAAGTTTAATATTTCTTTTACCTTTTTAATTGCATAAGCCCCGGTGGCAACAAGTTCTTCAATAACATTTTTGAATTGCTTTAAATTTTTTGAATAGTATTCTACTGCATCTAGCCAGGTTAATACTGACTGCTGTGGTAAGGGTACAAAGGGATACATTTCTTTAACAATTGCAACTCGTAAAGGAGCCTTTAAAAATATATTTTTGACGTATGAAACCAATAAATCAATACTATCGAATTGGCTTCTAATTTCCTCTACACCTCAGTACCACCCATATGGCAAGCAAGTAACATGTGAACCGCTTTGGCAGCCTTAAACATGTAAGGTGCTGCATCGGTTAAAAATAGAAGAATCTTCTGTCTAAATTTTGAAAATCTTTTTCCAAAAAAATTTATTTATTGATCTTAACATTTTTTTTTTAATACTTTTTTTGTAGAAATTTATTTTATAATATGGAAATTTAAACAAATATATCACTTAAAAAATGTTTAAATATGCAAAAATATGCATTCAAAACCAAAATATGCAAAAATATGCATTTTCACAAAAATATGCAACAATATGCAAAAACAAATCGATGCCATTTTAACGCAAATTTAATGATTCGGAAAGATAATTGGTCGACATCGATCTTAGACTATCGTCAAAAAACATGCATTTGCATGGAAATCGCATCCCTACTGATGAGGTTAAACGACTTTTTAGTACGCTATTTAAGAGAAAACAAAAAAAAAAATATTATTACATTCAGAATGCTTAGCGCGTTATTGAATATTCGTGTTTCATTAAAAAGTTCACATAAATGTTGGCATGACTTTAAAGGCTCTGGTCATCTCCTGAAGTTATCAGGCATTCTTGATCGAATACTTTTAGGATTCGAAAGCAATTTTATTTCGAATTCTTTCAGTCGATACTATGCGAATCGGAATTATTTTTTCAGTGTTGTAAATTGAGTCTTCTGATTTACGACCCTTAATTTTCGCCATACAGTTAAAATTACATAAAATTTCTTATCACACTATACCCCATAAGTATTTCGTGTACCAATAAACTTTAGGACAATTGTAGCATCAAAGTCAAAAATTCTTACAAATCTCGTAATCCCATTTGGTATGTTCATACATGTTACGTACAATCTCCATTAAGCAATGAGTGAAAAGTGGAGAAAAGCTCAGGGCTTTGGAAACAATTTTTACAATTAATAGTTGAGGGAAACCAATAATTTTTTCTCTATTCGGTTGGGATGTTCTTTATTGTTTTTTTTTTTCATCTCTATTTTTTCGTTTATACCCCAGTTTATACTGTTTTTAAAATAATCGATAGAGAAGGTAGTTGAAAGGAATGTTCAGAAAATATTTGAATGTTTGCACGACTAAATGAAAGATATTAGTATAGCTATAATAGTGTGTGTGTATATGTATCCTATATTTTTGCATATGATGCAGTGCGTAAAACCATTAAGTATCTATAGATACATAAGCGAACATGGTACCATGTACTACGTGTGTGTTATGCATCAATTACGATAACAACAAGAAAGTCAACAACAGCAATAACAACAATAACACTGACTTTAATAGATTGAATAAAGAAGTTGAGAAATTTCATTCAAGTTGCTGTGATGAATTGTTAAGTTTTTGCTGTAGTTGTTAGTTATTGTTTTTGGGTGGAGTAACAACAGCTATTAATAGATGAAAACTTTCAATATATATACAATATGTAACAAGACTGTTTGAAAATTTGTAGACGTTTTTATAGTACAAGCTTAAGCCGGTGCGCTTTGCTATCCCCATCGAAATAAAATTAGTAAATTTTTTTTGTAAAACAGATCTCGTGTATAATAACAAAGCAAAATGTTCTAAATTAAAATGCTTTGCAGTAACCGTTCTACACAATGTTTAAAAAACTGCAGTCAAAGTAGAAAAATTGCAATTTCAACCGCTTCTTCGTTCGTTATTGGCAAAAACTTTTGCTTTTACTTCTGATTCATTAAATGTAAATAGTCGCTGTCAAACCAGCTCAAAAAGCGAAAAGTTGTACACAAATTTTCGTTTTTGTTCGGCAGTTTTTGGTTTCGACTGCAGTTTTTAAGCCCTGGTTCTACAGATATACAGAAATTTTAAAAGTCTTCGTATGGAAGGTGCCATTCCTACCTTTCCCATTAAACCTACTTTTTGAAAGATATTGTTTATTATTACTTAAGCCATTTGTGACGTTTCTGTTCTTCGTGAACAATTTATTTAAGTATTTTTATGTTACATCGCTGTATCTATATTGTATTTAAATAAATAAAGGACATATAAAAAAAGCCATTTGTACAAAACTGGACAACTTTCACTGTTACAGTACTCTAAATATGTAAAAATCTTTATTGTCATTGTATGGGAGGTGCCACGAACACTGGTCCAAACCAGTCCAATTTTTGGTAGATGTCGTGTATTGATAACAAAGTTATTTGTTTCATATTCAAATAATCCTACTGAACCGTTCTCTAGATATAAGGTTATTTATATTGTCATTGTACGGGTGGTGGCACGCCCGTTGAAAATTAGAAAAGCCTATGTTAAGCACAGGCTAAACAGTAAATTACTGTGAAAATTTCAGGAAAGTAGGTTCAGTAGTCTAGGAATATATAGGGAACACACAAACATACGCTTTTTCATTAAATTATTATTTATTGCTTCCCTTGAAACTACCCCTTTTATTTTAAAAGGTGTAGTTCATTTTAAGAGTGGATCCTGTAATTACTTTTGTCTTCAGCTATTCGGTATTAAATATATTCATTCTATGATGGGTAGTGTTCCTCCTCTGTCTTCCCAGCCCATTTTATTTTGAATTTACAGTTAACCATAATAGAGGCTTTAACCACGTTTGAAAGCTCTCGCTATTATAGTTCATCCATTACACGATATTTAATATATACATCCCAAGGGGGTATTGCTATCCCTGCGCCTACCATCTTTATTTTCAAAGGTGTAGTTTACCATAAGAATGACTCCTACCAAGTTTGAACATTCTCACTATAACAGTTCTTAAGATATGCGATATTTAACATTGGCGTCCTATGGGTGTATCACTTCCCCTGCTGCTATCTTATTTCAATTGCGGTGCTCCGAAGATCCTACTGCAAAAAGTTTAAGAAGCTGGGTGTAGCGGCTATTAAGATATGCGATACTTAATATTGGCATCCTATGGAGGGTACCACCTCCCCTGCCCCTATAGAAAAAAAGTAACCTATTTTATTTTTGGGGCCCACGTGATGTTTCTGTAAAAATTTTAGGAAAAGCGGTTCAGTATTTTAGGAGGGTACACCCAGAGAAAAAACATATTTAAATATGGTCACCTCCAACAAAAACATTTTTAAAGAAAATTTTAAACATATTATGATTCATTTAACAATATTATTGTCACCGACAAGAAGCCATCAAGAAGCCACAACCATATTATGGTTGCCTCCGAACATGTTATGGCCAAAAATAACTAAAACATGTTTAACACTTATAATAGCATGGTTGGTTTTCAACCATAGAATGGTGCTCTTGAAAAAGAGGAAAATACTATTGTTAATTTTAAAACAAATTATTTTTATATTTAACCATAACATGTTTAGCGGCAACCATAATATGGTTGTGGCTTCTTGATGGAGGACTAATTCAACCATAATATGGTTGTAGATGACAATAATATGGTTATATTAACCATAATATGTTTAAAATTTTCTATAAAAACAGTTTTGTTGGAGGTGACCATATTTAAACCTGTTTTTTCTCTGCGTGTATAAGTCAACAAACAAATAGAATAACATTTTTCATTTTTACATAAGTATGTGTATCGTTAGCTAAAACGAATACGGCCCTGACTAACCAAAAATTAAAAAATTATGTTTTCATTGATTCTTATGAATTGCAACAACAGGAATGTCCACAAAAGATATCCAACATTGTCGAATATCAAAACAACTGGTAGAAAAATAGCAGACAAAAAATTAAGGCTTTCAAAAAAACGTATCACTAGTTCTTAGCCAGACTTTCTGCTACTTCTTAATTATAATTTAGAAATACATAATACAGCCAAGAGTCTTCCAAACAAACGTTGTTAAAATCAAAGTTATTTTCGGGAATTCATAGTTTTTCATTAATAAGATTTCGTTTGTTGTGCTAAGTTTCCAATTTTCATTCTCGATAAAAGCACTGAAACTTATTGTTCCTATGTGCGTTTGACTGGTTTCTTAACCCAGATCATCAGACAAACTTTTCCCAACGACTTTATAAAAGCTAAATATATTATGCAAATAAAAACGCGGAGTGAATGAAAATTACAAGCACTCAAGACTTATTCGCAACGATATCAAAGTTTATTAAAAATAAAACAAGTTTTAACTAAAAATTTATTCAAGTGAATTAAATCTTTAATCAAGTTAATTTAACTTTTAATCAAGTGAATTAAACGTTTAATTAATATTATTAATTTGTTTACTAGTGCAAATTTAATTAATTTTAAATTAATATCACAAATTCTTTTAATGAAATAAATTTTTTTTTCTGTGTACACACCACACTACAAAAAAAAATTTTTTTAACTTTTTTTTTTGCCAAAAAATAGATTTTTCGTGCACTTTTTTTGAAAAAAAAATTTTTTTTAATTTTTCGGAATACCCCTAATTTTTTACTAACAATATTCAGCACTGTTGTAGCTGCGGTAAAGCTGAACAACTTTTTGTCGTTTTTGACTATTTTTTGACGCTAAAACTAAGTTTTTTTTTTTAATAGTACGAAAAAAAAAATTTAAAAATTTTTCTTTCAAAAGTTATGTCATATTCAAAATGTCATAATTAGCCGAATGTGTTGAGCTTATTTCTTCAATATTTCGAAAACTATTTTACATACGAAGATGATTTTAATGTCATTTTAAAGAGAATACTTGGGGCTACAAACAATATATTGAAAAAAAAAATTTTTTTTTGAAAAATGTAATAAAGGGTTAAATTTCAAGGGCCGATGTTGATTTTGAATAAAACACAAACTATTTAGGAAATTATTGTAATTTTATTTTATTATGATATATTGGTATTACTCAATTATGTATGGAACAAAATATCGGCCAAATGGGCGCTGCGACCACGGCGGCACACCTCCATCCGATGGTCCAAATTTTCGATGACCCTGAGGCATAATGGAGGTTCTATGCCGTTAATGTGCCGAATTATCTCATCCTTTAGCTCTTGAATTGTTGCTGGCTTGTCGACGTACACCTTTTCTTTCAAATAACCCCAAAGAAAAAAGTCCAACGGTGTCAAATCACATGATCTTGGCGGCCAATTGACATCGCCATTACGTGAGATAACACGGCCATTGAATTTGTTGCGCAAAAGAGCCATTGTTTCGTTAGCTGTGTGGCAAGTGGCACCTTCCTGCTGAAACCACATATCGTCCATATCCATATCTTTCAATTCGGGCCATAAAAAGTTCGTTATCATCTCACGATAGCGAACACCATTCACAGTAACTGCCTGACCGGCCTCATTTTGGAAAAAATACGGCCCGATGATGCCGCCAGCCCATAAACCGCACCAAACAGTCACTCTTTGTGGATGCATTGGTTTTTCGGCAATCACTCTTGGATTATTATTCGCCCAAATACGAAAATTCTGCTTATCGACAAATCCACTGAGGTGAAAATGTGCCTCATCACTGAAGATGATTTTCTTCGAAATTTATCATCCATTTTCATAATAAGTCTGGATAACTTTAACACGTTGTTGGATTGTGTATCTCTCCATGGTTCAAATTGAGTAAGTCTGAAATAGAGAAATGTCAAATAAAATTCGGAAAAAAACTTGGCGTTTAGGTGTGGTTCAGATTCAACATCGGCCCTTACAATTTAACCACCCTTTATCTGCAAAATATTAAATTTTAAAAACGGACTAAGTAAAAAACCTATTTTTTATTTGGCTGATTTTTTTTTATATAATACCTGAAACTGTTCTTTAAAAATCCTGAAACTTTTGAAGGATGTGTTTTTTTTAATATGACATAACTTTCGAAAAAAAATTTTTAATTTTTTTTGTTCTTATATGTTCCTTATAAGATAAACGGAACCTTCTCATCAACTTTCATTAAAATTGGAAGGGGTGATGTCCCACTCTTGGTCGTTTTGACATGGAATTACACCCATATTTTAATTTTACGCGACGCTCAACGAATTTCAGTTTTTCCATATAAATTACATGTGAGAATTTTATATTCGTATATTGCAAAAAAAAAAAAAAGTTGCAACACAGCTAACGCTGCATTTATTAAATTGTTTTGGTCTTAGTTTTTTTTAAGGCTTGGAGAAAATTTCGCTTACTAAAAAGTGGCTTATAGCTTAACCGACTTTTTGTTGGTAAACGATATGAGAAGTGACTAAATTTAGCCATTTAATGGCTAAATTGACAACACTGTTTAATACATTATTTTTCTCTTTGCCTTTACCAACACTGTTCTGGTCGAATATGGAGCCTTTTAACAAGTGCTGATAAGTAAAGGACCATTCTATACCCCAGTTCACGCGAATGCATTTAAGTTTTGTTACAAGTAGGCAAGAAAGTAAAATTGTATGAATAGAGCTGAAAAGCAGCTCAATTGTTGACCTCACTTAAGTTTATGTTGTAAAAACTTAACACACAAATACATTCATACAAACATAAAAATACATACACTCATATAAACATTTCATTATGTATTATGTAAATATTTATTTACACAACTCCCCATATACATAGATGTATGTGCGTACGTACGTATTTTTGGAATATCATTGAGTGAAGGATGCTCTTGTTGATGACTGTAATCGTGAGGATATTTTTTTTATAGAAAATTTAGTTGTTGCAGATTTTGCTGTTGTATAAAAGCCCTGATTTAAATGGGATTTTTATATCATGCATCGCAAATTAAACCTGTTGAGTTGTAGTTTTTCTTCACAATTTAATTTTTTTTGTATTTTATCCTTTTGCAACGACATGGTTTTAAAAAGAGAAATTTAAACTAACCAAAAGATTGACAGTACAAATATCTGCAATTAAAAGTCCGTGTCTTCTTTTAAGACAAACATTTGTAAAGGATGTTGTGAATAATTTGTTTTTTTAAGGATTTTTTAAGGAATTATGTTTAAGCCTTTAACACAAATTGAAATTGATTTTATTGGTCTAGTTTTGCCACAGAAAAATAAAGAATAGTTTCACATTAAACAAACATTTTTCTTTAAAAAATTTTTAAAAATTCTCAAAATTGTTTAACAATTTTTGCAAAATGTTTATTGTTTAAACATATGGTTCAATAATTTATGGTAAAAACAAAATAACTTAATATTGTTATCCTTTACTATTAAGTTGTTTTCTCTGGTTTTTTTCTTTAAATGTTAAAATCTTTTTCCGTTTGATTCCGTTGCTAAACAAAGGACATACGGGCATTTTGCTCAACTAGCTCAACTAGAATGACCAGAAAACCCATCCAGAATGTTATTTTTAATTGTAGAAGTGTTCAATTTTCAAAAAACATGTATTTTGATACGTTTGAATTTTTAATAAAAATTTGCAAGAATTAAGTGGATTGTCCAAATTTTTTCGGTCTTCTCAACTTGGACAATGTTCTGGAAATCGAAATCATCAATTGAAATCGATGAAGATTTTCCATTGAATTTTTGTAAAAATCAACATTGCTTTTTCTGATTTAAAATGCTGTTTAGGTACAGGAATGTGGTCCTCAAAGTATGAGGTATATAAAAGTAAATACAATCAAATGAAAAATCAATCCTCAAATTCGTCCGAAGCGGTAGTAATACTACGGAGAGTACGGATTTTCTTGATCAAGTAAAGAAATATTGATTCAAGTACGGATTTTCAATCGCGAAATACTCAACTTATCCTGAATTCGTACTTTAAATAATCCAAAAATGAGATTGATTTAAGTAAAACTAAGATGGGATCAATCTCAAAATCTGCTTCAAGTATTATATAGTTTATTCAATCCCGAATTCGTACTTGAAATAAACCAAAAGTGAAATTAGAAGAAAAATTTTATTATGATGGTTCTACCTACCCGTTTCACATCTTACAGATTTTCAATTACAAAACACCAACATAATTTTTGATATGGTTTTTACTTTTAAAACTTTATGTACATAATTAACTACAAATATAAACTAAATGAGAAGCAAGAGTTCTCAATTTTACTTTTTAAACATGAAAATAATATGTTTTAGCTTTGTTCTGTTGTTTTTGTTATTTCTACATACAACAAGCAAATCTTTTATTAACTACTTGTGTGGTGTTGTTGTAGTAGTCTACAACAAACTTTGATAAGTTAAATAAGACTAAAACGCTCACTTTATTTTAAGGAATTTGTACTTTTTTTAATGGCACATTTGGCTTGTTAAACGCGTTTAAGCAGTTTGAACGTGATTAAGCTCTAATATTTTCAAAATCGAGATGATTACCCATACATTGAAGTGATTTGTTAATCACTTCAAATTTACAACTAAATCACTTCATAAATCACATAGAATCCACTGAACATACCTCAAATGTAGAATCGCCAACATGATCGTGTACAACCGGCCACAATTTCTGCTTAATGTTTTTATTTTTTTCCTTAAATAAT
This sequence comes from Pollenia griseotomentosa, assembly GCA_963931875.1. NCBI lineage: Eukaryota > Metazoa > Arthropoda > Insecta > Diptera > Polleniidae > Pollenia > Pollenia griseotomentosa. Next base: position 37,313,641 of record OZ007563.1, on the reverse strand, counting down.
TCATAAATTTTCACAATTTCACCATTAAAATGATTAAAATAATCTTCTGATAACTTTATAAAAGTGTTTTTATCCATTTTTAATACTTTGAAGAAATATAAATTTGTTTGTTGTGTATTTTTTCTTAATCATATGTCATCTTAATCATCTCAAATGTAATGTGAACGGCTTTGATTAGCTAAATCAACATTTTGCTTAAACGCGTTTAAAAACCTAAGTGTAAACTTAGCATAAGACAGTTATGCCATTTAGGATTATTTTAAATACGTTTTAGTGTTATTCGCACTTGAATTTTTGAGTACGACTCGTACTTAAAGTAAGTATAAAAGCTTAATTGATCCCAAGTGTTTTTCTTTCTGAGCATGATTATACGCCTTAAACATGGGCGACTTTTCAAAATCTGTTCGATTTAAATTTCACGTGATTTCGATTTCGAGAACATGCCTGATCGACTGTTACTGTAATTTACTTGAATAAGTTAAGAAAAAGCAGTAAATGGTGGCGGGCTCATATAACGGGTCCGCCATCTAACGTTTTTTTTTTCAACTAGTGCTTATTTCGTGAATGGTAACACTTAGCTCATGTCTGATTTCACATAAAATTAGTTTTATCCTTCCGCTGAACGAATATGGCTGTGTATACGCTTGCAACATAACTTTAAAAATCATGGTAATGTTGCAGAATGTGTGCGAAAATTGCGTACGGATTTTGGAAGAAGAAAAGCACCGTATGTTCGTTATCTTTCCCACATGGGGTAAGAATTAAGTAAAGATTCATTGAAAAATTGTTTCGATACCTTAGTTCTATAAAATAAACTTATAAATAATTTTGACCGGCTAGATAAGCAGAAAACACCCATGTGTAAAGGTTTTATATTTTTTTTTTTAATGCCAGTTTTTTGCAACAGAAAAAAAAAATTCATCATTGTGTCAGTATGCAACTTAAAAACACACAAATAATTGAACTTATTTCCGTTCAAAAAATACAATTTACTCGTATTTGTTCAAATACTTGATAATTTCATTCCACAACAGTTTGTTTTGCATGCTTTTTCTTATTTATTGCTGGGCTGATCAGGGTTTTCAGATGTTTTTTCACCTTCGTGCGATTTTTATACAAGACCCGTTTTAGCGTTTTAAAAGTTAGTTCATTGTATCTTAAGGCTAAAGTTTTTTGTTTTTTATTGAATCTGCTCTTTATTAATGAGATCTTAAGACTAAGAGATTCAACTCTGTTTCCGAATGTGTTATTAATAATTGTCTTCTCATCGGGTTAGGATGTTGGCCCAACCTTAATATGTATAGCCGTCCTTAACCTACTGTCAAAAATTACAAAAAAAGTCTTTTAAATGTATTTAAAGAAACAATAACAAAATCAAAAAACATTTGATTTTGTACGGAATGTGCAATCAGTTTCGCACTTTGCTTAAGCAAATGACAGTTTCATAAAACTTAAGAAAAAGTTTCCGTAAGTTCATTATGGTTTGCTTCATATGATTACCATGTATTCGCACATTTGCTTAATCCAACTTAAGCACATTATGGTTAGGCCTTTACTTTTTAATTTTTCACGCATGTTTTCGAATTTCTCTTTGACTTATTTTACTTCTAAGTCTCTATGGATGTTTACACTTATTACCTAACATTGCGCTCCACCCATGGTTCTAGGAACTTTTGATTGAGCTCTTTGTTTAAGATCAATACTGGTTCTACTAGCAGTTCCCCATAATTCAATGCCTAAATTCGTTTTAGTACTGTATTTTATTTTGCAGTCAAGGCCTTATGTAGATTAACCAGTGCAGATTCAATGCTTTTATTTTCGTGTAAAGCCTCTTGGCTTTAATGTATCGTCTCCAGCTAAGACGTCTATCTAGGTGTATGCCAAGGTATGTAACACAGCCTTGCCAGAAGAATTCAAATTAAAAGTGCTAAATTGACAAAAAAAATAAGTGCTAAGTTGTTCTACAGTGAAAAATAAAAGTGCTAGTTTTGTAACAGTGATTTTTATGAATATAATAATAAATTTACATTTGAAATTTTTTTACATATTCATATTGTTAAATATATAAACACTTACACCCGTATTTATAAACGATTATTAAATTTAACAAACGTTTATTAAGCCAAACTTTCATATAAAATTCGTTTATTAAATTTAAAAAATTTTTATAAATAAAGGCATTATTATAATGTTACATTATAAAATATTTTATGACGATTTCTTTTCTGAGAAATATGTTGCATTAATGTAACATGTTCTATATTTTTGTGTTCGTTTTTACAAAAATACAATTGTGGGAAAAATGTTCAAGTTCTTTTGTGAATAAGTAGATGAAAAACATGCAAAACATTTTTTACCCTTACTTTTATTTTTCATCAATTAAAGCATCAATCAAAAATATAATCAGTTTTAATTAAAAATTTAATCAAGTGAATTAAACTTTTAATCAAGTGAATTAAGCGTTTAGTTAATACTATTAACTGGTTTAATTGATACTATTAATTTGTTTACTGGTGCAAATTTAATTAATTTTTTAATTAATATCACAAATTTTTTAATTGAAATCAATTTTTATTTTTTTCTGTGTACCCTGTTATAAAACTTTGGTACTTACTTTGTTTGTAGAACCAATGTTTTATTTTCTTTGTCATAATTCATACCGCGCATAATTTTGTAAAAAGATTATTTTAGAACATAATATAAAAATATTTACATATTAAAATGAAAAAAATCGTTTTCATTTTTCTAAGCCATTAGTGATGTCAATATTTGTTGCCAAACCGTAATAGCGTGCAGATACCGCTCAAATAGCCATAAAAATCATGAAGTACAATAATGATAAAAGTGTAATAATTGTAAATGAAATCAGCTTATTTTGTTCTATTGAAGTTGCACAACATGATACACTCCGAGTGATTATAGGTAACATTAGAAAGTATTACATGTATATGCTGTAACATTTTTTTTCTCAGAAAATAAATCGCCATTAAATAAAGGTGTTACAACTGTTTAAAATTTCAATTATGTCATTTTCATCTTCCTCATATACCAACTCATTTTGGTACTTTTCAGATGAACCGATTTTTTTACAATATCGCGTCCGATATGCTTAAAGTGTGACAACAAACGTTGTCTAATTTTGCACCTTCTCTTATGCGTTTAACTGAACATAACAGTTCTGTTTTCATTCTAGTTCATAGCAAGGTCTCTCCAATAGGTCTTTGGTCCAATAGGAGCTTGCCTCGCTGAACTTTCGGAATAGCTGATGGTTTTTTGTCTTAATGTCTGAGAAAACATTCATTTGATTCTTTAAAGCCCGACAATAATTTTTGTAGTGTGGCGAAATTATTTTTCATGTGGTTTAAAAAAAAAAATGCTCTATTCGACTATGCTATGCCATTTTTCCTATTTGCAAAAAATGTAAAAAGTTATATGCCTAAAATGTATGTATTTGTCTTGATACACTTCAAGAATTGATACTTTACTTAAATTGATTATGTGAGTTTTTAAGCGGTTTTGGGATCTAAAAAAGTGCTAAAAATGCTAAATAATTATAAAAGTGTGCTAAACTAGCACTTTTTTCAAAATTCTTAGTGATAATTCAGAAAAAAATGTGCTAAGTCTAGCTAGCACTAAAAGTGCTAAACTGGCAAGCCTGATGTAACATGATCCTACTGAGGGATGAGTACTTTGTTGAGAACAACACAACTGCAATCTCCCACTCTCATTGAAAACGTAGTTTGAAGTTGCAATTTTATTTTTAAGCTCATTGTTCGTAAGATTAGTTAACAAAGTTTAACGATATTTGTTCCGTTAAATGTTGCAAAATTCATCTTTAAAATCATTTTGTTTAAATATTTAAAAATACACACACATACATAGATTAGTATTTAGAAGATTGTTCAAAAATATTGGTTAAAAAATCGCCACGTTTGGCGAGAAGTTGCGACATCCGATAGCCCTGGGTCTGATTTAGATTACAATGTTGTTTGTTCTGGTTTTGTTCTTGCTATGGCTTGTATTGCCGTGGAGATGGCAATTTGCTACAATTGTTTGCTTTAGTTGTTGGGTTTATAATGGATTTGTAATGAAACGTTGAATTGGACAAAAAAAAAGCCAAAAATCCCAAAAAGTATTGGGTGGAAAAGTGTTTTATAATTGGTTGTATTGTTGTATTATTTTTTTTTTTTTGTATAAATTTGTATGTATGTTTTTGTATTTGAGTAGGTGGCGTTTAAGAGCGCGTGTAAACAAATGATGGCAAAGTTAATAGAAAAGCGAAAACCTAAAATTGTTTGCAGTAAAAAAAAATCTATTTTTCTTTCGTCTTTTCTGCCTATTTCATTTTTAATTATTTCTTATTTATTTATTGTGACCTCAAATATTTGCCTTGGTGTACCTTTTTCTTTCTCCCTTCTATTGTTTGTTTCTCCCTTCCACCCACTCTTTGTCTGGTAACTCTCTTATTGAGTAGTTTTCGTTTTTTTTTTTTTTTCAAAACATAAACATTTTTATTTTAATTAAAACTAATTAATAAACTGAATTGATGCAATTAAAATCAAAGTAAACGTGCAAAGAAGAGTTCGTTTGTTTGTTTATTTCCTTGTTTGTGTACTGCACAGTAGTACCATTAGCTGGTTTTATTTGTATTGTATTGGCACAATTAAATTTCTATTATTAGTTTTATTGTGGATTGTTGTGTTAATATTTTTTTTTTGTTTTGTTTTTTAATAGAGGAAGTTTGAAATTAAACAGCATAATAAGATGAAATAGCACAAAAACATATAATTTCCTGATTATTTCTACTAAAAGAATTTAAAAGCGAAAAGTTTTGGTTATGTTCTATGAACATACATATATCGATAATAATGTTTTGAAAATGTTAGATAAGCTTAAGTAAGTAATTGTTTGAACTAGACAAATGCAAGTTTGTAATGATTTAATAAAATTTATCTATTGAAATCGAATTAAATTTGCTTTTAAATTATTAGTCCCCTGTTTAAATAATCTTCCGGAATACGAGTTTAATTAGAAAATCCTTTTACAGACACGACTTTCCAAAATTCTGATAACAAAAGCATTGCCTTCATTAACCATAACGTGGTCAATGGTCAATATTTGTTTTAACATGGTATATTTTTACCATAATATAATCAATATTTAACCAAATATCGTCAATAATAACTATAATATGCTATTATTATATATATCATATTATTGTCAATATTAACAATACAATTTTCGGTATTGTTTATATGGTTAATGTTAATTATAATATATAATAACTAAAATATTCATATAATATTTACTCGTTATTAAAATATACAAGGTGTGCATCCAATTTTGTTTTGGAATAACTTGTTTCCTAAATAAAAAAAACATTATTTTGAGTGATGGAAGCTTTCACTTGCACGCAGGGAAAAAATAGGGTTGGGCATGGCTACAACAACTACACTATTGGGGTATTCACAAGGTGTGTTATATTGTCATAATGTTCTTACATATTACAATGATTTAAAAATATTGTTGTTGCTTTGTAAACAAAAAGTGCCTTAAATCAGTAGAACTTTGCTTGCTATATTTATTGTGCTGTCGTAATTAATCCGAAGATACCTGCGCTAAACGGCTGAGCCAAGCCGCATTAGTTTTTGTAAGCCGTCGCCGTTGATGGTAAAATTTTATCCGGCAAACATCCGACTTTTACCTGAGGCTAGCAATTTTTGCAACAAATCACTTGCGGCGTCAATTAAGATCGGCCTAGTACTCTGCTGTTTGGTAAACAAACAAAATAAAATTTATTTCTGATCTGCGTCTGAAAAATGGAAAATAGTCAGTTAAGATCTAATTAAATTTATTAATTCATGGATTAGAATTAAAAAATATTTTTATTTTTGGTAAATATTTATTTTTTAACTAGTTGGCCGTCCCGGCTTCGCTCGGTAGCTGATTACTAATGACCGATGGAGCCGTTTTCTGATATTAGGTAAATCGAAAAAAGTGGGCGGGGAAATATTTTCTTTCCTTAAAAACCTAAGTTGGACCATGGCGAACATTTTAAAGAAAAAATCGTCCAAATCGGTCAAATAAATAGAAAAAGTGGGCGTAAAAGTAGGCGTAGTAAATTTTTCTTTCGATGAAAACTTAAAATGGATTAACACGAACATTTAAAAAAAAAATTAGTCAAATCGATGGAGCCGTTTTCTGATTTTAGGTAAATCGAAAAAAGTGGGCGTTCAAGTGGGCGGGACAAAATTTTCTTTTCGTACAAACCTCAGTTGGGTCATGGCGATAATTTTAAAGGAAAAATCGTCCAAGACTGTCAAGCCGTTCTCAAGTTATGCGCTTAATAGCAAAAGTGGGCTTAAAAGTAGGCGTGGTAAATTTTTCTTTCGATGAAAACTTTAAATGGAATAATACGACCATTTGAAAGAAAAATTTGTCAAATCGATGGAGCCGTTTTCTGATTTTAGGTAATTCGAAAAAAGTGGGCGTACAAGTGGGCGGGGCAAATTGGACCATGGCGATCATTTAAAAAAAATCGGTTAAGCCGTTCTCAAGTTATGCGATCAGCAACAGACAACATTTCATTTTTATTATATAGATATTAGTTTTAAATCAGCTGATTTAAATTCAAAATAGCACACTGAATTATGAGGGTTTGTTAACAACAGTCGTATTTTTTCATGTTATTATTTTAAGATATATTACTTTATGACACCTTGTGAATCCCCCATATGTTTATTGTATTAATATATTGTTGTCGTATACAAAAATTTGTTATTATACCACCACAATAGTGTAGAGGGTATTATGCATTTGTGCTGATGTGTGTGACACCTTAAAATATGGGTCCTGGACACACTTAAAGTATACAGAATCGATTTCTGAGTCGAACTTACGATGTCCGTCCGGCAGGCTGGCTGGCTGGATGGATGGCTGTCCATGTAACCTTGTGCGCAAAGTACAGGTCGCAATTTTGGAGAAAACTTGATAAAATTTAGCTTATAGGTTCTTATTGGCACAAGGACAAAGCCTATTGAAAATGCGCCGAATCGTAGGACCACAAGGGGAGATAGGGGCAATTTCTGCCTCTCAAAAACTATTAAACCGATTTTAATGAAATTTAAAACATAGATATTTCCATATTTATATGGCTTTATAAACTATACGGTTTTAAAAAAAAGGACCACAAGGGGAGGTAGGGGGCAATTTCTGTCCCTCACAAACTTTCTAGCCGATTTTAATGAAATAGGGTGCACTCTCATAAATGTGTTTTAAAATACTGTGGTGTATTGTATCATATAGTTGGTCTTGACCGACTATACTTTCTTACTTGTTTTTTTTTATAAACGTGAGTATTGTTTCTAACAACTAAATAATGATAACTTTAAAAACATATTATATTACTCATATTATAATAAAATGGTTAATGATATTTAATAGCTATAACACGATAACATTCTATATGTGTACTCATTTTATGCTTAGGATGCAATCAAAATATCTTTACTCTAATAATACTTTGTAATCGCCATTTGTTAAATACTTATGCATCAGTTGTGTCGTTTATTTTAAATATGCCTATAGAATTGTTTGTTAGTGAGTGGTTCAACAATTAAAAAAAAACGAAATTTACAAGTTTAAAGAAATTAAAAAAAATAAAGAAGTGGTATTTACTTTGAAAAAATTCTGAAGTGCCATAAAATAAAAAATCGATGTAAAAAAATTTTAATATTTTTTATTGTTGTGAAAGTGGTGCTGTATCAAATTATGATGACTTCTAAACTTATTATGATAAACATGACAATAACATGATTACTTCTTAGCTTACTATGATTAACATGATAAGAATATGATTACATTAAATAATAATTGGCTGTAATAAAAACAAATTAGGATTAAGGGAAAAATATTATGATGTAACATTACGAATATATTTGGTCATAATATGATTCAATAATACTCGTAATATGGTGACTACAATCATGAATCTTATCATAATATGTTGCTCTTAGAATATGTTTATCGCAAACATGTGTTTTTTTATTGCGTGTGGATGTGGAAAATATAATATCCGCCAAGTGACTATCGCCAGTGTTGATATACATTTGAGACCTTGTTATCGCATTTTTCATAACTTTTCGCAAGATTTCCGGTGTGATAGCTGATCACATTCCTGTCAAATATTATCCTTAACGGCTGCGTCTAATGGCTTAAGCCCGCGTCTTCTAGTCACCCCAAAGTAAAAAGTCTGGGATGGTTACATCGGAAGATCTTGCTGGCCATGCCAAATACTTCTACAGCGTGAGGGCTGCACCACACAGTGGCTTCGATTGGATTTAACGGCTTTTCGTCCATTACACTCAGATTTTCATGTCCCCAGCAATGAAGTTTTTGTTTGTTGACGTAACCGCTTAAATGAAAATGCGCAACATCATTCAATGATTTTCAACTCAAAATCGTCCTCTTTGTTGTTGACACAATTACTCCACTCTCCTAAGGATTGTAGCACTCGATTGCTTGTCCGTTTGTATACTGCAACTGTCTAGTTCATAAATGCGAAATGTGATTGCATACGACGTCATTAGCAAAAAATTTAATATTATATTTCGAAGCATTAATTTATTTATACGCTTAATGTGCCGTGTCTGCTAAAATGCACAATAATATTGGTAAAACATCGTATAGTTTAAGTTAAAATCTTTAATTAAAAGTTCAATTTTTATTCATATATTTTTTTTTATTTTAGAAAACAAAATACGATTTAAATTTCGTTATAAATTTTTTTTATAGATAAAATAACTATTTTAAATATAAATAGAATCTGTACCTCAATTCTGTAACTTTTTGAATTTAACTACCGATATCGTTAAGTAACGAGAAATCTCGGTTACTTTAACGAATTTGTTATTCTCTATTTTAAATAAACAAATATTTTTGTTTAGAAATATCAACGACAAATATCAGTAAAAATATAAGAACATCAAAGTTACAATTTTTTAAAATTAATAAAAAATATAAAATAAATTTGCTTGCCAAAAATTTATTTTCACAAAACATGAATGAAAACGTGTAAATATTGATTAAATTTCTAAAGAAGTATGTTAGTTTCAAATCTTTTTATACATAGGGAAAAAGTTCGAGGTGCCTGAGCTGATCTAGCACAACATTCTGCTTTTACTTTTTATACCCACACTACTGTATCTGAAGAGGATATTATGTGTTTGTGCAAATGTGTGTAACACATTTAAATATAGATTCTGAACCCACCTTTTAGTATAACGATTGACTCAAAATCAATTTCAGAATCCATCTAACGAGGTCCGTCCTTCTATCAGGCTGGCTGGTTGTCTGTCCAAGATAACTTTGTGCGCAAATTACAGGTCGAATTTCGGAAATAATTTTATAAAATTTGGCTCATATGATTTTATTGCCACAAGGTCGAAGCTTTTTAAAAAGCGGAGAAGCGGTTATTTATTTTTCATAGCCCACATGCAAACTTCTTTCCGGAATAGGGTTTTTAACCATCTTGTTTAATAGACATTTTGGTTTAATTAGGTCCAAAAATATTTTGTTGCAACCTACATAAATTAGCAATATTAGAATCCGTCCATATTTGACCACAGCTCCCATACGAATACACTTAAAATAAGTTACCTTAATAATAGCTTCTATGTTATCTCATAGTAGTTATATTTAGTAGTAGATATTTAGATAATATTTGGCACAAAAATATCTTATGTGAATCTTAACCTCACAACATACTCTTTTTGCGGACACATGATCGCCCAAATACTATTATGCTGGGTCGGGCTTTATCGACTATACTTTTTTCCTTTTTTTGTGTAAAAAATTGGCTTCTTTACTCTATATTTTTAATCTTTCAACAGTATATTTATTATCGTTATTATTTAACAAGAACTTTTTTTGTATCGTTAGCTACCGACATTGTTTGCCGATAAAAATTGTTAAAATTTCATTACAGAATAGTTCTTAACGACAATTATCGTTAGCTACCGAATTTTGACTACTTAACGACAATTTTTTGTCGTTAAAAAGTTACAGAATTTCAGTACTGGAATTTATTTCTCATGGTGAGTAACATTTATTATATAAATTTTCATATTAATCCGAATGTGTATTCTAAGTCAAATTACAATTTAAAAGCTTTTATACTCTTTTAGTCTTATTCCTGCAATATTTTCCAGGAATATTTCCACATTCGAATTTATATGAAAATTTAAATTTTAAATATACTTAGCTATTAAAAGATTCCAAAAATTTTCATTATATTATGGAAACATATGATTTTCTGGCGAATAGTCCAGTCCCACACAAGCTAGACTTATTGGCTACTATATCTTATATAAACGAAAAGAAGTAGATGCTCCTCAAGACTCATATGCACAACCTTTTGATCCATCTAGGGGCATCCTAAGCGCTGCAGGGTATAAATTTAGGAATTTCATTCTACCGTCATATTTGTATGTTTGAAATTCTTAATTCAAGGGGCCAAATCCTTGCAGCTAAAAAAATATGTTTATTAAAAAACTCCGCTTATAAGAAAAAAGGTTAACTTTGCTTAAAGATAATTTTATTGCAGAATTTCGGTTTTTATTAGCAATTTCAATACCGTTTTTGAGTTACGCGAATATATGTTGTGCAACCTCCTCCATTTTTGAAATAACGGTATATATCGAAAACAAGAGCTGACCTAAAAAACGGTTAGCACCATTGGTTTCAGCTTACCCGAATTAAGCCTAGTACTCTATTCAAATTTGTGAAAAATGTTGAGCAACATTGATTATTTCACACGAAAATTTTGACATTTATCAATGTTACCTATTCTGCGAGTTTGTATAATTTGACGTTTTTATTCCTGCAAAGTATGCAACATTGTCTTGCGTATGTAAACAAACCCCACATGTATTTTACTACAAATAAATTTTTTTTAATAAAAAATTTAATAAAAAAAAAGAATGTAAATATGGATCAAAAACTGTTGCCGGTTGTGTTATTTTAATTTTTTACTTCTTATGTAATAATCAATTCATACTTTTTTGCTTGAAATTCCACGTGAAATAAGTGCAGCTTACATTATTTCGCAGTTGTAAAAAAATGTTGCCAGAAACATTTCGCAACTTTTTCACAAAATGAACAGAGTACAACTCTAGCAACATTATTTCATAGATATTCCGCCCGAATTTTTTTCATATGCGTTTTGACAGCATTTCACGTGAAATGTTGAACAGAGTACCAGGCTTTAGGTTAAAACGCCTGGTGCCCGGCTTGTCTCAAAAAAAGTGTCAAATTCTAGCACAGTGTTATTATTCATATGTGTTTTTTGGTGGTGGTTATAAAAATATAAAACTAAACAGGTTTCCTTTTTAGTAACATTCTACATTAAGAGCGGTTTTGATTAATTGCCAAAGTAAGTTTTCCAAAATATACGCCTTAGAAAATGCTGTTGTTACAAAACTTAATTTCTTTTTTTTTTGCGTATTTCATATCATTAACTTTAAGCATATCATGCTTTTTATAATAAAAGAAAATACACTTCCTCAAAGTATCCATATTAAAAACGTGATCGCAATGCCTCTATTAAAAATATGTCAGCCCCAAAAGGAAATTATAACGAAAAGCGTACAAAATTGTATTCAAAATCTTTTTTTTATTTTCACATTAATGTGTAATTTACTTTGATCTCTCGCCTTATTTATAGAGTAGGGTTAGTCCCTTTTTTTGTTGATTTATAAAAAGAAGGAAAAACAGCCAATCATTTTATTTCAAACTGTTTGTTCCGGGACTTTAATAAGTTTTATATAGAACTTACAAATGCCTATCAATCATACGTCATGTTGTACGAATCGCAAAAAAAACATCTCAAATAATGCCTGACATGTTTGTGATATGTACTCTAACTCCTACAAACATGCCAATTTGGGGAATAATAACGACAAGTTTCAAAAACTTTTGGCTTAAAAAAATGCTGAAATATACATAAAAACAATTTAATACATCAGCGTGTTATTTGCATGCGGCTTCTCAAACTCCCTTAAGTATACAATAACAATTTTTTTAACATTTCTATTAATTTTGTTTATAAGTTTAATAAAAAAGGCATATTTTGTTAAAAACAACTTATTAATCCGTTGACAAATTATTAAGAAATGGTCGAAATTAAACCCTTGTAAAAAATTTAAAAAAAAAAATAAAAAAATGCTAACTACAAACAAAAACTTTAGGTTTTCATATAAAAAATCAGTTAAACCAAAAGATTTTTAATTAACATTAAATTTTCCTTTTTACCTTTTTGTAGGAGCTTAAAAAAAATATTATTAAAAAGAAAAACAACAGCTAATCTCGGATATATATGAAAAAATAAACCGACAAAATGTTATAAAACCACAAACTCCGCGCTTCACACAATGGTCGGTTTGTGTGTGTGTGAGTATTTGAGTGCATGTAAATGTGTGAGTGTGGCAAGCATTGTGGCAGAGACTTGTTACAAACAGGCTATAAATATAAAAAAAACGTTATGTATGAGGAAAAACAACATAAAAAACTTCATCCTTTTTACTCAACCAACAATTAAACCAAAAGTAACCTTTTTTTCACATGCCCACTTCACCTGTTTTCTCATCTGGCACTTCCACGCCATCGTCATCAGCATCACCACCACCAACAAAAGCAGTAGAAAACCTGAGCCATAAGGTTTTTTATTTGTATTTTTTCTTTGGTTCTTTGGTCCTTTTTGTGGAATTGAGAGTTTTTTTCAAACTGTGTAAGGCCATCTAAAAATGTCGTGTTTAAAAGTACCGAGAAAATCAACATAAAAACCGCGTTTAACTCTTTTAGAAAAAAATAAAAAAAAATTAAAAAATTGTATATCTAATACCTTAAATTTATGTGTTTTATACGTGAATAAAAATTTTTTGAACTTTGGGTCAAAGTGAAAATATCCTCTTTCACTCCACTAGAGATTTTCATAATGAACGGTGTAAATGCAAATTTTTTTTTTAAAAAAAAGGAAACATGAAAACGTCAATTAAGGATTTTTCGGGAAAAATTTTAATTTTGATTTTATTTAAAAGAAATGTTTAAGGGGTATAGGAATGTCTTTTGACACTTAATTACACAAATAGTTTTTAAATGCAAATTAATAATACTTTTCGTTAAGTCCAGCTTACAAACTGCAGCAACACAACTCACACGACCAACTGTATGAGATCGATGTTTTCACATTGTTGTACAATCGATGCGACTAAAAGCCAGTCTAAATGAAGTCGTAAGAAAATAAGGATGTTGGTATTTCTCGGCATTATCGTAGGAGAGGGAAAAGACGTTTGTGGGTGCACCCGATTTTGTAGAAAATTTTTAACGAAAAATGCTTGCAGCTGCAAAAGAACTCCACGACCCGGTTAAATTAAAAATAAGGTATAGGATTCTCTCGCGCCAAATAAAATACAACTACTCCTGCTAAATAAAATACCAAGATTATAGTTGTACAATACTGGATATTTCTCTACTTCTTGCACTTATTTAGCTTTAAAATAAAAAAAATAATGACAATACATATGTATAAAACCTATGCAACTGATCGCGGTGCGACCCCGGCATTACCAGTCGCGTAAAACCGTATTAGTTGCGTTGCATCATTTTGATAGCTACCAAGGGGTTCATAAAAAGTGTATAGATTTGTAGACTTCAAATAAATTTTTTCTAAGTAAATAAATTCTATATATTCAGCCATGTCACAGAACACAATTCCGTTCGGAAACGGAATTCATTCTTCAGAAAATTAATAACGAAAAAATTTTTCGGAATGAAACCATTTCTATTTTCATGAACGGAATGGGAGTTTTCTGTATCTTAAACGGCAAATAATTATCAAAATATACTTTCTATCAATAAACAAATATGTTTTCTTTATTTTTTTTTCAAAAGAAGTATATTTTAAATAATTTTTAGCAATTTATTTTACAAATATTTAAAACTCTTTCAAAAATCTTTAACAAGAAAACAAAATTTTCGTAATGGATTTATGAAGCATTGCCATATCTCTTTTGTTGTCATATTTTGCCAAAATTTACATAACGGCAACACACAAAACAAAAAAAACTGAAAAGAACAAAGCAAAATTGGAAACAATTACATTTGTTAAACTTTTTTTTAGCCTGCATTTCCCGCATTTTTATTTAAAAAAATTTTTTTTATCGTTTGTGCTGGTTTTTTTCGTTCACAAAAAAGAAAAACAAACAAGCAAATTAATAATGTAAGTACCTACATAAATACATATGTATCTAAATCCATATTTTGGTAATATTGGCCATATTAAATTGTAATAAATACTGATGTTGCCAAATGGGTAACATAAAAATCGCTTAAACAAAATTTTTCGGATTGATGAAAACGATTGGAATCCAAAGCACCAAAAATTATTTCGAACGGAATGGCAAATACGAAATTGACAGCATTCCGAACGGAATCTGTGACACGGCTGATTATATAAATCAATTTTTTTTGTAATATTTGAAATTTCTGTTTCTTAGATTAAACTAATAGTAGGCCTAGTTAATCATGCGTAAATGTTGCGGACACGTAAACGTTGCGATCGACTTCAATGCTTGGTACACGCAAAAAAAAACATGGTTGTGGTGAACATATTTTAAGAGAAACATATTATGATAAGATTTATTATTTATGATCACCATATTACGATTATTATTAAATCATATTATGACCAAATATATTCGTAATGTTACATCATTATATTTTTCCCTTAATCCTAATTTATTTTTATTACATACTATTATAGGTTAATGCAATCATATTCTTCTCATGTTAATCATAATAAGTTAAGAAGTAATCATATTATTGCATAATGAGTTTAGAAGTCATCATAATATGATACAGCATCACTTTCACTTTAATTGTTGCACCAATCACTAACAACTAATTCGATAGGCATATTTCAAACAAACGACACAACTGATGCAAACTTATTTTTCAAATGGCGATAACAAAATATTATTAGAGTACAAATATTTTGTTTGCATCTTAAACATATTATGGCTATTAAATATCATGAAATGTTTGTGAGCAATATAATATGTTTTTATAGTTATCATTTTTTTTGTTGTTAGAAAAATGATTATTTTTCGGTCAACAAAACTCACATTTATAATTACGATAAACATTAAAATGTTTACAGTAACTATAATATTGCTGATATTAAATAAAATTAACAAATTTTTCTGTACGACAACAATATATTGTTACAATAAAGATAATGTAGTTGCCGTAACCATGCCCAGACAAAATTTGCCAAAAATAACACTGTGCTAGTTGAAAAAACAGACAAGCCGGGCACATGCCAATTTAACCTAATTGGGGCACGCTAAAACCATTGGTGCTAACCGTTTTTTTAACGTAGCTCTTGTTTTCAAGATATACCGTTATTTCGAAACTGAAGGAGGTAGCACAACACATATTCGCGTAACTCAAAAACGGTTTAGTTTATAAAAATTACTAACAATGCCAAAATTTCGCTAAAAAATAAAGTGGGGTTGGTCATACATTTGATCCATGTAGGAGCATCCTACGCGCTGTACTTGCTTAATTTAAGAAATTCAACAATACAAATATGGCGGTTTTATAAAATTCTTAAATTTGGCCCCGGCCGCGCATAGGATGCCCCTAGCTGGGTCAAATGTATGACCAACCCCATTTTATTTTTCATCTAAATCATTAATTTCTAAAATACCCAACCGCTATCTCCATTACTTTAGGGGGCTCTCATACAAAATGCTCAATGCAGAGTAGACATATATTGAAGAAAAAATTCCATATATGCCCAGGAATCGCCCCTAGTGGGATAAAATGTATGGCCGACCTCAATTAGTTTTTTGTCCTGAATATTTTCTCGCGACACACTTGCCCCTTATCACCACTTCTTAGGGGGACTCCCATATAAATATTGCGTTTTATGAAATTTTTGAATTAATTAGAAGTTGTGAATAAAATAAGTTGGTAACAGATTCTAATCATTTATGGCTTGTTTTATTTGCAATTTCGTTTTTTATACGTCTGGAAAAAAATTAAGAACACTTGCTGCATTTTTCAATTTATAACGAATTTTTAAAAAACAAAAATTTCGAAATTTTGATAAAAAAATTATTTTTTCGGTTTTTTTAGTTAGCGTTTTTGAGTTACGAGAACATATGTTTTGCAACCTCCTCCATTTTTGAAATAACGGTTTATCTCGAAAACCAGAGCTAACCTGAAAAAACGGCTAGCACCACTGGATTCAGCGTACCCGAATTAGGTGAAAACGACAAGTGCCCAGCTTGTCTAAAAAAAGTGTCAATTTCTATCAAAGTGTAATTTTTACGTATTAGATTTTGTTATTTGTGCGTTTTGCATAAAAATACATATAAAAGTCGAGTACGTTGATGGATGGAATGATCGCTTTAGCAATAAACATAAACAAACATAAAGTTCTTTAACAGCTGAAATGTAAAAAAACAAGAAAAATTTTAATGTTAACGCGTTTATCTACAACATCAGATGAACATAAGCTTGGTAAGGAAAACGGAACAGCTGACCCGAAACATCTACGTAAGATTAACGATGCCTTAATAAAACTTTTGAGTATTAGCGGGATCCTGGGATTTTTGTGTGATCCTGGGACAATATGGACCTGCCCGCATATAATGCAATTTTAATAGATTGCATAAAAAAATTTTCATACAAACATCGTTTTATTTATTTCGAACAGCGCTCAGGTACAAATATACTAAGTATTCAGGAGGCACACAAAACTGAATATCTCTTTAACCATTTTGAAGCAGACTGTTTATTTTATAATAGAAGAAACAAAAATATTATTTTTAGTAATATTTGAAGAAGAAAATGGTCATAACAGTTTCCGGAGATAAGCCCTTTTCGAAAATTTTTTTTGAATTTTCGTGGTTTTAGTAGCAAAATCGTATCCTTAGGGTGAGCAATTTATGGAAACACACAAATATTCCAATCATCTATAACGTTTAAATATTTATTTGCAGTTTAAGATAAGATTAACCCCTTTGAGGATTCAATTAAGAACTCCAAAAATTTAACAAAAGTAAACAAAATTTTCAACGAAAACTTTTTATTACAAAGGAAAACAAAAAGAACATTTCGATACATTTTTATCTGTTTATTAAGATTCGTAAAACAAAAACGAAAATATTTCATCAGTACATACTAATATATGAATTAGAAATCTTCTTCTTTCTCTATGTGCCTGTGGATATAAGTCGGTGGCCCATTGCAGAAAATCTTTATAACAATTTTTTAAATCGGAAAACTGCATATTTTTATGCCGCATTCACACATTTGCAAAATAGAGATAGATAAAAATTGTGTTATTATTTAAATTTTTCTGCTGAAACGATTTTTTACGATTCAGATTAATAATGGCAAAATCAAAAATACTTTGCACATAGTTACAACTTACCTCTCACTACAAAAATTTTTAATGTAAGTTTTTTTCATTTGTAACTAAAACACACATATAAAATATTCTTAATAAATTTGGAACCCGTTTCGAAAAAAGAGATTCAATTAAAAAGGCACCAAGAATTATTTGATCACTACTAAATTTTCTAAATCTTAATCAAACTTTGAATGTATTCGATGTAAGTAAAATAGTTTTTTATAAGCACAGTATATGCATATAAGCGAGTTTTATCAATTAAATTCTCATTTCTCATCACAAAAAAAGGAACGTGTGCAAATTATGATATGCTTATAAGCTTTAAATACTGTATTATTTTTCTTTAAAGTTATTTTTGGGAATACAAAATTTATTATTAAAAAGATTTCTCTATGACGTGCTTAATTTCCAATTTTTATTTTTGATGAATAGACTGAAATTTATTGTTGAGAGAAAGCGAGTTTCTATGGACATTGCATTTATTTTTCTTTGTCTTTCTTCAGCATGTAGAAGACTTGTGGAAATTAATTATGGATAACTTAACAATCAAACAGAGTTAATTAGACCCGAAATTTTACGAAAAGTTATGAAAAAATATGCTAAAAAGAGCACGTCTGTGCGAAGCCCAAAATGGACATCACCAATAGGGTGGGTGGCATTTTTCAGAGCCAATTTAAAAAAAGTCCACAATAAGATATATATATATATTAGTTCCTTTAGTTCCTATAAGGAGCATAGGGCCTCAACAAAGTTTCGCCATTCGTTTCTACTTGGTGCAAGGTTCTTTATTTCGTTCCAGGTTTTGCCTGCTCTCAAGGCTTCTAAGTCTAGCTGTCTTCGCCAAGTGTGTGCTGGTCGTCCTCTTCTTCTACTACCCTGTGGGTTACCGTCTATAGCATTACGTGTTACGTCATCTGGAGATCTTCGCAGTGCATGGCCAATCCAGCGCCATTTCCTTCTTAACACTTCGATTTGTATTTGCTTCTGATGAGTGCGTTCCCAGAGTTGTACATTGGATATCCTGTTGGGCCAAAAAATTTTTAATATTCTTCTCAGGCATTTGTTGACGAAGACTTGCAGGGTGTTCACATCTTTGGTAGCCATGTTCCACGTTTCGCACCCATAGAGAAGAACAGATTTCACACATGAATTGAAGATGTTGATTTTTGTGTGGGTGGAGATGACTGGTGATTTCCACACTGTGCTGAGTTGGCCGAACGCTTGTCGGGCTTTCATAGTGCGATTCAGTACATCATCAGAAGATCCTCCGGTCGTTGTTATGATGCTACCCAAGTAGCAAAAAGTGTTAACATCCTGGATTTGAATGTTTTGGATGGAAAAAGGCCTGTTACATGTGGAATTTATTCTCATGGCCTTTGTCTTAGGAATATTTATTTTGAGGCCTGCCTTTGCAGCTTCTGACTCTACCATTTTTAGGCTTTCTAACATGTCGGAGTGACTATGTGTTAGAAGGCATATGTCGTCGGCATATTCAAGATCGGCCAAACGCTCGCCAAGTCCCCACATTATGCCTCTGTTGTTGGCCGTTGCATTTTTCATAACGATGTCCAGCACAACGTTAAAAAGTAACGGTGAAAATATGCAGCCTTGACGCACACCCGCTTTAACATAAACTTTGCCGCTTATTGAGTTCTGGTGTAGTATACGACAATTTGCGTTTCTGTACAACTCCTGAATGATCTCAATTATTTTTCCAGGAACGCCTTTACAGGTCAGTGCCTTCCAAATGGCATCGTGTGAAAGTGTGTCAAAAGCTTTTTCGAAATCTATAAAGACTAGGTAAAGGGGCGATCTCCATTCGACTGACTGCTCAATTATAATACGGAGGCTGTTTATATGATCTAAGCAAGACTTTTGTGATCTAAAACCCGCCTGTTCACAACGAAACTCTTTGTCAAGGGAGTCAGAAAGTCTTCTATTGATAATATTAGCGATTATCTTGTTTATCATGCTTAGAAGTGTTATTCCCCTCCAGTTTCTACACTCTGTAAGATCACCTTTCTTCGGTATGTTGATGATCAGGCCCTCTTTCAATTCGTCGGAGAGCTCATTGTTGTCCCACAATCTTTTTACCACATTCTGGAGCAGGAAGGCACTTGTTGGGGGTCTACTTTTAACAGCTCAGGATTGATGTTGTCAGGTCCTGGAGCCTTGTGGTTTTTAAGGGCGTGTATAGCGTCAACTATTTCATCTACTGTAGGGGTGGATACGGGTATGTCGGTCCTCTCGGTGTGGGTAGTGCAATTGCATATCGGATGTGGTATGTGCATGTCCGATGACAGCATGTTGGCATAATGATGTGTCCAAATTTGAAGCTGAGTATTTTTTGAGGTGATAAGATCGCCGTTGCTGTTTCGTAGCGGTTTTGACGAGTTGAATTTTTTATTAGTAAGT
This sequence comes from Pollenia griseotomentosa, assembly GCA_963931875.1. Lineage (NCBI taxonomy): Eukaryota > Metazoa > Arthropoda > Insecta > Diptera > Polleniidae > Pollenia > Pollenia griseotomentosa. The sequence continues at coordinate 37,293,747 of OZ007563.1, read as the reverse complement.
TTTTTTATTGTTTTGTATAAGTCTCGTGTTCTACCTGACTCGGCTGCAGTTTGTGCTTCTGTGGCAAGGTTTTCCACCCATTTACGTTTGTCTCTACGCGCACTACGCTTAACAATAAGATACTATATTTAAAAAAAAGTAATAACAGTTGCATAAATAAGAAATTTAGATACACTCATTAAATTATTACAGTAACTGATTGTGGATTATCAAATTCGTTTTTCGAACTGTTGAAATTTAATAAAAATATAGTCATTTAACGAATAACATTATTTTTTAACATTTATGTTAAAACGCGTTTAAGCAAAATGTTGATTAAGTTAATCAAACCCGTTCACATTACATTTGAGATGATTTAGATGACAGATGATCAAGAAAAAAAAAAATACAACAAACAAATTTATATTTCTTAAAAGTATTAAAAATGGATAAAAATACTTTTATAAAGTTATCAAAAGATTATTTTAAAAATATAAATGTTGAAATTGTAAAAAATTTATGAATTATTTAAGGAAAAAAATAAAAACATTAAGCAGAAATTGTGGCCGGTTGTACACGTTCATGTTGGCCGATCTTACATTATACTCAGTTTGAGGTATGTTGAGAGGATTCTATGTTATTAATAAAGTGATTTAGTTGAAATCATGTTAATTTTAAGTGATTAACAAATCACTTCAATGTATGGGTAATCATCTTCATTTTGATGTGATTAGAGCATATACTATATTCACACTTGGGTTCTTAAACGCGTTTAAGCAACTCGAACGTGATAAAGCTTTAACCACTTCCAAATCAAGATGATTACCCATACATTGAAGCGATTTGTTAATCACTTCAAATCGACATGATAACAACCTTATTACTTCATTATTCACATAGAATCCACTGAACATACTCAAACTGAGTATGATGTAAAATTGGCCAACATGAACGATTTCTAGTTAGTGTTTTTATTTTTTCTTTAAATAATTTATAAATTTTAACAATTCCATCATTAGTATGTTTAAAATAATCTTCTGATAACTTTATAAAAATATTTTTATCCATTTTTACTACTTTAAAAATATATAAATTTGTTTGTTGTGTTTTTTTCTTAATCATCTGTCATCTTAATCAGCTCAAATGTAATTTGAACGGTTTTGATTAGCTTAATCAACACCATGCTTAAACACCTTTAAAAACTCAATTGTGAACATAGTATTAATCACGTTCGAGTTGCTTGAACGCGTTTAAGAACCCAAGTGTGAACATAGTGTTATTCAAAAAACAAACTACCAAAAAATAATACTTTTCCGTACTTATGTTGTTATGAACATAGTTTGATTTTTTGTCGGTTAAAATATATTTTTTTTTTAAGTAACAACTATTAAATTTTACGGAATATGCTGTTAAAAAAAAAATTAAACATGAATGTAAAATTCATTTATTTTAAATGTTATGTAAATGATCAGTTTTTTTAATGAATTTTTAGTTTTTTTAAATGAATTTTCTGTTGAATTTAGCTACATAATATTTTGAGTGTATTTATATAGCTCTTTCTGCACCACCCTGTATTACAAATATAATCAAAAGTAATAAAAATTTTCTTAAATAATGATGTTTTCTTTAGCATCTACAGCTGGTTCTCCATATGGGTCATACAAATAATCTGAACGGCAACGTACTTTTACAACACATACTCATCCTAAACTCGTACAAACACAATTTCATATACACATGATTGTATTAATTCATACGTAAGTATGAATACAAAAAAGAACCAATCAGCTGAATTTGTTTCGAGGGAATGCTTGCAAATTTCACAGAGTATCGGTAGGTAATAGCAACGACTTTTTATGATATATATGTATTTGTTTTGTAAAAATGAAACAAAACAGAAAACCAAAAATAATAATAAACAAACAAAGATTTATACTAAAAAATTTTACACAAAACAATCACATAAAAAGGAAACCAAAAATACAATACAAAAGGTTGAAACATTAAAAAAAAAAAGAAATTTTTATGTTTATATGAATATATTCGTAAATGTATCCGTATTTGAGAAAATCCTTATAAATACTAGCTCAAATGTTAGTTGGTTTGTTTATCGTTGCTATAGAAATCTCACTGGTATCATAAATTTGTATTGTAAAAATAAAAGAACTCCTTAATTCATTCTTTAATTTTTGTATCTGCCAATATTTTCTTTATTTCAGTTACTAACGAGAATGAAAGCGGTAAAGAAATTTATGTTGAAATGGAAGACTTTTAAACATACACAAAGATACTAAGGAACACTAATTAACTAAACTGAATACAAAAACATATTTAAAGTGTTAAACAAACAATAGAAAGAAAAAACAATAATTGAATAAAAAGAAGACGATATTAAGGGAGACAAAATTTGAATAAAATAGTACTTAAAAATCTATGTGTGCTTAAATACCCATTGCTGGTCATAACGATAAGTGTACAAAAAAAAAACCACCTCAAAAGCTTGCTTTGATTGAAAGTAGCCTTTTATTAAAATAATATTTTTTAATCCAAATTTTTACAATTTTTAATTAGGTTTAAGTTCATTAAATTTAATTTTCATTAAATTATTTTTATGAAGAAAGGAATTTTACAACATGAAAATTAATTTAATTTGTTATTGATAACACTATAAAACATTTTTGGGATTATTGTTTGGGGGGTGAGAAATTCCAAGTCAGGGTGATGGTACTAGGTCAGTATAGTAAAACCCTCAAAGGGTTTGGCGTTCGTATGTGTCAGGTTTTTTTTATGACCTTTTAAATTTTTTCCTTATCTTGATGTTTTATCGCTTAGTTGTAACATTTTGGCAAAAACGTAGTTTAACATAACTCGAGAACCACTTGTCCGATTTGATGAAACAAATTTAGAAAAATTAAGAATTACAATTTCTCTAATCTGTTTCTATACCGTTTTCCTATATGTGCAACACTTTCGAAGTTAAAAATGAATGTATGAAGGGAAAAAAGTATTTTTTGCCTAAAAATTTAAATATTTTTTTTTAAAGATTCATAAATAATCCTAAATGGAAAAAAGTGCCAAAACTAATTGCTTTCGCGTAAAGTCACATAACTCATGAGCAAAAAAAGGCATAGATCATGAAAATCGATGCACGCGTTTCTCATTTATTCACAATTAGGTAAATGTATGAATTTCAAAAATTTGCTCCAGATATGCACAACATTATTTGGAGAAAACATTGACACTCACAAGCCGAACTCTCTCATATTTTTCTACTGTACTAAAAGAGAAATATTGATGTGGCAACACTGGCTCTGTAATGTTCACATAAAACATCCATTGTCATTATACTTCTTCTCTTTCTCACACTGGTTCTGTGATTTTTGTCATTCAACAAGTGCCGACGAACGCGAACAGTAAAAGTGATTTTTCTCCAGTTTTTTAAAAGTGAACAAAAAAAAACAGAATATGGAACTGTGCAAGGCAGATATAAATAGCTTTTGCTACTGCTGTGGTCAATATGTCTGAACACATAAAAAAAGGGGAAATTTCAGTACTGATTTTGTTCAAACATACGAGATGTACTTCAACCCAAATGTTGTAGTGAACGAAATTTGGGTACCAAATATAGTGTGTAAAAGCTGCTACAACCGTCTAATGGATTGGAAAAATAGAAGACGTGAAAGTATGCCATTCGGTATCCCAATGACTTGAACTAATCCTGGCGAAGGTCACAATCCATTGAATTGCTATGCATGTGCGAATAAAGGAGCCGCAAAAAGGATAATAAAATCGTATAATTACGTTGGTGTTGCAAGTACCGCAACACCATTGCCTCATTCGGACCACATTCCTGTGCCGAAAGCTTCTAGCCCAGATATTTTCTCTTCTACGACTCTTCCAGCTCTTCCGATTTATGCTGTGTTAATTCCAACTTGGCAACAATTGAATCAAGCTTATTTTGATTTATTATGGAATATTTATCATAGAATCAAGCAAATAGTTTGTTGATTTTGCCCTTTTTACCAAAATTATTATATTGATTACTTAAAATTGAGGCGCTCAGCGCCAAAACGGCCTAACCCTCATTTTCAAAAAAATCAAACTGACTATGCTGGTCTAACTGGGACCTTTTGATATAAATACTAAAAAAACTCGCTATTGCATAGTATAACACTAGGTTATACTACCTGCTGAAAACTGTTTAAAAAAATGTGAATGCCATAATGGCCTAAGCCGCTTAGGCCAAATCGAATCCTAGAAATATGAACTAAGTGTGGGTTAGGCCAAAAACGCAAGTTACGTTAAAATTTTAAAAATCAACTTCTTTTTGTAAGTTAAAACCATAGTTTAAGTAATAAAGTTGACTTACGCCATCAGCTGTTGCGATTTTGTTTCAAAATGTATTTTAATCAACCTTGGTTTCATAGTTAGCTTTGATTTTTTCTTCTACCCATTTAATGTCAAACTGTAATTTTGAATAGCTCGTTAAATAGTTATTCTTGTTTAAATAATAAATCCATAGTTTGTCAAAGGTAAGTTCATAAGATCTATTGAAGTGTGTTATCAGTTTTTTAATTGCAAATGTATTAGCAAGAAAAAAAATACTACGTGAATAAACATGTCTGATGCGGACTCGATGAGTTTACAAGACTTCGAAAATTCTGGATCGGAGTACGTCCCAACACCAAGTGGGTCATCAATTTCATCGCGCTTTTCCGAACATACATTGCCTGGGCCATCGGGACTTGCGGCAACAGAATCCCAGATTGGAATAACAGAAAATGAAAGCAGGTCAGCTGCATCATATATCGAAGTTGAAGGCAGCAATGAATTGAAAATATCTACTAGAAAACGGTTTGCCAAGAAATCTAACTGGAAAAAACACGTAAGTAAAGTTCAGAGAAATTCTGGAAAATCTTATAAAACTGTGAAAGGAGTTATGAAGCCAGCTAAAACACTTAATGCACTTGAATGTCCATGCCCGTTAAAATGTCATCAGCATTTCAGTGAGAATAATTTGCGAAGTATTTTTGAAAATTTTTATAAAATTGGTGATCATGATTTCCAAAATGCTTATTTATGTGGACAAATTGCAGTAATTGAAACAAGAAGATCTTATAAGAAGTCTATGGGCGAAAGCCGAAGATCTAGTACAAGAATTTACAAACTTCCTGGAGTAAACAATGTCGGAATGCATGTCTGCAAAAGATATTTTAAGCAGATCTTACAAATAACCGATGGTCGTATTACACGTGCACTTAAGCATAGAGCACCTGGAAGTGTCACAAGTACACCAAAATTGGACCAAAGAGGAAGACACCCACCCCATAATAAGACCAGCGTTGAAGCTACAGAAATCGTGAAAGAATTTATCAATAAATTTCCGAGGTATAGCTCCCACTATTCAAGAAATAAGAATTTTCAAAGAGAATATCTCGCACCTACCTTAAACATATCGATTATGTACAAGCTATATCGTGAAACTGTAGAAACGGACAAAGTTGTATCCAAATTCGTTTTTACCAAAATCTTTTCAGAAAACTTTAATCTGCATTTTCGAGCTCCAATTTCCGACAGCTGCAAAAAATGTGATTCTTTTAAAGTAAAAATCGAAGCTGCAAGTGATCCTTCTGAAAAGGAAAGGATTATGAGCGAAAGAGATTTACATCACCGAAAAGCTGAATCAGCTAGAGCTGGGATGCAATTGGACTCGCAACTTAACAAGGAAGAATATGCAGTTATAGCATTCGATCTTATGAAAACTCTGCCGACACCAGTCATTTCCACAGGGGTAGCTTACTACAAAAGACAGCTATGGACCTATTGTCTTGGTATTCATGACCTCATCACGAACAAGTCATTCATGTATACCTGGAATGAGGGAATAGCTTCACGTGGCCCACAGGAAATAGGGTCTTGCATTATGCATTACGTGAAAGCCAATGTCAAATGTAAGAACTTAATAATGTATAGCGATCAATGTGGTGGCCAAAACAGAAACACAAAAATTTGCACATACATGGTGAATAATTCGACCTTCCCAGTAGAACAGATAGACCACAAATTTTTAGTATCTGGCCACTCATTCCTACCATGCGATCAAGATTTTGGTCTTATTGAAAAGGAAAAAAAATATTATAAGGACATTTTTACGCCTGATGATTGGGATCGTGTAATCATCACGGCAAAAAAAAGGGAACCATTTCACTTGGTAAAGATGACGGCAGATGATATTAAAAGCATATCCTTAATCGAAAAACTAGTGACAAACAGAAAAATCTCCACAGACAAGACTTCAAAAGTTGAATGGCTTAAGATTCTGTGGCTTCGATTCCAAAATGTGAAGTCATTTATAATTCAATACAAATATTCAAATAACATAGATGTTTTTTTCCAAGAAGTTGATATTTCAAAGAGGAACTCCAGCAAGTTCGTAAATTTGGAATTGGAACCACTTTATCCTGGAGGAAGATTCATTGAAGCTGCAAAGTTTAAGGATTTACAGGAACTCAAAGAGTTCATACCTCCTAAAATACACGCATTTTATAATAACTTAAAAACAAATTCGAAAGCCAAAGAAGAAGATATTCAGGAAGAAGAAGAATAATTTTTATTATTATTAATTTGTATTATTTAAAACGCTAAAAATTATTTTTATTATTTATCTAAAGAAATTTTGTATATTTTTATAAATGGGCCAAAATGGCCTAACCCTCAGTTCCTATCAATATATTAATATATCAATGGATTCCAAAATGGCCTAAGCCACTTTAATTTTTGTATTTAATGTTTAAAACAGTCTTTATCTAAGTTAATTAAGACCTAATAATTAACCTTAAACAAATGTTACAACTAATATTTATTTACAATTAATAAAAACAAAATATAGATATTTTAAAAACTAATTTTCTTTTAACTTCGTTTTTCTCAGAACCATTTTTATGGGCTTAGGCCGTTTTGGCGCTGAGCGCCTCAATTGTAAATATTTAATATTGTAATTTTTTTATTTTTCAACAAATGATATTTCTAATTTTGATTAAAAAATTCATTAAACAACTTTGCGTTTCAAACAATGTGTTAACTGATATATGTAATTAAATATAGCTCAGGTTTTGACAATTCCCAACAACAATTCTATCTACAATATTGAATTATTTTACCTATATTTGAAACGAAAAAATCAATTTAGATTTTTTCTGATTTAATTAATATTTTAAGTAAAAATTTATTTCAAAACAACCAAAATGTTAATTAAAATTAAATAATATTTTTAATGTTCTTTTAATAAAAAAATAATAGATTTAATTATCCCATTAATTAAATTGAATTCCTTTTTAAACAATATAATTGATAAAAAAAAACTACTGATAATCACACACTACATCATAAGCAGGCACAACCCAAAACTGTTTTTTTTTTTTTCATAAACCAGTTCGCAAAATTTCATTGGCGTCACTTGAGGTTTTCTTTTACAACATTTGTTAAAGAAACTTCATTTTTTAAATAGTAATTTTTATTCAAAAAGAGTTTTCGTTTAAAATTGGAAAATTTCTTCAAAGTAATTCAGTTTTTATTAAATTGGTTTGAAAATTTGATTTGCAAATTGTATTCCAAATGGTGTGTAGTAAAAGTAAAAAGTTTATCGAAAAGCTACTTTCATATGTCCTTGGAAGACGGTATTTTTAAAAATATCCTTAAATTACTGCTACAATGCAAAGTATATTTCTTTTTTTGTTATTCAACTACCAAAACCAGACACTTCTTTCTTAAATTAAAATTTTTCGTATTTTTTTTAAAGCATGTAAATTGTCTATAGTCAGCAGATTTTTTCTTAAACACCCCCCCCCCCCCCCCTCCGACAAACAAATCGCACGTTTTTCTACAATCTAACGCCTTACTGCTAAAATATTAATATTTCAAATTCCATTTGAGTGTTTCTTTTCTAATTTTTTCTTTCAGTCGAATTTTATTTCAACGACTAGAAAACAAAACGAGAAAAAATTCGGGTAAAAACATTTATATAAATGGAGCAAATTCGTGGTTGATGGCAGCAATGAAAATCAATATAAACGTTAACCGCCATAAATCTAATTTTCGTTTGTTGTCGCTGCTTACTTTTTTCCATGATTTCAATATAAAATAAAAAAAAAAATAAGCCAGAAAACTTATATTGAATGTGTGCCAGAGTCTGAGTGTTAAATATGATTCTTCAGTTACAAAATGTAAAAATTCAAATAAATAGTAAAAACGTTTATGTGAGCAATAATAAAAAAAGAATATTGTAAAAATGGAACTTTAAATACACAACGAATGAATGTTGCAGGAATAGAAATAGAAATGTACCAACAACTGGAAAAAAATTGAAATCATAAGTTCTCACATTTATGGCTTTGTAGCAGCGAAGTAACGTTAAACCATAATTTTTTTTCTATTTAGTAACAGCCAGCGTTTGAATGTTTGAATTCTGTAACGATTTGGTATTTGAATTTATTTTAGAAGATTTTCAAGGATTTGTTTTTCTCTACCTTTTGTTCGTATTGTTTTGGTTTGGATATATTTATTGGTGTCGCGTTCAAAAGAAATAATCGAAATATTATATTGTATGTTTTTGAAGGCTTTGTTTGGAAGTGTTAGAATTTTTGTAAAAGGACTGATTTTAGTCAAAAGAAAGTACCATAAAATATTAAATATGTTTTTGGTTTTTTTTCTAGCTAATCTAAACAAGTCGAGTTGGTAGTTTTTCTTGAAAATAGAAAACTTAAGCCTAAGGATTTGAGACTGATTGATTGGATTGAATCCCATAAGGTGATTTTCTTTTTACTAACAGACCACATTAAATCTGCGCGAAATCGTATGTTTTTCTAGCGCCTAGCTTTAACGCTGAAATGACAAACTTTAGTAAGAGCGTCAACGTTGACTCATGAACGGTAATGTTAACTTATCTTGTTTAATAAAACCCACAAAATAGAATAAAAATGGAGATAAAACCGCTTGATTGCCATTACTTTTTACAACAGCAGCCCACTTCATTATTTAACGCGCTGTCAAAATTGAATTTCCAATTCCAAAGCGTTGACGCCGCGCTATTTGGGTAAACTTTATACATTTTGTATAAGCTTGAGAATTTTTGACAAATAGAAGACCTTTTACCTGCTGATTTAGGTTGGTCAGTTAGAAAGTAATTCTGTGTGAAACTTTTTTAATATTCATCTCAGAACCCATAAAGTAAGCATATATTCTGGGTCCTTGAGTAATTCTGAGTCTAATTGTCTTTTCGTCTGTTGAAAGAACGCATACTTTTGAATAACACAAAAGAAAAGAACAATGTTGATGCCTATTGTTTCTACACTCACAATATTATTACAGTAACGGACTGTAGTTTATTTAAGAAATATTCCGTTCAGTCATTTTTAAATAAATAAACATTTAAAATTCTAAGCAAATTTATTTTTAACTGATTCTAACAGTTATTCAAAAAACTAAGTGCATATTAATACGGATTTTCAGTTGCAGTTAATATTGTCCGTTGATTGAGTTAAATTCTTCTTTATGTTAAAGTAAATAAAAATGTAATTTAAAGCAACGAAAAGTTCATTTAATTTTTACTGTCAAAAATTCAACCGCGAATTCCGTAAAAACAAATCAATATTCAGTTATCTTATATAAATTAATTGTCAAAAAATTAACTACATATACCGTAAAAACAAATAAATATGCAGTTATTTTATAAAATTTTACTGTCAAAAATTCAACACCATATTCAGTAAAAACAATTAAATATTCAGTTATATTATATAATTTTACTACCAAAAATTAATTTTTACTTATCTATAAAAAATGAATTGCTTGTTTTGTGTAAGCAATTCCCATTTTCTATTTGTTAAAATAATTTAGTTAAATAAAGGGTGGTTAAATTGTACATCAAATTTTAAAAGTATAATAATTGCGAAGCCATATCGGCCATGCTGCTGGTGTCTTATAATTGAGAGTTCTTCTGCAAACAACGTGGTCAGTACAACAAAACTAAAACAAACGTGTGTAACTGGGTAAGTAAATAAAAATATTCTCCCTCTCTCGCTTATAAGAAAAACAAGCGGACAGGTGTCTGTCTGGTATTTTTTTAGAAATTCGGCTCTTTTGTGGAGTAAACGAAAATTGAATAAAATAACTGTATATTTAATTGTTTTTACTGAATATGGGGTCCATTTTTTGACAGTAAAATTTTAATAAATAACTGAATATTTAATCGTTTTTACTGAATATGGTGTTGAATTTTTGACAGTAAAATTTTACAAAATAACTGAATATTTATTTGATTTTACGGAATATGATGTTGAATTTTTGACAGTAAAAATTAAATGTACTTTTTGTTAAAAATAAATGAAAAATAGGTAGACCGGTTTTTAATTAAACTTTCATTTATTTTATATTACAATTTCAGTTAATTTTACGTACAGAATATTGTGAGTGTAGTTATCCTAAGCAGTTTTTTGATTTTGTTACGAAAGCTAACATAAATGGTGACGCATGGACGGAAATGGGCACGAATGGTTATAAGATTTAGCACAACTTCCTTTTATATAACTAGAAAACACACCAGTAAGTTGCGTGCCATATGAAACCCACTTTGTGAAATCATTTAAATAGGCCTAACAACCTACCAAATATAGTGGTACATGGTCCAATTTGGTTTTGTTTTGCCAGGAGTTACACCATGCATTTTGTGATAATTGTTCCAAAATTTACCATAGGTCCAATAAAAAGTAACCTTCTGCAAAGAACTTCATAATTGATAAAACCCTAAAACTAATTTTACTAATGTCATCACCCTCCAGTATGCAAATTCATTTAAAAAGATATTTTATATTCAAAAAGATACTTATAATTAATAAATATACTTTCACCTTTTTATTCATTAAGGCACTTTTTATTTAAAAATGTACTTTTTTCAATATGTTAGCTTTTATTCAAAAAGATACTTTTTATTCAAAAAGGCATTTTTTATTTTAAAAGATACTTTTTATTTAAAAAGATAATAGTTTATATTAAAAAAGATAATAGTTTGTATTCAAAAAGGTACTTTTTATTCCAAAAGGTAGTTTTTATTTAAAAAAGTACTTTTATATTACCTTATATTAAAAAAAAAAATTATATTTCAAAAATATACATTCATATTTAAATTTAGTAAAGTAATTTCCATTTAAAAATGTACTTTTTATTAAAAAAGATACTTTTTTTTAAAAAGTACTTTTATTTTAAGAGGTACTTTTATTTTAAAAGGTACTTTTATTTTAAAAGGCACTTTTATTTTAAAAGGTACTTTTATTCTAAAAGGTACTTTTATTTTAAAAGGTACTTTTATTTTAAAAGGTACTTTTATTTTAAAAGGTACTTTTATTTTAAAAGGTACTTTTATTTTAAAAGGTACTTTTATTTTAAAAGGTACTTTTATTTTAAAAGGTACTTTTATTTTAAAAGGTACTTTTATTTTAAAAGGTACTTTTATTTTAAAAGGTACTTTTATTTTAAAAGGTACTTTTATTTTAAAAGGTACTTTTATTTTAAAAGGTACTTTTATTTTAAAAGGTACTTTTATTTTAAAAGGTACTTTTATTTTAAAAGGTACTTTTATTTTAAAAGGTACTTTTATTTTAAAAGGTACTTTTATTTTAAAAGGTACTTTTATTTTAAAAGGTACTTTTATTTTAAAAGGTACTTTTATTTTAAAAGGTACTTTTATTTTAAAAGGTACTTTTATTTTAAAAGGTACTTTTATTTTAAAAGGTACTTTTATTTTAAAAGGTACTTTTATTTTAAAAGGTACTTTTATTTTAAAAGGTACTTTTATTTTAAAAGGTACTTTTATTTTAAAAGGTACTTTTATTTTAAAAGGTACTTTTATTTTAAAAGGTACTTTTATTTTAAAAGGTACTTTTATTTTAAAAGGTACTTTTATTTTAAAAGGTACTTTTATTTTAAAAGGTACTTTTATTTTAAAAGGTACTTTTATTTTAAAAGGTACTTTTAAGTTAAAAAGCGCTTTTGTATTCAAAAAGGGGATTCGTTTTATACAAAAAGTCCCTTCTTTATTTTCAAAAAAGAAGTTTATATTCAAAAAGGTAGTTTATATTCAGAAACGTACTTTTATTAAAAAAAGTTGTATATTTCAAAAATGTTGTTTTTATTTAAAAATGTTATTTGTATTTTGAATTAAAACTGGAGTGTGCTCCGGGAGGCTAGTTGATAGTGAGCTATCAGAGCAAGGGTTGCCGGTTGTATTCCTGCCAGAGACACGGGCCTGTTTTACTGTTAAAGGCTAACGGGCTAAAGGATACGTTAGTACCCAGCCATTTAAATTTTCCGACGTTATCTAAATCAGACATTTGTTGCAAATGTCTGACTTCATTCTTAGGGACTTTATTCATATTTCTGTCAGACATTGAATATTCGTACTGTCTTCTGGGAAATAAAAACACGTTAAAGAAATCAATGTCTTTATTTTGTTTTAATATTAATTGAGTTATGGCTAACTTTTCTTTAAAAATATAAAAAAACTCATTTAACAGAATATTATTTATGACAAATATTTAAAGTATTTTTAAAAATTGCTTTATTTTCTAATCACTTTTTTTAATTTTTAAATGAAATCAATTTCTTGATAACTATGAATATTCATATACAATTTTATGTTTCCTCTAAAGTAAATAGGATTTCATTACATTTTTAAACATATTTCACAGATATGAGTCCTTAAAAGTTTAGCTTTAAGCAGGTATTTGTGTAACATCTAAGCATTAAGTATCACACAACCAAAAAATAAAAAAAAAATAGAATTCACAAACATTAAGGTCATTTCTTAGTTTGAACTTTTTTGTTGTATTTTTTTTCTTCGAACTTTTGTCGTTTTTATATTGTTTTGCTTCAAGTTTTCAAGTGTCGAAACGAAAATTATATTTCACAGCCAATAAATCTGAACTTTATAATATTTTTTTTTTAGTTTTTATCCCAACAAAACTTTTTTTCTTGAAAACTTGTATCCGTACATGTATTTTAAATTCTAAATTTGTTTACTTGTGTTAATTTTCTTCAATAACTTACCGATAGATCACCACCGTAAAAAGGATGTATCACAAATGTTTCATTTCCTATGTGTATGACCCCGCTAACACCGTTGCACGTATGAAATGCCGCACTAGCACCAGGATAATCTTTTACGGTACCATGATAATAACAATGTTCAATATCCTGTAAATATAAAATATAAATATTTGTCAAATATCATTATTATTATTGATTTATGGAATATTTTTTCGTTAGATTTTTAAAGTTCCGATTTGTGTTTAACAACAATAAAGGCAATAAATAAACACGAATCTGTATTTCCGGTTTCGAAATAGAGGGTTTGGCAGTCAGGTTGTAGTTTGGCAATGTTTTTATTGCTGATAGTGTTTCGTTAAATTTAAGAAGAGGAAACCTTTAAACTAATAAGGGTATTACATTAGAACATGCTGAATGTTTTTTAGATAAGAGAAATTTCAAGTCTAGTGGCTGTTTTCATCCTTAAGTTCTAACAGAAGTCATACTTCCTTTCATTTGTTGCTCAAAGTTTTTATTCTAGCCAACATAATTTTCTTTACAAAAAGTTGTTTTGATTCATTTAATGGCTCAAAAAAACTTAAACGAGATAAACGGGTAAAGGAGATTCATGATTCTGAGGTTTATACCCAGCATGGTCTCTCATAGCTTTATGAAGTTGGAATTGCAAAAGAATCCTTCTGGTGATCATTCCACCTCTATCAATTAAGACAAACCTTTCAAGTTACCTTGTCTTGTCTTGTCTTCTCTTCTCTTTTTTTTTTTTTTGATTCTAATTGGAAATAGACCGCAATAAATCCTTAAGTTCAATTTAATTTTGTGATTATATTAAAGGATATAGTAAAAGCAGAAATATGGAAAAGAATTCAACTCAAAGTTAGTTTTATAAACAATATACACATGCCTAGATACAAACATACCTACGTATGTGTGTAAAGGAAAACAAAAATTTAACATTTGCTTTGTTAAATATTTTGAACATGTCTGTCGTGTGTCTGTCCATCAAATGTCTATTGGCTTAATGCCACATGAAGAGGGCTTTAACATACACACATTCACACAAATGAATAAACAAATAAAATTTTATCAATTTATTTATACTTTAAGCTAAAGGAATAATATTTGGAAGACATATTTAAACACAAATACACATCCACAAACAATGTCAAATACTGTCTGTGTGTGTGTATGTAAAAGTGCGTTTGTATTTAGAAGAATTTAAGTAAAACCCACGCGCAGTCAAAGAAATGTCAGTGTTAATCTTACAATTTGAAATGAAAATGCTAAAAGTTTATTAATCATGTGAACATAGAATAAAAATAATAAAACAACACCATACAAATACAACAAACAACTCAATTGCAAAATAAAGAAAAAAAAAACAATTAAGAGTGCTATATTCGGTTGTTCCGAATCTTTGATACCCTCCACAGAGAACTTGACAATTTTAGGAGTGTGCTCTATATATACTATCTATAAATTTTAAGCCAATCTTTATAAAAACTGACTTTACAGTATTTAGCACACAGAAAAAATGAAAAACCAACTTTAATTAACGTATTTGTTAGAAATTTGTACTATTAATTAAATTCTTTACTGATTTTCCGCCTGCAAACAAATTGATCATATCAATTAACGCATTTGTAAGTTTTAGCTTTTCTTGCTGTTCAGTTTCAATCAATAGGTTTAATGGAAAATTGACCACCAGTAAAAGAGGCTATATAAAACGTAAACACAAATCAAAATATTTTTTTTCAATCAACATAGTTAATTGAAACAATTAAAAAATAGTTTGAGAATTTAAAATATTTTGAAGTTTGTGTTTATGTTTTCATATTTGCAAATAAACACAAAAACATTATAATTTTGGTTTTTAATTAAGGCAAATTAATTGGAACAATTACAAAAATTTTTTAAAACAGCATTATTGAATTAATTGAAAAAATTTTGGTGACAATTTTTTCTGTGCAGTAATTAGCAGCGGTTTGGGGTGCTTTAAATTTAAAATCTATTTTATATTGAATATTGAACTTAACTGCCCTGCCGGATATTGAAGTAGTACCAAACGAGTACCAAAATATCCAGTACTCATTAACATTTTTTTATATTTAAATTGCATAAATAAAAGATATAAAATTTTATTTAAGAAGCAGTATCAAAATGCAAATATGTACTCGAATTTTAATTTTTTTACACAAAAATTCTATTAGTCTATAAGTCGTGCCTTTGTACTAACTGGATCAAGTACTGGTACTTATAAGCACGAGTATTTTTATATTAAAACTTTAACCCCGCTAGCACTAGTAATTGTAATTGTACTTGTGGCTTTTTGACAATTAACTTTTAATCTCCTGCAGTGGTAATTATGTATTGTTCATCAAAGAAAATTCGGTAGAGTGTTTTCTAGAGTGTATTAAAAACCCTTAATTAGACCAAATTTCAAATTAAAATTTTTAATTCAGTAATACAATTATTTTTAAAAAACTATGCGTCTTGAAGGCCGCTTTATATGGGACATATTGTAGTTATGATTATTAGAAAATTGCATGGTGTTATTTCTAGCCAAGCTAAATTGGACCAAATTTTACCACAATATCTATAGTTGCCACGATTTTAGCCGTATTCTATTGATTAACTAAAGGGAGCTTTATATTGGGCCTATGGTAAACTAAAGACCGATCTTTACGGCTTGTGGCAGAGTGATTTGTAATCATATGAAATTACTAAACACAAAAATTTACTCCAACACAGAAAAAAATTACGACAAATCAATTGCCATATTGAATACCATATTCCTCAATACAATTAACTTTTTAATTGAAAAGGCACCAACAACTGAATTTGTAAATACAAAAAACTATTTTGTTAATGAAAATTGTTAAAATTCAACAAATATTTTTAACAATGTGTTTGTTATATTGAATAAAATATTTGTTAATAATTAAATATACATTTTTATTACTAAATTGCCATATTAACAAAATATTTTGTTACTAATTAAATTGAAATTAAAGATGCATTGAAAAGTTGTTTTTATTAACTTTTGAGTAAAATGTATTAAAAATTACATCACAAAAACATTATAACTAATTAAGGAACAAATATAGACCTGCCTGCAATGCACTTTGAGTTTCTGACATCAACACAAAACGGAATCTTTGCATCCTTAATAGTATTATTTGGAAAACTAGAATTTATAGCAGACCCGTTGAAATTACTTTATAAATAATATTGACCGTATAGATTGGTAAAACTTTAGAACATTCGCCACATCGTTCATTCTTTTAAAGATTTAAAATTGAAAATACTGAACTTTTTATTTTATGTTTTTAACTTTTTGACACAAAGTATTTTTTCTATGATATACACATTAATTTTTTACAAAAAAAAAAAAAAAAAACAAATTGTTAATATGACAATTTACAAACAGTTAATTAAAAAAAATTGTTAAAAATATTAAAAAGATTTTACAAATTTTGTTTAATAACTTAAAAACGTTTGTTATTTTTTTCTGTGAAAATTGTTCTCTTCTGTCCAGTGTTTCAAAAGTGAGCTGGTTTTCAACAGACGGACATTGCTAAATCGACTTAAAATAACTCAAGGACCCCGAATAAATATATACTTAATGGGGTCTTGTGTATATACACTAAAAAAGTTTCACATGGATTGTCAAACTTTGCATACCCTCATTCTCCATTAGTGGTGCATGATATACCAATCCCTTAAAAAAAAAAAACATTTTGCAAAATTTATGCTTACCGACCTAAACTGACACATTTGTGTTGTATTAAAAAAGAATTTGATTTTTTTATTTAAATGTTATATTTGTTGAAAATTTCCCTTCATGACTTTTTAACACAGTTGCAAATTTAAAAGCTACAAAAAAATATCAAAAGAAGTCCTGAACTCTGTGTTAATTTTAATGTAATAATGTGAACACGTACAGTTTAGAGAACAATTTTGTAAATCTTTCCCCTTGTTTTGTATTATTTTGTTCAAACATACTTTTTTCCCATTCCCTTTTAAAATTTTCTAACAATATTCCAATTTATTCTTGTGAAAAGTTTTCTGTTTTTATATTTATTTTTTTTTTTTTTTTTTTTGACTAAAAGCCAAAATAAAAAAATAAAAAATAAGAAAAAAATGTTTAGCAACCAAAAAGTCGTTATTCATAGATGTAAAAGTGTCTCGTCTTAAACTAATAAATAAGAGTAGAAAGGCGAAAAAATAAAAAAAGTAAAATAGAATTCAACAGACGTGATAACATTTTAAACACAATTCGTTTATTACTTGTGTATTCGAAAGTAATTTTTTTCGGCAAACATAAATACATAAATAAAAATTTGATCTCAAACGTGATTTACTTTAATAATTTTATTTTATTACTGTTTATTGTTCTATTTTTGTTGTTGTTTTTAATACTTGTTTTTTTAACTTGAAGCTTTGTCGTACATGTCATAATTTTTTAAAGTAACACATTGCTTAATTATCCCCTACTCTGCAAAGACCGAGTTTGTTGCAATATCCGAGTAAAATTTGCATGGATTTAAACAGTACTGTACTGTGTATTTTTTAAAGAATTACTTTCTAGGATATCGATAGACTACTTTTCTGAATATTGTATATAAGGATGCTACAACCGTTTTTATTGTCATAAGGACATAAGCCTACTGATAATGGTGAGAAACGCTTTCATTGTATGGAAGCTACAAGTCTTCTTGAAATGGTGTTTTTAAAGTTAAATTTAGTTTTTTAATACCTTAATGGCCAGCGGGAAAAATAGGTTGTAAAAAGGGGTTATGAAAGGCTTGCTTTGCAGATATAAGGCCCCTCAGCCGCATTTCAACTTCATTTCTGATTAAGAAAAGATAAACTCACTGTTTATTCGTATAATATTTTTAGCTTTTCTAAAATCCTGGGAAAAGGTTTTCTGATGAGCTGGCCTAAGCAACCAGTGAAATGCGCATAGAGGCTAGCTTTCCCTCAACAATAAATTTCAGTGTATTTATCGAATATGAAAAATTGGGAATTTAGCACGTCATACGGAAATCTTATTGATGATAAATTTTGTATTCCCGTAAATAACTTTGATAACAGAGAATATCATTGGAGGCCGAGGCCTTGTCTTCTCGCAGATAAAAAGGATTAAGCTTTATCTCAGCGAAATTGTTGTTTCTTATAATACGATGTCAGTAAATTGATAACTGTTGATGTTGCGTTATAAAAATTTTTAGAAGTGATTCCTAACCATTGCAACATACCCACTAAGAGAAGGGGCTTATCTTAGAATAGAAACTAGATTTTGTAAATTTTTTTTATTAAAGTGTTGTAAAAGACCTTTTCAACCTAGGCAGAGAGCAATAAGTAAAAGTTAATTAGAATGCATTTGTGGACCTTCTTAAACGCCTGGAAAATGGTGTTTGGTGTTAAGAAGGGTGCCTTGCAAGCGGATTATGATGATGTTTAAGTTTTATAATATATATATTTCATGACATCTTTTGTCAGTGGAATCTTTAAATATCTTTGGATGTTCTCATTTCCCATTGCAACACATAGCAATTCTTTAAAGAGTAACGGCGAAAATATGCAGCCTTGTCATACACCAGTTTTAACGTAAAACTTATCGCTTATAAAGTTTCTATGAAGTATACAACATTTTGCGTTTTTGTGTAGTTCCTGGATAACCTATATAATTTTCCTTGTTATACGTTTGCAGGTGATTGTTCTCCAAGTGACAGTTTGGGCAATTTGGTCGAAAGCCTTTCTTAAAACCTATAAAAAACAGATAAAGGGCGGATCTCCATTACACTTATTGCTCAAAGATTATCCGGAGGTTTTTTATGTGGTCTATATAGGACTTTTGAGAACTAAATCCAGCTTATTCGCAACGGAGCTCTTTGTCGAGAGATTCTGCCAGTCTTCTATTGATAATGCTAGCTATTATCTTATTACTCATGTTATCTCCAATTTTTGCACCCCGTTAGATCACATTTCTGCGGTATGGTGATGTTTAAACCCTATTTCTGTTCTTCGGCGAGTTCATTTCTGTTCTCTAATCTTTGTAACACACTTGTTTGGGGGACTGATTGGGGAAGCTCTGGGTTGATGTTGTCAGGGATAGGAGCCTTGTGTTGTTTTAGGGCGCAAATGGCGTCAGCTATTTCTGTAATGGAAGAAAGGTTGTGGGTATGTCAGTCTTGTAGGTATGGCTAAAATAGTTGCAGATTGTGTCGGCAAGTGTTCATTGACAACTTGCGGGAGTAAGAATGTACCCATATAGCGAGCTGTCGTCTTTGCAGTTTCGCAAAGGTTTGGAGGAAGTGAAATTTTTCGTTGTAAGCTCTTTAGTTATTTTATATAAATCGAATGTTCTTTATGACTCTGAAACCATTTGTCCTCCTTTGATGAGGACTACTGTCCATGTTTACTTGTCTCTACGAGCGCTACGTATGACTTCTTTGTCAATGGAACTGTTGTCGCACTGAATCCTTGAATTTTCCTAGGGAGTTCTGGCATCGTTAATTTCTGTCTTGATTGCTCTTGGTGGTTTTGAGTTTCCACGTATCATCGGTTATCCATTGCTTTTTTTCGGGGGTCTTGTAACCAATTTGATTTGCCGCAAAGTCACATATTCTCAAATTCATCTAGAAGAATTTGGATGGTTTTGCTTGGTTTTTTAAGGATATGTAGGCTAATTTGATATTAGCTTCGCTTAAATGTTCGATATTTTCCGTGAGTTGCAACTCTTAGTCTCATGCTACCAACAGGGAGATGGTAGTCGCTGGAGAAATCAGCACCACACTTATTTCACACATCTAATAGAGGTGTCTTACTGATAGCGATGTGGTCAGTCTGATTCTCAGGTAATAACCACATGACCCTGCGGACTTTTTTGTGGAGGAAAATTGTGCCACTTAACACCAGTTTGTTGGTCATTTCTCATCATTTCGTGAACAACTCAGCAGTTTTCGTCATTTTCCTGTACCATGAACGCCCATAACTCGTTCGCAATTTGAGTTGTCACTTAATGTGGGTTTAAGGATAACCTTCAAACTAATTATTTTAATGTATGAAAAAACCACTCTGAAAAACTTTATTTCTGTCAGCCAATACATGCCTTAGACTTTGCAACATCTTACTTTTATTAAAGCTTAAATGTCATTACAGTTTTTTTATTGCTAATAACTCCTTAATTGAACATATCGCTCATTAACTTCGATAGTGACATAACTAAAAATGCACAATTGTTAAGCTAAGTGTACAGAAATGTGCGCAATATCATAATGAATATTGTTTTAAGAATATTTTCTAAAATTTATTATACTTGTTATTATTACTTTATAACTTTATTTTTAATAGTTTTTATTTTTGATCGTAATCGTTATAACTCTTATGAATAAAACGATTTTTTGAATTAAAACACCGTTGAAGTAAATGAGCGGTATCTCAAATACATTTTATTTGCAGTGTAGGGTATTATATGGTCGTGCACGATTCGACTTTCCTTCCTTTTTTATTTTATTTAATATAAAATTTCTTTAATTAACTAAAGTAACTTATGTTTTAGAGGGATGTCTCTTGTTTATACATACATATATGTATATTTTACACAATTATACTTACTAAACAAAAAAATCAAGTTGCCGGGGGGAAAAGTGTCACCACTAAGTAGTAGACAATTTAAAGTTATAATGTTTTTGAATAATATACGTGACTTTTAGTTAATTTACTAGATAAACCAGTTGAAATATTTATAAAATAGGATACCGCACATGATTATTTACAACAAAGTCTTTCCTATCTTAAAGAAGTTTTTAACTAGAAGAAATTCTAATTTAACTTAAGCTTTTTGATGAAACATGAAAAACGTTTTAACCAGTAAATTTCTAAAAAATGTACCCCAATGGCTATAAGACGATAATTATTATTCATGCATTATTTCTAAAAGTTGTCATTTTGCAAATAAATACAAGTGACCAAGTTAATCAGCAACTGCCGCTTAAATTAGTCGGCAAAGGTATTTTTTGAAAATTACAATAAAACTAAACAGACTTCTGACTTAAAATCAAACAGAATTTCATGAAGTATCAAACGGGGCTAAAATCATTATCAAGGCCCACATTATTTAAGTATGTTTGTATTTTTTGAGTTATGACGACGTTGCGAAATAAGCGAAAGGTGGATGAAATCAACATTCGGCAAAGCTTTTTCTCGTTCAAGTTCTAAAGTATACGAGAGTTTCTATAACACCATTGATGGATGACATCTGATGTTTAGAATTAAAATTTAAGTTTTTTAAACTTGACCTATTTTAGAACGTTTTGTGATTAGTGACTTGAAAATTTTGCTTGCGAAAAAAATTTGATTAACTGGAAAACATATTTATGCGACAATTTTTTACGAGTTTCGATGTAGATTATAAAGACAGCAGTACATTGATCAACTAACTTTGATTTTTGAGAATGAAGCCTCTTATTGACCACCGTGAAACTCTAGAATAATTAATGTAATCGTTGCCGTAATTTCTAGAAAATTAGAAAAATTTTTTAAAATTTCTAATTTGCTGAGCATAGTAAACTTGAATAAATAAAATTAAAGAAGAAGATATGCTTTCTTTGTACTAAAGTCAGAAATAGTCAGTTTTATAAATTACACTGTGCTTGTTGAAAAATAGACAAGTCGGGCGCATGGCGTTTTACAAAATTCGGGTACGCTGAATCCAGTAGCGCTAGCCGTTTTTTTTAGGTTAGCTCTGGTTTTCGAGACATACCGTTATCTCGAAAATGGAGGAGGTTGCACAAGATATGTTCGAGTTACTTAAAAACGCTTTAGCTTATTGAAAAAAACAAAAAAAAAAAAAACGCAATTCCGTAATAAAATAAAGTGGGCTTGGTCATACATTTGACCCATCTAGTGGCATTCTAGGCGCTGCTAGGATTCTAGGATGCCCCTAGATGGGTCAAATGTATGACCGAGACCACTTTATTTTTCATCTCAATCATTTATTTCTAACATACCTACCCGCTATCTCCATTCCTTAAAGTCCCATAACTGCCAAGGACTCGCCCCTAGTGGGATAAAATGTATGACCGACCTCCATTAGTTTTTTGTTTTTAACATTTTCTTAAAACATACTTGCCATTTACATATCTCCCTTAAGGGGGCTCCCATACAAATATGGCCGTTTAAGGAAATTCTTAAATTTTGTGAATAAAAAAAGTTGCTAACAGATTTTTATCATTTATGGCTTGTTTTGTTTGCAATTTCGTTTTTTATACGTCTGGAAAAAAAATAAGAACACTACCTGCATTTTTCAATTTTTTACGAATTTTTAAAAAACAAAAATTTCGAAATTTTGATAAAAAAAATTATTTTTTTTCCAAAAAAAAAAAAATTATGTTTCTAAAGCGCATATTAGAAAAAGGTTTTACTTTTCTTAAAGGAAATTCTATTGCGGAATTTTTTTAGTTTTTTCAATAAGCTAAAATATTTTTGAGTTACGCGAATATATGTTGTGCAACCTCCTCCATTTTCGAAATAACGGTATATCTCGAAAACCAGAGCAAACCTAAAAAAAAAAAACAGCTTGCACCACTGGATTCAGCGTTCCATAATTAGGTTAAAACGTCAAGTGCCCAGCTTGTCAAAAAAAGTGTCAATTTCTACCACAGTGTTATCAATATCATGGCATTTCATCTAAAATAATAGATGTTTCTGAGGATATAAGACAACAGGTAGACTGAAATAATGTTACATTTTTAGTTCTCTTGTATCATTCCAGAGCGTTTGATATGGTTGACCATAACATATTGTGTCTTAAACTTAATCAAAAGCTTAGATTTGCTTCAACTGCTACAAGACTTATATATTCCTATCTAACAGATAGATATCAAAATGTCGAAACAACTACCTCAGTTTCAGGCTCTTTGCCATTAAGTCGAGGTGTTTCGCAAGGTTCAATTTTAGGCCCGTTACTTTTTTCGTTATAAGTGAATGATCTTCAGGATAAGCATTTGAGCATTGTAGGGTTAAATTGTATGCAGATGATGTTCAGCTCTACATTAATTGCAGCAACACTGTGATTGATGAATGTGTGAGGACCTAAAACTAGGAGTTATATCGTGTTGACGGGTAGGCCACCGCTAATGGTCTAGCAAATAATCCTATCAAGTCCAAGTGTTTGATTATTAAAAAGAGGTCATTAAAACTTGATGGCAATCCTACTCTAACTTTAAATAACCAGTCTATTAAAATTGTAAACTCTGCCAAAAATCTTGGTATATACTTTAACAACACCCTCACTTGGTCTAACCCCCACAGAATACCACAGAACTGTCACGAGACGGAAGATTTTGCGTTTTTTTTGTCTCTTTTTAAGAAAGCTGCCCTTTTTCATTTCTCTTTGCATCATCTTTTATGCCACAATACAATGAACACAAATTTATTTAGTTGAGATTTATTTGCAAAGCTTTTGTAAAAATTAACTTTTAAGTTTACCACAACACAAGTACATAATATTTAAGTAAATAAATAACATTATAAAACAAAAAAATATTAATAAATACATTTTTTTTGCACAAAATACAACGTTTGTTGAACTAATGCATTTTTTAACGTGGTCTGTATTTTGTTATTTTTGTTTTGATCATGCCATTTGTGTTGATTGTTGCTGCCTGTTTTTACACATTGCCACTTCACTACCAAAAAAAGCTTTCTGTCTTTTTCTTCGAAAGCTGCCCTCGCAACTGATTTGGGCCTTTTTCACACGTCACTTTTTTCAGTTCTGTGGTATTCTGTGCTAACCACGTTAATTTTGCATGTGGTCGAACGTTTTCAATGTTAAGGAATCTGTGGCAAACGCAGTATTTTACTCCAATTAAAATAAGAATACTCATTGCTAAATCATACTTGATACCGATCTTATTGTATGGCTGTGAACTATTTGCCAGCTGTGACAGCGGAAGTAAAAGGAAACTTAATGTGGCGTTTAATAATATTGTTCGGTACGTCTATGGTTTATGGAGACATGGCCATATTTCTCCCTACGTTACCTTGCTCTTCGGAATCACTTTTGATGATTACTTAAAAGTGCGTATTTTACTGTTTCTGCACAAAATTATATACACACATCAGCCTGAGCATATCTAAACACGTTTAAAATTTTCAACACTTGATAGAGGTAAAAGACTTCTAGCATTTGGTTATCAAACACTGATTTCTAAATACCATTTCTTTATTTATGCAATCAGTCTATGGAACAGAATCCCCTATACATCACAAAAAATAAGTAACGCACGTCAATTCAGGAAATTTATTTTTTGTAATTTTTCACTCTGAATATACATACAAATATTCGTTTTGATAACTTCTCTGGTTTCAATTTTCCTTTTTAATTCTTTTTTTTAGCTTGTTTTAATTAATTTTGCTAACTTTATGAAATTAAGCGTAATTAAATTTTATATTAAATTTTATTTTTTATTTTAGACTTACCTAATTTAATTTTACACAATTTTGTTATTTTAATTTCTGATTTCTGGTTTATTAATTTATTGTATTTGCATATATGCTCAGTTCCATACTGCAATATAAGACTTAAGTCTTGTTTACGGAACATCGAAAAGAAATAAATAAATAAAAAAATAATAAGAATATTGCAGAATTCGCATGAGAACATCAAAAGCCAAATCTGGGACGGCAATTTCCTTTCAAATTAATTTACTATGGAACTTTTAGCCCACTATTGTTTTTACTATATATTTTTAATAAATTAATTTTTATATGAAAATTAAAGCTTGTAAATACTAATGAATTATATCTACTGGCAATCGGGCTTACAACAAAATTGTTCATCCTAATATAGATAATTATCGTAAATGAATTTTTTTGTAAATATGTACAATGTAGGTAGGTACATATATACAATTGATTTAATCTATTAATTAATAATAATAAAAAAAAAACTGATTATTGCCCAACAATTTTTTTTTTTTTTTTGTTAAAAAATTCTTTGGTGAATTGCTAAATATTTACTTTTATGCCAATTAAGCATTTTTCAGAAACTGTTGCGAAATATTTAAAATTGTTTTTTCTTTGACGCTAGGCAAAACTGTATTAAGACAAAAAAGTCCATTTTGAATTTTTAATTAGTCTTAACTGATTTTTTTTACTCTTTCGTTTGATATCAATTACTTTAGTCTCCCACAACTGCTTCTAATCTTAATTATTTTCTTAATAGCAAATAAAAGTCAATTAAATAAAGCAATTAAATAATTTTCAATTTAACTTAAGACCTTTTTTTCTAACTTCAAAGAATAAAATTTATTTACATTTTATTCAAATATATCTAGATAAAGTCTTAAAATTCTTTTCAAATACTTACATGACGATTGCCATCTACTAAATATCCACTAGAATGATAATGTTTCTGTATTAAATTCGGTGATAAAAGTTGTCTGGAAAGAGAAAGAGAGAGAGAGGGATAAACAGTTGAATAAATTTTTATAATTAACTTAATAAATTTAAACAATTTAAAGCTCTAACAACAAAAAACAAGAAAAAAAATAACATAAAATAACTAACTGAAATTCTTTCTTCCCCCAGCGCAAATTCTAACAACAAAAACGGACTATAAAATTATGTTATCACAAACCGAAGGGTATCTACAAAATTGTTTTAGGATGATATTGAATATATATCGTCACCTTAAATGCAAACGGATGTAACTATACAAATTCGAAATTAAGTTTTTGATTGATTTGTTTTATAGAACGACCAAACATTATATAATAAATACAAACGCTTAGAATAAATTGGTATTATAGATTTTTTAAATTTTTTTGCTTCTTGTGTAAAACAAAATAAAAGAGTAGTTACGTCTGTTTGCATTTAAGTTGACAATATGTCTGTGTATTGTACCAAAAAGAGTATTAGAAATATTCGACCAAATAGTCCAAAGTTTTCCAAGTAAAGTTCGTATTTAATGCGTTAAATTAACTTTCATTGCACGTACTTATAAAAGCGTTAAATATTTATTGTATCTAATAAATAATTTTGTATTTAAGTGATTTTTTGTTTTCGCCTTAATGTGTTTTGGTTTTTTAAATTCTGGTATTATATTTATTTTGGGGAATTTAGTTTAGTTGCTGGATGGTTGTTTGCCTGACAAATACCACTTAATAAATCCAATTGTATACAGCAAAAGTGATGAAAGGGGGAGGAGATGGGGTGATCTGAGAGGAAAAATCTTTTAGGAATAGCAATGGGTGGGCGTAGAAAAAAAACAAGCATTATTAAAGTTTTCTCATACAAAAACGAAAACGAACAAAAACAGAATACATATCTTTAGACAATTATATTATAATACTGTTTGGCCATAATTACTTAGTGAAGAAATTTTAATTAAATTAAGAATGTGTTTATTTTCATTATGAGGCATATTTTATTGGTATTGGTGTTTAAGGCCAAATATGAAATGTTTTATGAATTCTGTTAAATTTAATTGGCAAAAAAGTTGGAGAAATTCAATTAATTAGCTAAAGGTATAAGGTTAATAATAATTATTAAAAAAATATTGCATTAATTTACGAAAAAGGGTAAAGTTGGCTCAATTATTTAGAAAATTTAGTCACGTATAAAAGAAAATTAAAGAATGATTTTTCTAACAAATTGATATTATTTATTATAAGGTTAACGGTGAATGGTAAATGAGATATAAATAAAAACTTACAGCCATATTCATAAAAAGTTCTTATTTTAGGCTTATAGTATGAAATAACTATTAAACGCTTTTTGTCTTATAAACCTCTTATAAAAATTTGTATTCATAAACGTACAGTAACAGCTCTTTTACTATTAACTGTTTGCAGCGAATTTCTGTTTAAGTATGGTAACTTTCTTTATATTGGGCTGCCATTTTATTGTTAGTGATGCACGAAACATCCATTCGGTTTACATGATATTATATATGATATGATATTATATATTAAAATTTTTTTTAAAATTTTTTTTTAATTGTAGACCTTCAAATTTATTCTTATCAAATAAAACTACATATTATTTTAGTTTCTGAACAAAATGTTTCCGAAAGGTATCATAAAAACTCTTGTTTGAACTTTTTAAAAATACGATAAGAAAGTATTCGAATAAAAAATTTGTTTACTTTTTATTAACATCACTATTATTATGATTTGTTTATTTAATTTTTTTTTTTTTTATATTTTTGAACAATAATTTGTTGTTTTAAACAAAAAAAAAACAACTAGTTGCAATAATTTAATAATTAATTAAAGAGAATATGAATCTGCATTTGCCCCTGAACATATTTATTTAAATCATATAAAATTTTTTTTTAAATAATTATCAATATAACTTTAAATTGGCTGTCTAAAAAAAAAAAAAAAATTAAAATTTGTAAAATGTATTTAACATGTCCGTTGTAATAAATAAAGCATTTTTGTCATTATTTTTCAACATATTTTACAAAAACAATATCGTAAAATGCAAACACCTTTTAAAATGTCATATTATTTTTGTTTTAAAGAAGGGCAAATCCAACAATAAATTTTCTTACTTTATGAATGGTTTATTAAAGGTTCAATAGACTACTTTTCGTTTATGAATACAACTTTAGCAATTTTTGTTTAAAAACGGTCAATTAATCATCAATAAGTTTTTATGAATTCGGTTGTTAATTTGTTAAAACTAGGGCATTCAAACAATTAACTGTTGTTCGATTAATCGAATAATTTTGGGCGCTTTACTGTTCGAATAATTTAAAATGCCTTTTTTTCGATTAACGTTTATTAATCGATTTATGTTTATTAATCGATTAATCGAAAATTAGTTTTTTCACATTAGAAGTTTTTTTTTTATGTAAAAAACAATCCGGTACATTTTAAATACCCTTTTAATGTTTTTTAACTCAGGAACATTTCCTTCGTATAACAATTTTTCAAAATATAGTACTAAGACTTGAATCCAAAGAGCTTGGAAATAATTAATTTTTAAGTTTGCTTAGTACAGACGTTTACCACATCGATATAGATGAAGAAGATGGTTTTTTTGAGATGAATGAACTTTCTACCAGACCTTAACAAGACTATTCAAACTGTTAAAAAAAATCAATAAGGAATTCAAGTCGTATGATAGAAGACTACCAATTTGTAGAAAAGACGAGAAAAAGAACAGGGAATTTGGATATGCTTTAAAACGCTTTACTTTCAATCTACAACGTTAACAATAAGTAAAAGAATCTTTTCTAAATCATGTTTTGTCAAAACAAAAGAAAGAAATGGTTTAAAACATAAATATTTAAACTGTATTCTCTTTTTGAAAGATTATTTTCTGGGGAATGTAAGAAGAGATAAACTCACAGTTATTGTTAAATTGTTTTGTTTAAACTTTGATATTGTTTCAAGTAGAGCTGTTGCTTATGATTCTTATACGCTTAACAGTTTTATTTGGTTAATATCGTTGGTTTTTCCAAAATCTTTATGGATGAAGTTTCCTGATGATCTGGCCTAAGCAACCAGTGAAATGCGCATAGGAATAGCTTATCGCATCAACAATACATTTTAAGTGTTTTTATCAAGAATAAAAACTGGGAATTCAGCACGAATAACAAAATCTTTTAGATTAAAGGGTATTTAAAACTTACCGGCTTGTTATTTTTTTACATAAAAGCAAAAAATTTGGTGCTATTTTTATTTAAAAAGTTTTCCTCTTTTATTACATAAAGTACCTTCTGTTAAATTGTTGTCACTTTTTTAATAAGATTTTTACGGTAAAAAAATATAATTTTTGGTCTAATTATTAAACTTAAAACAGAGACGGGCAAAACTACTACACCGTGCTTTTTTCTCTTGAGCTTTCACGCAGGAAGTTAGGGTTACCGCTTGTTGGTTGTATTTAAAGTTGCCATTTCGTGATATCTTTATATTTTTTTATAAATAGATCAAATCTGTTACGGAATCCAAAAGGTCTGCAGACCCCGATTTTTGAACCGTTGATTAAACGATTTTAGTTTTTTTTTAACCGATTTTAAAAATTTCCTACCAATTCAGAATTGCAATAAAAGTTTTGGCAACACTGCTTACAGTGATGGCTATTCCCACTTGTACTAAAGGGTTTTTCAACAATAACTTTGTTTTGCAATTGTCGCAACACCTACAACATCATAGTTTTGACATTTAATTTTTTGACGTATTCGTGGCAATTGTTACAATGAATTCCAATTCGCTCGAAAATCCCATTAAAATAATTAAAATTCAGTATGAATATGGTGGCTCTATTAAAGTTACATTACACACAGTCAATAAAACGATCAATTTATTGCAAACCAAATTTACCAATCGCATAATTTCACGAATAGCAGTTGTTAAGTGGCCAGCCAGATCGTGTGATTTAACACCACTGGATTATTTTTTGTAAGGCTATGTTAAGTACAGAGTCTTTACGGAGCCAATCGAAGCGATTGCAGCCTGAAATAAACCAAAAAGTGATGAAAAACTTTGATGAAAGAATCGACATCTGTCAGCGTGCTCGTGGTGGACATTTGCCAGATATAGTTTTTCATTCATAATAGCCGAACTTTTCTCTTCATAATACAAAAAAAAAAAAAAATTAAATCATCTTCATCTAAATTTGTTGTTAAGAAAACAAATTTCTTTTTGAAAAACCCGATATTAAAAGATTTTAAAGTATGTGTGCCGTTCTGTGTTCTTAAGTCTCACTTTTACTTCATTAAAAAAGAAAAATTTTCTAGAATTTGTATAACACGAAACTCGATAAATCTTTATTTTTGCTGTTGAAAAAATTTATTTCTTTTTTAATTTTTTTTTTAAACAGTTGAAATATTTAGTCCATAAATAATTGTAACCACAAGCAACTCATAAATATTCAATCATTTAACCTAATGCCGAATAAATTTATATATTTTACACCCTTAAAAATAAAATTTATTTTAAGAATATTTATTAAAAATATATTAAAGGCTGCATTGAATGAATATTTCCATAATCCCAAAAAAAAAACTAAAACTAAAAATAAAGCTTTTAATCTGTTAAATATTTACATTTGCAAAAATTTCTAACATACATAAATTTCATTAAAAATAAACAATTGATTAGAACTGTTCTCATGTTGGTTCAAAATCTTCCTGGCCTGGAAAAAATATTTAAATATTTTAGAATCGATTTATCGCTCATTTGCTGCAACATCGTCATAACTCAAAAATATTAGTTTTACATAAAACAAACTTTAAAGCCTTAAATTAAGATTTTTTTTAGAATTGCGTTTGCAATTTTTTAAAAAGAAATATTTACACAATCTTCATAAGAATGATTCGCTATGCACTAGTGGATACTAAGTCAGAATTTGCGATTTTAAACTTATGACACTGTTGCAGCAAATGAGCGATATTTACACATACATGTTTATACCCATATGTTTATATAACATTTACTCGTATTTCTAAAACAACGCACGCATTTATTACAAACATGACAGCAGGCACAGAAAACGGAAATAGAGAACGTTCAATGTTACTGAGAATTGAATTGAATTGAAGTTTCAATAAAGTAGACATTAACTCACGTTCGAACTAAATCCTTTAAAAGTATGCAACAACAACAAATACAATGCACACAAATTCAATCAAACTCACACGTATTTTCTGTATATTCGTGTGTGTGTGTGTGTTAGATTTTGTAATAGCTGTAGTATAGAATTGTGTAGCATAATAATAGGCGTCCCAAGTAAATAAATATATATGTATGTATGTATGTCAGTATATACGAAAACTTATAACTGGCCTGCCTGCCTGCCATCTTGTCTCTATAAGTGTATAACATGTACACAGAATATTAAACCTAAAAACATTTTAACTATTTTTTGTCTTGGCCTAGTTTTGAAGTACGAGAAGCTTTTTTGAGGGGATCGAAGTAACTCTACCACGGTTTGAGTGTAGTAATGATGGTGATGAGCAGGACAACAACTACAACGTTGAAATTAATTGTTATTTTTTTCCTGGTCAACCTTTGCAGTTAAGATGTTGTCTTCCACTTACTTAAGATATTTTTAATTAACTCGAAGACATTGCCAGCACATAAGCAAACATTCTTTGACAATATAAACATCTTAATATACAACTACTAATACAACAAGAGTTCCTGTGTTGCCAGAAGTCGGGGAAATCCTTTTTTAAAAAGGAAGCGTAAGAAAAATTGTACAAATTTTTTTTTAAACTCTTTGATTTGAATGCTTTTTTTTAAGAGTTTTTAATGAAAAAAAAAAAAATTTGTATTAAAAAAATATATAGAGGCGATGTTCCATTATTATGAAACAGTGCCTAACATTTGTCATGTAAATGCCCATTTAAGGTTTATTTCTTTACTTTTTTGGTAAAGTGAAACACAGAGAGGTAAACAAGTACACAGGTACGGAAAAAAAACTCCAAATATTTTATCACAAAAGAAAATGTCAGACTTTTTGAATTGAGTACAGCGACGTTAATTTAGCACATTTCGCTCTTGATTTAGCTATGCCACACGTGATTTCAATAAAGTTAATAAAAACGCTTCATTTAAACATTTTTTAATTTTACATATGTATTTGCAAATAAAAATTGTCATAACTACTTTAATTTTAACAGTTGTAAATAAAATACATATACCGCCATGTTCCGAAAAAAGAAAAGAAATGTACGAAGAAAGAGTTAAAGAGTAAAATCTAATTCTTGTTTTGAAGGCTACGCAGTTGTAACTTTCTGGCAACACTGCATTAGACTATTTTATTTTCACGTAGATGTTGTTCCAGAAACTTTTATTGAAATCTAAGAAACAAAGTAGTTAAACTATGACTACAATGTGAAGTCATAATAATAGTAGTCATAAACATCATAATGCAAAATGGCAGTAATAATGAAGTGGCTTTCAGTCTGCATGATCATAGAAAATTATAAATCTGTATATTTTCTTAATAAAACAAAACGTGTTGATATGTCAGGCATTTTGACCAGTTGTTTGTGCGAAAAAGAAGAGAAAGTTTATGCAATAAAAAAAAAAGTTATAAGGCCAATTAACATTATTTCACTTGAGTAAATGTCTTGATTTACAAAAAGACACACACATGGTCTGTAATATTTCAATGATATATATTGTAAAGGGAAATTAATATTTTATGATAATTAAGAGCTATGAAAAAGATTTGTTATGTATTAAATGGTTTGAAAAAAATAACATTTTACTTTAATGATATTAGTTTTCATGAATTCTTGTAAAAATAATTTTTTAAATATTTAAGTGAATCACAGGTATTAAAATCAGTGTTTGAAAATAAAGAGAACATTATTTAGTGTTCGGCTCACACACCCAGGAACGATATCTATTTTTTTAGTGTATATGAACACAACCCTTAATACCGGTCGTAACTATTTTCAAGAAAGAGCGGAACATTATATATTGTTTTGTTCTTTGTTAAAAAACAGAACAATTGTAGTGATACTGTAGACAAACATTGTATTTTAATGTTCTAAAATGTTTCTTTTTTAACATTGATAAAGAAATGAACAAACAAAAGATTTTAGCAACGACCGCAGCAAGAACAGCTTGTGTGTGTATTGTGTATATGTTTTGTTTGTGTATAATTATTTTGTTGGCTT
This sequence comes from Pollenia griseotomentosa, assembly GCA_963931875.1. Classification (NCBI taxonomy): domain Eukaryota; kingdom Metazoa; phylum Arthropoda; class Insecta; order Diptera; family Polleniidae; genus Pollenia; species Pollenia griseotomentosa. Next base: position 37,261,016 of record OZ007563.1, on the reverse strand, counting down.
TTTGTTTTTTTTTCGTATGTGTTTCTTGTTTTTGTAAAAAATATTTGGTTTTTTTACCAGCCAAAAGGGTGCTACGCACAACAGAAATGAACGAACCTTAATGAGCTGAACCGAACACAATGAAGTTTGTGGTTTGTTAAAAAATAACCGAACGGAATAAATCCCTAAATTTGTAAAACGCAAACGCAACACCAAAAAATTATATTGAAAGCAAAAACAAAATCGAAAATATTTCATAATTTTGTTGTTGTTTGCTATAGAAATATAAATTGAATTTTTGAATTTTAAACGCTGCATATCTTGTGGCGTTGATAATTTTAAAACGCAATATGTATTTATGTAGAAAGCACTTTTAAAAGTGATTTTGAGTCGATTGGTATACTAAGCGATGGATCTAGGTTTCTATGTACACAAAGAGATATTAACCAGAATTTCACACAATTTTATTTGATTCGCTGCGAAGGCACTTGTAGGTATCTAAAAAAACAGCCTGTTCCAAAATATTAAATTATTAAGCCAAAAATGTTCTTTTAAATTAAGTATGTAAGAAATGCTACAAATCGATTCCAAAATTCATTAAAATCGCTATATTGTTTCTGCCTTCTTTGACCACAACAGTACCCATGCTCTGTAACTTTAGTGAGAAGTTCTCGCAACGAAAAGATGTGAAACAAAATATTCCATCGTTTCTCGAAAAGTGAGAAAAAAGTGTGCTGTAACTCATGTCGAAAACTATCAAAAGAGATTACGTCGTAACGTTATAAATGTCATAACATTGCACTCGAAGCCGATGTGGCAATGCAGACGTTGAGAACGCCAGTAACACATATCGTTGACGGCGACCAAAATTTAGTAAAATTAAACATTTTTCCACGACGGCGGCGAAAATACAACCGTTGGCTATACCAAATAATGTAAAGTGCGACTTTAATGTGTGTGGATTACAAAATGGCTTTGAAAACATTTGTATATTTTATAAAAATGGTAAAAGCAAAATAATTAAACAATAAAAAAATGTGCCAAGAACAAAATATTATTATTATTATTCCTTGCATTTTTAATTGTTTTTTAGTGTTAAAAATTTTTCTCGCCGCATTTTTATTCGTGAGTTTATTTTACAGTTCAAAGCGGGAACTTTTCTCACCAAAATGTTACAGACACACTTTTTCTGTAAATTGGCGAGTAATTTCCTTACGTGACAGCTAGTACTCGCCAAAAAAAATTACAGACACAGTTCAGTGAGAAAAACAGCTGTTAGTTTCAATCGAAAAGTTTCTCGACGCGAGAGTTTCAGAACATGGGCACAGATAAAACGTGCAATTGTATACATATTTAAGGTTTCCCTGGTTATACGTTATCTCTAAAGCTTAAATTGTAAGTTGTATTAGTAGAATAATTTTACTCATATATGTAGTATTAACAAAACTGTGCTAATTTTTCCATTTTTTTTCGCTATGCTAAAAAGTAGCCTTCAAATAAAGTTGTATAACAGTAAGAGCCACTTTTTGGGTTAGAGATTAGCGATTAAATTAACTTTAATCTCCGTATTTACTTTTTGAGTTGTATTTTTTTAACTTTATTTTGCTAGTTTAAGCGGCCAATGGTGGTGGCTTAAACCTTAACTTAAACTGTCAACATACAAATGTTTGGTTATGTTAAACTGTTGCAAAAATATGAAACAAAAAATTATTTTTAAAAAATGGTATATTGCTAAGCACTTTTATATAATTTTTCCTTTCTATATTATTTCTTTAATATATTTTTTCTTTAAACACAAAAAATTTCTACCTTGTAAACAAAATTAAATTCGCGTATTTTCTTCTTCTTTTTTGAAAACATCCATATTGTTTTGATAAAAAGTTGAAATTTGCAAAAAAAATTTTGCCCATTGTTTGTGCTCAGTATGGTAACACTACATGGTTTAAGCCACCACTCAAAAATATCTATTTCAATTGATAGTCGATTAACTTAATTCTCAGATTAGATAATTATAGAATTTAATTAACTTTAATCTCAAACCCAAAAAGTGGCTCTAAAAGAGTTATAATTTAAAAAAATTTATGTGGATTTCTTATAGAGAATTAATGAAAAAGGTTCAAGAAACTTAAAATTTTGGTTTTTTTGGCATAAAGAACTTTGACTCTTTTTTCAGTATACTTTGGCAAATCACCTTGCGAAGACTTATATCAGAACAACGTTTACAAATTCACGCTCTTTCCACCAATTTTATAGAACACACAGTGCATATAAGCGTCCATCTGTGCAGCTAATACGCAATACAATTGATCGATTCACATATACATTGCACAGAAAATATTCCGCTTAGCACACCGGAGAATGTGGATCTTTCTATTGCCAATTTTGACAGTTATATTAAACTAGCGGTTCAACATTCCTGCAATACCCTCAAAAAACTTATAATAATAATATATATTCTACTGATGTCGAGCGCCTCTTGAATGAAAAAAGGAGAGTGAGAAGGGAGTGGCAATTGCACAGATCCCCCCAACTTAAGAACTTATTAAAAGAGTGCACAAAAAAGCTAAGAAAATTACTGCAGTCCCGGAAAACGGCTTCCGTGGAAAAATATCTTAAGGACCTGGATGCAACACCACAATCAGAATACTCATTATGGCGTGCAGCCAGAAATCTAAAAAGGCCAGTTATCATTAAACCACCATTAAGAAACCTGAATGGAAGTTGGGCAAGAAATGATAATGAGAAAGGAAACCTGTTTGTAAATCATTTGAAAAACGTATTTACCCCAAACATATCTGACGACATAGCGGACGAGTTACCACCTGTTGCTGCTAGAGCAGCTGTTCCCCTAAGATTTGAGATGAGAGAAATCGAAAAGGCTATTTGTAACTTAAACCCCAAGAAAGCCCCTGGTTTTGATAAGATAAGCAACAAAATGCTTTTGGAGCTACCTCGCATAGCAAAGAAAATTATTCTTTATATTTTTAATGCTATTTTACGCCTTGAATACTACCCTCAAGAATGGAAGGTCTCCTTAGTAAAGATGATACCAAAGCCAGGAAAAGATCACACAAAAGTTGAGTCATATAGGCCTATTAGCTTATTGTCTAATATATCAAAGCTATTTGAGAAGCTCTTATCGTCTGGCATGTAGGCTTGTTACATAAATTGAAGCTAAACCTACCGGTTAACACACACAAGCTGCTAGAAAGCTACTTGGTCGGTCGAAAATTTTTATTAAAGAAGGTGATTTTTTAAGTTCTCCTCAGCCAATTGAAGCTGGAGTGCCTCAGGGAAGCATCCTGGGCCCACTTTTTTACCTTATATATACCTCGGACATGCCAACAAATAATTACACCCTAACCTCAACTTTTGCTGATGATACAGCTTTTCTAAGCGTACACGAGAACAGTCGAGAAGCATCTCGATACCTGCAGGATCATATATTGCAACTAGAACTGTGGTTAAAACAATGGAGAATAAAGGTCAATGAGCAAAAATGCGTACATATAACATTCACCCTGCGTCGGGAAACTTGCCCCCCTATTAAAATCAATAATCAACTAGTGCCTCAACAATCGCATGTCAAATATCTCGGTATTCATCTAGATCGTTGTTTAACATGGAAATGCCATATAGAAGCAAAATTAACCCAAATGAAACTAACAGCAATTCAAATTAACTGGCTTATTGGAAGAAATTCTGTTCTTAGTCTCGATTGCAAACTACTACTTTACAACTCTATTTTAAAGCCAATATGGTGCTACGGTATTCAACTTTGGGGCACTGCCTCGGCTTCAAATATCGAAAAAATTCAAAGGCGCCAAAATAAACTTCTTCGAATAATCACAGCTGCCCCTTGGTATGTTAAAAACTCAAATATCCACAAGGATCTCAATGTGCCACTGGTAAGGACTATTATTACGAAGTATGCGGTAAAATATTTAAAAAGGCTAGAGTTGCACCCTAATCCACTAGCTCGAAATATTTTAAATGATAGTGGCCACACTCGCTTAAGAAGAAGAGACACTGCAGCACTTACCCATTAAGAAGAGCGATAGACACCTACATATGGGTAATTCCAAAGTGTTGAACGTGACAGTCGTACGCATCAAAAATGCAACAACATTTTAAACAACAAATATTTTTACGTTCTTTTAACCCTTAAATTATAGCACTAAGAAAGCACTATTATCTATGCTAAAGTTTATGGGGGGCGCGATTCTAGGTCAAAGATAATGGCAAAAGAAGTAGCGGTTCGAACGTGAAAAAAATAGAAGTAGTTTTTGTGGCCATGTATAAAAAGTTGTAGTTCAGCGAAACCTGGCACAATTTTTTAGTCAAACTACTTTCAGAATTTTACATAGCAATGTAACATTAAAATGTCTTTGGTTTGGTTCCAAAATCGTCTGTACTATTTTTTGTTTAAGCTAAAATCTGGTTCGATACGTGACAATTCGAACGTGAAATTTTTTCCACAATAATTTAACTGAATAATGATTAATACAAAATAAAAATTTACCGTTAATTCGAATAACATATTTCTCTTCGAACTCTTCCTTAGATTACAGACCATGTAAGAAATTTTTTTTGGAATAATTTTCATCAAATATCACCTCTTTCAAGGAAGATAATATTAAAGAAAACATACAATAAAACATACTCACAAATAAGAAAGTACGTTTGCACAACTTTGCAGTCTGATTGTTCATCTAAGTGAACAAATTTATGGGTAAATTTATAAAATTAGTAAAATCTAAATATTTCTTCATAACAATTTCGTAAAATAATCAGATTTTAATAACTTTTAAATTTTCGGTCACGGTGGACCATTTGGCGGAAATGCCCATATGTGAACAGAACCCGTATGAAGAAAATTTTTGTCTGGCACTGGCAGGACATAAAATAAATTATTAGCATAAGATTTGATTAATTATTGTTAGTTCATATTTAATATATGAAGATTCAATAAATAAATAATGAAAAGAAAAAAAAAAAAACATATACATTTATTATGTTGGATAATTGAATGATGGACGGAGAAATTATCTGATTTGTTACGAAATATGCGTTCAGTTTCGCACTTTGCTGAAGCAATGGACAATTTCATAAAACTTAACAAAATTTTCTTAAGTGGAATATGTTTTGACACATATGACATTACATGTATTCGCACAGTTGATTAAGCCACCTTATGCACCTTATGTTTGGGCCTTAACATAGTAAGCTTTGTTTGTTTTAACAATTAAGATTGTTAATTTGTAAAAAGGGCTCAAGGCTTATTATAAAGGCGTTACAGCAAAGTGAGTTTTAAAAAGGTAAAGACCTAACAATATTTTACGATTTTTTATAAAATATCTTTTTTCTAACAAAAACCACAAATTAGAAAAAAATCATTGAATCAATAAAAATTACTTGGTTTTGGTTCATATTTTCCTTAATTAGCGGTGTTGTCAAGCGTAAGAATGATGATAAAATTTTCGAAAACATGCGACACCACCGCAATTGGTCCTTAAAAAAAGTGTAAAAAAAATCTAAATTGTGGGTTAAAAACAGAAGCAATAAAATAATGAATTAAATAAAGAGCCGGACAAAAAAAAACCTAGCCCAGGATGAAAAAGGACTTTAATTTCATTGTCGACAATAAATTGTTGCTCTGGTTTCATAAATATAGAAAAAAAATACTTTTTCAACAAACATTTTTCCCAAAAAAAAAAAAAAAAAAAAATTCTTTTATTTTCAGTTACATTTTTTGTATTTTTACTTTATTATTATTACAAAAAAAAAAAAAAAAAAATGTAATAATAATAATTGTATATACAAAACTGTTTTCTTGTCATTGTTGTTGGGTCGTTTTTATGCTCTTCATTAACTTGATGAAAAGGTCAAGAAATCTTTGGCATTTTAAGTGTTATAGGCTTTAGCCGTAATTTACACTCAAAATTTGTTTTTCTTTTAAGATGATGATGATACAATTTTTCTCCTTTTTTCTATCTTCTGTGTTGGTTTTCTGTTGGCTTTCATTTTTATGGACTGACAACAGGGAATTAAAAAACTTAACAACAATAGCAATAATAAACTAAAAGAAAAACAAGAGAAGAAAATCTTAGACAGATGGGAAGTCATACGGGTTCTAAAATGACAACAACAAGACAAGACAGGACAATAAATTTTTTTTTCATTTTTATTTTTATTATTTTTATTTTGCAAAACGAAGAAAAAAGGAATCATACCTTAATTTTAACGACCATTATCGTCCTTTCTCTATGTGATTTTGTTTCCTGATTTTTTCTGCTCTCTGTGTTTGACTTGTTAGTTGTTATTGTCTTGAAGTTGTTGGTGGTTATGAGTAAATAAATCGCTTATTTACTTCAATAGTGTCATAACTTAAAAATCACGATTTTATTAGATAAGAACGCTAAATAAATTTGAGTTAAAGTGGCATCGATTGTTTTTGCATAGTGTTGTAAATTATAGTTAAAATGCATATTTAAATATTAGAAAGATAATAGACTAAATGTTTAGTTTTTTTTTATAATTTACAAAATTAAAAAAAACCGATTTTTAATGTTTTAGTGCATATTTTTTATTATCTGCATATTTTGGATTTTTAAGTGCATATCTTAAGCGCATATTTTTTAGTGCATTAGAGTCTCAGCACTATAGATAAGTATGCAGAAATGTAGATTGATATTGTGTAATAAAATTGTTTTTGGTTCGATAAAAATTGAACGCTTGTGATTTAAGCTTATCTTTGTCCATGTTCTGTAACTTCCGCGTCGAGAAACTTTTCGATTGAAACGTGAGAAGTGAAACAAAAATATACAAAGTATAATATCTTTAGTTTTTCTAAAATTTTTGGATGAAGTTTCCTGACGATCTGGCCTAAGCAACCAGTGAAATGCGCATAGGAATAGCTTATCCCTTCAACAATAAATTTCAGTTTATCAATAGTATGAAATGGGAATTTAGCACAAACGAAACCTTGTTAAAAATGCCACAAATTGAAACAAACAACTGTTTTTCTCACTTAACTGCGTCTGTGAAATTTTTAGCGAGTAATAGCTGTACCGTATGAAAATTTCTCGCCAATTTACAGAAAAAGAGTTCTGTAAAATTTTTGTGAAAAAGTTCCGCTTTGAAATGTCAAATAAACTTACGAATAAAAATGGGGTGCGAAAAAATTTAAACACAAAAAAATATATTAAAAATACAAAATGCAATGAATATTAACACGGGCGAGGTAAGTATTGTGTTCTTGGTTGATTTTTTCATTGTTTAATTAATTTGCTTTTAACATTTTAACATCGCCGCCGTCGCTGAAAAATTTTCAATTTTAGTAAATTTTGGTCGCCGTTAACGATATGTGTGACTGGCGTTCTCAACGTCTGCAAATTCAAATCGGCTTCGAGCAGAAGATAATGACATTTATAACGTTACGACGCAATCTCTTTTGATAGTTTTCGACATGAGTTACAGACATACTTTTTTCTCAATTTTCGAGAAACGATGGAATATTTTGTTTCACATCTTTTCGATGCGAGAAGTGCTCAGCAAAGTTACAGAACATGGGTGCTAATTGTTATTACGCGTTTTTTCTTAATTATAACAATGACGCATCACTGTTTTGTAGTGGCCTTTACAAGATTAAGATCGTAGATTTTTCAGAATAAGCGTATATTTTGTGTTAAAACAATATTGTTGTTATTTTTTGTTTATTTCTGTTAAAAAACTCTACACGGCTTTACTAAAGGGTAGTTAACACAATCACAAAAGTCGTACGCATTTTAGGGAGAATACAACCCTGCCATGAAAAGTTGTTTTTCTTTTTTAAAAATTTTTAAACACTAATAAGACCAGGAAAGCATTCTCGTCAAAATGCACTCGACATGTATTAACATTCAAACCCCTCTTGAATGATTCTATTGAATTATGACACTTTTCAAGTAAATGAGCGATATGTGTATAAATGTGTTTGAATGTTTAAAAAGCAAGGATACAAAAGCGAAATCTTAAACATTTATAAGAAAATACAAAAAGAAACCCCGATAATAAAATTAAAATTCATCAGAGACGATTTGACTCTGGAGTGTAAATCACATTTTTTTTTTTTTTTTGTTCATAGAAACAAAATCAAATTAAGTGTTTTTAACTGCAAACAAAAATATGCTTTAATAAGGGAAAATTATGGCAAAAGTGCTATGAAATAAAATTTTATGACCGTAAAAATTAAATTGGATTTGTCGTGCTTGTAATTGTGGTGGAGGGAAACTTTAAGGGGAAAATGGCATACGATATTTGGGTTTGGTTTAAAATTTTTTGTTTTATTGAAAGCTGATATTGTCATAGAAAATCTTAATTTTTCGCTGAAATTTGAATAATTTCTCTACAATTGAGATTTAAATAGCAATCAAAGTATTTATTTCAGAGAAAATAAAGGCTGGTCTAACCATAATGCACGAATCAAACCTTAAAGTCAAGTTTTTTTGCTCAAGTTAATTTTGCATTTCTTTGTATCTGACTTTGACATATTCAACCATGGAGAGGTACACAAGCTAGACAGAAGCGAATGGTGACTTTACAAAATAACCCTACAAGAAGAGAATGAGCGAGTTGTCATTTTTTTCACGTTGGTGTTAAGAAATGATAGAATGAAATGATCGAAATCAAGTTTTCCGTAATTTCTTTCTATTCTTCAGACCAACGTGAAAAAAGTGACTACTCACTCATTTACTTCTTGTAGGGAAATCATCTTCAGCGAATATTTACTATTTTGCCTTAGTGGATTCATTAGCAAGCAGAATTGCCGCATTTGGGCAAATGATAATCCACAGGTGAATGTTGAAAAGCGGATGCATTCACAAAGAATGACTGTTTGGTGCGGTTTACTGGTTCTTCGAAAATGAGGTTAGCCAGGCCAGACCTTGAATAGTGTCCGCTCGTGATGATAACAGACTTCTTGTGGCCCAAAATTTAGATTATTGACCTGGTCGATATGTGGTTCCAATCGATGGTGCCACTTGCCACAGAGCCACCGAAACAATGGCTCTTTTGCGCTAGAAATTCAAAAGCCGAGTTTTCTCACGTCGTGCTCATGTGATTTGACAGCGTTGGACTTCTTTCTTTGGGGATAATTAAAAGAAAAAGTGAACGTCAATAAGCCAATATCAATTCAAGAGCTAAGATGAGATAATTTGGCACATTAACGACATTGAACCTCAATTATGTCTTAGAGTCGTGGAAAATATGGACCATCAGATAGAGGTATGCTAGCGAAGCCGTGACGAGCATTTGCCAATATTTTGTTTCACACATAGTTGTCATAGATCCTTCTATCATAATAAAAAATATTAAGTTATCTGAAAACTTTTTGTTTTATTTGAAATTAACATCGTGCGTTTTGGTTGGGCCACCATTTATTTTTAAGTTTCTTTAAAATATACATAATTTAAATACGACATTAATTTCATGTTAAAGAAGACCTGAATATTATTAAAACTTTATATTAACTAAACAACTATTAAACTCAAAAGCTTAATTTCTCAAGAATTATAAACGTAATAGCATTTACTTTAAGTAAACTGCAACAAAATCAAAACCTTTTATTTTAAACTACAAACAAAGTAGTTTACTTGTCTGCTTTAGAAAGCAACCAACTAATACGGAACACAAACATTAGAGTACAAGATATATTTTCTTATATAAACTTCTCTTTGCATTACAAAACTAATATTTTCCTATAACCTGCAATATACAAGTAACTGCAATATAACTTAAAAAATAGAAGATTTTCTGTTAGAGTCGAAGTAAAGTTGCACACAAAGTTCTATTCATAGAGTATTGACTAGAACGGAAACTCTCTCAAAGTGAAAATAAAATTTATCTATTAAACTTTGGTACGTGTAAATTTATAACAACATATTTCTTAGTGAATCAAACATAAAGTTTGCTTTTTATGACAGTTGCACAGAAAAAAGTAAAAATTGATTTCAATTAAAAAATTTGTGATAGTAAATAAAATATTATTTAAATTTGCACCAGTAAACAAATTAATAGTATCAATTTAATATCTTGGGATATTAACAACATTTTCTGCAGTAATTTTGTTAATATAAGTAAACATTTTATTCACTTGATTAAATTTTAAATTAAAATTGATCTTCTTTTTGATTAATAGTTTAATTAAAAAAAAAAATTGGATGGAATTCTTTCTGTGTGAGTTACATTTTTATACCCTTCACCGAAGGTAAAAGTGTATATAAAAGTTTGTCATTCCGTTTATAACTTCCACAATATTGATCCTATTGATAAAGTATATATTCTGGATCCTTATGAGAAGAGAAGTGCAAGTTCGGTTGACTGTCTGTCCGTCCGTCTGCTTAAATGAGTTTTCGGAAGACCCCCAGATATGATAGGGACTTGGTTGGTATATACTTAAGTCAGATATGCTCATTTAAAGTTTGCTATTTAACCCTTGTGTTAATACCTAACTTTATCCACATTGTTTAGCACCCATACACTATTATTTTTAAATAATCAATCATTTTATTTTTATTTTTTTTAAAAATTTTAATTCTTAATACATTTATTTCATGTAAATATACCTAGGTGGGTACCATGGTACTCGGGTATTAACACAAGGGTTAAATTTAGCCAGATCGTAGTTTAGCTAAGATATGAGCAAAAAATACGCGTCCCTCTAATTTTTCCCAAAAATCCCTTGTTGTTGTTGTTATTTTTTTTTCCTTTTTCCTGTATATCTGGAGAAGGGCAAGAGCCAGAGTTTTCAAATTACAAGCATCTTGGTTATCAATATACCAACTACCAAATAGAGCTAAAGTTTCCAAATAACTGCAAAGCTCTCTGTTATCAATACACAGCGGGATTGCAGATGTGGCCGAGGTACATTTTGAGAGCGGCAAGAGCCAATGTTTCCAAATTATGAACTATAGTGCCAAACCCTGTAAATACTTTTCTTATAGATTCCTAATTATAACAACCCGATGCTATATTACTACTTTTTACAACTACGTGTATAAGAATATTAATTAATAAGGTATAAAATAAGAAGTGTTGAATAAACAAGAAGAGTAATATTTTGAAAATGAAGCAAGCCGGTTGTTTTCATTAATTACAGTACAATCATCTTTGTTATAAATGAACAACTTCCAACTAAACGTGGGGGATAGGAGATGTGGGCGTGGCAGAAAATAGATTTATTTATATCTAAAAAACCGTAAGAGAAAAATTGTCTAAATTTTATACACAGAGCTGGGTTATCAACTATCAACTTCTCTAAAATAATGGGCGGGATTGGAAAAGTTGGCGTGGTACGTTCCGTAAAAAACATTATAGATTTCTGTATATCGAGAAATATATCTTAAGAACGGTTTTCATATAACTTTCTGATCTTATCGCACCATGGTGGTTCTCTTCATCAATTAGATTCGGCATAGCCGAATATAACACTCTTACAGTTTATCTCTCTCTATTTCTGTTCTAGTCAATGTTCTAAAGCTTTATTGTCGTAAGACAATTATGTTTAACATATACATTTTTCCCTCAATTTTATACGCACTCTTGACTTGACTTTACCTGATTCTGAATGTATTCTCCTTTTATATAATCAGATACACAGAAATAGTTGAAAATAAATACATTCTAAAAACAGCAACGACTTTTATCTTAACAAAATGGGATTTTATGACTTTATACAGTTTAAATTTGTTTAGATATTTAAAGAGAGAAATCTTGTATATACTATACAAAACAAATACATATGTATGAATGTATAAATGTATGTGTGTGTATGTGATATTCTCCTACTGAACCAGCATAAGAACAAAAGGCAACAATCATCATTGTGATGAAAATAAAATATTTATTTAACAAATGCTACAATTTAACGATGCGTGTTACGACAGCAACATTAATTAGTTGAAAATCATAAAATTACTTGTATTAAGGAAACAATTTTAATTTATTTATTTTATTGCGGATTTCTCATATTATCTAATTGTTGTTCTTTCTTGACTAAATACAAATAAAATAAATAAATTTATTTATGTTAAGGAGTGTAAATGTTTGTTGTTTATTTGTTTTGTTTAACTAAATTAACGTAGAATGTTAGAAGTAATATAAAGACATGGATTTAGGAAAATTAACCACTAAATAAATTAATTCATTTGAACAAACATGAAAAAATTTGCAATTTTCAAAAAAATTAATTATATTCTTAAATAAATAACGAGAAATTTACTTTTGCTTAATTAATATTAAACTAAATATTCGAGTTAAGAAAGAAGTTGAAAAGAACTTAAGAATCCATTTACTAAATTAATTAATTTAAGCCAAGAGTTTTTATTAAAACAAATGTAAAACTAGTCTAGTTTTTGGGTTACCAGTTTGATTGCCACCATAGATTTTAGTATTTTTTACCATCTGTACAGTGAAAATAAACCCTAAGTCTGGGATCACACTATAAAAGTTGTCTCTTAGAAAGTCTGAGTTTAATGGTGAGAGGGGAAGAGAACATGCTTTTCTTCTCTCCTCTCTCACCCATAAACTGAAACTTTCTGAAAGAAAACTTTCATAGTGTGAACACAGACTAAGCCAAAAAGTCCAAAACAATGTGTGAAAAATCGCTCAAACGAAAAATGGTCCGTCTAAAAATTTTAAAAGTTAAATTTTATCCGAAAATGGTTTAAAAGGCCCAATAAATAATGCAAAATCATCCAATTTTTATTTTCAATAACTTTAATAACTTTAACACACGTTCTTCTTTAGTGTTTTAATTATATTTTTTTAAAGCCGCACTACCCGAATCGGGTACGTTCTGTAAATTGAAATGAAATGGACTTAAAATCGAACACATTTTGAAAACGAGGCTGTAAAGAAATTTTATAAATTTCATATTATGAGTATCAATTATATTTACAAGAACAGCTCTTATAAGGCACAAAAACTACAGGAATTTAATCAATAATTCCACTTCATATCGATTTGTATATATTTGTTTACTGCTTTGTTTGTAGCACAAATTATATTTTTATGGCTTAATTTATATGTTTTGACGATTATTATTTTTAAACTAGCGTTTTATTTGGGAATTGCTGATGTGGCAAAACAGTTAGTGGTATTGCCATAGTTAGTTGGCCGTTTAAGAGAACGATAATGATTGACTTGTTGTTGCTCGCTTAAGTTGTTGACCGACATCGTGGGCATAGCTGTTAAAAACTTGAACTCAAAAATTCCTAACTTCAAAATCCCAAATCGCTAACTTAAGCACTTATGCATGACCCGCCTTCGGTTGGACACAAGGATTTTCTCCACTATTGTATAACAAACAACGGCTTCCTACCTACAGCTTCTAAATTCAGGATTTTTTACTGGGATTTTTTTATTTACACGCAAAGAAAAAACATGGTTGTGGTAAGCATATTCTAAGAGCAACATATTATGATAAGAATTATGATTGTAGTCACCATATTAAGATTATTATTGAAACATATTATGACTCAATATACTCGTAATATGTCATCATAATATTTTTCCCTTAATCATATTATTATTCTGTTAATCATACTAAGTTAAGAAGTAATCAAATTATTGTCATGTTAATCATAATAAGCTAAGAAATTAATCATATTATTGTCATGTTAATCATAATAAGCTAAGAAGTAATCATATTATCATCATGTTAATCATAATAAATTTAGAAGCAATCATATTATGATACAGCACCTTTCATAGCTGTCATAAAAATACAAAATAAATTTAAATATTTTTGAATCGATTTTTTATTTTGTGGCTTTTTACAATTTTTCTGAATGTTAATCAAATAGCGGAGTTAAATATAAGGCTTGCAAAAGAGCAAATGAAAAATCTGTGGTTTTCATGGGCAACCGCGTGTGTTCATTTTTTTGATTTTAAGATGTTGATGCCATATTGCCTAATTTTAAACGCTCTTTATATTTTTTTGAAAAAGATGGATCAATTCCGTTTTGTAACGTAATGACAAAGTTTAAAATGTGCAATACCTAGCCCATAGTTTGATCTAGAATGGGTTTTCGGCTTTCCTGAACAATTTGTTTTAAGCCATACGCGGTTGCCCATGAAAACCACAGAAATATCGTAGCACTTTTATAAAATATAACGAAATCTCTGTGTGTTTTGTTGTTGGATTTTACAAAAAACTATGATATTTTGCATTTGCACTATTACATCACTAATACTTGAATGAACTCCGCTAACATTTTAATTTTTTAATTTCTTTAAACTTATTTTTTTATGGAATTTTATCTTTTAATTGTTGAACCGCTCACAAATAAAAAAACGACACAACTTCTTTAAAATTATTTTACAAATGGCGCTAACATAATATGATTAGAGTAAAAATAGTTTGATTGCATCTTTAACATAATATGATAAATGTATAGAAAGTTATCATGTTATGGCTATTAAATATCATGATATGGTTGTGAGAAATATAATATGTTTAGAAAGTTATCATAATTAAGTTGTTAGAAAAATAATTATTTTTCGGTCAACAATAATTAAATTCATAATTGCGATAAACATTGATATGTTTACAGTATTGTTTGTTGATATTAAATAAAAATAACAATTATTTGTGTACGACAACAATATATTGTTACATTAAACATAGTGTTGTTGCCGTAACCATGCCCAACCATATTTTTTCTCTGCGTGTAGGATTTAAAATTTCGGGATTATAAAATTTTGGAGTTTAAGATACAGAATTCTGAAGTTCGGGATTAAAAAAATATAATGCTTTTGAAATTTTGAAATTCGAGATTTTGATATTATTCGTTCTATTTTATATAAAGGCCTCGATTGTGTCTGCTGCTACTGTTCGCCAGTATGAGCAATTTAAGATTTGCTAATGTCAGTTTTGCCAAAAATACACTTTATTTTTTTTTATAACACATAGATTATAAAAAAAAAACAACAACGACTTGATGTGACAGCAACACTAAATTGACGTCGATATCGATAACGACTTATATATCTGTGGCATTTTGACAAAACATCTTAAGTCGAGATAAGATAGCAAAAAAGTTTTTAAAAAAACTTGGTAAAAAAATCATTTTTATCACATAACAAATTAAGCCAAAATTAAAGAAAAATTTCGATTCTAATACAAAATTTTAAAAAAGGCAAACTAAAATTTTTTTTGAATGAAAATTCGTATGATTAACAACATTTTTTCAACTTTTTAAATTTGACATAAGATGTTTTGTCAAAATGCCACAGATATGTATTCAATAATTATCTTGCTGAAATATTTAATTATTTGTGCATTGAAAAGGTAATTTTTTAGCCCGATAAAACTCAAATTGTTAAATGTAGGTTAGGTTAGGTTGAAAGGCTGGTGCCAAGTCAAATTTACACCCTCAGCCAGCGACCAATATGGTACATTGTGGCCTTAGTAAGTGATAGAATTATAATAAGAAAAGAATAGGAAAAATAAAGAGTGAATGGAAAGGATAGAGAAATTATTGGAAGATAAAAATCATATAAAACAAGCAGGAACAACCTTAATAAATATAAAACTGCTCTACATGTACCTGCCAGGTCATTCCGCGAGAATCTACTATTAAGCCATCTCAGCCTGCTGCTTAGTAGCCTGTGACTGTGACACAAAATGTTCTCAACTGTCTCCAACTCCTCTGGGCCCTCACACACAACATACACATATCAGACAAATCAGATGCCATTCTCATCGCCATCCTGCCTATAATGCATTGGCCCTTGATAATACCTATCATGGTCCTGATGCAGACCATACACCTGCCCAGCAGTGAATCCGAATCGGACTTCCTAAGCACCGGCCACAGCGCACGCGATACCCTGATCGCCTGACCGCCTCCAAACTGTCAGGATCCTCCATTTCTGAGCCTAGTCTCGCCAACTCATCAGCCATCTTATTGCCGGTAATATTGCAGCGACCCGGTACCCAACACAGTCTCATCACAAATTCCCCTTAAATCTTTCCTACAGACCTCCTACAATCATTAACTAGCTTGTAGTTCACACAACAGCCAATCAAGGCTCTAAGATCCACATGGCTGTCCATATATATAGTGACCTCCGAGATTTTGGCAATGTTACCCCTTACCAATTCCACGGCCTCCAAGATCCCTAGAGCCCCCGCCTGAAATAAACTGCAGTTGTCAGGAAGTCTACATGACCTTCTGATGTTCAGATTCTCAAGGTAGAACCCCGCACCCGTGCTCATCATCTTCGAGCCATCAGTGAAAATAGAAAATCCCCTATACAATCTGACCTGACCTGTAGGGTAATTCTCTAACTTTTTAACGAAAAAAATTTGTCGTTAAGTAGAAAATTTGAAGTAAAAATTTTTAAAATTTTCTACTTAACGACAAATTTGTGTCGTTAAAAAGTTACAGAATTGCCCCACTGATAGTTTAAAGTAATTAAAAAATAAAATTTTTATCAAAAAGATTTTTTTATTCGAAAGAAAGATGCATTAACTTTTTAAAATGGGGTTTGGCTGTTCTTAATGCAGCAAATTCTAAGCGTCCTTTGTTCAGCAAATTTTTTCAAGAATTGCTTGCCATGGCATTTTTGCAATTGGCAAATTGGGCACGAATAACACGTACAATGGTGACCTACAAGTTTATTTTCAAATTAAAAACTATCATTGATTATGGTGCAGCAACGATCTAAATTGACTGAAAGTCGAGATACGGCTACATTTTTGAAAAAATAAAGTGCAATAGTGCCACCTACCAGCGTGCAAACCACACCAACCGTTGCATTTTATCTGGATGCACCATAACATCTAGAAAAAAATGCATCTTTAGGGAATTTTTTTTGGGTTGTTCTATTCCATAGGCGACCGTTTTGTTTATTAAAACACCCGTTAAGCTTAAAATGATCCTCATGGCTAAATCACGAATCGATGACTAATTTTCAACGTAAATTTGGATATTTCTATAAATAATTGTTTATTTTTATACAAAAAAATTGTTTAATTTATAAATAATTTTGACCTCGCGTTAAATAAACAGAAAAAAGTATGGAAAAAGACCTTAAAAAATTTGTTTAGTTTTTAATAAAATTTACTTTCAACTTGTTTCGTTAATATTTTTTTATTATTATTCAACCTTATTCAGTCAACTTTTCGTATGAATTTTGCGGTCAACGGATGCAAGTTTGAGCCTAAGGGACGGATTTGTTGCTTATTTTTTTTTTTTAATTTTCTAGTGACGATAAGCCGGATGTTTATTTTTCAACACTTTTTTGTACTCTGGGTATAACTAAACAATGAATTTTTATTATCATAATTTTTAGCGTTAAATATTTAATTAGATAATGTGCTGGAGGGGCAGCAGGTTGAATAAATGTTTAGGTTTAGAATTAAGGTTTCATAAAAATTAGGGTGTTTTTAATTGTATGCAAATTCTTTTTAGTAAATGCTAATGTGTATTAGTAGACCCTTTCAGACATTAAATAGAACCACTTGAGATGAAAATCTAAAACCTTTGGGATGCTCATTAAGTATCTAAAGTACTGGCCGCATAGTGATGTCCAATATTGGACAAAATTTTAAACTTAAAGCGGCCTTAAATGCATTTGAACAGCATTGTTCTAAAGCAATGAAGGGCACACACATACTATCGCATTTATGCTTGTGTGGGAAGCAGCCGCAAACGAATGACGCTCATCAACAAGAAATGACAACAAAGCAACAGCCGAACGTACACAGAAACAAATAAAAATTGATTTCAATTAAAAAAATTGTGATATTAATTAAAAAATTAATTAAATTTGCACCAGTAAACAAATTAATAGTATCAATTAAACCAGTTAATAGTATTAATTAAACGCTTAATTTACTTGATTAAATGTTTAATTCACTTGATTAAATTTTTAATTAAAACTGATTATATTTTTGATTAATGCTTTAATTGGTGAAAAATTTTGGAGAATTTTTTCTTTGTACATTGTCACAGACAACACGAAGAAGTTTATAGTGTACATGTGTCGACGTCACACAAGCAGCATTTTTTTTATTCCTATGCACGCGTACATAGGATTTGCAAAAGTGCCCTTCACTGTTCTAAAGTATGCTTGAGAAAAACTCGACTTTATTTTTGACTATGATAATGGGCCAATAACTATAATTAAAATAGACAAAATTAATAAAAAAAAATTTTGTGTGATATTTAGCAAAGTAATTGCTAAAGCGTTAGTCACAAAGATAAACGTTTAACTTTTTGCAAATAAAAAAAGACTAATTGCGGCTATAACTGGCAACTGGCTCATTTGAAAACACGCCCAAAGTATAGGTTTGCTTTACAAACATAGAAGTTGCGGCGAGGAGGAAGAGTCAACGGAACATCTTCTCTTAGGACTTAGACGGTTTGGTCGAGAATACTCGGATTCATGGGTTAAAAATTTGTTGGCAAGTGTAATTAAATAATTTGAAAAATTGTCTCTTTGTCTTACAAGTTTCATTGTATTCTGCACTAAAGCTTCGTACAGACGATGGTCAGATCATACAATGTTGTCATTTTTCTGACAATGGTGCATTAATTTAACACATCTGCCAAATGAAAATAGCGTACAATGTTCATACAGTTGCAAGACATTTTTAGTCAATTTTAATGACAACATTGTAAGATCTGACCATCGTCTGTACGAAGCTTAAGATTATATAATTTTTTAGTGTGCAACTTTCAGAACATTACATCAGATTTGAATGGCTTTTTATGCACTTTAAGTGGCAAGCCATCATTTTTTTCAATACACTAGTTTAATTTTGCTTAATTTTATTTTTTTTTTTTTTAATTAAAATTAGTTTTATTAAAATAATTCAAACTTGATAAATTAACCCTCATAAAAAACATTTCTGATTTATAAAAGGTTTATGAAACGATTTTTCTATGAAAATTTGTTCAATAAATCTTTTATAAAAATAAGGGGGTTAAATTTTAAATGATAAATAAACAGAGATTTGAATATTCCCAAAATTTGGTTAATGGATTAATCAGCATTTTGATTCTTCAAAAAATTTTGATTGACCGATAATAATTTGCACTTCCCTAATTTAAATATTATGGTGAAAAAATACTTACGAATTTAATTCCAGATCTAAACGAAACTTATGATTAAAAGCCTTAATTAACAATGAGGTTCGATGAAAGTGTTTCTGCAAAGAAATAAAAAACATTTTAAGTTATTAGCAATTAATAATTCAAAATATCTGTGCATATAAGAGTATGTATTTAAAAGCCATAAATTTACAAAAAAATAATAAATTTGTTTACATTAAAAACCAAGCAGTGTGGAACGTTAATTAAATCAGTAGCTTAAAGGCTCAGTTAGCCGGGAGTAACAGTAACGTTGCAAATAAGCTGCTTCATTTTGTTGTATGTAAAGCAATTAGTACGCTTATAGTTAGAAGTAAGATGTTACGTCTCAATCTGTAAGAAATAGATTGGTCTTACATTTTTACGGTAAGGTTCAGTTACTGTTACTCCCGGCTAACTGACCCTTAACCCGCTACGCTTTGCTAACCACAGACAAATTTAAAGAGTGAATTGTTGTTTTTATCCCCTGCCTTAATATTGCTCACTGTTTGACTAATGATGTCTAATGTTGATAAAGTAACTTTTCCTGTCATTTGTTGTCCAGATATACACATATCTATAATATCTTTAGTAGGGTGACACGCCCACTTCTTCAATTATAACAAGGGCGCTACTCTCTATTGCGATGTGAATACAAGTTTGATACGAAAGCTTAATATAAAATTGTTACTCTCTATCGATTGCCCAAAGTTTTTTGAAAATAAAAGAAATAAAAACTAAAGATGGCGCAGATTGACAATGTCAAAATATGTAAAATAAATTTGAAATTTGAGAATTTAAATAAAGTTAATAGTAATGATTTGTGAAAAGAAAAAAAAAGAAGAAGACGCGAAAGACAAATGCGCAAACGGTTTAAAGAGTTTCTTTCGCATCGCAATAAAGAGTAGCCTCTCAGGCTGCTTGTAACAAATTTGAAAACTTTAGCCGTTGCCTTTCGCCAGACATACAGAAATCTCTACTGTCTTTGTATGGAAAGCCACACTCTTTTTTCCTTAACCAGGCAATTACGAACAAACCCGTAAAAGGAATAATCCAATTTGGTCCAATTATTGTTGGGTTTTAAGCATTGGAACAGACCTCAATCTATTTTATATACATACATACATATCCAACAAAATAAAGAATTTTGTTATTCGCGAGGCCCGAATGGTAAATTCGAAAAAGTAAGAGCACATATTGAATCATTACCGCAAAAAAATTTTTATGCGACAAAAACAAAATTTTTAAGGAGAAGGTTTTTTTTATTTCATAACAATTTTGTAAGGCATTTTGACAAAAAATCTTAAGTCGAGATAAGATAGCAAACAAGTTTTTAAAGAAACTCGGTGATAAAATCCTTTTTATCAAAGAATAAAATAAAGCAAAATTGAAGAAAAATTTTGTTTATAATACAAAATTTTAAAAACGTAAACAAAAATGGGTTTTGAATGAAAATTCGTATGATAAACATAATATTTTTCAACTTATTAAATTTGACTTAATATGTTTTGTCAAAATGCCACAGATAAAAAATCGTAACGCTACCTTATGTGGCCATTATATTTTAGGAGATAATGCATGCTGCCAATAAAGGCATTTATTAATAATAACGAAAATTAAAAATGATGTCGCATCAGTTTTTTTTGCCGTAATGACTCGATATATCGAGCCATGTTTGCTCTTATATCGAACTCTATACTGTAGTGTCGCTGTCACAAACAAACACTGAAGAGAAGTGTATACGACCAATCTACGTAAGTATGTGAACGTGTAGAAGCAAAAAATAAGTTCTTCACAGTGAAAATTCGGGCATTAAAAAATATTAACAAGGGAGTGAAAAATACACGCAGCAATGAGAGTGGGAACAAAAAATATGTACATTCCTTATTTTTTTTTTAATATTTTGTATGTTACTGTCTTTGATAATATAGCAACAACAACTCTTTGTATACATGCGCCACATGCGACTCACAAGCAAACATTACAAATTCTCGCAAACTGCACGAGGTGATTTTCAAATACTTGGAATAAAGACAAACTTTTTTAACTATACTAAAAGGTTTTGAAAAATAACAAATACTGTCTAGACTACATTTCTGTGAATTCTTATACCCTAACAACACTATTTAAATTTTGTTACGAACGTTTTGTTCACACATTTGATCTTTGTTGTGTGTTTGATTTTCAAATATGTACTTTTATGCAGAAATTTAAATATTTAACAAATTTTATAAAACAATATATCATTTAATAATGTGTTGCTTCATGCCTTCCGTAAGCCAGATGGTAAGAGAAACTTTCAAATTTCTCTTTTACAAATCTGCTACGTTTGAAGGTCCATTTTATTATTTTAATTTTAACAAATCGTCCATTAATTTTCCAATCAGAAATAAATTTAATATTCCAATATTAAGGTTTTTTTTTAATTTCGTTTTGAAAATAAGAATGTAAAAAAATATTCTTCTCATCCGCCGCCACCCACTTAAAATTTGTCAATGTTAAAATATGGGTGTGTATGTATGTGTGTAAGTGTATTTAGGATTAATCCCTCTTTTCAATTACCACAAATTAAATTGTTTGCCATTGAACTTCAAAGGCATTATAGTCGCATTTAGTAATAAAATAGCTGGTGTCACCTTAACAAAGAATTTTGCCATTAATTTCTTTTACCACAGTAAAATTCCAAACAATTGTTCATGTTCAATTCCATTTGAGCAATTGTGTTCTATTGTTCGATAATAGCTTAGTTATGCTCACAGAGATACAGAAAAAAGGGAATAGCAAAAACTAACAGAATCACACAAATCATTCAATGATTTACAAAATTAATTTTACTTATTTAATTTGCGAAAACAAAAAGGCATTAAATATTTCAAATATTTGTTTAAGGTTTAAATAAAATTTTATGATTAAAAATTTGTTAGAGTCTTTGTTGATATTTCATTTTTTATTATTGTTGGTTTTTTGTTGTTGTCGTTATTTGCTTATCTATTGATAATAAACAATGTCGTTTAGATAATGATGATTTTAAAGGCAATAATGAAAATGATGAGGATTTTCAATTGTAAAATTTTTTATTTGTTTGCTTGTATTTGTTGTTGAAAAATGTTATTTTTATTTGAAAATGTAATGCAAAGCCATCATTCATTTCATTTTATTTCATTTCATTTAAATAATTGAAATTTAATTGATAAACAGAAATAAATGAAAGCTTTCGAAACCGCTTTCCATTAAAATGTTCCACTTGAGAGCACTTTTGTCGACAATTGTCGACAAATAAACAAAATATCGGCCACAGTTTTCACATTTGTAATTTGGGTGATTGTGTGTTTGTAAATATGTACGTACGTACGTAAATATGTATGTATATATACATACATATATTTTTTTATTTTTAAGGATATTAATAATAAAACATTGACAACTGGTGAATAAACACAAATTCATAAAATGTGAAATAAAAAAATAAAAATAAATAAATAAATAAATAAAAAAAAACTTGAATTTAGATTTTATGACATTTTGTAGGCCCAAAAAATTACAAGGATACTGGTAAAAAACATATACATATGAGGAGCCGCAGAACAAAACGTACTTTTTCGCATTTTTTGACAAATTGGTTTTTTGATATTTTTATAATATTTGGGTTGAAATCTTAAAGAAAAAATCTAGTTAGCATATTTGTTTTTTTTTTTTTAGCAAGGAAATGGGTTCTTAAAAAATGGGTGCATTACAAAACGTACTTTTTTAATTTTTTTTTTTTTTTTAAACGTGCTTTTTTCATTGTTTTTGCCATTTCTTTGTGTAATTGTTTTAATAACAAACCATTTCTTAATATTCTCAATTTGTTTGACGTTTATTTATGTCATTTCATTTTCTTTAAAATTAACTGTTAAATAATGGTGACTATTCTTGAAAACGCTTCGAAAAAGGGAAAATTTTCATTAAAACAAAAACAAAGTTTAGGAAATTAGTTTTGTGTTTATCATACAATTTACCGTTTTTTAAAGAGAGAGAAACGCGTCAAAATTCTCAGTTTTATGTAAATTTGTATTTGTTCGACGAGTTTTTAAGAAAAGCCACCAATAATTGCAATAATTTGTTATTGTTAAAGTGTTATGAAAAAAATAATTAATACAATAGTATAATTTAAACATGGAAGAATTACAAGAATTTTTAGAAAATTTAAATATTTTTTTAAACAAAACGTACTTTTTTCATTTTATTTTAACAAAACGTACTTTTTTCGATATAAAATTGGTTTGATATTAAACATCCTTGACATTTAATGTGTTGACTTACGGCAGTTTGATTAATCTTTTGGTAAGCCAAAAACTTGTTTCCATTTCCAGGTTCATACAGCTTTTTAAGGGGTCGAAAGAAGTAAACCTCAATTTCCCAAAAATTTTAAATGTGTGAAAAAGTACGTTTTGTTCTGCGGCTCCTCATATGAATATACAATATATTTGAGCGAAAAAAAATATATTTTTAGAATCTGCCTGTCGGTTTAAATTACGATCTTTACTAAAAACAATAAAGAATATAAATTCATATTTTGATATTAAGTTGCTTGTAGTCTGTTTATTTAGTTTACGATTAAACAAACCAATAAAGAACCAGTTAGTGTGCTATAGTCGGCTGGGCCGGATCTTGGATAGCCTCCACATATAGTAAGAGAGTGGGCTTTATATGGGGCCTACTGTAAATTATGGACCGAGCTTCACGAATTTTACATAGAAAGAGTTTGTGCAAAATCTTATATAAATATATGCATTCCGCCACTATTTATGCTATTTTTTTTTTTTTTTTGTTTTCGAAAATTATCATTTTTTTTTGCTTGGTTGTTCAATATTTTGATACATAACTAACTCCTTTCCTACTGAACAGTTTTTTTTTTGGATTCAAGGCGAATTTATAAAGGTGACCGCATCATGGGATAGAGTTATGCTAGCTATCTCTTTTTTTTTAATAATACTATTTTTTTCTTTTTGTAAAAAGTTAGAGTGAAGGTCAAAATTAAAAAAAAGGAATTATTTTTGGTTTATAAAATATACACAATTTCTTTAGAAAGTAAAACTTTTTACTCTATTGAAAATTCATTGTGGCTCCACTTTTAAATTCCTTGTGTTTATATTTTATGTTCACTTTTTTTGTTTTAAATAACATTTTTCAAGTTTTTATATTTTTATTGAATTTTAAATTTAAATTTATTTTTTCACAAAATTTTAACAAAGCTTGACATTCAGTATACACACAAAAAAATAAACAGATGACTCGAAAATGTCACCTTTATGAATTCGCTTTGGTTGGATTTCAATCCCAAACAGCTTAGATATACAGTTATATGTGTTGGCTTTGTATGGGAGGAGCCACAAATTTATAGCTTTCCATAAGGGCCGTTTAGTCAGAAAGATCAGCTGTTAAGGACTTAATAGGGAAGAAAGAAACGAACATTCATCGAAAGATTAATGTTAGACCCTGTCATGGTATCCAACCTCAGCTTAGTCTTAGCAGCGGGTCAGAAACAATTAGCTTTACAACCACCTCCATGTATGAGAGCGACAGTCGGCAAAATTACCCAACATACCAAAACAGAGCAAAATTTAAATGAGTTGTAGAATAAGCTTATCCTAAGAAATTTCCTACAACATGACAAGCAATATAATTGCTAATGACTTATTCTCGCTATAGTTTTGTAAGTGTTTTTGAGAATGATGTGCCGTTACTTGATGCGTGCATACATTTTGTATTATTAGTTAAAGTTTTCAGGCTTTGTCTTTTGTTTGAGGAGTGAATTGTTTTAAAGTGTTGTAAACAGTGCAAAATTAAAAAAAAAGTAATTGAATATTATATAACCAAAAAACTTTTTGTATATATGAAATAGGTATAAATTAAAATAGAGTGTTCTCAAAGAATCGAAAAATAGCTGCTTACGGCAAACAAAAAATCCCAAATTATACCAAAAACTGTTGGCACAAATTATTGACAGATGAGCTGGAAGAGCATTTATGCTGGAAGGGAACGGCTAAAGCCATAAAAAGTAAAGTATTGGCCGTTTTCTCATTACATGATTATCTTTTCTCCCAACGAAAAACTGCACATTAAAGAAATTTGGTTTTCTCAATGTCTCATTTGTTTCTATTCTGTCGCAAAACTAACCAGCACTCATCTGCCAATTCTTTATTTTTCTTTTATTTGCCGTATAGATAAATTCAATCAGCTGACTTCCAACTTTTACATGTATTTTGAGAGGTGTTGCCAACTGAAAACAATGTTTTTTGTCGGTATATTGAGAAACCCAAAATTGTTAACAGACAGTTTATCGGTCTAATAAATTTATGTTGACATTAAGTAACAGGCAGTTTGTCGGTACATTGAGAACATGGCCATTAGTATGTAATTCTTGACATTCTTAACAATTTTAATTAATATTCATGTTGTAAAAATCCTTTCTTCATAAAAATAATTTAATGATAATTAAATTTGATGAACTTAAGCCTGATTGAAAAATATTAAAATTTGGATTAAAAACCAAAATTAGTTCAACAAAATAACCACAATAATAATTATTTTTATTATTTTTTTTTCCTTAGGGATTTTAGAAAATCGCTTTTGTGGGTGAGGTTTTTATTTTCAAACCACCCAAACAAATTGTTTTCGTAAATAACACAATATTCGCTATCGCGTAGTACTAGGGCGTTCGGGTTTTACCTCTAATGTACATATCCTTTTATTCGTTACTTTCATTTCGCTATAAAATCATAAAAAAAATGTAATTCATCAAAAATTCATAAAAATTTTAAATTGTTAATTTTTCCTGAAGAAGTCACACAAAGGCGTGAAGAAAAAGCGGATAAAATTAAATGAGTAATATAATAAAAAATAAAAGACCTCAAGCTTAGTAAATAATAACATAAAAATATTAAATAAAAAAAAGGTTAAATGAAAACAACCACGGCATACACTGCAGCAACACAATATTTTATACCGGTGTGAACATGTGTGTTTGCAAGTAAATGTATGTACCCTGCAAATAATGGGACTAGTCCAAACACGCGTGTAAAGTGTAGCCCATAAGGGACTAGGACTAGTCCAAAAGTAACCCAAACGTATGAAAAAAACATGGTCTATTTAACATTACGATGTCCTAGTGCAGGACCATACAACCCAGTTTTGGACTACAAAGGAGTAGTCTTAAAACGACTCCATGGTATACACAAGAGGATTAATTTTAACTTCGTTTAAGAATGAAAACTTGTCGTTAAAAAACGAAGACATGTCGTCTCACTACAAGCACTTTTTAACAATGACATGGTGCATGCTTGCATTACATCGGACCAGTCCATGGAGTAGTCCATTTAATTAAAATGGATCAGGTGATCAAACATTATTTGCACGGTAATTACATAAATCAATCATTTATATAAAAAAATAATTTTCAAATTTACAATTTTCACACTTACGATGTCGCACGTGACCCACTTTATATAAGTACCAAGCTCACAAATCTTCTTATTTTACAGTAAGGTTTTTTTTATTTTAATTTTATAAAAAAATCTCCGATTGTTCTAGATATTTGATGAGCTTTCTGCATTTACATTAGACGCACTGATAGAAAATGTTATTTTTTAATGTCGCATGTGACATCGAAATATAAGAAAATACAAAGAAAAAAAAAATTCAGTTATTTGCAATCGCATAGTTTCTAATGCAATTGCAAAAAAACAAGGCACGTGAAAAAAACAGAAGTGACAAACCTGAGGCAATATTTTAATGCGAATTATTTAAGAATGCTATACACTAATGTCTCTTAGGAATTGTATTGATTTTACCTATAAATTATTTATACTTTATATATACTTTAAGTTTTTGTAAGTTAATTTTCAGTGTCACATGTGACCTGTCGAACGTGACATTTGTTGCCATCATTATATTTATGTTTTTTCTGTTGCTCTTTTTACGAAATTTTATATTAAAGAATTTAGTTAAAATGTTTTTAAATGAACAGAATGACTCAATGTACTTGATTCGCCCGGTAGGCGAATTTCAACCACTTGAAAAATACTGCAAACATAAATATTTATATCTACATACTTATGGCCGTTTTCTCATTACATGGTTATCTTTTTTCCCAACGAAAAACTGCACATTAAAGAAATTTGGTTTTCGCAAAACTAACCAGCACTCATCTGCCAATTATTTATTTTCCTTTTATATGCCGTACAAATAAATTAAATCAGCTGACTCCCATTTTTTACATGTATTTTGAGAGGTGTTGCCAACTGAAAACAATGTTTTTTGTCGGTATATTGAGAAACCCAAAATTGTTAACAGACAGTTTATCGGTCTAATAAATTTATGTTGACATTAAGTTACAGACACTTTGTCGGTACATTGAGAACATGGCCATATGTGTTTCATATAGTGAGGTCTGTTTCATAAAATAGAATAAAAATAAAAACTCTTGTTTTGTTTTAATTTTTATTATTTATTTATTCCAATATTTCGACCAACCTTGTTGGTCATCCTCAGGGAAATAGTTATGATCTAAAAATATTATTAATTTAAACATGTTTCTTAATTTTAAAAACAAACAATTTATTTACTTAATATTTAATGCAGTGTGGTCCGATGTTATCGTTTTAAGTTTTCTTCACTGATTGTCTAAAGGCCCAACTATAATATGCTTAAGTTGGCTTAAGCTACTGTCAAAAATTATAATTATTCAAATATTTTAATCAGGGACCGTAACGATTATGAGCAATATTGTACAAAAGAAAATCAGTTGAAAAATAACTATAATTTTTAAAATTAAACACTAAAAATAAATCTAAGAATTCCTAAAAGATATTGTATCTTGCCTTAATCATTCAGAAACATGAAAAACCTTTCAAATTGCATCATTATATATTTCTCTTAAGATTAAGCTTGTGTGTTCGCTGGGTAAATATTCGAGGAGAAAAATATAAAAAATATATAAGCATCAGCCGCATGTGCGCCAGTCGCTGGTTAATTGACTACTGAATGAGAGAAATAAGAATGTGTGTGAAGAATGTGTGTACATTAATTGGAATAATTGTTGTTCTATGGCATACCCATCAATGCACTAGATCTTTCTAATCTTAGCTGCGATTTTAAAGCAAGCAGCATCTCTTGAAATATCACAAGCACCCAGGAAGCTCCGCCAGCATCTGAACTTTTCCGCAAATTGGAAAACTAGCCTGCGAAACTAATTTTTTAAGTTTTCCCTTTGCACAAGTTTTGATTTAAGCCACAGCCATCACGTTATCCCTAAAGGGACATAAACCCATATTCATATTGCGGCCGAAATTTTAGGCGTACTAATTTCCGTTGAACCAGTTATAATCTCTGTTATCTTGTGATCTGTTAATAGTGAACTTTGCCGAATTCCGGGCATTGCCTGCACCAAATTACTCCGAAGGATGTGAAACCAAAAGTTGAAGTATGCCTAGTCTTCCTACATATCCACGGGAGGACAAACCTACAAGAAATCAAATTTCGTATTTTCATTTTAAGAAGAGGATGGATTAACTTGTTTCGAAATTTTACACAGATAAAACAGTCTGTTGCAAAAAGGATGGAGTTAACTTTTTTTTAGTTTTGCAGGAGATACAAATTTTAAGCTTTAAAGGTGACTTTTCCATTAAATTTGATTTTTTTCCTTTTCTACTATAATCATCAATTCTCTGCGATTATGTTTTTTTTTGTTCTTATTCCTAAATATCTCTAATGTCACAGATAGGAAGTAAACTTAAGTTTTAATTCCAAATTTTGTTGCGCATTAAAAAAAGATAAGAAAAAAGTCATTTTGCTATAACTTCCTGACAAATCGTACAAACTAATTTGAATTATGTGCATGGGTACTTTTAAACGTGAAGATCTGAAAAATGCTATTAACGCCAATTTAACTAAAGTCAACTGAAGCACTTTTTCCATCTTGCCCCTGTTAATTAAAATTCCATATAAAATTTTTAAGATTTCAACTGTAAAAAACAATAAATTTGTTAATTAACATAATTAAGAATTAACCTTTAAGCCATTATAATTTTATCTATTTTCCTTTCTTTCAACCCTTAGTTAACAAAAATAAAAACAATTAATTTCCTTTAACCAAAACTTAAAACCATTAACTAAAAACGTTTAAAGCACCTTAACACTTAAAACAATTTTCACCAACACATATACACCTTTTTGATAGGGGTCACTTAAATTGAACCAGACATTAATAATATTAAAAATAACAAGACAAGTCCTTGTATTACAAGCTTTTTAAACAAAAAAACATTTTTATATAAATAAATTATAAAATAAGAAATGAAAAAAGTAAATGAAAAAGTATTTAGGTTTTTTTTTGTTGCTTTTAATAAAATAAACAAGTACACAGTCAATTGAGTGGAAAAGAAGATTTTATTTAATAAAAAGGAACTTTTTTTTATTTGTTTGTTGCTCTGGCTCTTAAAAACCCCAAAAATAGGCTACAAATTATTTCAAACTGTGAAACATAAAAAATAAAGGACGTAAAAATACCAAAAACTGATGAACCTTAAAACAAAATTGTAACACAAGACTAGACAATAGGCCAAGAACACCAAACAAATATTAAAGTAAATACCTACACAACACTTGTCTTAGTGCTTAAAAAAACCTTAATGAAGATATAAACACGAGGTGGGGCCAAACACAAAAGTATATATTCTTATGCATCTTAAGAAATCTTTATGTATAACAATGATGACCAAAATAGCAAAAAAGAAGCCAAATTCTACAAAGTCTCAAAATAGAACTTCAATTTTTGTTTAAGCACAGGCAAAATGTGGGGTGGGTTTCAAAAGCATTTATGTCTATATAAGAAGGATTTGTTGTATAAAGTGTCTGTGAGAGTGTAAGCGTGTGAGAGCGTGTTTTCCTTCTTGTATTTATAATGCTTGCCACAGTTGCTTGGACTTGCAAAAAACACTGACTATGTTGTTTCTATCTTCATTTAAATATATATTCTTGAGAGATCTACCAATCTACCAATTGAATTTTATTTAAAATCGTTTTCAAGTTATGAAGAAATCTTTTAGCTTAACCGCCTTATTTTGGGCGAAATATAAGTCATGCCTATCATAATAAATACTGAATAAAATAACAATTTGTGCAACGATTTTTATTATATATAGCATATTTTATTCGTTATATAGCTGGCTTTCAGATGTTTGCACTTAAAATTTTGATATGAACTTTTGAAAACTGAAAATACAGTTTAACCCGCTTTATTATCCCACTCTTAAATGCCTTTCACGATAATTTTTTTGAGTTTCAAATCCAATTTTTGATACAAAAATGCACGTTTAATTGTCCTACGCTTATTTACACTATTCTGATAATTACTTTAAAAATAAAACTCCCAAAACTCCTAAATTTCATTCGTTTAATTGCCTCAGTATTGAGTAATGCAACCAAGTTTAAATGTCAATCATAAGCAGGAAAACCAGAAATTAAAATGATCTACAAAATATATTTTTAAAAACTTGTAAATTTGCACTAAAAATGGTTAAAAAATTATGCCCCAAAACACAAAATTGGGATTTGAAAGTAATATATTCAAAAATTAAATTTTATATTAATACGAACATGATTAAATGGTTTAAGGACATAAAGAATGAAGTTTGTATGGGGACTATGTGATATTATAGACCGATTCTCACAATTTACGTAGGGGTCGTTCATATGACAATTAAAACGTATTGACCAAATTTTATCATATAATCTAAACATGAAATTACATATTTACGGTTTCCCTGATCATAAGTTTGTATGTTTGCGTACGCTTTTGTTAGTAAGATAAGACAGGACATCTCAAAAAGAATAACAGACAAAATTTAAGACAGCAAATCCCATTGTTTTTTTTATTGCGATCTCTTTTAAATATAGCTGATACATGTACAAATTCCTATGATCCATATGATTTAAATTTTTTGTATAAATTGTACTCTTAATTATTTGCTTGTATACTTATCAAAATCGATTTGACCGACTAACTCATGTTATGATGAAGTGTATTACCATAACCGCCTTGTTAAAAGCTAAACATAAGTTCAGCCCTAAAAAAATCTGAACCCAATAGAAAAGAAAGAAAACGGATTAATATTTTGCGCGTTGAAGTATTTATAGTCCAAATATTTTTATTTAAAGGCGATTTTTGCGACTGTCATTTCATTTAATAAAAACTGCTACGCTAAATATATATTCGCAATTTTTACAGAAAACATGAGATTTGATTATTTGTAAAATCACCACATGTTTATCGATTTTCGTAGAACATAAAATAGTTTATTAAAGGTAAGCTTAGAGTCCTGATCTAGTATTAATACTTGGATTTTTTTTCTGCCATTTATTATGTATTATGAATTTTTTTAAAATTTAAAACTGTACAAATCTTTTGATTTTGCACCAAAAAAAATTTTCCTTTTTTTATTTCGTCGAAAATAACATAGAAACTTTAAAGCATATTAACAATATACATAATGCTAGGAACACAACTGGGACGAACGACGAATTTCGCCCTACACGACGAATTTTTTTAGTAAAAATTCGCTAAGTAAATTCGTCGTATGAAACACAATAACGACGAATAACTCACAGCTTTACTAATTGAAAAAGTTCTTTGCTGTTTATGCAAAGAGAAAGAAATAGTGTGACCATTAAAAAAAAAAATTTAATTAAAAAACACAAACATTAACAAAAACACAATTAAAAACTATTCTTATAGTTATCTTCTTTGTATATTTATTTTAAATGCGATAAAATAATAAAATACAATTATTACAGTAAAAAAGTAACTTTATATACTAAAATACTTGAAAGCTAAAATCAAACATGGTCACCTGGTACTGATTTGTTCGTCGTTCGCCGGCGTATGAAATAGAAATAAATCAACGGCCGACGCCATGATTGTGTGTATTTTCATATACACAAATATGTTTTATTTTTGGCGACGAATATTTGCGGCCAAAAATTCGTCGTTCGTCCCAGTTGTGTTCCTAGCATAAAGTAGTTCAGAGATGACTCAAATTCGCATCATTAAAATTAACTTTTTACAAAATCGTACGAATTTGTCTAAAGTTATTAAAAAAACTCTGTAAAGCAGTCTCTTCAAAACTTAATTTTTGCTAAAAAAAATATTCCTGGAAAAAATTCAAAGAATAAGACTTTTAAAGTATAAAAGCTTTTGAGGATTGTAATTTGACTTAGAATACACATTCGAATAATATGAAAATGTATATAAAAACAAGATATTTCACATTATTGTGAATAAAATGAACTTTTTAACAAGGCTTCGCGTAAATGTGCTAAATTCCCATTTCATACTATTGATAAACTGAAATTTATTGTTGATGGGATTAGCTGTTCCTCTGCGCATTTCACTGTTTGCTTAGGCCAGCCAGATCGTCCGGAAACTTCATCCAAAGATTTTAGAAAAACTAAAGATATTATGCAAATGAAACTGTTAAGCGAATAAGAACTATAAACACCAGTTTTACTTGTAACAATATTTAAGTTAAAACAAAAACAATAAACAGTGAGTTTATTTTTATCATGAAATAAATCTTGTTTTATTGAGAAATACGTAGTTTTAGGAAAAATAGCGTTTGCCCAGTGGTCGAAATTTGACAATTATTATTTATGCAAATATGAAGAAAACATTAATATATGTAAGTATATATGTATACGAATTTTTATGTTTCGAGCACTTGTTTTTTTTTTTTTTTTTTTTGTCTTAGTGGATCGATGTGTCGAGGGACCAACCTCCGATTCATATATTACACTGGTTCACAAGTTTTTAAATTTTTGCTATAACCTCAATAATAAGATGTTTTCTAAGATAAATCGGGGCTGCTGATCACGAATATGGTATTCACTTATTTTTCGCAAGAAGCGTTCTCGAGATATACGCGAAAATCTTGTTTTTCTGCAGTTATTTTAGGTATTTCGAAAAATCTCGAGAACTGTTCAACTGAATTGTACAATTTAAATTTAATATTTTGCATAGATATCTGTTTTCTCTTTCAGAACATGTCCAAACTGTGTCCATCGGATAAAGATTTACAGAGTAACAGCACTTTAAACTTGAAATTTTTGATTTTTGAATGATTTTTTATGTTTTTTCAAAATTCATCATTTTAATTCGCCCCATTAGGCAATATTTTTTTTTTTTAACATGTATCTTAAATAATATTTTATTTCAAACGTAGTAAGCGTAAAATTGTTATCGTCGGACAAAGAATTAAGAAATAACGGCATATTTAGTGAAAACATCCGAATTTGAATTTTCATAAAATTTTTTTTTAGAATGCTACTATTACACTGCGGAACAGTAACTGTTTTACTAATTTGATTTTAAATCTTCTCTCCATTTTTCTCTATCAGCTCTAGTTTTCGACATATACCGTTACATATATTGGAATAACTTTAAAACGGTTGACCATATTCAGTCAAAAAAAATCCGAAGCTCGACAACAATATTATCTTTAAGCCGTGCTTACATTGTTTTTAAATTTGCCCTGTAGTTTCAGAGATATCGTACAATTTTTGCAGAAACAATAGGAACATTTTGAAAAAAAACGATTTTTGATTTTTAAAAATTCATAAAAAATAAGAACGCGACAAAAATCCGAAAACATTTAGCTTAACATAATTTCGAATGAAATGAGGTTTTTTTCATTGAAATTGGTGCACAACTTTTGGTTTTATTCACAATTTACTTAGAAAACTGAATATCAATTTCCATGCAAAAAGGAAAAAACGTTATTTTTTGTATGGAAATTGTGTAGATTGTTTCTTCAAAAATTCTCCGATATCTCTGAAACTACAGGGCAAATTTAAAAACAATGTAAGCACGGCTTTAAGATAATATTGTTGCCGAGCTTCGGATCAGCAACCTCAAATAAGTAAAAATTTGCAATCAAATTCCAGACCGCAAACTTGCTGTTCCGCAGTGTAATAGTAGCATTCTTAAAAAAAAATTTTTATGAAAATTCAAATTCGGATCGTTTCACTAAATATGCCGTTATTTCTTAATTCTTTGTCCGACGATAACAATTTTACGCTTACCACGTTTGAAATAAAATATTATTTAAGATACATGTTAAAAAAAAATTTAAAAATTTTTTTATTGCCATTAAGGGTCGAATTAAAATGTTGAATTTTGAAAAAAATAAAAATTCACTTTTTTTTAAAGTTTAAAGTGCTGTAACTCAGTAAATACTTATCCGATCGACACAGTTTGGACATGCTCTGAAAGAGAAAACAGGTATCTATGCAATCTTTTTCAGTTGAATAGTTCTCGAGATTTTTCGAAATACCTAAAACAACTGCAGAAAAACTCATTTTTCGCGTATATCGCGAAAACGCTTCTTGTGAAAAATAAATGAATGCCATATTCGTGATCAGCAGCCCCAATTTAGCTTAGAAAATATCTAATTTTTGATGTTCATTTTTTTTGTGGCGTAGTGTTATCTTCCATTCAAGCTCGTTTAATTTATTTTTTTTTTTTTAATTTAGTTTTGTATGTTCAATAATACAAAAAAATCCGAAAGTACTAACTGAAAATCAAAAAGGTACAACAAAGTCTTTTCTTTTAGTTTTTTAATATATCTAGGCTCTGTATGTGGAATTTAATTTTTCAAATTTCAATATTAAAAAAAAAATTCCAAAAGTACCAGTTAAAAAACGAAAAAGTACCAAAAAGATCCCCCTTACGGGGATCTTGTACGTTTAATTTTATGTTTCTAGGTATAATACAAACGGAAATTCAAAAAGTACAATTTATAGAATAATCAAGTACCAAAACGTTACCTTTTATAGATTCTCATCCACTCAGGACATTGCATATTTAATTTCATGTTTCTAGGTCCAATATTAACGAAAATTAAAAAAAACTACCAGCTGTAGAAGGAAAAAGTACCAAAAGACTTTACGGATTCTTTATCACTTAGGACCTTGCGTGTTTCTATGGTCAAATATTAACAAAAAATCAAAAGTACTACTTGAAGAACATCGTCTTAAGAGTTCTAGTTCACTCAGGACCCTGCACCTATAATTTTTTGTGTCTAAGGTCACTATTATATAAAATTCTAAAACTACCACATGCAGTACCACAGAAGTAAGGGAAAGAATTTCATTTTCGGTATTTTTCCTTTTATATACATTTTTCTTCTTATTTCAAAATTGCAAAAATAAAGCCATAATTAAATACGTATATGTCTATACATGGAAAAAATGTTTCGAAAATAAGTACCAAAAAAGATAAAACTTTCACACCTTAAACTTTCCAATTGCGAAAATGTGTTTCAATTATGTATGTAACGAATTTGGTACAATCTTTATTTCTATGTTTATTCGTTTAAAAGATAGATGGGGGACAAAAAAGTCCCAAAAGGGCCAAATTTGAAAAAAGTACCAGAAATCTTTCCACTTATTTTTCTAATGAGCAACGATAAGTTTTAAATTTGTTTGTATCACCTTTAGTTTTGGAGGTACTATTCTGCCAAATTTTTCTGTTTTTACCTGTTTAACCCTCTCAGATTTAAATAAAATATTTATTGTGCCAATGTTATTTTCGGGAATACAAAATTTGTTATTAATAAGATTTCCGTATGACGCGCTAAATTCCCAATTTTCCATATTTGATAAATACACTGAAATTTATTGTTGAGGGAAAGCAAGCTTCTATACGCATTTTACTGGTTGCTTAGGCCAGATCATCAGGAAACCTTTTCCAAAGATTTTAGAAGAGCTAAAAATATTATACAAATAAAACCCTAAAGCGAGTAAGAATTTTAAACACTCAAAGTCTTACTTGGAACAATATCAAAGCTTAAACAAAACACCAACAATAAACTCTGAGTTTATCTTTTCCTACTTTTTTTCCTCCTTTTTTGTGGACTTTTGTAAGTCTCCTTAGCTGTTTTCCTTTTGCCGATTTATGTATGCAAAGATCTTATAAAAGTTTTTAACAAAATAAAAAAAAAATATTTGTAATTAAATGTCTGAATTTTTCCAAAGCCGTTGAGTAAATAAGAAAATTATATTTGCACCACTTACAGGTAATTTAAGTTCAAGTTATTTAGCGTTTCTTTTAATAAAACTGAATAACCTCTTCCTAAGTTATAATAGAATCGATGGTATTCAAAAACCGCAAATTTTGGAAAAAAAATTTCTAAAAAAAAAATTGTATCCATAGAATTTTAAATTCCGACTGTTTTTTAGTTGGGGGACCATAACATATCAAAAAATATAGCGGTCATTAAAGGTCATGGCAAAAGTTAAAATTTGTTAAAAAGTGCTATAGATCCATTAGATTTGGATCTTTAACACTTTCAAGGAGACAGTATGCTTTCTAATAATATAACATTTAATAGTATTTACGGTTAATACTAGTTGGACTCTCTAGCACAAGAGCAGAACAACAATAATAGCTAGAGAAAAATAAGTAGACATAAAACATCAAAGTTTACATAAAAAAAAAACAGCTTAATACCAACGTTTTTGTTAACGTTTTATTTATTTATATTTCTAACGTTTTTTTTTCTTTTAATTTTTTGAGTCATTAGAATAATTTTTGTTTAGTTCTATTTTTATTTGAGTTTATAGAGTATACTTTCCTTACGTCCCCACCCTTCAAACAACTTTGTTGGGTTGCTAACAAATAAATAAGAAAAGAAAACTTTGTAGCAGCAAAAAGTGTGAAGATATGTAAATGTGTGGGAGTATGAGTGTGTGTGTATAAAGTGGGACTTTTAGTAAAACATATTTAACTCATACTGTTACAAATATGGTGGGCTTTTCTTTCGTTAACATTTTCTTTTAATGAGAGGGATGAAAGATATAAGCAAAAATATATTAATATATAGTAAAAAAGAAAATGAAAATGCTTTCATGAGAAAAAACAAAATATAAAAATAAACAAAAAAATTTAAGAAATATATAAAAACAAATACAATAAAAGAAAATATATTCAGTACACACATTTTAATTTGTTTAATGAGCATGCTGAGGCACACAAACACTCAAACAGTTGTAGGCTGTTTGACTGCTATTTTACGCTTTTTGTTTCTTTTGGAATTGTTTCGAAAATTGTGTGTAAAATCAAATGGAATGAAAATAAAAATAAAGATTTCGGTCAGTCTTTTTCGTATAAGAAATATTCTTTTAAAAGGAATAAAATGGCCGTTATATCAAAGGCAATAAGCACAATTTATTTATATTATTGTTTTCTGTTTTCTTTATGTTTTTAGCGAAGGTGTGGTTAGGTGTACATGAAATATTTTAATTTTCTTTAGAAGTTTTCCTATTTTTTTTTTTTTTTGTATTTAAAAGGTTAATTTTTTCAGATGCAAACAAATAAAAATTGCTAAGAAAATGATGTTATTCTTCAGAATAGCTTTTCCAAAACTCTTTTAATTAAAATTTAACAAAACAAGGACGTAGAACGTAACGTCATAAATTCTTTAAAAAACACTCCTGTTACCCACAATTTCGACGTAGACATATTTGGCTTCTTATTGAAAATATTATTAGAAAATTAAAAATTTATTTAAATTGTTGTTAATTTATTTCTCCTATTTTTTTAAATATTCAACATTCTATGTTGAATCAATCAAAAACTTTCAGTCTGGCACACGATGACGATCACTATAGTTCGCCTGCATTTTCAACTAGGAACAGCTGCGGCCCACTGAAAATTTTCGGCACGACAAGTCGATTGACAATGTAAGCGAACGATAACGTAACAGTTTTCATACAAATTGATTTAACCATGTCCATCCGTCTGTTAAAATCACGCTCACACTTTTGAACGACTCCAAAGAAAAAAACAATGTCGGTGTCAAATTGTTTATAGTTCACATAAGCAGTTTGGGATTGAAATCCATCAACATCGGTTCAGTTGGAAAAGAGTTATGAATCAAAATGTAGAACAACATCCCTAAAAAATTAATCATTTTGTTAAAAAAAAAAAATTGCATAAATAGTGGCGGAATGCACATATTGACAATAGATTTTGCACACAATCGTTCTATATGCCTAGAAATCATACCATAACATTCCGTGAAGATCGGTCCATAATTTACTAAAGGCCCCATTTAAAACCTACTCTCGGAAAAGGCTTTTGTACGCGTACAAACGCAACGAATAACGCTACTATAATAAAGTTTGATCAGGCATAGTTTTATTAGACCTTAAATCACATAACTTACCAAAGGTCTAATATAAAGCCCACACCGGAAATATTCTTACTGTAGGTGGAGGGTATCAAAGATTCGGCATAGCCGAATAAATCACTCAAACTTTTTTGTAGCACAGAGTTGTATTTCAATTGCTTAATTTATATATTTTGCCGACTTTTATTATCAAACAAGCCTTTTATTTGTGGAATTGCTGATGTGGTAATACAACAAAAAAATGGATTACGTTAGAAATTAAAAAAAAACACGTTGACCGACAAGTCGATAGTTAGTATGTCGCTTAAGAAAACGATTATGAGTGACTTGTTGTCGCTTGCTTAAGTTGTCAATCGTCATCGTCGGCCAGGCAGTTAATTTTCAATGTAAACTGTCAGTAGCAGGCATAGAACATTTAATATTATTGAAGTTCCCACCCCTCCCCTCCTTAGGGTATGCAGTAATACATCTTTGGGATATTTCACCACTCGGTGTAAAATTCTAGGGTAAAATAGGTGCAGCCAATACCTGGGACTCCACTTGTTGTGGTTGTGATTGATGACCATTAAGGAAGATTTTCTTAACATTGTTAGGGACTTTCGACATACTGGCCAATCAACCTAGTGCAAATCAAGAAAAGCTGCTCTGCAGTAGCAGTTAGATAACTTTAGCTTATAAGCAAGTAGAGAACGTACTAATTTCTTTCGATAGAAAGAATAACAGAAACGAGAGAAAAAGGCAGACAATTTCTTAATGCGGAAAATTTAAAAATTAAACACCAAAGACCCATTTCTGGCAGTCAAGTAACTAGTCTATTACGCGTCCGGTGAACTAGAAACAGAGTTACGATAAGTTAAATAGAAGTAATGCCTTCTGGGAAACTTTTTTTTTACTATATTTATAAAAATTTCAAGCACTCAATTATTTCCATAAGAATAAACTTATTTTAAATAAATGCTGTTAGAAAACAATCAATAAAATTTTTAAAATGTCTTAATGCTTTTTTCTTTGTTACAAAAAAGGAAGCAAAAGAGATACAAAAAATAAAAATAAATAAAGCAATTCCTAACGATAATAATTATCATTAGTATTCATTTGGAATTGATAAATGTCATAAGTTTTTTTTCTTCTTTACTTCCGTCTCCACATCTTCCTTTTCATTTAATAAAGTAAATAGTATTTTGAACTTTTCTTTATATTTTCTCCTTTTATTTTGTGATTCCAAACAAAATCGTAAACTCAATGTATTTATTCATAAGAATACAATAAAACATTTTGAATAAATTGTTTACTGGTAAAAAAATGAAAGTTTCAGGGATGGGGATGACAAAAAAAAAAAAAAAAAAAAAAATGGAAGGAGGATTTTCAAATTAAGAAAACTTTTAGCATTTAAAAGAATTAAATACAAAAATTATTGTATCTAAATATCTAATATAATTTATGTATAATTTTAACAAGATTTATAGACAGATTTGAACCAAGGAGGCCATGACTAATGCACGAAAAGAAATTTGTTTGGCGTTAAAAAAAACGAGAAACATAAAATAAGGAAACGGAAAGTGAACTAAATTGATTTTTTATGAAAATTTTGTTTTTTTTTTTTTTTTTTTTTTTGTAAACGAGTATAAAAAAGTGAATGTATAATTTATATTTTTCATAACAGATTTCTTTAGATTAGTTTGCTTAATAGAAGACTTATTTTGAACGTGATTGTAAATTTTGTTTTAAAAATAAACAAAAATTCGTTGATATTTGCCGAATCTTAAATGCCCTTCACCATGGTGCGATTAGAACAGAATATTATATAAATACCGTTTGTTAAATAAAAATAAATCTATTTTATGCCACGCCAATTTGCTCCAATATCGCCCACATTTTTTCGGATATTGTACTGATAACCAAGACTCTTGCGCCTAATTTGGAAACTCTTGTTCTTGCCGTTCTCCAAATATAACGAGAATAAAAAAACAACAACCAGGGACTTATGGGAAAAATTAGAGGCTGTAGTAACCCTAGAGGGGTTTGGTGGTAGATACCGGTTCTAGTGCTAACACTTTATATGAATGGGTCCTATCACTTTTACATGGGGTTGTCATTGGAGGGAGTCAATTAACACCTAACAGCCACCATTTGACAAGTCACACATCTATTCTCAAAGAAAGTGTTTAGTGATAGTTACTACAATGTAGTATTATTTCAATTAAATAAGTCCTAGAACTAAATTTAAGAAACATATTTTATAAAGTCCAAAAAAAATTATTTGACGTTTTCGATGACCCTTACTAAAGCCAGCCTGTTCAGGGAGGATGACACTTTCAATGTGTTATTCTATGCGATTTTTGGTTGGATCACCTTTTAGACTCGCACGAAGAGTTTAAAGCAGACAGAGTAAAGCTACGGTCACACTTATTAAATATTTGATCAAATAAGCGTAACCCCTACTTTTGTTAATAGTTAGTGAGAATTAAAATGGTCTTAATATTACAAAATAAACTAATTATACTACTAAACATAGCAAAAAACTGTTTTTTGTAAGATGTGGTATTTTAATCAAAAGAAATATTGATATTAAACGAAATGATTTTTTAGTTTGGTTGTTGGTCCCGTTTTTTTCGTCAAATATTTGATAAGTCTGACCGTAGCTTAAGGGGCTGGTTGGTTCTTCGGAATATTTTCCAGGTTTCAACAGAGCTTTAATTTTTACCTTTTTTACATGCCAGTCAGGTTACCGGAGTATAATACTTCCGACTAAAATCTAGCGAGCCATGTTATAATGCAAGGGCCACTGTATTTTTTAACTCCGGGTAGACACAA
This sequence comes from Pollenia griseotomentosa, assembly GCA_963931875.1. Lineage (NCBI taxonomy): Eukaryota > Metazoa > Arthropoda > Insecta > Diptera > Polleniidae > Pollenia > Pollenia griseotomentosa. The sequence goes on along the minus strand of OZ007563.1, from coordinate 37,219,876 downwards.
TCTACTCCCTCTTCTGTAACATTAAAAATTTTGGATAGCTTCTCGGAAACTTCCGTAACTGAGAATGGTTAGGATTAAAAGTCATATGAAACATAAATGCTCTGTAAGTACTTGAGTTCCGATTTGAATTTTCTTGAAAATGATTAGTCAGGCTTTGCCTTAAATACGCTTTTCATGTGGCGGGCGATAATAATGGGCTGCACTTGAGGTCTAGAGTCATTGGAAGGTTTACGTCACCTAGCTTTCTGAGGAGACCCCAAGCTTTGCGACTGGAATTTTAAAAGTCCATGATGAAATAATTAATCATTATCGGCTTTCCGCCAACACAAATATGTTTCCAGTCACCATAGTCACGAATAGTTATGATAAAATTTACACAAATAACTTTTATATAATAACTTCATCATAAGCCTTTTACAAAAATCCTTCTAACAGAAATTAATCTAAATCTAACTCAGCAGTATTTTGGTCCCCTATTAATAAATATTGATATTTAAAAAAAAATTCGTCTCAAATGGCTCTGACTTTAACTTAGTGATCACAAAAAGAATTGAAGACAAAATTATTTTAAATAGATAACGTCTTTTATAGTATCTTTAAGAATTGATTTTTAATACTTTTTCTCCTTTTTCCTGTCTTTATTGTTTTAAATTTTATATAGCATACACTGAAAGGATTTTCTTCTGAATACCAATGAATTTTGACATTAACCCATGAAAAATTGCATTAAAAAAGAACCTATGCAGCGCTTTGTTGGATCAATGAAACCTGTTTCATTAAAATGTATTTAATGAAACATTACATTAGATCTATGAATGTTATTCATTAGATGAATACTTTCAAAAAAGTAAAAACAATTTTTTTTTTAATTTTTTTTTTTTTTTAATCAAAGTTTTTTTTTTAACCAGAGTCTCTGGCGGGAATCGATCCCGCACCTCGGCGCTGATAGACTTTTTTTTTTATTTTTTTTTTTAATTTTTTTGATTTTTTTTTTTTTTTAATCAAAGTTGTTCTTATTCAACTTTTTTTTTTAACCAGAGTCGCTGGCGGGAATCGATCCCGCAACCTCGGCGCTGACTAGCTCACTACCAGCTAGCCTACAGGGGCAGTGTAGTTTTTGAATAAAAAAAACTATGTGTTTTGCCATTGCTCAATTAAGAGCGTAAATATGAGATTAAATTGTCATAACATAACAACAATAACAACGTTGATTTTTTTTTTCTAACGCATAATAAAAAAAGACCACATAAAGAGAGAACAAGCTTTTTCGTATACATCATTTGGTTGACAACAGTTTAAAATAAGGGTGTGTTTTTTTTAAAGGAGAACATTTATTTGTTCATTACTTAGTACATGCTATATGTATTTAGGTATGTACATATTGAAGAAAACTTAAAACATACGTATTTATTGATTGAAAGTTTTTGTTTCATTACTATAATGACATTTTTCATTGTCATAATGAAAATTTAAATTTATGAAATATTTTTATACTTTTAATTATTGAGACTATAGAGTTATTTGAATGTTAAAAATAATTTTTTTTTTCAATTATTGAAATATGTTGCTTTATAAAAAAATTTTTGATTTCATAAATTTAATGGCATATTACATTAGATGTATGAAATAATTAAATCTTACATTTTTTAATTAACAATTAAACAATTTTAAAGAGACTTTAATTTTGTATTAATTTATGAATATAGTTATGTTTGTATATTGTTTTTTTATGTTCCCAATTAAAATTTTTTGTTTAACTTGCACAAAATTAAGTTTTCATATATCCAATGAAAATTTTTAACGTAATTACGAAATCCAATGAAGCGGTTTTAACGAAAATACTTCATTATAACTAGGAAATTCCATTTGGACAATGAAAATTTTCATTTAACCAGTGAATTTTTTTTATGAAAACGATTCATTAAATATATGAAACATTTTTCTTTCAGTGTATGTTAAGTGACCTATATTTTAAATAAAACATTCAGATTTGAATTCGGAATTGATTTCAAAATCAATGAAAATTCATTACAACTGCTTAAAACGATGTTTTTAAAATCGATAGATTTTTGTCACATACCTGAATATCCTTAAGACGATCCGATCCCTAGAAACCCTCGGGGGTCAGTTCTTTATGTTTATGTTTATGTTTTTTAGATACCACATAATTTGTTGACTAAAATTCCTTTAAAATTCAACTACCCAATTCATAAAAAATAAAATAAGTTTGAAAAGTGTTTTAAGGCAAAATTTTCATACAAATTTTTCTTAAAATATATTTCAAATCCATTTTAATTTTTTATGAATATTTAAACCTTCTAATGATTAAAGAAATTTCATAATTTCCATTAACGCCAAAATGGCAGATTTCTTAATAGCTTTTTTATAATTACCTTGATTTATTTGGCCGATAACTTATGAATAAAGTAATTACTGTTCGACATTAGGCAATATCAACAATACCAACAAAACTAGATTAATAGTTTTTCCATTAGATAAAATCGAAGCAAACACAAATATTTAAATAAAAGAAAAAAGCAAAATACATAATGAGATGCTGGCTTATAATTTTATTTTCAAAGCAAATCTCCTATATGAATAGCAAAAACTTTAACGTCCTTTGTACAAATGTTGTTTTGGTTTAAACTTTTCTATTTCTGTTTTTTTTTAGTTCATGCCCTCAAGTGATAATTGGTTTTAATGTTTAGTTTTTCAGTAAAACATTGCACTGTTCTGTAGTGTACTCTGCTGCATTGTGCTCGTATTTATAGTTCATAAAACTGCATGCATGTTGACAATATGCCAGAACAAATATAAAACAAAAACTTGTAACAGACAACAACATTTTTTTGGTTTTGTTTTAGCATTTTTCACCAAAAATTAGTAGAAAAAAAGTAAAGAAAGCGATACAAAGCCAAAATAATAGTTTCTGTCATATTGGAGCAAAGTGCAAACAAAAAGTGTCCTGAAATTTATAAACACTAATACCGAAATGAATAACAGCATTGTAATAGTAAGCGGTCCAGTTTACCATAAAGGATTAAGTAAAATAAAAAGTCCAAGCAACGTGAAATTTAGCCAACTTATATTTTCCATAATTGCCTTTGGTCTAGTAGTTTCAAAACAGAACTGTCATGTGTGTTTGTAGTAAAAGGGCAAAAGGATTTGAAGCTATGCAAAAAATTATTTAAATTTTAAGAGTTTTTTTTAGATATAAAAGTAAATCTAATTTTTTTCTATTTTCTTGTTGGACAGGCACCAAAAGCATTTTTCCCTTGAAACAATTTTAGGCGTTTTTTTTTGTTGGCTTTTGGTTTTAGTGTTTTTTTTTTTTTTTTTTTGAATATTTTTGGTCTTTTTGTTTATTTAAGCATTTTGACGAACACATTTTATTAAGGTCATTCAAGTTTAAAGGGAAAATTTGGAAAAATAGACGTACAAATTGAGTGACATTTTGACAAGCTTAAATATCTAATGTAAGAGAAAAAAATATATATTTAACTTTAAAACCTGGCAATTTCCTTCTTACCGGCTTGCAAATGCCTTTTTGATAAGTCTAGCATCGAGATCCAGAAAACTCTTCTGAATAATTTACTTAATAAAATCGAAAAAGTCGGCTAGTCTATCAGAGCGAGAGATGTGGGTTCGGTTCCCGCCAGGCACTCTGAACTTTCCCACAACAACGGCTGAAATGAAGATCTACGTTGCTATTCTGCTTTGTGCTTAGTAATAAGGCAGTCAAATGCACTTACTGCCTTTTTTTTAATTTTGATGCCAATAAATACCTCTAATAAATTTATACTCATTTATTATAATGTTATTTAAAAAAAAAACACGTACTGCATGTTCAACAAATTCGAACTTTTAGGTTCGCACACAATATACCGCTTGAATTTGAAAATCAGAGAAGCTGCCAAAATAAAATTGTCCGAAAAACAAACGTTGTTTTCAAATCAAAAAAACTTTAATCATTAAAAAGAAGTTAAGCCGTATTCAGAAACAATTAACGTAAAACTCTAATTTAAAGTGTCGATATAATAAAAATTTCATTATAAAATCAATTGAAATAGTTTTAAAACTGAAATGTGATTTTATCTATTCTTTAACGAGCAGATATTGTTTTGAAAAAGGTCCACTTCCTAACCAGTTAAATCTTCGCTTACTTTTTCAAAATGAATAGCTTCTTTCACTCATTATTTTCGTCTATAACTACTTATTTTTTCAGATATTTCGCTCCTTAATTGCAACATAGTCATATCCCAAAAAAACAAAATTTTCAAGTTACTTAAGCAAAAGTGTTCCTTCATACTTTCTTTATATCGTTAGCTAAAATGCAAAAAGTCGTAACTAAAAAAAAATTCAAAGTCGAGTTTTTGAGTCTTAATAGTCACGGATAACTTAACTTCTTAAACAAAAAAAATTTTTTTTTTTAAAGTGCCTCGGTAGTCTAAGTTGACAGTGCAAGGGTTGCGGGTTCGATTCCCGCCAAAGACCCTGGTCTCCTGCAGACAAGCGTAGAGCTTCGCGGGATTAGTTAAGGGAGGCAAAATACATATTATGATTAATGCAACTATATTATGACTAAAGAAGTCCTCTATATGAACACTAAATGTATATTTTGGTTGTCCACGATTGATTTAAGGATTTTTTAATTGTTGGTTGCTTAAATAACCTTCAAAATTCTTTTTTAGATACGAAGTCCTCAGAGCTGAACCGAACCAAGTCTGTATTATAAAAGGCGCCCGAAAATATCCGCAAAGTTTAACTTTATCTATAAATGGGGGGCTACTCTCTAT